>JAFJYJ010000042.1:4076462-5401950 GCA_019022615.1 Acacia melanoxylon
TCTCTCTATTCCCAATCCTTCCACTCTATTATCCTCACTCCCTTCCACTTCTTCCTTACCTTTAACCATTACTTCCACGTCAAACCCAATCGAATTTCATCCTTTATCCGATTCAGTCCCCAATAATTTCATGGACGACCTAGACAATCCACATAATAATCCTGTCGTGAATAGAATTTATCAAAACCAAGCCCCAGAGGTGTCGTCATCGTCGTGCCGGAGAATATTTATTCAAGACCCACCTTGGATTTCTTCGCTCTTTTTAAAAGGGCTCAATAATATGGCTAACCGAGAGGTGAAATTGGAGTTTAAGCAAATTGAGAAGAGCAAGTATAACTTGCTGCGAAGGAGGCAGATTAAGGCGGAGACTGAAGCATGGGAGAAGATGGTGGAGGAGTATAGAGAACTAGAAAGAGAAATGCGTGAGAAGAACATGGCTCCCAATTTGCCTCATGTGAAGTCGCTGTTTTTAGGATGGTTTGATCCCCTGAGGGAAGCTATAGAAAGGGAGCAGAAGTTACAGATGTCGGAGAGGAAGAAGGCTGCATATTCACCTTATATTGATGTGTTGCCTGCAGCTAAAATGGCTGTTATTGTCATGCATAAAATGGTGGGCTTACTCATGCTGGAGTATGGAGCAGGGTGTGTTCAATTTGTTCAGGCTGCTGTTCAGATTGGGAAGACCAAAGAACAAGAGGTAATTGATTTTAATATTAAAATTTTCTTTTTTCTGGTAGCGGTCTCCAAATTTTTTTTATCGATCATGTTTAATATGGCAAGCCTATTAGTTTTAAATATTAATATTGAGTAGTTTAGCTAAAAGAATCAGAATTAGGAGTTCGTTGATAAAGATATCAGAAAAGAAGCCCACCCTTTCCTGATTGGTTCCACTTCCTCTTATTTTGTAAATTAAGCATATGCTGTAATTATCTTATTGTTTTACAGGTGAGAATTCATAAATTCCTGGAAAAAACTAGAAGTCACCAGGGCAAGAAGACAATGGTTAATGCTGAGGACAGTCTGAACAATGATAAAGAAAAACGAAGGAAACTTGTGAATGTTTTGATTAGGAGAAGACTTAAAAAAGTACAGCTGCTACTGAAAAAGGAAGAATTTAGCTCATGGGCTCATGATACCCAGGCTAACGTTTGTGTGCATTGTATGTGAATTATTCCTTTCCTTTTTTTTTCCTAACTCTTTCTATTGGGAATTCTTTTTTTTGGGGGGGGGGGGGGGGTGTTTGGTTTAAATTGAAACCTAATGGGGCAAACTTTGGAACTATGCAGCTGGGATGTCGATTGATAGAATTATTAATTGAAACAGCATATATACAGTCTCTAGTTACCTAGTCTGCTGATTCTCCACCTGATATTCGACCAGCATTCAGGCACAGGTTTCAAGCTGTATCAAAGAGTCCAAGGTTAGACTTTTTTCCCCAATATTTTCCTTTTCTTTTTTAACAATTAATTAATACTTTAAGACGTCAACCATTAGCTTAGCTTTAAAATAAAACTGTCATGTTGGGAAAATTGAACATTGGCTTTTTCTTGGGTAGGAGATTACCCGATTAGTTGCACCCTTATTGGTACTTATCTTTCTCATTCTCACTTTCCTTCTGGTACTTATATTTTTCTTGGGTAGGACCTGCTCGCATATACCTACAGGTACACATGGATAGTAAATGCCATTGGTCTTTTAGCTTAGGAGGTACTGTGGTTGAGTTTGGCTAGCATCATTGTCACCTTATGAAATGAAAGGATAAAATTTACTACCGATTCAATAGGAGTCTCAATGTCACGTGTTTGTTTGGTAATAAAGCGAGAGAAAGAATAATGTAGAGTTATTTTGCAAAGAATTGATGAAAGTTCCTCAAACTTATAATCTTTTATCTATTTCTATTCTGAAATCTGAATAACTGTTTGTACTAGTAGGCAAAAGCTTTTGAAGAATTTTGGCGTTATAGAATGTGATCCCTTAGTCCTTGCTGGGCTTGATAAATCAGTAAGTAGAGATGTCTTGTTTTTTAATATTATATATTATCACTAACAACATCTTTATGATCTTTCCGTATTTGAAGCTTGCAAATGCCCCTTCCCCCAGCCTTCTTTCACAGAAAATAACTTGCATTCATATAGAAATAGAGAAATTCTACACCGTGCTTTCTGACCAATCTGTTAAACATCTTGCTAAAGGTGTGGTACTGGAAAAAAAAAAAAAAAAAAAAAAAAAAAAAAAAAAAAAAAAAAAAAAAAAAACCCTGATGATCCACCTACATTGACTTCCTTGTGTTCTTGTTGTTTCTAGTGCTATATGAGAGAATGAAGGTTCTTATTGAAATAATTCATCTTCTTGTTCCACATGATTACCAACTGAAAATACAACTGATTATAAATATATTTTAGTGTGCGAAGTCTTCGCGAAGCGCTCATCGAAGATCGGAGGTGTTCTGCGGGTAGACGTAATACTTTTGCTACCAATCGCAAACCATTATTCACTCGTTCATTTAAATGAAGTACAAAAAATAAACCGACTTTGTAATGTTGGTTTTGCGAGAAGATAAGAGGGTAAAGGCGTTAGAAGCGAAGGTGAAGGAGCAAGGAGAGATGATTGCGAGATGCGGGACCTTCACAAGTCCATATTGAAGGACAAGGGTCGGGGTTCCCTCCCTGGTGGTGATCATGACCGGATTCTCTAGTTTTAGACTTTTTTTAGTTCATTTTGGTTGAAACATTATAATTTGTAATATTTTGTTTTTGCTATGTAAACTCTTATGAATGTTACAATTTAGTTTTATGATATACAAGTCTTTTTATTTTATAATTTTTAATATTTTTTTATTTAATTATTTTATTTTAAAAAAATTATTTGGATTTTGCGAGGAAAATATGTCCTCGCAAAATCCAAAATTTTGCGAGGAAGATGTTTCCCTCGCAAAATTTGAAAATTTTGCAAGGGAAAAGATTTTCCCTCGCAAATTTGTGAAATTTGCGAGGGTATTATATTCCCTCGCAAATAATGGAATTTGCGAGGGAAAAATTATTTTGCGACGGAAAAGTGTTTTGCGAGGGCCTTTTTTGCGACGGAAACTTTTCCGCCGTAAATTCCGCCGCAAATCGGTTTTGCGACGGAAAATGTCATTTTTGCGAGGAATTTTTTCGCCGCAAAAAACAGTTTTTTTTGTAGTGTATTCATCTACTCGTGAGAGAGAGTTATCATTTGTTTTATATTCGTTCAAATCTCAAGATAGAGGTATCTTGAGTGTGGGTGTACAATTACAACTTGTAAGGGGGAGTGAGTCCAAGAGTGAGAGGATCGTCCTTCGTTTATAGAGTGTGTAATTGTGTCTGTAGTTATTTGGTTAACACTTGTAAAGAGGAGTAAGTCCTAGTGAGAGGATTACTCGAGAGTTACAGAGTGTGTAATCAAGTTACGAGATAGTGAAATCCCAGAGTGTTTCTGGGGACTGGACGTAGGTCAAGAGTTAGGACCGAACCAGTATAATCTCTTGTGTTCATTGTTCCTCTCTCCTTCTCTGTTTAAGTGTTCTTAAGCACTTAGCGAAAGAATTTTATAATCACCTATTCACCCCCCCCCTCTAGGTGATATTCCACCTTCAACGTATTCCCCTTGACAAATATACTTGCCACTCGTATTATTGAACTTATTAATCTCATTACAAATTTTGTTAAAAATCCACATTTACCATCCACCTTCTCCCTTAAACTCATTTACTGTTCATTACTGGATTTTTCAGCCTCCTGAGTTCATTTTATTGTTTACCTTCTTCTTCATCTCTCCTTCTTTCCCCTTCCAATAATGGAGTCCAGCCTCAACAACCACCACATCTCAAACGATGAAAATTTCAGAAAATCAAAACAAAAACGGCGTTTTTTGTGGTTATGGCAGAACTCGCCAAACGACGGTAAAGGTGGAAGATGTCGTTGGTGAGGAAAGAAAGTGCCCGTTGGGATAGCGATGGCGAAATGACTTTTTTGGGCTTTTCCGGATGGATGTTTTTTCCCCCTAAAAAGCTAGATTGTAGATGTAATTTGTGTTTGAGATAGCGAAGACAGAAATAACTTTTTTTCCATATGGGAATTTTGAAGTCAATTGAGATAAAAATGACTGAAAAATGCATAAATGTGAGAATTAGAATAAAAATTTAATATTAGTTACATATGTTGTGATAATTGAAGATAAACATTTAAATTTAAGAAAAAAGTTAAAATATTATTTTAAAAAAAACTAAAGTGCTTAATCAAATATATTTAATTAATAAAATTATATGCAAATTAGAATGCATACAAATGTACTCATCATTAATTATTATCGTCATCACCGATATTTTGTTTATTCCGGAAAAAATCCACATCTTCAATGTGAGAATTTCTCAATATATAAGATGGTATATATAGCCATTGTTCCACATCCAATACACATGTCTCCCTCAATTACAGACATATCTTATGCCATCCCACCCTCCATCTGTATTCATCATCAACCTCTCATTTTTTAATACTAATAATATTTGCCTTTTCAGTTAAAGCTCTATCGGCCACGTCTCATTATTTTATTCATTCATCTTCCTCCCCTCACTCTGCCCAAAGCGGATCATATTCCATGAGGAACCCTTCAGATTGCTTTTTCAGAGCCTCCACTTCAGCCTCCAAATTCTTAGCCTTCCTTCCTTCCGCCTCACATTCAGATTCCATATTTTCTTCTATCTCCGGCGAAATAATCCTTAGTGAAGAAAACGATAAGCCCGTGAGCCTCTCTTCTCTCTTCTCAAATTCCAGATTTTCTTCTCGCATCAATATTCCAGATTTTCTTCTCTCAGGCGAAATAATCCGCCACACATCTTTGAGATGCCTAAGAAGAGAAGAAACCCGAGGGGCGGTCATTTTTACCAAGGAGCCGTCCTGGTCAAATCGGTGACGAAAACGTGTAAAAGGAATCATCCTGATTCAACAAATGCACTCCGAAATATCAGGTTGGCCATAGCTGAGGTTTGGAGTTCGAGAACAGAGGCGAGAAATGCACAACCAGAGGCAACAAATGCGAAGGATAGGAAGGTAAAATTTAACACGAGATTAATTGCAACGGTGGGAAGTCATTGTGATGGCATGAGAAGCTCCAACAATTAGCTTCAGCCAAGAAGCCAATTCTTATTCAGAAGCCCATCGTATCTTGAAGCCATACCAAACACACAATTTTTCATGTTTTCACTGCCACTAGACTTTTTAGCATTTCTGCATCTATGCCAAACAGGCCGTGTAATTGAGAGTGAAAATGAAGAGAGGTAGAGGAGAGAGAAAGAGAGTAGTCAAGAAGGAAGAGGAAGGATGAAGAGGACAGATATGAGGGATATTTTAGTAAAAATACTTAAATTTGAAAATTTCAGATTTCTTCTCATTACCTGTATGTTCTTTTAATTATTTAACGTTTTAATTATTTAACAAACGTTTTGAGGTTTATGAATTTCATATGGTATTTAAATGATATTTTCTTAAGATTTTATATGGAGCTACTTTACAGAAAATTACCCAAATTAATTTCAAAAACAATAACAGAAGACTATAATAAAGCATTTGGAGAAAGAAATTATTTAATACAATTTATAGACACTATGGGAAGAGGAGAATATTTATCACATAAATATAAACAAGCATGGAGAAATATAAAAATATTATAAAACTAATAAAGTGATATTAAAATGTGGAGAACTAGAAACACCACATAAATAGGGATGTAAACCAGATAAATTGCAAAGAAGAAAGAAATGAAAATTTAAATATCAATTGAAAAGATATCTCAAAGAAAAGTTTTACAGAAAATATAAACCCACCCAGAAAATATTTTTAAAAAGGAAAGAAGAAAATAAATTATAACAAAAGGCCAATTAAATGTGCTATAATTGTGGTTTGTGGAGAAATTGGACTTATATCTACTAACTGCCCAAAGAATAAGAAAAGAATGAATATATTAAAACAAGCCTACGAACATGATTTAGAACCTTTAGAATTCGATGAAACTATATACAGTGAAATAGATAGTCCAGAAATAGAAATATATAAATTAGAAAATATAAGTGATTTTTAAAATTCTGAAACTGAATATTCTGTTGAAAAAGAAGAATGCCAATTTTATATGATGAATATAGTAAATAACGGAGAAGAAACTAGTAATACAATAGAATTTAAAGAATATAGAAATGCTGAAAAAGAAATAATAAAAAGAAGAATAACATTTAACCAAAGACAATAAAATAAAAGATACTCCTATAAAACTAGATATGAAATCAGAAGAATTAAGAAATGAAAATTTTATGAATAAAGTAAGCAAGATATTAAAGTCAAAGAAAAATGAGAAAAACTCTTCCCAAATATCTTAAACAAAATCAAATTACCCCGGTTTTATCAGGATTCGAATACAAGACCTTTTACTAAGAACACATATCATTTCCTCTTGTCTTCAAGTTCCTTCTATTGCATCACTAAAAAATATATTTAACAAGAAGCTTAATTAGCTCATGGTGATATCATTTTTTTCATATTAACAACATGATTTTATTGTTTAAATTTCTTGGTCGTTACATTTATAATGAAACAATGCAAGGTTAGGGGTTTATATGTTATGGACATCATATGCGGCTGACATAAAGTTCAAGCATTTGTATAATTTAGCCAAAAAAAAAATATATAAATGATGTGGCAATTGACTCTGCCTCTGTATAATCCAGCCATAGGCCCATTTTTATATGCTGGCTTATGTCATTGCTGCATATGTGATTATGTGGCAATTGGCTCTGCCTCTGAATAGGAAGAAGTGACCAAAATAATTTGAATTAGCTTCTTTAATCTCTTTAAAAAATTCAATTTTATTTTATATTTAAGATCGGAGGGAGTAATAATTTAACCTTTTTATCAAATTTAAATTGTTATCTTCAATTATAACAATATATACAACTAATATATATGTTGTATTCAATAAGATTCATGCTCTTTTCAGTCATTTTCCATTTCATCTCACTTTTCAAATAATAATCCATACATTCTTCAGCTTGAAAAAAAAAAAAGTCACTTTTGCCATTATCAATCCAAACACAAATCACATTTATAACCTGACATTTTTTTTATCAGGTTTTTGCAAAAGTCAAATAGAAAATAAGTCACCACTCTCACGGCTAACTCAAACTATTTCAAGTTTTGTGGTTTAACTTTGAAAAATCTTGTAGTCCATGATAAATATATAGTTGGAGCTTGATCATGTCCAAATTTATGCAGTTAATTCAATATCTAAACTCGCTCTGGTTCTTGAACATATTATGTACCTTAAATTTAATAATGCATTACTCATGCTATACTCATCCAATAGACCTGATTTATAACTCTTAGGAAAGCTATATGAGTCTATCTGCTTAATGCATCACAATTCCCTTGAGCATTGTAAATCATTTGCTTTTTCTTCTTAGACTGTACAGTGATCATGCTTTGAGAGTAGTCTAAACTGAGCAGTCAACAACATGCATGCTAAAATCATAATTTCAAGACTAGTCTATGACACTCTGAATTGGTCACTATCCATCTTAACACATCAGTTACGCATGCCATGGTCACACATCATGAATTTACATAGCTCATGTAATTATTTAGACATATTCCAACGTTTAACAAAACAATACCACAGGAAGTTCATTTCTCCTTCCACTTACCCTCGCACATTGCTTTTTAACTCTCTCCTTTGGAAGCTTGTAACCTAGCATGTAATCATATCTCATGTGATTGTCACGTATGTTTTAGTGTTTAAAACTTTGCAACTTCACAACTTTATCTTATAATAATGACGTGTTTAAAACTATCATGCATTAATTGTGAAACACTTAGATCCATGTCATGTCTCAAATATAATCACATAATTAAATGCATGATTTTAAACAATCACGTGATATAATAAATATGTTAATTCATGCAAGCAGTAACCAAGAAAAATAGGGTAAGGTTAGCTATCTTGAAACTTTGTTATTATTATTTTCTTTGTTTCCCGTTAACCTTCCTTCACTGCTTGATTATGAAAGCCTATATGTCAATATGATTCAATGCACATTACAAACTAGCCACATTTCAAGGATTATGGCATTATAAACTAATTAAATCTCCCTTTACTTACCACTTCAACCTTAACTTTGCATTTCTAATTGTTTTCCCTTGAAATTAATCTATCATGCAACTCTAAATGGATTGCCCTGTTTGGCCGAAACATATTAAGGGAGATGAAAATATTGATTTTTTCCAACTTTCATTCCATTAACTGCCTATTGCAATCTTAATTAAATCCCTTTTAGGATATTTACTGGTATAAAAAAGATACTTCAGGATACTGGATGATCTTGGAAAAAATATTTCATGATCTTAAAAAATTATTTTAGAACCTTGAAAGAATATTTTAGAGTACTTATTGGTATTGAAAAAATATTTCAGAATACTGATTAGTACCGGAAAAATACTTCATGATCTTAAATAGTTATGTTTTTAAAAAAAAATGTGAACAGTGCATTTTGCACAAAAATTGGTTCAGTTTGGAGAGAAAAGGAGAGCAACAGTGGGGAAGGGAAAAGGAGGTAAGCTAGGTCCAATTAATACCGGTCTGACTCCGGATTGACTCCGGTCTGACCCACTGATCCTTGACTCAAGATCTTTCGAATTGTTCGTAAGCCGGTCCGGGTTTCAGAACCTTAGTTTAAATTGACTTTATGTTTCAATGAGCTTAAACAAAAAAAAAAAAACAAAAAAAAAAAGCTTATTATCCATAAAAGCTAGGTGTGGTGTTGGATGTTCAGAGTTTTTTGTCCTCTTCTGCCAAATTTTGGGAAAAAAAAATATGGAAATGTGGCAAAATATTAAAATAATAATAATTTAATTTGTCAAGCTAATTAGTTGGGGGAAAATAAAAATAAAAATACCTTAAAATAATTTGAATTAGCTTTTTTAATCTCTTAAAAAAAATCAACTTTGATCTTATATTTAAGACCGGAGGGAGTAATAATTTAAATTTTTTATTAAATTTAAATTTTTTTCTTCAATTATCACAATATATACCATTAAATTATATGTAGTATTAAATAAGATTCATGTTTTTTTCAATCATTTTCTATCTCAACACACTTTTTAAATAGTAATTCATACACTTTTCAACTTGAAAAAAAGTCACTTCTACCACTATCAATTCAAACACAAATCACATTTACAACTTGACATTTTTTTATCGGGCTTTTGTAAAAGTCAAATAGAAAATAAATCACCACTCTCACCGCTAACTCAAACTATTTCAAGTTTTGTTGTTCAACTTTAAAAAATCTTGTAGTCCATGATAAATATAAAGTTGGAGCTTAATCATGTCCAAATTTATGCAGTTAATTCAATATCTAAACTCACTCTGGTTCTTGAACATATTATGTACCTTAAATTTAATAATGCATTACTCATGCTATACTCATCCATTAGACCTGATTTATAACTCTCAGGAAAGCTATATGTGTCTATCTGCTTGTTGCATCACAATTCCCTTGAGCATTGTAAATCATTTGCTTTTTCTTCTTAATTAGACTGTACAGTGATCATGCTTTGATAAGGGTAGTCTAAACTGAGCAGTCAAGAACGTGCATGCTAAAATCATAATTTCAAGGCTAGTCTATGACACTCTCAATTGGTCACTATCCATCTTAACACATCAGTTACACATGCCATTGTCACATCATGAATTTACATAGCTCATGTAATTATTTAGACAAATTCCAACTTTTAACAAAACAATACCACAGGAAGTTCATTTCTCCTTCCACTTACCCCTCGCACATAGCTTTTTTTACTCTTTCCTTTGGAAGCTTGTAACCTAGCAATGACTAGTCATTGGGGGAATGAGATTCAAAGAATCCAGCGTCTAACATACACCTTTCAAACATACATGACAAAACTAGGTATTATAACATGTTTGCAACTTAACTACTTTATCATATAATTAATGACATGTTTAAAACTATCATGCATTAATTAATTGTAAAACACAAAGATCTATGACATGTCTCAAACATAATCACAGATATAAATGCTTGATTTAAAATAATCATATAATATAATAATTAATATGTCAATTATTCATGCAAGCAGTAACCAAACATATAAGAATAGAGTGAGGTTAGCTATCGTGAAACTTATTATTTTTTCTTTGTTTTCCGTTAACCTTCCTTCAGTGCTTGATGCTTGGACACTTATAGGTCTTGGACAAATATGAAAGCCTATATGTTAATATGATTCAATGCACATTACAAACTAGCCACATTTCAAGGATTATGGCATTATAAACTAATTAAATTTCCCTTTACTTACCACTTCAACCTTAACTTTGCATTTTTAATTGCTTTCCCTTGAAATTAATCTATCATGCAACTCCAAATGGATTGCCCTGTTCGGCCGAAACATATTGGGGGAGATGAAAATATTGATTGTTTCCAACTTTCATTCCATTAACTTGATAGAATTCAAACTCAATTTTAATGTTCCTCTATCTCCCATGAATTCACCGCCAGATTTAATCCAATACCATTAGCTGTCAATTAGAAGCATGGGATTAGTGGAAGCATGTGGTGTCAAATAAAAGCCTGTGGTGTCAAATGTACAAAGAAGCAAAGCAACGTGTTACAAAAAGAAGGAAGCTGCTAATGAGCTGTCTATTAAATTGAAATGAAGAAAAGTCAACAAAAGAGGCTATAGAAGAATGAAGAATTAAAGGCTACACGGTAATAATTTTTTATGACGAAGCAAAGTACAAAGTAGTCAACAACTACAATTAGACATGTTGGAAGCGGTGAAGGAGTCGGCACTGTATGTATTGCAAAACTGAGGCGGCAAATATCATATATATATATATATATGTATGCATTTCATTGTTGTAGCATGTGTGTATCCGAAAGAAATAGAGAACAGAGAGTTTTTTATAAAAATCAGAGTTAAGTGCCGAAGCACTTTGAGAAAGAAGAGAGGAAATTATTTTGAGAGTTGTAAGTGTGAGAAAAAAAGAAACAGAGCAGTGTGAGAGATAAACAGAGTTGTATTGTATTTGAGTTTATAATAGAAGCATTGTTTTCATCATCTTCATCTTCTTATATCTTTAATTCCAACATAACTGCCTATTGCAATCTTAATTAAATCACTTTTCTTAACCATGATTTAATCTTAAATCATGCTTTCCTTTTTTCTTGAAAATTTTGACAGAGCCTCCCCTTAATTTTAATGCTCTCCAAAATTACAAAAACTCAACAACAACAATATTAATTGCTCATTAAGAACATCATAATCACCACTTACCTTAACATTAGCTTGACTTTCTTGCAATTTACCCTCTTAAGCCCTAACTTCCACTTCTCCTCGTGCTAAACATACTGGGAGAAGTATGTTAGTAGAAGCAAGTTTTGTAAGAAATGTACAGAACTGGTGGAAGATTAAAACCCATGAATTTAGGGAACAAGCAAAAACAATATGAGGAAAATATCATAATAGAAAAGAATTTTATGTACTATTAACAAGACAGTATGAACAATTACTAAGAAATGAATTTATAGGAAGAAGTGTAGGAGCCAATTAAACAACTGAAAATAGAAAAAGCTATAACAGAATTGCACCAAATGAAAATATACTCTTGAGGTCCCAAATATGTGAATCATCAATATATCTGCGAATATAAACAATATTATTATGAAGCAAGATTACAAAGCTATAAAACACAACGATTTTTTATACAAAAAAAAAAAACACCAATTTTATATGGAGCTACTTTACAGAAAATTACCCAAATTAATTTCAGAAACAATAACAGAAGATTATAATAAAGCATTTGAAGAAAGAAATGATTTAATACAATTTATAGACACTATGGGAAGAGGAAAAGATTTCTAAAGAGAATATCTATCAGATAAATACAAACAAGCATGGAAAAATACTCATCCATTAGACCTAATCTATGACTCTTAGGAAAGCCATATATATATATATATATATATGAGATTTACAAGACTGAACAATGTGTATTTGTAAATCAGGAATGTTATTGTCAATGAATGGTGTGGTATTAACAAAAAGTAAATGATTTATAATAAATCTTGTAATGGGAATTACCAATTCATTAATGGTATTTACAAGTTCTATAATGGTAATTACCAATGCTTTCGTCAGGTTTTTCACAAGTGTCTCTCATAAAACAACAAATAAATGTCAATTATAACAAATCTTGTAATGAAAATTACTAATTCGTTAATGGTATTTACAAGTTCCATAATGATAATTACCAGTGCTTTTGTCAGGGTTTTCACAAGTGTCTCTCATGAAACAAATCTTGTAATAAGAATTGCCAAATCATTAATGGTATTTACAAGTTCAGTAATGAGATTTACAAGAGTATTTGTTGATAGAAAGAATATTAAGAAAAATATATATATTTATTAATGTGTGTGTGTGTATTAAAAGAACCAAGTGGTTAAGTGGTTAAGTGGTTGGGCCACTTGGCCCCCATGAAGGTGGGGTGGGGTTCGAACCCCACCTTCCTCACTTTTATTGATTTTTTTTAAAAAAAAAAGATTCAACCCCACCTCCCCCGGCAAAAACAAAAAACATCGTCGGATCTTAGGCTGCCGTGATTTGCGGAGTCATCCAAATGCCGGCCAGCCGCAATGGCCCTCCGACGAGGGTCTTTTTTCTTTTTAAATTTATTTAAAAACTAAGAGCAAAAGGGTAATTCACCCACATTTGAAAATCTCAATATGATCATTAGTACCTTTAAGTCCTTTAACAAATTTAACAGACATTTGGGGGTTTTGCAAATTCAAATGGTATTTAAATGTAATTTTCCACACACACATATATATATAAGTTGTAACACCCCATTTTCGTAAATATTTTCTCATCGTATTTTGATCAGAGTAGAGCGGCAGAAAAAAAAAATCGATTTAAAATGGAAACAGAGTCACTGAATAACATTCATAAGGATATGTCTGGTAGTCATAAGTAGTACATTCATCCGAAGTTTAAACAACAAATTTTATTTTCTTCATCGCCTCCCTACGGCGGCTCCTTACCCTTCGCCTCGTCCGGAACACCTCGAGATCCCGAAGCTATATTACTCGAGATCCAATGCCCATTGGATCTCGTAATGCTTAACCTCATGCTTATGTAAACGGTATATGCATGGCGAGATATTCACAACATTTCACATAAAACACTATTCAACATATCGAGCAATAACATTACACGGCCCACAGTATGTATGTCATAGTCACGTCACACTCTCCGGTGCCACGATGTATCGTGTCCATAGCGCTTAGGAAAACTTTCAACGGCGTTAAATACCATAACCCGTATATTCATGATTTCACCATTTTCAAACAAACGAGAATCTCAAAGCATATGAACACAAACAAACACATATAGCATACAATAAGCATCGATTAAGGTTACAATACGCGTCCGTACCTTCGTCGGCGGTATAACGGAACTCTTACGGAAAAACAGAAATTTTCGGATACGGGTGAAAAAATGCGGTACGACGGCGGTACTAACAACGGCTCGACGGTTCAACTAGCTCAGATATCCTATAAGGATAGTATTTATCAATATCTAGCAGTATGACAAGCATTTTAGGTACAAATTACCATTTTGCCCCTGGTTCCCCTAATTGGCGGAATTTCGCCAGAGCTTCGCTACTTTGACCCGATCTTTCCAAAATTTTGAAATATCTCTTTTCCCAGTATATTTTCTAAATAAATACCATATCTACCCTTAAACATGATATCTAGCCTATCTGGGAATTTTAAAGATAATTCTAACATTCCTACTATATCTACTAGGAAAAACTACCGAAACTAAAGACTATGGACCGAAGAACTTACCCGAGCTCCGCTAGATTTTCTCGGACTCCTCCTTCTCTCTAAAACTTCTTTATATTCTGAATTTTGGTGTGGGAAATGAGAAGAGAGGTGCCTTCTATTTATAGGGAGGAAAATGGGTCCTTAAGTGTAATTTTATGTAATTTTCCCCAAAATAAAATAAAATAATAAACCTTGCTTCACTTGCTGCCCTTGCTTGATGCATGGAATGCATGGGAGATTAAAATAATGAATAGTTAATACGTATTTTTGAATAGTGAATACGTATTTTTGAATAGTAAATACTATTCATGACCCATAAAATACTGATTCCAATTTTGTCACTTTAAAAAATAGGGCCTAGTAGTCTCCCAAAAATAGGCAAATATTCAAATATAGGGTTCCAGATAAACAAATATCCGAGTATTACATAAGTTTAGGTAGGAGTAGATATTGGTAACCCACCAGGGCCAGAGCACGCCTCCAGGCTCAAAGAGCTACTATAAAGGTACTTACAGATCTTCCATCAACGAGACCCTCACATCAACCAATGCCCAGCAGTATCGAACCTCCTATCTTTTAGGATGAAAGCTGACCCATTAGCTAACTGTGTCACTCCTTGTCAGCCTTAGGAAAGCTATATGTGTCTGCTTAATGTATAACAATTCTGTTGAGCATTGTAAATCATTTGCCTTTTCTTCTTAGACTGTAGTGATCATGCTTTGACAGTAGTCTAAATTGACCAGTAAAAAACATGCATGCTAAAATCATAATTTCAAGGCTAGTCTATGACACTCTCAGTTGGTCACTATCCATCTTAACACATCAGTTACACATGCCATGATCACATCATGAATTTACCAAGGTTCTTAAAACTAGACCGGTCGGGATACTGGGTCAAGAGTCAGTGAGTCAGACCGGAGTTAAACTGGAGCTAAACTGGGGTCAAACCGGTGACAAAGTAAGAAATTTAATATTATTAATATGAAATTAAAAAAATGATATCATATTTCCCATAAAACCATGGTTTGGGAAGCGTGGAGCTGTGATATGATATGACCTATCCACTGCACTCTATTAAGTCATTAGACTTTAGCCTTCATCGTACAACGAGCACAGGCTGTCATCATCGCTTGAAGAGGACTCTAGTAGTTTCATCTTTTTTGTTTGAAAAAAATAAACTCATCTGTCTAAAGCTAAAGAACAAATGAGTGAAATCTTTGAGAGGAAGGACATTCCATTGCTGAATCGAGTTTCAAGCTGTATCAGTATATTCTTGAAGATCTCTCAACTCAATTTTCAATCCGACTTCATCGTGCTTCCGCCCGTGCTCCGGCATCGTTCAATCCATCTGAATCTAGCAACCAATCATTCTTCTTCCTCACCCTGTAGTTTCTTTGAGATCTTGTCGCTAGTTCGTCCAGCTCTCGCCACAAGAAGATTCGACACCGATTCTCCATGTTTCTTGCTTTCTGATTATCTAGCCTTCCGACCTCTTCTATTTTCTATTTTTCATTTTTTCTTCTCGTTCTCTTTCCGGGTTAGCTCAGTTAGATCGACGATTCAGCCAGTTCTCTCCGAGTTGACCCCGGGTCAACTTAGGACTCCGGTTTCACCCCTAACTTGGACCGGTTTTCAGGCCGGTTCGACGGTTTCCGGTCCAAACCGGCCGGTCCGGTTCAGGTTTCAAAACCCTGGAATTTACATAGCTCATGTAATTATTTAGACATATTCCAACTTTTAGCAAAACAATACCATAGGAAGTTCATTTCTCCTTCCACTTACCTTTGCACATTTCTTTTTTACTCTTTAAATTAAATTGACTAATTAAATTCTAATATTATAAGCTAATTATATATTTACTATTTATTGTAGTTGGATATCAAGGTGAAGCTTGTAGCTTGATGGTATTGATTATGGTCAAAGAGACCTTGGGTTTTGGGTTTGAATCCTCATTAAGTGCTTGTTTGGTTTGAGGGAGATGGAAGGGGAGGGAGGAGAGAGATAAATTTTTTACCTTCCTCTTTACTAAATTGCCCATAGAAACTTTTCAATATTCCAAAAATATACTCTCAACAAAAATGAATATTCTTCTCATTAAAGGCAATTTGGTCACTCCCTTCCCTCCCACTCCCTCCCCTCAAACCAAACAGGCCCTAAGGCAAGGTGAAATTTTTATTTTGCCCCAGCTTAGAGGAAAATACCAAAATACCCTTGTATCTGTTAAAAAAATGAGAACATCATATCTGGGTCATGGAAAAAGTAGTAGAGGTTTCTAGAGCTTCATTCGACTAGACACTGAGTCCTAGCCGTGACTCCATAGCTCATCTTCATTCCTTCTATCGATCCCTCCACCTCTGTACCTCTTCGTCGCCGGCAACCTTCATCATTCCTAACCACAGCCATGACAGAGAAGTAGATTGGAGATCTAAAAGCAGAGTGGTGGAAGAGAGAGCCCATCGTTGACCTTCTTCACCATTCACCATCTCCGCCACTTTCCTCATTAGCTCATCATAGCCGGCGTTCTTCTTCAGTTGTGAAAAGAGCAAAGTTTTCAGATTGAGAAGCAACGCAATCGAGAGGATTGACAATCACGAGTTTCGATCGGAGACAGCTCGACCTTTTCCTCTAATAATCACCTTCACCTTCCTTATCTTCGCTTTCTAACACCATCGCCGACGACCTTAAAAACAAAGGTCAGGCGACCTCCTCTACTCTATCCTTTACTGACCTAACCACTGGCGTCCTCTCCTCGGTCAAACCCCAACAAAGCCGACCACCATTCACCATTCTTCACCTTCACAATTATACATAAACTGAATATCTGAACTCATCTGTAAGACACAAGGTTCTAATTACTTAAGGACGTGAGACTATAAAAATGCACCAGGATGCTTCATCCTTCATATATTTTGCATAGACTGATATATGAGAAGTAAATAAAGCTACACGACTTTTTTACTGTGAGCATCTTTCTGTTATGTGGGAAGGTGTGTTTCCATGTCATCCAGATATGCATGACATGAGAGTTAACACCATAAAGAATTTAGGTGACACTCCAATTTACAAAAGAACAATATGAAATGGGAATAGAAATTGCATTGGATTAGGAGAAACAATGAAGTTAAGCTTACCCATTTCCAAATTTTCTATTCAAGCCACCAAAAACAGATGTTATAGGTGAAGTACATTTGTCGACAAATAACCACTTAGAACGTAATTTGGGCTCCTCAACATCTTCACAAACATTGACTTTAATTTTATTGCTGCAAGCAACCTACAGCAAAAAATACTTTCCTCCAAGTAACCAAATATCTAACAAAGAATGCTAATTAAATATAAAGTTAACTTACAAGTGTTTTAGTTCTGGTAAGCTGCTAACTTCCAGTGGAATATTTCCAGTAAAGTTATTGTCTCTTAATAAATCCAATAACTCTAATTTGGCTAAACCTCCAAGTTCCTTGGGAATGGTTCCAGAGAACTTGTTCTTGCACAATACACTAATTTAAAGAAGCAAAGGAAATTACCATAAAATTAATTAAAAAGGTAGTTGGATGGAAAATAATGAATTAAAACAGCTGCATGATAGTAGTAGTAATATGTCTTGACTCTTGATAGTACATTAATAACAAAACTAGTAAGACAACAGAACAAGTTAAATAATACTCCCTCCGGTCCTAATTATAGGAGCACATTTTGGAGTTGGTTTTGGTCCTAATTATAAGAGCAAGTTTTTACTTTTGTCAATTTTTTCCTATAATGCCCCTATTTATACTTTCTCAATAATAATTAAAGACAATAATAATTTAATAATATACCTATATATTTTATAAAGTAAATAATGTTTGCAACTCATTAATATTATATACACCTCAATTATACTTTTTTTAATAAAATAATTTTGAGCAATTTTGTCATATTTTTCTCATATCACCCCTACTAATACTTCTTCCCCAATAATTAATTTAACAACACGTTTATAATCCATCAAGTGAGAAACATTTCCGTAAATTTTCCGTAAATTAACACGTGGAAGAGTCCATGATTACATGGTTGAAGGCAAAAGTGTAGTGCTTTTACTTACACGAAGAACACAGGTGGGTGAATTTCATTAGAAATAAAAATATGAGAGTATTTCACCACCGACTCTCGAATGGCGTGAGTCTGCTGATTAATATCTGACCTCTTTCTAATTAAATAGTAATTTTTTATTTTCAGCAGGGGTATTTTTGAAAAATAATTATAATTAGCTAATTTAACTTCTCTCCTTAATCTCTCCAAATTCTGGTAAATAGCTCCTATAATTAGGACCGGAGGGAGTATATGTACAAAAAAAATCATTTCTAAAACTTAAGTCTTCATATTACATAGCATTCTAACCATAACACAAGTAAAAAGCTGATTGAGTTGAGAGGAAACTAACTATATTTTTTAGGGTTAAGGTGCAAAAATAGACATGTGATTTTCTCCGAGGAGCGCCCAGTAGCAAATGTTTTTTTTAGGTGCAAAAGTGACTATGTGGTTACAAATTAGGTGCAAAAATAGCGTTTGACCGTTAAGTTTGACTTTGATCGTTAAGTTTGACTTTTTTTTGCTGACTAGACGATAACGTGGCATTTCAAAAAAAAATTTCAGTATCCTTTTAGTACCGGTCAATACCTGAAATATTTTTTCAAGATCCTAAAATAAATTTTCAAAATTATGAAATATTTTTTTTGTACTAATCCGTATCCTGAAAATACTTTTTAGTACCAGTCAGTACCCTGAAATATTTTTTTCAGTATCCTTTTAGTACCAGTCAATACCTGAAATATTTTTTTAAGATCATAAAATTATTTTTGTACCTTTGAAATGCCACGTCATCGTCCAGTCAGCAAAAAAAGTCAAACTTAACGGTCAAACGCTATTTTTGCACCTAATTTGTAACCACATAGTCACTTTTGCATCTAAAAAAAGCATTTGCTACTGGGCGCTCCTCGGAGATAAACACATGTCTATTTTTGCACTTTAACCCTATTTTTTATATTGCAAATTAGTAAAGGATAGGTTAATTTTCTGCATGTTTGGAGGAGAGAGGCGCAATATAAACTTAAAAATCATACCACATAGATGGGAGTGGAAAGATAAAGAAGTGAAAACAGAGCACAAAGTTAAATTACCACAAGTGATATATCGATGTTTGCATTCTTGATGCAAGGTAATTCATATAAAACTTAAACTAAGAACCAGGAAAAAGTCAACATACTCTATTTATCTATTAGAAGCACAGTTATAATAGAATCACAAGTCAAGTAATCTTCGCAAAAAAAAAACTAGAAACACAATCATTCAGAAGCACAACTAACTACAAATCTGAATTGTATTTGAAATTTCTTGACTATGATGGAAATGACAAAACTTGCGGAAAGAAAAAAGACCACTTCTAAAGGACATGTAAACTAATTTCAGGGAGGAAACGCAGGATATAGCTCCTCATGTCCACTATTTGTATTTCACAAAAATAAATTGATGAAAAAGTATAGTACTTTGAATTCCGTTATTCAAATATTTCAACTTAGAACTCAACTGACTTTATCTAACTTTCATCTCACCATGTATTTTGATGAAGAACAAATAAAGCTCTTTGGGGAAAAAAAAATACAGAAACATTTTGAACAATACTTACAGAGATTTTAAGTGACTAAGCTTCCCAAGTTGTGAGGCCAATGTCCCTTCCAAAGATAAGGAGTTTAAGTCACCGCAAAAAATCAGCAAAAGAAGAAATATCCTATAATCATTTAATAAGTGCTATATAAATCTTAAAAGATGATTTGAAATGGACAGGACTAGTATCAAAAGAATTTTTCACAAAACATAAAGTAGTAATTGTTTTTTGGTGGATTGAACTTTAGTGTCAATGCAATGAACACCCAACCAATTGCAAGGGTTACCATCACGAGGATTCCAATTCATCAAAGCTTCTTAAGGATCAAAAGTTATTCTATCTCGGAACTCCAACAATGCTAACCCTACGTTTTCACTGAGATTGTTCATCAAAGTGCAACAAAGGGCTTACACATCAAGAAGAAGGAGAAGGAGAAGCACAAATTGTTGGATCACCTTCATCGTTCAGCGACCAACACAATCGAATTTCCCCTGAAGAAATCAAGACAATAAATATTTTGAACCATAATCCAAATTGGTTCCATCTAACCCCCATTGCTTTCTAAAGCCAATACCAGAGTAATTACAGAAGTATTTATATCCCCTGACCGAGGGAATGCAATAAAATACAAAGATTGCCAGGTTGTATGTTTTCTGTAAAGAAAAACAAACCCTCAATCTTCAAATATACTTGTAATACGAAAAAAAAAAAAAAAAAAAAAAAAAAAAAAAAAAAAAAAAAAAAAAAAAAAAAAATAAAAAATCACTAACTGTACAAATGAAGATGAAAAGCAAGGGAATGAAAGCACTGGGGTCGGAAGATGGAATTAGGTCCCTCATTTTTTGTAATTTAGTCTCGTCGACAACCTCTTGCTCAACATAGCCAACACGCTCAGTTTCTTCCCTTAAATAATCCTCAGCAACAATGGTTGGATTGACCTTGAAGGGTAAAAAATTTGCAAAATGAATGCTAGGAAGCAAAAGGAGGAGGAATAACCTAACATGAAAGCAAGCTTGCTTCTCAGGCATTTTAAGAAAAAGGAAAAACAAGAATAAAGAACCAAATGCATTAAAGTAGCCAAAAACACCGAGAGAGAGAATGTACCTTGCAGAAGGAAGAAAATGAAGGCCTTCAACAATGTTTGATGACGCAGAGGAAGAAAACGAACTGCAAGTTGGGGTGGAAGGAGCTGGGGATCGGTGGGGGTTTATTGGGAGAGATTAAGAATTTTTTTTTCCAGAAAAAAAGGCAGCAAAATTTTCCGTGAAAAATAAAAATTATAAATTTCTAAAATTTTCCCTCAGTATTGCTGCCTTTTTCGCAGAATGATCTCAGAGGATGATTCTCTTTTCAACCATCTCCCTCCTCAAGCACTTTCTCTCTCTATTTCTTCTTTCAATTCCTTCGTTTCTTTCTTTGTTTTTTATTTTGTTGATTCAGATTCTGTCTCCCTCTTTTCCTCTTTGGTTGGCTATGTCTCTTGATTCACCCCCACCTGCCACAACCCAACCAACAAGAAGCAGTGTGAATCTCAATCAATCTTGCGTCCTCATTTTTTTCCCTCTTTGCCTCTTTCTCACTGTCTTTATTTTATAGGGTTTAAACATTCCTACACACATATAAAATAGTGGGACCCATATAATATATAATGCTAATTATATATATATATATATAGATCTCATGAAGTGTGACACATGAGAATACACTTCTAGAAATGTTTTTCCCTTATTTCATTTTGCTAAACTTTCTATCACGGAGACTTTGTTGAATCAGAACATCGGTAAATGCAATTTACCGGTGTCCACATTACCCGCACGCGCCTTCTCTCTGATGGTTTGGGTTTTTTCTTTTTTTTCTTCGCCTTCCGTGCTTCCCTCTTTGGATTTCGCTGGAGTCCACATTATGTGTCTAAAAATTATGTACTTTTTATGTGTATGAGCATATTTCTTTATTATATATATATATATATATTATTTATTTATATTTATATTATATACTGCTTTGTGAGATATTTTTGTGCACACAATATCATAAATTAATTAGTTTTCAGTTCTTCCTTTGTCTATAATACCAGTATCTAAGAAATTGATTAATTTGAGATACATTGTGCAAAAAAATCTCAGAAAGCCACATATAATTTAAATATAAATAAATAAAATATTAAAAAAAATGCTCATACCTTTAATAAAGGTATTTTTTTTGGGTCAAAATCTAATAAAGGTATGTGTACATAAGAAAAAGGGAGAATTACACACAGGTCCCAAGGAAGACAAAAAAATACAATAAGGTCCCATAAAATGACCAAATTACTCAGAAGTCCCTAGCGACTTCTGTGTAATTATTTGTCAATTGTAAATTTCCATTTTGGACAAGGAAACACACGCATACTATCATCTCCCTCTTAATAGATTCAGCCCTACTCTCTAAACCGGAGCCGTTCGACTGAGCCCTTCGACGCCATTCCACCGAGAGACCTACGTCGCCGATGGGATTGTGCGAGAGTCCCTGCATCGTGAAGCTTGGGTGGTCCTCGGCAACTTGTCTCCTGCATCGTGGAGTTCAGGGAATTTTTGTATTCTTCTTTCTTTTTGGCATGGTTATATATTTGGGGAGTGAATGATTGAAATTCTTTCTACGGTTGGGTGTTCAAAGAAGGACAGGAAATGAAAAACAACAAGAGGAGGAAAAATCTGATGCATGTTTGCTGGTGTAGTTCAGAAGCTATTAACAACAGCAAAAGCATAAATTAACAACAGAAAATGCATACATTAACAACAACTTTTGAAAACCTGGAATTTGTCATCTCTAACTTCCAGAGGCTACTAACAACAGCAAAAGCATAAATTAACAACAGAATATGCATACATTAACAACAACTTTTGAAAACCTGGAATTTGTCATCTCTGACTTCTAGAGGCTATTAACAACAACAAAAGCATAAATTAACAACAGAAAATGCATACATAAACAACAACTTTTGAAAACCTGGAATTTGTCATCTCTGACTTCCAGAGGCTATTAACAACACCAAAATCATAAATCAACAACAGAAAATGCATACATTAACAAAAACTTTTGAAAACACGAAATTTTCATCTCGACTTCCAGAGGCTACTAACTGTGACAAAAGCATAAATTAACAACGAGAAAATGCATACATTAACAACAACTTTTGAAAACACGAAATTTGTCATCTCGACTTCAGAGGCTACTAACAAACAAAAGCATAAATTAACAACGAGAAAATGCATACATTAACAACAACTTTTGAAAACTTGGAATTTGTCATCTCTGACTTCCAGAGGCTATTAACAACAGCAAAAGCATAAATTAACAACAGAAAATGCATACATTAACAACAACTTTTGAAAACCTGGAATTTGTCATCTCTGACTTCCAGAGGCTATTAACAACAGCAAAAGCATAAATTAACAACAGAAAATGCATACATAAACAACAACTTTTGAAAACCGAAATTTGTCATCTCTCGACTTCCGAGAGGCTACTAACAACAAACAAAAGCATAAATTAACAACGAGAAAATGCATACATTAACAACAACTTTTGAAAACCTGGAATTTGTCATCTCGACTTCGAGGCTATTAACAACAGCAAAAGCATAAATTAACAACAGAAAATGCATACATTAACAACAACTTTTGAAAACCTGGAATTTGTCATCTCACTAGTGCAAAAAAGGGCTTTAAGACCGCCTCATTCAGACCGGACATTCGTCGCAACGGTCTTAAATCTATGACCGGTGGCAGTTTTGTAAATATAAAGAACTTCTTATGTATGACCGGTGGCAGTTTTGTAAATATCAAGAACTTCTTGGACCGGATCTTTTATTAATAGGTCTTAAATATATTATTCAGACCGCTTAAAAAACTAACCGGTCTTAAAAATGTAATTAAAATTTATATTATTTTATAGAGAAATCTCGTACAAGCTTTCGAACTTATATTTTCGCGGACCAAAATAATCGGGAAAAATTTAAATATAAAAGTTAAAACTTTTAAGACCGGACATATTTAAACACGGTCTTAAATGTTATACTTTTAAGACCGGACTTAAAGTATTGCCGGTACAAACTATTGAAAAAATTATTCGAAAATTTTATTACCTTTAAGACCGGCTTTTAATAATGGATGGTCCTAAATTGTGACCTTTAAGACCGGCCTTTTAATTCGTCCGGTATGGAAACTAAAGCGCCAAATATTCGCGCGACGTTTCCGTAAGACTCAAGAGTTACGACTTACGGCCCGATACGTTGCTCTCGAACTCTCAAACCCCTGTTCTTGTTGTGAAACCCCTCTTCCTGTTGCATTACTTCTCTTCCTCGCCCACCACTACCATCCTCTGTTACTCTCTCACTTTCTTAGGCGTTCCTCTTTCGCACCACCACTCTCAGCCTCTGTTCCATTCTCGAAAATGAACGGAGAAAATGGTTCTTCTGCTATTCCTTCAACGACAGTTACTGGTGCGACTGGTGTGAGTCAGAACGAACCCTCTTCATCTCACAATGAGCCTCGTAACCGCCCGCACGCCGTGGTAGAAGTGGCACACGAATGAAAGACGTATCCGTAAGTCGGTCCTGCGGGTCAAAGTTCGAGATTCAGTTTGATGAAAAGTTGGCTCCTTTCGGTCCTAATAAACAAAAAATATAATAGTTTTGTCGGCTATCTAGCACGCAAGCAAGGCTAGCATCTTGACGAGATGAGTGGAAAAATGTTGACCGTCTCGCGGTAAAGGGTCCTATTTGGGACACTATCCGGCTCACATACACCGTCACGACTCCCGAGAAGTTGAAAGACAAGACATTGTCTTATTGTGTTGATCGGTGGAGGAAGTTTAAGACCTTTCTAGCTAACACATATATTTTTGCCGATGTTAGGCCGACCATAATCCTTGGGACAAGTACACATTTATTGATGAACAAACTTGGCAACAATTTGTTGTTGCGGACCACTCGAAGCTTTGGTGAGTTGTTATTTAGTTTTGTTTGCCTTCTTTTGTTTGCTTATTAACTTGTGCGGATATGTGAATGTTATTGTACGTGTTCATCTAATCCTGTTAGTTAGATTGTTGGTTTGTGAATAGAAGTATATATACCTTTGTCCTGCATAAGAGGAGCATGTCTTAGTTGTATGCAAGTCTGATATGTAAACCGTGCAAAGGTAAAATACTAAGTAGGTAATTAGGGAAATAATAATGGCATAAGAGTCAAACCATTATTATAGTCTTAGCTAGTTCTTTTGTAGTAGGTAGTGGTTAGACATTGCTATTAGTTAGTTAGTATGTTAAGCGTGTAAAGGTTTCGGTGCGGTTCGCAACTCACTTTACTCGGTTCTCCTAATTTCTTCTACAATTCTACATCCTCCTTAAATGAAATGTTGAAACTTGATGAAGTGAATTTGACTAGTGTTGAGGTTCATATCAAGCAGAAGTTCTCTAATTTCTGTTTGTGAGATGGCTGGAATTCATAATTAATAGTTGTTTTCATTTCTGATTCACAGAAAAGAAGGGAACAAGCACAGGAGATACGAAAAGGCTGAACAAGAATTGATGGCGGCCAAGCGGAAGAGATTGCAAGATGAAGCAGAAGCAGAATCCAATCCTTTTGCGATACATGATCCGCCATCTCCAATACGTCGTGATGAGTTATGGTTGTATATTCGGCAAAAGCCAAGCGGCCCCTACACGAGTGAACAGACTCGTCTAGTTCTTTGAAAGAATTGTAAGTATCGTTATTGTTAATTTATAGTTACTAAACATGTTTCATTACTAAGCTTCTCATTATCTGTATCCTACAGGAAGATCTAAAGAAGAAAGAAGCGGAGGGATCTTTTGTGTCGGGCGTGTAAGGGGGATTGGAGGAATGGTAGGCCTGAAGGAATACTTTGGTAGCGCCAAACGCCAGAAACAAAGTATGGTTACCCGGGAGGAGATGGAACAGACGGTGGCACAGGAGGTGGCCAAATTGAGAGAGCAAGCAGCAACTAAAGAAGCTTCATTGACTGCCTATTTTCAATCCCAGCTGAGGGAGATGAAGGAGGAAATGAATCAAATGAAGGTGCTTGTGAGCTCTCGTGCAGAGACCAGTGTTCCCTTGCCACCCTCACCTACAGCTATGCAGCAGAGCACTAGAGGGAGCTGCATTGTTGGACAGTCATAGCAACCTTGTGACCTTTATGTGGAGGATCCTGAACATCATGATAGACGATTGGTTGCAAAAGGAACTGTCCACAACTTGGGATCAACTGTACACCACCAACAAATGGCTTATGATGAAGTCAGAGTGTCAGTTGAAGAGGTGATCGTTCATGCACCTCTCCCTCTCCCAACTGATGAGCTGAAGCTTGTGAGTGATGTCATTGGAACCTTGATCTCGTGGCCAGTGAAGCTTGTGCATGTTTCTACTCCTCCTGATGCTCCTACCCCTCCTGAATTGGTTGGCACGGCTAAGTTGAGTGCCAAGGACAAGCTTGTCCTTATGGTATCCAATAAACAAGTTGCACTTAATCGGTGGCTGTCAATACGAAGTAGGTCTTAAAAACAAGCACCCGGTTTTGGTTGACCAAGATGATATAATTTCCTGTTTGTTTGATAAACAGGAGCTCACTGATTCAATGATTCTCATGTTTATAAAGTAAGTATCTTCTTCTATGAGTACATAACATAAATGTGAGACACTCACATATGTATAATTTCCCTGACGTCATTATTGTAGGTTATTGCATCGTGAATTGGAACAGCAGGGTAGAAGCAAAGATATTGGATTCTTGTGCCCGCAGTACGTGAGTCAACCACCCTTAGCGGAGAGACAATCATACATAACAACAAGGTTGACCAAGAAGAATAGGAAAAATTGGTACTTGGCACCATACTACAATAGGTACATATCATAATTCTTTTCTGTAATTCCCTTAATTATATTCTGCTACATATTACTGAGTACTTGTCTGTTGTGAATTTTCAGTCACCATTGGCAGTTGGTCCTGATTTGCCCGAATGAGAATAAAGTGGTCTTTTTATGCTCCCTTCACTACGAACCAACGGCTACATTGCAGCAGATGGTGAACAAGTAAGCATATGTCATTTTGATTGTCTAGTCGAAATCTCTGCTTTGTAAATTTTTAGTAACCATTATTGAGTAAATTTGTGATTTTGATAATAGGCCCTTAAAATCATTCCAAGAAAAGGTCAAGAACAAGTCTGCGGGATTGATGTCAAAGAGCCTATATGGATCAAACCAAAGGTTAGTACATATTTGGACAACGGCACACTTGGCTTGTGAACTTGGTCGAAAAAAATACATGCTCTTATATATATTTCTTGTTTGTTTTTAGACCCGTCGGCAACCGAAGGAGTCAACTTATGTGGACATTATGTCATGACACATATGTATAATATTGTCATGCAACCGAGTGACTAACATCCAAGCAAAGGTAAATGTATTACATAACTTTGCTGTCGCGCTGCCGACCCCTTTGATATGCAAGGAAGGACGACTAATATATTTCGTCTTTGATGCTACGAGACGTTTGACCGTGCTTGACCCCTTTCACGATGGTGATATTGAGCGCACACACAATGTGTTATCCGAATATCGTATGATCGATCATCTTGGAAAATCGGAAAAATAGTTGATTTGTGAATTCATTGTAAATATATGCTAGTTTGTATCAACAATCATCTTCGGATTCGTAATGAACAATTGTCCAATTTGTGATAGTATACAATAATAATTTGTTAATTCATTTAAAACAAGTTTCCTTGTGTCCATTAGTGGTTCTTTGAATGTATTGGATGGTGGAAAAAAAATATTCATTGCTTAATTTACAAATGCGAGAAGTTTAGGACCGCATGTTCACTTAGTAGCCGCTCCTAAAAGTCTTCGTTTATTTTTTTTCACAGTTACAGTATTTTAGGACCGTATGTTTACTATAAATCCGGTCCTAAAGGTCTTCGTTTATTATTGGAAAACATGCCAGTATTTTAGGACCGCATGTTTACTAAGTAGCCGGTCCTAAAAGTCTTAGTTTATTTATTTGTGAAAATTTGCTAGTATTTTACGACCGTATGTTTACTAAAGAGCCGGTTCTAAAAGTCTTCGTGATTCACCGTAAAATACGCCAGTATTTTAGGACCGCATGTTTACTTAGTAGCCGGTCCTAAAAGTCTTCGTTTATTATTCAAAAAAACCAGTATTTTAGGACCGCATGTTTACTAAAGAGTCGGTTCTAAAAGTCTTCGTGATT
The DNA here is from genome assembly GCA_019022615.1 of Acacia melanoxylon. Classification (NCBI taxonomy): domain Eukaryota; kingdom Viridiplantae; phylum Streptophyta; class Magnoliopsida; order Fabales; family Fabaceae; genus Acacia; species Acacia melanoxylon. The sequence continues at coordinate 4,104,277 of JAFJYJ010000042.1, forward strand.
CACAGTAAAATACGCCAGTCGTTTAGGACCGTATGTTCACTAAGTATCCGGTCCTAAAAGTCTTCGTTTATTTATTTGTGAAAATTACAGTATATTAGGACCGTATGTTTACTAAATAGCCGGTCCTAAAAGTCTTTCATTGGCGACAAATATACGATATATTTATTAATAATAAATATTTATATATATAAAATCTCTTATAAATTAAATGATTAATCTTTTTGCTTAAATTAAATATTTATTCAATATGCAAGTAACTATAGTCTACATTAATAATTATACTATTTGTAACTACTTTATTAAATGAATAACCTCATTATTAAATTAAAGTCTTTCCCTATTATTCATATTTCATAACCGATTTACGTTATTTATTTATAGAGTGTGATAGCATCAAAACATTAAATTAAATATTTGTCCATATTATAACGTAAACTCCATATTTCATAATTGCCTAATTTTTGTTTTCTGTTTTCTTTCTTTTTTTTAATTTTAGTGTTTTGAGTCTGCCATTTTCCATATTTCATAATTGACTTTCTTATTGCTTTCCAGGTTCAGATAATGCATATAATTAAAATGGCAGATTAATTAAAACTCCCCATAAGAACAAAATGCAGAAATATTTCATTTAATAATTTTTTTTATAGAGGCGCGATAAAAAAAAAAAAAGCAGTAAAAAAAAACTATAAAACAACTAATCCTCCCTGTGGTCGGAGAGGTGGGAGGCGTCGGAGAAAATAGTAAATATTAGGACCGAAGTATTCTTAATTGCCGGTCTTAAAAAGGTATTAATAAAATTATTCTTTAGGACCGGACACTTTATAAATAACCGGTCTTAAAAGGTATTAATAAAATTATTCTTTAGGACCGCACACTTTATAACTACCCGGTCTTATTAATAAAATTATATATTTAGGACCGGACACTTTATAAATAACCGGTCTTAATAAAATCCAAAATACTAAAACTTGTCTCTTTCACGGGGAAAATTAAATTTCCCTCTTAGAACTTCTCTTGTCGCGCCGAGAGTGATTACTCAGGTTCTTTCTCCACATTTTGCTTGTTCCGTCGTCGCTGCTTCGCGTTGCTCTCTCGACAATCACTTTCTGGTTTCTTAGCTAAACGTCTATAGACCAAGCTGTACGAGGTGTTTTGGTTATATAACTTTATTATTTTCTTGGTTATGGTTCTGAGTTTTTCATGGGTTGAACGAAATCGATGAAATGTTCTTGTGGGTTTCTCTGTTGTTAATAAATATTGTATATTGAAGATTATATTTGCACTTTAGACCCACCGAACTGACGAACTAGTGTTTTTAGGTTACTCTTGATGTCTGCAACATCAACGTTCGTGGCCGGAGAAGAAAGACTCAGCAAACCCATTGTAATTTATATGCTACAGGTGAGTCCACAAGACCTTCATGCGATGCATTTAATTTCCTCGTCATGCATTTATTTTGCTTCTTGGATTCACTGTGATACATTTATGACCAAAAGTGATTCTTCGTTATGCATTCAATGGGCAAGTTTCTCCGTAAAGAAAAAAAAGACATAACCGACATTTGAGCATATATATGAATTTGGATTATGTATGTCTTATTTTATATGCAAGTTTCAATTTTTTCGGATTATGTATGTTAAATCTTTCCGTCTATATATAGGAATTCTTCTATGGATCATAGTTGGATAAATAATGTTTTACGGACGAGTGTTGAATATCAGAATGGGGTGAGGGAATTTATAGAATTTGCTAAACAAAATGCCCATGATGATAGTGGGAAGTTTTATTGCCCTTGTGTAAAATGTTTGAATGAGAGGCGATTAAGTCTGAAGTTATCCACACACATTTAATTTGTGAAGGATTTTGTAAGACTTATACGGTATGGTCATGGCATAGTGAAAAAATGCCAAGTGGGTCTCAACATGAGGAAGTGGCCTTTGATGATAATGACACGGATATGGATGATCACATAGAGGACATTATTCGTGATGTAGGAGAAGAGGCTTTTGAGCAATCACATGCATATGGTAATATGTGCGTGATGCGAGACCCCGCTATACCCGGGTGTAAAAAATACCAATTGTTGAACGTTGTATTGAAATTGGTAAGCTTGAAGGCACGTCATGGATGGAGCGACAAGAGTTTCTCTGAAATGCTTGAGGCTGTTAAGGACATTCTTCCGGATGATAATGTGTTGCCGCATCGATACTATGATGCTAAGAAAATACTTTGTCCACTAGGGATGGAGTACAAAATGATTCATGCATGCCCGAATGATTGCATATTGTATAGAAAAGAGTTTGAAGAGAAGCAGAATTGTCCGATATGTGAAACCCCAAGGTACAAGTCAAATAAGGGGCTTGCAAAAGTGTTGTGGTATCTTCCAATCATACCAAGGTTCAAACGGTTGTTTGCTAATGAAAGTGATGCAAAAAATTTGAGGTGGCATGTTGATGAGAGGATTTCTGATGGAAAGCTTCGACATCCGGCCGATTCTTCTCAATGGAAGAAAATCGATCATTTATTTCCGAACTTCGGCGAAGAACCTAGGAACCTTAGGCTTGCCCTTAGCACGGATGGCATGAATCCATATGGAAGCCTTAGCAGGAACAAGTGTTCTATATCACCGATCAGGAAAATAAAATGTGGTCTGTAGCTCTCCAAGGAAAAAGGGTCATTGATATTGATGATGAAATTCATTCGAATTATGGTCTTCCTGAGAGTACTCCTTTTTCAAGGGGTATACCGGACATGAACGAAGAAGATGAAGCGGATAATGAACCCGGAATAAGAAGTGATCATCAAGAAGGGATATGGGAGGATATCCATTTATAAAAGAGTCAATTCATATGGTAATATTCATATGCAGAATTCTTTGAAAACTTTAATTTTAACTATATTCCTTCCATGTTCTTAAACAATGAAGGTTTTGTTCTTGTTTTATTTTGTGGCAGGATCCGATATATATGTTATAAAAGGGGATATAATGTTACGTACGTTGTTGGGTGGGATCAGATGAAGGCTTGGTGCGGTATTTGAAACTCATCATTGTATTTGTAAGTTATCTTATTACATGTATATATTCATCATTACGGTGTTGTATTGTTCTTAATTAAACGACACTGACTGTGAAACTTTTGTTCTTGTTTTATTTTGTGGCGGGGATCCGATATATATGTTATAAAAGGGGATATCATGTTACGTTGTTGGGTGGGATCAGATGAAGGCATGGTGCGGTATTTATTTGTAACTCATCATTGTATTTGTAAGATAATTCATTACGGTGTTGTACTAAATTAAGAGGCCACATAACTCATGGCCGGTGATATTTGTATTCTTTTCCCAATTCAATTTATTCATAATGGATTGTTCATAGCTTGTAGCTTAAAGTATCTAATTTTTTTGTCTTTTGGATTGTGTGGTGGATGTGTGTAATATATATATGATCGGGAAGAACGAAGCAGAGAAAAATTTGGAAAATTTGGACCTAGGAAATAATATCGCGGTCTTAAAAGTTCAAATTTTAAGACCGGATGCATGTATAAGTCCGGTCTTAAAAGTCTAGCCCGGTCTTAAAAAGTTCAACTTTTAAGACCGTCTTTACAAATACCCGGTCTTAAATTTAATTAAATTTAGAAACCGGATTAGTTAGTCGTCTGGTCTTAGAAGTCGGTATATTTAAGACCGGAGATTATTTATCCGGTCTTAAAAATGTTGATATGTTAAGACCGGTCTATGTTTATGTTCGGTCTTAAAAGTTGATTTTTAGGACCGAACAAAATACATATCAGATCTATTTAGTACGACTTTTAAGACCTAACTTTTAAAATGTCCGGTCTGAAAAATTTCTTTTATACCGGTTCGAATCCGGTCTTGAAAGTGACGGACTTTTAATACCGGCAGCTAGTCCGGTCTTACAATGCCTCTTTTGTCCGGTCTTAAAATCCTTTTTTCCACCCGTGTAAACTAGTTTAGTCAGACAACCTTCACCACACAAAAAAAAAAAAAAAAAAGCTTTAAGATGAAAGTCAAACAAAAATGCGGCATGATATATATTGTGCAATATTCACCGTTGACTTGTGAGACCACCGGATCTCACAAACTCCGAAACGAAATTGATGGACTGCACCTTCCAACTACCTTCCTATAGCATCTTCCCCGCTCGGATGGAGAATCAAACACCGATGAGTAAATTTCTCTCTGGTTTGACTGTTCAACTTCAAATCTCTATACCTTAGCTTCATAACCGTTGCAAAAGCAAAAATTGTTCTACCAGGAGTTATATCTCTAGAATATATTTTTTAATATCACTTTTATTACTTTTTTTTAAAAAAAATTATTCTATAAAAGTTAATCCAAATACGTCTATAAAAATGTCCACCAACGAGCACTCAAACGCTTTCTCAAATAACTCAAAGGATTAGGAATCTCAAATCTAGCTTTGCAAATGAAATTAAGTACTACCTTCAATAATCATAAATATAAAAGTTAGATAAGATGCTTACTTTGATCTTAAATATAAAACACTAATTTACTTTATCTCCAAAATTTATCATTTTTCTCCAAAACAATTTTACCGATTGCACATAATGGGGATTTCAATCAAAGGGCACTAATAATACACATGGTTAGAAAAGAAAACCAACATCACCTTTATTACAGATAATCATCTTAACTAATTTTCTTAGTATCTATAAATTAGTTATTTAGCTCTTCTATTAAGGACCAGAACAAATAATCATTTTACATTGTAAGGCTTTTTCAATATAGACTAGCTAGGCTTCTTGTTATGATGACAAGAGAACGGGTTAGATTTCTCTCTTTTTCAAACAAAGGTTTAGCTATATAAACTAAGGGAAAAATACTTTTCATGTTGTAGGAGAAGTGTATTCTCATGTCACACATACATGAAATGATGGGACCCACATATATATATATATATATTAATATTATATATAATTAGCATTATATATATATGTGTGTGGGTTCTACCGTTTCATGTGTGTGTAAGAATCTTCTTCTTCTCATGCAACATGAGAAGTTTAAACCCCATAAACTAAACATACTCATAACCACTACGCTTAGATCATATTATCAAATTTTATTCAATCTAGAACAACGTGCAATCATTAATTTATAATGTTAAGTTGAGGCCAGCCTATTCAACACATTTAGTCTGTACACGCCTTTGATTATGAAATAATTATTGAATATTGAACTTCATTTCTTCTCCCTCCAATATTGAGTATTGAGCTTTCTGTGTCCTCTTCTAGTCATATGATTCCTCCCCTCCTTCCTTAATGTTTCTCTCTCCTTTCTAGTCTCTCTATCTCTCATCTCCTCTTCTCTATTATCTGTTTTCTCCCTCTCCCTTTCCCGGTCCTACATCAATCGTGTTCTCATTCCATGTTCTTAGGTGGTTGTTAGATAAATCGTTTTCTCATTCCATGTTCTTAGGTGGTTGTTAGTTGTTTATATATTTTATTTATTTAGATTAAATTATATGGTATACTTTGAAATATTTTCTGGCATCAAACATCTCAAATTAATTAATTTCAAAGAGACGATATTACTAGAAAAATATTTTTAAATGCGTAATCGAAAATTAATTAATTTAAGATCTTTTGGATAAAAAAAATTATTTGAGGATGCATCATATAATCTAAGTAAATAAAAAATAAAAAAATGTCCACACCCCCAAATTAGGGGTAAACACCTAACAAACACTAACAAACGAGGGATATGCAAAAAATTATAGAAAAATAAAAATATATTAAAGTTGGCAGACCGTTTTTTAGAGAAAGTGGAGGCTAGCTACTACCAACAACACGGATGTAAAAAAATTGTTAAAGGTGGGTTAAGTTTCAATCAACTTGTCTTTAGTTTATAGTTCATTAGGTAGCTGGATAACATAAAGACAAAGTCTAAAGCATCATCATCTACCGGTTCAATATAAAATTTAATTTATGTTTATTTTTTAAATGCTTTTCCTCCTTTCTTCAACAGAAAAATTGTGATATTTTCTTGTGACAAGCAACCCACTTTTTTTTTATTGGTTTCTTTCTTGACTAATGCTCCACATTTGGCACCTATGAAATTTTTGCTTTCAGATGTTAGGAAAATATTAGCTAGAACTAGGGTTGATCATGGACCAGACCCAGGCCGGGTCGGCCCCTACCCGAGGTCTAGTCCGGTATGTCCTCGGGCTGGACCGGACTGGTCAGTGGACTGGACCGGATCCGAGACAATTTCTTGATTAGGCCATGGCGGTATTTGCTTTTAATTAATGGGAGTGGGTGGGGTATATTGCTTTTAGAATTGGGAGGGAGGTGGGGAAGTGGGAGTGGGTGGGGTATATTCTCCGGTTGGCGTGGATTCCAGGGAAAAGTAAAAAGATAATGGGAAGTGGGGTAGGGAAGAAAAAGAAAGAGAGTGATGAGAGTTTTTTTTTTTAATATTCGAAGAGTGATGGGAGTTGGAGAGATTGGCAATTAGGAAAAAAAAAAAAAGAAATAGTCGGGTCAGACTGGACCAGACCAAATGGTCTGATCCCCTGACCCGAGGTCTGGTCCAGTCTGAGAAAAATCAGACCAGACCGGGTTAGACCGGGTCAGACTACCTAGACCAGTGGACAATATGATCAACCCTAGCTAGAACTGTAAGAATAGCTTGGCTCGTCCTAGGGGATTTTAATGCATTCCTTAGTCAGTTTGATGAGGTGGATGGGGTTGCTCCTTCCGTTAGTTTGATGTCACCTTTTCAAGATTGCATTAGTCAATGTAATTTGTTGGAGGTGCCTGCTAGTTGATGGGGATCATTTTACTTTGCAAAGGAAAGGCAAAAGCATTTACCATCTTAGAAAGTACCCTAGCAAAAGCATTTACCAACGGAATCATATTCCGTCGGCAATTAGGGACGGAATTTTGAGACGGAATTTTCCATGGAAAATTACCCGCGGTATTCCGTCTCAAAATTGGCGTCCAAGATTGCGTGAAAATGGTATCACCCCTTTTTGTCCAAGATTGCCGAAGGACGACGGAGGTGGGTGGGTGGCGATAATGGAAGGAGGAAGGAGCGAGTGATCTTACGGGTCCAAGGCGTCGGCGTGTCTCGTCTTCCTAGGTCGTGTCTCGCTAGGTCAAAAAAGAGGAAGAAGAAGAGTGAGGCGGACAAAAGGCACGAATCTGAGGTGGAGTGGAGTTGGAAGCACACAGTCGATTTGTGTAATACCCTAAAAATCGTATTTATGATAAGTATCATAATTTAGTAAATAATACCTATTGGAAATAGGTGAATATGTGGTCTCAAATAATAAGTTATAATTATCTTATTTTCTAAGGTAATTTCTATGGAAATCAGGGAGATAAATAGCTAAAATCCCTAAAATGCATTTATAGGGCATAAATTGGCCTGAGAATATTATGATAAATCCCATGAGGCAATAAAATATTTGCTAAAAATTAGAAAGTATGTTGTCTCTAATTTTAGGAATTTATGGGAAAATTTTCCTTGGAAAACAATGAGGCAAAATTAAATATTATTTTGGGGATCATAAGTGACCCCATGATTTTTAATATTTTACATGGAGCATAAAATACCAATGTCGTACAATAGTTGTGAGATAATAATTAATCCTAATTAAGAAAATTATCAACAATTAGTAAGTGACTAATTAAGTAATTAGTTGCTAATTGTTTAAGCATAGGATAATTGCTTATTTAAGATAATTAAGGCATAAATTATATATATATATATATATATATACTGCTTTTGAAAATGTGATGTTACATTTTTGGTATCAGAGCAGTTGTCCTGGCATAGATCTGACTAAGTTATTCCAAAAACCTTTGGTGCTGAAGGCAAGGCTAGTCTATGTGGATCAGTCAATCAGTCACCCTAGCACGGTGAGGCTCCCATGATAGACACTTACCTAGCCAATTGGTTGAGTAACGGAGTTAGGCTCTACGCCTTTTTAAAGAGCATATTTTGAAAATGAGTACTGATATAGCCCTAAGTCGATGTACCACCTTATTTGAGTGTACCAGTCCAAACCGGTATACCATTCTAAACCGGTGTACCACCCTCTATCGGTGCATCACTCTAACCCAGCAAATCCATCGTCTGTACTTATATTGATATCAGTTCTTGATAATCCTGATAACCCTGATATCAATCTCTGATAACCCGGATAATCCTGATAACCCTGATATCAGTCTCTGATAATCCAGATAACTCTGATATCAACCTCTGATAATTCTAATAATCGCCAGTTTGTACTGGACGGAAATTCCATCCTAACCTAGAGCTTATAAGTGGAGTTGGGCCACGCCGGGTGAAACTCTGAGACCGACAAAGATAAATACATGCGGTATTTGAACCATGTTGAAAAGTTCTATTAGTTTTGAGTGGAAAGAACCAACGAAACCCTGAACGAGGGGAAATAGTACGAGTGTCCGTTCGTCTGTAGTACTAGTGTGATAAAGTCTGCGATGGACTAATCATTGTCTTCTTAAATCTAACGTTTTCCCTAATGAAGGAAAAAGAACGAGACATGACGAATTTAAGAGGAGCAAGAGCTCCCAGAGGCCGAGGCAGAGGTAGAGGTAGAGGCAGACAGCCACGAATAATACCAATACCAGTGCACAGACCCGAACAACAAGAACCACAGCAACCAGAGTGAAATGATGCTGCAAGAACAAAGGGCTCTTATTTATGAACTCCTTGCTAAAAGGCAAGAGAGAGAAGAGGAAGGTGGCCGAGCCGATGAGGAACGACAGAATGCTGAGGAAGAAGATGAAATCGAACAAGATGATGAACGTGAAACTGAGGAGTCCGATAGATCTCAGACACCCCCTCGACGTAATAGGGCAATGGCAGTGCTACCTTGACCCAACAAAGTGGTTGAGACCACGCAAAGCATTGGGTCACCCAGTCGCAAGCTCAAACCTCCGGTTTTTTCGTGGTAAGCTCGATTCGGGTGAAGGCGGCTTATGAGACTGGACAAGATCTTCGAAGTGATGGATTGTCCGGGAAACCGAAAAGCCCAACTTGCAGTCTATAAGCTGGAAGGGGATGCAGACAGATGGTGGAAAAGCATTGCAGTGGCATTACGGACCCGTTATTGTCCCGTGACTTGGGAGAAATTTTTGGAGAAATTCAACGAACAATATTTTCCTCCTTCAGTACAAGTGATCAAGGAGTCAGAATTCCTCCACATTCGGCAAAGTCACGAGGAGTCATTCGATGACTACTTCACCCGGTTTACCAATCTGTCACGATATTCATCATATCTGAAGCGTAACGTTGACGAGAGCTGGAAGGCTAGCAGGATGGTAGACGGGCTAAAGTACGAGATAAGGGAAAAACTGGTATCTCAATAGTTCCCGGAATTAATTCAAGCGGTGGAGTCATGCCGATTGATCGAACGTAACTTAAAAGAACTACGCACATCAAGAAACAACAGCAGCAACAGTGCAAGTCGTGGCGAGTTGAGCGCGAAAATTCCTCGCAGAAAAGGGAGGCACCATGGAATAACTCCCAAGGTGGAAGCAAGATGACATTCCGATCTGAGCAACAAAACAACCCAAGCATTTCGAGACCCCGACCATGTCCAAAATGCAGAACGAACCACCCAGGGACTAACTGCGCAGGGGAGCGGGTATGCTATAAGTGTCAGAAGCCGGGGCACTTATACACTAACTGTCCTCAAGGGACTGCAGGAATAAGGCCACAAAGCGCAAGCCGGGTTTTTGCTTTGACAAATAATGAGGCCGAATAATCTCTAGAGATAACCCACATAACTATCTCTCGATAGGAGTTTACTTTAGATATTGTACAACACGGGTGCTAATCACTCAGCATGTCCGATGAATATGCGAATTATTTTGGGATGCATACATATATGTATTACATTACTAGTAGTAGCTATACCATTAGGGAGTGAACTATTTTGCTTATTAAGCATGTCTAAATTCCAAGTGGAATATATATCTCGTTCAGAATTTCTGGCTCACAAACATCGATGACTTACTCAGTTACCAAATCCCTACGTTTTGTCCAGAATTGGCATACGCTCGGAATACCATTCCGCTGCAAATCAAAATAGCAATGTTCGGAGGATAGCCTTCAGGACTTAATACGGGCATTTTGAATTCCTTGAGATGTCTTTCGGACTGACAAATGCACCTACTTTGCTCATACAGTACGTGAACCAAATTTTCTCAACCACATAGGTAGGTTGCTTAAGGTGTTGATTGATAACATCCTCACCTGTTCGGAAACAAGGCGAGAAACTCAAAGAACTGTGACGATCAGTTATAAGTAAACTAAAGAGAGACGCGACTCTTTATTGAATTAAGAGAATATAGGTATTGGCTGCCAAGAAATAAAACTTTCTGGGCCATGTTCTGTCATAAGTAACATAGATATTTGGTTTCAGGATCTAGTGGGATAGTACCGCAGATTCATGTTGAATTTTCTCATAACCATTGATAAAACTTACATCATTGCGTAGAACAAAGACTGTGAGACGAGCTTACAGGGACTGAGAAAGAAGTTGGTCACAGCATCAAAAGTTGGTTATCCCGGATCCAAGTAGATGAGTCTGTCGTGGTGCCATTAGGTATGGATCGGGATATGTCTTGCTGCAGCAGGACAACGTGATGACATACACCTCTCGTCTGTTGAAGCCTCTCAAGTTGAACTAATCTACACATGACCTTGAGTTAGTAAGTATCGTATTTTTCTTTGAGTATATAGAGGCATTACCTCTACGAAGTAACCATAGAATTGTGATGCGGTGTGGAGAGAACTTAGGGGATGGTCCAAGGGACTATCTCTTTTAGAAGGAATTTTCTCTAGGCAATATATGAACTAGGTGTTAGCCATTCGGTTAAATCATATGACTACGTGAAAAACCTCCGTGATGTGTTCCATGTTTTCCTAGCTACTACAACCGGACCGCGATCGTGTCATTGAGTAGGAGGTATCTTGTGTTGTCATGGTGTATGGGTGCCAAGGAAACATGTAAGGTATCCTGTGTTACCATGGTGTTTGGGCGCCATGGAGACATTTTGATATCTGGTGTTGACCGCTGTGTATAGGCGCTACGGAAATACTATATATCAAAGTACGAAATGACAAGATTTTTGTGGTCAAACCAGAGCGAATTCTCGATCACCAAGAGGAGCGGCTGACATATAGGGTAAAGAGTTAGAACGAGAAAAAGTACCTTGAATGAAGTCACATTTTGCATTCATTTCGAAAATTGAACCCTCTAAGATTGATGAAGCCCTTTAAGACAATGATTGGGTTATAGCAATGCAAGAGGAGTTACATCGAGTTTGAAAGAAATCAAGTTTGGGATTTGGTGCCTAGGCCTAAAGACCATGTCATTGGCACTAAATGGGTATTCAAGAACAAACGTGATGAATCTGCAATAATTGTTGAAACAAAGCAAGGCTAGTTGCAAAAGGCTATAATCAAGAAGAAGGAATTGATTATGAAGAAACTTATCACTCATTAGCAAGATTGGAAGCTATAAGAGTTCTTCTAGCTTTTGCTTGTATTAAAGGATTCAAACTTTATCAAATGGATGTGAAATCTGCATTTTTAAATGGCTTTATTCAAGAGGAAGTTTATGTTGAACAACCTCCTGGTTTTCAAAATGATCATCATCCAGATCATGTTTATCGTCTCAAGAAAGCACTATATGGTCTTAAGCAAGCTCCTAGAGCTTGGTATGAGCTATTAAGCAAATTCCTTCTTGATCAAGGATTTGTTAGAGGTAAAGCGAGATACAACTCTCTTCATAAAGAACAATAAACTTAATGAAATTTTAATTGTTCAAATATATGTTGATGATATTATATTTGGTGCTTCTAACAATGCTTTGTGTGAAGAGTTTGCTAAGAACATGCGAGGAGAATTTGAGATGTCCATGATGGGAGAACTCAACTATTTCCTTGGTCTCGCAAATTAAACAAAGGAAAGATGGAATTTTCGGACCAAGTATCTCAATGATCTCTTAAAAAGTTTGGGATGAATGAATGCAATGGAGCGATACTCCAATGAGTTCAACCCTTTGCCTTGGATGCTGATGAAGAAGGCAAGGACTTCAACATCACAAAGTATAGAGGAATGATTGGATCATTACTCTATCTCACAGCAAGCCGTCCTGACATCCAATTCAGTGTGGGGATGTGTGCAAGATTTCAATCTGCTCCCAAGGAGTCAGCGAGAATGTGAAAAGAATAGATATCTTTGGCCGACACAAAGACTCTTGGTCTATGGTTTCCCAAAGGTCAACCTGAAAATTTGGTGGCATATTCAGATTCAGATCATCTTGGATATAAGGCGATAGAAAAAGCACAAGTGGCCAATGTGAATTTCTTGGTGGTTCACTTGTTTCATGGTTCAGCAAGAAGCAAACAAGTGTTCGTATCCTCTACCGAAGCTGAATATGTGGCTGCATCTAGTTCTTTGTGCTCAAGTCCTTTGGCTTAAGCAATAAGTTTCCGACTTGGGAATCAATTTAAAGGAGATCCCAATTCTATGTGACAACACAAGCACAATAAGCTTGGCCAAGAATCCGAGTTCAACATACTCGAACCAAGCATATTGATGTGAGACATCATTTCATAAGGGATCATGTTCAAAAGAAAGATGTCAAGGTCATATTCATCCCAACACGTCTCCAACTTGCCGACATCTTCACAAAGCCATTAGCAAAGGAACAATTTGTGTTCATAAGAAGAGAATTGGGAATGGTAAATCCCAATGAGTTGTAAGTAGCTCCTACTTAAATGTTAGTTATGTGTTTTATGATTACAATTTACTAACTTAAGCATCGGAGTATCTAGATGTGTTTTATGCGGGCATTTATAATGTTAAACAACTCTCACATGTTCTTTGAAGTTTCTTTGTCAGAGAGGCAAACTCGAGCTTAGCAGCGGGTAGCTCGAGCTCGAGGGAGTCGAGAAAATGAAATTTTGGAGAAACCCAAACTCGAGCTTATAAGTGAGTAAACTCGAGCTTGCGAGAGGAATTTCAAGAGCTTTCACATACACTCTTGAAGTCCGGGTTAGTACAAGTTTATGCAAACTCGAGCTTAGCTTCCTAAACTCGAGCTTGCCGCGCATTTTATATATGTAAAACCCGATTTGTTCCTCTTCACTTCACTCAACTCTCGAGCTTGCTCCTATTCCTCTAGCGGGCTGACATATAGGGTAAAGTTCCGGAGCGTATAGTCCGAAGGTTTGATAGTACGGAGTTTAGATAGTAGAGTGCAAATTTCGAGGGCGAAATTCCTTTGCTTAACTTTGATGGTCTCGGTAATAAAAAATGGACAAAATACTCCAAGAATCAATCCATGTGCGCCTTGGTTTTGGTTCAAAGATCTTCCTCCCAAAGAGGCCCAAGTTCTACTTTGCCCAAAATACCTACGAACACGCCTCACCAGCTGAACCAAAGAACTCCGTTGAACTCCGAGTGTAAATATTCTCACCAATCGGCCGAGCTCCTCCCAACGGACCATCCTTGACCTTTATTTCTGGCCTCGTTTCAATGAAAGGGGAGAAGAAAAGAAGTGAAAGAGAGAGCGGCGAGTGTTTTTGTTTTTATGTTTTCTTTTTGTTTTGATAGTACGGAGTTTAGAGTAGAGTGCAAATTTAGAGTTGTTCTTGAAATTTTAATATTTTCTTAGACGATATGATGTTTATATGTTTAAATTAAATTGTAATTTCAGTCATGTACTAAACTACGATGTCTACTTAATCTGTATTGTTTAATTTTGTTAAAACAAATTTTGTTTAACGGGGGGAGAAATGTAATACTCGTATTTATGATAAGTATCATAATTTAGTAAATAATACCTATTGGAAATAGGTGAATATGTGGTCTCAAATAATAAGTTATAATTATCTTATTTTCTAAGGTAATTTCTATGGAAATTAGGGAGATAAATAGCTAAAATCCATAAAATGCATTTATAGGGCATAAATTGGCCTGAGAATATTATGATAAATCCCATGAGGCAATTAAATATTTGCTAAAAATTAGAAAGTATGTTGTCTCTAATTTTAGGAATTTAATTGGAATATTTTCCTTGTAAAACAATGAGGCAAAATTAAATATTATTTTGGGGATCATAAGTGACCCCATGATTTTTAATATTTTACATGGAGCATAAAATACCAATGTCAGTACAATAGTTGTGAGATAATAATTAATCCTAATTAAGAAAATTATCAACAATTAGTAAGTGACTAATTAAGTAATTAGTGGCTAATTGTTTAAGCATAGGATAATTGCTTATTTAAGATAATTAAGGCATAAATTAAGTAATTAAAAAATAAATAAATAAATAAATAAAAAAAGGGGGAATGAAATTCCTAGTGTGAAAGGGGTTTTGGATTTTTCAAAATAATATCTAGATATTTGTTATAATAATATAAAATGAGATATTTTGTAAAGAGCCAACAGGATAAATGAGAACCGGTAGAAATTAAATCCTACATCAAAATAGGTGAACTAAGTCTTTAACATCTGGACTTTTTATAAACAAGTATAATTTTATCCCGGAGTAGGCTATCTCTGAAGTCATTTCCGAAACCGACGGAGTGATTAAGAGACTGGATGAGAGAGAGAAAGGGCAGATAGTAGAAATGAGAACCAATGTAAAACAAGACCGTTGTGGCAAACCATGAACTAGGTTCCTTAGGTCGGGACATATTATAAACCGGTGAATTTTTATCCGGAAGTTGGTGCTATAGGAAGTTATTTAAAGTAATCAGGATGGCGTCTGTCCGAAAATGTTCAGCAGGCAACGGAATGCCCTTAATGGGATCAAAAAATTAGTTAACCCAAGTATTTTGAAAGAGGAAGAATAGACCTTCAGCGCTGTGTTGCCGTATTTTTGAGATTCGCTAAGATTACGCGATTGGAACACCGAACAAGGAACTTTATCGGTACAGTCGCATAAAGCAACAAGATGACATCATGCATGACATCACTTTTTTGACTTTTGGGGCAAGGGGAGGTCGGCTAGCTCCTTGAATGGCCAAGATTCACCCTTTCAAAAACCCTGGATCCGACGGCCGAAAACTGATCTGATAAAGTGTGAATAGTGCACAAAATTTGCCTATAAATAGCACCTCACCTTTCTTCATATTTTCACACCAAAATTCGAAGTAGAGAGAAGTTTTAGAGAGAAGGAGGAGTCCGGAGAAAATTGTAGCGAAGCCCTGGGTAATTTCTTCAGTCCCTAGTCTTAAGCTTTGGTAGTTCTTTCGGTAGTTATAGTAGGAATGTTGTTTTGATCTTTAATCTTCCAATATATTGTAGATATCATATTTTCGGGTTAAATATGATATATATTTCAAAAAATATGTTGGGGAAAGAATTATGGCAAAATTTTGGAAGATTAGAGTCAAAGTAGCGAAGCTCTGGCGAAAATCCGTCGATTAGGGGAGTCAGGGGCAAAATGGTAATTTGTACCTAAAATGCCTGTTATGATGCTAAATGTTGATAAATATTATTCTTATTGGATATCTATGATAATCATATCGATGTCATACCGATGTTGTACCGCCGTTATACCGCTGTTGTGCCACTGTCGGGCCGTTGTCAAAAATACTGTTTTCCGTCAAAAGTACCGAATACCGTCAACGAAGGTACGTTCGCGTACCATAACACTAGCTCTAATGCTTATTGTATGATCATATATGATTGTTGTGTTCACCAACTAAGACTTACATACGTGGTTATGTCACATACGAGGTTATGTTCTAATTATTTGATGTAGCATACGTGGTTCTGTTACATACGTGGTTGTTATCTTACATACGTGGTTATGTATTTCTAATCATACGTCTGTTATGGGCTGTTGTATTGATTGCTACTGTCATGAATATCTGTCATGTATATATTGTCATATTTAAGCATGAGGTTAATTGTTACCTGAGGTTCAATGGGCATTGAACCTCAGCTCTTAACATAGCGTCAGGTTCAGGAGAACCGAGGGCCGAGGGGAAAGGCAAGCAAGCCGCATAGAGACTCAGCTGAAGACTATCTCTCGTTGCTACGGCATGAGTATTGCCGGGGAGACACTTCTGTTGTTATTTACTTTGAAAATACTCGGTATAATGTACCGTTACCATAAACAGCCAGACTTACGGCATTTCGAATATATGTATCAGTTAGTCTTACGCTCCGATGCTCTACTCTGATGAAAAAAAATACTTCTTTTGAAAATGAGATGTTACAATTTGTGTGGAAAAGGGAAATGATAGGGCTGGATTTGGGGAAGGAGGCCGGAGATGTGAAGTGTGCCGTGAGAGGGAAATGACGAAGGGAATTTCTATCGTGCGGGTGAGGGATCAGGGTTTTAAAATGAATATTGGCGACCTGATTAACAATTCAGGTTGCCAATTTTCAAAAATTGGCAACCTGAACATAAATCAGGTCGCCAATATTCAAAAATTGGCGACCTGAAAGTTAATTAGGTCGCCAATTTTCTGAAAATTGGCGTCCTGAATATACTGTCAGGTCGCTATATTTCCATATCCCAAATTAAATATCATGGCGCAAACAAAAAATTCTTCCATATTTCCCTGGCGCGAAATTATTTGGCAGATTTTAGGCGTCTTGAAACAATATCAGGACGCCAAAAATGAGTTTTATTCAAAAAAAATTAAATACCATGGCGGCAAACAAAATATTATCATATTCCCCATGGCGGGAAGCAATTAAAGCGTCCTGAAACATTGTTAGAACGCCAAAAATCAATTTTAGAAGTCCTAAACTATAATTCAGGACGTTGAAGGCTCATTTTCCTTATATTTAATTACAAGAATACCACTACCTTCATTTTTTACTACCTATTTCTTAATAAGGACATTTTTTGGTGTAGTAATATCCAATTTTAGAAGTCCTAGTCCTACGCTTGTAGCCTCAATTCGGGCGAGTCTAATGGACGAACTCTTGCAACAAGTACGATTTCAAGTAAGGCGAAGTGCACACAATGCTAGGTTCGAGGACAATACGGAACATACGGCCCGTGAAACCCCGCCCTTCCCAAAGCCAGTAAAGATAGTTTTAACCCTCGGATGTTGATCTGGCGATCCTTCTCCCATTCCACGGGGAGGAAAACCTTGCACTTCTTTGGTTAGATGACCCACATCGGCGTATTGTTGCCGATGCCCTTATTTACACAGATCACACCACCCACCATAATATTGAAATTCCACAAGACCTACGTAGGTGATTGTGAAATGTGTTCGAGAGGAGAAGGACAAACAAAAATCCCGATTGATGATGACGAGGTTCCCGATTTAGGCCGGGCAATAGGATCGTTCATCCTTTGGCCGAGTCATCTTATTCGGATGGCGGGGACGACACCTCCGGTGGTAAGAAATATATTACTAGAACTTGCTTTTCATTGGTAACTCACTCATATTAATATGTTTGTTTATGTTTTCATAGAATGAAAATGAGGTGGGAAAATTTCCCTACCTAGCACTTGTTGTGAGACATCTTCAAGGACATCACCTATATCACCTTCAAGATGCGTGCGGGTATAGTCGGCGGAGAAAAGACATATGACTTTACCGTTGACAAAAAAGATCTGGACAAATTTCTGCATATGCAGGATTTAGACTTAGTCATTCTTGAAGTTGGGATAATGTAAGTTTTTGTTTCCCTTTAATTATTGCATTGATCTTTTTGGTTTTATATACTCAACAACGCAGTTGATTTTATTTAATTTCGATCATAGTGTCTCGCAATGACATATGCGTCCGATTCGGCCGAAAGAGTTTGTATGGATTCTTAAGTCCAATAAACATGATGTCGACTCGCAATACGGTAACCAAAAGGACGCTTTATGTTGGTTATACAATTGCCGAGGACGACTTTCCTGTTTATCTAGCCCTAATACTTGAAGGGTACGTAGTCTTAGTTTTGTCTATTTAAGATGTTTCAAAATAAATTCCTTTCTTATCTTAATTTCGCCCTTAAAATGTATATGTTGTAGTGGTCATTGGACCCTGTGTGTCGTTTGTCCGTCCAAGAACGCATGCTATTGGTTCGATTCCTTATGTGGCAAACCAAAACCAGAAATCAAAACCATGTTTGCCAAGTAAGTAAATTTTCTTTAAAATCATTGATTCTTCATTTATATATGATTCGTTTTCATGTCTATTACTTTCCATTTTAATGATAGTGCATTCAAGTCGGCTAGATCGGTTACTGGATCAGAAGAGTAGGGTGGGCCCAAGTGGTTTTATCCAAGAGTAAGAAGTTTCAATTCATTCAAGTTATTATTACATTGACATAGTAGCTTTCGATATGCCTTTATTCGTTTTAACAATTTGCTTTTGATTTATAGTGCCCTCGACAACGAGGGAAAACTGAGCGCGGATACTACATTATCTATTATATGCATACCATCGTTACTAGCGGACGTGACGACAGGCTTTCAATACGTACGTAATCGCTCCGTGATTCTCAAATGATAATATTTTTGTTGAATCTTGAGTTGTTAATTACTTCATTTACTTCATTGGTTTAACTTATACCTTGTTTTCCAATTTATAGCTTTTTGATAGTGATGATCCGTGCTCGGACGAAGACATCGATACTATTCGAAACGCAATGGCTGCACATTTTCTTGAAAACCTATAGATACGTACGTCATGTGTTAACTTTTCCATATAATTGATAGACATGGATGATGTTTGGGAATTTGTTGTTGTTATAATCTAAGTTATTACAAAAGTGTAGAAGGTGAACTTCAAAAGTTGATGATACACCCCGCCCTTTAATTTACTTGCATGTTTCACTTTCAAAGTAATTAAGTGATTAATCATTGAAAGGTGCATAAATCCTTTGTAGTTGATGATACGTATACACCCCCGTAGAAGGTGCCTTTTTCACCGCCGATCTTGCATTGTGAAATACTTTTTCCGCACAAATCTGTAGAGTAAATATGTTCTGTCACTTCACTTTACTGCACAAATTGTAGAGTAAATACTTTGCTTGCTCTAAATGGCATCAGATTTGTCATTGTACATGTGCATATGTGTTAGTTGCTACGTACTGGCCGGTTAATTTGCTTGAGGTATTTAATTAGGTAATGCGCTATACAAGGGACCGACCAATTTGTTGAATGAATGAGTAATATAAATGTATGTGTGTATATGCTGGAAAATTGGCTTATCACTTTAAAATTGTAGGTTCATCCATTATTCTTTGACCCCCAGTGTATGAAACGGTTTTTTTTTAAAAAAAAAAAATTACATATAAGGCGTCCTGTATTAGAAAACAGGACGCCTTATAAGGCGTCCTACATTAATGATCAGGACGCCTTATATAAATATAAGGCGTCCTAATAAATACCCGGGACGCCTTATATGTGCAAAAATCACACAAAATAGGCGTTTGGTTTTCGTTTAGGACGCCTAAATAAGGCGTCCTTTACTTTAAATAGGACGCCTTTTTTAAGGCGTCCCTGTTTTTAAAACGGGACGTCTTTATTAAGGCGTCCTATATTAAAAATAGGACGCCTTTGTTAAGGCGTCCTGTTTTAAATACAGGACGTCGAAAGACTTTTATAAACAACTTCCCCTGGTTAGACGTCCTTTGGAAAAAGGGACGTTAATTGCCTCTAATTCAAGACGTTTTTTTCACTTTTTTGTAGTAGTGAGTGCATGTTTACAACTTTAGAATCGCTATTAACAACTCAAGTATCTATATTAATAATTTTATTCAAAAAACAAAGATATCAGTCGCCATAGCTTCGGTGAAGTTTATTTCGAAATATTCAATAAATACCCTGTTTAGAACTTTAGTATCGCTGTTAACAACTTAAGTATTTGTATTAACAACTTTATCTTGAGAAATTCAAAAAATAATTATTAGCCTCCATAGCTCCGGTGAAGGAATATATATATATATATATATATGTGTGTGTGTGTGTGTGTGTGAGAATTTTTGAAGCAAAAATTGTTAATACTGATACTTGAGTTGTTAATAGTGATATTAAAGTTGTAAATGACAGCCTTATATTTTTTTCTTAATTTCTCACACAAAAATGGTCAACATTGATACTTGAGTTATTAATAGTGATACTAAAATTGTAAACATGATATTTGTTGAATATTTCTTAATAATCTTCACCGGAGCTCTAAGGCTAATATTGTATTTTGAATTTCTCTGACTAAAGTTGTTACTATAGATACTTGAATTGTAAATAGCGATACTAAAGTTGTAAAGAGGGTATTTATTGAATATTTCCTAATAACATTCACCGGAGTTCCATCAGCTAATATATATATATATATATTTTTAAATTTCTCTAATTAAAGTTGTTAATATAGATACTTGAGTTGTTAATAGTGATACTAAAGTTATTAATATAGATACTTGAGTTGTTAATTAATAACCTTCATTGAAGCTTCGGTGTCTAATATCTTTTTTTTTTTTTTTTTTTTATTTCTCAGACTAAAGTTGTTAATATAAATACTTTAATTGTTAGTAGCAATATTAAAGTTGTTAATATAGCTTGAGTTGTTAATACCGAAGCTCTAGTGGCCAGTTGCCGACAAGGTAGGGTCATCATGTCACCGGCACCTAAGCTCTGGCGACTGGCAAGGGGTTAATGATTTTTTATTTAACAAAAACTAAAGATAATTAGGTAATTTCTCAAGTTTTGCAACATTTCATAAATTTTTAAGATTTAATTGTAACTTTTTTTAAAAGGTTAAGGTGCAGGGATCTTTTTTTTTTAAAAAAAAAAAAAAAACTATGAAAATAAACACTTCCCCCAAATTTTCTTATCTCTGCTATCCGCCCAAAGAATATTATGTTACCTCCCTTCATATTGCACTATAGACCTAACAGGTGCCGACAATCGGAGGGAGTATTTCTTAACCCGGTTTACAAAGGATAATTCATCCCGCGTACCAAACAGGTGCCGACAGTCAGAAGCGCTGCGTGAACTGCGAAGCA
This sequence comes from Acacia melanoxylon, assembly GCA_019022615.1. NCBI lineage: Eukaryota > Viridiplantae > Streptophyta > Magnoliopsida > Fabales > Fabaceae > Acacia > Acacia melanoxylon. The sequence continues at coordinate 4,125,283 of JAFJYJ010000042.1, forward strand.
GCAGCGAAAGTCGCACCGAACTGAAGGGCTCCTTCCATTAAATTTGCGACGTCTTTTAACAATGTTCCCCTCAGAGCTCAATCGGCTGTTAAGTGGATCGCATTCCTCCATATCCAGTACCTCTGTCTCTTTGTTATGATCACTCCAAATCAAGAGCCATCATCTTCTGGATCGTCCTCCATCAAATCGACTTCCAATCACTACGATGTTTTCCTGAATTTCATAACCGAAACGACATTCACTGCCACTCTCTATGATTCTTTGCTCGAAAAAGGAATCGACAAAATCTTCGTCGACCCCAAGAAAAAGGAAAGGAAAAAAGTTCTTGCATCACCCGATCCTCTTACAGTAATTAAAGAATCAAAGGTTTCTATTCTTGTGTTCTCTGAAGATTATGCTTCTTCCGCTGATTGCCTTGATGAGCTCGTTGAGATTATGGAGTCCCAGAAGAAAACGACGACGCAAGTGGTTTTCCCGATCTTCTACCAAATAGAACCAACGATTGTTCGGTATCAGAAAAATAAGTATGGAGAAACCATGGATGCTCATCAACGGCGCTTCGGAGATGAACGGGTTCAGAAATGGAAGTTGGCTTTGAAAGAAGCCGCCGATTTGTCCGGATGGCATTCTCAACCAGGGTAGGTACCGTTCCCCTTTTTTCAGTTCATTAAAAAAATTAAATTAAATTAAGATAATAAGATATGATAAATATTTCGTTTTCTAATAATTAATTGTTGTATGGTTTAATAAAAAAAATTATAGAATTATTCAAAATAATTATATTATTAATATTAATAATATATCATGAGATTAATTAATGTATGGAATTCCTTCCCGCAATATCAGTGTCAAAAGATGAATTTTCTACCGATTATCTGAAGCATGAAATATTGCTTATCCAACCTAAAGTCAGGCTAGTCAGGACTTAGGCCAGGGTGAGGATATGGGAGATAAAATATTATGTAGAGGACCAAAATAAGATAGTTAAGCTCCAGAAAAGCAAATTAAAGTATTGTGTCAGTGAACCAACTTGTCGTTTGGACCAGAAGAAAATCAACTCGTTAATGTAGGTAAATTAGTTGAATCCTGTTACATGAATTATGAAGACCAAAGGATAATGTAGGTGTGAGTATGCTGAAGCTCTAATGTGTTGACCAACTATTAATATGACTTACTGACTGACTACAAAATAAGCTTTATAATTTCGACTCTCAGGCTTTGTTTACAGCTTTGCTTGCTACATTTTATTTTGTATATTATTTTGATGAAATGATGGAAAAGAAATGACTTAATTGGTGATAAAGAAGCATTAATGCGTTCATGTGTAGATCTGAAAATAATGTTGTTGAGGAGATTGTTGAAGCGACCTTTTCCAAGTTGCCGCCTAAACGATTACATGTTGGGGAGCACATAGTTGGACTCGGCCCTCGCATAAAAGATGTGACTTCACTTCTTGATACTGTGACTATTTTAGTAATTCATGGAACTGCGGTGGAGTATGAAGAAATGTCCAAACGTATGGTGAGTTATGCACAAGGCCTTCCTTTGGTTTTGAAAACGATGGGCTCCAAATTAAATTATAAAAACGTCGCTGCATGGAAATGTGCATTGGATGAATTGGGGAGACTTCCAGAAAGGAAGGTTGAAGGTGTTCTCAAAATAATGGGATAGTAGGATGCTTCTGAACAGTTAATGATCATTACTATGTTATCCCCAGAGAATTTCTATGGAGAATGTTACTCTTTTGTCCATTGTTAATAATTCTTTTATTTTACTATGTTTAAATGTTTCTGAAATGTTAAGTTTTGTTCAGCAGTGTAACATTTTTATTGATGCTAAAAATGTACTTTATATATATATATATATATATATATATATATATATATATATTCAAAGAATTTATTAATGGAATAATAACTACTGCAAGTTTTACTGGTTTTGTTTGATTAGTCAGTCAAAATGGAACCAGATTTTAGGAGTAGACTTTTTCTTTCTCACTTTGAATTACCTTGTATAGGGTGGGAGGAAATAGGAACACGATTACACGAATATCTGCCTGTTGCATTATTGAAGAATTAGAATTAAGTTGCTGGACTTAAAAATTTTATGGATTTGGAGATGGCGAACTACCTCGATGCTTCTGTGGCAAATCCAAGTCCCCAGGGACCATATACATGTGAAGCATATTTCTAAGTCCCAGAAAAAGAGAAAAGTGGCCATGAAGACATGCTTGTGAAGAAGTTCAGGGAGGTGGCTACAACGCAACAACTATATGGTGAGGTCTTTGGGTAAAAATATGTTTTGCTGATGCATACTGGATAAGCTATATCAATAGTCCATGTGCGTATATTTGCACGCTTTCATGTTGTGGGTTTTTGGAGTCATTTTGCAGGGTAGAAGTGTTACAAAAATTGCATTTTGTTGGCTGTATTTGAATTTTGTAGAAACACTATTTGGAGCATGTATATATCTCATAATGATACCACACGGAGCAACTACTTTATTGTACCTTTCGATATGATTTTGTTGTGTTTGGGAAAGTATATGCCTCTGTATATCTATCTGATATAAGCAATGCATCACCAAATATATTTTGTTCTCTATGTTGCTGAGTTTCAATGTGCTGGTGGTTTTGATTTCAAGTGTTACCTTGAGTTTTTTATTACATGATAATTACCTGCAATTGAGGGATGAGTTGCTGGTAAATGCTAGATAATTTATCTTTGACACATTGCAGAATATATATATACTGACAGATTGACATGAGTTATTTATTTGTTTGGGTATACTCATTTATATATAGGAACACAGTATTACGTGCTTTTGTCAATTCACATTGGATTTACACTTGTAAATTTACCAATGGACAGTTGTAAAATTTTGTATAATATCTTCTAATGTAAATCAAGATTTATAAATTTTCATATATACGCTTATTATTTTGGTATTGTTAGTTTTTAAAATGTGTACATGCGCTTATAAATTCACCTATAAATTGATTTACACTTGTAAATTTACTTATGGACCGTTGTAAAATTTTGTATAATATCTTTTAATGTAAATCAAGATTTGTAAATTTTCATATATACATTTGTTATTTTAGTATTGTTCGTTGTTAAAATGTGTATGTGTTCTTATAAATTCAATTAATGCATATAAGTAACTAGACTGGAGTTTTGTCCTTACTAAATATCAAATAGTTATATAAAAATAAAAAATAAATTGTACTCCTTAGAACTTATAAATGATATGGGTTGCTGTAAATAAAATTAAATGTGGATTATATAAATTCAAATTAACAAAAACTTGGATTGGACACAGGCGAAAAAAAATTGGATTGGAAAAAATTTAATAAAACGAGCCGGTTATTGGTTGATTTGGTAAGTGGTCCCATATGTAAAATGATTATTTGTTCTGGTCCTTAATAGAAGAGCTAAATAACTAATTTATAGATACTAAGAAAATTAGTTAAGATGATTATCTGTAATAAAGGTGATGTTGGTTTTCTTTTCTAACCATGTGTATTATTAGCGCCCTTTGATTGAAATCCCCCCATTATGTGCAATCAGTAAAATTGTTTTGGAGAAAAATGATAAATTTTGGAGATAAAGTAAATTGGTGTTTTATATTTAAGATCAAAGTAAGCATCTTATCTAACTTTTATATTTATGATTATTGAAGGTAGTACTTAATTTCATTTGCAAAGCTAGATTTGAGATTCCTAATCCTTTGAGTTATTTGAGAAAGCGTTTGAGTGCTCGTTGGTGGACATTTTTATAGACGTATTTGGATTAACTTTTATAGAATAATTTTTTTAAAAAAAAGTAATAATAAAAGTGATATTAAAAAATATATTCTAGAGATATAACTCCTGGTAGAACAATTTTTGCTTTTGCAACGGTTATGAAGCTAAGGTATAGAGATTTGAAGTTGAACAGTCAAACCAGAGAGAAATTTACTCATCAGTGTTTGATTCTCCATCTGAGCGGGGAAGATGCTATAGGAAGGTAGTTGGAAGGTGCAGGTCCATCAATTTCGTTTCGGAGTTTGTGAGATCCGGTGGTCTCACAAGTCAACGGTGAATATTGCACAATATATATCATGCCGCATTTTTGTTTGACTTTCATCTTAAAGCAATTTTTTTTTTTTTTTTTTTTTTTTTTTGTGGTGAAGGTTGTCTGACTAAACTAGTTTACACGGGTGGAAAAAAGGATTTTAAGACCGGACAAAAGAGGCACTGTAAGACCGGACTAGCTGCCGGTATTAAAAGTCCGTCACTTTCAAGACCGGATTCGAACTGGTCTAAAAGAAATTTTTCAAACCGGACATTTTAAAAGTTAGGTCTTAAAAGTCGTACTAAATAGACCTGATATGTATTTTGTTCGTGTTAGACCTGGCTATCACCCAAGAGGGGGGGTGAATTGGGTGTCTGATAAAACTTTAGGAACTTTAAAAATCTTTTCGCAACTTACTGAAGGTAGTTTAAATGACAATAATAATTTATAAAGCAATAGTCGGTCATTCAAACATATATCTTGGAAATATAAGAGTTTAGGGAAGAGAATATGCAACCGTGATTTATCCTGGTTCGGTCCAATCCACGATGACCTACGTCCGGTCCCAGGCTCCTCCCGAGATTTCAATCCACTATCTGCTTTCAACTTGATTACACGTCCGTACTAAGTAATCCTCTCACTAGGATTCACTCCCCTTACAAGCGTAATCAATACACCCGCTTGATTACACACGCGTACTCGAAGTAATCTTCTCACCAAGATTCACTCCCCTTACAAGAATTTGTAATCAACACGGTGTGTTTCCCGCTCAAGATCACCCAATCTTGAGTAACTCTCAGATAGAATGTTTACAGATAAATCTTCTCTCTCAGAAGTAAATGAATAAACATTGAAGTACAATTCAAATCATTTCACTCTCTATGATAAACTATGTAAGCATTAAGAACATAGAGTAACTGAATATCAGAGTATTGGCATATTGAAGATGTAGGCTCGTGTCTCTGTATTCTGCGCTTCTTCCTTCGCTCTTTCTCTATTTATAGACAATTGTTGGAAGCATTCGTCCGTTGCATTTTCGGCCGTTGTGAATAGTAACAATTTTGAATTTCGGTCCGTTGAGAATGGCTCGGAGCGTACGTGCTTCCTCTCTCTTTATCGCCATTTAACTTCATTAAATGTCTGGTGTGGTGTTCATCTGTATAAAGAGAGATACTCATTGGCGAATTCAAATGTTTTGTCGTTTTGCTTGTTTCGTCAAGTGCTTCGCTGCAGTTTCGCTTCCTACTCAGCTTCGTATATATCCGTTGAGAAACATCCATGCCTTCATTAAATGCGTTCACCTACTTGTGTAGAAGATGAGTCAGAATAATAGCTGGAATGTCTTCGACTGCTACACGCTTTAATTCCGTTTGCGTGTTCTGCTTTTTCACGCAATAAATGCTTCGACACAAATCTTGCTTTTCGGTTGAGTAATATCTTATTTCTTTAAGAAATAGAATCCTTCGAGGCTTTACCGAGAATTACTTGCGGAGCTAGAAAGTATTGCTTGAGTAATCTTCAAAAGTAATGTTGAAATAATTCTTTGAAAATAAGTGGAACGACATTACTTGCGAAGCGTACTTGAGTAATACCGAAAGTAATGTCGAGAAGCTTTGAAAAGGAACGTTGTGGACATTCGGTCCGTTGATGAAAATATCTGTTGCTTCATCCTTCTCAATTTATCAAAACGCTTCATTGAATTACTCCATCCTTATCTGCTATTTAGCTTCATTAAATGACCATTGCTTTCTTTGCATCAGCAAATGTTTCAACTTCGATATTGCAGTGTGTTTGCTTCTGACAGATTTTTACTTCCATCCGTCTTGAACTTACTTCAAACGTTAATCACCTGAAACTTATACAGAAATGATATAAATAATGTTAAGAAGTAGTATAAGTCATTTTGGTAATCATCTGGATGTTTTCCATACGCAACAGTATTTCCGGACACGGTGATTTTTCGTGCTTCTTGAGATATCAACATTTCAGAATGTGTGTCACCTTCCAGAGGCTATAAGTCTTAGAATGTAACTCCAAAATTAGCAAATTAAATATCCCTGGAAAGCTCTTGATGTCTTCTTTCCAATGAAAAAATAATCAATGCAAACCACCTTGTATTTTGACCGTTATGATCCGATGAACGACACTGCCCAGAAAACAGAGTTAGAACAACAGTTTCTGAATGTCAATTTTCGAAAATCATTTCTCCTTCGTTTCAAGCTCTTTTTGATTGCTTCCAAATTCTGTGAAACACTTGTTGAGTCTAGATTCATATGGAATTGGTTTCACTTCATTTGGTTGTGTATACTGTGAGATATAGACAGAAAACCGAAGCTATGCTGAGTTGATTCCAGAATCACATGTGTCAACTTTCGAAGGCCATATCTCAATGGTCTGAGCTCCGTTTTGGCTGGGTAAAATTTTGGTGCAACTTATTTTGTGTCTAGTTTCATATGCCACTAGTTTCAGATCAATTGGATGTGTATTATGTGAGATACACTCAAAATACCGAAGCTTGCTCTGCTGTGTGACGTGAATTGCACTGTCACCTTCCACAATTTGTTTCTCTTTCATCTGAACTCCTTTGAACTTGAATTTGGTCTCAAAATGACGCATTGGGAGTATACTTTAATAGAAAATTGGTTTCATCTCAATCCGACGCCTGGTTTGGAAGATATCATCAAAACACTGAACGTCGCCCATGAAAAACGCAGAACAGAGGCAAACAGAGTATGATGAACAGTGGCTTACTCGCATGGCTTACTCGAGTAATGTTATTTTCATATGCGAGTAATGTCGAGTCGTGGAAATTGGAGGCAGAATAAGAAGTTCATCGAAATTACGATTTTGCCATTAAAACTGAACTTCAACATAATTACGGTTTTGCCATTCGAGTGAATTTGGAGCAATGAGCGGGAATGACTTGAGGCAATTAGTGGAGTACCTCGAGGCAACTTATTCCAAGAGAAAAATACGCATACTGATTCGTATGGCACTGTTCATACTGTATGGCACTATTCATGTATACGGTGTACTATTCACGTATACGATACTATTCATACTAATGCTTCAAATAACTTAATTTAACTCTGGATTAAGCTATTCCAACTTCCACTTGATCAAAGAGACTTCCAGTATCACAAGAACTTGAATGTTGATATTCCCATTATATTCAGCAAGTTCTTCCTTCTTGATCTCCTTTATTGATTGTTCTTCATTAGTAAACTTCACATCTACATTAAATATAAGAATTAGTCAAAGTAACATATAAATGTAGTATGCAAGTTTTTTGCTCTTAAGAATGACATCTATATAAGACATCATCAAAACTACTCATAACTAACATTCTCCCCCTTTTTGATGATGGCAAATACCTTAAGAAAAATATGTATGAATATGAAGATATATTAAATGCAGCATATTTTTCTTGCCATTTCTCTCCCCCTTATTTGTCATTAGCAAAAAGTTGAAATAAGGAAGGTAAACTTGTGAAGAAGCAAATATGAAAATAAGTTCGAAATGATTTTCTCTCCTTAATCATTTGTCAAGAAAACAATTTTCTCTCCCCCGTTTTGAAAGAATTTGTTATGATGCAAGTAGAAAAGAGTTTTCATAAAAATATGTCCGAAAAACAATTTGGAGAGGTTTTTCAAGAAACTTAAAACTTTCATGATTGAAGCAAATTGAAACCAAACATGTGAGAATTTCTCTTGAATATAAAAAGATAGAGATTAAAAATGCTCATGTAGATTCCGCAAATGATGAATGATCGATGAAGTCCATTTGCTTGCTTTATCGCACTTTAGTTGAATCCCCATGACTTTGTAGAGCGCTATATCTTAGCTTCAGTATGATTAAGCGTCAAAACATCTTCCCTCAATGTAATAGTTTCTTCTTGTAGAGCATTAAGGAAGATTTTTGCATAGAACGAATTCTCCTGTGATAATTGTAAAACTTTCTTGCAAAGGAGAATTATTAGTGCAATCAGATATCAAAATATTCATTTCTATATGATATTTTCAAATTAAGAATATGAAATAAAAATATTATATTAACTCATCATCAAAACTAATAAAACATAGTAAATGTAGATGAATATGCTTAAAAAGGTTTTCGTCAAAAAAAGGAGATGAACTTTTAAGATATAAAACACATGTGAATGTGAAGCTCCCCTTAATAAATGCATGACTAAAAATATGAAGTTCCCTTTAATGATACCAAAAAGAAATACAATATTAAATATATATTTTTCTAAAAAAAATGCAGTTTTTTTTTTTTAAAATTATTAAATGCAATGACGCAATACAAAACATTTATTCAAAGATTGAATAGTATCTATTGACAAAAGAAGCAACTTTCATTTAAAATGTTAGGCCCATAAAATTGTTTTTGTTTTTGTTTTTGCTCATACCCACAAAATTGCTCGAGAGATGTGTATAACGCATAAATGAATATTGCAAATGAAGAAAAGCACACGTAAACTTTGAAAAAAAAATTAAAGAAACCAATGCTTTTGAAATGAAATGACGCATACAGAGGGAATGAATTGATTTATTGCAAAAGGAAATAGTAGAAAGATGTAACAATTAATTAAAAAAAAAATGTGGCCCACGGTATTGATTAAATAAATGATGGAAAGTTGACTTTTAAATCAATGCAGACAAAGCAACATGATTAAATAATTATGTACGTCTCATAATGGAATAATCTTTTATTAAGAAACAGGAAAATCTGCTTAGTTGTAGTAGTTTGGAGAAAATGCTTGATTGACTCAGCAAGTCGGTATCAAATAATTCAATTGCAATCTTCAATTTCATTTTTTTTTAAAAACACGGAATATTCAAAGGGAATATCCCTTCTTCATTGCCACATATTAATTGTTATCTCGTGAATGAAATTGAAGATTTAAAGTCTTGTTTGTTAGTTAAGTTCTCTCCATTTTGGCAATAAAATATTTGCTTCACTTATTGTGCAATCGATAGACACATTATTCTTTGTGCTTGCTTTGTAGGGATCCTTGCTTTATAAGTCAAACTTTGCATCATTTATTCAATAATATGGGCCATGATTGCTTTTTAATTGATGTTTCATTCTACCGTGTGTTTCTTCATTTGCTTCATTTTTTTCAAAGCTTCACTTTTTGTTAGATAAAGTTTTTGACAATTTTCCATTTCCTTCCACAACTTTCTCTCTTTTCCTCCTCTCCTCGACAATTCAACATTATTCCTACTTCCAAATCTTCTTATTTGCTCCTATGGCTCGAACGAAGACTACTACCTTGGTAGACCCAGTGATTATCCTCCATCAGAGTCTCCAGATCGACTTCTCACCAAGAGGCCACGTTCTTCTTATCATCAGTCGAAGGTTCAACCTACTAAGAAACCTGAAAGAAAATCATGTGAGAAGCAGAAGCCTTCTAGCAAGTCGGTAGGGACTAAGAAATCGAAGGCAACAACTATTGTAGTTCAAGAAGCATCACGACTGTCACAAGAACCCGAAGCCTCAATCATCTATCGGTCGCAAGTCACAAGCTTCGGGAGCAAGAGGCGTCGAGCTTTGACCGGTCATCGCCCTTCTGGTTCTCAGACACTGCCCTCCGGTCCCGGTTCAGCAGGTGCTTCTGCCTCTCAGAACTTTAATGCATTAGTTCCTTCATCTGGTATGAATCAAAGATCTTTACTGATTGATAATCAGCATGATTTTGATTTTTACTATGGAGATAGAAGCTTCTGTCCCACTGTGTATATGGATTTGGAGCATTTTCAAAATGAATGCCATTTAGATCTTTCACCTTGGTTGACCACTTACTTGCCCCTGCTTAGTATTCGTCTTCCTTATTCTGCAACTGTGGTCAGATTATTTTATCACCATATGGTCCTCAAGCCCAAGTCTCATAAGACTGATGATGATGTGTTGGTAACTAACATTCGGGGTCAAATAATTGAGATCTCAGCTGATGACTTAAATGTTATGCTTGGTATCGTTGATGCTCCCGATGATGATCCTCCCAAGCTCTCACGATCGATTGTCACCAAATTCGCTTACGATGTTCCATACAATGGTAAGAAATTGAGTTTCCTCCATGCGGTAATGAATGACACCTACGGGGTCATCTGGTATCTTTATAGTAGGAATATGGTTCAGAAGGGACAAAGTTACACTCACTTTGTTTACAAAGACTATCAGCGTTTTGCTTCTCTAATTGCCAAAGAATCAAGGAATCTAGGGAAATGGATCATCTATGAGATGGTTACCTTCATTTCTCAAGCCCCCAATCAGAAAAAGGCCACCATTCCCTATCCAAATCTAGTCTCTCTCATCCTTGATATTCACAATATATGGTATTTAACTGACGACAAGGAGATCTTTCCTCAGCGGTTCGGCACAAGACATATGATCAGCATGCGAATTTCCTTTCCTCATGGTACTGGGAAGAGACAGAAGAGGGATAACCAAGTTGTTGCCGGTCCTCCCCATCCTACTCCTCCTGCTGCTGAGGGGCAAACGTCTCAGGCTGGTGCATCTATTGCTGCTCCCTCTTTTACCACTGCTTGTCTTCAACACATTGTGAACCAGGCCGTTGCCAAAGCTGTTGCAAAAGCGGTTCACGATGCCATCAATCCTTTGTTCAATAATGCCAATCAAGTTACTAATGTCGTGAATACTCTCCGAAGGTAACCGCGCAATTCGACAAACTACGTAGATGAGTTTGAGAAGTTAACCCAACACATTTCAGCCCGTTTTCAAGAATGCCTTATTGCCGAGACAGAATCAAAAGACGAATTAAAGGAGGAAATACAGTCTCTTCGGGACCAAATTTTACGGATGGATAAGACTCTAAATGTCTTGGGTATTAACCTCTACTCTCGGCCTCATGCATCTTCATCTCTGCTCCTACTACCTTTGTTGTCACACCTCTTACTGTCATTGGGCCATCTTTTGAGACTTCCTCCACGCCTTCTCTCCTTCCCTCTTTTCATGATGACAAAGGGGGAGAGTAATTTCTGCTGCTATTTTTGAAAAATATGCTACTACTAACGTCTCTCTCTCTCTCTCTCTTATATATATATTGTGCTAACGTTTGTTCCGTGCCGATGTTTTTCTCTTGACTATATGTTTTGGATGTTTTTGCTTTTCGAACTAAGAAACTTTTCAAAAAAAAATATTGTTTCAAAAATTATCGAGTGTTGTCATCATCAAAAGGGGAGAATGTTGGTTCTCGAGTTTTGATGATAACAAGACTTCATTATTTAAATCTTTTGTTAAAAGGGATTTGTGTTTTTGAATCAGTAAATGTTAAGTTAATTACTCAAGCGAGGTGTTCTTGGTTATTCAAGTAATTGTCCTGTATAAATTGACACCTTTCGAAAGTCTGTTGAAAAACTATCCAAAGATTACTTTCGGACGTTACTCAAGTAATGAGCACTCCTTTTGCAAGTAATTATTTTATTCAACATTACTCTCTCGGAGTTACTCAAGTAATACCTTTTCATTTGCAAGTAATATGGACCTAATCGTGTTTTACTCAAAATTACTTTCGAAATTACTTGAGTAATGAACTTTTCTCCGCAAGTAATTTTATTACTTTCAAGTGTTACTTGAGTAAGACTTAATAGCTCTGCAAGTAATCAAGTAATAGACGCTTCTTTTCAAAGTCTCTCAATATTACTTTCGAAATTACTTGAGTAATGTTTTTCAAACTTCGCAAGTAATGTGGTTCTTCTCTCGCAAAGTCTTATTATCTTTGATATTACTTTCAAATTACTTGAGTAAGCTTCGCAAGTAATTTCCGAAAGTGATTCTAACGCCTCTCGTTTCTTGAACAACTTGATTTTACTCAAAGTAATATTTCTCCAAAGTATTTTATATCTTGAAAATATAAGATATTATTCAAGTAATCTTTTAAGCTACCTGAAGTAAGTTCTTGCAAATTCCAAAAACCATCGGTATGTGCTTAAACTCTACTCTAATCATTATGGTTAATCTTTTAACTACTCTTAATCACTCTCAAACTTATTTATATCATATCTAAACATCTTTTTGAGTGGATTTCAGTTGATTAACCTTTGTTTAATGTGAGATTAGCCAAAAGCATTTCAAAATGTCAAAAGTATTTATTGCGCTGAAAAAGCAGAACACGCAAACGAAATTAAAGCGTGTAGCAGACGAAGACATTTTGCACAAGTAGGCGAAGGCATTTAATGAAGCAACGGTCAAAGTCTCTCAAAGGCTATCACATTCAAATCGCAACTACCCATCTACCGAAGCTTTGTGCAATTAATTCGACTCAAACGGTCATCAAGCTTCAACTAGTATAAATAGGCGAAGAGCTGAATTCATCAGTACGAATAACACAGACAGAGTATTCAAAGTGATCAAATTCTATTCTGTTTATATCTTCAAATATCATTGAGCCCGTATTTATTATTCATCTACTCGTGAGAGAGATTCATCATTTCTTTTATATTTGTTCAAATCTCAAGATAGAGGTATCTTGAGTGTGGGTGTACGATTACAACTTGTAAGGGGGAGTGAGTCCTAGGGAGAAAGGATCATCCTAAGTTACAGAGTGTGTGATTGTATTTGTGAGTTAGTGAAAATCCCGTGAGTATCCGGGGACCGGACGTAGGTCAAGGAGTTGGACCGAACCAAGATAATTCCTCCGTGTCATTTCTCTTTACTTTTACTCGCTTTCATCGTTTATCCGGCGAAAGAATTTTTGAGATCACCTATTCACCCCCCTCTAGGTGATATTCCACCTTCAGTTCGGTCCTAAAAATCAACTTTTAAGACCGGACATAAACATAGACCGGTCTTAACATATCGACATTTTTAAGATCGGATAAATAATCTCCGGTCTTAAATATACCGACTTCTAAGACCAGACGACTAACTAATCCGGTTCTAAATTTAATTAAATTTAAGACCGGGTATTTGGTAAAGACGGTCTTAAAAGTTGAACTTTTTAAGACCGGGCTAGACTTTTAAGACCAGACTTATACATGCATCCGGTCTTAAAATTTGAACTTTTAAGACCGGCGATATTATTTCCCGGTCCAAATTTTCCATAATTTTTCCCTATTCTGTTCTTCCTGATCATATATATATTACACACATCCACCACACAATCAAAGACAAAAAATTAGATACTTTAAGCTACAAGCTATGAACAATCCATTATGAATAAATTGAATTGGGAAAAGAATACAAATATCACCGGCCATGAGTTATGTGGCCTCTTAATTTAGTACAACACCGTAATGAATTATCTTACAAATACAATGATGAGTTACAAATAAATACCGCACCATGCCTTCGTCTCCGATCCCACCCAACAACGTAACATGATATCCCCTTTTATAACATATATATCGGATCCCGCCACAAAATAAAACAAGAACAAAAGTTTCACTGATCGGTGTCGTTTAATTAAGAACAAGATACAACACCGTAATGATGAATATATACATGTAATAAGATAACTTACAAATACAATGATGAGTTTCAAATACCGCACCAAGCCTTCATCTCGATCCCACCCAACAACGTACGTAACATTATATCCCCTTTTATAACATATATATCGGATCCCGCCACAAAATAAAACAAGAACAAAACCTTCATTGTTTAAGAACATGGAAGGAATATAGTTAAAATTAAAGTTTTCAAAGAATTCCGCATATGAATATTACCATATGAATTGACTCTTTTATAAAGGGATATCCTCCCATATCCCTTCTTGATGATCACTTCTTATTCCGGGTTCATTATCCGCTTCATCTTCTTCGTTCATGTCCGGTATACCCCTTGAAAAAGAAGTACTCTCAGGAAGACCGTAATTCGAATGAATTTCATCATCAATATCAATGACCCTTTTTCCTTGGAGAGCTACGAGACCACATTTTATTTTCCCGATCGGTGATATAGAACACTTGTTCCCCGCTAAGGCTTCCATATGGATTCATGCCATCCGTGCTAAGGGCAAGCCTAAGGTTCCTAGGTTCTTCGCCGAAGTTCGGAAATAAATGATCGATTTTCTTCCATTGAGAAGAATCGGCCGGATGTCGAAGCTTTCCATCAGAAATCCTCTCATCAACATGCCACCTCAAATTTTTTGCATCACTTTCATTAGCAAACAACCGTTTGAACCTTGGTATGATTGGAAGATACCACAACACTTTTGCAAGCCCCTTATTTGACTTGTACCTTGGGGTTTCACATATCAGACAATTCTGATTCTCTTCAAACTCTTTTCTATACAATATGCAATCATTCGGGCATGCATGAATCTTTTTGTACTCCATCCCTAGTGAACAAAGTATTTTCTTAGCATCATAGTATCGATGCGGCAACACATTATCATCCGGAAGAATGTCCTTAAAAGCCTCAAGCATTTCAGAGAAACTCTTGTCGCTCCATCCATGACGTGCCTTCAAGCTTATCAATTTCAATACAGCGTTCAACAATTGGTATTTTTTACACCCGGGATATAGCGGGGTCTCGCATCACGCACATATTACCATATGCATGTGATTGCTCAAAAGCCTCTTCTCCTACATCACGAATAATGTCCTCTATGTGATCATCCATATCCGTGTCATTATCATCAAAGGCCACTTCCTCATGTTGAGACCCACTTGGCATTTTTTCACCATGCCATGACCATACCGTATAAATCTTACAAAATCCTTCACAAATTAAATGTGTGTGGATAACTTCAGGACTTAATCGCCTCTCATTCAAACATTTTACACAAAGGCAATAAAACTTCCCACTATCATCATGGGTATTTTGTTTAGCAAATTCTATAAATTCCCTCACTCCATTCTGATATTCAACACTCGTCCGTAAAGCATTATTTATCCAACTATGATCCATAGAAGAATTCCTATATATAGACGGAAAGATTTAACATACATAATCCGAAAAAATTGAAACTTGCATATAAAATAAGACATATATAATCCAAATTCATATATATGCTCAAATGTCGGTTATGTCTTTTTTTCTTTACGGAGAAACTTGCCCATTGAATGCATATCGAAGAATCACTTTTGGTCATAAATGTATCACAGTGAATCCAAGAAGCAAAATAAATGCATGACGAGGAAATTAAATGTATCGCATGAAGGTCTTGTGGACTCACCTGTAGCATATAAATTACAATGGGTTTGCTGAGTCTTTCTTCTCCTGCCACGAACGTTGATGTTGCAGACAACAAGAGTAACCTAAAAACACTAGTTCGTCAGTTCGGTGGGTCTAAAGTGTAAATATAATCTTCAATATACAATATTCATTAACAACAGAGAAACCCACATGAACATTTCATCGATTTTGTTCAACCCATGAAAAACCCAGAACCATAACCAAGAAAATAATAAAGTTATATAACCAAAACACCTCGTACAGCTTAGTCTATAGACGTTTAGCTAAGGAACCAGAAAGTGATTGTCGAGAGAGCAACGCGAAGCAGCGACGACGCAACAAGCAAAATGTGGAGAAAGAACCTGAGTAATCACTCTCGGCGCGACAAGAGAAGTTCTGAGAGGGAAATTTAATTTTCCCCGCGAAAGAGACAAGTTTTAGTATTTTGGATTTTATTAAGACCGGTTATTTATAAAGTGTCCGGTCCTAAATATATAATTTTATTAATAAGACCGGGTAGTTATAAAGTGTGCGGTCCTAGAGAATAATTTTATTAATACCTTTTAAGACCGGTTATTTATAAAGTGTTCGGTCCTAAAGAATAATTTTATTAATACCTTTTTAAGACCGGAAATTAAGAATACTTCGGTCCTAATATTTACTATTGCCTCCGACGCCTCCCACCTCTCCGACCACGGGGAGGATTAGTTGTTTTATAGTTTTTTTTTTTTTTTTTTTTCTGCTTTTTTTTTGTTATCGCTGCCCTATAAGGCAGCGTAAAAATTATTAAATGAAATATTTCTGCATTTTGTTCTTATGGGGAGTTTTAATTAATCTGCCAGTTTAATTATATGCATTATCTAAACCTGGAAAGCAATAAGAAAGTCAATTATGAAATATGGAAAATGGCAGACTCAAAACACTAAAATTAAAAAAAGAAAGAAAAAAGAAAACAGAAATTAGGCAATTATGAAATATGGAGTTTACGTTATAATATGGACAAATATTTAATTTAATGTTTTGATGCTATCACAGTCTATAAATAAATAACGTAAATTGGTTATGAAATATGAATAATAGGGAAAGACTTTAATTTAATAATAAGATTATTCATTTAATAAAGTAGTTACAAATAGTATAATTATTAATGTAGACTATAGTTACGCATATTGAATAAATATTTAATTTAAGCAAAAAGATTAATCATTTAATTTATAAGAGATTTTATATATAAAAATATTTATTATTAATAAATATATCGTATATTTGTCGCCAATGAAAGACTTTTAGGACCGGCTATTTAGTAAACATACGGTCCTAATATACTGTAATTTTTCACAAATAAATAAACGAAGACTTTTAGGATCGGATACTTAGTGAACATACGGTCCTAAACGACTGACGTATTTTACTGTGAATCACGAAGACTTTTAGAACCGGCTCTTTAGTAAATATGTGGTTCTAAAATACTGGCATTTTTGAATAATAAACGAAGACTTTTAGGACCGGCTACTTATTGAACATACGGTCCTAAAAGACTAGCGTATTTTACTGTGAATCACGAAGACTTTTAGAACCGACTCTTTAGTAAACATGCGGTCCTAAAATACTGGTTTTTTTGAATAATAAACGAAGACTTTTAGGACCGGCTACTAAGTAAACATGCGGTCCTAAAATACTGGCGTATTTTACGGTGAATCACGAAGACTTTTAGAACCGGCTCTTTAGTAAACATACGGTCGTAAAATATGCGGCAAATTTTCACAAATAAATAAATGAAGACTTTTAGGACCGGCTACTTAGTAAACATGCGGTCCTAAAATACTGGCATGTTTTCCAATAATAAATGAAGACCTTTAGGACCGGATTTATAGTAAACATACGGTCCTAAAATACTGTAATTGTGAAAAAAAATAAACGAAGACTTTTAAGACCGGCTACTTAGTGAACATGCGGTCCTAAACTTCTCGCATTTGTAAATTAAGCAATGAATATTTTTTTCCACCATCCAATACATTCAGCGACCACTAATGGACACAAGGAAACTTGTTTTAAATGAATTAACAAATTATTATTGTATACTATCACAAATTGGACAATTGTTCATTACAGACTGAAGATGATTGTTGATACAGCTAGCATATATTTACAATGAATTCACAAATAAACTATTTTTCTGATTTTCCGAGATGATCAGATCATACAGATATTCAGATAACACATTGCGTGTGCGCTCAATATCACCATCAGGAAAGGGGTCAGCACAGTCAAACGTCTGTAGCATCAAAGACAGAAATATATTAGTCGTCCTTCCTTGCATATCAAAGGGGTCGCGCGCACGTGCAAAGTTATGTAATACATTTACCTTTGCTTGGATGTTAGTCACGGTTGCATGACAATATTATACATGTGTGTCATGACATAATGTCCACATAAGTTGGACTCCTTCGGTTGCCGACGGGTCTAAAAACAAACAAGAAATATATATAAGAGCATATATTTTTTCTGACCAAGTTCACAAGCCAGTGTGCCAGTGTCCAAATATGTACTAACCTTTGGTTTGATCCATGTAGGCTCTTTGACATCAGTCCCAGACTTGTTCTTGACCTTTTCTTGGAATGATTTTAAGGGCCTATTATCAAAATCACAAATTTACTCAATAATGGTTACTAAAAATTTACAGCAGAGATTTCAGACTAGACAATCAAAATGACATATGCTTACTTGTTCACCATCTGCTGCAATGTAGCCGTTGGTTCGTAGTGAAGGGAGCATAAAAAGACCACTTTATTCTCATTCGAGCAAATCAGGACCAACTGCCAATGGTGACTGAAAATTCACAACAGACAAGTACTCAGTAATATGTAGTAGAATATAATTAAGGGAATTACAGAAAAGAATTATGATATGTACCTATTGTAGTATGGTGCCAAGTACCAATTTTTCCTATTCTTCTTGGTCAACCTTGTTGTTATGTATGATTGTCTCTCCGCTAAGGGTGGTTGACTCACGTACTGCGGGCACAAGAATCCAATATCTTTGCTTCGCCTGTTTGTTCCAATTCACGATGCAATAACCTACAATAATGACGTCAGGGAAATTATACGTATGTGAGTGTCTCACATTTATGTTATGTACTCATAGAAGAAGATACTTACTTTATAAACATGAGAATCATTGAATCAGTAAGCTCCTGTTTATCAAACAGCAGGGAAATTATATCATCTTGGTCAACCAAAACCGGGTGCTTGTTTTTAAGACCTACTTCGTATTGACATGCCACTGATTAAGTGCAACTTGTTTATTGGATACCATAAGGACAAGCTTGTCCTTGGCACTCAACTTAGCCGTACCAACCAATTCAGGAGGGGTAGGAGCATCAGGAGGAGTAGAAACATGCACAAGCTTCACTGGCCACAAGCACTACTAGAAAAAGTCATATTTGCGACGGAAAATAATTCCGTCACAAAATTTAGCAAATTTGCGAGGGAAAATATTTTCCCTCCCAAAAATCACCATTTTGCGAGGGAAACTATTTTCCCTCGCAAAATCCCCATTTTGCGAGGGAAAATAGTTTCCTCGCAAAATGGTGATTTTTGCGAGGGAAAATGAGTTCCCTTGCAAAATTGTGGGAATTGGAGGAAAATCCCGCCAATTTCCCCCATTTTGCGAGGGAAAAAGTTTCGCCGCCAATTTCCCCCATTTTGCGAGGGAACTCATTTTCCCTAGCAAAAATCACCATTTTGCGAGGGAAACTATTTTCCCTCGCAAAATGGGGGGAAAATTCCCGCCAATTCCCCCCAATAACCCTTTTTTGCGAGGGAACGAATGTTCCCTCGCAAAATCTCCCTGAATTATATAAATAATTCGTATACTATTATTTGATGATTTTTTGCTTTGGGATTTCCGCCAGTATTCAGTCCATTTTCCTTCTCTCACCTTCTCGCCATGTCTCTTCCTTCCATATTCTGCTCAGCCTTCTTCTCAGCTTTGCCGCCGCCATGCTTTTTTGCTGAGCAGCCCCATCTTTGGTTTACTCCGCCACGGTTCTTCCTTCTTTGAAGAACCGATCACCACGGTCGCCTCGCCCACCAACTCTCCGCCGGCGACCTCCTTCCAACGCATCGCTACAGATACCCTTGAGGTTTGCTCTTGATCTTTTTTCTTTTTACTGAAAGCTCTACACATCTTGTTCGTTGCTTCTTATATGAGTGTTTTAAGCTTTGACCACGGTGTTCCATTTTTTGATGATTTTTTGCTTTGGGTTTTAGACGCTTTAAATATTTGTATTAGAGGTTTAGATTACCATAACTAAAATTTAGCAGTTTTTTGAATTTATTTGATTATTTTTAATTATTTGATATTTTTTAATGTTTTTATAAATATTAAACCTGAAGTACTCAAATTTCAATGTAAAGACTAAAGATCATTATCACTAATGGGGGAGAGTAGAGGACCGTAAATTCCTAATTTCTTAGGTGACTCTTTTTTATGGATGAGTTTTCGGGCGGGGGAATCTACCTGAATAAGTTTTTAGAAAAGTTACTTTTTAAGAGAATTTGTTGAGGTGTCATAAATGTGGGATCTTAAGTCGTCTCTAATTATTCATGAGTCATGGCCAAGGATTGAAGCGATTTAAAAGATTTTCAATTGACATTTTTGGATTTATTTATTTTTTTCAATAGTCAATTTATAGTTTGAATTCACAAAATCAAATGATATTCTTACTTCATCAATTCAATTTTATATAATTGAATATAGAATAATTTTTTTATAAGAGAAGGAACTTGATTAGGAAAACTAAATAAATTAAACGTTTTTTTTTTACTGAGAAATAAATCAAACATGGATACTCTAGACTTTAAAAGTCATTCTTAATTAACCTTCTTCTGTTACATTTCCCTGGAAGCATAATGAAGAATAGGAAGGTGTTTATTTAACCAGCTAATTAACTCATGCCTCCGGCCTTCCAAAAAATGGAATATAGGAACATATATAATATAATTTGAGTACATGATTCTCCCTTCACCAATTTAATTTTCTTTTTAAACTATTCTTGACATTATTGCAAATGATTGATCTCATTAACTCGATCTCACATAGTATATGAAATAAATTGTGAATAGAATGTTAAATTTTAAATATATCATTATCAAATAACCTAGAATAGCAGGAGAAAAGTTTAGAAAATAAAAAAATATAATAAAAAAAATAGCATTTGGGTCTAAGGCGCTAGATTCAAGTTTTGGTTTGAAATGTTTATAATCTCATCCTCAACATTTGTCTAAGGCGCTGGACTCAAGTTTTGGTTTGAAAGGTTTGTAATCCTACCCTCAACATTTGTCGAGTATTCTTGGGATGGTTTGAAAGGTTGATAGTACAAATAAACATATTTTGATTCTGATCTAAGTATATTATCGGCTAGTTCATGCAAATCAGCAAAATACTTCATAATTCTGTGTCTATATATAGATAACTTTGGGATGTTTCTCATAGCACTTCTAACTCAACTAATTGGTACTTTCATGAAGACATAAAATATTTGTCAAGAAAATCACGTTCAAAGTGTTAAACCCCTCACATTACAAGTGTCATTGTCTTACTGATTGATAGTCATTTTTATTGTTGAATGTCATTATACTTTTCAAAGTCATTTTAACTTAAATTTTGACAAAAATAAATGCAACAACTATTCAAAGATTATAATTAGCGAACATTTGGTTTAGCAAAATCATTCAATTGGGTTCAATCTCATTATATATTTATATTTTAGCATTTCAAATTTCATGTTTTAAAAATATTTATTGTTACGATTTTTAATGATTTTTTGATGATTGTTTGCTTTGGGTTTTCCGCTTCTTTTCTTTCCGCACTAAATGTACTTAAAATGAACTCTTCAACTCTAGTCCTATGAAGCGTTTAAACAAATCTAGTTGAGCGCACTTTGAAAGAGAAATTAAAAGGAAATGAAAAATTGGTTGGTGCTCATCCCACCAAATTACGAAAGGGAAAATATTTTTTACAAATATGATGACACTTTTTGCCTAAGATTCATTAAATTAAAAAGATAGAGATTATGAAAATAAATTAAAAAGAAACGGCAAGCAATTAATTACAAGTTTATTATTATTATCCTTCACACAAAGTCTAATATAATATATATGAAGACTCTCAAACATCGATGTGTTTGAGAGTGTTGGGAGCATATCCTCTTTTCATCATTTACTCAAGCATAATATAGAAACATCGAGACAAATAAATTTTTAAGAGCTATTTTGTCCTCACTCAGCTAATAATTTTTCATATGCCGAGAGAATTAAATTAAAATGAGAAAGCAATGAAATACGGACAAGTATAGTAAATGCGTTTTAATTTATAATTCTTGAATGTAAATTCAACAATAGTACTCCCTGGGTCCTCATTATGAACACTTCCAATGAAATGAATGATAATTTATATATAAAAAACCAATGAAATGGATGAACGAATCTTGGTGGGCAAACCATAAAAGGAAGGTGAGAGAAACGAGGAATCCGTATTTTACTTGTTTGAGTTAAACACTAAATCCGAATTTTTTCAAATGTTTTGCCAATTCCATGCAACCATACAATTTTCTTAAATTGATTTGTACGTACTGCCTTCTATGCATTAGCCAGGTAGACTGTGAAGAAATTGAAATTTACGGAGTTAGAGGTTATAACCGTGGTGATGACGATACTGGTGGTGATCATGACCAGACTCCTGCAGTTTAGACTGTTTTTTAGTTCATTTTGGTTGAAACATTATAATTTGTAATATTTTGTTTTTGCTATGTAAACTTTTATGAATGTTACAATTTGGTTTTATGATATACAAGTCTTTTTATTTTCTAATTTTTAGTATTTTTTTTTTAAATTATTTGGAATTTGCGAGGGAAAATATTTCCCTCGCAAAATGTTCAAACTTTGCGAGGGAAACAACTTCCCTCGCAAAGTTTTTGGATTTTCCGAGGGACGTTGTTTCTCTCGCAAAGTTTGAGGCTACAAAATCCAAAAGTTTGCGAGGGAAGATGTGTCCCTCACAAAGTTTGAACAATTTGCGAGGGAAATATGTTCCCTAGCAAATAATGGAATTTGCGAGGGAAAAATCATATTTGCGGAAAAGTGTTTTGCGAGGGCGTTTTTTGCGACGGTAATTTTTCCGCCGCAAATCAGTTTTGCGACGGAAAATGTCTGTTTTGCGAGGGAATTTTTCCGCCGCAAAAAACAGTTTTTCTTGTAGTGGAGATCAAGGTTCCAATGACATCACTCACAAGCTTCAGCTCATCAGTTGGGAGAGGGAGAGGTGCATCAACGATCACCTCTTCAACTGACACTCGACTTCATCATAAGCCATTTGTTGGTGGTGTACGGTTGATCCCAAGTTGTGGATAGTCCCTTTTGCAACCAATCGTCTATCATGATGTTCGGGATCCTCCACATAAAGGTCACAAGGTTCTTGTGATCGTCCAACAATGCAGCTCCCTCTAGTGCTCTCGCATAGTAGAGTGAGGGTGGCAAGGGAACACTGGTCTCGCACGAGAGCTCATAAGCACCTTCATTTGATTCATTTCCTCCTTCATCTCCCTCAGCTGGGATTGAAAATAGGTAGTCAATGAAGCTTCTTTAGCCGCTGCTTGCTCTCTCAATTTGGCCACCTCCTGTGCCACCGTCTGTTCCATCTCCTCCCGGGTAACCATACTTTGTTTCTGGCGTTTGGCGCTACCAAAGTATTCCTTCAGGCCTACCCTTCCTCCAATCCCCCTTACAAGCCCCGCGTGATCTGGTTTTCCGGTCGCAACGGTCAGAACATCATTCCTCCCGTCCGACACAAAAGATCCCTCCGCTTCTTTCTTCTTTAGATCTTCCTGTAGGATACAGATAATGAGAAGCTTAGTAATGAAACATGTTTAGTAACTATAAATTAACAATAATGATACTTACAATTTTTTCAGCAACTAGACGAGTCTGTTCACTCGTGTAGGCGCCGCTTGGCTTTTGTCGAATATACAACCATAACTCATCACGACGTATTGGAGATGGCGGATCATGTATCGCAGAAGGATTGGATTTTGCTTCTGCTTCATCTTGCAATCTCTTCCGCTTGGCCGCCATCAATTCTTGTTCAGCCTTTTCATATCCGCCGCGAGAAGCCCTATGCGGGCAATTATTCTTTCTCCCTATCTCCTGTGCTTGTTCCCTTCTTTTCTGTGAATCAGAAATGAAAACAACTATTAATTATGAATTCCAGCCATCTCACTAACAGAAATTAGAGAACTTCTGCTTGATATGAACCTCAAACACTACTCAAATTCACTTCATCAAGTTTCAACATTTCATTTAAGGAGGATGTAGAATTGTAGAAGAAATTGGGAGAACCAGAGTAAAGTGAGTTGCGAACCGCACCGAAACCTTTACACAGTTAACATACTAACTAACTAATAGCAATGTCTAACCACTACCTACTACCAAAGAACTAGCTAAGACTATAATAATGGTTTGACTCTTATGCCATTATTATTTCCCTAATTACCTACTTAGTATTTTACCTTTACACGGTTTACATATCAGACTTGCATACAACTAAGACATGCTCCTCTTATGCAGGACAAAGGTATATATACTTCTATTCACAAACCAAACAATCTAACTAACAGGATTAGATGAACACGTAGAATAACATTCACATATCCGCACAAGTTAATAAGCAAACAAAAGAGGGCAAACAAAACTAAATAACAACTCACCAAAGCTTCGTCAGAGTGGTCCGCATGCTGAACAAATTGTTGCCAAGTTTGTTCATCAATAAATGTGTACTTGTTCCAAGGATTATGGTCAGGCCTAACATCGGCAAAAATATATGTGTTAGCTAGAAAGGTCTTAAACTTCCTCCACCGATCAACACAATAAAACAATGTCTTGTCTTTCAACTTCTGGGAGTCAGGAACAGTGTATGTGAGCCGGATAGTGTCCCAAATAGGACCCTTTTATGCGAGACGGTCGACATTTTTCCACTCATCTCGTCAAGATGCTAGCCTTGTGCTGCGTGCTAGATAGCCGACAAAACTATTATATTTTTGTTTATTAGGACCGAAAGGAGCCAACTTTTCATCAAACTGAATCTCGAACTTTGACCCAGAGGACCGACTTACGGATACGTCTTTCATTCGTGTGCCACTTTTACCACGACGTGCAGGGCGGTTACGAGGCTCATTGTGAGATGAAGAGGGTTCGTTCTGACTCACACCAGTCGCACCAGTAACTGTCGTTGAAGGAATAGCGGAAGAACCGTTTTCTCCGTTCATTTTCGAGAATGGAAGCAGGCCGGGAGTGGTGGTGCGAAAGAGGAATGCCCGAGAAAGTGAGAGAGTAAGAGGATGGTAGTGGTGGGCGAGGAAGAGAAGTAATGCAACAGGAAGAGGGGTTTCACAACAAGAACAGGGGTTTGAGAGTTCAGAGAGCAACGTATCAGTCGTAAGTCGTAACTCTTAAGTCTTACGGAAACGTCGCGCGAATATTTGGCGCTTTAGTTTCCATACCGGACGAATTAAAAGGCCGGTCTTAAAGGTCACAATTTAGGACCGTCCATTATTAAAAGCCGGTCTTAAAGGTAATAAAATTTTTGAATAATTTTTTTTCAATAGTTTGTACCGGCAATACTTTAAGTCCGATCTTAAAAGTATAACATTTAAGACTGTGTTTATATATGTCCGGTCTTAAAAGTTTTAACTTTTATATTTAAATTTTTCCGATTATTTTGGTCCGCAAAAATATAAGTTCAGCTTGTACGAGATTTCTCTATAAAATAATATAAATTTTAATTACATTTTTAAGACCGGTTAGTTTTTAAGCGGTCGAATAATATATTTAAGACCTATTAATAAAAGATCCGGTCCAAGAAGTTCTTGATATTTACAAAACTACCACCGGTCATACATAAGAAGTTCTTTATATTTACAAAGCGCCACGGTCATAGATTTAAGACCGTTGCGACGAATGTCCGGTCGAATGAGGCGGTCTTAAAGCCCTTTTTTGCACTAGTGTTAGGCTTGGTTTAGTTTGAGGGGAGGGGAGGGAGGAAAAAATTTAAATGGAGACGAAAACCCTTGTGGGTCCCAGCGCATTAAATTTTGGTAAAATTCCCCCCTCCTTTTCCCTCCCCTCCCCTCCCACACCCTCAAACCAAACAAACCCTTACAGTCATGGGCGCATTCAATGGATTACTCATTCATTAATGAATTGAAAGGGTAATTTTACACTTAAATTTTAATTAAAAATGTTAAGTTTAATTTATTTATTTAATATTTTACATTTTATAAGATGAGTTGTTAATGTTGAAGTTTAAATTGACTTAATTATCATATTGTATTTTAAATATTTTTCAATTTTAAATTTTAAATTAAAGATTAATATGTGAGAATTTAATTGAGGAGTCACCATTTAAATCTGATAAGTCAACATCAAGGTTATTAAATCCGGATGGGACATTGAATCGGTCAAAGTATTGGGTTAAGGGTTAATAGGTCGATCGGAGTCTAACCGGAGCCAAATCGGTGAGAAAGTAAAGATTTCAAGGTTATTAATATGAAATTTTAAATATTTTTTTTAAAAAAGTGAATTAAATTATTTTTAAATTAAAAAAATATTGAACTGGTTATACTGAGTTGTTTGGCATTATCGATCTGGTTATGTAACTGGTTCGGTTCGGTTTTAATAATCTTGGTCAACATTTTCAGCAATAATGTTAACACTGTTAACAATAAGAAACTTCTGATTAAAAAAAAGAAAAGAAACTGAAAATTTGAATGATCAAATTTATCTATACACACTCACACTTTACGCTATATATTACACTATATAAAACAAAATAAGATATTTCTGTAAAATGTAATAATTCATTAAATATCAATCATTTGTCTTTGTAAAATGTTGAAGGAAAGAAGAATTAAAATAAGTAAGTTATAGGGAAAATTTCTGAAAAATTAACAATTGCATAATTTATTATCCAAAGACACTTAAAGGACCCAAGTCTTTGAGTTAGTGTAGCTTATTTTCAACATACAATATTTTTTTAATTGTGTGTAATATATATTGATTATTTTTAGTTATATCCAAATGTTTCCTGTTTTGTGCATAGTTAAAAATAGGTTGCATGTAGTTGAAACAAGAGTTGCACATTCTAAAGATAGGCTGCATCTCAGTCCTTGATTAAATTTTAGGTATTTTTATGCTTTGTTTGGATGGAGAAAAGATGAGAGGAAATAAAACTATTAGGGAAGAAAAAAGGGGGAGAAACAACTTTTCTCCTATTTGGATAGGAGAGAAAATAGGAGGGGAAGGAAAAGAGGGGAAGAAAAAGGAGTGGGACCCACACCCTTTTTTCTCCTCAAGTTTTCTCTCCACATGGGGAGAGATATGAGAGCATTATGTGATTTCCGTCACTGCTCTCCCAATCCCGCACACGCCCTAATTCAGTTATGCCCCATTTGGTTCGCTGGAAAGTGAGCATGGAGAAGTGGAAATGGGATTGGAATTCTAAAATTGGTTTGTTTGGTGGATTGGATCCCACTTCCATAAGTTACTTACATAAAAAGTGATGGAAGTGGGTTCCATGGGTCTCACTATGGAAGTGAATTTTTTTTACCATAATATCCTAAGTTATGAAATTTTTGGACAACTTTACCCCTTCCCAAAATCATAAGAAAACCCCACCCTCTTCTATCAAAGGCCAGCCGCAATTCCACTCTCCGTTCAAAGTGAATGGAGGTAGCTGTAATAACCTAGATATTTGAGAAATAATAATAAAGATAATAAAAGTAAAAATGAATTAATTAATAAAATAAAATAATTAATTGAGACAATGAGCAAACATATAATAATAAGATAATTATGTCATTAATACGAAAATATGAGTATGTTTTTTGTTTTTTTAAAACCATATAAGTCTAATATTATATTAATTATTACTCACACACACTATTCTTATTAATTATGGGCATACATGAAAAAAAGAATATTTGATACTCCTTGGAAACAAACAAGTACCTTATAAAAATGATCAAATATATTTGTTAGTTGATGACTTATAATAAGGACCATAGGGAATATGAAGTAAGCACGTGATATGAGTTTTATCATGACTTGCAAAAAATGGCTTATGAAACCAAGATTTCAGAGGTACCCAAACACTTAATTATTAATCTATGAGTATGTTTTTTTTTAAAAACCAAACAAGTCAAACAAAAACGAGTCACTTAAAAATAGATATATACACCCAAACGAAATTGAGGGAACCAAAGACCAGCTACTTACAATGCGGGCCAAATCAATAAAACATTCTTTCGGAAAAAGAGAAATCTCAAATTTCCCGAAAACAAAACAGAAGGTAGGACTAGTTATAAAAAATTTCAACAAAATCATTCGTATATTCATCTATTTATTTTAAAAAGATTTGCTTCAAGAAGTCATACAAAAACAGAAGTCAAACAAAAAAGTTTGGTGTGGACCGGATCCCTCATAAGATCCCCAAATGGATGGTCCAGCTTCACACAATTTTCTAGCATCTTTTCCACTCTTCGTTTGAGGATTTGAATAGCTAGCTTTCCCATATGGTGATTCAAGTGGCAGCATCATCATCATGCCATAGCTTTTCCAGTGAAACAAAGTACAAATATGATGTTTTCCTGAGTTTTAGAGGCGAAGATACTCGCCACTCCTTCACTGTTCCTCTCAATGATGCCTTGCGACGTAAGGGAATCAATGCCTTCATTGATGACAAGAAGCTTGGCAAAGGTGAACGGATTGCACCTGCACTTCTTAAAGCCATAGAGAAATAAAGGATTTCCATTATTGTTTTTTCTAGGAACTACGCTACTTCCACATGGTGTCTGGATGAACTCGACCACATCATTCGGTGTAAGGAGCAGAAGAACCAGGTGGTTATGCCAATATATTACAAGGTGCATCCGAAGGATGTACAATATCAAGAAAATAGCTTTGGCGAAGCCATGGCTGCTCATGAAGTTACGTTCAGAGATAACGTGGAGAAAGTGCAAAAATGGAGATATGCTTTGTAGTCCTGCACAAGGATGACCTTTTTCATAGTCATCCTTGTAGTCCTGCACAAGGATGACCTATTTGCTTTGTAGTCCTGCACAAGAAAATAGCTATGCTAAAGCCAAAAGTACAAATTATGTATGTTTTCGTAGTCTTGCCACAAGCATGGCTTTTTGAAGATGGGTACGTTTCCTTATAATATGATAAAACTATTAAGGTAGTGTTCGGTTGGGGTTTTTGGAGGAGAGGGGGTAAGTGTGTTTGGTTAAAAAGAGGGATATGTATTACTTCCGGACATCCAATAAAATTGGAAAGATTAGCATAGTCCTGCACAAGGATGACCTTTTTTGCGTTCGTTTTTGGCTCTTCAAGTCTTTTTAAAATCTGTCTTTTTTCTCTTCAGTTTATTCAAATCTAAATTGAGTTTGCTTAAAAAAAATCTGGGAACCAAAGTAAAAACATACATAAATTTTAAAGATAAAAGGATAAGGAAGAAATTTAAATAAAATGTTGTGGTTCTTTCGGATTTACTTGAATGGTTCCTTTTAGCAGCAAATATTGTATAATATTATAATTTGAAAAAAAAAAAAACTTTACATTAGAGATAAAAGAAAGTGAGATCTAATTGATATTTTGGATATCTGAGAAGGAGGATGCAATGAGTTTTTCCTTAAAGGAATTATGATAATAAGTAATAATAAGAAAACAGAGCAAGAAGACATTTTGCATCAATTGTCCTCAGTCTCACAATGCCACTTTGCTCTTTTGTAGATGCCAATCTGGGTTTATTGAAGGGATTGCTAAACATGTTTATGCTATGCTTCCTCCTAAACCTTTCCATAACATAGGTCACATGGTCGGACTTGAGCCTCGTATAAAAGAAGTGATGTCACTTCTTGATAATTCTGATGATGGCGCTTGTATGTTGGGGATTCATGGACTTGGTGGAATTGGTAAAACAACCCTTGCGAAAGCCATCTATAATTCAATCTTCTACCAATTTGATGGTTCATGTTTTTTGTCTGATGTTAGTAAAGAGTCAAAGAAATTCCGTGGCACAGTTTTTCTTCAACAGACTCTTCTATCAGATATTCTTGAGGAAAAGAAGATGAAGTTTGGCAGTGTTCATGAAGGAATATCAAAAATAAAACACAGGCTCTCACACAAAAAAGTTCTATTGGTTCTTGATGATGTTGATGAGCTTAAACAGATAGAAGAACTTGCAGGGAGATGTGACTGGTTTGGTTGTGGGAGCAGGGTCATTATAACAACAAAATACAAGCAATTGCTGCTTGCACATAATGTTGAAGAAAAACCATATGAAATGAAGGTGCTAAATGATCACGACTCCCTTGAGCTCTTTTGCTGGCATGCCTTCAATACGATCAAAACTCCAAAAGGCTATCAAGATATGTCTAGACATGTGATAAATTATGCCCAGGGCCTTCCTCTGGCTTTAAGAGTAATAGGCTCCAATTTGACATATAAAAATTTAGAGGAATGGAGGCCTATATTGGAAAAATATGATCGAATCCCTGAAAGTTCAATTCATGAGGTACTAAAGATAAGCTATGATTGCCTGCAAGATGGTGCTAAGAGCATTTTTCTTGATGTTGCTTGTTTCATTACAAAAGAGATACGGGAATCTGTTGAAGAAATACTAGACGCTTGTCATTCTGGTGCAAGGTTTTATATTGAAGTTCTTGCCGATAAATCTCTGTTAGGTGTTGATTGGGAAGGTCGTTTGTGGATGCATGATCTAATACAAAGTATGGGTAAAGAGATTGTTAGGCAGGAGGCACCATCAAATCCTAGTAAACGCAGTAGAATATGGGATTACAATGATATTCTTACTGTGCTACATGAAGATTTAGTAAGGGTCTAAATCTTGTTCACTTTCTCATATAGTCAAACTCATTAAATCTTGTGTGTTCTTTGTCAAAGTCTTACAAATTTTACTTCTGTTGACTTGTATCACAGGGAAGTGATAAGATTGAAGGAATAATGTTTGATCCACCTCAACAAGAACAAGTGAAGTGGAGTGGTATGTCACTTAAGAAGATGAATAATCTGAGGATACTTGTGGTTCGGAATGCTCAGTTTTCAACTGGCCCTAAATATTTTCCCAATAATTTAAGATGGCTTGAGTGGAAGGAATATCCCTGCACAACCTTACCATCAGAGTTTTTGCCTGGAAAATTAGTTTTCTTGAGGTTACGGAATAGTCTTTTCAAACTTGAAGAGACATTAGAGGTACTGTGCT
The DNA here is from genome assembly GCA_019022615.1 of Acacia melanoxylon. Taxonomy (NCBI): domain Eukaryota; kingdom Viridiplantae; phylum Streptophyta; class Magnoliopsida; order Fabales; family Fabaceae; genus Acacia; species Acacia melanoxylon. Next base: position 4,155,819 of record JAFJYJ010000042.1, read on the forward strand.
TTTTACCCTTTATGATTATTTTTAAGTCAAATTTGTTTAGAAGAAAAGGACCCACATTATAATTGTTCTGTCATAAGAACACAGATGTCTAGCCCTAGGTGGACTAGTATGTTGATATAGGATCAAATAGCTCCCTCTTAGGTATCCATGGATGAGATACCTTTGAGAATAGAAGATCACTGTACACAGTCAAAGGGGGTGGGGTGTGTGCACAGTGTAGGCAGAATCGTAGATGAGAGAGAGCTTAGAAGATGTGTACCTTTAGGGTTTACCCTCTATTTATAGAATGTACCTTAGGGTTAGGGTTTGGACTGATGGGCCTCTTGTGCCTCCAAGCCCAATGTTCTGCCATTACATCTGTGCAATATTGGTTGCCTCTTGTTGGGCCACACCTTGAGTAGGCCTCATATTTTAGTCCATAACAGTTGCCCCCAGCCCGATAGTTCAGGTCTCTGGGCTGCCGGGATGCATTGATTGTTTGATTGTGAAATGCGGATTTGACCGAGATATACCCAGCTTATCCGGGTTGTTTGAGATCAAATAAGATCCCTTACTTGCTTTTGTAGCAATTTTCCCCGGGATAATTATCCGGTTTATATTCTTGCATTTAATAACATGTAAGCAGATCACATTGAATGGAAAATACTTACTGTTGTGTTCTGGTTTGCCTTAATCTCGGCTATAGATAATCATGCTTTTCCACTAACAACCCATGTTGCCCCCCAGCACGCTGGTTTAGGTCTCTGAGCTGCCGAGATGCATTGATAGTTTAACCTGGCTCTCCACACGGAACTCAGGTTTTAACTTTACACAGAAGCTCGGATTTTAACTATAGTCTGGCTTCAAAAATTTGCACGGATCCCTAATTTAAACTAGATTCAGTTTAAACCGGGTCCGGCTTCAAAACTTTGCACGGGGCCTGAATTATAAATAGATTCAGTTTAAACCGGGTCCACCTTCAAAATTTACAGGGATCCCTAATTTAAACTAGATTCAGTTTAAACCGGGTCCGCCTTTGAAACTTTACATGGATCCCAGATTTAAACTAGATTCAGTTTAAATCGGGTCCGGCTTCAAAACTTTAGATAATTCCACTCAAGGAACTTTACAGAGGCTCTTTAAATAGTCGCCTTTAGATAATTCCAACCAAGGAACTTTACAGAGATCCCGGATTCTAACCAGATTCGGTTTAACCAGGGACCGTCTTCGTCCCCTTTTGTAGGAAACGGACTCCATACGAATCCCAGATTTAAACTAGATTCATACGGTGGAAACATTATTTTGGAAAACTGGTTTCTCTACCAAGAATTCAACATCGGCATGTATATGCATTTCTGAACTTGCCCTCCAATCCGGGTTGACATTAAAATGAATCGCCCTCCAATCCGGGTTGGCGTTTAAAATTAATCGCCCCCCAATCCGAGTTGACATTAAAATTAATTGCCCCCCAATCCGGGTTGACATTAAAATTAATCGCCCCCCAATCCGGGTTGGCGTTATAATTAATCGCCCCCCAATTCGGGTTGGCGTTAAAATGAATCGCCCTCCAATTCGGGTTGTCATTAAAATGAATCGCCCCCAAATCCGGATTAAAGCTTAAACTTAACATGATTTATGAAAACATGTTTGTGTACCTCGGATTCACGCATGTATAACTTGGACACTCGAACATGATTTTTGGAAACGGGTTTACGTACATCAGATTCCTACATGTTTAACTTGCACATGATTTTGGAAAACTGGTTTATTTACCATGAATTCTACATGCTTATCTTGAACATGATTTTCGTCAAAAAGCCGACGTGTGTGTGGACGATGACGTAGATCCGACGTGGAATAAAAAAAGGAAAATTAGGAAAAATTCGAAATTTTTTTTAAAAAAAATCGAAAAAATTCAAAAAATTAGAAAAATAATTAGAAAAAATAAAAAAATAAAAAAAATGAATTCATACATGTTTATTTTATACATGATTTTTTGTCAATTCTCCCTACGAGATAAATTTATGTATTTTAATTTTTCCTTAATTATTTGAATTTTTTACTAATTATTTGAATTTTTCTATTTTTTTGTAATTATTTTAATTATTTCCTAATTTTTTAAATTTTTTTTTAAATTTTTTTTCTAATTGTTTTTCTAATTATTTGAATTATTTTTAATTTTTTTAATAATTATTATAATTATTTTTTTCTAATTTTTTGACTTTTTTTCTAATTATTTTAATTATTTTCTCGCCGTGCCCAAATCGGCGCCACGTCGGCTTTCCATCCAAGTTGACGGTCAACTAACGGTCAACTAACGGCCATGGTACCGGACGCTCCCAAAACATAACGTTATGTGTATTTTTTGCTTGAAAGCGTCGTGGTGGGCGCTCCTGTGGGTAAAGGTTATGTGTAAAATTGCTCCTTTACCCTTTCGAAAACCGGTGTGTGTACCATGAATTCATACATGTTTATTTTATACATGATTTTTGGAAACGGGTTTATGTACCTCGGATTACTACATGTTTAACTCAAACATGATTTTCGGAAACGAGTTTATGTACCTCGGATTCCTACATGTTTATTTTGGACATGATTTTTGGAAACGAGTTTTTGTACCTCTGATTCCTACATGTTTACTTTCAACATGATTTTCGGAAACGGGTTTCTTTACCTCAGATTCCTACATGATTAATTTCAACATGATTTTCGGAAACGGGTTTATGTACCTCTAATTCCTACATGTTTAATTTTGACATGATTTTCGGAAACGAGTTTCTTTACCTCGGATTCCTACAGGTTTAACTCGAACATGATTTTCAGAAACAAGTTTATGTACCTCGGATTCCTACATGTTTACACGGATCCCGGATTTAAACTAGATTCAGTTTAAACCGGGTCCCCGCCTTCATCCCTTTCGTAGGGACGGACTCCACACGGATCTCGGATTTAAACTAGATTTAGTTTTAACCGGGTCCGGCTTCATAACTTTAGAGAATTCTAATTAAGGAACTTTACATAGGCTCTTTAAAAAGTCGCCCTTAGATAATTCCAATTAAGGAACTTTACATAGGCTCTTTAAATAGCTGCCTTTAAATAATTCCAATTAAGGAACTTTAGATAGGCTCTTTAAATAGTCACCTTTAAATAATTCCAATTAAGAAACTTTAGATAGGCTCTTTAAATAGTCGCCTTTAAATAATTCAATTCATACCTTCCTCTAATACTATGGAAGTTCTCAGCTACCTGATATTTTTCCTTCAAAACGAAGTCATTTGAGATTTGGGCCTTCATAGGTGAACTCATACTTGAAGGCGTCAAAAAGGGCTCAAAGTTGTCGTTTACATCCTTGTCAAATATTTTGGCTACTTTTTGAATATGACCTCCCAACATATGCTGCCAACCTTTTCTAAGTCAAACTAGAATACCAATAATTCATTCAGCAATGACAGAAACGTACCGAGACTGCAATTTATACGGTGATTTCTAGATGCTCTACATAGTTATGCACAAATTTCCTTCTCGCGAATTAGGGATGTACATTAACATCATCACGCTGTTTCACCATCTGAGGAATATTTCCTCCAGGAAGAACATAATTATTTGACTTCTCTTCATCAAGGTATCTGGAAGACTGAAATAAAAATTAAACGGTTTTTATATCAGCCATAGGGATGGTACATGGTCTTCGCAGCATCCTTTATGCATGAAGATGGCCCTTTTCCTTTCTCCAAGAAGAGGCTGATAGTATCAAATTTTGGATATCAAAATTTGCATCCACATGCATATGCAGGACGTTTCAGTGAAGCACCATTGCCTTCGCATCTTGATGTAGAAAAGGATACTGGTGATATTCCCTCTTGTTCCAACCTTGATGATAGAGTTGATTCAGATTCTGAATTGGATATGAGCACACAAGCACGTACTGTGCATTACGGCCTTCATTCAAATATCTGGCATTGCAAAGCATCCCAACATTGTATCTCGGCACTGTGCCTGAAGCACCCCAGCTTTGCGTCTAGGCACTGTGCTTGAAGCACCCCGGCTTTGCATCTTAGCACTGTGCTTGAATCACCTCGGCTTTGTATCTCGCTATGCCCTCTTTCAGTTATCTCCTTTCTCAGGATCTCGGCTCTGTTGGTGAAACAACTTCCACAACCCGCTTTGACCTTCAATCGATAAAAATCCTTGCACTCCTGCACATCTTTAGCCCAAGCTTTTGAATACATGCTTGTGAGGTTCATGATAGATAAAGTATGCTTTCATATTCCAAATGTCATCTCTTTTGACTTTGACATCTTTTCAAAACCACGTGGAGTCCGTTTCTTCTCAAAACCTTAGGGTCTTCTTGAAGTTCGTTTCTTCTCAAAACCTCAGGGTCTTCTTGAAGTTCTACGGCATCAACAACAGGTGGTGGTTTTTCCCCTTTCACAAAGATCATTGTGTATACAAACAAGCTTTGCCCTACTCAACTCATAGAACGATGGAGGCACAACTTTGTCAATAAAGGATGGCTGGACACACAATAAGGCCAACAATACAAAAAAAAAAAACTTTGTAGCTAGTGACTACAAATAACTACATGAGCCTATAATCATTACTGACACATACTTTTAATATCTCTGAAGTATCACTTAAACGTGAAGCTCAAGGGTTGGTACCAGTCAGCAATATGCTGCAATAGCTTGTGGACTTATAAATAAACAAGAAATAAATGGAGAAATATTTTTCAAAAGATATATCCTTCAACATGTCAAGAGGATTTCTCATCGAATAAAATGATGCTAATTAGCCTTCAGGGAACTTCAGTTTTAGGATGAAGGGAGGAGTCAAACCTTCAACCACTTGTGTGCCCTGATGCATTTGTCAGTTCAGCTGGCATGACTTTGAATATGATGGCAAAACTTTAAGTTCTTTTATAAATGCCAAAAATGGACCCAGAACTGCAGCTCCACCCATAGTGCATCACAATTACTATGTCGCAGAATAGCAATATGCTTCTCCAAATAATCGCCTGCTAAACGTCTTGCCTCTAATTGCCCAACCTGCTTTCAGCATCACTTGATTTTTGCTTTAAACTTCTTCATTTGTTTCAGGCTATCTTCAGAACACCTAACATATTGATTTGGTGTAGCAGAAGTTTCAAGCCACGTAGTGCATGATCAATTTCCGCGTCCTTTATGTCAAATGGAAGATAATCAAAGAGTTGTTGAGTGCTAACTTCTTCAAAACTTAAATTACTGCTCCCATCCTTTGTCGACTTCCGATTGCAACGACGGAATTGTGCTTGGCTGGCTTCGGCATTTGACCCTCGGCATTCACCCTTCTCTAAAGTCCCTATCTCGGCACCTCTGCCATATCGGCATCTCAAGACAATATCGGATGTGCACGTCGGCACTCACCCTTCTCCGAAGTCACCATCCCGGTATCTTAGGCATGTCGGTATCTCAGGACAATCTCGGCAATTGACCCCGGGTCGGGTATCTCATCATAAATCAAACCCGGATAGTATTTGAGGTATCTCGACATTTATCGAATTTGAGCAACGGATCCCTCTCATGACCTCAGATGCCAACTTTAGGTAGCGAGGGGTACATACCGACTTCAATCAAGGGATTTCTTCACATGATCTCGGCTGCCGGTTTCTCAGCAAATGAACAACTCGGCAAAATCTCTATCTCGGCTGCCGGCTTCACCAATGGATGCATGTCGCTCTGCTTGTCCTTTTTGGAATCAACTTGTACGTGTGCTGCCTCAACCCTATAGCTCCCAATACTAGAAAGGAAAGGGCCTCAGCGGCTAGAGTCAGGACCCACACGATGGGTGTGCGAGTGCCAAGATCGCCCATGGCTCCATCCCACCTCGCTCATTTACTCGGAAACCCAAGTTGATTTTCACTGTCTGAAGAAAAGCGGTGGAGCGAAAACCAGTGTTCGAACCAGCGTGAACTGCTTGGGTGGAGACGGGGGCCGTTTCGAGATCTAGAATTGAAGGGATTTCAGTCGCCATCAATCTTGTTTGAGCCTTGGAGGGATATCGTTGTTCGAATCTCAGATTATCGAGATTGCTTGGAAAATAGGGCTTCAAATCTTGGTTAAAAACCAGGAAGAAATTGTATCTGGTGCTGCTTCATGGTTGAACCATCTTGGTGATGGGAATCGAAATTTAACGGTCCCCACGGTCAGCACCAATGTTCTGTCATAAGAACACAGATGTCTAGCCTTAGGTGGACTAGTATGTTGATATAGGATCAAATAGCTCCCTCTTAGGTATCCATGGATGAGATACCTTTGAGAATAGAAGATCACTGTACACAGCCAAAGGGGGTGGGGTGTGTTCACAGTGTAGGCAGAATCGTAGATGAGAGAGAGCTTAGAATATGTGTATCTTTAGGGTTTACCCTCTATTTATAGAGTGTACCTTAGGGTTAGGGTTTGGAGTGATGGGCCTCTTGTGCCTCCAAGCCCAATGTTCTGCCATTACATCTGTGCAATATTGGTTGCCTCTTATTGGGCCACACCTTGAGTAGGCCTCATATTTGAGTCCATAACAATAATTAAGAATAAGTTGATTTGTTTTCAACTTAATTATGACGCAAGATCACATGTGAAACAGGTCTAGTACCATAGAGAGTTCAAGTTGCTTAGTTATATTTTCAGAAACAGAGAGATCACGGGGACGTGGATTCAGGGGAATGGATTTTGAATGATAAGACCAGGAATATAATGGTTAAACTGTGAATAAAGACGAAAGAAGAGAATGAAGAATTAATTAGGCAAAATAAATTTGAAGTTTCATTTGATAATTGAATTAAAAATATTATATATGCTAACCAAAAAGCACTACAGACAATTTCTTATTATTTTTAGGGTTAAGGTGCAAAAATAGACATGTGATTTTCTCCAAGGAGCGCCCAGTAGCAAATGCTTGTTTTAGGTGCAAAAGTGACTATGTGGTTACAAATTAGGTGCAAAAATAGCGTTTGACCGTTAAGTTTGACTTTTTTTGCTGACTGGACGATAACGTGGCATTTCAAAGGTGCAAAAATAATTTTATGATCTTAAAAAAATATTTCGTATTGACCTAGGTACTAAAAGGATGCGAAAAAAATATTTCGTGGTCGGGTACTAAAAAGTATTTTCGGATACCGATTGGTACAAAAATATATTTCATAATTTTGAAAAATTATTTTAGTATCTTTAAAAAATATTTCAGGTATTGACCGGTACTAAAAGGATACTGAAAAAAAATATTTGAAATGTCACGTCATCGTCCAGTCAGCAAATAAAGTCAAACTTAACGGTCAAAGTCAAACTTAACGGTCAAACGCTATTTTTTCACCTAATTTGTAACCACATAGTAACTTTTGCACCTAAAAAAAACATTTGCTACTGGGCGCTCCTCGGAGATAAGCACATGTCTATTTTTGCACCTTAACCCTTATTTTTATATAATCAAAACTATTTTATTATACAACTAGTGTGAATCTTCAGGTGTATGATGTATCACGCAAGGCATGAAAAATTATTTTTATATATGCATGAGTTCTTATGTTATATACAGATTGTGTGATTTTCTAAAAATAATAGAAACTATTGCAGCAGAATATATATATGTAAGAGCACTATTATAGGGATCTTAAATTTATAAGAGATTAGATAAAATAAGAGGGAAGTTGAAACGTTTCACTAAATATCTAATGTCTTTGCAGAGGTTTGAACTTGTGACGTATATGGATTTCTCCCACTGTGAATTAATAACTGAAGTGCCTAATATGTCTCAATGTCAAAGTTTAAGAAGATTGTCGTTGGAAGAGTGTAGCAATCTGATCAAAGTTGATGATTCGGTGGGATTTCTCTCAAATCTGGTTGTCTTAAATGTTAGAAGATGCACCAAACTTACTTGCTTTCCGCATGAAATTGACTTGCCATCTCTTCAAGCGATTTACATCGGTGGTTGCATGAGCCTTCAATACTTCCCACGTATAGTTGGAAAGATGGATTCACTTACTGATATTTATGCAGAAGAGACTGCAATTAAAGAGCTCCCACCTTCCGTTTCCACTGGAAATCTTCCAAGCCTTCAAGGTTTATTTTTAAGATCCTGCAACAGTCTTGGGGAAATTCCATCCAACTTATTCGCGTTTCCAAATCTTTAGTATCTTGATTTGGGAGACACTCAGCCTCTAAGTGGAAAATCTTTCAGCCAATTAATGCTAGAGAACCAATCAGTTATTAGCTGCACAAACTTACACGTATTGGATCTTGATAATTGTAGTCTATTATTGGATGAAGATCTCCACTTGATTCTGAAATGTTTTCCGAATTTGGACAACCTATATCTATCAGGGAGTGATATTGAGTCCCTTCCTGAGCGCATTAAAGACTGTGCTAATCTATTGTCATTGAAAGTGAGTGGTTGCAAGAGGCTAAGAGACATACCAGAGTTGCCACCAGCGTTGACTTTCATGATAGCTGAGAATTGCACATCATTAACTAAAGAGTCATTGGACAGATTGTGGTCTTATCAGGTTTTTCTGGCTTTTTCTTTTATTTTCCTATTTCAGACCTTTATAAAATTTAATACAGGTGGGATTGGTAGGTAAGATATCTACTGGTAATGTTTATTTGCCACGTTATTTATTTATCTATTTTCTCAATACAATCATCAATTCATTTTGATCATATCATTTCCCTCCATTCAATCCTTTTATTTACTCAGCTTTATTATTTCATGTCGCAAAGGCCCTTTACATGTTACAAAGCCGACTCCATGAGTGGGATCAGATAAGGCTTATAGTTGTTGATTTAGCTTTTTTTTCCTTAAGATGCTTTTACTATTGTATTTCTAACTTTTTTATGTCTATCCAATAATTCATGTACAAGCTAATAAATACTTGAGGCGAACTTTTATGGAAGTGATGAATTTCTGCAAGTCATGGTTGGATCCTCGTCTTAGTATTCTGTTAGGGTTAAAATTAGTTTTCTTCAATTTTAAATTTGGGATACCAAAACTATAGAGCAAGTCACAGGAACAAGCGGTGTCATAAGAGTAAATTAAAAGATTTTAAAAAAGAGAAAGATTGAAGAAAAACATGTATCTCAAGAATGTTTTCTCAAATTAATTTTAAAGACAATGAAGGATAAAAATGTATCATATCTGGCATTTAAAACATTGTACTCAATGTGGCATTAGATTGGTTGAACATATCTACGGATAAATAAATTAACTAAAAGTGCACCTAACTATTAGAATTGAAAATAATTTATTTGCTGCCCAATGTACAAGACTCTCATCAGTAGGGTGTCTGTTTCTGTGATTTGAACCCTTGGCTTCCACGTTATGTGGCACTAACTTTTACCATTACTCCAAAGCTCACTCTATTATAATTCAAAATAAAAATGTTCTCTTTAATTATTCTTTCATGTTGTTTTCCAATATGAAAATGTCTAATGTCCCTACTGCTTTGGTGAATCAGCCAAACAGGTTCTCTGACATGAAAATTAGTATGCCAGCAACAACAACATTTCCTGATTGGTTCGACCATTGCTGCAAAGGAGGGACATTGTCTTTTCGTGCGCGTGAGAATCTCCCTGTTTTTGCTCTTGCAGTTGAGGTAGAGAAAGCTGACACTAGAAGACTCCAGTTTAATGTTTCTATAAGCATCAATGGTTGTAAGATTCAAATGAGAAAAGATCGTTGTCATGACGGAACAGAAGGCCATGTGGTTTTGTTTGGTCTAGAAATGATTATAGACTTGGAAGAGTGGATTATGTTTGATAATTTTCTTGAAGTGGGATGGAATGATGTGGAAATAGAATTTACAAGCCTCAATCCACCAGATATGTCCATAGTTAATTGTGGACTTTATGTATACAAACAGCTAACAAACATGGAGAATATCCAGTTCAAGTCCTCACTGAAACGAAGAGCTATGGCTTCTCCTTCTAATGAACCGCCCAAGAAGCTCTTGAGAAAGTTCCGGGCTCCTGATAAAGGAAAACTCAGGAACACAAAGAAAGGGACAAGGTGATGATGAGCCTAGCCTCCATTATTTCTTCCTATTAGTTGTGGTTTTAATGTTTTTGCTTATTGCTTATTATTAATCTGTTTCCCCTATCATGTACTGCAGGAGAATTAAACAACACCCATTTTGTCATTCTTGCAAGAGAAAGATGTTTTTCCCAATGGGTAAGCATTTTTGGAGATTTCTGTATTATTACTAGTTGTCAATATTCAATAGTAGCTAATTGTTGGTCAACTAAAGAGCGAGGTTTTTGTTGTTGTTTGGCCGATACAATACATGATTGTTAATATTAATGAGAAGAATAAAATGATATATCAGCTTGCAGGCATTCTCATTGTCAAAAAATTTAATTTGCTTGCAAATTACTTAAGAAGGAAGCATAAAGTTATGTTTACCCTCTATTGGAACCAAATTTGAAATTAGTAACCCATGCAAAACTGTATATGTGGATAGCATTCAAAAAAAAAAAATCAAACAAATTTGTTGTGCTTCTTAAAGTTGCTATTTCTGTTCTTTAAAATTATAAATCCGGATTTTTTTTTTGAATTACTCGTGTTCCTCAATAATTTTAAGGGGCATGAAATCTCTCAGTAAACCTCCAACAGCGCCGGTTCTCCCACCTAAATATATTACTCGATCAATTGATGAGTTTGGATATTAAAATCGGTTTGATTTTAATGCAAATTTATTAACCTATTTGTATTCCCAACATGAAATCATATAAAGACTTAAATTTGATAAAACTGATATTAGAAAATTGAATAAAAAATTTATTTTTGAAGGATCAAAGCTACTATCAAACTCTTTTCTTTCCACATTCACAATGTTTAACCTTTTTTTTTTCTCGAGTATTGGTATCCTCCTATTGGAGACAATCATATTTGAGGCACTGTTGGACACTAAATGAGGCCACATCTCCCAATGAAAATTCAAACATTTGTTAGCCATGTTGTCATTTTACATTATATTAACCAAATAAAGTATTCTCTTCTATTCTAAATATAAGATTTAAACAAAATGTTTACTTTAGTTGTGAATATACATCAAAACATGTTGTCTTCTAATTTAACTGATCAAACTCAAATTGATACAAAATTAAATAAAATATTATTTATTAAAATGCATGTTAAATGTGTTATGCTTTATAATGTAAAATAAGATGTTTCTGTGTTAAAAAAAAAATAAAAAAAATTCTGTAACATACAATAATTATTTTAATAAAAAGTCATAATATTACTAAGGTTCCTGGTTAATTGATACTACAGAATAAGTTCCAGACTTCCAGCATAACTTTCTCCTTGCGTGAGGATCAAGCCCCATTATGTCCCCAAGATGTGTATGGCCACAAGACGCTCTTCCTAAAATATCTTTCACGCTTTTACACACTTTATCTTTGGAGAAATTTCTCCTTGCGTGAGGATCAAGCCCGTTCCCGATCCACCACCGTCCAGTAAATTTCTCCGGTTGATCACAGTATTATTACCATTCCAACGCATACGTATCGAATGTAGAGATTCCTTCAGCCATGGCAACTCAAATCGCAGCACCGTCATCGTTTGGCTACCCCCGTGAAATCAAGTATAGATATGATGTTTTCTTGAGTTTCAGAGGTGAAGATACTCGCCACTCCTTCACTGTGCCCCTCTATGAAGCTTTGCGTCGGAAGGGAATCAACGCCTTCATTGACGACAAGAAGCTTGGTAAAGGCGAAGAGATCTCACCTACGCTCCTTAAAGCCATTGAGAGATCAAGGATTTCGATTATTGTGTTCTCTAGGAACTATGGGACTTCCACTTGGTGCCTAGAGGAACTCGCCCACATTATTCGGTGTAAGAAGCGGAAGAAACAGTTGGTTATGCCTATCTTTTACAAGGTGGATCCATTAGATGTTCAGTATCAGAGAAACAAATTTGAGGAAGACATGGCTTTCCTTGAAGATAGGTTCAGAGATGACTTGAAGAAAGTGTGTAAATGGAGATCTGCATTGTTTGAAGCTGCTAGCCTATCATTAGCATGGCTCTTCGATTATGGGTAGGCTTTGTCTTTGTGCCTTCTACGGATATGCTTTAGAAATGTTCTATTGATGCTTGCTCATGATTTAACATGCTTTTTGAAGATAGTATTGATACGTTCTTGAAATTCTGAAGTGAATCTCTACGAACTTGAGGTCTTAAGAGTATTTTTATTTAAAATTTGTGGTTTTTATTTATTTATTTATGTTTTGAGTCTTTAAATAAATTTAAAATTTAAGGTTTTTAACATAAATATTTTTAATTTAACTTTTTTTTTGGTACAGATTTTTAACTTATAATCATACAATTCCAATAATGTTTTATTTAGTAATCGTTATAATGATTATTGTTGGATCGGTCAAATGTCAAATACTACACAATCATCCTACTGCATCAAAAGTGGTGAGCATGTGGCATTTTTGAGAAATTGAGTACAAGATTTTTTACTAAGCAGACAACCTATTGATATTGATAGTGCTCTTTTCCTTTAAAAGCTAGTGAATCTAGTTCCTATTTTTATTATACTATTCTACTTTGGAACTAAAAACATATAGCGTGCTTCATCACATGAAACTAAAACCAGAATTTGTGCCTTTTTAGAAACGAAATCAAGTTTATTGAAAGGATTGTCAAAGATGCATATGCTATGCTACCTCCTAAACGCTTCCATAACACTGATCATATGGTTGGACTTGAGCCTTGCATCGAGGAGGTGATGTCACTTTTGAATAAATCTAATGATCGTGTTTGTATGTTGGGGATCCATGGAATTGGTGGAATTGGCAAAACAACCCTTGCAAAAGCTATCTATAATTCAATCTTTTACCAATTTGAAGGTGCATGTTTCATGTTTGATGTCAGAGAAGCGTCAAAGAAATACAAGGGCATTGTTCATCTTCAACAAAAACTTCTATATGAGATTCTTGAGGAAAAGAGCATGAAGTTTAATAGTGTTGGTGAAGGAATATCGAAAATAAAACATCGGCTCTCTCATAGAAGAGTTTTGCTGGTCCTTGACGATGTTGATGAGATTGAACAGTTAGAACAACTTGCAGGAGGGTGTGATTGGTTTGGTTGTGGAAGCAAGGTCATTATAACAACAAGAAATAAGCAATTGCTAAATGCTCATAATGTTAAAAGAACATATGAATTGATGGAGCTAAATGATCAGGATTCTCTTGAACTCTTTTGTTGTTATGCCTTTCATATGCCCCTACCTCCAAAAGGCTATGAACATATATCTAGTCATGCGATAAGTTATGCAAAGGGCCTTCCTCTGGCTTTAAAATTAATTGGTGCCAATCTAGCAAATAAGAACTTAAAGGAATGGAGGCCTATATTGGAACAATATGATCGGATGCCAGAAAAGACAATACTGGAAATATTACAAATAAGCTATGACTGCTTACAAGATGGTGCCAAGGTTATTTTTTTGGATATTGCTTGTTTCTTTAAATGGGAGATCTTGGGTTCAATTGATGAAATAGTAGAAGCTTTTGATTATGGTGCAAGGTTTTATATTGAAGTGCTTATTGACAAATCTCTTATAGCTATCGGTGATCATGGTACATTAAGCATGCATGATCTGATAAAACAAATGGGTAGAGAGATTGTTAGGAATGAGGCACCATCAAATCCTAACAAACGTAGTAGATTATGGAATCATAAAGATGTTCTTAAAGTACTCCATGAAAATTCGGTAAGAACCTGACTGTATTTTGTTTTTTAATTGCATTAAATTTATTGTGGTATCAGGAAATTATATCTAACAAATGTTACTTCTTTGAATTTGCATTACAGGGAAGTAGTAATATTGAAGGAATAATGTTTGATCCGCCTCAATTAGAAGAAGTAAAGTGGAGTGGTATAGCTTTTGAGAAGATGAATAATCTTAGAATTCTTATTGTTCGAAAGGCCCAATTTTTAACTTGCCCTAAATATCTTCCTAATAGTTTGAGATGGCTTGAATGGGAGGGATATCCTTCAGCAAAATTACCACCAAATTTTTCTCCAAACAAACTAATTTTATTCAAGTTAACTTGCAGTCCTTTCAGGTTGGAAGAGCTGTTCAAGGTACTTTTTTTTTATAACAAGAACCCCTTTTACATTTACCGTCCAAATTGCTTTTGCTTTTATTTTCTTCAAAGAATCAAGAATAAATTACTTCAATTACCCTTCTGTTTTTCTAAACTTATAAACCTCTTTCAGCAAATTTGCTCAAATCTGCTTGTTCTTTTATCCCATTAAATCTTCAGGGTTTTGTCATAACATCTCTTGCAATTAATGTTAATTAAACAATTTTTTTGTTTTTTTTAACAGAGATTTGAATGCTTGACGTGTATGAATTTCTCACATTGTGAATTCATAACTGAAGTACCTGATATGTCTCAATTCCAAAGTTTAAGGAGATTGTTGCTTGAAGAATGTAACAATTTGATCAAAATACACCATTCAGTGGGATATCTCTCTAAGCTGATCCACTTAAATGTTCGTGGATGCGCCAAACTGACAGGCTTTCCCCATGAAATCAATATGCCATCTCTTAAAGATATTGATTTGAGCAATTGCAAGAGTCTTGACTACTTCCCAAATATAGCGGGAAAGATGGATGCATTAACGGATGTTTGGCTTGAAGACACTTCTATTAAGGAGCTCCCACCTTCCATTGAAAATCTTGCTGGGCTCGAATGTTTAAATTTAAGCCGTTGCAAAAGTCTTAGGGAGCTTCCAAGCAGCTTATTCACATTGCAAAATCTTAACTACCTTGAATTGGAAGGCATTCAACCTGATATGAGAAAAGCTTTGAAGAAATTAATGCAAGAGAGCCAACCAGTTATTAGCTGCTCAAGTCTAGAGTTCTTTTATCTCCAAAATTGTTGTCTATTGGATGAAGATATTCACTTAGCTCTGAATCTTTTCCGGAATTTGTTATTTCTAGATCTATCAGGGAATGATTTTGTGTCCCTTCCTGAGTGTCTTAAAGAGTGTCGTTCGTTGTGGAGATTGGATATGAAAAACTGCAATAGGCTGAGAGATATTCCAGAGTTGCCATCAATTTTGGAGAACATAGATACAGAGAATTGCATTTCATTAACTACAAAGTCATTAGGCCATTTATGGTCTCAGGTTTTTCTCCTACTTTTTTCCAATTTTCGTTTTGTTTTGCTATTTTGATGATAATTCAAATTAAATAGACTTGTATTTACTTGGGAAAAAACAAAATATCGCTTATCTTTTAGTTTCTAAATCACACATGCTTACATTTCACTAATTTAGTTAGAGTTATTAGTATGGAAGCTCTTTTATAAATGGGAGGTTGCAGGTCTGATCTTGCCTGTTCTCTTTATTCTCATCATATGGTGGTGTTTCCAAATCTGAAAAATGTCTTTTGCCTCTGTTTTGGTAAAATCAGGCAAAAAAGGAGTCTGTTGGCACGAGAATCATCTTGCCAGCAACAACATTTCCTGATTGGCTCCACAATTGGTGTGAAGGAGGGAAAATATCTTTTCTTGCTCGAAGGAATTTCCCTAATGTGATCTTTGCATTTGAGTTGGGGAACGCCAACACGAGTAGTTGGAGACAATTCTTCCATATTTCTGCGAGCATCAATGGTCGAGTAATGTTAAATAAAGATTTAATGAGTATCACAGTTTTACAAGGTCATCTATATCTATTTAATTTAAGAGCGCTTTTTGGGGGAGAAGACTGGAGGTGGATTCAAAGATTCTTGGTATTGGAATGGAATGATGTGGAGATACAAGTCGCCGGTAAAATGCCAGATATAGATGTGGTTAAGTGTGGAGTTTATGTCTATGAACAGCAAACAAACATGGAGGATATCCACTTTAAGTCCCCTAGTCCTATTATTTTTTCCTTCAATGATGCTCCAACAACTTCACTTAAACCAAGAGCCATGGCTTCTCCTCCTAATGAACGTCCCTACAAGAAGTTTCTGAGAAGGTTGAAGGTTGCTGATAAAGGAAAACACGATCAAAAAAAGAAAGCTTCAAGGTGTGTTTCGCTTCATATTGATTGTCATTTCAAGACTCTGTTTCCTTTTTGGATTATTATTAAGTTTTCCCTGTTCATTTACTGTAGGAGAAATAAACAAAAACAATTTTTTCATTTGCGTTACAAGAGAAGGAGGATGGTTTTTCCAACGGGAAAGCATGTTTGGAGATTTTTGAACTATGGGTGATTGAACAGCTCCGAGTCGTTTAATTTGCAAGAGATCGAAAACTACACACACACATATATACAATATCATGCTATGAATTATTTGTTCTTTTATTACAATTTGCAAGGGGTCTGGGTCCTAACTATTATTTAATGTCCACTGCTTGATTCACGATGTTTGATCATTACATATCATTGGCACTTTTTCATTCTCATTTTACGTTGTAAGAAAAATTAACCGCATAAAACGACTTATTGCAGTTGGCGGTTGGCCAAAAGTGGGGAGGAAACGCTTATTCACGCTTCCTTTGGCAGCATTGGATTCTGTTTTACCATCTTTTTTGTTTTATCTTGTCTTTTTTCCCCCTTTTTGATGACATACACCATCCTTTATTTGCAGATTTCATGATCCTAAGCTAAATCTTTAATTAATTCGCTGTTTGTAAGACTGTTAATTAATTAATTTTTTATAGAAAAAGTTGACTTTTCACACACACACACATATACAATTTTATAAGTATATATACTGTCTTTTAATTTTTAATTTGGCACTTAGAGTTGTTTCTCTCCTTGTTAAAATTTTTATTTTTTCTCTATTATCCCATATAATTTTTGTTAGTACACGCTAATTAAGTACTATCGGTGTTAATAGAACAAAGTGAAATGATTCAATAAAAAAGTATATATAGTTACCAAATTAGAAATGGAAAGAACCTTTTCATTACAATGGGAAAAATCCAAACATTCACGTCCTCATTTTATTCTTACTGATCTTTTTCCTTCTTGTTCTTCAAAATTTCCATGAAGTTTCTATGGGGGAGGAAGTGTTATATTGTCTAATTTTTTTTAAAAAAAAACAAAGGAATTAAACATTTGACTATTAAAAAATAATGCAAATGTCTGGACTTTTTCTTTATAATATATTAACTGATAAAACTGATACATAATTAAATAAAAAGAGTAATTATTAAAAATTAAAATATATGTTAAATGGGTTATGCTTTATGATATAGAATAAGATATATGTGTGTACATATCACTAGTACAAAAAAGTCTTTTAAGACCGGACAAAAAATGCCTCGTAGGACAGGATCTGGAAATGGTCTCATTCCAAGCAGTCTTAAAAATATGTTACTTTTAAGACTGGATGAACGACCAGTCTTAAAAAAAATTGTTTCTAGACCAAACTTTTGAAATATCCGGTCTTAAAAGTGTTTCAGAATAAATTTTTTTAAAAAAACCCAAATGAAACAACTGGTCCCAAATCACCAGATCTGATAACATTTTGAATGTCCATCTGTCATCAGCGACGAAGAACCAAGAGAAGATTGGAAGCAACAACAACAACAAGAAAAATAAAAAAGATGATTACAAAGTTCAGAAATAAGAAAAATAACAAGAAACATATATAATTCACCATGGAAATCAAATTTGAATCAATATAAAATCGAGGTGAAATTGAAGTCCGATCTACAAAAAAATCACAAGCTTAAAGCAACCAAACGCGGCAGACCCTCTTGTCGGTGCTAGCAAAGCTTCAAGCAACCAAAATCGAAGTCCAGATCCGAGCGGGAGCGGTCAAGGTAGGAATAAAAGACTTAAGCAAGAAGAGATATGGGTTTGATTTTAAGCCGATATGTGCGAAGGCGGCATGGGAGGAGTCATAGATCGAAGAGGAAGGAGTTGCCGTCGTCCGTAATCCTTGAAGTAGTACGCTTTCACCGTTGTTGAGGATTGGAGTCGACGCCATCACAAAACCCTCGAAGCATTTCATCGCCAACGTTGCTAAGGATCTGATTGTGTGGCTCTTGGGACGACTTACGAAGATTGTGAGTAAGTTGGAGGAAGAGAATGACATTCTTGCTAAGAATTTGACCCGTGAGGCTCTTGAGACACTCGTTGAATCTATAACTAAGTAAGTGTTATATCACCAAGAAGACAAAGCAGACTCACGGACTTAATAGGTTTAGCGATTTTTTTTTAAACACTTTTAAGACCGGTTTTTTAAAACAACCGATCTTAAAAGTGTTTTATATATTTGCAAAATTGCCACAGGTCATACTTTTTTTAACACTTTTAAGACCGGTTGTTTGAAATAATCGGTCTTAAAAACGTTCTATATATTTACGAAATTGCCACCGGTCATACTTTTAAGACCGGATCCTTTATAATCCGGTCCAAAAAATTTTTTATATTTACAAAACTGCCACCGGTCATACTTTTTAGACCGGATCCTCTATAATCCGGTCTAAATGAGGCAGTCTTAAAGCTCTTTTTTACATTAGTGTATATGTGTACATATATATATGTGTGTGTATGTATGTATGTAATTAATTAATTGAATGTCAAGCTTTAGTCTTTGCATAAAATGAAATGTTAAAGGTAGGACTGTAGGAAGAAACAGAATATATATATATATATATATATATATATATATATATATATGGGCTTATGATCTATGCAAAGTGAGTATATAACATTTGGTGCAGTGAACTGTAACTACATCGTTTGGGTTGAAAAAATGTTTAGTTCGTATTGATTGATACCTTCACGTTGATTTCTTATTCATTGATATAAATAGTAAATAATCGATTATTTACTATTTATATCTTTAGTAACACAGTGAAACACAGAGTACTGTATGGGAATCATCATCAAGTTCCGTGAGCGAATACACTTATGAAGCAAACACTATAGCAATTTGGGGCTCCAACGAAGGCGCATTCGATTCACATTCTTTCTCGCAATAACTGGGTTGTTCGATTCACCCCAACATCATTCTCTCGCTTTTGTCATTATCGCCATCGATTGTTGATGGATAAGAAACCGCTTTTGTCGATTATCGATTATCACCATCTAATATTGCTACAGATCTTCCATTAATTAAATAAATTAACTCTGGCTGTGATTGTCGTTATCAATGAATAAGAAATCAACGTGAAGGACTCAACCTTTTCTCAACATATATATATATATATATATAGACAACAACTTTAGTTGAGTACTCCTTCATATATAAGAGCATTTTTTAAAGAGTTTGTCCCTAAATTTACAATCTCTTTTAAGTTTGTCTTGATAATAAATACGTTTTTGCCCATTTTGCTCTCTATTAATTATTATACTACATACATTATCTTTTATATCTTTTTCTCATAATTATTCTCTCTCCTACCCATTCATAAATAGAGGCATTTTTTTAAAAAAAAAATGAAATTTACATAATTATTATATTTTAGGGTAAATGAGTAAAAATACACATGTGCTTTACCCTCGGAGTGCTTCAAGACCATATGATTTTTTTGTGAGCAAAAATACACATGAACTTTATCAAATGGAGCAAAAATACCATATCCATTAACTACTTTAAATCCCGTTACTTTTTTTGTTGGTGGGCCCCACAATTATCATATCGTTCCTCTTTTCCTTTACATTAATTGGGCCCCACACACACTCTCTCTCACCCCATTTCTCCCTATTTCTTCATTCCCGCACATCCCATCCCCCTCTCTCTCTCAATTGTCTCCTTTTTTCCCGAAGAAGGAACCCCCCCCACACACCATGAGAAGACCATTCCTTTTTATTATTATTATTATTATCATTGGGGACCAAATGGTTCCGGTAGGGTCGAACCCCGATTACAAAGCCGGATACACCAATAGCCATACCACCGCACTACCTGAGTGCTGGTAGACCATTCCTTTCTTTGACAAGAGACCATGCTCAAAGGGTTCGCGCCTCGGATGAATAACGGTGCTGGGTCCCCCACCGACGACGACAATGAAGATGATGTAGAAGGCTTAATTGCGTCGGTCATCTCTAGGTTTGACTCATTTAAGCATGTTGAAGTCACCAAAGTAAAGAAACAGAGCAAAGGAAATTAACAAACACCTCTACGGTTTTCCCAATTTGTTTTAAAAAATAAACAGTTCCGAGTATGAATGCCTACGCTTCCTTGAAATAGTCAAATATATGATTTATGAAAATAGCATCTATAGCACGCGGTCCTGTGAGAGATGAAAGGGTTATGGAGGAGCTGCGATGCGTATGTGAGCGGAGTGGAAGAAAAAGAGACTATTGCAAGTCAAAGCAGAGGAATGCAAACACTGTAAAAGATTCTTTACGCTCCTTCATGCTTCCTCATCCAAACATCCAGGCCCTGCCTCACTATTGCACACACACCCTCTATCTTTCTTAAATGAATTCGTCAGTCATCACAACATCATAATCAGATACAACAAACAGCAAGCACAAATATCAGTATCACCCACACATGAGATCAATGTGGAAATTTTGTGGATGAGTGAGCCCTCCTCGAGTTGCCTCATCAAAGGGGCGAGGGGCTTAGCTAGTGAGAGGAGACGATTGAGAGAAAGAGAGAGAGGGGATGTGCGGGAATGAAGCAACAGGGAGAAATGGGGTGTGAGAGAGTGTGTGTGTGGGGCCCAATGAATGTAAAGGAAAAGAGGAAAGAGATGATAATTGTAGGGCCCACCAAACAAAAAAGTAATCAAGTTTAAGGTAGTTAACGAATATGGTATTTTTGCTCCATTTAAAAAAGCTCTTGTGTATTTTTTCTCCCAGAAAAAGCATATGGTACCGAGCGCTCTCAAGGATGAAACACATATGTATTTTTGCTCCTTTACCTTATATTTTATAATTAGTAATTCTTTTTTAGAATCTCGATCGGTTGAAATGTTTTACGGAGGAAGTAATACGGAGAAGCTCATTTACTCAGACACCTTTATGAGCACAAGATATGTGTATGGCGCTACAAGACGCGCTTCGTAAAATATCTGCGACGCCTTTAAACACTTTGCTTTGGAGGAATTTCTTCGTTTTTAGCCAATCCACCACTTTCCTGTAAATTTTTTCGATCGCATACACCGTTATTATAATCCCGACGCCTTCCTATAAGAGGTAGTGATTATTGCAGCCATGGCAACTCAAATTGAAGCAACATCTTCCTTTGGCTTTAGTACGTAGCAAAACCAAATAATTAGTTCGTAGTTGATGGAGTTTAATTTTTGGGAAAATATCACTCAGTTTAGTTTTCCAGACTAGAAAAAATATATATATATAAAATTTTCAGTTCCTCTATCAAAAAGGTCCTTAGGACATTCAAATGTGAATTTACCAACAAAAAATGTATGTGACTATATTAACAATTCATAAAGTGACCATTACCAAGCTCATTAAGAGAGGACATAACTTATAGTGAATAATATTTGTATTCATTTTCGTAGTTCAATTTGTAATTCATAATGAATTGTTCATAACTTGTAGCTTATAATACTGTCTTTTAGGTGCTTGATTGGGTGGTGGATGGTAGTAGGAAAAAATATATCATAGAAAAAATATGAGAAAATTTAGGTCGGATGATATAAATACCAAGTCTAAACAAATTTGTTCCTGACTTTTAAGACTAGATGTATTACACAAGCAGGTCTAAAAAGTCCAACTATTTGTTAGTTTTCTATATGTTTTGATGATAACTAATATTTGTAAACACAAGTTGAAGTTTGTCTTTAGAAAGTTGAAAAACTTACTGTCAAAGACAAACTCGAGTTTCGGTTTTGAAACTCGAGTTTTGACCGACAGTAGAGTAGCTCAATTTTAAATGAACTATGCAAAACTCCAGTTTTCATTGGAAAACTCAAGTTTTGATCTTACAGAGAGCACTCTAAGTTTTCCCATTTAGACAAACTCGAGTTTGCGCCATACAGAGAGTTTTCAACATTCTGAGCTACGAAAACTCCAGTTTTGATTTGCAAACTCCAGTTTTCAATTTGCCATAAGTTTTCTTAGTTTTACAAAGATTAGAGAAAACTCGAGTTTCATTTTGAAAACTCGAGTTTTCACTTGGCAGAAAGTTTTCAAGTTTTACTCGTTTTTGAAAACTCAAGTTTTGACTTGGCATACATTTCTCTAAGCTTTCATACTTAAATGGAAACTCGAGTTTTGGCCATACGTAAAGTTTTGCTATTTTTCAATGATTTGAAAACTCCAGCTTTGGAATGAAAACTCAAGTTTTCACTTGGCCTAGATTTTCAAAGGTTTTCGTATTTATATGGAAACTCGAGTTTGGTTTTGGAAACTCGAGTTTTGGCCAAGAGAGCATCGCTACTTCTTCAATGTTTTTGAAAACTCCAAAGTGTAGAATGAAAACTCGAGTTTTGATGTTTTGGACTAAAAATCATATTTCATACTAAGAGTCCAAAACTTGAGTTTGGAAATGGAAACTTGAGTTTTGAGTTCCATTCAAAAGTATGTTCCAAAGCTCAAATCGCGACGTTCCTTTTCAGTATAAAGGAAACTCAAGTTATGAATTGAAAACTTGAGTTTTGCTATTAGTGCACAAAGTGACAAACTCGAGTCTTGATAAACAAACTCGAGTTTGCATCGCAGAGTTTGAAATTCAAATCTAACGAATTTGTGAAACCTTCTTGTTTGATCTTAACACTTCCTATCATTATTGATTAATATTCCTAGCTATGTTTAACCACTTTGTTAGTGAGTTTAAGATGATTTAAAGGATATTAATTGAAGGTTAAAAGCAAAAGTGATGTCAGCACATTAAATGCAAAGTTCAGAAAACTTGTATCCATTTGGACAATCATTCTACACACGTTGCAAAGGGATTAATATTTCCTTTCCACATCCAGTAGCTGCTCTTCCAACGGATTTAAAATCAAGAAGTCAAGCACAAACATCTGTGCAACTGGATTAACCAAAGAGTAGTGAGAGAAGAAGACCAAAGCTTAGCCTAATCCTTGCTTAATGAAGGCAACTGTCATATTAAAGATTACAACGGTCATTTAATGCTCTCTTTGTATAAATAGAGTTGCATTCAATTCTTCTCAACAACCAAGACTACAAAAAACAAATTGCATTCAAATTTAAACTACTCTTTCAGTTTTCACTTGTAAAGTATCTTTTGATACATTGATCTTCAGTGTTTATCTTTATCTACTATTAGAGAGAGTTCATTGATTGTAAATCATTTATTGTAAAGTATCTCAAGTCTGGGGACTTGGAGATTGGGATATTGATTGCAACTTGTAAGGGGGAGTAAGTTCTAGTGAGAGAATTCCTCGAGTTATAAAGTGTGTAATCAATTGAGATAGTGAAAATCCCAGAGAGTCTGGGGACTGGACGTAGGTCAAGAGGTTGGACCGAACCAGTATAAATTCCTTGTGTCTTGCTCTTCTTCTCTATACTCTACTTACCTCTGTTTTAGTGTCGAAAAACAGAGCAATCTGAAAAGAATTTTAAAATCCCAATTCACCCCCTCTTGGTGATTAAGCTCCACTTTCACTATTAAGACCGGATGTATCAAGCAGCCGGTATTAAAAGTCCTTACTTTTAAGATTGGATGTTTTGCGAAGCCAGTCTTAAAAGTCCTGACTTTTAAGACTGGTGTATTACACAACCAGTCTAAAAAGTCGAATTTTTAAGATCGGATGTATCATACAACAGGTCTAAAAATTAAGACCTTTAAGACCGGTTGTATGTGTTTAGTTGAATATATAGTTTTAAGAGTTGGACTTTTTAGACTGGCATTTTGATACATTCAGACTTAAAAGTCAAACTTTTTAGACCTAACATAAATGATGTCGGGTTTATATAGTACGAATTTTAAGACCTAGTGTTTTAAAAGTCCGGTCTAAAAACAATTGTTTAACACCGGTCGTGCATCTAGACTTAGAAGTAACAAACTTTTTAGACCGCCTGTATCGAAACCAGTCCAAGATTCTATCTAAGAGGCTTTTTTCGTTCGTTCTAAAAATCTTTTTTCACTACTAGAAATAGTCAATTTGTGACGGATTTTTTTTTGTAAATTTGGTGATCTTTGCGATGGAAATAAAAATCCGTTGCGAAAAAAAAAAAGTGCGATGGAAATTCAAATCCATTGCAAATAAAAAATTTTGCGTAAAAATAATTTCGTTGCAAATAAAAAAAATTGCAACAGAAAAATATTTTCGTCGCAAAATGGCGAGAATGGCGAACCCTAGGGTCCCGAGTCCTTCCAAGGTGGAGGACCTAGGGTCTGCCAATTTGCAACGGACTCAAAGTGTGTGTCGCAATTTGCAATGGACCCCGAGTTCGTCACAAGTTTTGCGATGAATCGCCAATCCGTCGCAAAACAATGGGTTTGTGTCGGATACTAATCCGTCGAAAACCGATTTTTGCGACGGATCGACCGATTCGTCCCAAATTCTTTTAAACCCCCCCCCGCGCTCACTTCCCACTCGCGATTTTCTTCTCCCTCTCCTTCCGGCCCGACGTCCTCCCCAGCCCCCGTCGTCGCCGGTGCTCGCCCCCTCCACCTCCTTCACCGTCCGACATCCTCCCCTACCCTCGCCGTCGTTGCTCGCCCCTTCACAAGCCCGACCTCCTTCCTTCGCCCATCTCAGGTCCGTCCTCCACCTCTCGCCCTCCGGTTCCTTTCTCCAGCCTCTTCACCGTCTTCAATCAAGTATGTTTGTATTTTTTTTTTTGCCTTTTTGGGAAGTGGTTCCATTTACATGATTTTTTTTGAATCAACTGTGTCAATAATACTCTTTCTAGCAATAAAGGCTTTAATGTTTTACAGTTATATATGTATGAGTGTGTGTATTATGCAAATTGGTATGATAAAAATATATCGTATCCATATATAATAGGAACTAGGAAGTTAACTATTTGATGTTGGAAAACATAAGAGAAAGTGCAAAATTTGGTATATGCTTAAAGTAACAAAGCAAAGAATTAAGATGTAGTTGTTGTGGATATTCATTAGTGTATATAGATTAAATTGTGCTTGATATTGATAGTAAGATTACTTTTTAAGATACTGCTTAGTTTGTTGGGATCTTACAATAATTGTTATAATATTGTATTAGTTGGTAATGATACATAAATCTATAAATAGGATGGCGTTGAAATGAGAAAAATAATTTGTTAAAAGTGATATTGAGGGATAAGGCAGCAACAAATGTAGACAACAAATGAGCTCCACGAGACACGCGAGATGGTAAGGCAAATGCATCTTCAACTTATGTCCCTAAATAAAAACAAGGGTACGAGAGTCGCTCCGGTAATGATGACAATGCTGGTGATGATGATGATCACAATGCTACTGTTTAGACTACTTTTTTAGTACATGTTCTTTGCAACATTATTCTTTATATTTTGTTTTCTCTATGTAAACTCTTTATGATTGTTATTATATATTTTTATGGTATACAACTTTATTATTACTATTTTTAAGTAATTTTTTTTTTTTAAAAATAAAAAATTAGTTTATTTTTTAAAAAAATGATTAAATTTTGTATTTAAATGGAGTTCGTCGAAAATTCCAAAATTTGTGATTAAAACGGGTCCATCGCAAAAACTCGAAATTTACGACGATTTCGATTCCATCCGAAATTTCGAGTTTGCGACGATTCGATTCCGTCGCAAATTTCGAGTTTACGACGGACTCGGTTTCCGTTGCAAATTTCGACTTTGCGACGGATTCGTTTCAAAATTTGTGACGGATTTAGTTTCGCCGCAAAATTTGAATTTGTGACGGATTACGTTTTCGTCGCAAATTTCGGTTTTGTGGAAAATGTTTCCGTCGCAAATTTCAAAGTTTGCGACGACGGCATTTTGATTTTCCGTCGCAATTGCAACGGAATTTTGATTTTTCGTTGCAATTTCAACAAGGGTTTTTACGACGGACACTGAGTCCGTCGTAAACTCAAAATTTGCGACGGAATGATTGGTTCAAGGAGTTCTTGGTAAGTTATGTGATTTATGGTTATTAATTTCTTCTCATCAAAATGCAAACTGATTAACTACTTTTATACTTTTGAGCACTAATTGTTTATTATTGATTTTAGAGTTTAGTCTGGTTTGCGGTTGATTTGGAAAATTTAAAAAAACTTATAACTTGTGGCCGGCAAGTGGATGTCGATAAATTATATAAATTGAGACATCATAGTGGAAAGAAAAATTGGATTCAAGATGAGGTCAAAGAACAATTATTTCAAAGATGGGGAACCGACGAGAAATATATAAAGCAAAGTGAACGAAATAAGTCAAATAGGGCCTGTATGGATGGACCGTCATATGCTGGCGGCTGCATTCCATTTAGTGAGCATCAACGAAAAGTTGTAAATATACGTTATTTTCTATTTTAGCTTTCAATTTTTTATACTTTGAAGTAATTAATTGACGGTTATCAATTTGTGTTTGCAGACAGAGTCTGGGGAAGTTCCTGCAGATTTGATTCCTTGGGTTACCTTTGAGCGGACCCATTCCAAGGAGATTGAAGGTGGTGGGAGGCGCTGGATTAACGCCAAGTCGCAGCAAACCGCGGTGAGATATTAATTAGATTTATTATTTGTTTCAAACAGTAACATTTATTTCATTTTACATTTCGTATTTGTGATGTATTTTTGTGTACTTATAGGAGACCTTTCAGCAGCTGACGCAGGAGAGAGCGTCGCAAATTGAGAACAACCCGACGTCCTCTTATTCGGATAACGAGAGTCTCTTCATTCAGGCTGCAGGCGGAATTGAAAAGAGGGGGAGAGTCTTCGGGATGGGTGCCTCTGCTAGCGAACTGAAGATGTCTATGAAGCGCTCATCCAGCACTGGTGGATGTGTTCCTTCAGGTAGAAGTTATTCTTTTGCTACTAATCGCAAATCATTATTCCCTCATCCATTTAAATGAAGTACACAAAATAAACTGATTTCGTAATGTTGGTTTTGCAGAAGATAAGAGGGTAAAGGTGTTAGAAGAGAAGGTGAGGGAGCAAGAAGAGAAGGTGAGGGACCAAGAAGAGATGATTAGTGAGATGCGACAACTTCTCCAGTCCTTATTGAAGGACAAGGGTAAGGATCCTGGTGGTGATGACGATACTGGTGGTGATCATGACCACACCGTCATAGCGGTGTAGACTTTTTTTAGTTCATTTTAGTCAAAACATTATAATTTGTAAATTTTGTTTTTGCTTTGTAAAATTTTATGATCGTTACAATTTTGTTTTATGATATACAAGTTTTTTTATTTGCTAATTTTTAATAATTTTTATGTAATTATTTTATTTTATCTATTTTTTATATTTTTTTAAAAAATTAATTGGATTTTGGGAAAGGTCCTTCCCCGCAAAATCCGACATTTGCGAGGAAGAAAGTTCCCTCGCAAATTATGTGATTTGCGAGGAATCACTTTCCCTCGCAAATTATGTAATTTGCGAGGGAATAACTTTCCCTCGCAAAATGTCGATTTTTGCGAGGGAAGTATTTTTCCCTCGCAAAATATGACATTTGCGAGGGAAAGTGGTTCCCTCGCAAATATCAGATTTTGCGAGGGAAAAAGGCTTTTTTGCGAGGGAAAATCGTTTTGCGATGGCTTTTTTTTTTTTGCGATGGAAGGTTTTTCGTCGCAAATTCCGCCGAAAATCATTTTTGCGAGGGAATTTTTCCGCCGCAAAAAACTGTTTTTTTTTTTTTTTTGTAGTGTCCGTTGCAAATTTCGTCAGTAAACTTTGAAATTTACGACGGAAAAACCCTTTTTTTGCAACAGATTTTTTTCTGTCGCAAAAACTGACTTTTTTTGTAGTGTTTCTTGTACTGGTGTTTACTCTTTCATTTGGAAGCTTGTAACCTAGCATGATTAGTCATTGGAGGAATGAGATTCAAAGGATCCAGCATCTAACATACACCACTCAAACATACAAGACATAGCTTGGTATTATAACATGTTTGCAACTTAACAACTTTGTCATATAATTAATGACATGCATTAATTGTAGAACACATAGATCCATGACATGTCTCAAACATAATCACATATATAAATGCATGATTCTAAATAATCATATAATATAATAGAGGGAAAATATCACTCAGGTCCAAAGAAAGAGAAAAAATATCAAAAAAGTCTTAACCCCAAATCCCCAATAATAAAAAATCCATAGGGATTTTTTTTGATATTAATTACAGGAAAAAAATATCAAAAAAGTCTCATTGTCAAAATAGTTTTTTATGTTGTAAAAATAGTTTTTTGTTTTTCTTAAAATTTCCCTATGAAAAAATTGTTGTTAAAATGGCTTTTCATTTTGTCAAAATAGCTTTTCTTATTGACAAATTTGTTTTTGCGGTCAAAATAGACTTATAAATAGGACATGTGTGTGTGAATAGGGTAGGTTAGCTATCTTGAAACTTTGTTATTATTTTTTCTTTGTTTCCGGTTAACCTTCCTTCACTGCTCGATGCTTGGACTCTTATAGGTCTGGGACAAATATGAAAGCCTATATGTCAATATGGTGTGAATAGGGTAAGGTTAGCTATCTTGAAACTTTGTTATTATTATTTTCTTCGTTTCCCGTTAATAACCTTCCTTCACTGCTTGATTATGCTTGGACTCTTATAGGTCTTGGACAAATATGAAAGCCTATATGTCCATATGATTCAATGCACATTACAAACTAACCACATTTCAAGGATTATGGCATTATAAACTAATTAAATTTCCCTTTACTTACCACTTCAACCTTAACTTTGCATTTCTAATTGCTTTCCTTTGAAATTAATCTATCATACAACTCTAAATGGATTGCCCTGTTTGGCCGAAACATATTGGGGGAGATGAAAATATTGATTTTTTCCAACTTTCATTTCATTAATTGCCTATTGCAATCTTAATTAAATCGCTTTCCTTAACCATGATTTAATCTTAAATCATGCTTTCCTTTTTTCTTGAAAATTTTGACAGATCATCCCCTTATTTTTCATGCTCTCCAAAATTACAAGAACTCAACAACAACAAATATATTTTGCTCATTAATAACATCATAATCACCACTTACCTTAACATTAGCTTGGCTTTCTTGCAATTTACACTCTTAAGCCCTAACTTCCACTTCTCCTCGTGCTAAACATACTGGGAGAGGTCATAGAATCCTTAGACAGGTTTAGAGAGGAAGAACTAGTGAGAATATGGAAGCCTCATGTCACCTCCATGGGCCATCACTCACCTTTGAGTCCACCACGTCACCCTTGTCAATTGCCACCTCATTGCCGATTGAAGACAACCGACACGTGGCAACTACACTAACCACCACTACATGAACCTAAAAATGTGATTTCTCCATGGTATAACACCAAAGATGATGACTGGGACTAAGGGTTGACATGTCAGATGATATGTCAGCCACATTGACTTATGATTGAGCTAAACAGATTACGTGTCTAACAACATGGCAGACACTTATCATGATGATAAGGATTTCTACGTGACATGACGGGTGATGTGGCTTGACAACTTGGATGGTGATCATGACTTGGACTAAAGGATAATGTGTTGTCTTCTTTGGTTGACACTACTGATGATGGCTGGGACTAAGGGCTTACATGTCAAATGAGGTGCCAGCCACATTCATCTGATGTCTGGCCCAATCAGTGTTGTCAAAATCGAGTTTCTACGTAGACACGGAAAGGGGTGGTAGAAACGTAAATCGTAGAAACGACACGAAACGTAAAGTTTTTACTTCTTAAGGTCAGGATAAAAAAATTTATATATATATATATGCATGTAAAAAAAACCATAAATCACTACTCAAAATTTCAAAAAGATAAATTATATTTAAAAGATACAAGTCACATAACTATATAAAATATAAATCCAAAAACACAAAAAGAGTTTAACAACTCCTAAAAACAAGTTCCAAAACATTAAAAGAACAAAGTTTAACAATTCATAAATTATCACAATTCATTCAAATCAAACACATGATTTTGCAAAAACTCCATGTCCTCAATGTCCTTTTCTCTTGCTCTTATAACAATTTTTTTTTTTTTTTGGGTTTTAAGTAAAAACGGTGGAATCTCTAAAAACGTACGTTTCTACATGTTTTTACGTTTCTACACGCGTTTCTACCCGTTTTTACCTGGGACAGTTTCTACTTGAGTTTTAGCACGTAACAACCCAGTAAAAACGTAAAAACTTACGTTTTTACGTTTTTACACTAGTTTTTGACAACACTGGGCCCAATAATCGATGTGTCTCACTATGTGGCATCCACATGTCATGATGATTGGGATTGGAGAGTGACATGGCTATAATGTGGCTGGCTAACTTGGATGCTGATGGGACTAAGGTTTATGTGTCAAGGGAGAGGAGTGTCTCTATTGAACCTTCTCTCCATTTCCCTCGATTGACTTTCCCCACCATTGGATTTACTTCCAATGGTTGAGATTTAAACAATATATTATAATTTAAATAACAAAAAATATACAAATAAATTTAAACTACTAGAATTTAACCCAAAAACGTGTCAATGTAGCACCCCAAATTCCATACTTGAAATCGTGTCGGTTGACACTTAGTTTTAAGAAAATAGACAGAGTTTGAGGTGCTACAGCTCACAGCAATGTGGAAACGGAGAGCATGCACTAATATTTGGACAATGAGTATCTGATATAAAATGCCCAGACATATGCTGATGCCCCGACATAAGCTGGTATATTAAAAATTTCTCGAAGGAATATTCATGTGATACATTAGTACGAGCTTTGTATAATTACAATTCTTTATGGTAACTATACAACCTTAAGCCAAGCCTTGGCTAGACTTGGGGCAATGAACCTAACTCTGTTAATCAGACAATTTGGCCAGGTAGGTGTCTATCGTGAAAGTCTCACCGAGTTCACGGCGACTTATTGACTGATACACATAGACTAGCCCTGCCTTCCGTACCAAACTGTTTGAAATAACTTCATTAAATCCATGCCAGAAGGAATGCTCTGTTAAACTTCTTCCGACTCTTGTCTCGACCGGTGCCTCTTCATGGCTCCATCCATCAGTGCCTCTCTTCGGCTCCATCCTACCAGTGCCTTCTCTGATCCTGGTTCCTTTTCCTGAACCTTTAGTCAATGCTGAGATTCAATCGAATTGAATCTCAGGTAACAATTAACCTCATATGCAAAGTATAACGGTATATGTATGACAAATGTTCATTACATTACAGCAATAACCAACAAATAAGCACACAGCAGATGTAAGGTTAACAACACAACAATACATAGCACACAACACATGTAAAGTCTATCCACGTTTGCACTAACCAGTGCCACGATAGCTATTCGTGTCCTCAGCGCTAGGAAAACTCAACGGTATTATCAAGACTATAACCCGTATAAAGTTGAATGTGTATATAAACAGTGACTTAAGACAGAGTCTTAGCCACGGTACATGATCCAAGACATAGTCATGTCCATGACCCTATGAATCATACTACCACATACATGCATACAAGACACATCAGAGTTAAAGTTACGGTACGCAAATGTACCTTTCACCGTGTAATGGCCAACTTGCCTGACCTTTGAACCCGACTCCGGATATCCTATACATTATTGTCGGATTATTACTTTTTCCATGATATTATAATTAATATCATATTTCCTAGAATAATATCAAAAAGGGTATTTTTCACCTATTTTTACATTTCTACCCTTGGTGGATTTATTATTCCATTTTTACCCTCACATTTTATTAAAAACGCTACTTCAGAATTTCTGGGCAGATTTTGCAGCAACTTTGAAAAATCATAATTAATTCTACAAAACTCTTTTTTGAGTTCTGCAAAATTCATCATGACCCTTGACATGTCTATTTTCAAGGAAAAATATCCCTAGAAGCCAGAAAGTTACGGACCATTCCCAGTTTAATATTTTCTCAACGCTGCCCAGATTTTCGTCCAGAAAAACTAGCTTAACTTCAAAAATATGTTTCTCCTTGTGTAGAACTCAACAAGCTTCACATTTTATATATTTGGAAAACCCTACATGTATACTTTATTCATGAAAAAATTCATGATTTAATGACTTCATTTCATACATAAAATAATAGCATCTTTGATCGCTGCCAGCACAGAATTTTAAACCGTAAATTCTACAATTTTCACAACATTGATCCATTGCTTCCCAAAAATTATTCCCTACTATGTTTTTACCTCATTAGGTATTTTTCAATGCAAGGAGGCCTAAAAACAAGTATAGTAATTTATTCTCTAATTTTCTAGATTAAACTACAATTTACTCAAAAACTAAAAAGCTTAAAAAGCTAGAGATCAAGAACTTACCTCTTGAAGTTCTTACTCCTTCCTCCTCCTTGCTCCAATTTCCTCACTCTTCTCTTAAACTCACCTATTTGGTTTGAGTTTGGTGTGAAGAATTGTGAAGAGGAGCTTGGCTATTTATAGGAGAAGCTTAAGGGCAACAATGGTATTTACCAAAGTCTCATCTTTAATCTTAACCATTGGATCTAAACTTAATGAATAAGTTTTAATCTCCTCCATCCACCCTCTCTCTCTCCCCCCTCCCTCCCTCCTTTATCCTCTTCCACTTTGTTCCCTCTAATTAATGCTCCTATGTGCTAATTATCCATGTGCTTGATAAGTTTAGGTATAATAACATATCTTCCTTCTTCTCATCCAAGTAGCCGTGCCTCCCTTCATCTTTTGGCCCAATAGAAGTGTGTTTCTATTGTCTCTTAATAGCTAGTATTAAAGTCTCCCATTGGTTCATTCACATTCACATGGATTTAGCTTATTTGTTTAATTAATTAGAACCTTTAGATTTCACTTTATTAAACTTAATTTTAGCCTTCCATTTGTGTTAGAAAAATCCTACTTAACTATTGAAGATTTTTATCTTAAATCACATGTGCTAATTAAATTATAATATCTTAAATATTTATTAATTCATCTCTTATCCTCTCATCTTGATCCTCCACCATTGGATTTTTTGTGTTTGTTGAAAATAAATCCTCACCACTTATCCATAGCTTAATTCTCTCATTGGTCTATTTAATTTTATGAGGATTAAACTCATTTCTTTGATTTCTTATTGGCTAACTCAATTACACAGGATTAAGGTTAATTATAGGTTTAATTAGAACCATTGGATTCAATTGTGTTTGTTAAATCCAATCTTCACCCTTAATTGAATTTGCTATTAGTTAATTGATTTATTAACTAATCATGGAAATTAATGCTTGATTAGGCAAGTATTATTCCATCCTCATTGGCTTAATTATTTTCAAATATAATTAGCCCTCATTTGATGATCCTAATTTACATTTAATCATCTTGAAGAATTATGCAACTAATCTCAATTAGTGCAAGTTTAATTACCAATTAGCATTTGCTAATTTGTTATAATTTAATTAAGTGTCTGATTTGACAAAAACCTTAGTCGCCTCAGGGTCAAATCACAATTTACCACAAATTAAAATGCAATATAGTGCAAACAACTCGGGATCGTTCTCTTATCAAGGAGCCTTGTATTTTGAATTCCCTAGGTTAAACTAAGTGCTAAAAACATGGTTAGAAAATGGGTTTTGAAATTGATTTTATCTAAACTAAAATTCATAAAAATAATAAGAAACTAATTCTATTCTTTTTGGTATTTTTGGAAAATAGTGAAGAATGTTTTGGATTAAAAGGGATTAATGATGGATGCTCTTGGTAATGAAGGAGATGGCTATCATTGCTTAAAAAGATATATGGGAGTTAAACTTTCATTAAGTCTAAAGAACCACCTCAAGATAACACTTGAGTCCAATAATCTCAATTAATAGTAGCTCCTACAAATATAGCAAACTACTACCTCTTGAGATATTGTTAAAATCCACTTAATGTGTAATTTAAATTGGGATGATACAAATTGTTCTTCTCATTTAGAATGTTCTAACGAACCATTCAAAAGCTAAAATCAACTATGTTTACCATTCATAAACATGACACAACAAGCATAATTTCATCAAGCATTTAAAGAAATATGGAAATTTGAATATCAAAATAATCATCCAATTAAAACTACAATAATCAATCCACATGAACACATAACAAAGAATCCAAGTCTCACAGCTAACACTAGTGCAAAAAAGGGCTTTAAGACCGCCTCATTTAGACTGGAGTATTGACGCACCGGTCTTAAAAGTATGACCGGTGGCAGTTTTGTAAATATCAAGAACTTCTTGGACCGGATTATAGAGGATCCGGTCTTAAAAGTATGACCGGTAGCAGTTTTGTAAATATAAAGAACACTTTTAAGACCGGATTAAAAAGGATCCGGTCTTAAAAGTATGACCGGTGACAATTTTGTAAATATAAAGAACACTTTTAAGAACGGATTAAAAAGGATCCGGTCTTAAAAGTATGATCGATGGCAATTTTGTAAATATAAAGAGAACTATTTAGACCGGATGTTAAAAAGAACTAGTCTATTTTTTTAAAAAAAAAATATATTACTTTTAAGACCAGATGTTTTAAATATCCGGTCTAAAAAGTTAAAAATAAAAAATAAATAAAATGTCTATTTTTTTAAGACCGGATGTTACAAAGAACCAGTCTAAAAGTTTAACTTTTAAGACTTCAATTTGATAACAACCGGTCTTAAAGATTTTCATTAGGCGCGGCAAACGGAAATTGAATTTTCATTATTCCTTTTCTAGTTCCCTCTACTTCCCATTGATTTCTCCGTTCTCTTCTCATTTTCACTTCCCCACCCCGCGCATTCACGGTGGCTACCGTAGCCTCGCATTTCGGAGATCTCGTGGCTCAACAACAATCCGAGAATGATTCGTGCGGTTGAGTTCGTGTTCGTTGCGTTTCTATTTCGTGGCTCAACAACAAAATATATATATATATATATATATATATATCAACAACAATCCGAGAATCATTTATATATATATATATATATATATATATATTTATATTGTTGTTGAGCCACAGAAACAGAAACGCAACGATAGTAAATCATTGACGTAGATTTGGGCTTAAGTTTGAAATTAAATATCAATTTCTTATTTATTTGTTTTATTGCTCATCTCCTCCTTCTCAACGACGACAAAGCTCCAAACTTGATTTCCATGGGGAACGAGTCTCGTTGCAACCGCTGCCTCTCTTGAGGTAAACCTATTATGTTTGTTTTGCTTATTTCTGCATTCTCGATTGATTGTTTTTGTTTGTTGTTATTTTATTTTGAATATATTGAGATGTGCACACATAAAAATGACAGATAGATAAGCGAACGGAGGAGAAGAAGAAGATAGATGAATGGCTTCCCATAACTTCTTCGAGGAACGCAAAATGGTATTACTCTTCTCCTGACCTCCCTCTCTATCCTTGTATCATTTTTTTTATTGCTTCCACCCAAAATTTTCTTTGTTCCTTCTTCTTCGTCTACCTCTTCTCAGAGTTCTCTCTAAGGCAGCTTAGGTACTTTCCTCTCTAAATCAATTTGTTTTAGTTCCTCTGGTGAAAGATCTAGAAATATAGTTCTCTCTGAGGCGGCGGCTCAGGCGTCTACAATCTCACCCTTTTTTTTTCATAGAAAGGAATTTTTAAGACCGGATTTGAAAATATATACGGTCTTAAAAGTTCATTCTTTTTCTTTTTTTTTTTTAAAAAAGGACTTTTAAGACCGGATGTTTAAAAAGTCCGGTCTTAAAAGTGTTTTTTAAAAACCGGATGCGCATCCGGTCTTAAGAGTAATGAGACTTTTAAGACGCCTGGAACAAGACCGGCCACAGATCCGGTCTTACGATACCTCTTTCGCCCTGGTCTTAAAAGCCTTTTTTCCACCCTTGTAAATAATGATAAACCTAAATAAGGAAATCAAATAAATGGTCTAAGCAAAAAGATTGAATTAAATAACTCCCCTATTGAAGCATAAATGCTCAAGCCACAAGTCTCCATCACCAAGAAGCAAAGGGTTTAGCTACACATAGCCATGAAAGAACCCAATCTGAATTGTCCAACTTCCAAATCAGCTCATGTAACATCTCATTTCCAAAAGCAGTATTTTTTTTTTCATCAGAGTAGAGCATCGGAGCAATTGAGTAACTGATACATTTATTCAAATTGCCGTAAGTCTGGCTGATTTACAGAAGCGGTACATTGACCAAGAGTTTTCAAAAATGAATAACAACAGAAGAAAGTCTTCAGCCGGGTCTCTCGTGCAAAACCGCTTCGCTTTCTCCTCGGTTCTCGGTTCTCCGAACCCGACGCTATGATAAGAGCTGAGGTTCAATGCACATTGAACCTCAGGTAACGGTTAACCTCATGCTTAAATATGACAATATATACACGACAATAGCAATCAATACAACAGTCCACAACCGATGTATGATTAAAAATACATAACCACGTATGTAAGATAATAACCATGTATGATACAGCAATAATAACCTCGTATGTGACATAACCACGTATGATACAACAATAATAACCTCGTATGTGACATAACCACGTATGTGACATAACCACGTATGTTACAACAACAAACAGAACACAACAAACATATATAATCATACAATAACCATCAGAGTTAGTATTACAGTACGCGACCGTACCTTCGTTGGTGATAGCGGATTACGTACGTCGGTCGGTATGTGTTCTCGGATAGCCTATAATGGTAATATCGCTTTATAAATCCATGAATAGTATCCTAAGAGATATTCTGACCACTAATGACCATTTTGCCCTTGATGGATTTATTTTACAATTTATTGCCCAAAATTTCGTAGAACCACGTTGGTTACAGCTTTCAGATTTTCGTCTAACTTTGAAAAAATCATAACTAATTCTAGAAAAATTGAAACGAGTATCCGTAAAATTATTTGGAATCGTTAAGATGTCTAATTTTGATTAAAAATACTGGTCTCAACCCAGATTCATTATAAAATTCCCAGTTTTTAACTTCCAAAGATCTGTCCAGAATTTTCGTCCATAAAAATGGCCAGATTTCAAAAATTCATAACCACTTGCACAAAACTCATTTTGACATGCTATAAGCATATTTTGAAAGGTCTATATGTCTACTCTAGCCATGAAAAATTTCAAATTAAAACGACTTCATCTTCCCATAGATTTAAGGTTTTTGCGAAGCTAACTTCAGAAATCGCCTAACCGATAAAATCTCTCCAGAACTTCGTTACTTTGATGTTTCTCTTCCAGAAATTTTGCTCTAGGACTACCCTCACTATTTTTTAGAAATAAAGCTAATTTTAACCATAAAAAAATGAAAATAAAATTGCTTCTAGGAATTTAAGATCAAAGCATAAATTTCTATGAATTCAAAAGCTAAAACTTAAGAACTAGAGAACTTACCCTGAAGACTTTGCTACTACTTCCTTCTTGCTTCTCACTAGCTCTCTTCTCTCTTTAGAAAACCACTACTTGGAGTTGGTTTTGGTGTGAAGAATATGAAGACACAAGGTGCCTATTTATACTAAAAGGTCATGGCACACTTGGTAATTATTCCTAACCTAATTCATCTTGCATGAGAACCATGGGTTTACACTAAATAATCTGAATTCTTCTTCAAGCCAAGGCCAAAAACGTGGCCCTCTCTCCCTCCATCACTTTCTTCCAATTCCAAGAGGATATCCTATCCAAAGGTACCTTATCCTCTTCCAAAATTGAATATTATTATCACATGTGTGTTTTTGTTTTTGTTAAACAATTCTTGGCTTGAAGAAGGCATTGGTGGCTTCTCCACCTTCATCCATTCTCCATGCAAGCCTTGGTGGCCTCACCACCATCATGCATTTCCCATTGGTTTCTTAATTATCGTTAAGTTCAATTTCAAGATTAAATTAGAACCATTAAATTTACTTTATGAATCTATGATGAGAATTAATGTTTAATTAGGCAAATATCACCTATGGAACCCTTGATCCACAATGTGCCAACAAGGCCAATTAACTCTAATCACTCCAACCCTTGATCCTCATTGTGCCAACAAGGCCTATTGGATTTAACTACTCCATTGATTAACTTTACCATAATTGCATTTAAATAAATTCCTCACTCCTCCACTAGACACACATCACTCACTACACACACACAACATGTCTCCCTCTCATACACTTTTCTTAATCTTTTATATTTAATTAGCAAGTATACTTTATGCTAATCTTAGCCATAAACACTTAATTAAAGGGTTTTACATACTTTACCTTGAATTTTCTTTTATTCAAGCTTAAACAATTAGCCATTAATTACTTAATTAATCACTTACTAATTGTTGATAATTTTTTAAATTGAGATTAATTATTATCTCACAACTATTTTACTGACATTGGTATTTTATGCTCCATGTAAAATATTAAAAATCATGGGGTCAATTATGATCCCCAAAATAATATTAAATCTTGCCTCAATATTTTCCAAGGAAATTAATCCCAAAAATTACATAAATTAGAGACAACATATTCTCCAATTTTTTATAAATATTTCATTGCCTCTTAGGATTTATCATAATATTTTCAGGCCATTTATGCCTCATAAATGCATTTTTCACCTTTTGGCTCTTTATTTACCCTAATTGCAATAGAAATTACCTTAGAAAATAAGGTAATTATTACACTAGTTTTGAAACCACATATTCACCTATTTCCAATAGGTATTATTTATCGAAATATGATACTTATCATAAATACGATTTTTAGGGTATTACAGCTCGCGGCGTTAATTGGTCCAGGTTCAGCGACGTCGAAGTTCCCCGAATGTTAAGGTGTAAGCTCTGCGTCTCCAGGTGTGAATCGAGTTTGCGGTGATGGCTCCTGTGTTCTTGTCTTTCTATATCTATTCAATCCCCAATGAATAATCAGGTCTCCGTCTCGGCGTCAACGTTTCAGCGATGAAGGATTTTGGACTCTCGTTCGTGGTGCTCATGCATAATGAATCTCGCGGCACAAATCTATATATATCGCTCTTTTGGATCCTTGCGTCTCCTTTTATCTATTGATTTTGGATCCTTCCCTTCTTATTCATTCGCGGCCTACCACCTCCACGCGTCTCGGATATCCGATATATCCAGGAGAATGGAAACCTAATTATTCCCTTGGTCAAAACGCAGAGTTTTGACCAGGGACCTAATTGCAAAGTTTAAACTTTTTCATGGAGGGACTAAACTGAAACTTTTGTAATTTTGGTTCAAACTTCAATTTTTAAATTTGATCTAATCTTTTTAGCAATCTACAAATAAAATAATTAATCTAACATCAAATATTCTCATAAAAATCAATAATTAAGAGAAATTACAATTTCTTTGAAAATTTTGCCATTTTTAGTCATAATTTAATGTATTTACTCTTAATCTTAATTTATCACAAGAAAGACATTTTAAGCTCAATAACTATAACAAAATACATTAAAAATCCCAATTTTATCATAAAAATCATATAAAAATATGGTTAGATCAATGTCTCCATAACCTCTTCTTATCTCTTTTGATTATGAATCAACCATTATTCAATGTGTTAATTATGTCACATTTTATAACTCTTAATATGTGGTCTCATAATTAACCATTGGTTAATTAATTCCAAAGTGAAATTTAGGTAAAATTATAATCAAAAGATTATAATTCTTTGAGACACATATTCACCTTTGTATTTTTCTAATTATTTGCTAAAATACAATATTTATAAGAGTTATGAAAATTAGGGTATTACAAAGTCAAGGATAATAATTATAAAATATTTTTAATAAAAATCTATCGAGTTTAAGTATTTAGATATAATTTTAATTGCTTAAATTTATTTTTGTATTTAATAATATAATAATAATATTATAAAATTTTAAATCCCAACCATTGGAGGATGGTTCAAGAGGGGGAAGGTCAATGGAGAGGAAATTGAGAAGAAACTCAATGGAGACACCTCTCTCTTGTTTGTTAGTTGAGATGTCATGCCACATAACGGGTAACTAGGCAAATCAATGACGTGGCGATTATGTGTCCACCAACCCGCACTACAAAAAAACCTCAAAATACCCACGGAATTAGCGACGGAATTATTTCCGTCGCTAATTAGAGACGGACATCGGAAATCAGTGGGAAAAATTAAAATATTTTTTTAAAAAAAAATTGAATATTACCCACGGAATTAGCGACGGAATTATTTCCGTCGCTAATTAGAGACGGTTACCGACGGAAATCCGTGGGAAAAAGTAAAATATTTTTTTAAAAAATAAAAATAAAATATTACCCACGGCATTAGCGACGGAATTATTTCCGTCGCTAATTAGAGACGGATTACCGACGGAAATCTGTGGGAAAAATTATTTTTTAAAAAAATAAAATAAAATAAAATATCACCCACGGAATTAGCGACGAAATTATTTCCGTCGCTAATTAGAGACGGATTACATCGACGGAAATCCGTGGGAAAAATTAAAATATTTTTTTAAAAAATAAAATATTACTCATGGAATTCGTGGGAAATTCGACGATTCTATTACCTATGGAATTCCGTGGATAATTCTGTGGTTGATTTTTTTATGTGTTGAAAAAAAGTAGGGAAAATTAGGAAGAAGGGTCTAAAAGAAATAATATTTAAAAATACTAAATTGCCATTTACTAAACCCCTACATTTTTTCTCATGTTCTGTTTTTTAAAATTAATACAAATTTTTAAATTTTATTATATTAAACTCAATTTCTCTCATTTTTTGCTACATGTCGGTATCTATTGAAAAAAAATCACACAAATGTATTTCCTTTTGTCAAAATTATAACTTTTAAAATTGATACGAACTTTTAGTTTTAAAGAAATTGTGCAGTATAAAAAAATTGACAAAAAAATTAATTGAAAAATAAAAATTACATAATCTTAGGAAAACTTAAAATGTTTTATAATTTATTATAAATGTTAAAGAATGTTTCTTGACTGAAAATTAAGTGATGTTACGTGAATAAGCTTATAAAAAGATAAATAATCTGTTATATTTGTTATTCAAGAATGGTCTACATGATTTGCTTCCCTAGAGAATACTCGTGTGTAAATCAAAAAAATAATGTTAAGAAAAAATTTAATATAATCAATAAAGTCTATAATATTCAAATAATAATAATGTTTATTTTTTTTTGGAGATAAAAAGCTATTTTAGCGATTAAGATTTTAGATAAAAAATTTAACATCTTCTCAATTAGTCTATTTTATTTAGAGTTGATTTTATATAAGATTGTATAAATCAGGAAAACAAACAAAAACTTAATGATTTAAATGGGCCAATATTTGTATTAAAAATTAAATAATATATTGATGATTTGATTATGTAAATGTTAGTTAAAGTTTTAAAAATGATGATTTGGGTGGTTGTAATATTTGTGGAAAATAAAATTTAAATTGCTTTTAAAATAGAATGTGGGAGAGATTGAAGGAGAGAATATAGGAAGTTTAATTAAGGGCAATTCAGTATTTTTAAACTTATATTTTAGATGTTGGTCCTTCTGAATAATTACAATTTTTACGGTCTTTCTCCTTAAATATCATATGCTCTAGGTCCTTGGTTCTAATTTTTCTAAAAAGGTAATTGAACAAGCTAAGCATTTGTTTTTATCTTTTTGTGGTCGTCACCTATCATTTGGATACTCTTGTTATGTTGGTGTGGTTGATGAAATCTACAACACAAGTACCTGAGTTCGACTCTTCGTGACGGTGAATTGTTGTAACTTTTTTAAAAAATTTTTGTTCGTGTTAGCTAATTGTTAAAATCTTGGATGAAAAAAAAAACAAGTTTCAGGTTACATCTTGGATCGAACTCGGGAC
Organism: Acacia melanoxylon; assembly: GCA_019022615.1. Classification (NCBI taxonomy): domain Eukaryota; kingdom Viridiplantae; phylum Streptophyta; class Magnoliopsida; order Fabales; family Fabaceae; genus Acacia; species Acacia melanoxylon. The sequence goes on from JAFJYJ010000042.1 coordinate 4,197,612, forward strand.
GCAGGAGTATAAATAAAACCGCCTAACCAACTGATCTAGGAGATTCACTAGAATGTCTTGCGAAATTTATTTTATTTACATTAAAAATTGAAAACCCTAAATCCCTAAAATTTGAGCGCCCCATTTTAATTTTCATCCGCCGCTCCTTTCATTTTCGGTCCGCCTCTTTCCTTCCTTTGCGAAACCTTCAGTCCTAAATAATTGTCCGCCTCTTTCCCTAGCTCCCATGCGAGACCTTCGGTGCTAAATAATCGAAACATTTGTAGCCAAAACCTTCCTCTTCTTTGATTGTCTCAAGTCCTCCGTCAAGCGTAATCGATTCCTCAATCTAATTGATCGTATATATCACTCCGATCACCTATCAATACCAGGCTTGGCATTCTCAGTGGCTTCGCCGCAGTACCACACCGGTTGTTTACGGCTTTTTCCATTGAGTGAGCGTCTTCGAGTTCGACCGGCTTTTTCTCGAGTGGCTTCGATTCCTTTCTATCGAGTTTTTCCCTTTTGTTTTTCTATTTCTTTAAGCTCTTATGAATTTGCAAACATTTTGATTATATGTGGAATATGTTTTCTTTGGCCATTGAAAATTCAATGCAAGTTTGATTGGTCTTGAAAAATTGTTTTGATTATAGCATAATTTTTCTTTAATGCTTATAGAAAGGTTCAAAACATCATTTTTTTTACATTTCTCCATTATCCGCTAAGGTTTATGTTTGATGGCCTCGTGTGAGTTATGGAGTAGGTTTGACAAGTCCAGATGAGTCAACTCAAATTCACCCGGATGGAGAGAAAATCTTGAACTGCATATTTTGTTTTTCTAATCACGTAAAGATGAAATTGAATCAAAATCTAGCCATTTTATTTTTTATGAGTAAAACAGAATTTGAATCAATGGTAGTAAGGGTCTAATACACTCAATCCTTCACCGAGCGACTAAAATTTGTGTGTGGAGATCAATTGGAGGATTCTTTGGAGCCAAAAAAGAAAAAAGAGAGGCATGAATTTGTGATTATGTATTTGTAATGGGTATTTTTTCGCTTCGAGTAAGGAAGAACTCAACACAAAGGGGTAGTATTCTAATACCGATCTTAAGAGGAGGATGGTAAGACTTTATTTTCAACCGATTCACTCATCATTGACATTTATATAATGCTTCGTGTAATACATCTTTATAAATACTGCAGGCGATAATTTGGGAAGAGAGCCTTCGGTCTTTGAATTGTTTAAAAAGACTCACTATAATGAGAAAATTGGACAATTTGCGGATTATCGTGTGGCCGCAATTCATGTAAGTTCCTAAATCAAATAGTCTATAGTATTTGACTTTGTGATTAATGTTACTATTGGTATTATATATTCAAGTCCACTCCTTAGATTTTATTTAACTTCTTGCTATGTACGTAATTTATGTATCCCATTATCCAAGTAATCATGCGGAAGAAGTTGCATATTAAAAATCAAACTATGTTGTTGAATGAATTTTGTTTTTGTTCATCTTGTAAAGATTAATATTTTGTTGTCTTTATTTTTATGTACTTTGTTTGCAGAATGAATTTCAATTCTGATGGAGGTATTCTATCTAATCAAGACGAACTTAATTTGTGGTTAGAGATTACTGGTGGTAAGAACAAGAAGGGCTGAATCTATGGGTTGGGATCTGAAAATGAACATATTGGTTCTTCGTCACACCTCCTTCGTCAACTCTATGGTGGATCCAGAAATGCAAATGGAGATGACTGAAATGAAAGAAGTTGCAAGCTTGAAACAACAAGAACGAAATGATTATGTCGCATTGCAAGCACTTGAGATTCGTTACCTAATCTCTCTAACCCCGCCGACAATGATGAGGCTCCCGTGCTACCAATGCAAAAGAAGACACTGAATGAATATTTTCATTCGTTGTAAAAACTAACTTGGAGATTGTTTATATTTATTTGCCCTTTTAGTGACTTTTTATTGTGACATTTATATAAACATGTGCTTTGAACTTGTTGAGCTTTCTATCTATATGAAAATGCTTATTTTCTTGTTTTAGTGCATTTTAATTATTAAAAAAAAAGCTTTAAAAAATGTAGATTTTTTGCTAAAAGTACAAAAAAAAAAACTGTAGAAATTTTGCTCAAATTACCTACGGAATTACCACGGAAATTCCGTCTCAGATTACCCACGGAATTTACCCACGGACATTCCGTCTCAGATTACCCACGGAATTTATCCACGGAAATTCCGTCTCAAATTACCCACGGAATTATTCCGTCCCTAATCCGTCGGTAAGTTTCCGACGGAATATTATTCCGTCGATAATATGATTAGCCACGGCATTTTCACCGACGCTTTTTGTTCCGTCGGAAATTCCGTCAGAAATTATTTACCCACGGAATTCCGTGGGTAATTCCGTGGTAAACATAATTACCCACGGAATTCGTGGGTAATTTCCGTGGGTAATTTCAGGTTTTTTTGTAGTGCCGGATGATGACTTGGGCTAGTGATAAGTGTATATTTTATGATTAAATAGGTGTATATTTTATGAGAATTAGTTGGATTTATTGATATTATATACCTATTTAATTATCTTTTATAAACTTTTTCATCATTGAATCAAACTTAGGATCAAAGAATAAATCAACATAAAATCTACCCATATCCTATTTTTAATGTGCAAGAGATATTATATGAAAGAGAAGAGACAAAAAGCATATGGAGCTTGCAGCCATAAATTAAATAAAAGGAATAAAGACGTGGACCCCACATGCTAAAAAGATTAAACTTAGATCCTAAGCTTGGTGATTAAACTTGGATCCTAAGTTTGGTGATTAATTAAGAGGAGGAGACCTAAATTATAAATAGGGAGGCAGAGACACGCACAAAGAACAGAGAGGAGAGGATCAAGAGACGCAGAACGAGAAGGAACAAAGAAGCAGAGGAGTGGCGGCTGAGCATTTCGGTTCTCTTCATCATCTCCACGGAAGGACTGTGGAGGCGACAGAGAAACTTTCTTTCATCCCTCTTCTTATTCTTTGAACTTGAATTCTTATCTTTTTGTTATGGATTTGATTAAAACCATGTGGGGCTAGTTGGTTTTGCAACCTAGAGAATCTATTAACTAGTTTGGGTTTTAGAGATTATTCTCACTGTTAGTTTTGCTTAATTTTATTTCAGTTTATTTAATCCTATGTTCATTGTTATTGCTTATTGATTGATCACCATTGAGCATGTTTTGGGGATTTAGGGTTGAACTTGGAAGAAGGAATCCTAAATTGATCATGGGATTAAATAATGTGGAATTAGGTTTAAATTTAATGTGAAATTAGGTTTTAATCTAATTTGCGTCTAGGATAGGAATATACATAGAAGCTCCGCATAATCAAATTAGAGTGAGCCCGATTTAAAACGCATCTTATTTAGTTTTGTGAGGCATTACATAATTAATTAAGATAGGTATATAAATGGACCGAAAGACATTTATAGACATTATTAATACTCTAGATTAGCTGATTGGGATAAAATCTAAGAAACAAATAAGGGATTAGTGACTCTAGGTTGCTCGTTTGATTAGTGGTAGTTTGTTTATTTTAATTTTAGTTTTAATTTCTTTTCTCGTAATTAAATTTAATTTGGTTTGCTCAACTTAATCGAAATTGTGAAATTAATGCTTAACTAAAGTTGTGATACTAAGTCCTCGTGGGAATGATACTTTACTTACTCTTTATTACTTGATACGGCCCGTGCACTTGCGGAGTTTTTAGGCTATAAATTTTTGCCCTATCAGCTAGATGGTGACGTTGAATCCTACAAGGCTAACATGGAGGATGATGATGGACTAAGGGCTTACGTTTCAGCTGATGTGTCCTGCTGACTAGGCAAATGATGATGTGTTCTATTTGGCCACAAACACGGATGGTGACTTCGACCCATGGAAGATGTGGTGTCCTATGTTAACGAGTTAGATGCTGCTATCTTAGACAAAATTGATGACGTGTTTAAATTGGTGGCAGCCACCTGCTGTGATGACTTGGATTTAAGGGTGACGTGGCTGATGACTTGGGGCTCAAAACTCTATGCATTAAATTTACGTAAAACTAATCCCCCAGTCGTTATAGTTTTACCCAATATAATATTGGGGTGAAGGTGCAAAATTGCCAACCAACTATTAGGCCGAAGCATCGGGCACAAAAAACTTTTAAAGGTACCAATAATACCAACAAACAATTGAATTTGTCAAAAAATCACAATACCGTCAGTTGCCTAATAACCTCTGTTTGAAATGATAGCCACGTCAGATTTGAAGTCCAGCTGGTCCCTTTTTTTCTTTTGGTCAATGCCCAGGTGACTCTTTTTTTTTGGTCAAGAATGTTGATAATCTTTGAATTCATATTATTTTAAATGCAAAAAGAAGCTAAAAACTCTGTCATTATCATGATTTAATGGATCAATTAGTTAAATATATGATTTCATCTTCATAATGAGTTTTTAGACTTTATTTGCATTAATCTTGGTCACATCTTGAGTTTGGATTCAAAATTGAACTTGAGTCATATTCTTACTACAATTGGGTAGTGAACACTGTTCGGTATTTTGGGTATAACTTGAGATTTAGAGATTCAATGGCTCTGCAATTTATATTTTCAGAAAGCTAAAATGAAGATCTACAAACCATATGAAGAGCCCAAAAGCTAAATCAAATGTTTAAAGGACCAAATTGGGCCTGGAATACGGAACATGGGCGCTGAACTGGGCTCCGGAACAACGTTAGGTGTTTGATCCATATCTGGCGCTACAAAACTCCAAATGAGGTCCGGTTTAAACGACTGGAAAGCTGCCATCCAGGGAAACATTTCATATGAAGACCACGTGGTCCAGATCCGCCGTTTCCGTGGTGTAATCCAGCTTGCAAAAGGACGCGTTTTAGAGGTGTAAAGTGGTTCAATGATTCTTCCATGTTGGCCACTAAGTAAAGTGACGAAATGAGTTGTAAAATGGATGAATGAGATGCCCAATTTTCCTATAAATAGATGGAGAGGCTGAAGAGAAACACACACCTTGAAGAGACCAAGATCTCTCCCATTCTAAGTTCCTTCTTTTATTTCTTGCCTCCTACTTGGGATGGCTTAGTTTTGCTTTATTAGTTTCATGTATTGTCTTTAATTCTTGTCTTTAATTTCTTGCCTCCTACTTGGTATGGCTTAGTTTTAATCTTTCCTTTTAATTATTTTATTTTGATTTTATGTTCTTCATCTTTTTCCTTTATTCGTTCATTATGTTTTTTATATTTACTTTTATATTGGAATAGAAGCTTTCATTTTCTTTAATTGTTCTTTGTGTTCTTCATGTTCATGATGAACTTGTTCATGTTCTTCGTGGTCATGATGAACATCTTTATTTCTACATTTTCATCTTACATAGCCATGCTTGGCTAAGTTTTTGTGATCGACCCATGAGTTGAGGATTCCATGGTGTCATCCCGGAAGACTTATGCTTCAATTGGTAATCGACTTGTTTTCGTTTACTTTAATCGGATTCGAGTTTAGAAACAGATTGGATGTTAGATTTAATATCCAGATTGAAATCCCAAGGACTTAGGTCGGACAGGTTACGTAGAACGTTGTACGATTGCACGCCGAGCTCGCCACATGTTCGATCATATGCTAGGCGATTGTCTAGTCGAGGAGCTTCGGACAAATGCGAGAGATTTCGGTTTGTTTAGAATCAATCACAGTGTTCTCGTTATTCTATTTCTTTGTCCAGTGATGGAAGGTCTTGGAATCCCAATTCGAGTTGATCGTTTTTCATTTGATTAATCTCTCCTTTTCATTTCGTCTTCAATTTCTATTCTAATTCCATCAAAACTCAATCCCCCCTTGTTTTTATTTCATTTGCATGACATCTAGATTACTTAGGATTCAATAAAAAGCTCCTCGAAAAGAGAGAACGATCCTAGGTTTGCCTATACGCAATCCTTGGTTAATTGTTGATTGTGGACCCCAAGGCTAATGATAAAAGGTCTTCATCAAATGTCCAGGTGGCTTGAATTATGCAGGAGAAAACGATTCAAGAACCACTCATCTGATTTAAGAACCGCAATCCATAATTCTCAAGAGTTTCAAACTCTTCGCTGTGCATTTTGCATCCTCTCCAAAGTAGATTGACGCCCTCTCTGTTGCTCCCGACGCAGCCCACAATGGCCGAGTCCATCAAGCGCCGCCGCCACTCAAGGTAGATCCATTTTGAAGCCCTTACTTTCGCTGATTTTTACTCCAAATTTGCTTCAAAATCTGGTGTCAATAATAAATAGGCTGCAATTTATTTACTCAAGATTATATTCGAAGATCAGAAGAACTTGAAAAGCTAATTAGATACTTCAGTCTTGTTGCCCCATTTGGTATTAGCTGAAGATGATTCAGGTATGCTTTCCGTTGGGTTTCGCTGAGTTCGTGTGGTTCTTTGTTTTCGCCTTCTCTGCCGCACACTCTCGGTAGATCGATTTGGGTGTTCTATGTCAAAGTCGAAAGCTTTGGCTTATCTCGTTTTCTCCGTGCTTGAATTCACCTGGGCATTCTTGACCAAAGTCCGAACCATCTAGAAAGAAATTAACATTTAGCACAGTCCAAAGTCCGAACCATCTAGAAAACGAGATAAGCCAAAGATTTGGGTGTTCTATTTCAAAGTCGAAAGCTTTTGCTGAGTTCGTGTTAGTTCTAAGTACTTTTCTCCGTGCTTGAATCCACCAGGCCATTCTTAACTAAAAAAAAGAGCCACCTGGGCATTGACCAAAAGAAAAAAAGGGACCAGTTGGACTTCAAATCTGACGTGGGTATCATTTCAAATGGAGGTTATTAGGCAACTGACAGTATTGTGAATTTTTGACAAATTCAATTGTTTGTTGGTATTATTGGTACCTTTAAAAGTTTTTTGTGCCCGACGCTTCTGGCCTTAATAGTTGGTTGGCAATTTTGCACATTCACCCTATAATATTGGGTGCTTGTACTTTCTTCTGTTATAGCAGTTAATCCCTACCGTCAAAGTCTGTTAATTTCTTAGTTAACAGTGTTACTTATCGCTGAGATGGGAAGATTACTAGCCTTTGACTCTGTAATATGCATACTAGGAATTGCCAGTGACATTTACCTAAAAGAAAATACTGACCAGAAGCTTGCGTCGAAGCACTGCAGAAGCATTAAAACAAGTCGGCACAAGGCATACTCAGATCTAGAGTTGAGCAAGATGGGCAACATCTTGAGAGGAACAAGCATCCCAAGGACAGAGAAGGGGGTGTTCGCCTTGCTTTTTGCGCAAGAAGCGACTACAGATTTCATGATTTTTGACATCCATCCCTAATGCATGCTAAGAAACCATGGAAGAAGATAAATCGAGGATATATATACAGTACTTGAGGTTTATGTAGCTTTTTAATTGATATTTGAACCTTTTCTCATAAATAACGATAACGAAGCCAAAAAATTTGATTGAGTTTATGCCCTCTGAACTCGTTCCCTCTCTCTCTCTGGTGTTTAAAGTAGAAGAATGCTTTTTTCGCTTCAAGTGTTTAGGAAGTTTGCTTCCTTCACTCCATTCAAAGCAATATCCTTCTGTTCTTCACCCACGTGGTCGAAGAGGGAGATGTGAACCCCAAGAGATTGATAGCCCCCTGTTCATAAGTTTCTACAGTGTTTCTCCGCAACAATTGAGCTCTTATCCCTTCTTCGACGCTAGCTTCTGATTTTTTGTTTTTTGTTTTAAAGTCCATGTGGCAATTTTAGTGTGCAGATTGAGAGTCAGAGTCTCCTAATCTTTCCATTTCAGCAGTTTGTAACACTGTTAACTCTGAAATTAAGGGCATGTTTGGTTGATAGAATTGGGAGGAGGGAAAGGGAACTTAATTAAGTTCCCACGCAAAACACCCGTTTGGTTCGCTCAGCTCCCTGGAACCCAGATTCCCGCCAGTTTTGAAGCTCCCACAAGGCTAGGAATTTGAGCTCCCTCTATTTCTGGCGGGATCATGAAAAAAGAGTCGGGAGAGTGATTTATTATGACTGAAAAGCCCCTGCGTAGCCAGAATCGAGATTTACTATGCTAGAAGGAGTAGACCGAAGAAGCTTGGTCGACAGCAACGTTGAATCGAAAGTGTAGGCAACGAAGATCGATTGGAGGTAAGACAATGGCTTTTGTTGGTCTGTGCGCTGTGCGGTGAAAACAAATTGCTTTTCCTCTTTGGTTGTGCCATCTTGGGACGGAAGGAAAAATTAGTGTTGGGAACAAATTTTGAGTACTTTTTCTTGGCATTCATGCGTAGTAGGCAGGGTGTGGGTTGCGTGTTCGTGAGGAAGGGAAGTGACGAAGCCATGTGTGCACAGTGGCTGAAAATTCTTCTTGTTCTTCTTCTATGTAGGAGGTGTAGCTGTGTAAATCGACATGAATATTTGCTGGAAATGTTGTGTTAAGTTTCTCATATGCTAAATTTAGATATTCGTTTGAAACATGTATTGTGGAATATTGTTTGTGTTTATGTGTTTTTCCATTGTTTCCCTTGCATGTAGACTGTGCTGTGTTGATGTGAACAATGTGTGATGACAAGTTTTGTGTTATTTGTGTATAGCTACATTTAAACCAGGTATGGGAACCACGGGAGTATGGATAAAAATTTGGAAATGTGATTAGTCTTGAGTTAGGAGAAAAAGAACATATGTGTCAATGTAAGAAGTAGACATAATAGTATGTAAAGAGGAGTAGTAGATGATATTGAAAACCAAATCGGTGTGGGAAAAAATTTTGTAGGTATGGATCCAGAGGTGGAGGAAATGTTTGCAATGTTGGCTGGGTGCTTAGCTTTGCTTCTAGCGGTGAGGACATTGATTGTCACTATGATAGTTGCAGTGGGACCAAGTAGACCGAGGCACTTATTGGATAGGTCGTATAGATTAGACTTTCATGCCAATAGAGCGAATTTGAGGGCAATGATATACAAAGAGTGATTCCACCTGCTTCAACACAATTAGGATGTATCGGGAACGTTTGATAAGTTGTGTCACATGTTAGACACGATTGGTGGATTGAAACCAACTAACCATATGCTAGTTGACGAGCAAGTGACAATGTTCCTTCACATCCTAGGCCATCATGTCAAGAACAGAGTAATCCAATTTGAGTTTGGAAGGTTGAGCGAAACAATTAGTAGATACTTTAAACTTGTGTTGAATGCAACCATCAGACTGCAATCATTGCTTCTGAAGAAACCGTAGCCTATTCCGAAGGAGTCCAATGATAATCGATGGAAGTGGTTCAAGGTATGTACCATGTGTATTTTGTGTGACATGTTTAGATTCATAATGATTCAACAAATTATGGTTTTACTACAGGCATGAATAATTGCTCATGGTTGCAGGGTTGCCTTGGTGCATTAGATGGCACGCACATACGCGTACAAGTCCCTGCAGAGAAAAAGGGGAGGTACAGAAATAGGAAGGGAGATGTAACTACCAATGTTCTGGGTGTATGCTCACCGGATGGTCAATTCATATACGTCTTGCCTGGATGGGAAGGGTCAGATACAGATGGGAGGGTGTTGCGAGATGCAATTAGAAGACAACATGACCTACGAGTACCACAAGGTATACACGTTATAGTTGGTGCAAGAAATATGCATGTATATTCCTCTGTTAAGCTGATGAAGAAACTGAATCACGTGGTGTTGTTTGTTCGATAGGGAACTACTACTTGGTTGATGCAGGGTACACAAATTGCCAGGGTTTTTTTTGGCTCCATATAGAGGACAAAGATACCACCTTAATGAGTGGAGACAAGGAAGGCAACCGCAAACTCCGCATGAGTGCTTCAATATGTGACATTCGGCTGCCTGTAATGTGATTGAGAGGTGCTTTGGCATACTTAAGTTACGTTGGGCAATCCTCCAGAGCGCATCCTATTACCCTGTCAAGATCCAAAACAGATACATCCTCGCATGTTGTCTTATCCATAATCTGATTCGTCATGAATCAATCCAAGATCCTCTTGATGAGCAACTTGAGTCATTTGACGTTGGCCATCCCACTATGGATAACACCCCTATGATTCCGATGGAAACAAGTGACGCGTGGAATAATTTTAGGGAAAATGTTGCGAATGAGATGTTTGCTGCATTTGTGGCACGTACTGATAATTGATGATTCTGTACAATATTGTTAAGCATTAGACTATGTGCATCTTCCTTTGGTTGTCTTATGTTAGTATGAACAACAATTTCGGGTGTGACTTGAATGAAACAATTTGTGTTACAGTTAGTGCAATGTGTGCAAATTATGATATGTTTATGTCGCACCTAATGCAAATTAATTCTATATCTGTTTCTCTTTCACATGTGAGTTTTTTAGATGGAGCAGGGTGGCCAAGCAGCAAAGGGGAAACAAAAAAATGTGGTCGTACGAGGAGGACAAGGTTTTGGTTGATCGCTTGCGAGTATGAAGGTTGATCAACACTTCATCGCTGATAACGGTTTCAAGTCGGGATTTGCAAATGCCCTGCAGTTGATGATGGAAGAGAAGCTACTTGGATGTGGGATCAAGGCATGTCCGCATATAACATCCAGAATTAAGACGCTGAAGAAGTTGTGGCAAACCGCTTACGACATGGTATACGGGACCAACACTTCAGGTTTTGGCTGGGACCCTGACACAAAATTTGTCACAGCTGACAAAGAGGTGTGGGATGAGTATATTAAGGTATGTTGTTGCATTCCTCGCTCCTTTATCAGCCAATTTAGTTAAATGTCATTGAACTTGGCCACCTTCATCTCCCATATATGTTTATTTCACAGGCTCATTCAAGGGTGGCACAATTTCGCACAAAGTCCTTCTCATTCTTTGAGTCTCTCACCATGGTTTGGGGTAAGGACAGGGTGTCGGTGAGGAGGTTAACTCCTCTGTCGGAATGGAGGATCAGGTTAATCAAGAGGACGACGATCTTCCCGAAACACCTGTGATTGTTACTACTTAATCTGAATTCCCACATGAAATCAATGAAACCCCACAAACTGCATTGAATGGAGCTGATCCATCTACCAGTCGAACGAAGAAGAGACATTTGAACCACTCTGAAATCATGGCTGATGCATTGAGGGACACTGTTAGCTCTCTGGACAAGACAATAGTCGGTGTGTTTGACAAACTTTGTAATCAGATGTCCACGAAGGAAAGGCAACAAAGGCAAGCTGATCTTGATGCAAAAGGTGATAATCTTTTCATGGAGTTGCTGGATGTAGAAGATTTGACATGGAATGAGAGAACAGGTGCTCACATTAAGATCATGGTGTGTGAGAAGCTCTTGAAAGCCTTTGCAACTGTGCCTGTTGCTTTTAAGCCAACGTGGATTTGTGGCCTGCTGCAACAGTAGACCTTGGGTTAATGTTAGCTGTATTATTTTTTGGGATGGGAGGGTCATATTTTGTTGTGTGACCATATTGTGTAAGCAAGTTTGCCTTTTGTTTAGGTCAGCACGTATGTGAAGCAGAATAGCATAGCAAGTATGCCTTCTGTATAGGACAACACGTATGTGAAGCAGAATAGCACATCAAGTATGCCTTTTGTATAGGACAGCACGTATGTGAAGCATAATAGCACAACAAGTATGCCTTTTGTATAGGACAGCAAGTTACCCTGTCGTATATGACAGCAAGTATGCCTTTTGTATAGGACAGCAAACTTTGGACCATGTTCATATGAGAAAACATGATACATTGAACATGGGAGAAAGTTTGCAAGTCCCTCTGTATATGTAAATGTAATACACTAGCTGCTCTGATGAATGCGTTCCTCCCATCTGTATTATGGCCTTGTGATAAAAGGTCCAGTGAGGGTGTATGTATTTTTATTGGTGCAATGTCATGTATGCAAACTTTGTTCTTATGATATTTCGCCATCTGTGCAATGTACCTAAATGGTGTTTTGCTGGCATTGTCTCACTGTCTATCAATTTATTCCAATTCATGCTTTGTTCTGATGTTCATGATGTTCTGCTACTGTCACATTAGGTGCATGTGTCTTATTAAGTGTTGCTGTCATGTAATCCGTTCGAAGTGCAATGGAATGTCAAAATTTTACGTTCGAACGTAAACTCACATATTTTTACGCCTTGTTGTGTTGGAATATCAAGACTCAAAGTTCGAACGGGCCGATCTGGTTCGAATGTAACCTCTCATGTGGTTAGTCCCCTACAAAACGTAGTGTTTGGTTTTTTGACGCAATTTTTTTTCTTATACAATATACAGTGGAGGCGAACCGTTCCCTCCAAAAATGTTTTTTACTCATTTTTTCCCATATTCATTATACAGAGGAGGCGAACCCTTCCCTCCAAAAATGTTTTTTAATAATTTTTTTCCCATATTCATTATACAGGGGAGGCGAACCGTTCCCCCCAAAATTGTGTTTTGTTTTAAAATAAAAAAAGCAGTTACAAGCGTGGTCGCATTTGGGTGGTGAGTTTGAACTTGACGAATCATCAATACTGACGCGCAGCCCACTCTCTGTTTATCCTTCGTCTCAACCTAGGAAGGTCACAACCAACTAATACACCCCATGCACCCAGATTTCTTCGTCTGAGTCTCAAACCCCTAACCCTTGTCTTCAATCCCCAACCAAAACCATTCCCCTATCAAACATCGGCAAAATTTTCAGACGTGTTCCTGTAACCTCCGTGAATGGCCAGAGTTAAAATGATAGATGATCGATTGAAGCAGATGGGGATAACAATGGAGGACGTTCAAAACTACAGCAGAAAGGGCTAAGCTAAGAAGGTGTGGGAGGGATGTGGGGTCGAAGTACAAGAGCAAAGACCCAAATTCATACGACGATTATGAAGAAGCGGCTAAGTGGAAGAGTGCCATTGAAGCAAGGGAGGCCAAGAAGCAACAAAGGGCTGTGAAGAAGATGGGTGACACCAATGAGTCAGAAGAGAAAGGGCCAGCCGTCGTCGACACAATCAACTAGTAAACAGAAGAGGCAGAAGGCAGAGGAAATTAAACGTGGGAAAGAAAAGATTGTCGCAAGCGCAAGTTCAAGCGATGACGACAAGGGCTGGAAGCCGACAGACTCATGCAATAGATTGTCGGATACAAACATTGACGATGAGGAAAATGTGGGAGTTGATGAGACCAGGGCTAAATTGTACAAGAAACTGAAACTGAAACAGAGGGTAAATGTGGCGCCTGAAGCAGAGCCTGAGTTCAACCAGACTAAACTTGAAGATTATGATATCAGGTTAGTGGGCCGTCGTCTCTGTAAGATGAGTAGAATTAACATGGATACGTTTGAGGATGATTTTCCCTTTGGCATACATCAAATTCTGAGACCTTTTCGAGGGTTGTTTGAACTATCTCTCCCATATTCAGATTCAGTTGTTAAGGTTTTCTACTCGAACCTCAAAATGTCTAGAGGTGGTGTGGTAACCACACTTGTCAGGGGTCAAATTGTGGAAGTTAGTGAGAAGAAGTTGCTTGAATGGTTGGGAGTCAAGGGCACGGTAAGGGACACAAGCTTCATGGAGATGAAACGGACAACATCCTCCTTGGAAGGTGGTACAACCGAGGATGATGGTCCTCCGACGCACTCCAAACAACCGCTCCTAAGTATAGGGTCCTCCACTACTTGTATAGTCGGAACTTTGTCAACAAGGGCAAGCACTACACCACCCTAAGCATTGACGACGAACAAATCCTCACCTGCTTGATATAGAAGAAGCCATTTAATATGGGCAAGAGAATAATGGATACGATGCTCAAAGCAGCTGCCCTGTCAAGAAAGAACACTGAACTCCCTTACCTCTCACTTGTATCTCTCATTTTAGAGAAGAACAAGATATGGTATCTCAATGAGGGTGAATATCCAATTTGGACTCCACAATTTGATGATGAGACGTTGCATCGTATGTGAATTCCACTATCAGCGAAAGATCCATTCAGTAAGTCAGAGTCTGAGGCAGAAGAGCTTGTGAGGACCAAGAGTGAGCCACGTGCACCCTCTTCTAGCCCACGTGGACATTCACATGATACTAAAGATATAGGGAGGGATCTGGCTGCTCTGTTTGCGGAAGTTCTGGATGACAAACTTGGTTTAATGAAATCTAAGCTGCACGCACTGATTGAAGCGCAGGTTGGAAGATTGGACTCACGGTTGTCACAGATGGCGCTTGAGTTCAAGGGGCTTCAAGAGTTTATCCACCTATATGGCACACAGTTCAGGGAATTTGCCTCATTCAAGGCAAGTCAAGCTGATGGGGCTAGTCCTTCAACGAAGCCTGCACACGACAGTGTTGAACATGATGATGACACTAGCTACTCCTCAGCTGAAGGACGACGGGAATACATCCATGTGGATGGTGACAGTGAGAGGGAGAGTGACGATACAAGGGTGGAGGAAGAGGGTGAAGGTGGTGAGGGTAGGGGTGATCATAGTGAGGGTGAGGGTGAGGATGATGGTGAGGATGGTGAGGGTGAGGGTGATGACAGTGAGGGTGAGCGTGATGGTGATGGTGATACTGATGAGGGTGAGGGTGATGGTGAGGGTGATGGGGAGAGTGACGATACAAGGGTTGGGGAAGAGGGTGAAGGTGGTGAGGAAACCGATGGTGGTAGGGGATGACAGGTGAGGGTGAGGGTGATGGACGACCGATGAGGGTGAGGAAGATGGTGATACGATGAGGGTGAGGAAGATGGTGATGGTGATGGTGGTGAGGGGGATGAGACTGAAGGGGAGTCACATGACACAAGGGTGTAAGAAGAGGCTGATAGTGGTGACATCGATGAGGGTAAAGGGTCAAAGGATGAAAAAATGGTTGAGGAAGAGTGTGAGGTTGATGAAGACAGTGATGATGGTGATGACAGTCAAGGGGAGAGAGGTGACAAAAAGGTTGATGAAGAGGGTGATGACAGTGGTGAGGGTGATCACAGTGAAGGGGAGAGAAATGGCAAAAAGGTGGAGGAAGAGGTGATGGTGACAATGTCACCGAAAGTCCAACACAGCAAAAGGGAGTGATGAAGGGCATGCTGGTGCTAATAATGTCAACCAAGGTCCCACAACTGAAAAACTAATAGAGGAAGAACACGCGGTGGTGAGAAGGTTGAAGGTCCCATGGATGAAGAACAAATGGAGGATCTATCTCGCCGCCGTCGTTCACAAGATAAAGGGCCCATTGCCGACGAAGAAATAGAGGGGAGGATGCCGGTAGTGACAATTGCAAAAGTGAAAAAACACAACAGCCTAAAAAGCAAGCAAGGTCCCGCAATGTCTCCCACGCCCGGTTGAGGAATTGGACCCAATAACCCAACTCTCCATTGTGCCTCTCCCTGAACCTTTCAACACACCTCTTGCCCCATCGACGACAATATTAGAGGCTGTTCCATTGAGGTTCATACCTGCTTCTACTTTCAGAAGGGGCTTGGCAGCTCATAATCTGCCACACATATTCTCAGCTCAACCACATACTCCTCCTCCATCTGCAAGGCCTGCAACCCCCTTTTCATCCTCGTGAACCTCCCTGGTTCAGGCACTTCATCGCCAAGTCGGGCCAGTACTAGGAAGTCCCCAACGAAGAGGAAGAAGAAGAATTAGGCATATTTAAGTTTATTTACTATGTTTCCATGTTTTTTTGTACTGAATCAGGAGACTTGGTAGCCCACCTCTATAACTCATTACTCCTGCTGACTTGTTCTGTGTAGTGGTTGACAATAGGTGTAGAGTTCGAACTTCCCTGTTAAGTTTGAACTTCCATGTTAAGTGCGAAGATGCACATCTGTTTAATCTTCCTGTGCATTTTATCACTGTGGTTCAGTGATTAGTAAAGGGATTTTTTGGCAGATTAGTGGGGGGGATTTTTTGGCAGCTCTTACGTTTGTATTATGTCATGTATATTTCTGGTGCACTTGAAGCTGCATTTTGAGTTGTACATGCATATGGTTGGGTCTGCTACATATTGGTTTAGTGAATGGTAGCTGCATTTTATCACTTTGTCATTGTTTTTTGTCCTTCCATTCAACTTTGTCTTCATTATTCTACAGCATTTGAGAAGGCCAAATTGCATATTTCTATAAACTTTGAAAATTTTGCTGCCCTTTTCTAAAACCATCATACTGATATGCAAATTTTTTACCTCACTGGTTATTAGCTTCGACAGTGTTTACTACCTTCCTAATATAAGCTATAATCATACATTTGTCAGGTTCTCTACAGATATGACATCACTGTGCCTACTACTTCGTAGATGCAACTTGCAAATTTTATTCAGTTAACAGTTTAAAACGCTTCACTCCAGTTAATGTCATGTTTAGCCATAATTGTTCTGCATGCAGGACCTTGGTTACGTTTGTGCTCAGGCTTTGCCTATTCTGGTATGTTTTACCCCACATTTTTTGGTTGTTCTTCATTAAACATGTTCGAATCGACCTTTCGTGCCAAAGGTTTCAATTGATATGGATTTGCTCGTCATTCATGCCTTGTTTTGAATTGCTGCATTTATTTAGCTTTGTCATTCCAAACACCACTTCATTTTGCATAACAGCATCTTGTCAATTGTTTGGTGAAATTGTCAATCTCTCTTGTTCTCAAGTTTATCAGCTTTTTCCCCCCTCAGCAAGTGGCAATGTTATACAACATTTGAAAAGGCCAAATTTAACAATTTAAATTGCTTTCACTGTATTGTGCATCATTTTGCTTCACTTGCACTGACGTTTTTTAACATACAGTAAAAGCAATTCACAGTTGTTCATCAATTTCAGTTGATAACTCTGTTTTTTCTTACACAGATACTTGATTATAATCGACTGCATACTACCAGGGGTTTGCCACTGCTTCTTATCCCCATTTATATTGGTTTGCTTCTCAATTCCGTGTCTGGGTTATATTCCACGATTTACTTCCCCAAACATCTTGTAATCTTCAATTCCTGAACATATTTTATACTCGGATGCTTTCCAATTTGTTCCTTGCTTGTCGTCTTCCAACATCACTTTGTCGTTATGCTCATCGCCGTTTATTTACCGTCGACGTCGCATCGCAATTTCCATCTCAACGCCGATTAGGGTTCGTTTTCGTCCAGATGGGAAATTTCAAATGTTCATTTCAGCTTTTTTTCCTTCGTTTTTTATTTTTAGGGTAATCTGGGAATTTTGCCTCAACTTCCCACTTAACCAACCACAAATTCCTCAAACCAAACAAATTATTTTCCCTCAACTTCAGTTTCATTCCTATGTCTACCAAACAATTTTTCTTTTTAAGTTTCCTCTCAATCTTCCCTTCCATTCCTTTCCCTCCGATGAGTTCCTTTCCCTCTTTAAAAATTCTGTCTACCAAACGGGCCTAAGGGTATGTTTGGTTTGAGGAAGAGGAGGGGAGGAAAAAAAAGGAAGGGAGAGGAAAACTTGTGGGCTCCACTACACTCAATTTTGAATTTTTTTCCCTCCTTTCCTTTTTTTTCCTCCCCTCCCCTCCCCTTCCTTCTAACCATGCATAGCCTAACAGATCTTGACGGTAGGGATTAAAGAATTGGGTGAACTATAAGAATTGGAGATTAGTTTTCCTTGTAATTTAATTAACTTATTGCCAACAAAGTGTAACCAACAAAGTCCCGCTTTACCTCCTTTTCCCTTCCCCACCACCACGCCCTCCTTTTCTCTTCAAATCGTACCTTTTTTGGTGCAAAATGCACCGTTCACTTTTTTTTTTTAAAATAAATTCACCACTTAAAGTATTTTTTTAGTAGGAGCAATATTTTTTAAAGAGCATAAAATAATTTTTTAAGATCATGAAGTATTTTTCTGGTACCAATCATTATTTTGAAGTATCTTTTCAAACATAAAAGTACTCAAATATTTTTTTAAGGTTTTAAAATAATTTTTTAAGATAATGAAGTATTTTTTTAGTATGATCCTGAAATATCTTTTTAGTACTAGTCAGTATTATGAAATATTTTTTTAAGATCTATTCTTTCAAGGTTCCAAAATAATTTTTTAAGATCATGAAGTATTTTGTCAAGTATTATCCCGTATCTTAAAGTATTTTTTTTGGTACGAGTCAGTACCTTAAAATATTTTTTCATAGTATTTATTGGTACCGAAAAGATACTTCAAAATACTTACTAGTATTGAAAAAGTACTTTATAATTTTAAAAAAATAATAATAATTTTTTTTAAAAAAATGAATAGTACATTTTGCATAAAAAACGGTACAATTTGGAGAGAAAAGGAGGGCAGGCCGTGTCCAGGAAGGACTGAAATGTGGAGGCTTTAGGAAGATTTTTTCTTTCTTTCTTGTGGGATTTCGCACGGAAAGGGGAATAGGAAAAAATTCTAGAACCCAGAAGTGCGATCGAACTCGTCTTCCCGTATGGCTGCTGAAGTCTTCGTTTGCCATCACTTCCTTCCGTTGTGTGGGGTTGTGCCGCTGATCGAGCTCCATTCCCTCCTTTCTTAAATTTTCTTTTGTTACAGTAAATATAATAGGTAAGGTGCTCTGTCGTAAAACTTATTCTTCTCCTTGTATGATTTTTTGCTTGCTCTGCGTTGCTGGCTGTTATGATATGTGTGTGTTATTGCTCCTTCTCTTCTTTCCATGTTGTTAGGCATGGGATTGGTTTTTCTTTTCGGTTTTGCTGCACATCCGAAACAGGGGATTGGAGTCTGTGATACATACTGTTGTTGGATAGTGTTTTATTTCTTTTATGCCTACAAGGTGTTTGTCACAATGTTCTGAAGAGGAAGTTTAGTCAAATGGGAGTCAAAGATAATCATGCCTCTTTCTTCGTATTTTTCTAAGCTGTAACGAAATTGAAATTTGTGATTTGAGTTGAATTCGTCTGCTTACGTGTCACTAAATAATTAAGTCATAATCATATCGAGCAAACAGCTTTTCATGTGCAAGTTAACACAGTCCATAAAATTCCTCTTTATTCTCTTCATATATGTGTTGTTTTCAAATATGAAAAATGTCTTTTACCTCAGTTGTTTAGGTAAATCAGGCTAAAAGGAGATAATTGACATGAGAGCCATTTTCCTGGCAACATCACTTTTTCCTAATTGGTTACGCAATTGGTTGGAGATACAAGTCACCTGTGAAACGCCAGCTATAGGTGTGGTTAAGTGCGTAGTTTATGTGTATGAACAGCAAACAAACGTGGAGAATATCCACTTGAAGTCTCTTACCTCCTATTATGCTTTCCGTGAATATATAATGCTCCAACAACTTCACTGAAACCAAGAGCCATAGCTTCTCCTCCTAAAGAACGTCCCTACAAGAAGTTTTATGGCTACAAGGTGTTTGTCAAAATGTTTTGAAGTGGATTTTAATCAAATGCGGAGTCAAAGATAATCATGCCTCTTTCTTCATATTTTCTAAGCTATAACGAAATTGAAATTTGTGATTGATGTTGTTTAACTGGTGAATTTTTATTCAGAATTTTGATAGAGCTGGTCTATGTTTGTGTATGCCTGGCAGGAAAAAAATTGATTGAAGACCAGCATATTTGTTGCTTTGTATACAAGTATGATTACGATTAGTTTGAAAATCATTTGTATGCATACACCAGTGACAATGCCTATCTCTTTTGTAATATAAAATCTAAATCAACAAACATGCATTTACACATTTATTCAAGTATTTTCTAGACTTGAATTATTGAAGTATGGCTCTCTCATGTTGTGCAACTAATCATGATTCAACATTTATTTATGCACTCTTAGATTGTTTCAATAATAAATTGTGTAATGAGACTCCATTTATTTGTTTTTCAGATAGTTGAAGGTGGATCACCAGCTTATTGGATAATTGTCTTAAATGGTATGGTACAGTTGAATTGATGATAAATTTGATTTCTTCTTTTGTTGTAAGTTTAAAATTTCACCATAAAATATGTAGACATGATGTCCACTTCCCTATTTGTGTATTTATACTTATATATATATTATGCAACTAATCATGATTCAACATTTATTTATGCACTCTTAGATTGTTTCAATAATAAATTGTGTAATGAGACTCCATTTATTTGTTTTTCAGATAGTTGAAGGTGGATCACCAGCTTATTGGATAATTGTCTTAAATGGTATGGTACAGTTGAATTGATGATAAATTTGATTTCTTCTTTTGTTGTAAGTTTAAAATTTCACCATAAAATATGTAGACATGATGTCCACTTCCCTATTTGTGTATTTATACTTATATATATATTAAGAGAAGTCTCATAAGATAAAAAAATGGTTGATTGATTGTTGCAAATATGTTTACAAGTTAAATGTTTAAAAAATTTATGTTGAATATTTACACAATGGCTAATGAATGAATCTTATTATGACACTTGATATTATATTAATGAAGTAAGTCTTGCTTATTGTAAATAGAGAATAGTACATTAATAGAGCTTACGAAGTGAAGTTACCTCATACTTCGTGCTAGTCATGCTATAGTAAGTTTGGACGTGACAATAATAACCATGGGTTAAAGGGCTATTTTGCCATAGAAGTTGTCACGGAAGGGCAATTTTGCCCCGTAAGTTTTTCGAAATCATAACAATTTCGCCTGGACTGTTATACCAATTAAGTTTGACGGTTAGTTAACCAAATACGTTGATCTGACAGTCCACATGTTATTTTGGTTTAAATTTGCCCTAAAGGTTTTTACTTATGAGTAATATTGCCCTAGAAGTTTCTAAATCGTAGTGATGTGATAGATAAGTTGTAGAGAATTTTGGAGAGAAAGAGAGAAGAAGAGGAAGGAGACAGAAATTAGAAGAATTGAGAAACTGAATAGAGGGAAAGGGAAGAGAAAATCTGGTGATGCTCTTGTTCATTCATCATAAAAGCATAGAGACACAATGAAGAGTTATATGCCTTTTGTAGCCAACACGTCTAGACCCATTCTCAAGACTCATTACCAAACTAACTAAAGCGGTTACTAACAACTAACCAACCCTTTTTCTACATTTACCCTAATTATCAATTTATTCATAGATTACATATCATGATGTCACGCTGATAGTTTTCTAGGTTAAGTTTGACTATTAGTTGACTGAATATTTTGAGCTTGCAGCATGGACAACATTGAAGAAGAAGAAAAAGTTACATATGGAGGAGGAGCTCATATTCACCAATGAATAATGCAGAAAAAGATTCAATTACTAGATGCATAACGCACTAAGGAAGATTGCCAAGAACAAGGCCATAAAAATTCTCGATGTCGTGCCCTAGTGACACCAAGATAGGCAAGTACCTCTTCAATTTTCTCTTCATCATACAATATGTTTTCACCCTCTTTGATTGTCTCTAATCCTTCATATGAGATGATTTTTTTTTTTTTTACTTATTTTTAAATCTAACTTTGAAAAAAAATAAAGTGAATGACACATGGACTTGCCAAATAGGAATATTTGGTCAACTAAGGGTAAACTTAACTTGGATAACAAGGAGGGTGAAATTGCTACGATTTGGAAACTTCTAGGGCAACATTGATCTTGAGTGAAAACTTCCGAGGCATATTTGCAACTAAATCCAAAACAAAAATGATGTGGATGACATGTGGCCTGCAAGCTTAGCCAATTTGGTCGACTAATGGTCAAATTTAACTAGGATAACAACCAAGGAAAAATTGGTATGATTTGGAAACTTTTGTGGCAAAACTTTTAGGGAACAATTGCCCTTCCGTGTGAACTTCCGAGGCAAAATTGCCTTTTAACCCTAATAATCATGAAAAATCTTATTTGCGTAATAATTTATACTCCTTCGGTCATAAATGTAAGACAGAGTTGACTTTTTTTTGGAGAGATTAAGTAAGCTAAATAAGTTACTTAATCATATTATATGTTGTGTATCCTTATATTATGTATTAGTTTATTAATCAAACTAATTAGTTTGGAGGAAAAAAAAATACTCTAAAATAATTTAATTAGCTTTCTTAATCTCTCCAAAAAAGTCAACTTTGTCTTATGTTTAGGACCGGAGGGAGTACTTAATAAATGCTGGTTGTAGTTGACTAGTAGGTACTGCTTGTGAAAAGGGCAAACAACGTCATCTCTATTACTATCTTTTAAATCCACCAGCATAATATTGGAGATTTATAATTTTCTTGAAAGCTAAACAGGCTATTCGTGCAATTTGTGGAGTATATGATTATTAAAGAAATGTGTCAGTACCAGAAAGTTGGTGGTAAAAACACGGACAGAGATCTAATACGTTTTTGTATGGCTAATATGCATATATAGAGTTTGTCAATTATATTGTATTAAAAGTTTAAAGCTCAAAATCTTAAAATTAGAATGCCAATGGTTAAAAAAGCTGAACATTACCTATTAGTATGTTGCTTTTACTTAGACGTTGCTGAGTAAAATAGCTGGTGAGTGACTAGTGGAGCTCCCTCTAAATTACTTGTTATTGAGGTGAAAATTATCTTTGAATTATGTGCTTGATTACATTATCTTCATATTCTTCATTTTGTTGTCTTTTTAGCCATTGATTGAGTTTATTGTCTGTTGTTTTTATTTGTTGGTGTTGCTTGGTAGATCAAGTTGGATTTTGTCGATTGTGATAACGATTGCATGGAGTTTGAGTGCAATATAGAGTCAAATCCTCCTAGTTCTCCTGATATAAATGACATAGTTGGAGCCCCATAGCTGAATCCTCGACTTGGTGATGAATATCAAGTAGAGATTCCTTCCATGACAACTGAATCAGAAGGACTTGAACTTATAGTGAATCCTGCTCATTCAGAAGCCATGAACGACAAGTCTCTTTCCTTTGCATTGGGTTTGCCTGTCCCCCTCATATGGATTGATAATGAAGTGGAGGATGGTAGAAATGAAGGGCAGGAAGCATTTTAGGAACAATCATGGTGCTGTCAATGTACATGGACCAGCAAAAACAAGCGATGTGAAACCAAATATTACATCAGACAATGAAAATGGATTGAGGTCGATCACTTTTAAACTTGTGATGACAGAAGAAAGAAAGTCATGTCAACAAGATCAAAGCAGAACTTATGGATCAGCTCCTGACAAAGTGAGTGATTCCTGGAGTGATGCTGATATAAAAAGCTTTCTACTTGGTTTGTTTATTTTTGGCAAGAATTTCATTCAGATAAAGAGGTTTTTGGAGGAAAAAGGAATGGGGGAAATACTGTCATTTTATTATGGAAAGTTTTATAAATCAGATGAACATGTCAGATGGTCAGATTGCAGAAAAATAAAACGAAGAAAATGTATGAAAGGCCAGAAGCTTTTTACTGGATGGAGGCAACATGAACTATTGTCTCGCATAAATTCAAAGGTTCCAAGGCAAGTTAAAGATACATTGTTGCAGGTATTCACGGTGCTATCATTAAATCCATTTCTCCAATGTCATTAATGAACTGCAATATGTATGTTTCTGTTACTTGACCATTAACTAAGTCTAATCTCTGCATTCTATGATGTTGTAATTTCTTTCATTCTCCATCTGGAAGTCTTCAACCTTTGGGGGTAGGGCTTCTTTCATTAGTCTTTGTCAAGTGGTAGTATGGGTCTTTTATAATTCTGATGATTAAATAAATAATTTAGTTAGCACCAATCTGGTCTGTGTGTGTACTATGATTGTCTGTTGATTATTTATGGGTGATTGACTATGTAGTAGAATACAGGACATCAGAAATAAGGGGTCACATATCCTTTGAGGCAAAACCTAATCCCTTCTTAAGATATACACTTGTGAATTGTGATATAGAAAGACCCAGTTTTATCTATTCATGAATTTTAAGTGATGCTTAAATTTTATGATGTTGCTTGACCCAGGGATTAAAACTTGGAAAGATGATATCTCCATTGTTTATCAGTACCTTTACAAGCCAAAACTATACTTCTAGTTGTGATGCTTCAATGATAAGTAAAGGGTGAAATTGTTTTGGGACTGTCAATTTTAATTTTCCTGAATTGAGTTGTCATTATAAACCTTTAAATTAAAGGATCAGAAACCTCCCCATGAATCACTCACTCTTCTGGTACAAGTGGTAATGGATTGATGGGTCAAAGAAGCGATCACAGGGTTCACGCCCTTGTACTTGAAATTAGGGTACACATTGACTTATTTTATGGATTTATGGATATTTGAGCAAATTTGAGAACATACACCCTCACCTTTGAGGTTTCAGTGTCAATTTTGTTTTGGTCTTGTGTTGTTTAATCATGAAGATGACTTGGAAATTCATGGATTTTAAACTTATTAATTTACTGCTCAGAATTATGTTATTATGTATATACTTTATTTTTTTTAATATAATATACGTCTTTATTTATCAAATGGGCTTTACTGAGAAACTTTTGCATGGCACAACACCACAACTTGGTGAGAAGAATTGTGACATTTTAACCCCTTGTTATTTGTGGAAGGTGACAAATTGATCTGTTTAGCAAGGGTTGTTTTCTAGTTTACATTTTCCTATTCATGTAACCCTATTATTAATCTTTAAAAGTGAATGCTTAACCAAACTTAGCCAGGCATACTTCTTCAACTTTGCACACTTTGTACCTCAGCAGCAATGATTATTAGGCTATACGAAATAATAAAATTTTAGTGTGGAAGAATAATTATTTGGGTCTTTATTACTAAAGCTCCTTTCTTTTACATGATATTCCTCTGCTTCTTTTTATCCTTCAATTCTCATTTTGCTCTCTTATCAAGTATCTAAGTCATATGCTGAGGGCAGAGCTTCACTCCAAGACTACATCTTTTCTTTGAAGTCTACCGTTGGACTCAGCACTCTTGTGGAAGCAGTGGCTATTGGTAAGGATAAAGCAGACCTTACAAGCTTTGCTGTAGAGCCTCCTAAGATCAACTCATCGTTTTCATTTCATCCATGTTCACCAACTGGCAAAGGTTGGTCTTCTCTTGAACTCTATGATATAATAAAATATTTGACTGGAGGATTACGACTAAGCTTATTGTTATACCTTTGCTTTATCTGAAACCGGGTTCAACTACCTTGGGTTCATTCATTCATTCCTCCACGCTTTATCTGAAACCGGGTTCAACTACCCTGGGTTCATTTATTCATTCCTCCACGCTTTATATGAAACCGGGTTCAACTACCTTGGCTTCATTTATTCATTCCTCCATGCCTGCCACAATTTGAAACAATAGTTTCACCTGACACTTTGTTCATTTATTTGCTTTGAAAATGAAATTGATGACATGAATTTGCCGATATGATCAACTTTAAACAATCCTTACAATCGTTAAGGAAAATTGTGCCTTAAGAGAAAACGTACTTGACGGGTTCCTCAAGCCCCCCCAAAAGTCTTGACGGACAAATATTTATGGGTAACACATGAAGTGTTGAGGAGGCATTCACTGATGACTGCGGCCGACGTCGCCAAGCTTCCTTTGGGAGGCTCTGACGACTACATCCTTTGTCCACCTGACAATGATGAGCTGGTTTGTTCCACTAGAGAGGGAAACGACTCGTCTTTTTTCTTTTTCTACCGGGATTATGTTACCCGGGTCAGTATTTGATTTCCTTTGACCGAGTTTCAAATCGCCGTCTTAGATTATCTGCATATAGCTCCTTCTCAGCTTCACCCCAATGGTGTGGGGTTTGTGATAGCTTTCAAGCGTTTGTGCAACTCCTTTCCTTAACCCATACCTTGCACAGTCCCTCTCTTCTTTTATTTCTTTTCCCCACATACGGCTCGTTTCGACAAAGAGCCAGCAAAGAGGAAAGGCTGGACTTCCCTCCGTGGTACCCCGAATAAGTGACTCTTTACCACCTTGGTTTCTTTCAAACACTTTAAGACTAGCTTCTTCAAAGTTGTGGCCAAACTTGGGCGTCGGCCTTGGTTTCTTCATGCCGCTGAGTCCAAAAATGTGGAGTGGAAGTTCCCATTATATTGGACTTATGCTCATCACAAATTGACGTCCACTTGCTGCCATGTCGAGCAAGACGACGTCACGGTCGAAGAGGTCGCCTCCATAGACCGCTTAATGTCATATATTAAGGAGCACGACACTACTAGTGCGGCTTTATTTATTTCTCCATCTCGTGTCGGGTTGGGGTCGGCAGCGAGTACGCTTTTCTTTATTGTCTGCTATATGTTTGATTTTTGTTCCCTGCAGGGCGATTAACCACCCTAGTTTCTAACCTCCTGTTTTTCTGATATGCAGCTCAAAGCATGGGGAAGTTGCCGCGTTATCTGTCCTACATGAACGAGGACAAGGGGGCCCAAGTAAAGGCAAAAAGTGATCTGCCCCTAAATTTAGGAAGGCGAAGGCTAAAGTGAATGCTCAGGCCACCGCGGCCAAGAAGGCGAAGATCGACCAAGCAGCTTTGGATCAGATGCCCCAAGGCACCTCGGTTCCTGCTTCGTTGACCTCTCCTCAGCGTGTCACTCAAACATCTCCCACAGCCATTCTGGCCCCTGGACCTTTTTCTTCAGCTCTTCCTCCTCTGCCACCATTCAAACTTCCGCGTGGACTTACTTGGAACAAAGGGATAACAGAGGAGCTCTGCGTTGCTCTTCTCCCTCCCAGGCGCTACTATGACACGATTCCTTTCTCGGATGTTGAGAAGCTCGAGCTTCAAGAGATTGAACATCATGCGCTGAGGGCCGCCGGCTTAGCGCAGGTTGTGGGTACTTTGAAGCACAAGTACGTTGATGCCAATGCAGAGCTAAAGCGTGTGAGGGCAGAGAGGGATGTAGCGGTGACGGAGAAGAAGAAAAGCAATGAGGAGCTCCAAGCGGCCAAGGTTGAAACTGGCAAAATTAATGAGGAGCTTCTGATGACGAGACAGGCTCTTGAGAAGGCGAACTCAGACCTTGTCCAACTGGAGACCGCTCATGCCAATGATATACAAGCCTTGAGGTTCGTGCAATCCCAACGTGGCGAGCTTGCAAACGAGTTGGGTGTGACGAAGGTCGCTCTTGCAGATGCCAAGAAAGCTTACTTCGAGTGATCTGACATAGTGAAAGAGACCGTGAAGGATGCCTTTGATATGGCTTTAAAACAGATCAGGCATTTGAACCCCAACATTGACCTGAACTTCTCTGGGTTTCACTATAGAGCATATGTTGGCCAGTTAATCCCGCCTCCTTCATCCCCTGGCGACAACTCGGTGTCCGAACTGGATGGAGGTCGGGTCAGCGAGGGGGAGGAAGAGGTCTCCACCGCCATCCACCCCGGAGGAGAGGAGGCTCCATCCGAAGCGGCAGCTCCTTCTAGTTGAGTGGCTGAGGTCTTTGCTTTGCCATATCGTCTGTTTTAGGGCACTGAGGCCCATTTTGCTTTGTATAGATTTCCACCGGTTGTCCATCCCGGTTTCGCTCTTTTTGTTTTGATTTGTGTACTTAAACAAATTAATCATTAGTGGTAGTTTACTTACTTCTTGATCAATTTGAATATGTTTCCATGTCTTTCGTTCATAGCGACATTGAATTAATTCAATGAACCCAAATCTATGTTCAGAGTTCTATTGCATGACCTGCAGAATCTTCTTAAAATATTCTTCTGGCATTAAAGACCGGGTATATGAATGAAGATTTCTAATTAAACCTCCATATTGCGTTCACATTGACCGGGATCCAGTCCAGGATAAGGGCAAGTTGTCACATGTTCAAACTTGGTTTGGAAACGCGACGTTCAAACATTTTGACCTGATCAGGGTCCTCATGACAATTCGCGTTATTATCCTGGAGTGAGTTTTGATGCATCAAAGTTGCGAGGGCTCATAGTAGCGGCTTCACTTTATTGAGAAACCGGGCCCAATGGCCCTGGTTTTAATCTTTCATTAGTGCCTTATTTATGACTTGGTTCAATGACCCTAGGTCTGTTTATTCGTTCATTTGTTTGCAACTAGTACAATTTGGAGAGTCTGGAACTTGATTCTCAACCAAGAAGTTCTTCATTTATTTGAAAGATAACTTGCTTAAATGAGCTGGCCAACATGGTCGACGTTAAAACAATTCCAAAAAGGGAAATTGAATAAATGTAAAAACTGAATTCAGAATAAATTAAAGCAGACTCGGTTTGTCCGCAAACAATAAAATAAACATGGAACTTGGATCTAACTGTAATAGACTCTCAGCTTATTTGCGTTCCACGTTCTTTTGATTGGCTTCTTGTCCAGGGTCTCCATCTTATAAGCTCCCTTGTCGAGTTTCTCCTTGATCCGGTAAGGACCTTCCCAGTTTGCAGCAAGCTTGCCATCCCTGCCATTTTTATTCCCGACGCCTGCTCTTCTAAGCACCAGGTCACCTTTGTTGAATGATCGGGGCCTAACCTTTTTGTTGTATTTGGCCGCGATGAGTTGCTTGGTAGCCATATCTCGGCAATGCATCTTGATTCTGACCTCGTCGATCAAATATAATTCCACCGCCAATGCTTCATTGTTCATCTCCTCACTTTATTGAAGAGTTTTCATTCTCCTCCATGACGACTGGCCTATCTCGACTGGGATCATTGCCTCGCATCCGTAGGTCATCCGGAAAGGAGTTTCCTAGGTTGACGTTTGAACGCTGGTCCTATAGCCCCACAAAACATAATACAATTGTTCAACCCAGCTGGACTTTGCATCCTCCATCCGCTTCCTTAGCCCATCGACGATGACATTGTTAGCTGCTTCAGCTTGACCGTTTGAGTGAGGATGCTCTACGGAAGCAAAATGGTGTTTGACGTGGAACCCTGGCATCATTTCTTGGAAACCCTTATCAACAAACTGGGTTCCGTTATCCGTCACTACCTCGGCAGGGATCCCGAACCGAGAAATAATGTTGCGTTCAAAAAATTGCTGTACGCGAGCAGAAGTGATTGTAGTTAAGGGCTCAGCTTCTATCCACCCATGACAATCCGCTAGAGTCTCAGAAGGCTTATAGACTTCATGGAACCCCCACCTAATTTCAAGTCCTCTCTTCACAAGGTGGTCTACCGCAGAGTTATGTGAATGAGGCAGGTAGGTGATCTTTGTTTCCCAGTCTATTTCTAGCAACATTTTTACTTCCTCAAGAATACCAAAGTCCTTGTGAGTTCTTTTGTGTGTCCGGGGCGATTTTTTTGGGGGGGGAGGGGTGGCCCGCTCCTCAAATTACAAAAAAGAACCTTTCAAAAAACCATATTTTAGCCTAAAAAATGTTTTAACATTTTCACTTTAGTCCCTACTAAAGGTTTCGTTCGGGGACTAAAATAAAAATATTAAAAGTTTTATGAGGCTGAAATGTGATTCCCTCAAACTCTAGGTTCTTTTCTGTAATTTTCACCCCTGCCAATTTCAATTTCTGGCTCCGCCACTGCCTGTGTTCATGAACAATAAGGTCGAGACACTCCGTGGAATATATTTCCACCCAAACTTTCTTAAATCCCATAGCCCATGTCATTTTAAAAATGAAAAGATAAACCCAAATTTTTGAAGATAGTTCATCCCAAAGATCAATAGGATGTATGAAACCTTTAACAAAATTCCGCCGAGTTTTGGATTAGACCCCCACAAGCATGTTTCATATCTGTAGCTAAGAAAGCACCATCCATATTCACCCTTACACAATCCTCCTTTAGTGGTCGCCAAAACTCAAGACCAGGAGCTAGAGTAGCACCTTGAATTTTTCGTCCCTACTAGACAATCATTAGTTAGAATCATGCACTCCACCATTGCACTTGTGTTGGCTACAATGTTTTCATTGGGGATAAATTTCTTCTAAGAAACAAACAAGTTCCTTCAACACCACATAAACCAACACAAAATGGTACTTAAATAATTGATTTTGGTTTCCATAGTTTCATAAATATTTGGTATGAATTTAATGAATGGTCCCTATATTCTTAATGAGTTTTTATTTTGATCCCTATACTTATACGGAATTTTTATGAAATTATATAGACTAAAATCAACTATTTAAAACTATATGGATTGAAACCAAAATTTAATCAACCTCTAAAGATAAAGAGGAAAATTAACACTTTTTTTTCTTTTTGTTACAAATGTAATTAAAGTTCAAAACTCTTGAAATAAGATATGGTAAAAAGACAAAAAAATATCAGCTGAACTTCAAAATCCCAAATCAGTCTTGTTACTTAAAAGAGTATAGGTATTAACTAGAAGAGTTTAGCAATTGACAAATTATTTTAATAGGAAATCATTAATTTATGATTTTAAAGTTCAAATAATATTTTAATTTTAATTTTTTTGGGGTGTTTTTTCCCCTTATATCTATCTGCAAGGCTTGGAAGTCATAAACAATAAGATTTTCAAGATTATCTTATTTAGAAGTTGTTCTAGTGTAGAACACAAATGTCTAGCCTTAGATAAGCTAGTAAGTTGATGTAGGATCTTTAGTCTTCTCTTAGATATCTATGGATGAGATACCCAGATAGATAGGAGATCACAGAGCTTGAACATAAGGGTTTTCACCCAAAGATGTGGGGTGTGTGCTCTGTGTATGCAATATGGTAAATAGGTTGAGAGAGAGTGTGTGTACCGTGCACCTGTTAAATCCTTCCTATTTATAGAGGGAGGAACACGGCGGTTGGTTGGTGGCGTGTACGCCTCTTCCACTCCGGCATGTTCCCATTTCCGTTATCCATGATGATTAAGATCATGGGATCGTGGGATCATGGGTCTTGCCCTACTAAGTGCACGTCAATGGGATCATGGGTCTCGTCCGACTTAGTACACATCAATGGGCCTCATCTTCCGAGGCCCATTTATCTCGATCCCACAACAGTTGCCCAAGCTCGGTCGTTCGGTGTTTCGATCGGCCGAGTTGATTTTATTGTGGAAGATTTTTCCTGGAAGATTTTGCCGCTAAGCCCGACTTTTGAAATCGAGTAACCTTCGAACCTTTAGCCTTCGAATGCCTGACTTTATACTCGGGTATTCACTGGTCCTCTCATTTCACCCTCGTGTAGATTGAGGACGAGTTGCACATCTTAACTCCCGCCTTGGCGATTCACTAATTTGACTAGGTGCCTTTTCATTTACCCGCGTAGCAGCGGATAACCTCTATTCTGACGCCTGCAGCCACGCGTCCTCAAATGCCGCCTTCGGTTATCGTGCCCATTAATGGCCCCTGGTGTTTCACACGTCTTTTAACCCGCCAGTCATGATTACTCGATGGTTTTCACCTCGTAATTGTCACGGCGATTGGCACTTTGGGGTTCCTAGGCGCTTCCTCGCCTATATCTTCTAACCCTTTCATCTCATTCTTCACTTTTGCACTCACTAAGACTTCTGAAGCGATTGAAGAAGCCTCCACTTGCAGAGCATTCCTTTGCTGTTCTTCTTTCTCAGAACGTAGTTCCCTCTCATCACTTTCTGGTATTACACTTGATCTCAATGTTCTTGCTTGCTTTATATGCGTATGATTTTCGATTGAACTGTGTAACTCCTCTTCTACTGCATTTCCCCTTTTGGTAATTTCGTTCTTGAGTTTTCTGGGTATTCTGGGTGTGAATAGATTTGAATTCATAATTTCTGGGTAGTATTTCTTTGCATTCGTAGGAGCTCCTTTTGAATCCATAACTTTTAAGCCATTCGGGCAACGGGTTTAGCGCCGATAGGGTTGTTTGCGCCTATAGCCCCTTATCATTTACGAAGATGGATCCCGATCCCGAGATGCTAGTGGACATGTATGGTAGACCTATCCCGGAGGAAGATAGGGAAATTCTTAAAAATGTCACTGGTACGACCAAGCTATGGCTATGAACCATCCTTCCTACAGAAGAAGAAAGGATGGGAAGATTACTTGGCCCCACTCGGAGAGGTGGCTCTTCTCGGGGAGGTGGCTCATCTCGGGGAGGTGGAAGAAGGGGAGATGTCCGAGATATACCATTGCCGTTATCTATTTCGGCCGCAAGTGCACCAGCTTCTTTGTCGGCCGCTTCTTCCTCGACGCCCATGGTTAATCATCCGCCGACCATGTTTCGAGGTTGTAATCCTTGCGAGAATTGCCGTCATAAGGCGACAGAGCTTATCCACCACGGCCAAGAGAGAGAAGCCGATTTACTTATTGACAAATGTCGCTGCAACATCGGGCCACCGACGACTTCAGCTGCTGCTTCTCAGATTCCTCCTGTCTCTTTGTTCTGTGATACTCGTCGTGTCACTCCTGTTACATCAGGTATACTTGATGATTCTAACTCTTCCCTTTGTTTTTTGTTTATTATAGGTATTAGATGTCTTCCCCTTCTCACCCATCTCATCAATCCGAGACCGGAGAATCTCGCCCTTCAGGTCTTCTCGGTTGACGTCGGCTAAGGAATATGCTATTAGCGATCTTTTAACCGGAGTACGGAATAAAATGTCCGCCAAAGAGCTTGACCGAATCGTCCCGGTGGCGAGGGATATAATGTAGTTTTGCCTTCGGTGAACGAATCGGTAGCTTCGGTCGGTTATCGATAAAGGTGGCCATTTCTTTTATTTTTATCGGGATGTAATTACCCATCTTGGCCTTCCGTTTCCCTTTTCTGACTTCCAAATGTGCCTACTCCGCCACCTGCACTTGGCCCCTTCGCAACTACACCCGAATGGTTGGGCCTTTTCCTTAGCGTTTGCGAATTACTGCACGAAACATGAACTCAAGTGTTCCGTACCCGTGTTCTGCAACTTCTTCATACCTTTGGAAACCAATGTCACCTTGGAGGAAGAGAAGATGTGGTTCGGTTGGACGTCTCTTCGTGGTTGTCATGGACGAAAATTTCTAAAGCCGTTCACGGACTCATGGAAAGGGTTTAAGTCCTCCTTTTTCAAAGTAGTTGCCAAACCCCAGGAGTTACCTTGGTTTCTCCAGAGGAGCCCGTCTGGGAAAATTGAAGAGCGCTTTCCGCTATATTGGGGTGAAAGTCATCACAAGTTTCAATCCAAGGACTTCTTACCCGCCCCTTCGCGGTGTTCGATTCCGAGGATGAAGCCATTGTTAAATTAACCAAACTTGTCGAGTAAAAGGGGCCTTTGGTGGACTCGGCCGATTACATTACCTCTATCAAATCAAAACCCGTCATGGGTATGATATTTCTCGCTTTCATCATCTTTGTTTGTATTTCCTCGGATGCATGATGCTATTTATTTTTCTTTTCAGGTGACCAAATGGGGAAAAGGCCCGAGTACCTTGACGTGACTTGCCGTCGGGAGATGGCCCATACACCCACGGGTGGAAAACGAGTACCCTCGAGTTGAGAGCCTAGCATTCCCCTGGTTTCCAAGAAGGCAAAAACTTCCAAGAAGAAAGCTACCACTCCATCTTCCTCGTTCCGAGCACGATATTCAACAAGATGTGCCCTCGGGATGCATTCAGGGCCCCCTTAGTCCGAGTTCCTTCTTCCTATCTTTGGGAAGGCCATTTTCCTCCAGGTCTTCGCAAAGGTCTTCGTGCTCCCCCAAATTATTTTGATGGGAAGAGACTTACTGAGACTGAGAAGGAGGAGCTCTTGGAGCTGTCTCGCGTGAACTTGAAGAACGCCGACTTATGTCAGTTAGTTGCCCGTCTAAAGGAGAAAGTCGGCATCAATGAAGAGGACTTAGATGCCCTTGAAGAGGAGAAGAAACAAGTTGAAGAACGGTTGACCCAAGCACTTGAGGATTGGGAATTGGCAAAGGGCCAGAAGGAGAGCCTTGAAGAAGAACTCGGCCGGACCCGTGACCGCGGTCTTAACAAGGTGAATCGAAGTCGCTCGGAGGCGCAGTGATTCATCAAGAAGACACTGGGAGCCATGAACCAGCACAATGGTAAGATTGCGGCCTTGGAGTCCGAGTTGGCATCTTGCAAGGACGCGGCGTCCTCGGACATAGCTTTATATAAAGATGCCCTCTCCGTTGCCCAAGCCGATGTGGCCAAACTGACGAACGACGTCAAGGATGCGTTTGATAACGCCCTGGAGCAGGTTCAATTTTTGAACCCCATGGTGACTTTGAATTTGGACGGGGTTCATATGAACGCCTATGTTGAAGACGGGAAGTTTTTCCCCGCTCCTTCTCCAAATGCCGGTTCTCCCCGCTCCTACTTCCGAGACGATCCCGAGATGGCCATGGCCAAGACCAGTCTCCTCCCCAGGCTGAATCTCCGACCGTATTTTGTATTTTGTTTTGTTTGCGCTCTTCTTTGCCCGGGCTTTTTGTAATGAACAAGAACTATTAATACAAACTTATTTCGTTCGAATTGACTCCTTTTTTCCTAATTGATTTATCTGCTTTTTTTTCTGCCTTTCGACTTTAACTGTAGTTGGGGTCCGACGTGATCAGCGTCGGAGACCTTTCATCGACACTCCTAGTCATTTTAGACTCGGGATATTTTAAATTTGGCGACTTTGCCGCCATGACATGTTAGGCGTAATCGGGTTTTAACCCTGAGTCGCTCATGTTTTCTATTGATACTCTCCTTGTCATTCAAGACTTGGGGTACGTGTTTCCTTGACGGCTTCGTCATGATGACATTTTTCGTGTAATTGGGCTTTTGCCCTGAGTCGCTAATGTCTTGTTTATGAAAGAGTATTTTATTACAATTCATAGACGTTTACTGTCCTGAGTTATACTCGGCCTTTAACACTTCATGATTGCAAAATATGGGCTCCATGATCCTATATTCTTTTATTCCTTCAGTCGACGAAGTTACATCAGATTTAATTCCCGTGGGAATATGCATGTACTTGCGACCGATTTACCTAAAAATAAAGTTAAAGTGAAATTGCAAAAAGCAGAAAACATTTAAATTTTGGAATCTAATTTCCCCGACTTCAGCTGTAATAAGCCTTGAGCTTATCCACGTTCCAGGTCCTTTTGATTGCTTTGCCGGTCAACGATTCCAGCATATAAGCTCCCTTTCTGAGTTCCATTGTAATGCGGTAAGGTCCTTCCCAATTTGCGGCGAGTTTGCCATCCCGAGCGTTTTTATTGCCAATGTCGACCCTTCGGAGTACCAGGTTGCCCTTTATGAACGAGCATGGAATTACCTTCCTATTGTATCTTGCGGCGACGAGTTGCTTGGTGGCTAAATCCCGAAGGTGAGCTATGACTCTGACTTCGTCTATGAGATCCATTTCCACTGCCAACTCCTGATCATTCCGCTCTCGCGAATGGCGTAGCGTTCTCCATGAGGGTTCCCCGACTTCGACTGGGATCATTGCTTCGCATCCATATGTGAGTCGAAACGGGGTCTCGCCTATAGATGTCTGAGTAGTGGTCCGATGTCCCCATAACACAGAGTGTAGATGTTCAACCCAACTACCCTCGGCATCTTCTATACGCTTCCTCAGTCCATCCACTATGACCTTGTTGGCTGCTTCAGCCTGCCCGTTGGATTGTGGGTGTTCAACCGAAGCAAAATGATGCTTAATCTGAAAGTCGGCTACTAACTTTTGAAAGTTTTTATCTACAAATTGGGTTCCATTGTCGGTTACCAACTCAGCTGGTATTCCGAAACGCGAAATAATGCTTCTCTTGAGGAATTTCTGCACATTTGCCGAGGTGATGGTCGCCAAAGGTTCAGCCTCAATTCACTTGGTGAAGTAATCCACCGCAACAATGAGCCACTTCAATTGTCCTTGTGCCGCCTTGAATGGCCCCAACAAGTCCATGCCCCATTTGTAGAACGGCCGGGCCGAGATCGTGTCAACTCGGATGGAGGGGTCCATATTATCCGCCGTGTTTCGGCGGCTTTCACATTTTTGGACATGAGCCTTGGCATCCGGGCCATAGTAGGCCAATAATACCCGGCTCGTATTGCTTTTCAAGCCAACGCCTTTGCTCTCATGTCTTTGTCCGTTTATTCCTTCATGGATTTACGCAAGTACGTCCGGGCTTCAAGTTGGTCGAGACATTTGGCCATCGGAGAGTGTAAACCCCTTCGATATAACCGATCATCCATCATTGAATAAGCGGCTCTTTGTTCGATCGATCTCTTTGATTCCGCGCGTCTTCCGGAACGATCCCCCTTTCTAGATAGTCGGCAATTGGCTTTCTCCAATTGCGATTATTTGAAATAAGCATGATGCAACTCGATTCTAGGAGATTCTGCTGTATCACAGTCCGAAGATTACCCGGACCTTTAGTGCTAGCGAGTTTAGACAGGACATCGGCTCTAACATTTTCAGTCCGAGGAATGTGCTCAATTTCTACTTTATCGAAATCAGCAATGATATCCTTCACTTTTCGCAAGTATTTTGCCAACAACGGGCCTTTGGCTTGATAGGTTCCTTGTATATGGGAAGCCACCAGTTGAGAATCGGTTGCTAAATGGACCTGTTGAGCTCCATTCTCCTTAGCCTGCAGTAAGCCTGCGATGAGGGCCTTATACTCGGCCTGATTATTTGATGTCGGGAAATCCAGCCGAAGTGACAATTCAATTGCAACTCCTTCAGGGCTCTCCACAATGACTCCCGCGCTGTTTCCCTTAACATTTGATGAGCCGTCTACAAACACCTTCCACGGCTCATTTTGCATTCCCTCCATTGGAGTTGACGGGGTTAACTCCATTAGGAAATCAACCAAGGCCTGAGATTTGATTGCTTGCCGGGCTTCGTAGCTGATGTCGAACTCGGACAATTGGATTGCCCACTTATCATTCTTGGCTAAGTCGGTTTATGCGACTTGACGTATGGGTTGATTGGTCCTGAAGACAATAGAATGCTCGTGAAAGTAATGGCGCAGTCGCCTTGCCGCAGTCAGCAATGCAAATGCCATTTTCTCCAACTTCTGATATCTCAATTCAGAACCTTGTAAAACCCGCTAACGAAGTACACCGGTTTTGCCCTCCTCCAATTCTCGGACGAGAACGGCACTGACCGCTTCCTCTCCTACTGATAAATATAGGATCAATGTTTCTCCGGGTTCAGGTTTAGAGAGCACTGGCGGAGATGCCAGACACGACTTTATCTTTGCAAATGCCTCTTCACAATCCGAGTTCCATCCTCCATGCGCCTCTTTTTTCAAAAGTTTGAAAAAAGGAAGTGACTTTTCAGCCGACTTAGGAAAAAACCTTGTCAACGCTGCCAATCGCCCTGTTAATTGTTGGACTTCTTTTTTGTTGACTGAAGCCTTCATTTCCAACACTGCTTTGCATTTTTCTGGATTGGCCTCTATTCCCGGTGGATCGTAAAAAACCCAAGAATTTGTCCGATGGTACTCCGAATGCACATTTGGTAGGGTTCCGTACGATCCGATGCTTTCGCAGTTTTTCAAATGTACGTCGCGAGATCATTGACATGGTTGTTCTCTTCCTTCGATTTGACTATCATATCGTCAATATATACTTCCACGTTATTCCCCATTTGACCAGCAAAAACCTTAGTCATCATCCTTTGATAAGTAGCTCCAGAATTCTTAAGGCCAAAAGGCATCACGTTGTAGCAGTAATTAGCGCTATTTGTGATGAAAGTCGTCTTTTCTTGATCATCGGGATGCATGGCTATCTGATTGTACCCCGAGTATGCGTCCATGAATGATAGGAGTTGAAAACCCGAGGATTTATCCACCAGTTGATCTATGTTAGGCATTGGAAATGCGTCTTTTGGGCATACCTTATTCAGATCTTTGTAATCAGTACAAACACGCCACTTCCCATTTGGTTTCTTAACCATAACCACATTGGAGAGCCATGTCGTGTATTGTACTTCCCTGATAAATCCGGCTTCGAGTAACACCTCCACATGTGCTTCTAAGGCCTTAGACCGATCGGAGCCTTGCTTCCTCTTCTTTTGCGCCACGGGTGTTGAGCCGAGGTGGATCGCCAAACTATGGCAAAGAATTCGGGATCCATACCGGGATTTCGAGGCCTTCCATGCAAATACATCTTTATTTTCGACTAAGAATTTTTCAATTTCCCTACGGATCTCGGGATCCAACCTTTTCCCGACTTTAGTGATTTTCTCTGGGGTGTCCCCCAAGACATAGTCCTCGAGTTCATCATTTGGTTATGCTCTTTGGATCTTGTCTTCTTCCCTCAAATCTAACTCCTCAACTTGGACCGACCCGGCTTCTTTCTCTGATTCGCCTTTCTTTGAATTTTTACTACCTTTGACCGTGTCAAAGTAGCATTGCCGAGAGTCTTTTTGGTCGCCTTTGACGGTAACCACTTTGTTTCTCTTGTTGATAAACTTCGACACGGTGATTTGAGGACACCAACATATTCCGAGTCATTAATAGCGGGTCGTCCTAGGATGATATTGTATGAGAAGGGAAGTCGGCAAAGACAAACCAAACCACTTGTCTTAAAAGCCTCCTTGGTGCCCAGTGAGTTTGAGATCAATGAATCCCTTTGGACGGGTATCTTGACCGTTAAAACCCGTTAACACGGTCTTACGGGGCTTGCTCTTCGGAGTCAAACCTCATGCGTTTGAACGCATCCCAAAGGATGATGTTAACGGCGCCGCCATTATCCGAGAAAGATTTTCCTTACACGACGTCCACCAACGTTCCGTGATGACCGGGTCGTCATGATGCCCTAGTATTACCTCATCCAGTTCTTCATCGGTGAATCGAGTGCGGGGTAGGAGCTTTGCGGATTCTCCCTTAAACTCGGGATGACTTCTTACGAGAGGATCTCTTTCAAATACTTTTCCTCCGACTAACCGAGTCTCCTCCTCCACCAAAACCTCCGACTATGACATTACAGTCGAATTTTGACTCGCGAAATTTGTCATCCTGACCTCGCCCCAGTTTCCTCTGTTCTCTTCTCTTCTTTTCAGGTGCCGGGCTCCTACTTCACGCCTTCCCCGACGCTTGTTTTGCCGTCCTTGTGTTTGTATAACATAACGGCGTAGTTTTCCTTCTCGAATAAACTTCTCAATGGAGTCCCGCAGGTCCCAACACATGTCCGTCGTGTGGCCATGCTGATCATGGAACTCGCAATATCTATATTTATCCAGAGTGGTTTCATTGCAATTGGCCGTGGTCGTTCCACCTTTTCCATCTTCGTTAAGGAGACTTCCTTCCAAATTTGTGCTTGCGGTATCCTTAATGGGGCATATCTGTCATATCTTCCTTTAGCCTTGTCTCTTCTTGATTTGTTATCCCTTACATGTGTCCGAGTATCCCGCTGATTCATTCCGAATTGTTGCTTCTCTCTGGGAGGCGGGCTTCTCGCCTTACTTCGAGGCGCGTGGGTCATGATGTCCATCTGCTCCAGCTCTATGTATTGTTTAGAGCGATCTCGGAAATCTGACAGAGTTTTGGGCCGACGTTTCATCACCGACTTCTTCAAGCAAGAATCCTTGTCTAAGCCTGAAATCACACAATGCAAGTGTACCTCATCCTTCAACACGGGGACATGTAAGGCTACGTCCTTGAAACACTCCAGATATTTTTGTACTATCTCTCCCGGCGCGGCGCTTAACCCGGGTCGAGTTGGAACTCGGTTTTTGGTTGTTTCGGCTTGTGGCGAAGTTCGCAAGAATTTCTTTCGAAATCCTTCATGTCGGTGATCGACTTCATTGGTAGAGAGCTGAACCATATTTGAACCGGACCTCGAAGTGTTCCGGCAAATAGTCGAGGGATCACCGGCCTAGTAAACCCTTTCACCATTATATCCGTTTTAAAGTGACCAATGTGCAATTGTGGATCTTGACTTTCGTCATATTTAGGAAAATCTTTGGTATCCAAACATTTTGGATATGGGGCGGCCATTATTTTATCCACGAAAGGACTCTGGATATTGTCATCATAGGCATCTGACTCAGACGAAGTCGGCGTCGCATCTTTCTTTGAGTGCTTGCGGGCTGCGGTGGTTCCTTTTGCTTTTTCACCGATTAACTTCTCTCGCCTCTGCCCGACTTCGTCCTTCTTTGTCAAGGTTTGCCCGAGAATTCACTTCCTGATCATGCTCAATTGGGTTCCCTTCGAGCTGTCTCAGGAATTTGATATATTTCTGCAAGGCTTGTATCTTCCGCGACCGCTCCTCGACGAGTTGTTCTTGATCTTCCCCGAGTATGATTTCTTCTCTCTATTGTGCCCGGAAGTTTCGCTTCCCGAGATATGGAAACCTCATCTCGGCTATGGCCGACAACATGTTTACCGGAATCCGAGTATGGTTTTCTGCATATCCGAAATGTCACTCGAACATCCGCTTCCACTCTTCATTTCGACTATCCAACTCCTCCCTGAATTCTCGGGCATCCTCCTCACGCTGTAGGCGATTACGGATTTCAATTTCCCCCATCCGATTATACGAGGCGAGTGTGGTTTGCATAATGCGAATGTCGGGGTCTATCGTCGGAACTCTAACGTATGTTCTTTGTGGTAGAGCTCTGCGGGTTAATTTCTTTGGATGATGACATTGTCGGGAGGAGGAGAATTGGCCGTGTCCGATGTCTCAAATTTGGTCTCTACCATCACATTTCTCGATTTCGGGTTGATAGAACCTTCCTGACGAGATGTTTGCTCCTGGAGATGTTGCCTTGCTTCTTCTAGCATCTGATCCTGCCGAGTTTCCACATTTCTTCTTCTGGTGTTCGCCATTCTCCTAGTTACACTCTTGGTTTTGCTATGTGGGATTCGAAATTTACGGTCCCCACGGTCGGCACCAATGTTCTAGTGTAGAACACAAATGTCTAGCCTTAGATAAGCTAGTAAGTTGATATAGGATCTTTAGTCGTCTCTTAGATATCTATGGATGAGATACCCAGATAGATAGGAGATCACAGAGCTTGAACATAAGAGTTTTCACCCAAAAGCGTTGGGTGTGTGCTCTGTGTATGCAATATGGTAAATAGGTTGAGAGAGAGTGAGTGTACCGTGCACCTGTTAAATCCTTCCTATTTATAGAGGAGGAACCCGCGGTTGGTTGGTGGCGTGTCCGCCCTTCCACTCGACATGTTCACATTTCCGTTATCCATGATGATTAAGATCATGGGATCGTGGGTCTTGCCCCACTAAGTGCACGTCAATGGGATCATGGGTCTCGTCCGACTTAGTACACATCAATGGGCCTCATCTTCCGAGGCCCATTTATCTCGGTCCACAACAGAAGTTTATCTAACCTATTTTATGTTCCCAGCCGCGAGAGAGAGATAGAGAGAGAGAGAGAGAGAGAGAGAGGGAGAGGGAGAGGGAGAGGGAGAGGGAGAGGGAGAGGGAGAGGGAGAGGGAGCAATATGCTTCTTAAGGTTGAAAAATCTATTAAATTGTGCCGCGGTATTAAATAAACATATATTGAGAGGAGGTTTTTCTGTTAATTACTGAAATGTATGAGTATTTTTTATTAGAAATAAAAGTTTCTTAACTTAATATTTTATTATTTATCCTTCATATTTTCATGCTTATCTTTGACATTCTCAGTAGTCATATTTAACATTTTCAGTACTCAGATTTTTTAATTTCTTTCCATAATCATCTTAAATATATTTGTTTTTTACATGTACGTAATAAACAAAAAATAAAGTGTTAAAAACATGAAGGATAGGTATTGAAAATATCTAAAATGACTGCTGAAAAATAAAAAAATTACTAGTTAAATATTAGAATATAAAAAACAAATATTAAAGTTGTAAAATATGAGGATTAAAAATAATGAAAAATTACGTTGACAACCTTGAAGTTGTAAAATACCGTCGTGTTTCTTATTAACAATTATATTTTAGAGTTACAAATTTATATTTTCAATTTCCTCATAAAATTAAGTATTGTTATTCTTTTATATTATTAATTGAATTGTATGATTAATTATATTTTTGTTGAATAAGGTGTTTACTTGTTCCATTAGATATATCGTTTTACTATTTTAATTAGGATAATTGTAAATTAAATTCAAGTATATACTTAGTAGTTCTTAAATAGATTTTTGAAAAATGTTTATTCGCTAGGATTCTAGGATTAATTTACATTAATCAATAATACGCCTAGAGTTTTGCACGTTTATGACTTATATAACTCTAACTTTTTCGATTGTGATGGCCACACATGTTATCGGAGGGTCGTCATCTTATTGGTTAATCTCTCTCTATTATTTTTGTAAATAAGTACGTTTCTCAGGGAAGATTTTAAGTTATACTGGGTGGGTGAATATCTGAAAAATTATTGTTTCATCGTATTAATTGGGTTAAGGATTGTGTTCGTGGTTCCAAATGGCAACTCCAAGAATACATGACTCGATAAGAGGTTGCCTCCATGATAAAAAAATGGGTCCCTCCACTTAAAAATAAAATTTAAAGAAAAAAACCACTCGTGCCGAAAATTAAATAAACTAAACAAAGCTGCCCCAATTTTGAGTATAAAAGATTCCGTGCAAAAGGTGAAGAGGTCACCAAGGTTTGACTTGAGCAGGCGCACACGGATGACTAAGTCGTCTTTTTCTTCTGTTTCTCATGAACATTCACGTGGCTAAGTTATTTTTAGGAAAAATCCTAATAAAATATCATTTAAACTTGAAAATCTCCAAAAAAAGTCTACTAAAAAAAGAAACGGACAGAGAGGTATGCATGAAAAAAATTTAAATTTTGAATATTTGAGCAAACGATAAAATCACTCTTTCCTTCATTCCTTATCTTTCATCCCTTCACCTCTTCTCTCTCTCCACTCCATTCACTTTGGCAGAATGCTCAACTAGCAGGGTGGCAAGCGCAAATTGATAAGTAAATATTTTATAATTAAATTAGTATAGATTCGATATATATTGGATAGGATTTATTAATATTTTATACTTATTTAATTATCTTTATGTACTTATCTATCTTTCAATTAAATATAGGATAAAAAAATATTATAACAGAAAATCTATTGATATCCTATTTTATTTTGTAGGAGATATGATGTGATCTAAGAGAGGAGAAAATATAAGAAGGCTCATCATTATTGGGCAAGGAATTAAATTAAAAAGGATATAGTACATTATATTATTATATTAAATAATATAATATAATATGCAAAAAGATGAAACACGTGAAGGATGGATGATTCAGAAGATATGCTATATCCTATCTTTAAAGCAATTGGAATAAAGCAGTGGGACCCGCGTGAAAAGTATAACCTAACAAATAGCTATAAATTGAGACGCACAGGAGAAGAAAAAAGACAATTCGGAATTCGAAAAAGACGCTAAACAACAATTGAAGAGCGCAAAGATGCAGGAGGCACAACCAATTCAAGAAGGAATTTGAAGACGCGGGGAGGAGCATATGAGACTAAGGGATTCTTTAAGAGTCTTGATTTCTCCTTTCTTTTTCTTTCTGTCGAATCGAAT
Source organism: Acacia melanoxylon (assembly GCA_019022615.1). Classification (NCBI taxonomy): domain Eukaryota; kingdom Viridiplantae; phylum Streptophyta; class Magnoliopsida; order Fabales; family Fabaceae; genus Acacia; species Acacia melanoxylon. Next base: position 4,240,749 of record JAFJYJ010000042.1, read on the forward strand.
ATTATTTTACTTTCATGATTTTTTCTTATAGCCATGCTTGGCTAGTTTTCTTTAGTAGTTAGGGCGAGGATGAACCCTATGCGAATTTAAAGGATTTGTTTGGATTCTTTATTATTTATTATTTTCTTAATTGAATGAATTATCTTTGCTTAATGCTTTCTTTAAGATTGATCACCTTTTAGATTGTTCATAGGTTGATGTATGACAATAGAGATGTTGGTGCATCTAACTAGAACCGTTAATTCATCATAGAGTTGCATGACCTAGACATAGGCTTACGAATTTATGCGATCTAATAATTCTGATTTATAAATATGATCTTTCCAAACAAAACTAAGACATTAGGTTGTTTTCAAAGATAACGGACTAAGGTAGCATCAAGACATTGGGACTTAGTCTAACTTTAGAGAATTGATCGTCAATTGTAGAAATAATAATCAATTAGGAATTCAATTTAAATACTTAGAGGAACATAGGGGGATTCTCACCTAGCTGCGTTTTAAATTACTCATCTTTTCTAAAAGTTGTTCTTGAATTTCTTGATTTTTGAATTCTTATTTTAATTCTTTAAATTCTCTTTGGTTACAACTCATATTACTCGATTCATCCAACTAAAGCGAAAATAGCGAATTAGTGATTGGAGTACTATTCCTCGTGGACGATCTTTTCTCACTACTTTATTACTTGTAACGATCGGTGCACTTGCCAAGTCGCTATCAAGTTTTTGGCGCCGTTCTTGGGGAATAGTTTTATTTCAACACTAAGAGTAGTTATGTAAACTCTAGATTGAATTTCTTTTTCTTTTGTTATTTAACTCTGTTTATGCGAGGTACCATAGACGGGAATTCGCCGTGATTTGATCCACGAAATTGAAAAGACTGTAAGGAGAAACGGAAACTTGCTCAACGAGTAGTAAAGGAAAGGCTAGTAACTCTAGTTTGCGGGACCTGAACCGATTATAATGGCGAAAATGGTCAGATCCTCCTCCTCCTCCAAAAAAAGACCATGGGCGATTATATGACGCTTAATCTGCCGAGCGGCAACTAGCATTGTCAATCCATTTGTGAATGCAAATAATTTTGAAATCAAGTCATCCCTCATAGGCTTGGTTCAACAACGCTCTTTTAGTGGGAGTGATTTAGAGGATCCTAATCGGCATATTGAGACTTTTCTGATTTGTGATACCATCAAGATGAATGGAGTTTCTGAAGGGGCTATTCGTGTGAGACTGTTTCCTTTCTCTTTGACGGGGAAAGTAGGAGCTTGGCTTCGTTCTTGTCCTAATGGAAGTCTCTCCACTTGGGACATTATTACCACAAAGTTCCTAGAGAAATTTTTCCCTTCTTCTAAGTATACAAAGCTCGCATCGGACATCCGTTGCTTTACTCAAGGCAATGGGGAATCATATTGCCAAGCTTGGGAAAGATTCAAGGAGTTGCTTAGGAAGTGCCCACAACATGAGCCGCAAGACTATGATCGGTGAGAATATTCCTCAATGGGATGCTTCCGTCCTCTAGGATGATGATTAATGCCGGCAGGTGGTACGCTAAAAATAAAACTCCGGAGGAATCATTGGAGTTGTTTGAAGATATGGGGTCCTTAGAGAATGAAACTGTTACTCCACAACCAAAGAGGGAGTTCTTGACTAGACTCTTACAATACAATGTTGGCCCACAATGAGAACATTGCCCAACAAAACAAGGTGATCCAACTGCAGGTTAGCTTCCATCACTAAACGGCTTGCCTCTTCTCGGTGTCATCTATCACTTCTCGGCCTCCTTTGCTTTGTGATTTTTGCAAGGGAACACGCTAATGGAGATTGTGCGGCATTCATTACTAGCGAAACAAAGCCTGAAGTTAACTACATGGGTAACCCTCCTAGAAATCGGTATAATCCGTATAGCAACACATACAATCCGTGGAAATCTCACCCAAACTTTTCCTATAAACCCCATAAAGACCTCGGCAGTTCCACCAAACCACCACTACCGATCCGGAAAAGGCTTTGACACGGTTGACTCTTACCACTACCGAATACATACGGGGATCGAAGCTTTCCGAATGAAACAAAGTCTCGCTCTCAAGAATCGGGGCTTCGATCCGGAATTTGGAGAATCGATTGGTCGGTTATCAAAGCAAATAGCGAGAGAGGAGCCGGGGGTTCTTCCCTAGTGATACCGTGGTCAATCTAAAGGAGCATTGTAAGGCCATATCTACAAGGAGTGGTATAGTGATTCGGCCGGTTGAGAAATCTGTTCCGGTGAAGGAAAAATCGAAAAAGGGGTGGAAGAACATGAAAAGGCTTTAGAAAAAGAGGAGGAAAAGGTGAGAATAATGATGTGCAGCAGGTTCCAAAGGAGATAGCTACAAAGAAGTCTCCCACTCCTTCTTATGCAAAACCTCCTTACCCCCAAAGGTTGAAGCAGCAGATTCAGAAGCAACAGTATGCCAGGTTCTTGGATATTTTTAAGAAACCGCAGATTAACATTCCTTTTGCAGAAGCTCTTGAAAATATGCCTAATTATGCAAAGTTCATGAAAGATTTGCTTTCCAAGAAGCATAAGTTGCAAGAGGCCGAAACAAGTGGCATTGACTCGGCGGTGTAGTGCCATTATTCAAACAAAGTTGCCACCAAAGCTTAAAGATCCGGGCGGCTTTAGCATTCCTTGTGCAATAGGGAACGTCAATATGGGCGAGCACTTTGTGATGCGGGAGCTAGTATAAATTTAATGCCCTTGTCTATTTCGAAAGCTCTCGGCATTAAAGAGATGAAGCCTACTATGATGTCGTTACGGTTAGCGAGATAGGTCCATTAAGAAGCCGAAGGTGTCATTGAGGATGTGCTTGTGAAAGTGGACAAATTTATCTTCCCGGTGGATTTTGTGGTTCTTAACATGGAGGAAGATGCTGAACTTCCATTGCTTTTGGGAAGACCCTTCTTGGCTACTGCTAGAGCGGTAATTGATGTAGCTGAAGGAAAAATGGAGTTCCAAATGAATGATGAGAAAGTCACTTACAATGTGTTTCAATCCATGAAATACCCGGTGATAATAGTGATTTGCTTTAGAATTGATGTAGTTGATGAGGCCATTCATGAAGGTCTTTTTCAAGAAGGTTCAGATGAGTCTATGGAGGATGATCTTGCTCAATTATTACAAGTGGAAGAAGAGGTTTCGCAGATGAGAATTCGATTTACGGAGTTAAGGGAGTGAAGAAGAAGGATTATGATGCGCCTTTGTTACTCCTAAGGTGGAACTAAAGGAGCTCCCTTCTAATGTAAAGTATGCTTTTCTAGGGAAGGATGACACTTATCCCATTATTATTAGTCTTTGAGTTGTCACCTATCGACGAAGAGAAGTTCTTTGAAAGTTTTGACTACCCACAAGATGCGCAATAGGGTGGTCTATATCTCGATTTAAAGGGGATTAGTCCTTCATTTTGCACTCATAAAATTCTTATGGAGGACGATGTGAAACCGGTAAGCAGCGGCCCCGGAGGAGACTTAACCCGACTATGAAGGAAGTGGTGAGAAAGGAGGTGGTGAAACCTGTTAGATGCGGTATGATTTATCCTATCTCTAATTCAAAGTGGGTTAGTCCGGTACATGTAGTACCGAAGAAGGGTGGAATCACCGTAGTGCGAGAATGAGAATAATGAATTGATACCTACTAGAGTTACGGGCTGGAGAATGTGTGTGGATTATAGGAGGTTGAATGATGCCACTCGCAAGGACCACTTTCCTTTGCCATTTATGGATCGGATGCTTGAGAGGCTTGCGGGTCACTCTTATTCTTGTTTCTTAGATGGCTATTCCGGTTACAATCAAATAGCGGTGGCTCCGGAGGATCAAGAGAAGACATCTTTCACTTGTCCCTTTGGGATTTTTGCTTATAGACGGATGCCCCTTCGGTCTTTGCAATGCCCGACTACTTTTCGAGGTGCATGTTGTCTATCTTCTCCGACATGGTCGAGAGATTTATTGAGGTATTTATGGATGATTTCTACTTTTTGGCACTTCTTATGATACTTGTTTGGCTAATTTGTCTTGTGTGCTCCAAAGATGTCAAGAGAGTAACTTGGTACTTAATTGGGAAAAGTGCCACTTTATGGTGAAAGATGGGATAGTCTTGGGTCATAGAATATCTGATAAAGGGATAGAAGTGGATAGAGCCAAGATTATAATCATCAAAGACTTACCTCCTCCCACCAATGTGCGTAGCGTTCGCAATTTTCTTGGTCACGCGGTTTTTATCGAAGGTTTATCAAGTATTTTTCCAAGATAGCCAAACCACTTAGTCGAGTTGTTGGTCAAAGATGAAGACTTTAACTTTAACAATAATTGTCTAGTGGCATTTAACTTGTTGAAGGAGAGATTGACCCTGCACCTATTCCGACGACGCCCGATTGGGAGTTCTTTATTTGGTGATGTGTGATGCCGGTGACTATGCTATAGGGGCTGTTTTGGGGCAAAGGAAGAATAAGTTGTTGCATGTTATTTACTATGCAAGTAAAGTTCGAATGAGGCACAACCGAACTATGCAACAACCGAGAAGGAGATGCTTGCAATTATTTATGCATTAGATAAGTTTAGACAGTATTTGATTGGTTCCAAGGTGATTATTTTTACGGATCATGCTGCTCTAAAATACCTCTTGACTAAGCAAGACGCTAAGCCAAGGCTTCTTCGTTGGATGCTGCTACTCCAAGAGTTTGATATTAAAATCAGAGACAAGAAAGGGGTGGAGAATGTGGTAGCCGATCACTTATCGAGGATACAGGTTAAGGAGTTACAGGATGATTCAGAGATGAAGATTCGAGATGAATTCCCAGATGAGTATGTCTTTGCAATCGGCAATGTACCTTGGTTCACGATATTGCTAATTATAAGGCAATTGGGATGATACCGGGACTAACATGGCGAGAGGAAGAAGTTCATGCATGATGTTCGGCGGTATATCGGGGATGAGCCTTTCTTGTTTTTCGGGTGTGCGGATGGAGTACTCCGGCATTTGTATCCCGAGGAGGAAACTCATAAGGTCCACGGCATTGTCACGAGTTCAGATTATGGTGGACATTTTCTTTGGAGAACGCACCTTCTTTGCTAAGATATTACAAAGTGGTTTTTATTGGCCTACATTGTACAAGGATGCTAGGAAGTTTGTGGAGCGTTGTGATCGTTGCCAAAGAACTGGGAATATCTCTAGGCGACATGAAATGCCCCTTAACAACATTCTTGTTATTGAGATATTTGATGTGTGGGGGATTGATTTTATGGGGCCATTCCCAAGTTCTTTTAACAACAAGTACATTCTTGTGGCTGTGGACTATGTCTCAAAGTGGGTAGAGGCAATTGCTCTTCCCACTAATGAAGCTAAGGTGGTGGTATCTTTTCTCAAAAAGAATATATTCAACAGGTTTGGGGTACCTAGGGCCATTATCAGTGATGGAGGAACTCACTTTTGTAACCGACAGTTTCAATGGTGCTTAGCAAATATGGTGTCACTCATCGTGTCACTACTACATATCACCCACAAACTAGTGGGCAAGTGGAGATTTCTAACAGGGAATTGAAGCAAATTTTGGAGAAGACTGTTGGGAAGTCAAGGAAGGATTGGTCTAAGAAGCTTGAGGATGCTTTGTGGGCGTACCGAACGGCATTCAAAACTCCTATTGGCATGTCGCCGTTTCAGCTGCTATATGGTAAGTCTTGCCACCTTCCGTGGAGCTTGAGCATAAGGCGCTTTGGGCAACTAAGCTGCTGAATTTTGATGCTAAATCGCTAATGAAAAGAGGTTACTTCGAGTTGAATAAGCTTGATGAATTCAGAATTTTTGCATATGAGCGTGCTAGCCTCTACAAGGAAAGAACCAAGAGATGGCATGACGGGAGGATTATTCCTAAAGAGTTTCATCCGGGACAAAGCGGTACTACTTTATAATTCTCGTTTGAAACTTTTTCCGGGAAATTGAAGTCTAGATGGTCGGGACCTTTTGTAGTCAAAGAAGTCACACCTTTTGGTGCAATTGTCATTGCACCACTAGGTTCGAGATGAAGCTTTTAAGGTGAATGGGCGGAGATTAAAGCCTTACCATGGTGGAGACATTGACGGAGGAAGAACCTACGTGGCATTGGAAGTTAAGAATTGTCGACATAGTCGGGGTCAAGACTATAAACCAAGCGCTTCTTGGGAGGCAACCCAAGGGTTCCTTTCATTATTTATTATTATTGTGTTTTTCTTTTGTTTTAGTTTTATTCAGGTTTGAAGATAATCACTCCTCTTGTAGCTGCAAAGTCTGGCTTGTGCACTCTTTCCTCTTTTAAAATTTGAAACATCATGGATGGTACCAGAAGAAGCACTCCACATCGAGTTAGAAGCCTAAACCAGGGGAGTACTAGTTTCTTTTCCTCTTTATATTTTAGCAACATTGAGGATAATGTTTGATTTAAGTGTGGGGAGGGATATAATTTCTTTGGTGATGCTTGTCCTTATTTTATTTATTTTTTAAGAATTTAATATTTGAGATTTTTGCATTGTTTAGGATTGACCTTAACTTTGAGCTTTCCCATCTTAGAGAATATTATCAAGTCAAACATTAAAATAGAAAAGAATGTTTCAATTAAGCCTCTAAGCCTTGAATTTTTGTATGAGTCTTGAAATTAACTATGAGAATAGAGATTAGTTTGTAGTATGGTCAACAGATTATTAGTTTATGAATATCTTGTTACATGATTTCTTAAGAAAATTCGATGATGACCTTGCTAGCTAAGTAAAACTTTTGTGTCGGGAAATGACTCAAAAAAAAAAAAAAAACTCTGCTGATATCTCTAGACTTGACTTAGTAACCGGTGCTGCATCACCCATGTGCAGGGTCGCGTCAAACGATAAAGTTAAAGAGGGTTATGAGTTGGGCTAAAAGCCTCTGAGGTGCCTGTTAGAACGAGTAACCGGTCCGCATCACCCATGTGTAGGGTCGCGTAAAAAAGGGACCTACAACGGCTCAAGAAAAAAAAAACGAAACGAAAACAAAAATGAAAAAAAAACGAAGAAAGAAAGAAAAAAAGATATGTTTTGCCTGAGGATCCCTATTAAATTAAATAAAAAGCTTGGTTTAGTGGGGGAATTTGATTTTTTTTTTTGGAGAAATTGAGTGGCGTAATATTCTTTTACTAATCTTATTGTTGAATTTATTGCGTGCCGATCCTTTGATCATGGGATGTTAAGAGATTATTACAATTGTTTAAGGCTATTGGCTTAGTGACCTATTCTTATAAGACATTAACATAAATAAGACTTGATGATATAATCTAAGTGTGGTGGTAAACTGCTCTCTGTTTAGGAATTTCATGAGTGATGTTCTTTTCAGATAATGAATTCTCTTTTCTTTTGCTTGAGGACAAGCAAATGTTTAAGTGTGGGAGAGTTTGATAAGTAAATATTTTATAATTAAATTAGTATAGATTCTGATATATATTGGATAGGATTTATTAATATTTTATACCTATTTAATTATCTTTATGTACTTATCTATCTTTCAATTAAATATAGGATAAAAGAATATTATAACGAGAAAATCTATTGATATCCTATTTTATTTTGTAGGAGATATGATGTGATCTAAGATAGGAGAAAATATAAGAAGACTCATCATTATTGGGCAAGGAATTAAATTAAAAAGGATATAGTACATTATATTATTATATTAAATAATATAATATGCAAAAAGATGAAACACGTGAAGGATGGATGATTCGAAGATATGCTATATCCTATCTTTAAAGCAATTGGAATAAAGCCGTGGGACCCGCGTGAAAAGTATAACCTAACAAATAGCTATAAATTGAGGCACGGGAGGAGAAGAAAAAAAGACAATTCGGAATTCGGAAAAGACGCTAAACAACAATTGAAGAGCGCGAGACGCAGGAGGCACAACCAATTCAAGAAGGAATTTGAAGACGCGCGGGGAGGAGCATATGAGACTAAGGGATTCTTTAAGAGTCTTGATTTCTCCTTTCTTTTTCTTTCTGTCGAATCTGAATATTATTTTACTTTCATGATTTTTCTTATAGCCATGCTTGGCTAGTTTTCTTTAGTAGTTAGGGCGAGGATGAACCCTATGCGAATTTAAAGGATTTGTTTGGATTCTTTATTATTTATTATTTTCTTAATTGAATGAATTATCTTTGCTTAATGCTTTCTTTAAGATTGATCACCTTTTAGATTGTTCATAGGTTGATGTATGACAATAGAGATGTTGGTGCATCTAACTAGAACCGTTAATTCATCATAGAGTTGCATGACCTAGACATAGGCTTACGAATTTATGCGATCTAATAATTCTGATTTATAAATATGATCTTTCCAAACAAAACTAAGACATTAGGTTGTTTTCAAAGATAACGGACTAAGGTAGCATCAAGACATTGGGACTTAGTCTAACTTTAGAGAATTGATCGTCAATTGTAGAAATAATAATCAATTAGGAATTCAATTTAAATACTTAGAGGAACATAGGGGAATTCTCAGCCCTAGCTGCGTTTTTAAATTACTCATCTTTTCTAAAAGTTGTTCTTGAATTTCTTGATTTTTGAATTCTTATTTTAATTCTTTAAATTCTCTTTGGTTACAACTCATATTACTCGATTCATCCAACTAAAGCGAAAATAGCGAATTAGTGATTGGAGTACTATTCCTCGTGGGACGATCTTTTTCTCACTACTTTATTACTTGTAACGATCGGTGCACTTGCCGAAGTCGCTATCACAAATCAAAGCCCTCAAAGAACAAAATCGAATCCTTAAACAAATGTTTAAGAGTTTGAGGTCGGGAACCAGGTAGAGCTATCGCGTGCAGGCGAGGCGAAGGAAATGCATTTTTCCGCCACCATCGTTATCTTTTCTTCTCCATTCAACTTCATTCTTTCTCTTCACTTTCATCATCACAATGCTGAGAAACCAGTTTACGGCCAAAGTCCTACGGTTTCTAGTGAGTTTACGAGTTTTTCGACAAACTTATGAATTTTCCAGCGAGTTCATCTAGTCTCCAGCGAAGAGTTTCCAGATTCTGGCGAGGTTGCAATTTCAAATTCATAAACTCATTCCACTCTTCTTCAATGGATTGTTTAATGTTAATTTCAAGAAGCTTTCATCACTATCGATGCGATTAACTAAATTAGTATTGAAAAATCCGTAAGTACGACAATAGGTGTAAAATGATTGACAAAGAGTTTTAGGTTATAACCAATTGAGTAATGAGATTGACTAAAATAATAATGGTTTTGACAAAATCGGCAAGTACGAACAATATGTGCAAAATGATTGACAAAGAGTTTCGGGTTATAACCAATTGAGTAATGAGATTGATCAAAATAGTAATGGTTTTGATAAAAGTCTTTCTGGGCTTGAATCTTTAAATTTAAGCTCTTGCAAAAGTCTTAAAGAGCTTCCAAACAGCTTATTCCTGATGCAATATCTTAACTGGCTTGGTTTGGAAGGCATTCGACCTGATAGCAGAAAATCTTTAAAGAAGTTATTGCTAGAGAGCCAACCAGTTAGCTGCACAAATGTAAAGTTCTTGATTCTCTAAAATTGTTGTCTATTGGATGAAGATAATCGCCTGACTCTAGCTTTTCCGGAATTTGATAGAGTTAAATGTATCAGGGAATGACTTTGTGTCTCTTCCTGATTGCCTTAAAGAGTGTGGCAGGTTATTGATTTGGATGTGAGTAACTGCAAGAGGCTGAGAGATATACCAGAATTACCATCAAATTTGCTGAAAATAAGGGCAGAGAATTGCATTTCATTAACTACACAGTCATTAGGCCATTTATGGTCTCAGGTTTTTCTCATACTTTATTCAAATTAAATACCCTTGTGATTGGTTTGAAATTTTTTCTCGTCTTTCTGTTTCTAAATCACACATTTTTCTTTTGGCTGTAGATTTTTGCGTTGAATTTATCTGCTTACATGTCACTTTTTAAGTCATAGTCGTATTGAGCAATGTGTTTTCCTGTGCAAGTTAAAGCAATCCATAACATTTCTGTTTATTGAGCAATCTGTTTTCAAATCTGAAAAATGTCTTTTGCTGCATCTGTTGATTTGGTAAATCAGGCAAAAAGGGAGTTCTATGGCATGAATATCACTTTGCCTGCAACAACATTTCCTGATTGGTTCCACAATCAGACAAGGTCATGTGTCTTTATTTAATCTAGGAGTGGCTTTTGAGGGAGAAGACTGGAGGTAGGTTGAAAGATTCATGGAATTGGATTGGAATGATTAATTATATTTCTGTACAATTATTCCGATCAAAATTTGATTTCCGTTTCAATACTTGGTTTTAGTCCTTATAATTTTGTAGAAATTTTATAGCAATTTAATGTCTATATTTTTAACGATTTTTTGTTTTCCCTATAGTTTTAATATTTTTTTGTTTTGGTTCCTATATTTAAATTTAGACTAAATTGTTATGAAATTATAGAGAAGAAAACCAACTATTTATTTATTTTTGGGGATTGTCTTATAAAAAAAACTATAGCGATTGAAATTAAAAATTAATCAAATAAAGATAAAAAGAATATTAAGATTTTGTTTTGGTTCCTATATTTAAATTTATACTAAATTTTTATGAAATTATGGAGAAGAAAACCAACTATTTAAAACTATAGGGATTGAAATTAAAAATTAATCAAATAAAGATAAAAAGAACGCTAACCCCTTTTTTGTTTGTTATGGAATAAAAGTATTAAAATTCGGTGAGGCCCAACAAGGGGCAACCAAACTCTAACCCTAAGAGGCACCCATTATCCCACAATCACATAGTGGGAGGAGGAGAAAAAACAGCGAATGATGGGAACGTGCTAAACGGATCCTCTATGCCTCACTATAAATAAGAGGGAATTCCCGGTGAACGGTACACAAGTATCTTCTACTCGCACTCTTTACAATTAGTCTACTGAACACACACCCCACTCCCTTAGGCGAAAGCCTTCATGTGTGTGCTTTCTGTGATCTCTTATTCTCATAGGTATCTCATCCATAGATACCTAGGAGGTAGCTATTTGATCCTACATCAACATACTAGTCCACCTAGGGCTAGACATCTGTGTTCTTATGACAGAACATTGGCGCCGACTGTGGGGACTCGGTAAAATTCGATTCCTACGACCAAAGATGGTCAAAACAAAAACTCAGTGATTGATGCAAGAAAGGCACGAAATTGAACCATGAACTCCGAGAGTGATTACACTGAGTGTGGAAACTTCTCAAAATGCTAAAGATTTTAGAGGCGAGAACTCAAAATTGAAGCGAAGAGTTGAAGCTTCATACGGAACCCTAAACCTAGATTCTGTATGAGATACTCATGGCGGAAAGAAAAAATACAACCACAGCCAAAATCCCAGATTGTGCTTGAGATTCAAGAATACCCATCTTTGTGTTGGGTTCCGGATATGCAACCACAAAGAACTGGTATTGGATTCCGAGATGCCTCGCGAGCCTCGAAGTCCGGGGGATCAAAACGGGAAGAACGACGGCTGCGGCTGGGCAATGAAAACCGAAACTAGATTTTTAGTTCAATATAGACTCGAGACTCAAAAATGCTTTGGAGGGATCCGATAATTGAAGCTACCACAGTGACGTAGCCGAGATAGCTGAAACCAAGATATATCAAGCCGACGAGTGAATGAACGAGTTCGGTTGGAGCAGGCCAGAGACAGTGAGTTTGAATGGAGCAGAAAGATAGATGAGGAGCCGAGATCACTAAAGCCGACCTTATGTAAAGGATTTGAGCTTAATTATCATGCGGCTATGGCTATTCTATCCGTGCTTGCAAGCGTGAAGGCCAGGATTCCGTGACAGAGATTTGCCGTCATCTCACAAAATAACCAGATTAGAAAGGATTTGCAGTATAATGTAAGCTGGGTCGTTTCTCTCAAGGAATTTGCAGTGGGTTAAAATCAGCAACAGCAAAACAGAACAACAACAAAATTGGGGGTTTTTGATTTGAAACAGATTAAAACGAAAATAAACTGAAACATATCTGAAATATGCAGAAACAGATTAAAACGAGATTGCAATATATTAAAACGATCAACCCAACGTTTAGATTCCGTAAACTTCCTTCATTGAACGAAATATAAACGAACTCGCGTTTGGCTCGACGAACCGAAATCTCTGCGTTCGTCGAGAAATCCCTCGACTAGACGATCGTCTAGAATCTGTCCGAAACAGTGGCGTCTCACCGTGCAATCGCACAGCAACACTCTAACCTAGTTCGAACTCGGTCCTTGGGATGAACCAAACCGAATATTAAATCTAATATTCGAACTATTTCCATAAATCGGATCCGATAAGATGAAAACGAGAAACGAGTAAAGTTACCGATTAAGTACGAGTTCTGCGGACGAATCATGGAATCCTCAACGTTGGGTTAACCACGAAGGTTTAGCCGAACATGGCGGGAAAATCGAAGAACGGACGAAGAATGCGAAGAACACGAAGAACACGAAGAACATTTCAGAGAATCTGAAAACCTCTATTTTGATCCACAAAATAGAATAAAAACGTGAATGAATGTGTTTGTGGCTGCTGCCTTACTTAACCTAAATTGGAAAATGAAATGGGGCTCCAATCAATAATCCAGGCCCAAAACAGAAAATAACACAGAATGGGCTTTAGTCACAAATTCGAGCCCAAATAAAACATCTGACTTTGGCTTCAAAATCGACCGTCTTCTTGTCCGAATTTGCCCTTCATGTCTTCATAACAATTGTAGCTCTCTGAATCATCTGAAATATGAAACAAAAATGAGGCAAATCCAATGTCTGGTTCAAGAGTTATGGTAAGATTAGTAAAGCAATGTAAAACTGGAATTTTATTAATAAAAATGGCTAAAATATAATCAAAGGCCCAAAGCCCAAATAAGTATAAAAGCCATTATTTATTAACTAAAAAGTCCTAAATTATTAATCAAGAGATAAAAAGAAGTGTATAAAATATTCAATTATCATTCCGCTAAGGTCAAAACCGGATTGAATTATCAATTCTATCCGAGTTGGAAAAGAATAAGGGGCAAGGACCGGGTTGGTTATTAATTCTATCCGATTTGCAAATGAGAAGTCGTCCGAGCCCATGCCGAGATACCGCTGGAGCCGAGATAACTGAACTGAGATACTTTTCTTAGTGACAAAACCGAGATGGTGAGATGTCGGGATTAGAGATGCAATGCCGGGATGCCACAGGTCCGAGTGCTTGGGAATGTAGGGATGAAGGTGTGATGCTATTTCGAAAGGTCGAGATGCAGAAAAGAAATCATTATTTTCCATGCCTCGTAGTGTGATGCATTCTGAGATATACATGATGCATGCCGAGACTACAAGGTATATGCAGAGCTTCGAAACCGAGGTAATTGAAGTCGCATGGTGACATACTGAGATAGCCGAAGCCGAGATCGAGGTTTTCTTGCTCAGAAACACAAGAGCTTTCAATGGACCCGACAATGGCGGAGATCAAGCTAATCAGAACCAGGGGAGGAGATGCTGATACGCTGAGGTGTACGCCAAGACATATTGAGATGATAACTGTAAGTTAGAGTATCCCGGTCAAACTTGCCGACATTGAAGTCGGCAAAAACAAGGAAAGAGGTGGTGCAACCACGAGTCCAAGCACCGGCAGGTTTGCTTGGAAGAGCTAAGAGAAGCGGAGCATATATACCATGATTGCAATGAGGTGCTCTTTAAAATTAAGCAATGAGAAGATATCAAGAGCCGGCGTGTAGGGCATGGCAAGGGGCCGAGATAGTTAAAGCAACACGGCAACAATGCCGAAATAGTCGAACAAAGCCAAGATATCATGTCACTGTAATTGAAGTCGGCATGCAGAGCTCACCGTGATAGCCGAGATTAATCAACGCCGTAACTCCAACCTCATCGTGATAGCCGAGATTGAATCAGATATCATAAGAGGCCAAAATGCCCAAAATGACAAACACACAAGTCTCATCAGAGAATGCTAAGATGCTGAGATGTTGATTCAGAGGAGGATTGATGCTGAGATGCTTGAACCGAGATAGCTAAAGTTGGCACAACAACGAGGTCGAGATCACTGAAGTCGGCATGCAAGTTTTCTTTAACTGAAGCCAGCATGCAACGGAGCAAGCAGCAGATCCTCCCTCTCTTCTCTGTGATACATCACGGCAACCATGGCAAATTCAGCGGCTTCTCTTCAGGGTTATTGGCAGATCTGGTGTTTGTACAACCCCAATTCATGTAACATTGTCCCAGTTGTTTGAATATGTGGAAAAGGTTGGATATGAACCTGACGTTCAAACCTCTAGAGTGGTAATTAATGGAAGTGCAAGATTGGTGACGCACATGCTGCTTTTAAATGTCTAAGGATGACTGAAGAAAATGAATTAGGTGGAAGAGCAAACAGTTCCTTGTTCCATGAAATACTCAACGATGAGTTTGGTGGAGTGAACGATATGCTTTAAAATATTTACAACACATTAAAGCCTTGCTTTTTCGGCTTACTTGCAACTAAGCCTGGTGACATAACGGGTCTTCATGGAAATACTCATGTGGTTGCTGTTAGTGGAGGTCGAATGCACTATGAGATTGCTGGTGACCCGCTTTATAAGATGGTTGTAAGAAATCTTCACCACGAATGCCATGTTTTCACAATGAATTTGTCAGAGTCCACTATGTTCAGGAGAACTGCAGATGGATTGGTTGAGCTGATGCGTTGCAGCAAATTAAAAGGGAGTTGCAGAATCTCCAACAATAAGCTCGCATGAATGACCATGATGGCATATTAAGGTTTCATTTTCTTCACCAACTCTCCTTACTTTGGATGTGAAAATATTTAATAGCTTTTGTGGCCACAATAATGCATGCACATGCCATTTCTGCTCTTCATTTTGCTGTATAAAGTGGAAAATGTGCCCTTATATAGAGAAGTACACGTTTTTTGGAACCTTGGAGTATTGCTTTATTTGAAACTAGAACTAACTCATTGATAAGGACTTCAGAGCTCCTAAAAGAGTTGGGGGCTCCGGTGGAATAAATTGTTCTTCCTACTTTTGGTTATGAGCATAAAATATTTGTGGGTCCATATTATAGAAAGTTTCCACATGTTCAAGTATGGGTAGCACCAAGGCAATGGGGTTGGCCATTGAGCTTACCACTGGAATTTTTTCTTTGAGGCATTGAAAGATGAGGATTTACCTACTCCCTGGGCTGATAAAATAGAGCATAAAATTCCAAGATCTCTTGACATTTATGCAAACGCTGAGGTACTAAAATGAAGTTTTCAGAGAACTCTTTGAAGCTTTAAAAGCTGCAGATTGGCATGCTAAGGAAAAGCTTAGTTGGGAGCTAATCATCGCAGAATTTTACAGCATAAATTAGAAATTGAATATGATAAGGCACGTCTGCAATTCAGATCAGTCTCAGCTGCACAGCCAATGTGAAAATAATCTCCTGAAATCTTGTTGCGCAACAACTTTGAATGCATGTGGTCCTTTGAAGAAAAGCATGCATCGCATTCCCTTCTCACAGCGTTTTGAAGATCAAGAGTCCATAGTTGCTGCTAAAACTGATATGATTTCTTCTCCGGAGAAAGAGAGATATGGAGTCAGAAGGCCCAGTTCAATTAAATTTTGGTGCATACAATTTTGCATCCAAATATATAAACCCACGAGGCAAGCTGCTATGTTGGAGAGAATGAGAGCTCAACACTCAAAATTTCTACATCGAAGCTGTAACCACATCATCATAAGTCACTGCTAGTTGACAAATCTTGAAGATGGATTAAATTTTGGTGCATACAATTTCTGATTATATGGATTAAACCTGCGATCTGATTCATCTCATGAAGATGATATAGTGATGCACAAAAACACAAGCCGCAAATCATCATTGATGGCATTCCTGAGTTGCACTTGGCCAATTTCCTTCATATCAACCGGTTAAACCGAATCTGGTTAAAATCCCAGCCCTATGTAAATTTTTGAAGGAGACCCCGATTTAAACCGAATCTAGTTTAAATTAGGGATCCCTATAAAGTTTTGAAGATGAACTCCGGTTTAACTGAATCTAGTTAAAATCCGGGCTCCATGGAAATGGTGGTTAAAACGTGTTTCCTTGGAAACAGACGTGTTTCCTCGGGGCACGGTAACGCCGACATTATGGCTAAACGTATTCCTTCAGGATGCGGTTGCGCCCACATTATGGTTAAAATGTGCTCCCTTTGGGACGCGGTAAAACCAAGAAGCCCTTGTGGCCATGGTGCATCAAAGCTTGGGGTAATGAAGCAAACCGTTACAACGACCTTGATCAAGTCGGAATATTTAGAGTTTAGTTGCGACACTGAACCTATATATGTGGCGGATAGCTCTTACTCCCGATTGATTTCTGGTAAGTCACTTAGGAGGGTTGATAGCCCATGGGTGGTCCCAGACCCACATTCTGCGCAGCAAATTTCTGACTCTGGCCCAGTCATCAATCAAAACTCGGACGAGTTTTGAAGGCGGGACCCGATTATACTGACTACAGTTAAAATCCGAGTTCCATATGAAATGAACCCTCACGACAGGGACGAAGGCAGACCCGATTACACCGAATATGGTCAAAATTCGGGCTGCGTGGAGAAACCAATTCAAACATGTGTCCTTTGGAACCTGATAAAACCAAAAGGTTAAAACTTGCGTCCATTGGAACACGATAAAGCTGAAAGAGCGATCAAAATGTTTTCCAAGTTTTGCAGGAAACAAAGGAGAAAAGGCGGACCCGGTTAAACTGAATCTAGTTTAAAATATGGGATCCGTGTAAATCTTTGAAGGCAGACCCAATTAAACTGAATCTAGTTTAAATCTGGGCTCCGTGTGCAACGACAATGTCGCCAAATCAATAAACATGTAGGAATCCGAGGTACAAAACCCGTTTCCCAAAATCATGTCCAAAATAAACATGTAGGAATCAGAGGTACAAAAACCCGTTTCCAAAAATCATGTCCAAATTAAACATGTAGGAATCTGAGGTACAAAAACTCGTTTTCATGAATCATGTCAAATGCATATACATGCATGAATCCGAGGTACACAAACCCGTTTTCATGAATCATGTTGCGACGGCAATGCCGCCAAGTTTATCTCAAACTCTTGTAAAGGAAAAGAAGGCGAACTCGATTTATACTGAATCTAGTTTAAATCCGGGATTCGTATGGAGTCCGTTTCCTATGAAAGGGGACGAAGACGGTCCCCGGTTTAACCAAATATGGTTATAATCCGGGCTCCGTGTAAAGTTTTTGCAGGAAACAAAAAAAATAAGGAGATCCCGGTTAACTGAATCTAGCTAAAATCCGGGATCCGTTTAAGCTTTTGAAGCCGGACCCAGTTAACTGAATCTAGTTGAATCCCGGGATCAGTGTAAATTATTTGAAGTCGGACCCGGTTATACCGAATATGGTTAAAATCCGGCTCCGTATGAATTTTTGAAGGCGAGACCCGGTTTAAAATGAATCTAGTTTAAATTAGGGATCCCTGTAAATTTTTGAAAACCGACTCGGTTAAAACAGGCTCCGTGTCTAATTAAAACCCGAGATTCGTGTGGAGATCCAGAGAACAAAAAATGCATCCCGGCAGCTCAGAGACCTGAACCACCGCGCTAGGGGGCAACGGGTTGTTAGTGGAAAAGCTTATTATCAATAATCGGGATTATTGCAAACCAGAATGCAACAGTAAGTATTTTCCATTTAATGTGTTTGGCTTACATGTTGTTAAATGCAGGTATATAAACCGGATAATTATCCCGGAAAAAACTGCTATGAAAGCAAGCAAGGGATCTTATTTCTTCTCGCACAACCCGGATAAGCTGGATACATCTCGGCTAAGTCCGTGTTTCATATCTAACAAATAATACATCCCGGCAGCTCAGATACCTGAACTACCGAGCTGGGGGGCAACTGTTATGGAATAAAAGTATTAGGCCCATTCAGGTGAGGCCCAACAAGGGGCAACCAAACCCTAACCCTAAGAGGCACCCATTATCCCACAATCACATAGTGGGAGGCGGGGGAGAAAAAAACAGCGAATGATGGGAACGTGCTAAACGGATCCTCTATGCCTCACTATAAATAAGAGGGGAATTCCCCGGGTGAACGGTACACAAGTATCTTCTACTCGCACTCTTTACAATTCGGTCTACACGAACACACACCCCACTCCCTTAGGCGAAAGCCTTCATGTGTGTGCTCGTGATCTCTTATTCTCATAGGTATCTCATCCATAGATACCTAGGAGGTAGCTATTTGATCCTACATCAACATACTAGTCCACCTAGGGCTAGACATCTGTGTTCTTATGACAGAACATTGTTGTTGTTACAATTACAATCTAAAGTCCACAACTCTTGAAATAAGATCTACATGCAAGGCTCATTAAGAGTAAGATTTTCAAGATTATCTTATTTAGAAGCTTATCTAACCTCTTCTCTGTTCCCAGCCAAAAAGAAAGAAAGAGAAAGGAATATGCTTCTTAAGGTTGAAATCTATTAAGTAGACGTTTTGAAATAAATATATATTGGTCGACGTGTTTCTATTAATTACTGAAAAGTATGCATATTTTTTTTATTAGGAATAAAAGTTTCTTAAGTTATTTTTATTTTTTTATCCTTCATATTTTCATACTTATCTTTGACATTCTCAGTAGTCATATTTAACATTTTCAGTACTAATTTTTTTAAAATCTTTTCATAATCATCTTAAATATATTTGTCTTACATGTACTTAATAAACAAACAATAAAGTGTTAAAAACTTGAAGATGAAAATATCTAAAATGACTACTGAAAAATTAAAATTGAAGTTGTAAAATACCGTCTTGTTTCTTATTAACAATTATATTTTGGAGTTATAAATTTATATTTTTAATTTCTGCAAAAAAAATTAATTATTGTTATTCTTTTATGTTATTAATTGAATTGCATGATTAATTATATTTCTCTTGAATATAGTGTTTTCTTATTCCATTAGATATATCGTTTGCTTACTCATTTTCGTGTAATATACCTATTTCCTTTTGTCCTAACTGTTTTTCTTCTGCTCTATCATTAATAATTAATACTACCTCAGGCTCTAAATATATGATATAATTTGTAGTACAATTTGAATTAAAAACTATGTCTTCTATTTATGAATGGAAGAATATTTCATATAAGGACAAAAGGTATAATTGTTTAAAAAAAAAAAAAAAAGGTCCCTGTTTCATTTATTAAAAGTGGGCTTCAAATTATATTAAAAACGGGAGGGAGGGAGTACATATTTTCCTCTTGTTTTCTTCCATAATTTTCTCTCTTCCCCTCGCCTTTTCCCCCATAGTAATGCAATTTCAGATTATATTTATCCTTTCATGCAATTATATGTCTTCAGAGGTCCTTCAACGATATTCTCCTTTCTTTCTTTCTTTTTGTTAGGATTGTAAAATTCAGGAAAAGATATTAACCACATATATTGGAGAACAATTATTCTCTGGCTGTCAATCTGGAAGATGATGGCTCTTTAATTATTTGGCATTGGATTTGGAGGAATGTGATGCCTTTTGAGTGGAAATTACACGAAGAAAGGAATAATAATATATGAATCAAGGAATAATAATATAGCTTCTCTAACACTAACCATCTCTCCATGACCAAAGTGATTTAGTCATTAATTTGTTTGAAAATTAAATGAATGGGAATTTAAAATTTACTCATATTTAAAATCAAGGATCACATCTTAAGTAGTCATAGAAATATTGAACCAAATATTAAATTAGGACAATCTTAAACATGTAACTATTACCCCATCTATATATACCGATGATACGCATAACAAATTTAAGCAAAAAAAGGGACTATTTATAAACTATAAATACTATGGCATGATTTATATTTCAATTTTTATATAATTCTAAAAACGAATGATTTTGAAGTTATTAGTTTCATGCATCCCTCCTATGTCCTATCCACGTGGTAAAAAAATCTGGGTCTTAAAAGTTAAAATAAAAAGTGAGATGTTACTTTTCATATTCCTAAAAAGTTTAATTAATCGACGTTATTTTCTTGGAATCTCTCATCGTGTCAGTCCTTTCAGTATCATCAAATTAAGCGGCCTGTATTTTTCTTGTTCCTGTTCTTTAAAAAAAAAAAAATTAAAAACCAAAAATTAAGCATTTATAAGGTGCTGAGCATTTTCTCTTTCATATGTTCAATAATTGAGAGTATCTGATCCAAAAAGACGCGCAACTGGAAGTTAAACATGAAAACTAAAATTAATTAGAACTAATGACAATTAGGTCACAAAATATCAATATGCTAATAGTTAGGTCTACAACAAGTTGTACAAAAAAAAAAAAAAAAATTAGTGAAATTATCAATTTAGATTAAATTAAAGTTAAAAATGTAAATATGAATTTGTAACAAAGATTCTCTTTTATAATTGTTTAAATGATATTTGTAAATTATTTTTAAAAAAAACAATTGTCAAGAACTTGATTAATATTAAATTGATTAATTTGGAACTTTAATTTATTATTGGCATGTGGCCTATTAATTAATTGGTTTTGTTTTTAAGAAAAAAAAGTCCATTGTTTTTAATATATTATTTTAATCATGTTTAAACAAAATTGTCCTTTTGAAAAAGGTTAATACCATTGTTAATTTGTTATTAGTCTTTATAATTTGATTGAATTTTGATTTTGGCCTCTATAATTTCAAATTGCCAGCTCAAACCACATTCATCATATGAAATTATATAGAATAAGACTAACAATTTGAAACTAAAGGGATCGACACCAAATTTCATCAAACTACAAGGACCAACAATGATATTTTAAAAAAGTAAACTAGCTCATTGCTTTTTTAAATTCAGGTTGGATGAGTTGAAAATGGTCCTTTTTGGTCAAAAAAATATTGATTGAGGTGGTAAGAGAATTTACCCTCTGTTAGAATGTGAACTTAAATTTGAAACCCATGAAGTGCACTTGTGGAAGCCCCAAAAACCGCTTATCCTTTGAGCAAGGACGGAACCGCGAAATTTATAGAATAAACCCAAGTGTTTATAAAATTACACTAAGCACTATAAAAGTTTCAATATTTTCATTTTAATCCCTCTATGAAACTTTTAATGGGGACTAAAGTGAAAAAATGAAATTTTTATGAGGCTAAAATATACTTTTCTAAAATTTTGGGTCAAATTCTATAGTTTTAGGGGGCACCCCTAGCCCCCCATGTAAGTCCGTCCCTACATTTGAGCTTTAAAAGGGGATACCCTTAATTAAATTAAAAAGGAAAAAAAGGAAAAGGACATTTTTTTTTTCTCCTTTTTCCTCCTCATCCCATTTCTACCCTTGGATTGAAAAATGATAAGTTGAGATTCAGTATTTTATAAACTTTTTTTTTAGGTAGTTAGTCTACAATTGTGAATTGTCCAAATCAAACTTTTACATTTTTTATTTTTTTATGTAATATTATAATATAATTTTATAAGATATTGAATCTCAATTGTTTAGCTTTTAATTCAAATGAGTAGACGGGATGAGAAGCTGGAAACGACGAGAAAAAGATGAGAAGAGGTGAACATGCTTTTAGATTTTCTGTTGAATCACAATATTTATGTAAATAATTTCTGAAGAAATTATAAAAATATGTTTTCTTTTCAAAGATTATAAAAGTAGTGTACTATTTACAAATTTTACATCCTGTTTTAGTCAAGAAAGAGTAAAGAAACTTTTCTTCTTTTCTTTGCAATATTTGTCATCATCATTCTCTTATTTTAAAACAAAATATCATTGATAATTTACTTATTTTTATTATATAACATTTTTTTTAGCGAAATAATTAAAAGAGTATTTATATTAAAAATGGATGAAATACTTGTTTACAACGAGAAATGTAGAGAGAAAAATATGTGAAAATTCTCAGTTATTTATAAGTGTACGTACAAAATGTGTAGTCTATAACTTCTATTCGTAGCCTTCAAATAATTTAAGAGTTACAATATTATAAAAAGAACTAACTGACATAATTAAATATGTGTGTGTGTGTGTGTGTTTTTTTTTTTGGGGGGGGGGGTGAAAATATGTGAAAATTCTCAATTATTTTCGATCCATCCTATTGTGTTCCGTTTCGGCGTGAGTGTAATAAGAAAAAAAGAAAGAAAAGAATGAATCATTAACACTTAAAATTTGGCCAAACAATAATATTTAATAGCATCTTTAAAATTAAGCGTGCTTGGTCTAGTGGTGGATAAGCTGAACTACAAAATAGGCGAACTCAGTTCAAATCCCACCTTGTTTAAAAAGACTCTTTGGAAAAACATCCTGATCACAAAGCTTCGATATGAACGATCTAAATAAGTCGGTTGCTCATATATACCTAATAATAGGACCCAAAAAAGCGTCGGACACCGAATATGTCCCAAAGGGCTATAAGAAAAAGGCATATTTAATTTGAATTCGTCGTTGTGTAAGAAGTTATCCTGTGAACGCAACAACAAAAAACAAAAAAAGAAATTATGCTGTGAAGTCCTCCAAGGTGCCGAGTCTATTCTAAACCTTGATATAATAGTACCAAAGATATCAAATATTTTTATGAAATGAATGTTAGAAAACTAAGCGATCTAAACATGTTAAACACATATTAACATTTAGATCAATACGGAAAAATGAAATAGAGATCACAAATACCTCCCGCCATTGATTTGTATCTAGATGAAGAAATGATGTTCTCTGGGTTTTGGTCTTGAAGCAAGAAGGGATGAACACCGGGTTTTGTCCTTCTGAGCCTTCTCTCTCACTCTGAGATGGATGCCTCGTGAACCGTAGAGCGGACTCGGGGGACCAACAATATAATCCGATGAATTCCACCTCGGGCCATCACGAGATGAATGCCAATTATGACAATTAATTAGGCGATTACGAATATTAATTAGGCGATTCGCCAATTATGACCATTAATTGGCGATTCTTGAAGCCTTAATGTGGGCCATTAATATGGGTTATTTTCTAAATCTAAATAGATACTAATATATTAAATAAAATTCCAACATTCTCTCACTTGGTCCACACACTTCAGTATATAACTTCTGAGAAACAAAATGCATGGATCATAGCGATAGGTCCTCTTAAAGCGAGTAATATCTTCCATGTATCACAGTGCACCACGTTTCCCAAGCCCAAGTAACTTAATGAATAAACCCTACGTTTATTCTAGGTCCAAACTTAATGATGTTCCTCAAATTAAACAAATAAATGTGTACACAAACTGAAATGAGAAAAACATCACAAATAGGGTTTCACAAAATAACATCGTTCTTACAACAAAAGAAAATCATTCAAAAATGAAAATCAAAGAAAGGCACTAATTCCCATTCTTTCCACATGATCCATAAACTTCATCGGAGGCATGCCTTTAGTTAAAGGATCAGCAATCATCAACTCAGTGCTAATGTGTTCAACAACCACTATTTGATGCTTAACACGTTCTCTTATGGCTAGATACTTAATGTCGATGTGCTTGCTTCGACTACCACTTTTGTTGTTCTTAGCCATAAACACAGCAGCCGAATTGTCACAATATATCTTCATTGGCCTAGAAATTGTATCCATGATTCTAACCTTATGAATGAAACCCTTCATCCATACACCATGTGAGGTAGCCTCAAAACATGACACGAACTCAGCTTCCATCGTAGAAGTAGCAATCAAAGACTGCTTCTTTCTACTCCATGACACAGCTCCACCGGCTAGCATAAAAATGTATCCAGAAGTGGATTTTCTTGAGTCAATGCAACCAGCAAAGTCTGAATCGGAGTAACCAGTCACTTCTAGATTGTCCACCCATTTGTATCTAAGCACGTAATCCTTAGTCCCTTGAAGGTATCTCAACACCTTCTTCACAGCCTTCCAGTGGTCCATACCTGGATTACTCTGATATCTCCCTAACATTCCAACAGCAAATGCAATATCGTGTCAGTGCAGTGCGGACTTGAGCATACATAAGGCTTCCTACAATTTGAAGCATAAGGGATGTTTTTCATTTGTTCCCTCTCAAAATCATTCTTTGGACACTGATTCAGATTGAACCTGTCACCTTTCACAATGGGAGCTGCGCTTTGTGACCAATACCTCATCCGAAATCTTTCCAAAATTTTGTTGATACAGGTCTCTTGAGACAGACCTAGAACACCTCTACGTCTGTCTCTTTGTATCTTAATCCCAATGACATACGATGCATCTCACATATCCTTCATTTCAAAGCTTTTATAGAGGAATTGTTTTACTTCATACAATAAGCCATTGTCATTGGTTGCAAGCAGAATATCATCCACATACAGAACCAGGAAACAAATCTTACTCCCACTGACCTTCTGGTATATACATTCATCCATAACGTTCTCCACAAATCCAAATGAAGAGATAACGTAATGAAATTTTAAATACCATTGCCGGGAAGCTTGTTTCAATCCATATATGGATTTTCTGAGCTTGCATACCAAATGCTCACCATCACTAGAGGAAAATCCTTCGGTTGTTTCATGTAAACCTCTTCCTCTAGTTCTCCATTGAGAAAGGCCGTTTTCACATCCATTTGTTGCAACTCCAAATCCAAATGTGCAACTAATGCGAGAATGATCGAAGAGAATCCTTCTTTGATACAGGAGAAAATGTCTCATTGTAATCGATTCCTTCTCTTTGAGTGAATCCTTTGGCTACGAGTCTTGCTTTATGTCTGTCAAGGTTGCCCAATGAATCTCTTTTTGTTTTGAAGACCCATTTACATCCAATGGCCTTCGCACCATCAGGCAACTCAACAAGATCCCAGACTCTGTTGGATGCCATAGAATTCATCTCATCCTTCATAGCATCATGCCATGATTCTGAATCTCTACAGTTCATGGCTTGTGAAAACGTTCCAGGATCATTTTCAGCTCCTACATTATAGTCAGATTCTTGCAAATATACAACGTATTCACTAGGTATCACTGATCTTCTTGGTCTAGTAGATCTCCTTAATGTTGTTTCACTATCTTCTTGAGGAACTTGTTGTTCAACAACTTCTGGTTGTTCCTCATCAACAACTTGATCTTTGGATCAATATCGGCTTGTTGTGGATCTTGTATGGTGGTTGTACAACACTCCGTTGAGCGAAGGAGCATTGTTAACAACCAATCGAGACCTGAAGTAGAAGGTTGGCTATCTAAATGATCCTCTTCGGAAACTAGGTTTCGAATCGATCGCTCCCACTAATCAAGTCATTTTCAAGAAACTTAGCATTCCTTGATTCCACAAACCTAGTGGTATGAGATGGACAAGTAAAACCGTACCCCTTAGACCTTTCGGCATATCCAATGAAATATCGCTAATGGTCCTTGGGTCCAGCTTCTTTTCTTGTGGGTTATAAACTCTAACTTCAGACGGGTATCCCCAAACGCGTACATGTCGCAAACTCAGTTTCCAACCCTTGAATGATTCAAATGGCGTCTTTGAGACAGCCTTGGTTGGAACCTGGTTTAATATGTACATTGCCGTCTTAAGTGCATCAATCCACAAGGACTTAGGTAGCTTAGAACTACTAAGCATACTTCTTACCATGTCTAATAATGTTCGGTTTCTTCTTTACGCTACGCCATTGCAGTGCGGAGAACCAGGCATGGTGTATTGGGCAACAATCCCATGTTCTTGAAGAAACTTCGCAAATGGACCAGGTGCTGTCCATCTTCGGTGTATCTACCATAATATTCACCACCTCTATCTGATCTCACGATCTTAATTTGTTTACCACATTGTTTCTCTACCTCGATTTGAATACCTTAAAGGCATCTAATGCTTCGTGCTTGTTATGAAGCATGTAGAGATACATGTATCGTGAGTAATCATCAATAAAGGAGATGAAGTATTTCGACCATGCGCGTCCATTTCGGGACTACAAATGTCGTATGTATGATCTCTAACAATTCGATACTCCTCTTAGCACCTTTCTTTGACTTGTTAGTCTGCTTTCCCTTTATGCAGTCTACACAAGTCTCAAAATCAGTAAAGTCCAGAGTACTAAGTACCCCTTCCTTCACCAATCTTTCAATTCTCTGAATGGAGATATGTCCCAATCTCCGGTGCCACAACATAGAGGAATCCTCATTCATAACACTACGTTTCGAACCAACAGAAACATGCATAGCATCATAAGTAGTATCATGTTGTAAGTAAATAAGAAAAAGACCGTTAGACAATGTACCATTCCCAATCTTATTTGATTTATAAAACAAATCCAAAGATGTCTCATAAAACATAAAGGAATAATCCAAACGTACAAGTCTTGAAACATAAACTAAGTTCCTAGTGAAACTTGGAACATAAAAAGTATTTTCCAAATTTAAAACATAGCCACTACTTAAAACTAAACTGCAAGTCCCTACAGCCTCCACATGCGAACTAATCCTTCCACCCGAGTAGATGAATTGTTCACTTCCCAACGGCTTCCTTAGGTTTTGCATACCCTGCAAGGTATTCGAAACATGGATTGTAGAACCAGAGTCAATCCACCAAGTGCCATTAATGTCATCAACCATATTAGATTCATAACAGACAAGTGAGGCC
The DNA here is from genome assembly GCA_019022615.1 of Acacia melanoxylon. Taxonomy (NCBI): domain Eukaryota; kingdom Viridiplantae; phylum Streptophyta; class Magnoliopsida; order Fabales; family Fabaceae; genus Acacia; species Acacia melanoxylon. Next base: position 4,267,371 of record JAFJYJ010000042.1, read on the forward strand.
TGACATACCTTTCTTCTCAAGCCATTCTTTGGAATTTAGAGCGATCCTTCTTCATGTGTCCCTTCTTTTTACGAAGAAACACTTGGATTATTTCTTAATTCCACCTTGGGGTGGTGCTTTGCCTTTCCCCTTTTTCTTGGCTTGAGTCGACCCTTTTCTCGTTGTCATAAATGAACTCTCTCCCATTTCCATTTTCAGCCTTCCTCTTCCCGAACACACATGGTCAAAAGTTCATTAATTGACCATTTTATCCTTATGTGTGTTATAGGATATCTTAAAGGGTCCATATGGCTGTGGAAGAGTGTTCAGAATGTAGTTCACAAGAAAGGAGTCAGACATGTCAACCTCAAGTTGCTTTAGTTGAGCTGCAACGTCCCTCATTTGCATGATGTGCTCACGCACACCTTTCCTTGTAGTAAGTCTTAGGGATGAAAACTTCATAATTAGGGTGCTGGCAAGTGCCTTTCCTGAAGTCTGAAATTGATCATAGATCGCCTTCAGAAGTGGCCTAATTTTGTTGTAACATCCCAAATTTTGGGATAAGGAGTTTAGGAATATGTTTGAAATAAGAAGACTGCTAAGCCAGTAGGAGTCAATAGTTTTAAGTTTATTTTGAGGAGTTTTTTTTTAAATAAAATAATAATTGACCTTGAAAATTTAGGGGAAAAATATAAATATTGTTTTAAGGATCTAGAAATATTGTGAAGGTATTAATTATGAAAAAATTGGCCTAAATAGTTTTAAAACTATTTTCTAGATTTTAGGCCTACTTTCCCGAGAAATTTAAGGAGAAATAATTAGAGGATAAATTGTGGGCTAGAAATTTTAGAGTTGATATTTTATAGCTTTGAGAAGCCAATTGAGAAAGAAAAATCCTTATATGGAATTAAGGAAAAATGTTTTTTTTTAAGAGGATGGAATACGGAGCTGTTACTAACAAGCCCCAGATCGTTAGTCCTTGGTGCGCACCATGGTTAACCTCGAGCTCGCTTGTTTCATGGGATTTGTTCTCATGCTTGTTTCATGGACTGTGTGTCCATGCTTGTTTCATTGCTTTAAGTCATGCTTGGTTAGTTACCCTCATGGACTGTGTGTCCATGCTTGTTTCATGGCCTCGTGTCATGCTTGGTTAGTTACCCTCGTGGACTGTGTGGTCACGCTTGTCATTCGTTCTGTAAGAAGTTCTACGGAAAGACGTGGATTTGAGAACTATGGTTTAAATTGATTATATGAAATCAAAGGTTTTATTTTGTGCTTGAAATTATCTTATTAACGATATTTTATATAAAATTCTATTTTATTCCTAATCATATGGTTTATAAATTGTGATTTATTACTTTATGGTTATTAGCAAAGGATAAAGATGTTTAAATTATTTTGCCTCTACATTTTATTAAATTACAATAACGGGACGTTATTCACCGGAAAATTTTGTTTTGGTTCAGACGAAATTGCAGATTTTGTACCTCATGCTAAGCGGTCAAGGGTCTCCTTAATGATTTAGAGCTTGCGATCTCATTTTGAGGTGCTACTAGTTGAAGTAAATATAAACCTAGACCTTTGTATTATTATTTAAAGTTAGATGCTCCATGTAATCTATGGGTAGGATCCCTACCTCCCTTTTGTTATTTGGAACACATGAATATTATAGATTATGGTATAATAAGTATTAATTAGCATTTGTATATAAGTTTAAGGCTTAAGGAATGTGAATTCTCTCATATTCCTTGCCGGTCACGCCTTCAGGTTTCAGGGCGTGACATAATTGTCATGCTGTTCGACAGAACCACGAATGCCAGCAGAGATGTGAGTCTTTATGAACATAACTGAGAGACGATTAGATCGCTCCCACTTTTCATAAAGATCAACCCGATCGGAGTCCAGTTGCGGTAATGGAAAGTGGTTCGTCTTTCCTTATAGCATAATCAATATCCATCCACCCCAATTGGAGAAGAACCCTTTCTCTCCATACCTTATAGTTATCACCCCTCAGTTCGGGAATATCATTTTTCATATCAGAGAAATTCGCTGGTTGTTTAACTGCATAATTAACAAATACATGCTTAAAAATCAAGTATTGAGACTAATAAAATTCATCATGTTTTACCAATGTAAATCATGCTAAAAGCCATAAATCAACCGACATACAACTTCCCTGTGGGCTAAAGTTCTAATTCAAATAGATTTATTTCATAACTGTATGATAAAACTATCAAATTATTTCCTTATTCTTAATTCCTGTGGGTAAATTAAGAATATGATTTGATATTCTATCCTAATTAATCATACAAAACATATATTAAAAAATTCCTGTGGGATAAAATTTTATTATATTACATATGATCAATTACAACTAATGTCACTATGTGATCATACAACTCTATATACATTTTCAACTAATTAAAGATCTTGTGGCTACTCTCTAATTAATTAAAAAATATAGAGATCTAACATTACTCAATAACATTGCAAGAAACTATAAGCAATATTAAAATAAAATTGAATATTTCATGTTTTGCATATTATTCAACATAAAATTGCATGTATCATTAAATAAAAATTTAATTCATGCAAATAACAGAATATGTAATTCACAATAACATGAAATCCCAATTTTAAATAAAATCAGATTTATGTTTAAATCCATAAACTCATGATATGTAAATAGAAGTCTTTGTAAACAACACAAAAATGGTCACAGCTAGATGGTCCAGAAGGCCCAATTAAGATTCTGGACCAAAAGAATGTGGGTTCGAATCCCACTTTGAGCACTTTTAAAAATTTTATTTTCACTGGAAAAAATATTTAAATAAATAAATGTTCAGAATAAATCACCACGAAGCGCGTAGCTCTCTTTGGCGTGTCACCATTCCTTAAGGCGATCACGCGCCTACTGATCCCAGGTTCGAATCCTGGTTGAGCCCCTTATGCGTTTTTTTAAGACAAAAAACACGCCAAAAATGATCTCGGCCCAAAACGCGTCTGGCCCCTTCTTCTTTAAGTGAAACGTTGCGTTTCACGGAGGCACGGAATGACGTTGTTCTGGATCATCACCCTTACCCGTTTTCGAAACCCTACCCGACCCAGACCCGGATAATACCTGGTAACTCCAGGCACGACCCGCGATTCCATATGGCCGTTTCAGGTGATCGGAGGCTCCAAATCCGGCGATTTCGACGGTGGTGATCATGGAAAACAGTTATGAGCCAGATTTTCGACATGAATCAAACAAATAAACAAGTAAAAAACCGAACCCTAAAACATGAATTTGAAACGAAAATTAAATCTAAGTTTTCTCTGTTCGATTTTTACGGTGAAGGACCGACAAACGACGCATCAACAAAGAAGAACTACAGGCGTCCTTCTTGCGTTCTCTTACCCGATGGAATTCTCGGCAAAATCGAAAACCCGAGCAAAACCCTAAAAGAGAAAATCCAGATCAAAAGAAAAATCACAGATCTCCAAAAGGTTTTCAGATTCTTCCCATAAAAGAGCGTTTAGTAACTCAATGAAATTCAAGAAACGCGTACTAAGATTAAGAACAATTAGTTTCAAATGGAAAAATCTCAAACCGAAGAATCAATTAACATACATATTGATTCAAGCGAACGAGGACCAAAAATTTCTCCGGAAAGTCCAGTTGGAAATTTTGAAACGTATAAGCAAATGAAGAAGATTAAAACCATTACATGTCCCAGTTAAAACAATTACGGCCAAGCATAATGGGATCCAAATATGTACGAAAACGGTGATGATTCATGGAATACAATTAATAATTCCCACGGCATAATCCGAAAGCATCATATGAACAATCTCATATAACAGTTAATATAAATTGCAAGCTATCAGCAAATATTTAGACAGTAAACCCAGATAAAATATATGTACATATATTCAAATGAAATCCAAAAAAGGAAAACCCAGATTAAATATATATACATAATCCCACCATACAGTTGAAGAAAATAAAATTTCATCGATAAAAAATCAAGACAGAGGCATAAACGCTCTGATACCAAATGTTAGAAAACTAAGCGATCTAAACATGTTAAACACAGATTAACATTTAGATCAATGCGGGAAAAATGAAATAGAGATCACAAATACCTTCCGCCATTGATTTGTATCCAGATGAAGAAATGATGTTCTCACGGGTTTTGGTCTGAAGCAAGAAGGGATGAACACCGGGTTTTGTCCTTGAGCCTTCTCTCTCGCTCTGTAGATGGATGCCTCGACTAAACCGTAAGAGCAAACTCGGGGACCAACAATATAATCCGATGAATTCCACCTCCGGCCATCACGAGAGATGAATGCCAATTATGACAATTAATTAGGCGATTACGAATATTAATTGGGCGATTCTGCCAATTATGACCATTAATTAGCGATTCTTTGAAGCCTTAATGTGGGCCATTAATATGGGGTATTTTCTAAATCTAAATATATACTAATATATTAAATAAAATTCCAAAAATGAAACCAAATGAAAATACAAAAGATGAAATAAGTCATCAACCACTGAGTTTAAAATTTAGAATTCACTACAAAATGTTATAATTTAAGAATTTAGTAATTATTGACTCACAATTAAATAAAATGTTTCAAATAAATTGTTAATGATTTAATTATTTTCAAAACAACTTCGCCAAACGTTAAAAGTCAAACAAAAACGAAGCTTCATCTCTGCACCATTTGTTAGATGTAAGTGAAACAAACTTCTGTTCCGTGAGGATCCATTTTCACGATTAACGGGTGAGACTGTTATTAAATTTTTTATTTACTCATTTTTATGAGGAAAATCATTTATAATAAATATTATAAACACTCATATTAACATTCAACAAGTGCAACATGTGTGCAATATATCTTCAATTAAGTATAACAGTCTTCAAAAATTTATTTACATATATTTAAAGATATATTGTACACAACTGAAACAAATTTCTGCAAGAGAAATGAGTTGCACCTCGTCATTCTTATAAAATTTTCAAATATGTACTTTTAATCGATTTTCCCAAAACATAACGAGACAAAAAAAAAAAAAAAAAAAAAGACCAAAGAGGGGTCCACCGTCTGCACCATTGAAAGTGGAACAAAAACAAGGAATATTCCTCTACACCATTTGGATCCATTTAATATTTAAAAGGTACGATCCACGTTGTATAAGTTTCTCTCTCGTTTGCCTATTCAAATCCCAAAACTTTAGTTTCACCACTGAGATTATTGCAACCATGGCGCTTCAAGTAGCGCGGGTACCATCATCATCCCTTGGCTTCACCAACAAAACCAAGTATAGCTATGATGTTTTTGAGTTTCAGAGGTGAAGATACTCGCCACACCTTCACTGAGCCTCTCTACAATGCTTTACGACGTAAGGGAATCAACGCCTTCATTGACGACAAGAAGCTTGGCAAAGGAGAAGAGATCTCACCTACTCTTCTTAAAGCCATTGAGAAATCGAGGATCTCCATTATTGTGTTCTCTAAGAACTATGCTACTTCCACATGGTGCCTAGAGGAACTTTCGCACATCATTTGGTGTAAGAAGGAGAAGAACCAGGAGGTTATGCCCATCTTTTACAAGGTGGATCCGATGGATGTTCAATATCAGAGAAATAGCTTTGAAGAAGCTATGGTTACTCTTGAAGATAGGTTCAGATATGACTTAGAGAAAGTGCGAAAATGGAGATCTGCTTTGTTTGAAGCTGCTAGTTTATCATCAGCATGGCTCTTCAATGATGGGTAGGCTTTGTCTGAGTTCCTTATGCTAATAATGAATCGTTTTATTTCGAACCACCTATTTATTTGATTGTCTTGAGTTTTTATGTAAATTTAAAATATATAAGGTTTTTAACATAAATATTTTTAATATAACTTTTAACTTCGATTCTTTAAATCATAAAATAATGTTTTATTTAGTACTTTCTAGCTATTATGGTTATTATTGGATCGGTGAAATTAAATGCCAAAGGCTAAATATTTATCCTCCTGCATCAAAAGTGAGCATGTGACAATTTTGAGAAATTTGAGTTGGTGATATGCTATTAAGCCGACAATCTTTTGATTTTGATGATTGTACTATTTTCTTTTAAAAGCTTGTGAATCCAGTTCATATTCTTATTATACTAATATAATTTGGAAGGCAATACTATGTTGGATGTTGATATATGAATACAAATCAACTTTCTTTTTGAATAAAGAAGACACGTCTTCTTGTGTATTTAGGGAAAACTAATATGTATACCCCATAACTTCACCTCATTTTTAATTAAGTCATTGTAGTTTTTAATTAAGTCCTTATAGTTTACTCAATTATAGGTATCCTTATAATCATAATTTTCTAATTTGCAAAGTAACTGATGGCGTGAGGTGCGACTCTCACTTAGCATACACTTGAATTGATTTTAACACATGGATTTAAACAAAAGTCAAAACAACTATATTATATAATATATAAATGTCAAAAAAAAAAGACGGCTATTAGTGTAATATTTTTTTTTTATGTTGATATTATATAAATTTTATTCGATCATTTTATTTTAAAAAATTATTTTTATTTTGTATTTTGGGGTAACTTATATGTTTAGTCATCATCCATATCATCAGCCCCAATTAATATAGACTATAAGTATAGGACTAATTCTATAATCCATTATACTATTCGATCATGTTTTGTGCATACTGTAATTTGGTATAATTTTTTATGTTTGATAGATGACGATCATTATTAACATCATATTTCAAAGTTTATTTGTGTTCATATTATATTATCATGCATGTACGACTTTTTTATCCCGATTACTTAAATCTTACCAAGTGATGAGTGGCAAATATTGTATAGCTAGGTATGCAAGTTGAAATTATAAAACTTCTGCATAGAAAGAGGATAAAGATCTAGTTGAGAGCAGGCTATCTTTAAACAATTAAAATACGATTTTATAGAAAAATATGTGATAAACGAAAAAAAAAACATAAAACAAGGCATTTAGCATAAATCATCACATGAAACTAAAACAAGAAATTGTGGTTCTGTAGAAACGAAGTCAAGTTTATTGAAAGGATTGTAGAAGATGCATATGCTATGCTGCCTCCCAAACGCTTTCATAACACTGATCATTTGGTTGGACTTGAGCCTCGCATAGAGGAGCTGATGTCACTTTTGAATAAATCTGATGATCGTGTATGTATGTTGGGGATCTATGGAACTGGTGGAATTGGCAAAACAACCCTTGCAAAAGCTATTTATAATCTAATCTTCTACCAATTTGAAGGTACGTGTTTTCTATTTGATGTCAAAGAAGCATCACAAAAATACAAAGGCATTGTTAGTTTGCAACAGACTCTTCTATCTGAGATTCTTGAAGAGAAGAGGATGAAGTTCAGTAATGTTTATGAAGGAATATCAAAAATAAAACATAGACTCTCTCACAAAAAGGTTTTGTTGGTTCTTGATGATGTTGATGAGGTTGAACAGTTAGAAAAACTTGCAGGGGGATGTGATTGGTTTGGTTGTGGAAGCAAGATAATTATAACAACAAGAAACAAGCAATTACTACTTGCTCGCAACATTAGAGAAAGATATGAGATGAAGGAGCTAAATGATCATTACTCTCTCGAACTCTTTTGCTGGTATGCCTTTGGTATGAGCCAACCTTCAAAAGGTTATAAAAATATGTCCATTCATGTTATAAGGTATGTGCATGGCCTTCCTTTGGCTTTAAAATTAATCGGCTCCAATTTGGCAACACATAAAAGCATTGAGGATTGGAGACGTATACTGAATCAATATGATCAAATCCCAGAAAGAACAACTTATCATGTATTGAAGATAAGCTATGATTGCTTACAAGATGGTGCCAAGTGTAGTTTCTTAGATATTGCTTGCTTCTTTAAATGGAAGACATTGGAATTTGCCGAAGCAATATTAGAAGCTAGAGATTGTTTGGCAAGGTTTTATATTGAAGTTCTTGTTGATAAATCACTCATAACAATTGATGATAATGGCCGTTTGTGCATGCATGATCTAATACAAAAAATGGGTAGAGAGATTGTTAGGCGAGAAGCACCATTGGATCCTGGCAAACGTAGTAGATTGTGGTACTATAAAGATGTTCTCAAAGTGTTGCATGAAAATTTAGTAAGATTCTAATTCTTTCTATCTGTTTCCTCTACATGTACTATTCACAATAAATTAATTGTCTAATTTGTCCATATCTAACATAGTTACATCTCTTGGTTTGAATTATAGGGTGGCAACAATATTGAAGGAATAATACTTAATCCACCTCAGCAAGAAGAAGTGAAGTGTAGTGGTTTAGTCTTTGAGAAAATGAATAATCTTAGGATTATTATTGTTCGCAATGCCCAATTTTTAACATGTCCTCTATATCTTCCAAATAGTTTAATATTACTTGATTGGCAGGGATATCCTTCTATGAATTTCCCTCCATATTTTTCTCCTCCAAAACTAGTCTGCCTCAAGATACACAGAAGTCCTTTCAGCTTGGAGGAACCATTCGAGGTGCAATTTTTTTCACTCTATACTCTTTGGTCAAATCTCTTCAGCCTTAACTTCGTTCTAAGAATCCAAATAAATTACTTCAACCCCCTTCTATTTCTTTTGATTGTTCATAAACGGATAAACCTCTAATATATTTCTTAAATCCGCTGAAATGATAGTTTTTTGAATAATCAAGCTATAAATGGTTTAATTTTGCTTTTTATTTCATCTGAGTGAAGTATTGTCAATGCAACTTCTAAGTTACATTTAAGTAATCTAGTTTTTGTTTTGCAGAAGTTTGAACGTTTGACAATTTTGAATTTCTCAGAGTGTGAATTCATAACCGAAGTACCCAACATGTCGCAATTTCAAAATTTAAAAGAATTGACCTTCCGTGAGTGTCTCAATCTGATCAAAGTTCATGATTCTGTGGGATCTCTCTCTAAACTTGAAAGATTAGATTTTAGTGAATGCTCCAAACTCACAAGCTTTCTACGTGAAATCAACATGGCATCTCTTGTACTTCTTGATCTTAGTCATTGCAAGAGTCTTGACTACATTCCACATATAACAGGAAAGATGGAATATCTAAGGGATATTGTGGCTGAAGACACAGATATTAAAGAGGTCCCATCTTCCATTGGAAATAATGCTCCATTTCTTGATCGTTTAGTTTTGAGCTCCTGTGAAAATCTTAGGGAGCTTCCAAATAGCTTATTAAAGTTGGAATATCTTAAGGAGCTTGAGTTGGCTGACATGCATCCTGCTTGTAGAAAATCTTTGATCAAAGTAATAATGCAACAAAGCCAACCCGATGTTGTTAGTTGCTCAATATTGGAGCAGTTGGATCTTGCGAATTGTGGTCTGTTAGATGAAGATCTTCGCGTAATTCTGACATGTTTTAAGGATGTGCAAGCGTTAGCTCTTCCGGGCAACGATTTTGTGTCACTTCCTGAGTGCATTAAAGAATGTGCTTCTTTGGAGAAATTAGATCTCAGTGACTGTAAGAGGTTAAGAGACATACCAGAGCTGCCATCAACGTTGCATAACATACGCTTAGATAATTGCACATCATTAACTACGGAGTCTATAGACCAATTGCTGTCTCAGGTTTTCTTCATGCCTTTCCTTGTTTTTATTATTTGGCGAACTTCAAGATTAATCGAGAAATTAAGTGTGACTGACAAGCTGGTTTGGTAATCTTCACTTTTCGTATTGATTTCTCTTTGTCCATGTGGGTTCATTTTTCCAAAATTACACTATATGGGTTTTAAACAATGATATTTTTGAGATTAATCGAATTAAGTAAGTTTCACTGACAAGATAATAGCTATAGGTAATTCACTTCTTTACCAATGATCGATTTTTCTTTTCCCCCCTTTGAATGTCCATCTCATATCCAGCGCCAACTAAATTTTTTCAATTCCAAAGCTCCTGTAATTTATAAAAGATACTCCTTCGAGTCCTTTTTATAAAGTATAAATTTTTTTGTCTTTCTTATAAGAGACAGATATTTATTACATATTTTCATTTTGTTCGAACATATTTTTCATATTCCCCTTATTTCATCTCGCATTTTGGATAATACACCATATTGGTTTTATTTTGAAGGTTATTAAATACAGACCAAACCTGATGGTTCAGCCTGGAAACCGGAGAATCAGCCACTAAACCAGTCCAGTCATCAACTTAAGTTGCTTTTCTTTAGAAAATGATTTTGTTTTTTTTAAACTTCTTCATAATCTCATATTAATAATTCATAAATCTTTGATTCCTCACCGGTTTGGCTTGGATTAGTTTTAATTTGACTCGATCTAACCCATTGAACCTTAACCCATTACCCTAACTGGTTCAATGATTGATCTAGGTTTAATAACCTTGTTTTTCCTTTTCCATATTGGTTTTAAATAAAAGTTAAAAAAAAAAAACTTAATTGTTTAATTTTCAAACAAAAATAATGACTTTTAATTAAGAAACTCCTTGGTTTCAGTTATAATGCTAAATGCCTTATAAAAGGAGAGGAGGGGTTTTTTTTTTTTTTTTTTTGGTGCGTGTGTGTGTGGCCTGGTCTTCCATTCATTAGAATGCTTTTAATATTTTGATTCTTTTCCATCTCCGTCCTCAAATTCATGTACAAGCTAATAAATTTCTGAGTTGAATTAATTATTTACTTACATGTCGCTAATTAAGTAACGGTCATTATTAGGGTTTGGTATTGCTGAAAACGCCTTAATTTGGTTGCTATTGTTTTGATAAATTAGGCTGAAAAGGACTCTTTTGTGGCAATTGGTATGCCAGCAAGAAAACTTCATGATTGGTTTGACTATTGCTGTGAAGGAAACACATTGTCTTTTCATGTTCGCGAGAAAAATTTCCCTTGTGTTATTGTTGCATTTGAGACAGGGAAAACAAACACAAGTAGCACGGAACTGTTCGAAGCTTTTATGAGCATCAATGGTAGCAAAATGCCATGGGTACAAATTTATGCTATTGAAGGTCTTGTTCTGAATTTTTTGGTAGACAAGGTCATGTGTATCTCTTTGATCTACGTAGTGAGTTTTCTGATGAAGAGTTGGAGGGGATTAATAAGGTTTTGGATTTGGATTGGAATGATGTAGAAATACAAATTATGTGTGCGTCATCAAAGATTTCCATAGTAAAGTGTGGAGCTTATGTTGACAAGAAGCAAGCAAACATGGAGAATGTACAGTTCAAGTCTCATTTGCTTTCAACAACTTCACTGAAACGAAGAGCCATTGCTTCTCCTCCTAATGAACCACCCAAGAAGGTCGCTGAGAAAGTTCAAGACCGCTGATTGAGGAAAGATCAATAGATCTGAACAAAGAAAAAGACAAGGTGAGCAATCCAAGTACTTCCTACTAACTATCGTCTCATGACTTTTGTTTTTTCACTACTGGTATTAATTTTGTCTCCCTTTCATGCATTGTTGGGGGACAATATATTACACCAGAATTTTCTTTCGTGGTACAAGAAAAAAACGATGTTCCCCCATGGGTAATCATCTTTGGAGGTTTTTATATTATTTAGGTATCAAATATTACAGTGCTTTTGGGTGATACAAACATTACGTTTGCTTACCAATTGTTTGTGAATTCCGATGTGACTAATAGTTTGATCATTTTTTATGCGTTACATGACGAATTGATTATATATGCTTATGATAAAAATAGTATGGTATATCTTGTGATTAAATTATTAATGGAATTTATTATGGTTAATTGTTATTATCATGCCATGTGGATCCATTCACTACTACAGAAATAGCAATGCATGATGGTTATTATTTGTCATACATCACGATTCCGAATAGTTATATATGCGGGCTCTATATATTCTCCACGCAGATAAATTACGGTTTCAAACCGTGATATATTTAGTATCTATTATAACACTTCTAATAGAATACCTGTTATGTATTGAGGTGTGGTGAGACCTTGTTTTATGCAATGCTATAATAATAATAAAATGGGCTCAAGCAAACAACTGTTATATACCGTAATAGGTTAGAGTATTAATGTTTATAGATGTCTGTTGGTCCACTTATACACCTACCTCAAATAATTATGCAATGTCTCACACAATTAATTAAGATACCATACAATCCAAATCGGGTTCACTCTAATTTGATTATGCGGAGCTTCTAGGTATATATATGTCTATTCTATACTCAAATTAGATTAAAATCTAATTCCACATTATTTAATCCAACGTCAATTTAACATTTCCTTATCAAGTTTAATCCTAAATCCCCAAAACATGTTTAATGGTGGTCAATCACTAAACAATGAATAATAAAAATAAGATTAAAGAAACTGAATTTATATTAAGCAAAACTAATTAGTGGGAACAATTCCTAAGTCTCAAACAAGTTCATAATACTCTAAGTTGCAAAGGAAAAGTTAGCTACACATGGCTTCAATCCCATCCATCTCAACAAAATCAAAACTCAGGTTCAAAATCATACTGGAAAGGAGTAAGAAACTGGAAACAGAGTCTAGTGAAACATTAAAACCAAGAAGGAGAACATAGACTCAGCAACAGCTTCTTCCTCTGATTCGGTGCTACTGGTTCTTGGAGAAAAAGATGAGGACTCTCCAAAGGTTGAAGTCGATCGTGATTGAACGACCCAACAACAGCGCCTACCTTTCTGTCTTTTCTCTATTTCCGCCAGTTCTATCGCGAGCGTGCTCTTGCGATGATGATCCCAAAAAATCCCAAGCACACTGTAGCTTTTTAGGTCTTCCAGTCAATTCCAAAACGGTGCGCCTCTGATTCTATTCGCTCAAGTCGTAGTCTCCCTCCGCTACCAACGAGAATGATCCACACCAAAATAATGCTGCCTCCTTTCTTTCTTTTTGGTCTTGCCTTCCATCGTCAATGTTGTGGGGCCACCTTCCATTCAATTCAAAACAATCTTCTAAACATGTGATTCCGAACGCGTGGCTGTGCTTTCAAAAATAAGAAGTAATATTATATAGGGTTAAGGAGCAAAATGACCAATAAACTTTTAGTCTAGGAGCATCCACCACAAAAAACTTTTAGAAGGACCTTAAATACCAAAAGACTTTTTAAAAGATAAAATTATCACAAAATCGTTAAGTTGCCAACAACATCTGTTAGTGGCCTGAATTGGGGGAAATAAAATGAGTTAAAAGCTTGCGGCAGATCCCACGTCTGCTTCGCCGACGCATTTCACAGTGTCGCCGATACCTTCCCTTTCCATTTCTCCTTCGGATTTTTCTCCATCCTTGAAAGTCGAAATCAACAAAGGCCTCCGTTGTCAAATTCTCAATCCAAAGTGAAAAAACAAGACCTAATTTGTTAAGTATAAATAACAACAAAATAGAAACAGAAATCTAGTAAGTATCCCACAATAGATATTTAGGGGAAAATATTCATCATGTTCTTACTTAAAATAAGAATATGCAAGTAATAATTCTCCGATTTTATTCCTCTTTCAGTTTTTGAGTTCAGGGTAGCCCAACAAACCTTCTATAGACGGTAGATTAGGTAACAGCCTAGGAATCCCATTCTCACTATCCTAAATCATTTCTTAACTTTTCTATTCCTCATCTTCATCCTCGCGTGCCTCCATTCTCAACACTGCCGCAAGCTTTGATCTTCACTTGCCACCGTCAGCAAAACACGGCCTCTGCCACCGTCAGCAAAACACGGCCTCCGCCACCGTCTTCCCACAGTAACACTCAATCCGCCGCCGTCTTTCAGAACGAGCCCTTTATTTCGTTTCAGTCTTCTCAGCTTGTAGTTTTTAATTGTTTTCTAGCCACACATTGCTTTGAGTCTCCTCTCACCCTCCTCCTGCCACGTATGTATTTGAGTATGTAGTTTAACTCATTTTATTCCCCCAATTCTGGCCCACTAACGGACGTTGCTGGCAACTTAACGACTTTGTGATAACTTTATCTTTTAAAAAGTCTTTTGGTATTTAAGGTCCTTCTAAAAGTTTTTTGTGGTGGATGCTCCTAGACTAAAAGTTTATTGGCTAATTTGCTCCTTAACCCTATTATATAATAATAAGAATAAGAATAATGACAAGATCTTTTTTTCTTTTGAAACCTAAATTATATTTATTTTCTAGGTTGAAATCCCACCAATAATGCAACCAAATTGATATCTTTTGAAATCTTAAGAAAATCTCTTTAATTTAGGATTAAAAACTTCCCAAATATATTAAAATATATCTCAAATGTATTAAAAATGGGAAGTCATCAGTAAACAATCATTATAAACTCTATAACATAAACAATGGTGCTTTCACAATAACCATTATATAAAGTTTAGCATACATAACCATCGTTATATTGCAACCTGATAAGTACTATTTATGCCATGTTTTCCCTATAATATGTGACTGTTTTGTATGGTAAATCTGAACTTAAATGCATCTAATCCGAGTAAAAGTGTTATAATTCACACATAAAGGGAAGTGTAGGGTGAATCTCATAAATGGTAGAAATTGCATAATTATCCGATACATGTGCATAAGATAAGGGCAAGTTTGAGGTTTATTGTGAAAGTACATAGTGTAGCCGATACAATGCGATAGCATCGGGTAAGCCATAACGTGCCCGCAATACAATGCAACCATAACGCTATAGAAGCGTAAGTGAAGCAATGATATGCGCCTTGTGTTCTGACTTTTTCTCAAGGCTATTTCAGGAAATTAAGTGCAGGTTATTAGTTGGATGTTTAGACGGCGGTTAGATTGCTGACAGCTGGATTAGAAGATGCAAAGGATTGAAGATAAGATTTGGAGAATCTCGTAGTACCAATAGAATCAATCAACCAAATTTGGAAAGTTGGACCTGACAGATTTAGAAAGGCCTAGCCCACTGGACGTACGCCACAAGGAAACCTAGCTATAAGAGAAAAAGATGGCTAACCCTAAATCCACCGAAGTCGTGAAGGAGTCAAGACAATTTTTATTTTGCTAGACTCTAAAGAAGAGTGAAAGAACTTACGAAGCATAAACAGTCTACTCGACCCATTATTCCGAGTACATCTCTTCATTTGATGATTCTTTCGATTCCACGATATAGAAGCAACACACCACACTAGCGATTTCTCTAGTCCGAATCGACTAAAAAAAGCTGTTTTTTGAGGCGGAAAAAGTTCCTCGCAAAAAAGCTATTTTCCATCGCAAAGCGGTTTGCGACGGAATTTCTTGGCGAAAAAGTGTCTGTCGCAAAAATCGCCTTTGCAAACCACTTTGCGATGGAAAAATGTCTTTTTCCCTCGCAAATTCTGAAATTTGCGAGGGAAGAAATTTCCCTCAAAAAATCCGGATTTTTGCGAGGGAAAAGCACTTCCCTCGCAAATCTTGGATTTTGCGATGGAAAGTTATTCCTCGCAAATTTCAGGATTTTCGAGGAAAATTCTTCCCCGCAAAAATCGAGGATTTGCGAGCGAAAATCTTTCCTCGCAAAAATCTAGGATTTGTGAGGGAAATGCTTTTCCCTCACAAATTTCAATTTTTTAAAAAAATATAAAAAATTACAAAAAATACAAAATTACAAACAAAAATCAGAAAAATAAAATAAAAAATATATTAGATGTGTATGTATTTCGACGCAAATACCCCTTAATTTGCGACCGAAAAAAATTCTGTCGCAAATTCCGTCGCTAATCGGCTTTTTTTCTAGTAGTGTATGTATTTCCTACATCTGTTACGGGCTTTTGTAGTGATTATTGCTGAAATGTCATGAATATCTGTCATACATATATTGTTTACATAAGCATGAGGTTAACCGTTACCTTAGGTCCAATGGGCATTGAACCTCAGTCTTACACTAATAGTTCAAGAAAGGATCAAGGATCAGAGAAGGCACCGGTACATGGAGCCGTAAAAAGACGCCGATGGACGGAGCTGTGAGAAGGCACCGGTCAAAGCAAATGCAGGAAGAAGTCTAACAGAGCCTACCTCTGGCATGAATCTAATAAGGTTACTTCAAATCATTTGGTGTCTAGAAAGGGTTCGTCTATGTGGTTCAGTCAATCAGTCGCCGTGAATTCAGGGAGACTTCCACTAGACACCGGCCTGGCCAAATTATTTGATTAACTAAGTTAGGTTCATTGTCCCAAGTCTAGCTACGGCTTGTTTGAAGATTGTATAGTTACCATGTATTGTAATTATGCAAAGCTATGTAATTGTATCACATGAACATTCCTTCGGGAAATTTTTAATATACCAGTATACGTCGGGCATCAGCATATGCCTGAGTATTTTATATCAGTTACTCGTTGTCCAAATATTTGTGCATGCTCTCCGTATTTTATATCAGTTTTATTTTTCATGTTTTTATGGTTAGAAATGGCTTTATTTTGAAAAAATGATGAAGAAAGTGATAGAGTAAATTTTTTGGAAGATTAGGATCAAAGTAGCGAAGCTCTGGCGAAAATTTATCGGTTAGAGATTTCTGGAGTCAGTGGTAAAAACACTGGTATCTTATGTTAAATATAATGTTGTAAAATTCTGAGAAAATCCATGGTTAAAGTAGACATATAGAGATTTTCAAATATACCTAGATTGTATCATTTAGAGTTTTGTGCAAGGAGATAAAAATTCTTGAACAGGGCTACGTTTCTGGAATTTTTCTGGGCAGCGTTGAGAAAACAGAAAACTGGGAATGATCCATGATGTTCTAAGTTCTTGGAGTATTTTTCCTTGAAAATAGACATCCTAAGGATTCCACGGAAGTTTTACGGATCCTCGTTTTGATTTTTGTAGATTTAATTATGATTTTTCAAAGTTAACCGAAAATTCTGCCCATAAATTCAGCATAGCGTTTTTTAAGAAATGTAAGGGCAAAATTGTAATAACATATCCACGAAGGGTAGAAAGGTAAATTAAACCTTTAGGATATTATTCTAAGCAATATGATATTTATCAAATATCATATAAGAATCCGACAATAATGTATAGGATATCCGAGAAGTCCGGAGTCGGGTTCAGAGGTCGGGCGTTTGACAATTACACGGTGAAAGGTACGTCCGCGTACTGTAACACTAACTCTAATGCTTATTGTATACTTATATGTGATAAATACTTTCATAAAGTCATGGACGGGACTCTGTCTTGGGTCAGGCACTGTGACTAAGTTTGTGAGGCTTAGATCACTACATATACATTCAGCTTTATACACGGGTTATAGTTTTAATAATGCCGTTAGAGTTTTCCTAGCGCTGAGAACACAACCGTACATCGTGGTACTGGTGAATAGTAAAGACTGGGATAACATACATACTGCAGGGGCTTTTGAGGATGTCTGTTCATGTATCTGGCATCTCAAACGCCTGGTATACTTAAACATGTAATCGGAGGGTGGAGAGGAAGTGGGAGCCAAATCGAGAAAGCTGTGGAAGTGATTATAATAGTAACGTTGTAAGATAACGGTATGAGTAAGCGTAGTTATTTATGTATACTAGCTTTTCGAGAGAACCCTACGATGTAAAAACCCGATAAAATAAAAGGGTTTGTGGTGTAAATACTAGTGTGATAAAGTAAAAGACCTAGACTAATGTAATATATGATCTATGAATCTATAAAAATGTTTGTGATATACTAATCGTTGTTTTATCTATGTCTAACGTTTTCCCTAATAAAGGAAATAGAATGAAAAATGGCAAACTTACGAGGAGTCGGAGCTCCCAGAGGTCGAGGCAGAGGGCGAGGAAGACAACCTTGAATGATCCCAATACCGGTATTAAACCCTGAGCAACAAGCTCAAGAACCTAACCTGCCAAACCAATATGCTTGGCAAGAAGTGATGGCCATGCTACATGAACAACGAACAATGATAGAAGAACTCCGTGCAGAAAGACAAGCGGAAAGACAGGCAGAGGAAGAACAAGATATTGAAAGAGAAGAAGATGAGAGACATACTGAGGATTCTGAGGGGTCAGAAAGATCCCAGTCACCACCTAGACTCGAAAGAGCAATGGTGATCCACCTCAACCCCGTAGAGAAGCTGAGACTACACAATATTGGGTTACCGATTACGCAAGTTGAAACCACCGGCTTTCCGAGGTAAACCCGACTTTTGAAGATTGGATAATGAGGCTAGAAGATCTTGAAGTAATGGAGTGCCCGAGAGAATCGCAAAGCTGAACTTGCGATCTACAAATTAGAAGGAGATGCAAATCGATGGTGGAGAAACATGGCGTCAACATTACGGGCACGCTACTGTCCCGTCACATGAGAGAAATTTCTGGAAAAATTCAACGAACAATACTTTCCTCCCTCTGTTCAGGTGACCAAAGAATCAGAATTCCTCCACATCCGACAAGGTCAAGAGGAGTCATTCAATGACTACTATGCCCGTTTCACCAACTTATCACGATATTCATCGCACCTGTGAAGGAACGATGATGAGAGCAGTATGGCAAATATACTGATTTACGGGCTTGTTAACTCCTAGAAATTGATTACATTCCAAGACATTTTTCTCTCTCTTTTTACCTATTTATGGTTCAAATATGCATAGAAAATGGAGTGTATAGAAGAAAATGTGCATATCAAAGTATCGAAAAAAAAATCAAGAAATCCTTGTTATATTCTATAGAGTTTGTGGTTTAGCGATAATTGATGAATCCTCTCTTTTGTAGGAAGATGGAGACAAGTTTTGAAGCTCTATAAGAACCAAGAAACAAGGAAAGAAATAAAGGAGGTGAAAGCGGTGCAAAGTTAGAAGAATGCAGCCTGGCCGCGCAGCAAAATGCGGCCACGGAAAGTCAACAAGCGCCCCGACGAGAAGTTTCCGCGGAAAGTCAACAAGCGCATGACCAATCGTAAAAAAATGCGAAGAAAGTACGGTAGCCGCGTTTTACATTTCGAAAGAGAAAAACACTATTTAACCTGAAGTTAAAGATAACATTGATTAGGGGACAAATTGAAATTGTACAATTTGACTTTGGGGTACAAAAAAAATGATGATGAAGAGAGTGTGAGAGGGAGGAGTCGGCCAAGGGGTTTAATGGTGAGGATGTGAGCTCAAAAAATGACCTAGATCTAATGGCTCAAAAGCAAGAAGAGGCAAGTTCCATTTAACTACCAAAATGCCTCAACAATTTACTATAAATAGGAGCTTAGGTTCTTCATATTTCTCACACCAAAATAGCAAGTAACATCTGATTCTAAGAGTGAAAGAGTAAGTGAGAGTCTTGGAGAAAGGAGGAGCAAGTTCTAGGTAAGTTCTTGAGCTCTAGCTTTTGAGTTTTTAGTTAAATTGTTGTTTTAATCTTTGATCTTCTAATATTATTTAGATTTCATGTTTTCTGAGTTTAAAAATGGTTTTATTTCGAAAAATTGATGAGGAAGATGTTATAGCAAAATTTTTGGAAGATTATGATCAAAGTAGCGAAGCTCGGCGAAATTTTATCGGTTAGCGATTTCTCGGAGTCAATGGTAAAAATGCTGGTATCTTATATTAAAGATGATGTTCTTAAATTCTAAGAAACTTCATGGTTAAAGTAGACATATAGAGATTTTCAAATATACCTAAAGTGAATTATTTCGAGTTCTGTGCTAGGAAATAAAAATGTCTAAAGTTGGGCTACGTTTTCTGGTAAAATTCTGGACAGAGTTTAGACACACTAAACCTGGGAATGACTCACGAAATCTGGGAAAAACTGAGTATTTTTCCTTAAAAATAGACATCCTAAGGAGTCTGGGGAATTTTACGGATCCTCGTTTCGATATTTTTAGAATTAATGGTGATTTTTCAAAGTTAGGAAAAAAAAAATCAGCCCATATGCTGTCAAACAGCGTTTTTTTACGAAATTTGTAGAAAGTAATTGAAAAATAAATACACCAGGGGTAAAATGGTCATTTGTGACTAAGATATTTACTAGAATATTATTTATGAATTAATAAATGTGATATTACCCTTATAGGATATACGTGATCGCATTCGACCGTCAAACGTCGTAATCATCAACGAAGGTACGGACGCGTCATAACCTTAACACTTATGCTTGTTGTATGTTTATATATGATAGTTGTATTCATAGACTAAGACTCTGTCTTAGATGATTTATTATACAATCAGCTATATACGGGTTATGGTTATGTAATGCCGTCAAGTTTTCCTAGCGCTGAGGACATGAATGTACATCGTGGCACTGGTGAAGAGTACAGACAAGGAATAACATGCATATGCAATGGCTATGTGTGGTTATTGTTTTACATATGCGATTATTGAAAGACGGAATATCACCAAGAAGGGGGGGTGAATTGGGGATATTAAAAATTTCTCGCGTAAATACTCTGTTAGCCGAAAGTGAAACAGGGATAAACGAGTAAGGGTAAAAGAGATTGAACACAATGAATTTATCTTGGTTCGGTCCAAATCCTTGACCTACGTCCGGTCCCGGACTCTCCGGGATTTCACTAATCCAAATGATTACACACTCGTAACTCACGGAGTAATTCTCTCTCTAGAACTTACTCCCCCTTACAAGTTGTAATCAAATATCCCAATCCCAAAGTCCCAATACTTTGAGATTCTCACAAGAAGAATAATCAATGATGAACTCTCTAAAAGAGCAGATTAATAAACATGAAGTATGATATATCCGAAGATATTAACTCTTTGAGTAGAAACAATAAATGATCTTAATGACTAATTGAATGCACAGCGTTTCGGTAGGTGGAGACTTGAATGCTTCTCCTATTTATAGATTGGCAGCATTGATGACCGTTGAGAAGAACTTAATGAGCCGTTGTGGGTAATCAATATATCCGTTGTAATTACTTGCTCGGTTTCTTCGTAAGCTTCCGACATTCGACCGTTATTCTCCGTTGACATTCTTTATTCAATTTGTCCGTTGAGAGACAGTAAGAATGTTGTCTAGG
This sequence comes from Acacia melanoxylon, assembly GCA_019022615.1. NCBI lineage: Eukaryota > Viridiplantae > Streptophyta > Magnoliopsida > Fabales > Fabaceae > Acacia > Acacia melanoxylon. Next base: position 4,288,264 of record JAFJYJ010000042.1, read on the forward strand.
AAATAGCCGGATTGCTTTTTGATTGTCCAGAGTTCTATTTCTTCATTTAGCTTTGATATCTGGGACAGCATTTAATGCTTCTGACAGGAATTTGCTTTTCGTAATTTCAAATTTAAAACATGTTAAATATATCTGAAATACACTAGCAAACTGATTAAACTTGGTTAGGAACAATAATAATCAATTATATCAAACACCCATTACTTAATCGGTGATATCGAGTTACGCAGATTGACGAGGATTCAAATATTGTCATACTTGACTCGAGTCATGCCTAGAGTCATAATTTCAAAATCCATTAAGTTGACTCGAGTGATAGTGGAGTCATTATGAAGCAACTATGAATAGAAAGTATTTCGATGATGTGACTCGAGTCATGCCTAGAGTCGGCTATTCAAAAATTATTTAAATGACTCGAGTGATGACTTGAGTCATGTCTCGTGGAAAATTCAAACTGAATTAATTTGTGCTCGATGACTTGAGTCATGACTGGAGTCATGTCGAGAAATTTCAAACGGAATCGATTTGGTGAGATGACTTGAGTCATGACTGGAGTCATGTCTGATAAATTTCAAACAAAATCAATTTGCGCTGAGATGACTTGAGTCATGACTGGAGTCATGTCTGAGATACATGGATGACTCGAGTTGATTAATGATGACTCGAGTCATGATCAATATTTTGTCTTTGAGATGACTTGAGTCATGACTGGAGTCATGTTCGAAACAATTCTGAACATAAGCGAAGAGTGAAATGATGACTCGAGTTATACCAAGGATGACTCGAGTCATTTTGTCGAGGAAGTCACTTTGCAAAGTTTAAGTACAGGGATGACTCGAGTTGTTTAATGATGACTCGAGTCATAGTCAATATTTTCAATTGTTTTCAAAGCTCGGTGACTTGAGTCATGACTAGAGTCAAAATGTGATTTTATAAATTATCTTTTAAATCAAATTCTTTTGGCTCGAATCAATCTTACAATTGTCAATCATCATCAAAACACATGAGAACTAACATTCTCCCCCTTTTTGATGATGACAACACTTGTAATATGAGAAGTGAAAATGAGTTGTACAATTTCATAAATGATTTATGACTCAAAGACAGATGCCATTTGTAGAAACATTTGAAGTTCATGGATGGCTCATGTATTGCAGATAATAAATATAATGTAAGCTTAATAAAACTAATAGCATCTGCAGAATGAGAGAACAACTTAAATTGCAAACTTTGCACACTGAAACCAGTTGTAATAAGTTGAAACAGCAGAAGAATTTGCAGAAATAGAGATTGCAAGGAACAATTGCAGAAATTGAAAGTGCTAGAAATTTAAATTCAAATTGCAAAGAACCATAACCATAGCTCTTCATTTCTTCTCATTCTCTCCCCCTTTGTCATCAGGCAAAATGGGAGGAGTGGAGGACAGGGAAGCACGCAAAGCCTGGAGAATGGGCAGAGGTGAGTAAATGGAGAGAGTGAGAGATGGAGGTGTAGGTGGAGAAGGGAGAAGTAGAGGTGAGTTTGGTTTAGGAGAAGAGGGTGTGGTGATGGAAGTTCCGAGGAGTGCTCATCAAACAAGTCCGCCGTGTCACTGAAGATGATTTGACGGTGGAGGTCCGAGGAAAAGAGAGAATGACAGTGGGAGGAGCGAGAGGAAATGGGAGGAATATAAACTGGAGGAGTGGGTAAGATTGGAGTGGATTCGGGGAGGAGGTGGAGATGTGTGTGGTGAAGTTAAGATGGGAGAGTGTGTGGGAGAAAATATGGGAGAATGGCGTGGAGAGGGATCCATCCTAGAGGGACCAGTAGTGTCTTCCTTGAGTAGCTTGGAGAGCTTAGAATCCAAAAGCTGATATAAACCATGCATGCTCTCAAATCTACGATCAAGATCTTCAAAGTGCCGCAATGACCTCAATTGACTCATCCACTGATTCTATCTTTGCATTCATGGAGGTGAGTGAGGCAATCAATTTTCCAACCTCGATTCTAACTATATCGAAAGCTCATGGTATTGAGCAATGTGGGTTGGAGAGTGCTGAAAGTCTCTTGCATAGCCTTGGTCACAATTTGCTTGATTTCAGCATTAAGATTTGAGGATCTTGGTGAAGGCTGAGACTGAGAGGATTGGACTTCAATTGGCTCAGGCATAGAAGCTCTAGACTTGGAAGGGGCTCTGGAGTGTCCTGAACCTTCTCTAAAGGAGATTTTCATAAGGTTTAAATGGTGTTGACCAAATAACTGAGGCTTGACAGGTTTTTCAAAAAGATCAAGGTACCAAATTTTATTGGTATATAACAGAAGAGACACCAAATTTGGAAATGGGATTGTGGTGAAGGAGAGGATTCAAATTTGAATCTTTTCATTTCTTGATAGACCCGGTGTCCTATGTTAAAAACTACTTTGTCAACCGAGAGATGCAAACAGCACGTAATCATTTGAATTGAAGTGAGTAAAATTCTTGCCTTTCCGAACTAGGTTCCTCGAATATATGTACCATAAGGCCCTATGAAAGGAGGCATATCAACAGGGGAAAATTTAAGTTTCCCATCAAATGGAACACCGAGGCCTCGGGATTTTGAAAAATCTTTCTTTGTCATACACACAATGTGAGGCACAGGTGGGGGATTTTCAACAAAAAGAAGAGAATTGATTATATTGGCAGAGAGAGTGATGGATCTCCCTCTAACAGATGTGATGCATTTATCCTCAATGATATGACCCCTTTCATTGACTACATTAGCCATGGACATATTGAAATAGAAGTGCTTGACTAGTGAGGGAGTGTAAGGAGTGTTTATAGCCAACAAATTCTTAAATTGATCTAGCCACGGGGATAAATCAAGATCACACTCATCTTTTAGTTTGACTAAATCCACATACACCGTGGGACGAAACCTCTAGCGAATACTTTTCTTTAAACTCTAGCATCTCGAATTAGACATTGGAGTGGGTTGACGGATGAAATCAGAATTTGGAGGTTTCACAAGATTGGGAGGATTAAAAATATATTTGGTAGGTTGAGATACCTTAGAGCCGGATGGGCGCTTTGGAACCGGCTTGATTCTTAGAGCCGAAGCTTGAGCATCGACACCATGGTTCTTGTTTTTTCTTCTTCTTGAGAGCACCCACCACTGGTTCCTTATCTCTCCGCTTAGCAGCTTCAGGATCAATAGGCTTTGGAGGAGGAACCTCAGGAGGTTCTTGAATCGTTAACTTCTTGGGCCTTTTTGAAGGAGTTTCTGCAGTATTTTTGTCCTTGAGCTTTGTCGAAGGCTTCCTCGTCTTTTGGGTCTTTTTGATTGAGGAGGGGATGAAGATACGGTGGCTTCATAATCGAGAGGATGATTCTTTCGTCGGTTTGGAGATTTTAGGAGCCATTGGAAGAGGATGCGAGAGGTAGGAAGAGGAGAAATTAGAAGGGCGATGAAGAACGCCTCGAGTTAGGGTTTTCGAAACGGCGAAGTGAAGAGCAACGGGTGCGGCAGATATATATAAAAACGGTATGACTCGAGTCATTAAATGAGTGCCTCGAGTCATATGTGAAAAATACTTAACTTTAATATACCGGTGACTCGAGGTATGACTCGAGTGATGTTCGACAAGCTTCCGGTTGCTTTGAGTATTGCCTCGAGTTACTTGGATGACTCGAGGAGCGCCTCGAGTGAATCTTTTCTGACTCCAGTCATTTTTCATTCCAATTGGTTTGATTGCCTTCTGTGTTGAGAGTGACTCGGGTAGTCTATCCGACTCGAGTCGTATGCAAAATTTCAGATCATTGTCGGTGTTTAGAATGCATCATGACTCGAGGCATTTATCAAATGACTCGAGGCATATCGATTAAGATTAGATATATGGTTTAACGATATAGTCCCGCAAAAACATTACGTAAACACTCCGAAGCTTAAGTTAGTTACTTTTAACTCATCAAAACATATAACTCACATTGTTGGAAGTGAATTAACTTACAATTCATTGGGATTTACCATTCCCAATTCTCTTCTTATGCACATGAATTGTTCTTTGGCCGAGAGGTTTAGTGAAAATATCAAACACACAAGTTGCGAGATGTGTTGGGATGAACATCACTTTGACATCCTTTTTCTGAACATGATCTCTTATGAAGTGGTGCCTCACATCAATGTGCTTTGTTCGAGTATGTTGAACTGGATTCTTGGCCAAACTTATAGTACTTGTATTATCACATAGGATTGGTATCTCCTTCAAGTTGATCCCTAAATCTAATATTTGTTGTTTGAGCCAAAGCACTTGTGCACAACAACTTGATGCAGCTACATACTCGGCCGAGTTGAAGACACCGCCACACTTGTACGCTTCTTTGCTGAACCAAGATACTAGTGAACCTCCAAAGAACTCACATTGTCCACTTGTACTCTTCCTATCAGTCTAATATCCAGCATGGTCTGAGTCTGAATATGCAACCAGAAATTCTTGTTGACCTTTTGGGAACCAAAGGCCTAATTCTTTTGTGTCTGATAGGTAGCGAAAGATCCTCTTGACATGTTCTGCATGTGACTCTTTTGGAGCTGATTGAAATCTTGCGCACATCCCTACACTGAATTGGATATCTGGTCTACTGGCGGTCAAGTATAGCAAGGAACCAATCATTCCCCTATATTTGGTTATGTTGAAGTCTTTGCCTTTCTCTTCATCAGCATCCAGAGAGGCATTTGTTGAGCTCATTGGTGTGTCTGCGCACCATTGCAATTTTCAAGGCCAAATTTCTTGAGCAAATCTACGAGATATTTTGTTTGAGAGATGAATATTCCATCCTTCCGTTGTTTAATTTGCAAACCAAGGAAATAATTCAATTCTCCCATCATAGACATTTCAAATTCTCCCCGCATTTTCTTGGAAAATTCTTCACAAAGAGAATCATTAGTAGCACCAAATATAATATCATCAACATATATTTGGACAATTAAAATTTCATTAGACTCATTACTCTTTATGAAAAGTGTTGTGTCGCTTTTCCTCCGATAAAACCTTGATCAAGAAGGAATTTGCTTAATCGCTCATACCAAGCTCTTGGAGCTTGTTTGGACCATATAGGGCCTTCTTGAGACGATACACATGATCTGGATGATTATCATTTTCAAAACCGGGAGGTTGTTCTACATAAACTTCTTCTTGAATAAAACCATTTAGAAAAGCACTTTTCACATCCATTTGATAGAGTTTGAAACCTTTTACACAGCAAAGGCAAGAAGGACTCTTATGGCTTCCAATCTTGCCTTTGGAGCATAAGTTTCTTCATAATCAATTCCTTCTTCTTGATTATAGCCTTTAGCAACCAATCTTGCCTTATTCGGACAATGATTGCTGATTCATCTCGTTTGTTCTTGAATACCCATTTAGTGCCAATGACCGGATGGTCCTTGGGCCTAGGTACCAAATCCCAAACTTGATTTCTATCAAATTGATGTAACTCCTCTTGCATTGCTATCACCCAATCATTGTCGAAAGGGCTTCATCAATCTTAGAGGGTTCAATGTGAGATATGAATGCGAGAAAAGGTTACTTCATTCAAAGTGCTATTTCTCGGTTCTTACTCCTTGATTTACATCACCTATAACTTGATCCAGAGGATGATTCCTAATGAATCTCCAAACTTTAGGTTGAGATTGAAAATCATTTTTGAAGCATTTTCAAAAACATCTTGAGTTTTCAAGAGAGGCGGGAGTAGTCTTTGAAAAGAATCTGATTTCTATAAATATTTTCTTCATCATCATCCAAAGGTTTCTCGATTTGGTTTCACTAAACACAATATGGATAGACTCTTCAACAATACGAGTACGAGTATTGAAAACTCTATATGCTTTACTTCTATTAGAGTAGCCAAGAAATATACCTTCATGATTTTTGAGTCAAACTTACCCAAATGATCCTTACCATTATTGTGCACGAAACACTTGCACCCAAAGATGTGTAGATGACTCGAGATTGGGCTTTCTTCCTTTGTACGGCTCATAGGGTGTCTTCTTGAGTTTCTTTCGGATGTATGCACGATTTGATATGTAACATGCCGTACTCATTGCATCGATGAGAAGACTTGAGAAGTTTGATTCTCATTCAACATTGCTCTTGCCATTTCGTGAGAACTCGATTTTTCTCTCCACCACACCATTTTGTTGAGGAGTCCTTGGGGCGAGAGAAATTGTGGTCTATCCCATGAGCATCACAAAATTCTTCAAAGGCATTATTCTCGAATTCTCCACCATGATCGGTTCTTATTCGAAATAGAGATACCTTTCTCATTTTGGACCTTTTTGGCAAACACAACAAAGTGATCAAGGGTTTCATCTTTTGATGATAAAAACATAGTCCAACAAAATCTTGAGAAGTCATCAACAATAACTAAAGTATAGAGATTTCCACGAGGCTTCTCACTCTAGCGAGTCCAACTAAATCCATGTGAAGTAGTTGAAGAGGCTGTTAGATGAAATTTCATTTTTGGATTTGAAAGATGATTTAGTCATTTTCCTTTCGACATGCATCGCATATCATATCATTTTTGAAATTTAGTTTTGGTAAACCAATGACCAAATCCTTTTTTACGTAACTTGTCAAGTTAAAACATATTGACATGAGCTAAACGCTTGTGCCAAAGCCAACTTTCTTCCAAGTTCCGATAAAACAATTTTCGGAGGAAAGTTCATTGAAATTGTTAGAGAGGTTTAGAGTATAACAGCTTACCATCTCTAGGAGCTCTAAATAAAGCTTTTGATTTGAGGTTGATTAAGGGCAGATCATCTTTGCTAACGATCAAGCACTCCTCTGAGTCGAAGATGACAAGATTGCCTTTGTCAGTACTCTGACTTACACTGAGGAGATTATGACACAGGCCTTCTACAAGGTAGACGTCCTTGACTTGAGGTCCATTGATGTTCCCAACTTCACCAATTCCAAAGAATCCTTCCGGATTGATTACCACCAAAAGTCACAGTACCACCATTTTTGGTCTTGAGAGTAGCAAATTTTGTATGATCTCCGTCATGTGTCTAGAGCACCCACTATCAATATACCACTGTTGGATTTTGATGCTCTCGACATACCGCAGATCTCAATAAATCAGGTTTTAGGTACCCATCTTTTCTTGGGTCCTTTCGGGTTAGTTTGTGACTCAGGAACTTTATAAGATCCCTTAGGTACCCATTGATAGTTACCTATAGGTTTACTCTTTCTTTCCTTTTTGTGGAAACAGGAAGAAGTAGTATGACCTTTTCGGTTACAATAATTACAATGAGCAAAAGGATTTGATGAATGAATGGATTTTACGAAATAGTTCATGTAGAATTTTTCACCAAATTTCTTTTTGCCTTTCTTCTTATCAAAATCGGGCTTATAGCCAATTCGATCGATGTCATTTGTGAATCTTTCTTTGTTTTAAAATAACATTGAGCATTTCACTTCCTTTAGTGAATTTCTCAAGTGCTTTTGTAAGATGTATATTCTTTTTCTCTAAATCAACACAATCCTCGCAAATGACATTTACGAAAGATTATTAACTTGCATTTCAAGAGTGATGTTCTTCTTTTTCAAAGCAATATATTTTTCAGCAAGTTTTTCAAATTCAGATTGTACAAGACCATATTCAACAAATAATTCATCATAGGATGGTTGAAGATCATATACCTCATCATCATTTTCGGTTTGCTCCTTTTCTTGAGCTACTAGGCATATGTTGGCTTTTTCTTCGTCCTCGGCTTCATCATCGTCGGATGAACTTGTCTCCCCATATGGGCGATACATAGGCTTTCTTTTTGAAGTTGCTGAATTTCTTCTTTTCTTTCTCCTTGTTCTTGGTGGGGACATTCGATTTGATGTGGCGGGCCTTTCACATTCATAGCGAGATGATTGGCTTTTTCGTCTCAACACTAGAGCCACCTTTGTGAAACTTCTTGAATCCTTGGTGCTTCTTATAGAATTTTTTGAACCTTCGGACTATCATGCCCAACTCTTCATCTTCATCTACCTCTTCATCATCTTCTCGCCTCATTTGCTTCTTTGATGACTTTGAGAGCGATTCCCTTGTTTTTTTGCTGATCTCATCTAGTCCTTTTCGAACTTCATTTTGCCTTCATACTCGGACAGATCGCCAAACAAGGCTGCGCTGAGTAACTCATTGACTCTCCACGAGCTTCTTCAATAGCTGTTACCTTGGCTTCCCATTCTTTGCTAAGGATATTAAGAATCTTCCTCACTTGGACAGGTTGTTCATAGTCTTTACCCAAGGCGGCGAGTTGGTTGATCAAGTGAGTGAACCTTAGTTGAAACTCAATAATAGATTCCCCAGACTTCATACGAAGCGGATCGTATTCGGTCATGAGGGTGTTTACTCTATTCTCCTTGACTCGGTTGTTCCTTCATGAGCTATTTCCGAGCATCCCACATGGCTTTAGCGGATGGCAATGTGCGGATACGAAAATACTCTTGTTGACTTAATGCGCTTTGCAACATGAGGACTTTTCTTTGTTGAGAGTGATATTTCTCGTCATTGTCATCATAGGTATCTTCGGGCTTTGGGATTCTAAGACCATTTTCGAGTATTGTTGGATTATAGTCTCCTATCTCGAATACTCTCCACAATCCATATTCGATGCCAAAACAAAGACTTTGAATTTGGCTTTCCGAATGAGTAATGCTCTCCACTAAAACCGGCGGTACGTTGATAGAAGCTCCGTCGTGTAGGATTCCGTCCATACGATCCTTCTCGAGATGTTAATCTCTTCGGAGAAGACCTGCTCGATACCAAATGAAAGACGAGAATATCACCAAGAGGGGTGAATTGGGGATATTAAAAATTTCTCGCGTAAATACTACGTTAGCGAAAGTGAAACAGGGATAAACGAGTAAGGGTAAGAGATTGAACACAATGAATTTATCTTGGTTCGGTCCAAATCCTTGACCTACGTCCGGTCCCGGACTCTCGGGATTTCACTAATCCAAATGATTACACACTCTGTAACTCACGGAGTAATTCTCTCTCTAGAACTTACTCCCCTTACAAGTTGTAATCAAATATCCCAATCCCAAAGTCCCAATACTTTGAGATTCTCACAAGAAGAATAATCAATGATGAACTCTCTAAAAGAAAGCTGATTAATAAACCTTTGAAGTATGATATATCCGAAGATATTAACTCTTTGAGTAGAAACAATAAATGATCTTAATGACTAATTGAATGCACGAGCGTTTCGGTAGGTGGAGACTTGAATGCTTCTCCTATTTATAGATTGGCAGCATTGATGACCGTTGAGAAGAACTTAATGAGCCGTTGTGGGTAATCAATATATCCGTTGTAATTACTTGCTCAGTTTCTTCGTAAGCTTCCGACATTCGACCGTTATTCTCCGTTGACATTCTTTATTCAATTTGTCCGTTGAGAGACAAGTAAGAATGTTGTCTAGGAAATAGCCGGATTGCTTTTTGATTGTCCAGAGTTCTATTTCTTCATTTAGCTTTGATATCTGGGACAGCATTTAATGCTTCTGACAGGAATTTGCTTTTCATAATTTCAAATTTAAAACATGTTAAATATATCTGAAATACACTAGCAAACTGATTAAACTTGGTTAGGAACAATAATAATCAATTATATCAAACACCCATTACTTAATCGGTGATATCAGTTAACTTGCAGACGAGGATTCAAATATTGTCATACTTGACTCGAGTCATGCCTAGAGTCATAATTTCAAAATCCATTAAGTTGACTCGAGTGATGATTTGGAGTCATTATGAAGCAACTATGAATAGAAAGTATTTCGATGATGTGACTCGAGTCATGCCTAGAGTCGCCTATTCAAAAATTATTTAAATGACTTGAGTGATGACTTGAGTCATGTCTGTGGAAAATTCAAACTGAATTAATTTGTGCTCTGATGACTTGAGTCATGACTGGAGTCATGTCTGAGAAATTTCAAACAGAATCGATTTGAGCTGAGATGACTTGAGTCATGACTGGAGTCATGTCTCGATAAATTTCAAACAAAATCAATTTATTTGAGATGACTTGAGTCATGACCGGAGTCATGTCGAGATACATGGATGACTCGAGTTGATTAATGATGACTCGAGTCATGATCAATATTTTGTCTTTGAGATGACTTGAGTCATGTGGAGTCATGTCTCGAAACAATTCGAACATAAGCGAAGAGTGAAATGATGACTCGAGTTATACCAAGGATGACTCGAGTCATTTTGTCGAGGAAGTCACTTTGCAAAGTTTAAGTACGGGGATGACTCGAGTTGTTTAATGATGACTCGAGTCATAGTCAATATTTTCAATTGTTTTCAAAGCTCGTGACTTGAGTCATGACTAGAGTCAAAATGTGATTTTATAAATTATCTTTTAAATCAAATTCTTTTGGCTCGAATCAATCTTACAATTGTCAATCATCATCAAAACACATGAGAACTAACAATTATGTATTCTTGATATGTCATGAATAAACTGTCATTCATATATTGTCTACATAAGCATGAGGTTAACCGTTACCTGAGGTCCGATCAGCTCTTACCTTAGCTTCAGGATCCAGGGGAATCAGGATCGAGGACAAGGGTAAAGAGCCAGCGTGAGAACCAGACGTAGACGTTATTATTTTGATATGTACTTTATTATATTAAACACTCGAATGAATGTACTGCTGTATGAACAACCAGATACACTGCAAACAATGTTATTCAGTTACTCTTAATTTTTTTTAAAAAAAAAAAATCTGACGCTCAACTCTGATCAAAACGCTATAAAAATGTTTACGAAAATGGGGTGTTACACAACAGAGAAAACATGTATCTGTATATATGTAACTTAGTGGTATAAATGACATCAAGCAGGATAAAATCTTTGGAGAGTCAGAGCAGAAGACAAATCTGCAATAATTATTTTAAAAAGGATTAATTGGAAATTAGATTAAGTAATCAATTCATCACAGGGTTACTCATACTAGAAGTTAATCGATCTCTTTATAAGAAATACGATCTTAATAACTGGTGGATAGCAACAAGATCAATAATCTCGATGTTTTTAATCAATAAGAAATAGTTAACTTGAGACCTTGATCACGTCTGTGCCTCCCTTTGCCTGTAGGTCTTTGAACACTTTTTTTCCCTCTTACATCTTCCATAAAAGCAAATATATTTATAGGAAACTAAAGCATTCAATGGAATGCCAGCATAAAGTTATGTAAGCAAATTTAGGGTCAACACATGTTGAAACAAAATGGAATGATAGTTAGTATACACATCTTGGAGTAGAAATACTGAAAACTTGTATATGAACCTAAGTCACACGTATAAGTGTGTAAGCCTAGAAACTAGGTCCTTTCTTTTATTTTTGTTAGCTAGAACATGAATAATCATCAATGTCAATTTGAAACACCTCCTTAATCTTTTGATTGGTGAAATAATGGCCCACCCGATTTCATCAGCTTGTCTTCCAAAATAGAATTTCATTTTCAAAGAACTGTTCTTTGCCGAGAGAATTAAAGCTTTAAGTAGAAGTCCAATGAACAAAATAAGAACTTACAATTGATGAAGGCAATCATTCAGTTCTTTAAATTGTTTTCGGCATTGCCAAACAACGAAATTGATCTCCGAAGCACATTGAGCATATTTTGCGGTGTAATGATCACATTCCTTTAGCGCCTTCTGCTTCATTTTGTGGCGTAAAGCTGGAAAATTGTTAATACAGGAAATCCTCAACACACTTATTAATAATAATGACCGAATAGTACAACTGCACAGAAATTGGATTCAACAAAATAAGCACCCAAGAGAATCAAGCCAATGTGCAATGTAATTGTATCAATAAAATTTCCAATTATTCTAGTTAAGAACAGGGAAAAATATGAAAAACCCCGAACTCGTGCCTCTCTCGATTCGTAATTCCATGACAAGTTTCTTAAAACCAAATAGTAGTTTAGGGTTTAAAAAGGAGAATAGTTGAGTACCTTCTTCTACTTTTTTCTTGACGTGATTATCGCGTGCTTCTGGTATGAAATCCATTGCGCATGAGAGAATAGTCCCAAGAGCGGGGAGCCTGGGGATGGCAGCGGCACGGCGATGGTGCGGGAGGAGCGTTGCGATCGACTGGAGAGCTACAGAAAGGAGGAAGAACGCGTAAGTGAATGAAGAGAACGGTGGATCTGAGGTAAATGAAGTCAAACAATCGATCGCCTAGGGTTAAAGGTGCAAACCGGACTTTTGCGAGGAAAACTCTTATCCTCGCAAAAGTAAGTAACTTTGCGAGGGAAATAAGGTTCCCTCGCAAAATGGGAATGATTTTCACCGACATTTTGCGAGGAAAATAAGTTTCCCTCGCAAAAAGGTGATTTTTACGAGGGAAACTTATTTCCCTCGCAAAAATTGCCCTTTTTGCAAGGGAAAAATATATCCCTCGCAAAATGGGTGGAAATTGGCAGCAAACTCCCCATTTTGCGAGGGAACCAAGTTTCCCTCGCAAAATTCACCTTTTTACGAGGGAAATATTTTTCCCTCACAAATTAACCAAACTTTGAGACGGAAAAAGGTTCCCTCGCAAATATTGCATTTTCTAGTAGTGATCTTGGTGCAGACCCCTATCTTGGTTATGATTCTATCTGACTTATTAATGGCTCTTCTATGCCAATCACTCATCAAGGCTCAGGAATTCTTTCTACTCCTACAAGAGATTTTCTTCTCACTAATGTTTTTCATGTTCCTAATGTTACTAAAAATTTATTATCTGTGAGTCAATTCTGTGATGATGATAATGAGTTTTTTGAGTTTTACATACTCTGGTTATTTATGTGTGAAGGTACTACTCCAAGGCCCCAGTCGTGGGCGTTTGTATCCAGTCTCATCTCCCCAAGCTCATTCCTTTATCCAATCTTCCTTCCTTCAGTGGCACAATCATTTTAGTCACCCAGCTTTTTGAGTTCTTCAACAAGTCCTTCGTAGTCACTACCTTCCATTTCATCAAAGCCATCTCACAGCCAATGCCATGCATGTCGTAGTAGTAAGAGCCATCATCTTCCTTCTCCATCCACTACCACTCGTTCCTCTTTTCCCTTTCAACTTGCTTTTTGTGATGTATGGGGTTCTTCCCCAGTCTTGTTTGTATCCGGTTACCGATTGTAACATCCCATTTTCAAAAGCAGTATAATTTTTTTTTCATCAGAGTAGAGCATCAGAGTGATTGAGTAACTGATACATTTAATTCAAATGACGTAAGTCTGGCTGTTTACAATAACATGACATTGTTTTCGGACATCTAACGTCAATGTAACTATATAAAGAAGCCTTCAAGGGTCTCGTGCGACCCTTTGCCTTTCTCCTCGGTCCTCGGTTCTCTTGAGTCGACGCTATGTTAAGAGCGAGGTCAATGCACCGGACCCTAGGTAGCAGTTAATCTCATGTTTACATACATCATATATGTACTACAGATATTCATGGAATTTTGGCGACACTTACTACGTTCAAAGTAGGGTATACATAATCAGATATATATGGCAATAACAATACAGTCGGATGTAATGTTAAGGTACAACGGACATTGTACGTAATCGGATATGGACGGCAATAACAATACAGTCATATGTAAGGTTAAGGCACAACGGACATTGTACATAATCGGATATGGACGGCAATAACAATACAGTCACATGTAAGGTTAAGGCACAACGGAGGAAATACATATATGCATACAATAACCATCAGAGTTAGTGTTATAGTACGCGAACGTACCTTCGTTGACGGAAAACGGTACTTTTGACAAAAGAAAGCATTTGTCAAACGGTATGACAAATGTACGTGATTACGAGATATCCTATAAGGATGATATCATATTTATCAAATTCTAACATCATAACAGGCATTTTAGATACAAATTACCATTTTGCCCCTGACTCCCCTAATCGGCGGAATTTTGCCAGAGCTTCGCTACTTTGACTCTAATCTTCCAAAATTTTGCCATAACTCTTTCCCCAACATATTTTTCGAAATATATATCATATTTGACCTTAAAACATGATATCTACAATATATTGGAAGATTAAAGATCAAAACAACATTCCTACTATAACTACCGAACAAAACACCAAAGCTTAAGACTAAGGACCGAAGAACTTACCCAGGGCTTCGCTACACTTTCTCCCGACTGCTCCTTCTCTCTAACCTCTCTCTAGATTCGAAATTTTGGTGTGGAAATATGAAGAGAAGTGCCTTCTATTTATAGGCAAAGTTGAGACATTATTCATGCTTTATCATATCGAATCTCAACCGTCGGATCTTGTTTTTGTGGCAAGTTTTCTTCTTGACCCTTGGATCCTCCTTTTAGAAGAAGTTTCCTACATCACCATGATGTCAGCTTCTTGTTTTTTGATCTTGTACCGATAAAGTTCCCTGTTCGGTGTCCTAATTGCGTAATCTTAACCAATCTCAAAAATCCAGCAACATAGCCTTGAAGGTATATTCTCCCTCTTTTAAAATACTTGGATTAACTAAATTTTTGATCCCATTAAGGGTATTCCGTAGCTTGCTGAACATTTTCGGATAAACGCCATCGGTTACGGAAATGACTTCCGATAGCACCAGCTTCTGGACAAAACTTCACTGGTTTATAATATGTCCAGACCTAAGAAACCTAGTTCATGGTTTTCCACAACGGATTTATTTTCCATTGGTTCTCATTTCTACTATCTGCCCTTTTCCTTTTTCATCCTGTCTCTTAATTACTCCGTTGGTTTCAGAAATGACTTCGGAGACAGCCCATTCCGGGATAAAATTATACTCGTTTATAATATGTCCTGATGTTAGATACTTAGTTCACCTATTTTGAGATAGGATTTAATTTCTATCGGTTCTTGTTTATCCCACTGGTCTTGTTACATAATATCCCATTTATATTATTATTTAATTACTAAATATCATGATATTATTTTTGAAATAACCACAACCCTTTTCACACCATTAAATTTCGTCCCCTTTTATTTTATTTTATATTTATTTTTTAATTACTTTAATATTATATTTTAATTTAAATAATTAGCCATTAATTACTTACTAATTGCTGATAATTTTCTTAATTAGGATTATTCATTTACTCACAACTATCTTAATGAAAATGGTATTTTATGTCCCATGTAAAATATTAAAAATCATGGGGCCATTTAGGGTCCCCAAAAATAATATTAAATCTTGCCTCATTATTTTCCAAGGAAATTAATCCCAAAAATTACCTAAAATTAGAGACAACATACTTTCCAATTTTTAGCAAATATTTTATTGCCTTATCAGATTTATCATAATACTTTCATGCCATTTTATGCCCCACAATTGCATTTAGGGATTTTTAGCTCTTTATCTCTTCTAATTTCCATAGAAATTACCTTAGAAAATAAGATAATTATAACTTATTATTTGAAACTACATATTCACCTATTTTCAATAGGTATTATTTACTAAAATATAATATTACGAGATAAATAATTATCGGGTATTACTGATATTATGTGTCGTTTGTTATTGATTTTTCTAAGTACATTTGGTTTTATCCTCTTAAGTCTAAAAGTGAAATCCGGTCAGCTTTTCATTTATTTAAAGTTCATTTTCAAACTGTTACATCCCTCATTTTGACACCTTTACTATGCATACGGAAGCGCTATCAGGCGAATCGTTAATTAAAGCCCATAAACTGAAATTTTCATGTTTATCTTTGGGTTACAACTCATTTGATAACTTCCAGATTTTTTATCCAACTTTAAAATTTCAGAACTAATTTTAGAAAAATTGTATGAGGGTTCTCTAAAATTATTTGGAAAGCTTTTGAAATCTTTTACATAATGCAAATATCATTCTATCCTGATACTATCCACTTTGATACCGTTTATTGAATTTCTAAACCTGTTATGTTTTTTAGATTGATCATGTGCCTTTAATTCAAAACATCATAACTCATTATTCAAACATCCAATATTTAATTTGTATCATGGAAAGATCTCTGTCTACTTTGTGCACAGAAATTAGCATTGTCATTGGAAATTATATACCATCTTTTATTTAACAAAACATAGACCATGCTCTGAAAAGAACCTAAATTCGGCAGTCATTATCCCATATCTCAAAATCATGATTTCAAGGTCATACTTGGGTATAAAATCACTTAACATTCATCATTACATATAATATATACATTTCAAGGCCTTATAATGAATTTATTAAACTCATGGGAGTTGTTACATATTTTACTACTCATGACACCACATAGTCATGGAATTTCATTCTCTTTCACTTACCCTTCATACATATTTACATGCTTGCATGACATGTTTACATGCTCACTGTTTCATAAACCACACATGGCCATGGCATCAATTAGAAATAGAGCTCTAAAAATTCTTTCATGCTTCCCATAATCCAATAACGCAATCATCCATATCAACGCACAAGCGTAAATACCAAGCACACAATGAATGTAAGTTTACTATCTTTTGGCTTTACTAATTCATCTTTGTTTTCTTTGCTTTACTAACTTGTTCCACCATGTCCTAGCCTCCAATTTCTCTCCATTGACATCCCATGGCCTTAAAGATATAGAACACATATCATTTATTTTATTCGTTAGAGCCATTCAACGTACATATGCTAACACTTTAAATTCTCAAAACTCCTCGTACTTGCCACTTTAAAACCTCAACTTTTCACTTTTCATTTCATAGGCTTAGGAATTTATCTAACATGATTCTCCCTCATATCCTTTCATTTAGATTCCACTTTTGAGCTCAAATTGAGCAAAATAAGCCTCCTTTCCCTCAACTAGTCAAAACAGAAACATAAGGGCCTTGTTACCCAAAAAATGCATTTTGATTTCTATTGCTTCCAAACTTGCTTCCTCACTTATACCCTACACGATTTTTGATTTTCAACTCATTGAAAGCATCAAAATAATAAAATACCAACTCTAAATCCATGCCCTGTTATTGGTAGGGAGAACATGTGTTTTGCAACAATTTATTCCATTAACTACAACATTCTTACTTATAATTATCCATTTAACATTGATTTTATGTTAATTCTCCCCTTCTAACTTTTATAAACATTTTGGAAGTTTTTTCCCTTAATTTTCTTGCTTCCTAAAATTACAAAAGATCAAGAATAATACAATCAACACTGACATCATCAACATCATCAATGATCATGAAATTCATCTCTTACCCAATTCCCAAGCTTGATTTCTTGAAGCCTCTTCTCTTGAAACCCTTGACCTTGAGTTCTAAACATCCCCCCTTGTTGTCATAATGTTACACCTGGATCGGCCTCGCCATTTTTCAGGTGGCGGGTAGTGTGATACCTCTTATTTATTAAATTTAACTATCATACCTTTTCAACAATATATCATAGATCAGAGCAACATAACTCATCGCAGTGGCAAAACGGTTTGGGCTTAGTATACTCATGATAAATTACAAATCTTGGTTACAAAATTTAAAACAATCCTTACATAGAATTTCTACAAATATTCTTCGACCAATCTGGAATCGGTCTACCACCTCCATCTGCTAATATCTGCCTAGGAGCTACATCCAATAAACTGTACCATACACAGATAGCAACAAAGGTTGGAATCCCGAAGGATCCCAAAGTAACCCTTAATCTCATATACAAAGTATAATCAAAGTATGTAAGAAAACTGTAAGCACAAACCCTAAAGCATTCAGTAAATCCCACACAACGAGGCACAAAACCTAATTCGAAACAAGCAGTCTCTATAGCACACAACACAGATACGAATCCAAGTCCTACTTACCTTGATTTTATGATCGGTTCAGAAATCCGGTAGCACCTCCACAACATAGACGACACTAAACACCTCAGATCAAGATTTAAAAACCATACAAATGTTGCTCTCATCGAGAAGAACAACTTTAGAGAAGGCCTCAGCAGCTAGAAACACTAAATCGAAGGCGAAATCGGCCCTAGACCCTTTCTCTCTCTTATAGCTCATTCTTCATCTTTTCCTTCTCTCTCTATTTCGTTTTTTCCCTCTCTCTCTCTCTCTCTTCTCTTTTCCATGCTTTGGACAAGAATGGCCTAAAGACAAATGAGGGGGAAAGGGGTATATATAGAACACGGGTGCAGTCCAAAATGTGCCACGTGTCTGTTCCAGAACGCGCCACGTGTATGATCCAGAATGCTTCCACTTGTCCCGCCACGTGTCCTCTTTCCATTGGACCAACATAAAGTATCTTTATGCCTTGTCATGATGACGGAACCCGTGTGATGATCTTGTCGCGATGACTCAAAAGCTATGTCATAGTGAGGGGACATGTGTCGCATTTCCATTTGACCAACAAAAGTAGCTTTTTACCTGTGATGATAGTGGACACGTGTCATATTTCTATTAGACCAACATAAAAGTATGTCATAATGAGATGACACGTGTCATGTTTCTATTGCGCTAACACAAAAATAACGTTTTCACTTGTCATGATGAGTCAACACGTGTCACATTCTCATTGCGCCAACACAAAAGTAGCTTTTCCTTTTGTAATCATGATGGAACACGTGTCATCGTTTCACTAGGACAACATAAAAGTAGCCTTGTACCTTATCATAATGACAGGACACATGTCATGCTCTTATTATACCATGTGTTGCCATAATGAGAGATACATGTCATGATTTTATGGTGACGACTCAAAAGCTATGTCAACATCAGTCATCATGACCTTACTTTATTAAAGTCAATTTATCGGTGCCTACTTAGGATTACAACACGCATACCAAGACCCAAGAAACGATGCCACATATCGATGTTTTCTCAAAAACATAGGGCATACCCGACTGCCTTGAAAATGTCATATACTTACTTATACTAGCATATTTTCGCTCAACTAATTATCCTATACCTCAGGACATAGTTGGGTGGCATCTTTCCCAACCAAATTTACACCTTATAGGTCTTCCGTACCCCTTTTTCATTGGCACTTTAATTTCACGGCTTATACATACTAAGTCCACTAACTCATATAGCCAAGTTACTTAGTTCTCCGAGAGGCTTCCTATCCCTTGACATTCTTGGGACTTTGCTCGAACTGGGCTTAGTCGCCTGTCTTTTCTAGGCTTATTCCCAAGTCTCTAGGTCCAAAGTTCATAATATTACACATAACATAAAGAGAGCTTTGAAACCATAAGAGGCTTCATATGAGTAAGCTCGATCTAGAAATGAATTTGGAATATACAATTATCCTAGTTTGGCCGAAACTAAATGGAGTTAGATGTTTTTATCTGATTGTTAAATCAATTGGAATACAATTTCAGTTTCACCTCTTTAATTAATAATATGTTAATGCCTTACTGTTAAACAACATGGTGAAAAACATTTTAACCCCATTTGATCTTATCCAATACGTCATTCAAGGGTGTTCGGGGAACAATAAAATCTCTTTCCAACCTGCTAATCATGAGCTCTTACTTTAATTCCCCAATTAATATGAAATTATCCCATAATTTCTTCTTGATGATTCTTTAATCACATAACCAATGTGAGGCCATCAAAATTTTACATTTATTAGGGAATCTCTAAAAGTCAAATTTGGTCCTTAAGTATTGTTCGCATAATTTCCAAGAAATGCCTATAAAATATCCTTTAAGGTAAAATTTCCTCCTTTAGGGCTTAAAACTATTTTTATAAAGTCACATTAACCTTAAAATAAATTTCTTCTATTTTTTCTCAATTATTTGAGGCCTTCTGATATTTTTCATAATTAAAGTTGGCTAATCTTTCTTTTTTAGCTATACTTCACTAATTATTTAAAATTCTATTCGGGGTAAGTTTTCTCATCTATACACCAAGCCTCAAATATAATATGGGTACTTGTTCTCTACCTTCTTTCATATCTGGGAATTCTTCCTCAAATGCTGACATAATTTTCAAAATTATCCTTTATGTTCGTAATTTTCATAAATTATGCTTTTTTCCAAACTGAGACTAATAGTCTGCTTAATTCAGTCTTTTTCTTAAACTTCTAGGTCCAAAATTTAAAATATTACACAAAATTTTTATAATTTCAATATTAGAGCCTTTCTATCAGACTGGGATGGAGAATTTCGTGCCTTACACAATGATTTAATTAGTTCTGGAATATTACACAGATTATCTTGCCCTCACACATATACTCTTTTTTCTTTTTTGATACGTAAAGTTTAGGAAAAGGGTTGGGTTCACCCACGATCCAAGGGCAGGGCAAAATCTCCATTCCTCATAGGTCATACCGATCCTCACACATATACTCTAAATGGCGTTGTTGAACGCCATCATAGGATGATTGTAGAAACTGGACTGGCTCTAATGTATTAGGCCTCAATTCCTGAATCCTACTGGTCATTTAATTTGCACATGCCATATCTACATATTTGCTTAAAAAAAGTGATTTTCAAAGAATAGATTATGGAAATAACTTCTGAAATCGTAAAACAAAATAAATAATAACTTTTGGAAAACCATAGTTTTCAACCCCTAAATCATGATTTTCTGTCCAAACCATGGTTCTGCAGAAATTTAAAAAATTCATTTGGATTAACTTTTAGAGAGTAGCTTCTCGAGAAAAAGTAATAAGAGTGCTTTTTCAAAATAAATTGTGTGAAAAAAGTGATTTTGATAAAATAATAGTATTTGAATATTGTTATCAGAATATCTATTTTATGGTCAAATTTACTAAAAAGAACATTAACTTTATTTATAATTGCATATAAAGGATAAGGTTGTATTTTAAATATTTTAAACATTATATTTCATAATAAATACATAAATTTACATAAATTTATCTAAAAAATTAAACTTATAACATTAGTAAATTATGTAACTTGATAAAAATTAGATCAAACATATATGTATTAATAAATTGTATATAAAAAAAATACTTTATAAATAGTAATTATCTAAAACAATATCTTTGAGATTAAATTTTCAAGCTTCCAAAGGGGGAGACAACTTTCTAGTCAGAAAGATGTGATCGTCTCCAACAAAAATAGGGTCTAGCAGAATGACACATTCATAATTAAAACAATATTAGGCAATTTAGATTGTAAATATCTTAGATTTTAAAAAAATAGAAAATAATTCAAATTAGGCTAATTTTTTTCTGAAAAAATGAGACAGTTTCTAATTTCTAATGTCTTTCAATTAATTAAAATTGTTTGTTTTTTAGAGGAAAAAAAGTGGGAGACCAAAAAAGAGAGAAAGAGAATAGCAGTCGGAGAGAGGAGAGAGAGGAGAGAGAAAGAGAAGAGTAGTGTGTAATACCGGGAAATTATTTATACGGAATATTATATTTCGATAAATAATACCTATTGAAAATAGGTGAATATGTGGTTTCAAATAATAAGTAATAATTATCTTATTTCCTAAGGTAATTTCTATTGAAATTATGGTGAATAAAGAGCTAAAAATCCCTAAATGCAATTGTGGGCCATAAAATACCTGAAAATATTATGATAAATCCTAAGAGGCAATGAAATATTTATTAAAAATTGGAGAATATGTTGTCTCTAATTTAGGTAATTTTTGGGATTAATTTCCTTGGAAAATATTGAGGCAAGATTTAATATTATTTTGGGGATCATAATTGACCCCATGATTTTTAATATGGGATATAAAATATCAACGTAAGTAAAATAATTGTGAGATAATGATTTATCCTAATTAAGAAAATTATCAAAAATTAGTAAGTGGCTAATCTGGTAATTAATGGGATAATTAAGGTATAAAGTAAATGAATTAAAAATAATTTAAATAATTATTTTTAATTGGAGAAATTCAAAATTATTAAATAAATAAAAAATAAAATATTAATAAAATATTTTATGCTTAGAAAAATAAATAAAAGAAAAAAAAAAAAAAAATATATCATGATATTTTTGTAAAATTGTATTATTATATAATATAGTGAATAGTAATGGAATAAATAGGAAACGGATCCTATCTAGAGAACCAGGAATAGGAATTCCAAAGTCAAGGTAAAATATTGATCAGTGAGTTTTTACCTTCAAGTGACCTCTTCCGGAAGTTAATTCCGAGGTCGGTAGCGCATTTGCCTAATAAGACGAAATAGGGAAAAATGCATATATTCACATTTTAGATTTGAAGAAAATAAATTATAAGTCAACATCTAGAGATGAGTTTATAATTATCTGGACATATTTGGAGTCAGTGAATTATTATCCAGAGATTGATTATTCCGAAAGCGATTTGAGCACCGGACGTGTTCGGACACGTTTTCGAGAAAACTTCAACTGGATGTTGGAACCCTGTAAGGGACCGAAATCTAATTAAATTAGATATTATTGATGAGGAAGAGAAGATCTTCAAAGTTATGAATCCAGAATTTTTTTATTTCTCCGAAGAGCGAAACGGAGGCCGAACGGGGAAAATACGTCGATCCGGCCATAAAGCAAGTTGACTCACCATTTTTGGACCAATTGTTTGTTGCCAAATCAGCCTTGAATGTTGACCAACATGCTGCATGGCTAGGAATTAAACACCATTTAGCCTTTATTTTACTTGGTTATAAGGTAAGAGAAAATTACAAGATTTGGAATATGGAAATTACCAAAGTGGCACAATTTTTGCCTATATAAAGGCATGAGCACCTTCTTCATTTCTCACACCAAAAATCTGCCCCTTAGAGAGAAGTTAGAGAGAACCTCGGAGAAAGTCGAGCAAAGTCGGGTAAGTTCTTCGGTCCTTAGTCTTTAGTTTCGGTAGTTCTTTCGGTAGATATAGTAGGAATGCTAGATTTATCTTTAATTTTTCAAGATAGTCTAGATATCATATTTAGGGGTAAATATGATACATATTTCGAAAATATGATGAGGGAAAAGATCTGTCAAAATTCTGGAGAGATAGAGCGAAAAACAGCGAAGCTCTGGCGAAATTCCGCCGATTAGGGGTTCATGGGCAAAATGGTAATTTGTACCTAAAATGCCTGTTATGTTGCTAAAAGTTGTTAAATATTATCCTTATAGGATATCGAGATAATCGTACCGCATTTGTCGAGCCATTGTTGTGCCGCCGTCGTATTGTTTTTTCTCGGTTGTCGGAAATTTACCGTTTTCCGTAAAAGTACCGTTTTCCGTCAACAAAGGTACGTTCGCGTACTGTAACACTAACTCTGATGGTTATTGTATGATTATATATGTTTGTTGTGTAGTAGTGTACGAGGTTATGCTATATACACGGTATGTTACATACGAGGTTATGTCACATACGAGGTTATTGATGTTGTATCATACGAGGTTATGTTACATACGTGGTTATTATCTTGTATACGTGGTTATGTGTTTTTAATCATACATCTGTTGTGGACTGTTGTATTGATTTCTTTCACGTCGTGTATATGTAGTCATATTTAAGCATGAGGTTAAGTTACACGAGATCCAAATTGCAATTGGATCTCGGCTCTTAATATAGCGACGGGTTACGGAGGAACGAGGGGACCGAGGAGAAAGGCAAGCAGGCCGCATAGAGATCCGGCTGAAGATCTCTTGTTGACACGGCATGGCATTGCTTAGGGGAGACACTTTTGTTGTTATTCACTATAAAAACTCTCGGTCATTGTACCGTTTTTTGTAAATCAGCCAGACTTACGGCAGTTTGATTAAATATATCAGTTACTCAATTGCTCCGATGCTCTACTCTGATGAGAAAAAAAAAATATACTGCTTTTGAAAACGGGATGTTACATAGTGTATCAGGGGGAAGAAAAGAGAAAAAGCTGAAAAATATAACTTTTTTCCAAAACCATGGTTTAAAACCTCTATATATATATATATATATATATATATATATATATATATATATATATATATATATCACTTTTAGGCGTTTAGAGAGTGTTTGACAATTTTTTTTCTGAAACCATGGTTTGTCTTCCATAAGCACTCTTTTTGGTTTTGCCAAGCACACACTAAGCCCGATTAATTCTTTTTAATGATATGCACTGAATCACTAGGTTAGTTGTGTTTTCACCAGCCATCAGGTAGACTATATTTTTCTAGAGATGTCATCTTTGATGAATATCTCTTCCTTTTCTTAGGATCACACCCCACTTCCCTACCAATCACTTCTCAATTTATTAATCTGCCACCCATTTTACCCAAGCCCAATTCCATCACACAAGGTCTATTCTGTTAACAAATGTAATTGAAGAAATAATATGGAAAAAAAAGATGAAGAATCTCATTGTATTAATCACAAAGAGCAACATGATCATTCATTGAGAGACTAAGTTAACTCTTTCTTGGAAGGAGACCAAGTTAACTCCCTCTCTAAACATGGTAAGGATTTCATATCCAACATACACTTCACAATAGTTAAAATCCTCTATATATAGACTAGGCCTAGCTAACTATATATCTAACTAATCATTTAATCTCACCTTATATATTTCTAACAAATTCCTTCTCTCCCACCTTCACCTATACAAACCAGCCCATTCACTTCATCCTCGTCTTCTTCCAACCCCATTTCACCTCCTCACTTGTATTCTACTACTCCTCCATCTGCGCCCTCGCCGCCAACACGCACACACCCAATGATAACACGATCCAAAGCTAATGTTGAAGGGTTCAAATGGATTTTCCGGGGAAAGTTCAAACCCAGTCCCTCGATAAACTTAAGGCAGGCCTTCTCGCTAAAGGTTTTCACCGACAACCTGGTATCAATATCTTTGAGACCTTTTCACTTGTCGTCAAACCTACCATTGTTCGACTCGTTCTTTCAATTGCTGTCTCCAAGGGCTGGCTTATTAATCAGCTCGATATTCATAATGCTTTTGTACATGTGTTTCTTCAAGAGGATGTATATATGCAGCAACCACCAGGATTTATAGATCCTGATTATCCTACACATGTTTGCAAACTTCTTCGTGCAATCTATGGACAGAAGCTATTGATGAATTTAATTATATGCTTAATCAGTCCTTTCCTGTCAAAAATTTGAGAAGTTTGCACTATTTTCTAGGTGTTGAAGTTATTTCTTCTACAAATTTATGCACCAACCAAAGGATCATCACTGGACATCAGTTAAAAGAATTCTGAGATATCTCCAGGGCACTCCTCACTTTGCCTTACATATAAAGCCCTTCAACTTACAGACTATTTCAGCTTTTTTTCTGATGGTGGTTGGGGAGGAAATCTTGATGATTATTTCAACTCACATTTCTTAGTGTGGAGCTCTAAGGAACAACCTACAGTAGCTAAGTCCAGCACAGAGGCAAAAAATAAAGCTATTGCAGTAACCATAGTAAAACAATCTGGCTTCAGAACCTTCTTTCTGACTAGAAGACATTTCCTCCTAAAGAGTAAAGCCCCATTTCACTGCTGTGACAACTTAAGAGCAACTTATCTAGTTACTAACCCAGTCTTTCACTCTCGACCCAAACATATTGTTTGAGAACGACTAGCAGGAAGACTACTCCATGTGCTTCATGTCTCTTATAGCGATCAAATCGTTTATATCCTCACTAAAGCATTGCCTCTTCACGGTCTACAGCACTTCGACCGAGTCTTACTGTATTTTCGATACAGCTGAAATCGCATGGGCATATTCGAGCCCATCACTCTCTGTAAAGCCCAAAGAGCCCAAATAATGGATATCATATTCTAGATCCTCCATAGGATTTGTAAATTCATTACAAGCTGTAAATATCTATATATAGGAAGGGAGAAATACATTACTCATTTCCGTGCAATATACCTTTATCATAGCCTGTATGTTTTTCTTCTGCTCTATCATTAATAATTAATACTACCTCCGATCCTAAATATATAACATAGCCTGTAGTTCAATTTACACTACAAACTATGTCTTATATTTAGGATTTTAGAAAGTATTTCATATAAGTACAAACGGTATAATTATTTTAAAATAAAATAAAAAAGGTCCCTGTTTCATTTATTTAAATTGGGCTTCAAATTATATTAAGAACTGAGGGGGGGGGGGGGGGGGGAGTACATATTTTCTTCTTGTTTTCTTTCTTAAATTTCTCTCATCCCCTCGCTTTTTTCCCATAGTAATGCAATTTCAGATTATATAATCTATCCTTTCATGCAATTATATGTCTTCAGAGGTCATTCAACGATATTCTCCTTTCTTTCTATGTATGCACTGTAAAACTCAGGAAAAGATATTAACCACATAAATTGGAAAACAATTATTCTCTGGCTGTCAACCTGGAAGTTGATGGCTCTTTATTTGGCATTGCATTTGGAAGAATGTGATGCCTTTTGAGTGGAAATTAAGCGAATAGAGGAATAATAATATAAGAATCCAAATTTAAATTTGTACTATCCAGGCCACACTGGTTTGACAAGATTATATACTCTATTTTATCCCTAGTATAAAGCTTCTCTAACCATCTCGCCATGACCAAAGTGATCTAGTCATTAATTTGTTTTAAAATTAAATGAATGGGAATTTTAAATTTACTCATATTTAAAATCAAGGATCACATCTCAAGTAGTCATAGAAAAATTGATCCAAATATTAAATTAGGACAATCTTAAACATGTAACTAATACCTCATCTATATATACCAATGATACATCAGTTAAATATATAGATTTACATATAACAAATTTTACCCAAAAAAAGGACAATTTATAAACTATAAATACTATGACACAACTTATATTCCAATTTTATATAATTCTAAAAACAAATGATATAGAAGTTACTCCCTCCGGTCCTAATTATAAGACATGTTTATCTAATTTTAGAGATATTAAAGATAGTAGTTAAATTAGTTAATTATATTTAATTTCCTAAAATGTCTTTATTTAAAATTTATAATGGCATCCAGTTACCTTCATTTTTTCTCTTCTTTGTCGAACCTTTCCTACCTCACATATGAATTCTCCGAGTTCTCACATAGTCTCGATGTCTTCATTCTCCCTCAACAATTTCTTGTCTACTCTTGAAAGTTGGAAGTGTAATTTAATAGTGATGTCATTATTAAATATGACAAAGTTACTCAAAATGATTTTATTAAAAAATAATATTAAAAAAAAAACAATAGAATTGAGGTGTATATGGTATGATTGTGAGTATTACTCACTTTATAAAATATTGATTCATTATTAAATTATTATTGTGTTTAATTCTTATTGAAAAAGTATCAATAGGGTATTTGAGGAAGAAATTGACAAAAAGTGGAACTTCATCCAATAATTAAGACAAAAATCAACTCTTAAATGTTATGCTATAATTAGGACAAAACCGGAGGAACTATTGTTTTCCTGCGTCTTCCTTTGTCCTATCCAGCTGGTAAAAAATCTGGCTCGTAAAAGTTAAAAGAAAAAAGTGAGATGTTACTTTTCCTAATCCTCAAAAGTTTAATTAATCGTCGTTATTTCTTAGAATCTCTCATCGTGTCGGTCCTTTCAGTATCATCAAATCATGGGGCGTGTATTTTTCTTGTTCTTTTTCCAAAAAAAAAAAAAAGAAAGAAAGAAAAAGAAAAGAAAAAACCAGCAATAAAGCACTTTTTAGGTGCTGAGCATTTTCTCTTTGATATGTTCAATAATTGAGAGTATCCGATCCAAAGAGACACGCAACTGGAATTAAACACGTAAACTAAAATTAAATAGAACTAATGACAATTAGGTCACAAAATATCAATATACTACTAGTTAGTCTACAACAAGTTTTACTAAAAAAGAGAGTGCAATTATCAATTTAAAAAAAGGTTAATGACATTGTTAATTTGTTATTAGTCTTTATAATTTGATTGAATTTTAATTTTGGTCTCTAAAATTTCAAATAACTAAGACTGAATTCTTATGAAATTATATAGTCCAAGACTAACGATTTGAAACTATAGGGATCAACACCAAATTTGATCAAACTGTAAGGACCAATAATGATTTTTTTTTTTAATAAAAAAACCTAGCTCATTGCTTCTTAGATCCAGGTTGGATGAGTAGTTGAAAATGGCCCTTTTTAATAAAAACCCCATTGGTTGAAGTGGTATATGGCATCACCCCTATAAGGAAGAGAACACAAGTTTGAATCCCATAAAGTGCATTTGGAAACACAAAAACCCCTTATGCTTTAAGCTTTGAAAGGGAAAACCCTTAATCAAATTAAAAAAGGAAAAAAAGAGGAAAATGATCCTCTTTTTCTCTTTTTTTCCTCATCCCATGTTTACATTATTTTTTTGATGTAATATTATAATATAATTTTATAAGATATTGAATCTCAATTGTTTAGTTTTTAATTCAAAGGACTAGAAGGGATGAGGAGAAGTAGAAAACGAGAAAAAAAATATGAGAAGAGGATCAAATCATGCTTTTGGATTTGCTGTTGAACCACAATATTTATGTAAATAATTTCTTAAGAAATTATAAATATATTTTTTTTTTGCAAAGATTATAAATGTAATGTATTATTGATAAATTTTACATCCTGTTTAAACAAGAATGAGGAAAGCAACTTTTCTTTCTTTTTTTGCCATGTTTGTCATCATCATTCTCTTATTTCAAAACAAAATCATCATTGGTCATCACTTATTTTTATCATATAACAAGTTTTTCTTAATTTTAATGAAATAATTAAAAGTGGATTTATATTTACAAAAAATGATGAAATACTTGTTTACAGAGAGAAATGTACAGAGAAAAATATGAGAAAATTCTCAATTATTTATAAGTGTACGTACAAAATGTGTAGTCTATAAAATCTATTCATAGGACTTCAAATAATTTAAGAGTTACAATAATATAAAAAGAACTAACTGACATAATTGAATTAATATATATATATATACACACCTCACTTTATTCTTCTCTTATCGGATCTTATTGACACTTATTTCGATCCATCCTATACCGCGTTCCTTTTTGGCATGAGTGTAACAAGAAAAATTAGGGGGGGAAGGAATCAATAATACTTAATATTTAGCGAAAAAATATATTTAAATAGCATCTTTAAGACTGGGCGTGCTTGGTCCACTGGTGGATCAACTAAACTACAAAGTAAGCAAACTCAGTTCAAATCCTACCTTGCTCAACAAGAATCTTGGAGAAAGCATCCTGACCACAAAGCCTCGATGTGAACGATCTACATTAGTCCATTGCTGATAATAGGATTAAAAAAAGGGCCAAACATCGGATATGGTCCAGAGGTTATGAGAAAAGGCATCTTTAATTTGAGTTTGTCATTGCGCAAGAAATTATGCTGTGAACGCAATCAAAAAGAAAAAGAAAAAGAGAAGAAGAAATTATGTTGTGAAGTCCTCCAAGGTGCCGAGTCTATTCTAAACCTTGATATAATATATGGGGTTTAAACTTCTCATATTGAAGAAGAAGATTCCTACATACACGTGAAATGGTGGGATCCACACATATATATATATAAGGGGAAATCATTTATCCTGTCACAGGATATAACATTTTGTCCGGTGAATAGCGTACGACGTCGTTTGGTCCAGTGAAGAAGCCTATCAGACACTGTAGCGCACTCAAAGCTTTTATTCACTGGATAGCGCGCGCGACACTCACTCTCTTCTTCGCCCCTCTGCATTTCCCTCCGTCTACTTGTAAAAGCCAATGGTTTAATTATTTTGATTATAGAAGAGAGTAGACGATGGAAACTTGCACACCCGTGCATCAACTATAACGTCATTTTGATTTTTCAGTAGGTGATCGGAGTTGGCCGCAGTCTTAGTATTTGAGCTTAAGAAATAATTATTGGCACTCGGGTGGGTTGTCTATTGTCTATTGGCCTCTGCACTTGCCTCTGTTTAGGAGCTATGGATACTTGTAAAAGCCAATGGAAGCGTTTACTCTGCCTCTGCATTTTTTTTGGTCAAATTTCATAAACACAAGAACAACACAGACGCAAAATCGCCCCCTGTTTCAGATTCATTTAGCAGCAAACTCATGGCTTAATACTCAGCATCTTGCGTTGGGAAATGATGGAAACTAGAAGGAAGAGAGACCCGATGACTTACCTTCAGTTTCAGGCTTGCTCGCTCAGACTTCCACCCACACACAACACCCCTGTTTTTGGAACTAAACGAAGAAGAAGAATGAACAAGAAAAATCTCGATTTGAAAGCTTTTGTAAATACCTAAAAAACTTAGGTCAATAATTATTTGAAGCTACATTCTTCACCTGTTCCCTTGAAGCTACATTCTTCTCGTGAAAATTTGAAGATAAATACATTCGCATAGTTCTATAACCATGCCCAAAGTAATGGACACAGATTGCTTCTACCAAATAAGCAACTTTGACTTTTGCTTACCAATTACAGGAAGCTCTTCAACAATAAGCATCTTATATGAAATTAGTGTCTAATCATAAAACTTATAGCCTTGACAATGTACGTAATATTTAATGACTTTAATACCTGAATATGAAGAAGTGGGTTGAGTGCAGATAAGTGGAGGGATTCCTGGTGAAGAGAACCATCCTAGTGACCACTTAAATGGAGCATCATCCTGGTTCCCAAACACACTTGCCCATGGTATACCCCGGTTTCTTGTTGGAGAAGTTGCTTGATCCCAATACAAGCTTGCATTTTTAGTCATTATATTGTTAGCCGTAATAACATCGCCAAGATATATCACAAAGTCTGTCAACAACACAAAAATTAACTTCATTATCATTTGGTACAGAAGAATTTTAAACATTATAAACTAACTTCACTGTGGTGTTAATGTGTGATCTCAAAGACAGTGAAACGCCTCACATATTGTACAGAAAGTGAGAAGCGGAATTTATAGGGCATCACCACCTGGAGTTTCATCATGGAGGACTTGATTCATGACTCTGGTTGAGTTCACGTCCTGAAGTGGGCCCCAATCTGTGGACGCAGCCTCTCCAAAATGCAAGTCGGCGAAAAGAGCAATCTTGAAGGGAGCACCATTTGCTGCTATCTGAAGATGCCTCTCCGCCGTCAAATCAGGCCGCAATCCGACGCTTCGCGGTGTTGGGTAGTGATCAGCTGATCCTACGGTGAAAAACAGAGAGAGAAACAACGAGTGTAAACGCGTCCATTGGCTTTTGCAAGTATCCATAGCTCCTAAACAGAGGGAAATGCAGAGGGGCGAAGAAGAGAGTAAGTGTCGCGCTATCCGGTGAACAAAAGCTTTGAAGTGCGCTACAGTGTCTTCACTCAACCAAACGACGTCGTACGCTATTCACTAGACTGAATGTTACATCATGTGATGACGGGATAAATGATTTCCCCTATATATAATGCTAATTATATATATATAGGGATAGGTTATTATGCCTACTCTTATTTTGCCTACCTTTGTCTATCCCTCTTAATACCGTTAGATTATAATCTCATCCAACAGCGAAGATTTGAGGGATAAAATAAACCCTAAACCCTTCCTCTCTCCCATTGCCTCCCTCCCTTTCTCTCTTCGCTCTGTCCTGCACACGGCTCGCCAGTTCTCCGATTACAACATCAGGGAATACACCAAGCGCCAAGCCATTGATGCCTTTCGCCACAACCAAAACCTCACCGACCAAGCTTCCATTGCTTCTGCTTATTCCGATGACAAGGCTCCGCTGAGATCACAAAACATAAAACATTTAAAATTTCTGTAAATCAAATCAAAATTTAAAACCCTAAATCAAATCGAGGAATACATAATCTCACGCATTGTTTTTACTGAAGAAGATTTAAACAATTCTAGCCGTTGCTATTGGTAGCTTTAGAAAATCGAAATTCCAGTTCTTTACTCTCTCATATAGTGAATGTTAAGAAGAAAATAAGAAGGCTGGATTGACTTTGATGTGTGAATGTGTCAACGTGTCGGACACCAGATTACAATATTTTGATGTTTTCCCTATTCTCATCATCTTTCTCCTGTTAATCACATGTAGTCTCTAATAATTATTAATCCGACACATATTGTGATTTTCGCCATCTCTTCTCAAATTGTTATATTTTATGGTTAACATATGATATGGCTGCTAGCAGAAGTGTTGCCCTGAACAGATTGAAAAGGGGAAACAAGATGATGCATTGTCATATTTAAGCAATCTCTTGGGAATTGGGATTTGTCAGCAACTTTTGCTTGGGATGAACTTATTGTTTAGTTATTAAGAACCACCTTCATGTGCTCAAATTTTCATAATTAACAGTGATTTTGGTAAAATTATAGACACAACAAAGCACTGGGCCATATGGAAAACGATGTGGATGAGTTGAATTATCGCCTGAAAGGGGCTAATCAACGTGGTCGTCGTTTACTAGGGAAATAAAGAATGCAGGATTTCATTACTTCCTTTGCACCATTGAGTGATATTACTTCCCCAATTCTTCCCCATTTGTAGGACTCTGTTTATAATTGTTACAGAAATTTTAAATGTTTTATGTTTTGTGATCTCAGCGGAGCCTTGTCATCAGAATAAGCAGAAGCAATGGAAGCGTGGTCGGTGAGGTTTTGGTTGCGGCGAGAGGCATCAATGGCTTGGTGCTTGGTGTATTCCCTGATGTTGTAATCGGAGAACTGGCGAGCCGTGTGGAGGACAGAGCGAAGAGAGAAAGGGAGGGAGGCAGTGGGAGAGAGGAAGGGTTTAGGGTTTATTTTATTCCTCAAATATTCGTCGTTGGATGAGATTATAATCTAACGGTATTGAGAGGGGTAGGCAAAATAAGAGTAGGCAGAATAACCTATCCCATATACATATATATATATATGGGTGTGTAGGTCTCATCATTTCATGTGGGTGTGACATGAGAATACACTTCTCCTCTACAACATGACAAGTGTTTTTCCCATAATATCTAGTACAAAAAATATCAAATATTTTCATAAAATGAAACCAAATGAACATACAAAAGATGAAATAAGTCATCAACCATTGACTCTGAGTTTACAATTTAGAATTCACTAAAAAATATTATAATTTAAGAATTTTATAATTGTTGACACAGAATGAAATAAAATTTTCAAGTAAATTGTCAATAATTTAATTATTTTCAAAACAACTTCGTCACGAAATAATAAAATTCAAAAAAATTGAAGCTTCATATTTGCACCATTTGTTAGATGTAAGAGAAACAAACTCCTGTTCCGTGAGGATCCATTTTCAGGATTAACAGGTGAGACGGTTATTAAATTTGTTATTTAATCATTTTTATAAGGAAAATCATTTATTATAAATATAATAAACACTCATTAATATTCAACAAGTACAACTCTATATCTTCAGATAAATATGAAAGTCTTTAAATTGAAGTCATTTATATATAATTAAAGATATATTATACACAACGGAAAAGAAAAGTTGCGCCTGTGAAATGAGTTGCACCGCGTCATTCCCAAACAATATTCAAACATGTACTTTTAATCGATTTTTCCAAAACGCAACGCGAAAAAAGACGAAAAAAGGGTCCACCGTCTGCACCATTGAAAGTCAAACAAGAACAAGGAATCATCCTCGGCATCATTTGGATCCATCTAATACGAGTATTTAAAAGGCATGATCCACGTTGTATAAGTTTCTCTCTCGTTTGACTATTCAAATCAAAACACCATAGCTTCACCGCTGAGATTATTGCCACCATGGCGCTTCAAGGAGCGCGGGCACCATCACCATCCCTTAGCTTCACCAACAAAACTAAGTATGTTTAATTTATTAATTATGGGTTAAATTTCCAATTTTATCCTTATCTATGATTGGTTTTGAAATTCAACATGAATAAATCATTTTGTTTATTGCAATTACTAAAGGGAAAAAAGTTTTTTTTTAAAAAAAACACACTTATTACCCTAAAAATAGAGTTATAAAAAAACCAATTTTTTTAGTTAAAATGGACTTATAAATAGGGTCAGATGAAGAAAACAGTTAAAATTTATCGAGCAATAAACATGTATTTTTTTCAAATATATCTTTATTTATAAAGAGGATAAGTAAGAGAGACAATACATGTAATAAATAAATAAAAAGCACAATAAATATTTTGATAAATCTAAAATGAAGCTTGTATTTGTAGGAATCTCACCAGAAACGCGGAAGCGTATCGTACCGAGACGATGTAGGAAAAGATGAAACCTTCATCGTTTTGATTACCTGGAAAAATACAGCGATATGAAAGGAAAGATTCAGCGATGTGAAAGCCTCTCCACGAACAATCCAAGTCCGCTCTATGATCGATCTTCCAGACTATCTCTCGAGGGGGATATGATGGTTGTGTGGGTAACCGTTCAGATGATGAACGTCTGCTTCTAGGGTTTGTTTCTTATGAGAGCTTCCTTGTGACTTAGCCGTCTCAATGGATGAAAGTAGATTTATATACTACTACACCAAGACCTAACCCTAAACCACATGGGCCATAGGGCTCTTAGGCTGTAGTCTCACTTAAGCTTTATTGGACTTAAGTGACCAAATAGCATATTAACTCAACAGTATTTTGGGACAAATGTCCTCTGATCTTCCTCCTTTGTTGGAGTATCAAAGAATGTGTAATAAACACGTAATGGTTAGTTTAATAATTTATAAGGAAAAAAATAAAAGATAAAACAACATATGAAATTTTGTCATCAACCACTACTCAATGTGTGTGTAGTATAATAATAATAATAATAATAATAATAATAATAATAAATAGGTTGCATTATTCTATATTTGTAAATAATATGATGGATAAAGTGTACATTTCACCCTCTAATTTTACACAAGCTTTTCATTTGGTGTTTTGATTTTATAAAGTATATTTAGAGTCCTATAAATTTAATATTGTCAGTTTTACATGATGATTTATTTCTACAACTATTATTAGCATTTAAAACTTCTAGTGTCAGATTTTTTTTTTAATGAAACTTATAATGGTATGATTAGATGACTAAAAATATATTTAATAATCAAAATTTTGAAGTTAAGAGCCTAGGTCCACTTTAGCTATAATCTGATCCGGTACCCGCATGCCGGTAATAAAATAATAGCATTATGTCATCTATATAGCATTCGAACCCTCATAGACTTTTGAGACAAGATACCTTGTCACTTAAGTCAACTTAAGTATGTTATTTAGAGTTTGACAGTTTTTGAAATATGGTTATCTTTGGATACTTGTGCCGTAAAAAAAAACAAAAAAACAAATTAAACATATGTCATCTATATATCCCGTGGAGTTCTAGGAATGGTGGCAGGTATTGTTGTGGTAAAATTACATTGTAGGACCTATTAATTACAAGGTTTATGACAGTAAAGGACCTTAAAATTCAAAAACGACAAAAACGAGGCAAACATCTGTCACCCCCAAAAGAAAAGTAAATAAATACACACAAAAACGAGGCATCATCACCAAAAAATCATCTTCCGACAAATTTTCTACCATCTTCCTCCCTTTTCTGTTAGACTATAGACTTTGAATAAGATTCTCTCTCATTTCAGTATTCAAATCTCATTACCTATCTTTACCCTTGCGATTACCATAGCCATGGCGGTTCAAGTAGCATCGTCATCTTCGGCTGGCTTCACCAGCAAAACTAAGTATAGATACGACGTTTTTCTGAGTTTCAGAGGCGAAGATACTCGCAAATGCTTCACTGTGAATCTCTATGATGCTCTGCGCAAGAAGGGAATAAACGCCTTCATTGATGACAAGAAGCTTGGTAAAGGGGAAAAAATCGCACCTTCTCTTCTAAAAGCCATAGAGAAATCCAGGATCTCGATTATTGTGTTCTCTAAGAACTACGCAACTTCCACTTGGTGCCTTGATGAACTGGCTCACATCATTCAGTGCAAGAAGGAGAAGAACCAGGTGGTTATGCCCTTATTTTACAAGGTGGACCCGATGGATGTTCAATATCAGAAAAATAGCTTTGAGGAAGCCATGCTTGCTCTTGAAGAAAGGTTCAGAAATGAGGCAGAGAAAGATAAAAACAGCTTTGAGGAAGACGGAGCTGCATATGAAGATAGGGTGAGAAAGAACATGGAGAAACTGCAAAAATGGAGGTCTGCTTTGTTTGAAGCTGCTAGTTTGTCATCTGCGTGGCTTTTCCAAGATGGGTATATCTCCTTATAGTTTTTTTTATTGCCTTCTCCTGATGAAATTTTCAATTAATTAGTGGTTGCTGATGATTTAACGCCCAGTTCATGGTGAAATTCTATAAATTTTGGTCTTATTGGTATGATTATTTTATCTGAGTATATATAGTGTTGGAGTATTTTTAAATAATTATAAACGAGAAATTGTTGCCATAAGTATATATATATATATATATATATATATTGACTTTAACTGTTTGTTATATTTTACTATAGAAATCAGAAAATAATATTTTATTTAGTAATTGATCATATATATCTATATTATCATAGGATCTGTCCGGAAAATATTTAGAATATTATGATTTTTTTTTCCTTAAAAAAAAAACCGTTACAACATAGTAAAGGGATAAAAGGGGGAAAAAAAACCGGAGAGCTAATTGATATTGAGGTTTTGATCTTTGAAGGATCATATACAAGGAGTGTTTTTTTTTTTTGGAATAAATATTCAAGGAGATTTTACTTAAAAGAATTATCATAATAACAAACCATAAGAAGGAAGACATTTTGCATAAGTTTACTTCACAATAAAAAAATTTCTCTTTTGTAGATACGAATTTCAGTTTATTGAAAGGATTGCTGAACATGTGTATACTATGCTTCCTCCTAAGCCATACCATAACATAGAACACATGGTTGGACTTGAGCCTCGGATAGAAGAAGTGATTTCACTTCTTAATAAATCTAACAAAGGCGTTTGCATGTTGGGGATTCATGGAACCGGTGGAATTGGCAAAACAACCCTTGCAAAAGCTATCTATAATTCAATCTTCTACCAATTTGAAGGTGCATGTTTCTTGTTTGATGTCAATGAAGCATCAAAGAAATTCCAGGGCATTGTTCATCTTCAACAAAAACTTCTATCTGAGATTCTTGAGGAAAAGATCATGAGCTTTAGTAGTGCTGACCAAGGAATATCTAAAATAAAACACAGACTCTCTCATAAAAGAGTTTTATTGGTTCTTGATGATGTTGATGAGATTGAACAGTTAGAACGACTTGCATGGGGGTGTGATTGGTTTGGTTGTGGAAGCAAGGTCATTATAACAACAAGAAATAATCAATTGCTAATTGCTCATAATGTTAAAAGAGGATATGAATTGATGGAGCTAAATGATCATGACTCTCTTGAACTCTTTTGTTGGCATGCCTTTCATATGACCCTACCTCGAAAAGGCTATCAACATATGTCTAGTCACGTGATAAGTTATGCAAAAGGCATCCCTCTGGCTTTAAAATTAATTGGTGCCAATTTAGAAAATAAAAACTTAGAGGAATGGAGGTCTACATTGGAACAGTATGATCTGATTCCAGAAAGAACAATGCATGAAGTATTAAAGATAAGCTATGATTGCTTACAAGAAGGTGCTAAGATTATTTTCTTGGATATTGCTTGTTTCTTTGAAGAGGACCTATTGGGTTCTATTGATGAAATAGCTGAAGCTTGTGATTATGGTGCAAGGTTTTATATTGAAGTGCTTATTGATAAATCACTTTTATCAATTAATGATAATGATCATTTATGCATGCATGATCTGATAAAACAAATGGGTAGAGAGATTGTTAGGAAGGAGGCACCATCAAATCCTGGCAAACGTAGTAGATTATAGAATTATAAAGATGTTCTTAAAGTACTACATGAAAATTCAGTAAGAACCTGTTTTTTGTTTCCCTATATACATTACATTTATTGTGCTGTTGGGTAACATATCTAACAAATTTTACTTTTTGGGTTCACATTATAGGGAAGTAGTAATATTGAAGGAATAATTTTTGATCCACCTCAACAAGAAGAAGTGGAGTGGAGTGGTCAAGCCTTTGAGAAGATGAATAATCTTAGAATTCTTATTATTTGAAAGGCCCAATTTTCAACAGGCCCTAAATATCTTCCTAATAATTTAAAATGGCTTGAATGGCAAGGATATCCTTCTACAGAATTGCCGCCAAATTTTTCTTCAAACAAGCTAGTTGTCTTCAAGTTATGTTGCAGCCCTTTCAGGTTGGAAGAGCCATTCAAGGTACTTTTTTTACCTTGTATATTTACCTTTTATCAAATCTTCTTTTTTATATTCTATTAGATGATACAGGTTTGGTCATAACATTTCTTGTAATTAATGTTGATTCAACACTCTGTTTTTTGTGTTGGTAGAGATTTGAATATTTGACATGTATGAATTTCTCACATTGTGAATTCATAACTGAAGTACCTGAGATGTCTCAATTCCAAAGTTTAAGGAAATTGTTGTTTAGAGACTGTTACGATTTGGTCAAAGTTCATGATTCAGTGGGATCTCTCTCTAAGCTGGTTGAATTAGATGTTGGTGGATGCGTCAGACTTACAACCTTTCCACATGAAATCAATATGCCATCTCTTGAAGGTATTGATTTCAGTAATTGCAAGAGTCTGGACTACTTCCCACATATAGTGGGAAAGATGGATGCATTAACGGATGTTTGGGTTGAAGACACTTCTATTAAGGAGCTCCCACCTTCCATTGGAAATCTTTCTGGGCTTGAATCTTTAAATTTAAGCTCTTGCAAAAGTCTTAAAGAGCTTCCAAACAGCTTATTCCTGATGCAAAATCTTAACTGGCTTGGTTTGGAAGGCATTCAACCTGATAGCAGAAAATCTTTAAAGAAATTATTGCTAGAGAGCCAACCAGTTAGCTGCACAAATGTAGAGTTCTTGATTCTCAAAAATTGTTGTCTATTGGATGAAGATATTCACCTGACTCTGAATCTTTTCCGGAATTTGATAGAGTTAAATGTATCAGGGAATGATTTTGTGTCCCTTCCTAATTGCTTTAAAGAGTGTGGCAGGTTACTGGATTTGGATGTGAGTAACTGCAAGAGGTTGAGAGATATACCAGAATTACCATCAAATTTTCGGAAAATAAGGGCAGAGAATTGCACTTCATTAACTACAGAGTCATTAGGCCATTTATGGTCTCAGGTTTTTCTCATACTTTCTTCTGTTTTCCTTTTCTTTTACTATTTTGATTAGTATTCAAATTAAATACAATTGTGATTGGTTTGAAATTGAAAAAAAAAAAAAAAAAAAAAAAAAACTCGTCTTTCTGTTTCTAAATCACACATTTTTCTTTTACTTGTACATTTTTGAGTTGAATTTATCTTACTTGTCACTATTTAAGTCATAGTCTTATTGAACAATGTGTTTGCCTGTGCAAGTTAACGCAATCTATAACATTTTGTTTATTGAGCAATTTGCTTCCAAATCTGAAAAATGTCTTTTGCTGCATCTGTTGTTTTGGTAAATCAGGCAGAAAGGGAGTTCTATGGCATGAGTATCACTTTGCCTGCAACCACATTTCCTGATTGGTTCCACAATTGGTGTGAAGGAGGGAAAATGTCTTTCCTTGCTCGTAGGATTTTCCCTCATTTGGTCTTTGCTTTTGAGTTGGGGAAAGCCAACACAAGTAGGAGACAATCCTTCCATTATTCTCTGAGCATCAATGGTCGTGTAGTACAAAAGAAACATGATGATATCACAATTAGACCAGGTCATGTGTCTTTATTTAATCTAGGAGTGGCTTTTGAGGGAGAAGACTGGAGGTGGGTTCAAATATTCATGGAATTGGATTGGAATGATGTGGAGATGCAAGTCATTGGCTTAACGCCAGAAATAGCTGTGGTTAAGTGTGGAGTTTATGTGTGCAACCAGCAAATAAACATGGAGAATATCAGATTCAAGCCTCCTATTATGCTTTCCATGAAAGCTCCAACAACTTCATTGAAACGAAGAGCCATAGCTTCTCCTCCTAATGAACCACCCATGAAGGTCCTGAGAAAGTTTAAGGTTGCTGATAAAGGAAAGATCAATAACAAAAAGAAAGTTTCAAGGTGTGCCTTTACCTGATGATAGTGATTGTTGTTTCAAGATTTTTTTTTTGCTTATTATTAATTTTTCCCTGTTCATATATTGTAGGAGAAATAAACGACAACAATTTTTTCTTAAGCGTTGCAAGAGAAGAAGGATGGTTTTTCCAATGGGTAAGCATGTTTGGAGATTTTTGAACTAATAGCCCATCGTTACTTGAGATGAGGACTCCGAGCTGGTACGGATTGTCTAGGCAGCTGGCATGATCCCGGGGGGAAACTTAATTGTTTAATTTGCGAGTGAACTGTAATAGCCCTAAAAAAGAAGAAAACCTTCAAAAACTTTGGAAATTTGAAACCCCAACACCTCTGCTTCTCCAATTCTTTATCTTTCCTACCGTTGTGCTTGTCGTGGGAGGGAGAGTTTCGTTTTCCACTCTTCTTGTTAGCTGGTTGTGGTCCTTGGTCAACTTCTCACTTCAATCTCATCTTACTCCTCACTCTGCCTCTTCGATCGGTGGTCGTCGACGCTCCGACCTCCGTCCTGCTCTCAACTGCTGCCTCATTCTCACGGCGCGAGTCTCACCTTTCTCTGCAAATAGAAATCGCTCCAACCCTCGTCTGGATCTTACTCGAGAACATATCCGATTGGGGATTTAAATCTGTACCTCGTCGTTGACTCTCTATCTCAATTTCTGGATCACAGCTCGGCACTGTCGGTTTTTCCTTGCTGCTGGTGTGTGCATGTATACGAACTCCTTTTCTCTTTTATCTGTTTGTTGTGTGTTCGTATTGGTATGCAAATTGCTAGTTGCCGTGAGTTAATGATGGATGGATTTTTCTCTTTAGCCTTGGGGTCCACAATAAAAAATAAACCAAGGATTGCGTATAGGCAAACCTATGATCGTTCTCTCTCTCGATGAGCCTTTTATTGAATCCTAAATAATCTAAATGTCATGCAAATGCAATTAAAACAAGGGGAAAATAGGTTTTGGATTTTCGAATTAATAAAATAAAGAGAAATGCAATTTAATTAAATGCTAAACTATTATTTTTGGTATTTTTAATAAGATGGAATGAAGTATGAAAATGAATATGGATGATTGCTCTTGGAAATGGAACAGTGACTATCCTAGTTCAATTAAATACTGGAGTAAATTTTCACTAAGTTTAGATGAAAAACCCCAAGATACCACTTGAGTCCAATATTCTCAATTAATAGTAGCTCCTACTACCGTAGCTAACTACTACCTCTTGAGATATTGTTTAAAACCACTTAGTGTGTGATTAGGATTAAATTAATGCAACTTGGTTCCCCTTGACAAGAATGCGATACCACGCCACTCAATTAATCCAATTCATTCATACTATGTAACAATACCACGTAGAAAGCACAATTTCACTGAATCAATAAGGAAAATATACATATATATAAATCCAACAAACCACAAAATTAAATCCAATCACATAGGTTCAATCTTCAAAGTTATCCAACCGGGTAAACTAAGTCTCAAAATTACAAAATAAAATTCCTGAAACTAGGAAATTAAAATGTAATTAGAGAAAATAGATTGAAATAAAATATACTCCCCTATGTTTATGTTTAAGCTCTAAGCTCCAGTCAATCTCCATCACCAAGAAGGAACCAACTCAGCCACACATTGAATTAACCATAGCCACAGATTGTTTGAAGCATTGAAAATCCATGAAAATATGAGTAAGTGACTAATCAAATGAGATGTGCTGAGAAAAACTAAGGAAGGGGAATCCGGAAAATCAACGATGAAGACAGTGAGGAAAAGAGGAAGAACGACAGTGATGGTGAATAGAGAAAATGGTTGAAGGTGAGGGAGTGAGGAAGGATAAGGACAGCGATGGAAATGGTGGAGAGAGAAGGGGAAGTCGCTGGTTGGTCCTCCTGTTCTGCCGGCTCTGTCTGCTGAAACAGAAACAGAATGAAGGTCGATGATGAACGAAGTCCAGGTCCAAGGTCGCTGGTTTGAAGGTGCAGAACCAGGAATAGGTGCTGGTGGTTAACGGTGGACGATGGTGATGGTAGGTGGGAGCTCGCCGTCGGTACTGCAGGAGGAGAGGTCGCCGGCGACGGTGAAGGAGTCTAAGGTCGCCGGCGACAGGGGTTAAGGAGGGAAGGTGAAGGCGTGAAGGTGACGATGATGGATGATGAAGACGATGATGTTCTCCCGACAGCGTGAATGTCTCCCCCCTGACGATGCTCCCTCAGCTCCCTCCTTTCTGTGTATGCGGCGCTCTCAATAATTCAATATCCCTCAGCTGCGTCTTGGGTCGGGTCTCAATTCAATCGCCCTCAGCTGTTGTCTCTGCTCCTCGGGTCTGGGTCTGTTTCTGCATTCTTGCTAGGTCTGATGTCCCTGGTCAAAACGCAGAGTTTTGACCAGGGGCCTAAGTGCAAAGCTTAAAAGCTTTTGTTGAGGGACTAAAAGTGTAGAGTTTTAAAATATTTTTGGGGCAGAACCATGATTTCCAAAAACATCTTTGTCCTTTTATGTAATTTGTCTCTGGACCCTTTTCTTCACTCATTTGCAATTTCCGGGAATTCTAGGGCACTTTGATGTAATTTTCTCCTTCCCAAAAATATTAATTTTCGACCCAATTGACATTTTTTTTTTTCCAAACTCTTCAATTTTCTTCCAAAATACCTACAATGTAAGATTAAACACAGTATAGCATCAAAAGTCCCAAAAATCATTTGCATGAATAATTAATTAATTATGACCATTTTGCCCCTAATTTCACTTAATTCAGTACAAATGCCCCTGACTTCAATTTGTGTTTAATCATACCATAATGTCCAAGAAAATACAGTAAAAATCCCAATTAAATTATGAAAAATCATATAAAAATATGGTTCGATCAGTTAAGTTGAAGTTATGGTTCCATTTGTAAGGTTGTCTTTGCTGATTGTAAACCCAAAGAAAAAAAAACGGGAAAATGATTGGGGATTGACTGAAATTGATCAAGTTTGCGGCACTGTTTATATTGGGTATTTTTATATATTATTCATGATCATTACCTCTGCTGAAAATTTACGGTTGTGTTAATTTCTTTCTTATATGAGATATATGGATTAGAAAATTGTATTCTTTATTTT
This sequence comes from Acacia melanoxylon, assembly GCA_019022615.1. NCBI lineage: Eukaryota > Viridiplantae > Streptophyta > Magnoliopsida > Fabales > Fabaceae > Acacia > Acacia melanoxylon. The sequence continues at coordinate 4,331,306 of JAFJYJ010000042.1, forward strand.
GATTTGTGCTTAGTTTGGTTGTTCCAAGTTTGATGATTAAAGAGCAATGGATTATAGTTGGAACATATGAAGTAAGGAGGTTATGATAAGAAAAAAATATTTTTGGAGCTTGCCCATTAGGAAATGCATTTTAAGTTTTTGATAAAATGTTTGGAAGAAAGGAAGCTTGAGTGGAAAAGCATTCTCATATTATTTTTCTTGTGGAAAAGAATTTATGTATTGTTTTGAATAATTCTGGATTTAATGATTGTTTAAAGATGAAATTTGGAAGTTTGGTACCTTCGAGATAATGATAGAAAGATGTTGATTGGAAATTTCAAGGATCTACTTACTTTGTGCTAGCCTTTGTGATGTCTATGAAGTATTTGATGATGTGTTCATCAAGAGAGATTATGGGTTATAATCCCAAATTGGTATGTAGCTTGGGGGCAATTTTAATTAGAGTACAAAGGGTTTTTTTTTTTGGTCAAGAGTACAAAGGGTTTGGTGTTTCATTTTTGTGTTGTCATGTAATTAAAAATCAAAGAAAGGACTTTAGCTGACAGTAATCTATGAAAAGTATCATATTGATTAAATAGGGAAAATAAGTGTTGTTACTGTTTAACGACCAATATGAAGAGTATCATATTTATCATAACTATTTGATAAATATGTTGGGATTTGGGAGGATTAAGGATGTAGCTAACTAAAATGTATAAGAAGATGGTGGAAGGTGATGGAAGATTTATGAAGCTTGTTCTTGTACTTAAATCTTCAACCACGTTATGGTCAAGGTAATGAAATTAATGATATCTCTGTTAAGCCTTGGAGGTTGGATTAAAGTTGTAGCAATATAACAGAAGACTTTGACAATGGTTTTCACTGATTAAAGTATGTTACAAGTTAGTTAATGATTATAACCTCGCCTTGGATTAAAGTTGAGTTATGGTTGGCGTAAGAATTGAAAGATTATAGTTTTGTAGTATGGAAGGAAATAATGCCTTTTCCCCCCTTCTTTGAGAGTAATTCAAGTATAAAGGGAAACATCATAATAATTTTAAACCAAGTAAATTATTATGGTTTCATAAATTTCTATAGTTAGTTATCATGTTTTTCTTATATTGCAATGTTTTAGGGGAGTGAATGTTGTGTTGAAGAATATCAAGGAGAGAAAAACTGAAAATAAGTTGAAAGCTGATAAATAGGAGTAGATTATATAATTGGTAGTCAAGAGGTGAGTGAATAGCATCCCTTTATAATTTTTAGGGTTAAGTACCAATTTTGCCCCGGAAGTATACCCCCAAGAGCAATTTTTCCCTGTAAGTTTTTCTTGGGGCAATGTTGCCCGGAAGTTTTTTTTTTTATGAGCAATGTTACCCCTCCGTCAACGGTCAACTAACGGTCAACAGTTAGTTGGCCGTTAACGGAGGGGCAAAATTGCTCCCCAAAAAACTTCCGGGGCAAAATTGCTCCCAAAAAAATGTTATTTTTGATATCATATATTTAAAATTCTTATTTATATAATATCTATGGGTGGAAACAGGCCAGACCAGCCCAGGCTTCACCCTTAACAGGCCAGGCTTGTTCGACAACAAAGTGGCCTGAGCTTCGCCTATGGCATGTTAGAGGCTATTTTTTCAGCCTGAGCCTGGCCTGTGCCATGTTAAGGCGGCCTATATTTTTAAAAAATTTATAATTAGGCTAATAGGCCATAGGTCTCACTGCAAAATAGGTCTACTTCAAACAAGCCAAAAATAGGCATATTTTAAACAGGTCGAATTAAGGGTGAAGCCTGAGCTGACTGGCCTGTTTCCACCCCTAGATATTATATAAATAAGAATAAAAAATATATGATATCATAAATAACATTTTTAACATTTTTCTTTTACCCCCAGGAGCAATTTTGCCTTGGAAGTTTTTTTTTGGGAGCAATTTTGGCCGGAAGTTTTTTTTTTGGGAGCAATGTTGCCCCCCCGTTAACAACCCTAACGGTCAATGGTTAGTTGACTGTTGACCGTTGACGGAGGGGCAACATTGCTCCAAAAAAAAACTTCCGGGGCAACATTACTCCAAGAAAAACTTCCAGGGCAAAATTGCTCCTGGGGGTATACTTCCGGGGCAAAATTGGTACTTAACCCTAATTTTTATAAATGTTATTTTTAATACTTGACATACTTTTATGTTAATTACCTTATTTATAAGTATGATTTTGCGAAGGGATGTTTATCAAATTTGCTTCATTTTGTTGTTGATATTACATGAGTAAAGATTGATTAATTTTATTGTTCGTTATTATTTATTTTTCTCCAATTGCTTCATAGTATATTCATGATTATGCTCTTAAATAGTAAGAAAACTTTTAAGATATCTTTCATAAATTTTCATACTGAAATGATTTTACATTTTAGAATACCCATATGCTAGAATCCATTATTTCTAGAAGGACTTGGTTGGCATATTGAATATGGAGGAAAGCTTGAGATATTGTTATTGAAATTTCATGTTGGGGTATTATATGAGAAGCTATGAGCATCTGAGGAAGATGAGAAAAGAGGAGGAAAAGCTCTCGGTATGGAAGGAAAAAGGGGGAGAGAGAAAGGAAGTGATTACAGAGGAGGTGTAACACCTCAATTTTCTAAAGCGTTTTCAAGATATTTTAAATAAAGTAGAGCATCGGAACAATTTAAAAGAGCGAGGATTTGATAAACATTCACTGTTGGTGTATCTGGTTGCTTATACAGCGATACAATTATCCGAATATTTACGAGTACGATAATACATATCCAAAAAGAAATTCTTCAGCCGGGTTTTCACTGGTGCTGCTTTCCCTTGTCCTCGATCCTGAGGCTATATTAAGAGCTGAGGTCCAATGCCCATCGGACCTCAGGTAACGATTAACCTAATGCTTAAATATGACAGTATATGTATGACAAATATTCATGGTATTTCAGCAACAATCAATACATAAGCACATAGCGGATGTATCCCAATAGTACATGAGCACACATCAGATGTATCCTAATAGTACATAAGCACACTACAGATGTATCCGAATAGTACATGAGCACACAGCAGATGTATCCCAATAGTACGTAAGCACACAGCAGATGTATCCCAATAGTACGTAAGCACACAACAGATGTAAAGTTATCGTCTATCACATATAAACATTCAATAAGCATCAGAGTTAGTGTTACAGTACGCGAACGTACCTTCGTTGATGTTTTCTGTACGTTTTGACGGTTTGGAAGGTGATCACAGATATCCTATAAAGGTAATATCACCTCTATTAATTCATAAATATTATCTCAAGAGATATTTTGGCTATATATGACCCTTTTACCCCTAGATTAATTATTTCCAATTTATTTCATCTCATTTTCGTAAAAACGCTACTTTGGCAGCATATAGGCTGATTTTTCTCCTAACTTTGAAAAATCATAACTAATTCCAAAAAACTCGAAACGAGGATCCTTAAAATTCCTCGGAATCCTTAAGATGTCTAATTTTAAGAAAAAAATATTGGTTATTGCCCAGATTTTATGAACAATTCCCGATTTTCGTATTTTCATCCTCTCGCTCAGAATTTTCCGAGTTTCGTAGCCCATTTTGTAGAATTTCTATCTCCTAGCACAAAACTCAAAACGACATGATATAGGTATATTTAGAAAGCTCTATATGTCTAATTTGAACATGAATTTTCTCAGAATTGTGGAATAGCATCTTCAGCATAAGATATCAGCGTTTTTGTAATAGCTTTCAGAAATCGCTAACCGACAAATTTTCGCCAGAGCTTCGCTACTTTGACCATAATCTTCCAAAAATTTTGCTATAACTTCTTCTTCATCATTTTTTTGAAATACAGCCAATTATAACCATAAAAACATGAAAATAAAACTATAATTGGAAGATTATGAATCAAAACAACATTTAAGCTATAAATCACAAAGCTAGAGCTCAAGAACTTACCTAGAACTTTGCTCATTCCTTCCCAAAGCTTCTCACTCTCACTTTCTCTCTATATTTCTGCTACTATAAGCTTGTTCTTGCTTTGTGATTTGGTGAGAAATTATGAAGACTTTTGCCTTCTATTTATAGCAAAAGTTGGGTTAACTACCTAACATCTTCTAATCAATTTTAACCATTATTTTAACTTAGTTAAGAAATTTAATCTCACTCGTTAACCCTATAGAAACTGCCACCTCCTCTCCTCCCTTCTTTAGATAGTTTGTTTCAATTTTAATTACCCCAAATGCTTATTTAGTTGGGAGTAAGTTGGTGTTTTTATTCAAGATCCATTTCCACTTTTCTAATCAAAATTTTATGACTTGATTTAAGGTCTTTTTAAACTTTTAAATCACTTAAGTATGAATCTCAAAAGTTTGTGAAAATCACTTTGGAGATAACCAAGTTCAAGCTTAAATTGTGCTTGTTCATAATATCTACTTATATTTGTTCTATGATCAATGGTTTTCAAGATACAATTTATTTTGTATAGGTTCTCATTTACTTGTGTCTCGAATTCATCCTAATGGTTTTTATCTTACCATTTATTAATTACCCATTAATCTCTTTAATTACATAAGCCTACATCACATTTTACCACTAAAGTCTTCATGCATTAAAGCTTGATTAAGACATGTATGTAGTGTAATTATCCTTGTTTAATTAAATTAACTATTTCAAAATCTTAATTCAGATTTTTTTCTCCAAAGGGCCGTGTACCCCCCCCCCCTTCATTTTGCCTCTTTATTTGCATTTTAATTGTCTCGTGAAATCAAGAAGAAAACCCTTCATTGGTGGATTTAATTTAACATGGATTATGCTTTATGAAATCAAATTTAAAGCCTTTAGACTAGCTTTATTAAATCTAATCCAAGCCTTTGATTTGGGTTGGAAAAATCTAAACACTATTGATGATATTTGTTAATGATTTAGGATTAAGAATTAATAAAATTATTTAACCTTTTTAATTAGCAATTTTCGCCACTTTAAATAATTAAAGGGAGAATTAATTAATCTTTGATTAATATTGCTAATATAGTGTTTTAGGGGTTAGTAGGCCTAATTGTAAATATTTGACAGGTTTTTAAATTAATCTTGATGATTAAAAACTCGTATTAATTTTGGCCTTTACATATTCTTTGGATATTAATTAAGTTGATATATTCTTAATTATGCCCTTTTAAAATTAATTAATATTTAATTTCAAAAATTAACATATAAATATCTCAATTATTGCAAACTTAATTACCTAATCATTGTTGATAATTTTCCTTAATTGATTTAGGCATTTTGATAATATTTAATTGCCTTTAATGAAATAATTAAGATTATACTTAATTATGATAATCTTAGGATATTTTATGATCCATAATAAGATTTAGAAAATTAAATCTTTGGTTACCTTAATTCTAGGAAAGAATTGCCTAGAAAATAGAATAAACACAAAGAAATTTGAGACCACATATTCACATATTTTAAATAGGTATTATGTGACACTTATAATAAGTGAGTTTTTTTTTTTTTTTTTTTAGTTTTATTTTAAGGGTATTACAGGAGGAAGCTGAGGGGATGGGTGTTGTCCCATGACTCCGTGAATGAGCCGCGTGAAGCCAGAGACATGAATGATGACGTCATCGGCTTATAAATAGTGTTTTGTGAGGGGGGCCAATGATAAGCCGTTTATGAGTCAGCTTGAGGGATGAGTTTTTATATATATACTGATAAGTATGTTTCTCATGATATATTTAAAGTTATACTGAGTGGGTGCATGGCTTAAAATAAATGTTTCATCGTAAGGATTGTGTCCGTGGTTCCAAATGTCAATTCCAAGAATGCATGACTCGATAAAGAGGCTGTCTCCATTATAACAAATGGGTCTTTCCACTTAAAAATTAAATTAAAAAAACACACACGCACACACTCGTGCCTAGCCTCTCTCTCCTCTACATGTGCGTCAAGCCATTTTAAAATAAAATAAACTAAACTAAGCTTCCCCACTTTTGAGTATAAAAGATTCAATGCAAAAGGTGAAGAGGTCACCAAAGTTTGACTGGAATTTAAAAATGAATCGGAACGGCGAAACAGCATGCGCACTCGACTAAGTTGTATTTTTCTTCCGTTTCTCATGAACATGCGCATGGCTAAGTTATTTTTAGGGAAAATCTTAATAAAATACCATTTAAACTTGAAAAACCCCAAAAAGTCTACTGAAAAAGGAAAAGGACGGGGAGGTACATAGGTATGAATCTGAGTTTTGATTATTTGGGTAAAAGATAAAATCACCCTTTCCTTCATTCCTTATCTTTCATCCCTTCACCTCTTCTCTCTCCACTCCATTCACTTTGGATGAATGCTCAGCTAGCGGAGTCACAGGCACAAATTGTAATACTGGGATTTTTAGCAAATCTGGAATTTCGAAATAAAGGAAAATTAAAGAATATTTTAATGAAGTAAATTCATGAGATAAAAATGTTATAGAAAATTGTTATAATTATAGAGTAAATTGTCAAAAAAGTTACAGAAAAATCTGATGAACAGAATGACTGAAAATGATATCATGGTGATAAAAACAGTCTAAAGACATTATGATAAATACTTAAAGATCATGAAAAATTATGAGAAAAATATGGAAGTGTTATCCCTAATTATGAGAATTTAATAAATTATTTCAGAGGAAATAACATGAAGAAAAGTTTAAAAAGCATTCCAGAACCATAAAGTAACTTTATGGTGTAAACATTTTAATATTTTACATAGGATATAAAATGACAAGGTCAGTATAAAAGTTTGTAAGATAACAATATACTGTAAGATTGGTAAAGATAAATATATGAAGAAACTTGATCCTAAAAAAGATCACTAAACGAAGAAATTAGGTCTGATTAAGCCCTAACGAAGGCAGGGGTAAAACAGGAATTTTTGGTAAAAAAAAATATTCCGCCGTTTTCAAATGGGATGTTACATTTATGGTATCAAAGCAGTAGTCCTGGCATTGATATGACTATGTTATTACGGATAGTATGGTAGGACAGGTTAAGGCTAGTCTACATGTGGGTGTGGCCAATCGGTCGCCATAGAGTTGGTGAGGTCCCCATGATAGACACTTATCGGCCATTACTTCGGATAACGGAGTTATGTTCAAAAAGCCTTTTAAATTGTGAGCACATTTTTGAAAATGAGTGCGAGATAGCCCTAAGTCGGTGTACCGGTGCGGGACGAGTATACCGTCGAACCGTGTACCACCTCGTCGGTGCATCATTCTAACCCGAGAATCGTAAATCCATCGTCCATATTCATATTTGATATCGGCTTCGATAATTCGAAAATCGTCGTTTGTCTTTGGGACGACTATTCGTCCTAGCGCGAGCTTATATGTGGAGCTAGGCCACGCCGGGATGAAACTCCGAGACCAACAAGGATAGATACATGCAAGTATTTGACTCATGTAGAGGAACTCCCGATATGAAATTCCGTACCCGTTTCTAAGTAGACCGAATCAACGAAATCGAACGAGGGGAAATAGTATGAGTGTACATTCGTTTGTAGTATTAGTGTGATAAAGTGCGATAGACTAATCATTGTCTTCCTAAATCTAACGTTTTTCCCCTATGGTTTGATAAATAGTTATCTTACTTGCCGCGAAAATTTTAGTTTCCGATGCATATCTCTTGGTTACTACAACCGGACCGCGACCGTGTCATTAAGTAGGAGGTATCTTGTGTTGTCATGGTGTATGGGCGCCATGGAAACATTTAAGGTATCTTGTGTTACCATGGTGTATGGGCGCCATGGAGACATTTTGATATCTAGTGTTGACTGCGGTATATGGGTGCCACGGGAAACACTATATATCAAAGTACGACATGACAAGATCTTGTAAAATATGTTTGAATAAAGAGGGGTTGTAACTTGTTGTAATATATGACTTGTACTAGGACTAGACCGACTAATATGTAAAATGTTATGAAATGAATATATGTGAATATATATATTTCAATGTAAAAATCATTGTGTCATTTCTAATATTTACATATTTGTTAAATAAATAAAGGAAAAAGAATAAGACATGGCCATTATGAGAGGTACCGGTGTACCAAGGGGCCAAGGCCAAGGCCGAGGTCGTGGTAGACGGAGGCGAGACAACCTCAATCGACGAAATACCCGAACAAAATATACCAAATCAGCCGGACCAAAATGAAGTGCAAGAAGCGAGAAGAACTCTCGAAGAGCAAGAGAGCTCTCATAGATGCACTCTTGGCAAGGCAACATCAACGGGATGAAGAAGCCCAAAGGCAGTGGAAACACGACAACACGAGGAAGAACGTGATGAGGAAAGTGACAATGACAACGACGAAGAAGAAGATGATAATGAAGAGGAGGACAACGATGAACATAACGATGAAGAAAATGAATCGATCGATCCGATCACCTCCACGACAAGGAAGAAGAGAAAGAACCACGGAAATTTGGGTCAACCGGTTACGCAAGCTTAAACCACCCGGTTTCCGGGAAAAAGTGAATTGGCGAGGATTGACTTCGAGTCGGAGAAGATATTCGAAGTCATTGAGTGCCGGGAAACCGGAAGGCTCGGTGGCAATCTACAAGCTAGAGAGGCGATGCCCGCGGGTGGTGGAAGAGTGTTTCCACAACCCTTCAAGGCCCCGTTACTTGGGAAGCATTCCAGGAACAGTTCAACGAACGAAGTATTTTCCTCCTCGGTACGGGTGATTAAGGAAGAAGAATTTCTTCACATCCGGCGAGGAAATGAAGAATCGTTCGACGATTACTTCGCCGTTTCACCAACTGTCTCGTTATTCATCATATCCGAACAGCCACAAAAATGAGAGAAATTTGGAAGGCGAATCGACTAGTGACCGGATTGAAATATGACATAAGGCGAGGCTAGTATCGCAGCGGTTTCCGAAAATGGCTCAAGTGTGGAATCTGCAGATTGACGAGCGCAATTTGAAAGAACTGCGCAAATTCCGAGGCCAAGAAGGAAACAATGCAACCCGCAGTGGGTTTAACCGCGGAGGCTCCTCACGAGAAGAGGAAGGCGCCTTGGAGCGATAACCGAGGCGGGAACGGGAGACCCTACCAAACTGGACAATTGAATTACCCCAAACAGTAGGGATCCCGACGTGTCCAAAATGCAAGAAGTACCATCCGGGAGCCAACCGTGATGGGAAACAAGTCATTTCGGATGCGAAGCGGACACATTAGCCGGATTGCCCGAGAAGGCTGCGAGGCGAGACCTCGGAGCGGCTGGCCGGATCTTTGCGTTGACAAACACCGAGGCCAGAGGGTCTCGAAATGGTCCAAGGTACCATCTATCTTAATGGGAATAAATTGCAAGCATTGTATGATTCGGGTGCGGTCATTCGTTTATATCATATGATTGTGCAAGTCGTTTAGGAATGCATGCACGTAGTTTACCTTTTGATCTGGTAGTGTCTACACACCTTTGGGTGTAAAGTCTTTAACCGACGCGTGTATGAACGTACCGCTAACGTGGATGGGCGAGTTTCAAAGATAGATCTCATCCGTCTACCTCTTCACGGCATCGACGTCATTTTCGATCGAATTGGCTAACGCCCAACGGTGCAATGATCGATTGTGGCAAGAAGAAGATATCATTTCCGGAGACAAGGTTGATGTGAGCTTGAGCTTCCTCTCCGCTACGAAGTTGATCGATGCGTGAAAAGGGGATGCCATGCCTACATGGTATTCTTTTCGGTTAAAGCGAAGCCGAACTTTCACTCCGGGATATCCCTGTGGTGAATGATTTTCCGATGTATTTCCGGAGGATCTCATTTGAGTTACCTCTATCCAGAGAGGTGGAGTTCAATATTGAATTGATGCTGGCACGGAGATCAATATCAAAGGCGCCGTATCGTATGGCTCCAAATGAAATGCAAGAGTTGAAGAAGCAGTGGAAGAACGAAGAAGAAGGGGTTCATTCGACCCAGTGTATCACCCTGGGGAGCCCCAGTGTTGTTTGTGAAAAAGAAAGATGGAAGTTTTCGACTCTGCATCGATTATCGTGAACTAAATAAAGTGACTGTCAAAAACAAATATCCACTTCCCCGGATTGATGATCTTTTGGATCAGTTATCGGTTCATTTGTCTTTTCAAAGATTGATTTACGTTCGGGATATCATCGATTCTGAGTCAAAGACGATGATATTTCCAAAACGGCTTTCGGGACCCGGATATGGGCATTATGAATTCCTTGTGATGCCCTTCGGATTAACAAATGCACTGCGGTATTCATGGATTACATGAACCGTATCTTCCGACAACACCTAGACCGGTTTGTGGTGGTGTTCATTGACGATATACTCGTCTATTCCAAAAACGAAAAGAGCATGAAGAACATCTACGCCTAGTGTTGAGCATACTAAGAGAGAAGGCTCTACGCAAAGTTGAGCAAATGCGAATTTTGGTTGCCGGAAGTAAGATTTACGGGCCATGTGATATCTAGCGGCGGAGTTCTTGTTGACCCGAGCAAGGTGGAAGCGGTTACGGATTTGGAAGAGGCGAAACGTGTGACGGAGATACGTAGTTTCCTAGGTACGGCGGGATATTACCGCAGATTTATACGGGATTTCTCGCGTCTTGCCCTACCATTGACAAAGCTTACGAGGAAGAATCAACCCGTATGGGGGAGATGGTTGTGAGGAGAGCTTTCGAGAGGCGAGGAGAGGTTGACTACGCGCACCGGTATTGATAATCCCGGATCGATGAGACATATGTTGTCTACGGTGATGCCGGTGGGCAAGGATTGGGTTGTGTCCTAATGCAATTGGGTAGAGTGGTGGCTTATGCCTCTCGTCATTTGAAGCCGCACGAGTCGAACTATCCTACGCACGATTTGGAGCTTCTTTGCCATCGTGTTCGCTTTGAAGATATGGAGGCATTATGCGTACGGTACGGCAGTAGAATTATCTGCGACCACAAGAGCTGAAGTATCTCTTTGATCAAAGGGAACTAAATATGAGGCAACGTCGTTGGATGGAATTGCTGAAAGATTACAACACGGAGATCAAGTATCACCCGGGGAAAGCAAACGTCGTTGCGGATGCTCTAGCGGGAAGAAGGTGCAAGTGTCATACATGATGATACAAGAGCGAAATTACTTGAAGATTTCGAGAGACTGAATCTTTCAAACCAAATCTGCATGAATTTCAACGCACCAAGTGACGCCTTTACCTTGCAAATCTTTTTGTGAGTCAAGAGGAGTACGACACGAGAGATGAAGTTGATAAAGCTCGAGACAAGATGATTGGGCAATCTCCATGCGGGAGAAGATCTCTCAAGGTGAAACCCAAGACCACGACCTTTCATCGAGTGGATTGGTCGGACACAAGGGCGCATTTACATACCGAGTTGATGAAGCTGAGCGGAAGATGCTGGATGAGGCTCATAAGAGTAAGTACGCTCTGCATCCGAAATGGTCAAGATGTACCGAGAACTTGAAGGCCAAAGTTTGGTGGCCGGAATGAAAAGAGACGTAACTCGATGCGTATTTGGGTGTCTAACTTGCCGGAAAGTAAAGATTGAGCACCGGCGACCCCGGTCTTACGCAAGGACTAGAAGCTATGCCGGAGTGGAAATGGGAGAATGTGACCATGGATCTTGTGGTAGGTCTACCTAAGATCGGCATCACGATACCATTTGGGTGATCGTTGACCGATTAACCAAGTCGGCACATTTCATACCCATTAGCATCCACTACTCTCCCGAACGATTGGCCGCAATCTACATCAAAGAGATCGTGAGGCGCACGGAGTCCCTAAGAGTATTATCTACGATCGGGATACTCGATTCCAATCCGCTTTTGGCAAGCACTACATGAAGGAATGGGTACCAAAGTGAAGTTCGGTTCGGCTTATCACCCTCAAACCGACGGTCAATCGGAGAGGACGATACGGTATTTGGAGGATATCTTTGCGAGCATGTGCCCTGGACTTCAAAGGAAATTGGGACGAACACCTCTCACTAGCGTAATTCGCGTATAACAATAGTTATCATTCAAGCATACAAATGGCCCCGTTCGAGGCTTTGTATGGGCGAAAGTGCCAATCGCCTTTATCTGGACGGATGCGTACGAAAAGCGGTTGCTTGGACCGGATATGCTAAAAGAGACCTCCGAGCGGATCGCTCGATCAAGAAGAGACTCCTTGCTTTGCACTGATGTAGACGAGAAGAGCTATGCGAGATAAGAGGAGAAGACCAGTTGAAGTTTGAAGTCGGAGACCATGTGTTTACGAAATTATCTCCGATGTAGGTGTCGGAGAACACGAAGAGAAAGAAGCTTAGTCACGTTACGTTGGACCAATTGAAGTGTTAGCCGAGCGAGGACCGATTGCGTATCAACTAGCGTTACCCCGAACACGAGTAATCTCCACGATGTTTTTCACGTGTCACATTTGAAGAAATACCTACCGAGATCGAGATCATGTCATAAAGTACGATGATGTTGAAGTACGGCATGATAACACCTTTGTAGTCGGCCGGAGCAAATTCTCGAACGCCGGGAGAAACGGCTTAGGACTAAAACTATACCGATAGTGAAGGTGGTGCGGAAGGGTTTGTCATCAAACGAGGCAACTTGGGAAACCGAGAGTGACATGAAGGAGAAGTACCCGAGTTTATGGCCCGTAGTCTAGTAAGTATAGATTAAATTTCGAGGGCGAAATTTTGTTTAAGGGGAGAGAAATGTAATGCCGGATTTTAGCAAATCTGGAATTTACGAGATAAAGGAAAATTAAAGAATATTTTAATGAAGTAAATTCATGAGATAAAAATGTTATAGAAAATTGTTATAATTATAGAGTAAATTGTCAAAAAAGTTCTGAGAAAAATATGATGAACAGAATAGTGAAAATGATATCATGGTGATAAAAAAGTCTAAAGACATTATGATAAATACTTAAAGATCATGAAAAATTATGAGAAAAATATGGAAGTGTTATCCCTAATTATGAGAATTTAATAAATTATTTCGGAGGAAATAACATGAAGAAAAGTTTAAAAAGCATTCCGGAACCATAAAGTAACTTTATGGTGTAAACATTTTAATATTTTACATAGGATATAAAATGACAAGTCAGTATAAAAGTTTGTAAGATAACAATATCTTGTAAGATTGGTAAAGATAAATATATGAAGAAACTTGATCCTAAAAAAGATCACTAAACGAAGAAATTAGGTCTGATTAAGCCCTAACGAAGGCAGGGGTAAAACAGGAATTTTTGGTAAAAAAAATATTCCGCCGTTTTCAAATGGGATGTTACACAAATCAAAGCCCTCAAAGAACAAAATCGAATCCTTGAACAAAATTTAAGGTTTCGAAGTAGGGAACCAGGAAGAGCTATTGCGTCCAGGCGAAGGAAATGTATTTTGCCACCACCATTGTTATCTTCTATTCCATTCAACTTCATTCTTTTTCTACACTTTCATCATCACAATGCCGAGAAACCAGGTTCTAGTGAAGTTCTACATTTTCTGCGAGTTTATAAGTTTTTTGTCAAACTTTAAATTTTCCAGCGAGTTTTTCCAATCTCTAGTGAAGAGTTTCCAGATTCCGGTGAGGCTGCGATTTCATATTCATAAACTCTTTCCAATCTTCTTCAATGGATTGTTTGATGTTAATTTCAAGAAGTAGCTTTGATCACTATCAATGGGATTAACTAAATAAGTAATGAGATTGACAAAATCCGTAAGTGCTGATAATATGTGTAAAATGATTGACAAAGAGTTTTGAGTTGCGACCAATTGAGTAATGGCATTGAATAAAATAGCATTAGTTTTGACAAAATCCACAATGGTTTTTGCAAAATCGGTAAGTACGGACAATATATGTAAAATGATTGATAAAGAGTTTCGGGTTGTGACCAATTGAGTAATGAGATTGACTAAAATAGTAATGACTTTGACAAAATCTGTAATGGTTTTGACAAAATTGGTAAGTACGGCCAATATGTGTAAAATGATTGATAAAGAGTTTCAGGTTGTAACCAATTGGGTAATGAGATTGACTAAAATAGTAATGGTTTTAATAAAATCGGTAAGTACAGACAATATGTATAAAATGATTGATAAAGAGTTTTGGGTTGTGACCGATTGAATAATGAGATTAACTAAAATAGTAATGGTTTTGATAAAATATGTAATGGTTTTGATAAAAACGGTAAGTAAGGACTATATGTATAAAAGGATTGACAAAGAGTTTTGGATTGTGATCAATTGAATAATGAGATTGACTAAAATGGTAATGGTTTAATTTTGACAAAATCCATAATGGTTTTGACAAAATCAGTATGTAAGGACAATATGTGTAAAAAGATTAACAAAGACTTCTGTGTTACACTCTTACCGGCCTCGCCTTCACAGGTGGCGGGTAGTGTGACTTTTTCCTTATTATCAGTTATATTAATGTATCAGAGTGATTACGCAGAAGAACATGTAAGCGATTTGGACAATAAATACTGGTAAAATAAATAAAGATAAAATCCCTGAAGAGTTATTATACACGTCAAACCCCGAAAATCGAGAAGTGACCGGCCCAGAATATGAGATAACTCACATTCCTTGAGCCTCTAAACATATAGAATTTCTAATACTTACATACAGACATACTTACAATATATGTGAAATAAATATCATAAATATATTTCATATAACGAACTTATTAACTTTTGTAGAAATTTCAATAGAGTCACCCCTGCAAGCGCAACCTCCCAAAAATTCTACAATAGCCTGATATTGTCAAGAGAAGCTCTACTCCTTATCATCAAATATAAAACACACAAATCATGTGAGGACCCTATCTATAGCATATGTGGAGCACCTAAATCCCAACAATAAATACATAGGTGTGAATGTTACATTAACTGGGAATTTTCAACATGACGCTTCAACTTCAAACAACAATATGGACCTTCGATCAGCAGGAGAATCCAAGTCAGCTGCACTATCTGAGACCAAAAATAATTTTTCCTGGTGAATAACGTCTCATTAAAATAAGTAAATAAAATACTAAAGGAATAAATTAAGCAAGTACAATTTCATAATAATGAAATGACAAATTCAATTTCCACTAGTGCAAAAAAGGGCTTTAAGACCGCCTCATTTAGACCGGAGTATTGACGCACCGGTCTTAAAAGTATGACCGGTGGCAGTTTCGTAAATATAAAGAACTTTTTGGACCGGATTATAAAGTATCCGATCTTAAAAATATGACCGGTGCCACTTTCATAAATATATAGAACACTTTTAAGACCGGATTATAAAAGATGCGGTCTTAAAAGTATGACCGGTGGCAATTTCGTAAACATATAGAATACTTTTAAGACCGGACAATAAAATATGCGGTCTTAAAAAGTATGACCGGTGGCAATTTCGTAAATATTGTGAGAAGACGTTAATAAGAGATGAGTCCGAGAATGCGATGATTTATTCCTTCGCTTAATTGGAATTATATACATATGCTAATAAGTAAATAATCTTTTGACCTAGGCAGTTCCTATAATCTAGGGATTACAATCAGGAATATAATTACGAAATTCAAAAAACCATGATCTGCTAACTTAATTCCTAAAATCTCTCTAACAACTTAATTAAGATGATTACAAATCAGGAATTTGATTGCGAAATTCAAAAAATCATGATCTGCTAACTTAATTCCTGAAATCTCTCTAACAACTTAATTAAGATGATTACAATCAAGAATTTAATTACAAAATTCAAAAAATCATGATCTGCTAACTTAAAATCCGCTTGTTTCAAAAAATAGGTCTTAAAAGTATACTTTTAAGACCGATTGTTTCAAACAACCGGTCTTAAAAGTGTTAAAAAAAGAAGCGATCGGTGGCCACACTTTTAAGACCGCTTGTTTCAAAACACAGGTCTTAAAAGTATACTTGTAAGACCGATTGTTTCAAACAACTGGTCTTAAAAGTGTTAAAAAAAAAAAAACGACCGGTGGCCACAGTTTTAAGACCGCTTGTTTCAAAACACAGGTCTTAAAAGTATACTTTTAAGACCGATTGTTTCATACAACCGGTCTTAAAAGTGTTTAAAAAAAAAAACGACCGGTGGCCACACTTTTAAGACAATTTGTTTCAAAACACAGGTCTTACAAGTATACTTTTAAGACCGCTTGTTTAAAAAAAACGGTCTTAAAAGTATAAAAAGAAAAAGAAACTAAATTCGCTAAACCTGTTAAGTCGGAGAGTCTACTTTGTCTTCTTGGTGATATAACATTTACTTAGTTATAGATTCAAAGAGTGTCCCAAGAGTCTCACGGGTTAAATCCTCAGCAAGAATGTTATACTCAATCTTTGTAAGTTATCCCAAGAGCTACACAATCAAATCTTTAGCAACGTTGGCGGTGAGATGCTTCGAGGGTTTTGCGATGGCGTCGAATCCAATCCTCAGCAACAGCGAAAGAGTACTACTTCGAGGATTCTGGATGACGACGGCTCCTTCCTCTTCGATCTATGGCTCCTCCGATGCTGTTTTCACACAGATCCAGCTTAAAATCAAGCCCATATCTCTTATTGTGTAAGTCTATTTATTCCTACCTTGACCACTCCTGCTCAGATCTGGACTTCGATTTTGGTTGCTTGAAGTTTTGCTAGTACCGACAAGAGGATCCTGCTCAGATTTGGTTTCTTTAAGCTTGTAATTTTTTTGTAGATCTGGACTTCAATTTCATCTCGATTTTATATTGATTTAAATTTGATTTCCATGGTGAATGATTTCTGTTTCTTGTTATTTTTTCTTATTTTTGAAGTTTGCAATCTTCTTTTTTGTTTTTCTTGTTGTTGTTGCTTCCAATCTTTTCTTGGTTCTTCGTCGCTAATGACGTAAAGACATTCAAAATGTTGCCAGATCTGGTAATTTGGGACCAATTGTTTCATTTGGGGTTTTTTTTATTATTATTCTGAAACACTTTTAAGACCGGATATTTCAAAAGTTCGGTTTAGAAACGATTTTTTTAAGACCGGTCGTTCATCCGGTCTTAGTAACATATTTTTAATACCGCCTGGAACGAGACCGACTCCAGATCCGGTCTTACGAAGCGTTTTTTGTCCGGTCTTAAAAGGCTTTTTTGTACTAGGTAAACAAATAACTCATTGGTGAAATTAAGTACCAACTGGTATCAAAAACTTATTCTGAGTGAGGACCTAAACAGAACGAGAAACAAGCGTGGACACACAGTCCACGAGGGTAAGCAACTAATCAAGCGCAACACGAGGCTACGAAACAAGCGCAGGTATAAGACCCACGAATAACAAGCGTGAGAATAAATCCCACGCATATCAAGCGAGCTCGAGGTTAACCATGGTGCACCAAGGACTAACAGTACTGCTGTTAGTAACCAGCGTTCTGTATTCAGTCCTCTCAAAATGCTTCAAGCATGCTTGGGGCCAACTTATCAAAGCAACTGAAAAGATCATTTGCTGATAAAGAAAGCTCATAAAGCGTATCATAAACTTAAAGAAGACCCCAGCATGAACATTCACAATTTCAAAAGATTTTCTTCAAATTTCACAAATCAATCTATAAAGAATCCTTCACAATTAATATAAACTTGTATAAGAACATTTCCACAATATATAAATCGTCTCAGCATGAAGTTTCACAAAGCATATCTTGAAAGTTTTCTCGTCAATTTTGTGTTAAATTGTGAGTTGTACCATGAATCAATTGAAGAAGAATAATGAACAAGCAAAATTCTTAAATCTTAATTCATTTCAGAACCAATAGGAAAATGAAATAAATCTAGTAAATTGGCCTTGATGATATGATATCATTCTTGGAAAATATTGCGATTAATATAAAACTATATAAGTAGTAAAAATATTGTCTACAAAAATTATAATGAGACGTTATTCACTCACCTACTACGCTCCCAAAAATATACATATAACTTACTCCATTCCTCAGATTTCGTAATAATTCTTACTCCTTGATTCCTAAACATCAACCATCACATACTATCACTCTTAATATCAAACCTTATTCAACTTTTTGAATTAACAACAATCCAAATAATATAAAGTTGATATCCAAAATCCGCAATCTCTGCAATTTATAAAGAGAAAATAAAAGCCCTTATCTTCAACTTAGCAACTACAATCAATCACCTCAAAGGTATCCTAAATGTTAACATAAGAGTAAACAAACCTAAACAATTTCAATGTAGAACAATAATTGACTGTTAGTTAAGCACTTAATCAACATCATAAGCTTGAACAATTTTAGTTTAACTAAATTTATCTTCTACACAATTTCACAAGCACTTTGGGTGAGATCAAGTCATAAAACAATCACCATCATCTCAAATTGGTAAGAAAGCAACTTCAAACATCCTTGTTAAATAGCAAAGCCACCAAAATCAAATTTCGTAACACTTTTAACCTATAACAAACCTCATACTCCACCTTTTAGCTATCATGTAACATTCAAATATCAATGAAGTTTCACAACATTCAAACATTCCATTCAACACCAAAACTTATATTTAAATTCTCCTTTCAAACATTTTATCAAACACCTCATGTGCATTTAAATTTTGCAGGTTCTAAAACAAAGTTCCTCTTTAAAATCACAACCACAAACTTTATACATTATAGATATAATACAACTTTATTTAACACCAAAACTTGATACAGCTCAAACAAAATACCAATAAATTTCCCAAATCACACACATAACCGAACAGAGGGGGGAAAAACCAGTAATCCCATACATAAAAAAATGGAAGGATTCTAAAAACAGAGGAAGAAAATGGTCTTGGAACATACCCAATATTGCTGCATAAGATGAGGACGGAGGGAATGAAATTCGCACATACAAACCCACGCATATACGACATCAGCAATCAGAAATGGAAAGAAAAAAAAGTTCTCATATACTCATGCCGGTGAGAAGAGGAAGTAAGAAAAAAAAAACCATCCAGCAGCAACCCATTCGTGGAAGATGCAAAGATGAAGTACGCTGATGGATTTTCAGGATTTGAGGTTTTAGAGTTTTCTCCCCCTTTTCCACGGTTTTGAAGTTAAGGAAAGAGAAAGGAATGAATAATAATAATAAAAAAATCTGATAGCTTCTTGTTGCTTTTACAAAGGACCTAATGGTAATATCACAAAATTAATGCAAAAATATAATATTCTTGTATACTTAAAGAGGACTCAAATACTTGTCCACAAAAACAATCAATTAGGCTCCACTAGTCTACTTTGTTATTAAAATCTATAAAAATTAACAATTAATACACGTATTAATAATATTATTATATCTATATATATATTCCAGGGATAATCCGAACCTTATTAAAAATAGAACACTTAAGCTCCTAAAATTTTAGATTCTAATTTATTTATAGATTATTTAGTTTTTTTATATATAAAAAATCAAATTCATTTTTTTTTTCCATTTTTATCTTACTTGATTAATTAATTATTGTTGATTTTAAGAATTCTAAAATTCTTGGGTCATTACAATACAAATATCTCAAAATAAATACTCAGACCACAAATAAATTATATCTGACCTCTTATATAGAGATACCTAGTTTGTCAATCGATCGGTAGGCCCGTGAAGGCCGGAGCGAAGTAAGAAAAAAACATGTTTTTCAAAGCCCGGCCCGAGAGCACCAGGGCCCTGGCCGGCCCGCAGGGCCAGGAAATTACTATTTCAAATTTTTACTATTTTTCTTCCGTGTGTTTCAAAGAAATATAATTAGTAAATTACAACATGAATAATCTAATAAATAAGCACAATCACTAATTTATAATCAAAAGAAGACTATGTTCACAAATAACTCACATAAAATATAAAAAGCATATCACTAAGCGACATTAGTACGATGACTATTATTGTCGTCATTTTCGTCACTATCATCAATTTTTACGACATTTGATTGTTCTTCACTTTGAGTAGTAGCCTTTTGCTCATGAGTAAGAATATCATGAAATTCTTCTCTCGCATCATGAACACATCCATAATCTTTATAGTTATTATGTATTTGTAGTTAAATGGATAAACAACTCTATAACAAATACAATATATATATATAAATTAATAAAGGGCCAGGTAATTTCAAATATCTCGTCCATTTTTCAAGCCCGGTCCTTAAAGGGCCTGGGCTTAAACGGGCCGGCCCGATGGGCCTGGCCCGTTTTGACGGCTCTAGATATACCAAGTCTTCATCAGCATCCTTCTTGAAATCCATATGTTTCCTCCAAATTCTTACTTTTAAATTCTTGATTAGCTCTGGTAGTACTACCTATATCCTTAGAATAACCTAGGATTCAAAATTGAATCCCAGAGTAACCATTAATCTCATATTAAGAGTGTATATATATATATATATAGAGTGTGTAAGCAAACCATAAACACAAATCATAAGCATTCAGTAGGTAGCACACATCGAGGCACAAAGCCTAATCCAAAACAAGCAGTCATAACGACACATAACACAGACTGCAGGGAATATCACATATCAAAGCCCAAGTTGCACACAGCCGATTCCGGTACCAAAGTGCTTGGAAAACAATAACACCGACTGCATACACAATCATGGTGAAACATACATATAGAGTCATACAAAGCATATGAGATTAATGTTACTTACCTGCAAACAACTGATCAATCGAATAACAAACTCCTGGTTACTAAATAGGAATGATAGTCCTAATACAATATGAATGGCGTCATCATCAATATAATGTTTATCCCTAAAATATGTAACTATATAACTTGTATGAAGGGTTCTTTCACCATTTTAACTCATTAATTTTCTTTATGAATGAGTATCCCCCTTCATTGGTCACTTATCTTTTATTTTCGCCTAGACCCAGAAATTTTCCAGAAATTTTAATCAATTTCAAAAATTCATAACTAATTGTACAAAAATCCGATTGAGGTGTTCCAAAGATCTACGTGACCCTTGATATGTCTTATTTTGACTAAAAATATTTTCCAAGGCCAGGCACACATAAATCATTCCCAATTTACGAAAATGCCCTTGCTGGTTTTTCAGCTTCTCAATTTGCATGTGTTTATACTTTAACCTTAATACTTTCAAAATTATACTTCATACTTTTCCTTATAAAAAATTCCATTTTAAACACATTTAAATTATCAAAATCACCAAAATAAATCATATAATCATATTATAGCTACTGGCCAAAATTTCCTTAAACTTTTACAAAATTACAAGTTAGAGAAAATGGGCTTACTTGCTCAAGGTTCTAACCTCTTTGCTACTTTTTCTTGAACTCCTTTGTCATTGTAGCTAGAACTTCAATAATATCATACAAGATCACTAACTCGAAGCTTAAGCATATTTGTATGAATTTGAAGGAAGTAGAATACATCTCATAAATTTCTTACCTCAATCTTCTTTTGTAATTCTTCTTACTTGTGATTCTCCCAACTCTCTTCTTTCTTTTTTTTCTTGTATATATGTGGCGCTTTCTTGGTGCCAAATGAGGAGAATGAAGCTCCCTTTATATAGATATCTTTGGCTTCAAAACATCTCAAGATTTTTACCATTTTACCCTTTATAATTATCCATTAAAATCTCTAGGCTTTTCTCCTTTATTCTAGAGAAATCTTCATGTCTCTTCCTCCTTCTCGATGTCACGCCACATGCCCCCCTTGGGCACAAAATATCTCTCAATTATTTGCTTGGTTGTAATCCTTTGTTTAATGAAGAAGATGATTAGGTGTCACATATAATTAATCAAGTGTGTGCAAGTATCCTTATCTAATCTTCTTTAATTATTATGATAACACTTGGGTGCTTAGGTGTCTTCCTCTTTAATTTGTATTATTCCATGTGTCTTTGGCATTTTTTTTCCTTTCTTGTCTTCTTCTAGCCGAAATCTTTGACTTCTTTAGGAAAGTCATTTATGCCTTTAATTCTTGTTTAATGAAAGTGTCCAAGTGTCCTCAAAATCAATCTTTAATTTACTTGAATACATGTCACCATGTTCTAGATGTTTTTCCCTAATAACATATGATAAATTGCTTTGTCTTCATTCTCCCTTCTAGCCATGCGTGATGACATCACTTTCCACTCAAAGGATATTTCATGCCTTTTTTATCCGTGAATCAAAGCATATTTCATGCCTTTTTGATCTCTTTTGAATTCATGTACATATGTCAATTTATGATGACATCACCAATGACCTAAGCATAGAGCTATCATTTTCCAAAATAATGATATTTTGTTGAAACTCCTCTTATATATCTTTGCTATATGTACATATTCATAAATTTTCTATTATTCTCTTATTCCTCTTCTGTTTAGGTGCATACATGGTCCTTTCTAAACTCCAATTTAATCTCTAATTGAGTCAATTTGTCTCATACTTTTGCTTAGTCATTTGGTCAAGATAAATATCCACTTATGATTTTGGACACTTTCCTTTCTCCCTTTGTCTCTTCTTGGTTCGAACTTTTTAAGTAAAAAGGAAAAGAATATTTATTAACTTGACTTCCATTGTCATCTTCTCCTTTTAAGTGTCCAAAATCATATATATTTAGCCAAGTGCCCAGAAACAATTCCTCGTCCTTGTCTTTATCCCTTATATAATCATATTCATGGCATAATTCCTTTATTAGCCAATTAGGTTAAAAAATAAATACCATTTACCATGGATTTAATGAAAATTCTATATATTCCAATAATATGATACTAATTTATTATATACAATAATTACAAGGAAACAGGGTTATTACATTCCTTAATCTTCCTTTTTCCACATTTACCACATCCCCTAATTGGGCCTGGTCATCTGTCTATCACAAGCTAATTTCAAGTCTCTAGGCCCAAAATTTAATATATTACATTTTGGGTGAGCTGAATTCTGGAACAATACATCTTTTAATCATTCCACCGGGATGGCACCGTTTAAGATAATTTTTGGTCGGGATCCTCCTCAAGGTACTGCGTCACTCTTCTTTGGATGATACTCCTTGGATGGGATGTTCATAAGCAATTGGAGCAAAGAGATGAGCTTTTACATGTTCTTAAGCTAAATGTTCAAAAAGCACAGGAATGTATGAAACATTTTGTTGATATGAAGCGCTTTGAGATTGAATTTCAAGTCGGAGATTGGGTTTTGGTCAAAATCCAACCTTACCGTCAGCATTCGGTTCAATTACGCAAATATCACAAGTTATCTCTTTTGTATTTTGGACCATATGAAATAACACAGCAAATCGGGTCTATTGCTTATCGGTTAGCTTTGCCTACTCGTGAGAAAATTCATCCTATGTTTCAGGGGAGTCTTATTTTCCTTTACATCTACTCACAGCGCCCGAAGGACCTATTTGTCAACCCACTGATGTTTTGGCTGTGCGCACTGTTCAACACGATCATGAAAATATTCAACAGCTTTTGATTAAGTGGGATAGTTCGTAGCAACCGACATGGGAAAATATAGAATCCATTTGCACTCTGTATCCTTACTTCGACCTTGAGGACAAGGTCCAATGTAGTGATGGGGTATTGTAACAGGTCTGAATGAGGTGGGATCAAGACTAGTTGAAAAAGGAGGCCCAAACCAAGGACAGGGATTAAGAAGGAGGGAAAGGATTAGAAGAAAGGCCTGGAAGCTGCGTGAATTGCGTGAGGAAGCATAGTATAATGAGATAAATACGGTTAGAGGGAGGGTGTGTGATGATTTTCGAGATTCTCTTCCCCCTCCTCTTATTTATACATTTCCTTCTATTTCTCTCGACATTTATATATGTGAATTTTATGATTCTTCTTTGTAATTTGTATAACTTATGACTGTGAAGTTTTGGCTGAGAATAGTATAATCTGATTATAAAGAGGAATATTTTCATATTTCTTTGCCTCTGTTAGTATTGTATTTTCTACTGTGACACTTTAATATTTAAAAGTTTAGTCTCGTTCTCTTGCTCTGTTTCCCCCCCCCTCCTTTTCTTACCGGTCTGATTCTTTTGGATTGATTTAAATGGTACCATTTGGGAAGCAAATATTTTATTGGAAGAAGGGGGCGGGGGGAGCTAATTGATGTTGAGGTTCACTTTGAAGAATGAAAATGAGATCTTTCTTGAAAAAAATATGAAAAAAAAACAGAGAATTTGCTTCTTTGTATGTATGAATTTGGGTTTATTGAAAGGATTGTTGAAGACGCATATATGCTATGCTACCTCCTAAACGCTTACATAGCCCTGAATATTTGGTTGGACTTGAATCCCGCATAGAAGTAGTAATGTCACTATTCAATGAATTTGATGAGAGAGTTTGTATGTTGGGAATTTATGGAATTGGTAGAATTGGCAAAAAACAAAAAACCCGTTGCAAAAGCAATCTAAAATTCAATCTCTTACCTACTTGACGGTGCATGTTTTTTGTTTGATGTTAGAGAAGAATCAAAGAAACACCAAGGTGTTGTTCGCCTTCAACAAATACTTCTATAAGATATTCTTGAGGAAAAGAAGATGAAGTTTGGCAGTGCATACGAAGGAATAAGTAAAATAAAATACAGGCTTTCACACAAAAAAAGTTTTGTTGGTTCTTGATGATGGTGACAACATTGAATAGTTAGAACAACTTGTAGGCGGCTGTGATTGGTTTGGTTGTGGAAGCAAGATCATCCTAACAAGAAATAAGCAATTGCTAATTGTGCGAAATGTTGAAAGAGCATATGAAATGAAGGAGCTAAATGAGTGTGATTCTCTTGAACCTTGTTGCTGGCATGCTTTTCGTATGAGCCAACCTCCAAAAAGCTATTAAGACATGCGCAGTTGTGCAATACGTTATGAACAGGGCCTTCCTTTGGCTTTAAGAGTAATAGGCTCCAATTTGGGACACAAAACCTTAGATGAATGGAGGTCTACATTGGAGAAATATGATCAGATTCCAAAAAGAACAATTCAAGAGGTTCTAAAGATAAGGTATGATTGCTTGTAAGATGATGCTAAGCATATTTTTCTTGTTTCTTTAAAGAGGAGATATTGAACTATTTTCACGAAGTAGTAGAAGCTTGTGGTTATGGTGCAAGGTTTTATATTGAAGTGCTTCTTGACAAATCTCTTCTAATTTTTAATCATAATGGTCATTTATGCATGCTTTATCTAATAAAACAAATGGGTAGAGAGGTTGTCAGGAAGGAGGATCAAATCAAGGCAGATCAAATCAAGGCAAACGTAGTAGATCATAGAATTATAAAGATGTTATAAAGTACTGCATGAAAATTCTGTAAGATCTTGACTATATTATATCTCCTCATATACATTAAATTTACTGTGCTATTATGAAATTGTTAGTATTCAGGTATCCTAGAGACAATCTGTAAGGACATATCAGCACATTTTTCTACGTTGTAGTATTTCATTATTAATAAATGAGCATATTTTATCTTTAGCATATTTATGTCTCACCTTTATTTTAAAGTAAATATGTGTTTGAAGATAAAAGCCTTAGAAATAGAATATGTGTTAATCTCGAGGATCAATGATAGAGATCATGATCATGAGGACTCGAGAACACTGTATATCTATTACCAAAAACTTGTTCCTAGTCTTAAATCACCAAGAAAGAGTATTGATTATCTCAATAAGACTAGTACGACATCATCTACTTGTATAGAGATACAAGGTAGGGAACTCATGGAATATAGGCATGGAGATACCTTAGCTGATGTCGTGGGTGGATCTGTTGGAGAACAGATAGCACCGAACTGACCCGTCGAGAGACTCCACAAAGATTCATTGTAGAGAGTATCATTGGATATATAAAGTCTCCCATCGTTTGGTAGTGCGGATCGTTCTGGACTTAAGGATGTCATCGAACACTATGTCCTAGGGTTATACTTTGACTGTACAACTCTATCAACCTAAAAATAGGGAGAACAGTGTACTCTTGGGTGTAACTCGAATACATGAGTATAGATGGACATGCTGAGAGGACTCACAGTCCCCTACGAGGGATTAGTCATTTATAAGACCGGTAGAGCTTGGATAGCTTCTAATTAACTCAGGAGTCTGTGCGCACAGCAAAAAATCATGAAGGTTCATGATCCGTTATAGTGTTAATATAAGAAGATTTCTAGTTATGTGAATTAGCTACATTTAGTCAATTAAGAGAAATGATACTCTATCTTTGCTCTCGACTAAATGTGAATGACGATGTGAGGGATGATGCCTGCACGATGTCCAAATTTGAAAGGTAGATCACTTGATCAACTCAATTAGTTCTGGGGCTGTAGAGCATTGCTAGTGTCTTATGAGGTCATTAAATAAATTGGTTCAAGTTTATTTATGTCAGTGACTAATTGGGCCTAATGGGTCACACACAAAGGTTATTCCCAATTGTTTAAAATTAGCAAACTTGGGACAATAATTGTTATTGGGCTTTATCAAGAGTAAATGTGTAATTAGGTTGGAGTAGGACTGCAAGCCCAATGAGGATATTTGAATTTTAATTCAAAAGGTTAGGTTATAAAAGATAATTTGAATTATTTAATATATATATATATATATATATAAAGATCCAATAATGATTGGATGAAGATAGAAGAAATAACAAATGAGGATTGATTTAAAATGATTTTTGAATTTTAGTTTAAGAGATGAATGTGATTCATTGTCTTAAATTATTATTCAATATTCAAGATATGAATTTAATTCATTATGATTTGGATTTTCCAATTCGAGTTTGGATTGAGCCTTTCTTGTGAGCACTTAAATTAGGGTTAGACTCTTATAAAGTGCTGATTTTTTATGTGCCATTTTTATGAACGTTTTTTGAAGAAAGAAAAGGAAATAAATGTGATCCATCATCTTAAATCAATCCAACAATCAAGATATGAATATGATTTATCATATTAAATTCAATCAATCAATCAAGATGTGAATTTAATGTGACTTGGTTGACAAGTAGTAGACTTATTACCTAAAACCCATTTTCTTAGTGCATAAGCTGAAAATTCCTAAGACAATTAGGACTAGGAATTTTTGACCCACCAAAGCTATGAAAAGGGGAGGGTTGGACTTTTTTCCACATCCTTATGCTCTCTATTTCGGTCTTTACCACAGGTTTAGAGAGGAAAATGCATCATCCATAAAAGAGTAACGTTCCAACCTTGTTCATTCTATCCATAATCTAATTCCAAGAAACCATCACCTTCTTGAAAAGAGTAAAACCCAAGGAAACCAAACATCAACCTTGTCTTCGCCTAGCAAGCATTCAAGGAGTGAGAGGTTTCAAGAGAAGGAATTCGTTGCAATCGGGGGTAACCGTGTGGATCAACGTTAGAGGACATCAACAACATTGAGGTCTTTAAGTGATCTAAGGTAATCATAATCTCTAATAGTCGTGTTATCAAGTTATCATAATCCCCAATAGTTGTTTTAACGAGTAATCCCAAAGTTCATGAGTATTATAAATTGTTATGAATTCTCATGAGTGCCGTAAAGAGTTACGGATTAATAATTATTAACTAATTAATGTAATGAGTTAAGATTAATAATTCATGAGGACCGTAAGGAGTTACGGGTTTCCACAACGATTAAACAAAATTTTTGTTTTCAACCTCATGAACCTTTGCATGAAAGTCATGTAATAAACAAAATTAACTATAAGAAATATCTAACAAATGTTTCTTTTTTGGTTTGCTTTATAGGGAAGAAGTAAAATTGAAGGAATACTATTTGATTTGTCTCATCAAGAAGAAGTGAAGTGGAATGATTTAGCGTTTGAGAAGAT
This sequence comes from Acacia melanoxylon, assembly GCA_019022615.1. Taxonomy (NCBI): domain Eukaryota; kingdom Viridiplantae; phylum Streptophyta; class Magnoliopsida; order Fabales; family Fabaceae; genus Acacia; species Acacia melanoxylon. Next base: position 4,359,057 of record JAFJYJ010000042.1, read on the forward strand.
GACAATGTGGAAATTCAAGTCACTTGTGAAACTATTAACTTCTTCAGGAGACCCAGAAACTGAATCCTTTATTGATAGTAAAATGGGTAGAACCCATATGCACATTGTTGTCTTGGTCCTTTTATAAACAACTAAGTAGTGGGCTTATGTGGCCTTAAGGCCCAAAGGTAAAACAACCAACTAATGTACACTAAAACTGATTAAGTGTGGAGTTTATGTGTACCGACGACAAATAAACATGGAGAATATCCAATTTAAGTCTCCTATTATGCTTTCCATGAATAATGCCCTAGCAACTTCACCGGAACCAAGAGCCAAAGCTTCACGTCCCTAGGAACGTCCCTAGAAGAAGTTTGTGAGAAAGTTAAAGGTTGCTGATAAAGGAAAACTGGATAAAACAAATAAAGCTTCAAGTTGTGTGCCTCTCTACTTGATACTGATTGTCGTTTCAAGATTTTTGCTTCTCATTAATTTTCACCTGTTCATTTATTGTAGGAGAAATAAACGACACCAATTTTTTCATTCGAGTTACAAGAGAAGAATGATGGTTTATCCAATGGGTAAGCTTGTTTGGAGATTTGTAAACTATTTAGTGCTTAAATATTACTGTTCCTTAACCCATTTGTAGGTGAGGATTGTCCTGGCAGCTGGAATGGCCCCAAGTGCAAACTTAATGGTTTAATTTGCGAAATATTGAAAACTATTCGTGTACAATAATTCATGATATGGATTTGTTTTTTCTTATTACACAATTAAAATAATAACTCCTGAAATAAGATTGTATTTTGTCAATAAACTCTTGAAATAGGATCTGAATGTACGGCTCATGAAGAACAAGGTTTTCTGGATTATGTATGTTTATGTAGAGGCTTATGCTTATCTAACCTATTACTCCCTTCGGTCCTAATTATAGAAACACTTTTGTAGTGCCTTAAGAAGCATGTTCCCGCCATTTTTTGGGGGAAAAACGATACTACCTCCGGTCCTCATTATAGGAACACTTTTGTAGTGCAATTTGCACTACAAAAGTGTTCCTATAATGAGGACCGGAGGTAGTATCGTTTTTCCCCCAAAAATTGGCGGGAACATGCTTCTTAAGGTTGAAATGTTTTATTAAATTATGTGGTGGTTTGAAATAAATATATAAAATATTTTTATATTAATCCTAGGAAACCACCAAACATTAAGTAGTAACCTAACATGAGCACTGTCGAAGTCTTGGAATGTTATTTCTTGCACATATTCTCTCCCTTATTAGGTGATAAAATATTAAAGTGTGATTAATAATTAATATTTCTTTTAAGTACAAAAGATATAATTTTTTTAAAAAAAAAAATAAAGGAAAAATTAATCTTTTGGTTCCTATAGTTTTGATTGGGCTATAATTCAGTCTCTACATACACCTTAACTCGGTGCAACTCAATCCCTACAATTTTGTCTCTGTTATATCTCAGTATCTAAACTTTGACGGACTACAACTCAGTTGCTATAGTTTTAACCATTTCATAATATAGTCCCCCACATTTATTCTATAACATAAGGACTAAATTATAAAATGGTTAAAACTATAAGGACTTTGTTGTAGTGGGTAAAAGTTCAAGGATTGAGTTACAATCGAGTTAAAATTATAGGGACTAAGTTGCACTGAGTCAGAGAGTAGGGACTATGTTACATACATAAACTAAACGATTAATATCCCTAAAATAAAAAGGGTCCTATTTAGATAGTAAAGAAGGGACAAAAGACGGGTATGAACCTGAGAGCGAGGCATTATTTAATTACGCCCCGTTTCATTTATTAAAAGTGGGCTTCATATTATATTAAGAACATATATAAGCGAGTAAATATTTTCCTCTTGTTTTCTTTCTTAAGTTTCTCTCTTCCGATACCCTCACTTTTTCCCATAGTAATGCAATTTCAGATTATATTTATCCTTTAATGCATTATATTTATATGTCTTCAGAGGTCCTTCAGCGATATTCTCCTTTCCTTTTATGTTTGCATGTGAAATTCTGAAAAAAAGATATTAACCATATATATTGGAATACAATTATTCTCTGGCTGTCACTCTGGAAGGTGAGATGGCTCTTTATTTGGCATTGGATTTGGAAGAATGTGATGCCCTTTGAGTGGAAATTAAACTAAGAAAGGAATAATAATATATGAATCTATATTTGAATTTGCACTATCCAGACCACACTGGTTTGAAAAGATTATATACTCTATTTGATCCTTATAATAAAGCTTATCTAACCATCTCGCCATGACCAAAGTGATTTAGTCATTAATTTGTTTGAAAATTAAATGAATGAGAATTTTAAATTTTCTCATATTTAAAATCAAGAATCACATCTCAAGTAGTCATAGGAAAATTGAACCAGGTATTAAATAAAGACAGTCTTAAACATGTAACTAATACCTCATCTATATATACCGATGATACATCAGTGAAATATATAACAAATTTTACAAAAAAAAGGGACTATTTATAAACTATAAATACTATAGCATGGTTTATATTTCACTTTGTAAAATGCTAAAAACGAATGATTTAAAAGTTATTGTTATCATTTTAACCGTCCCTCCTATGTCATATCCACCTGGTAAAATTTTTGGCTCTTAAAGTTAAAAGCAAAAGTGAGATGTTACTTTTCCTATTCGTAAAAAGTTTAATTAATCGATCGCTATTATTTTCTTGGAATCTCTCATCGTGTCGGTCCTTTCAGTATGATCAAATTAAGCGGCGTGCATTTTTCTTGTTCTTGTTCCTTTTTTTTTTTAAAAAAAAAAAAAAAAAAAAACCCAGCAATGAAGCATTTTTTAGGTGCTGAGCATTTTCTCTCTGATATGTTCAATAATTGAGAGCATCCGATCCAAAAAGACACACAACTGGAATTAAAAGCGTAAACTAAAATTAATTAGAACTAATGGAAATTAGGTCACAAAATATCAAGGAAAAATAAAAATTAAGGACCTAAAAAAAGTCATATTTATTATAAAAGACCATAAAAATTGTAATTACTTTGAAGGACCAAACATCATACTATGAATTTTAAATTACTAAATTACTCCTAACTAAACTTCTTCAATTATCTCTTATATTCTTAATTTAAAAATAACTGAAATCAAAATTAAAGCCGCCCATCATTATCATATCTTTTTTCACTAAGTTTCAAATTCATGCAATTAATGTGTTATTTAATTAACAACGATGAAAATCATATATTTTTAATGTTTTTAACCAATTTTCATATTCATTTAATCAATATATCATTTAATTATTTGCATTTTTTTATTTTATTAACATTAAATAAATTTTATTAACAAGAAGTTTTCTTCTAAATATCAAAATAAATCGGATAAACTTTCTTGGTATAACATATATAATAAATTATAAAAGACTTTGAGTTTTGTTAAAATTATATATTTTTTATTTAAATTTTTGTTGATTTTTAAAAATTATAATTCTTACAAAATTAAAGAATGTGTAATTTTTTTTTCTATAGATATATCCATACAAGTTTTCAAAAATGAAAATTGAGAAGACTTTTGCTTAATTCAATAAAATTTAGAATTTTGTCTTAGTTTTAAAAATAGAATGTAGGAGGAAATGTAAAAGATTTCGTTATGGGTATTTTAGTATTTTAATTTTTATATTTTTGTATTTGGTCCTTCTAAATAATTTTAATTTTTATGGTCCTTATCAATAAATTTTTTTCCTCTAGGTCCTTCATTTTAATTTTCCCAAATATCAATATACTAATAGTTAGGTCTACAACAAGTTATACTAAAAAAAGAGAGCAATTATCAATTGAGATAAAATTAAGATAAAAAAATGTAAATATAAATTTTTGTAACTAAGATTCTCTTTTATAATTGTTTAAACTGATATTTGTAAATTATTTTTAAAAAACAAATTTGTCAAGAACTTAACTAACATTAAATTGATTATCTTGGAACTTTATTATATTATTGGCATGTTTCCTCTTAATTAATTGGTTATTCTTTCTTTTTCTTTTTTTTTTAAATAAAAAATCCATTGTTTTTAATGTAACATTTTAATCATGTTTAAATAAAATTGTCCTTTTAAAAAAATGTTAATACCATTGTTATTAGCCTTTATATTTTGGTTGAATTATAATTTTGGTCTTTGTAGTTTCAAATAACTAAATTCTTATGAAACTATAGGAACCAAAACTAATAATTTGAAACTACACGAATCGACGCTAAATTTGATCAAATTATAAGGACCAACAATGTTGTTAACAAAAAAAAAAAAAAGGCTAGCTAGTTGCTTTTTAGATCTAGGTTTGTTGAGTTGAAAATGGCCCTTTTAACTAACAAATTGCTGGTTGGGTGGTAAGTACCTTACCTTTATAAGGAGAAGAACACAAGTTCAAATCTCATGAAACACATTTGTTGGGAGAAACAAAAAACCATATGCACTTTAAGCTTTGAAAGGGGAAACCCTTACTCATATTAGAAAAGAAAGAAAGAAAAGAAAATGACCCTCTTTTTCTCCTCATCCCATTTTTACCTTCGGATTGAAAAATGTTAAGTTGAGATTCAATATTTTTTCGTTTCTTTCAATAGGGTCATTCTTGAGATTCGAACTTGTATTCTTTTGTGATTTTCAATATGTATACTCTGCTTCTCCAAACCACACTAGGTGGGATCTTACTTTCACTATTAGTAAAAGCTTTAAGTAATCGTCGTTGTCTTGGAGCCTCTCATGGTGTCTATCACTTCAGTAGCATCAAATAAAGCAGAGAAGCGAGGCTTTTTCTTGTAGTTTTCTTTTGGAATAAAACTGATTTGACATAATTTTAGTCACCAATATAGTGCAAACAACTTATGATCGTTCTTTTATCAATGAGGCATTTATTTTAAAATTACAAATTTTAAAACTCTGCTTCTCCAAACCACACTAGGTGGGATCTTACTTTCACAGCTTTAAGTAATCGTCGTTGTACAATATAGCATCAAATAAAGCAAACAAGTTTTCTTTTGGAATAAAACTGATTTCGTTCTTTTATCAATGAGGCATTTATTTTGAATTCCCTAGATTAGACTAAGTGCTAAAAAAACATAGTTAGAAAAGGGATTTTGAAATTGATTTTATTTAAATTAAAATTCATAAAAATAAAGATATTTCTAATATTTTTGGTATTTTTGGAAAACAATGAAGAATTGTTTGAATTGAAAAAAGATTATATGATAAAATGAGTCTTGATAGCAAAGTTGGTGGCTTTCCTATCTTCTAAGAAAATAACTTGGGGGTTTACTTTTTATTAAGTCAAATTGAAAATCTTAAGCAATCGCATTGAGTTCAATCTACCTAATTAATGACTAATCCTATGATCATATTCATATTCATCTCTTAGATAAATTCTTAAAAATCACTCAATGTGTGTTTGAAAATCATTTTAATGCACTTATTTCCTTTTTAAATGAGAGCAGAATCGTAACACTCAATATGAATTAATTCAAGTACACATTATAGTAATAACATACAATGCATAATCTCATTAAAACATATAAGGAAATATGTTTAATACAAAATCCAAGTGCATCAACTACAAATTTCAACACCAATGTTAACCAACAAGGACAAATGAACACTCATCCAAGTCTCACAAATATGTACCAATATAGAATTAATTCAAAAAAAATCACAATACATAAAATGAGCTAATGTAAAACTAATAAACTCTCCTTTGAAGCACATTGAAGCTCTAGCCACTTTCTCTACCATCAAGAATCAAGGAAAATCAGCCACTCATGATCTTAAAAATAATCACAGCTTCTTCAAAAATGTTCGCCGTAGAATTCATAATCTCACTGGAATCTGGGAATTCTTTGCTGAAAACTGGAATTAGCTCGATGTAAACTTCATGAACTTGCCGGAAAACTCAAAGAGAGGACGAATGGTGCTCTGAGCTCTTCAAGTCGACTCTAAGCTCTGGAACTCATGGCACTGTGTCTTTTAAAAGTGCCGACGAACTAGGAGGGAGAATTTTGAAGGTGCTGGTGGTGTATGAAGCTCCAGTTGTTGTTTGAGATAGGCTAGATCTAGAGACGGTGAGAACAAAGAAGGGCCGATGATGGTGGTTGACAGAGTGTAATAAAGAGAACGGATAGTTAATATTTGTTAAATTGTTTGTATTTAATATTGGTTGTAACTAATTAATGGAACTGAATTACGTTGTAACTAATGCCTTGGATGTAACTAGATAGTACCAACATACAGGTGTATGGTCTATATATGTAGATAAGGCGTACATGTCTGGCCCGAGATACATTGAATAATATTTCTTTTTCCAGTTTCACTTTCCTCTCCAGATTCATTTCCCCTTTCCCGACTCTCTTGTCTTCTTGTGTCTTCGGTTATAGAAAAGGGAGATTGATTCACCATCAATCTCTTGCTTCATGGTATCAAAGCAATCCCGCTGCCATGGATAACTCATCATCGGTCGCCGACGGTGTGAGAACTCAATCATCGTCCTCCGGTTCTTCTCCAAACACCTCTAGCCCCTATTATCTCCATCCCAACGAAAATCCTGCATTAGTGTTGGTTAGTCCGGTTCTAACTGGACCGAACTATCATTCATGGTCCCGATCCATGAAGATGGCGCTCCAATCGAAGAATAAGCTTGTGTTTGTAGATGGCACGATTCCGGCACCGGTGACCTCAGCTTCGACCTATTCTGCTTGGTTACAATGCAATACAATGGTCTGTTTGTGGCTCACTCGATCAATCTCTCCAACGATTGCACAGCGCATCTTATGGCTGGACAAAGCTTGTGACATTTGGACCGATTTGAAGGATCAGTTTGCACAGAGCGGCGTCTTTCGTGTTGCTGAGCTTCAGGATGAAATTTTCTCTTTTCGACAAGGAGATCTGTCGGTAAGCGAGTATTATACCCGATTGAAAATATTTTGGGATGAATATATGATTTTAAGGCCTATTACTCGTTGTTCCTGCGATTTCTGCTGTTCTTGTGTTAAGTATCGTGAGAATGATTATACCTTGAGGTTCTTGAAGGGGTTGAATGATCGATTTGCTTCTGTAAAGTCTCAGATTATGTTGATTGAGCCTTTACCTACTATTAATAAGGTTTTTTCCCTGCTCTCACAACAAGAACGTGAGATGCCTACTTTACTTATAACAGAACCAGTTATTTTGTTCAACAAAGGACCACCACGTCCTTCCAATTCTTCCACTCCTGGTTCTGGTTACAAACATCCTCACAACTCTGGCTCTGCAAATCAGAAATTCTGTACCTATTGTAATCGACCTCGGCATACAGTTGAAACTTGCTATCGCAAGCATGGCTTTCCCCCTGGATTTAAGTTCAGAAATTAGGCTGCACCATCGGTTAATCACATAAATACTCAGGATCCCGGTTCTAATTCTGTGCCAGAGCTGACTCTCACTTCCCCTGGTCTTTTACCTCCGCCTTCGCCACAATTTACACCAGAACAATACCAAAAATTACTTGACCTTGTCAAACCTAACTCCACCAATTCCTCTCACCCTTCTCCTACTCCGGCTGTTCATGCTATTCATTCCCTTTCCTCATCTCATCAAGATCCAGGTAAATCATTTCTTGTCAATTCATTTTCTCATATGAATTCCTGGATTATTGACACTGGTGCCACTGACCATGTGTGTCATTCACTTGAATATTTTTCTACTTATAATTCAATTTCTCCTATTCCTATTAAACTCCCTGATCATAGTTCTGTCACTGCTGTAATTTCTGGCACTGTTTGTATTTCAGCTTCTTTAACCCTCCATAATGTCTTCTATATACCTAACTTTGCCTTTAATATCATGTCTGTCTCCAAACTAACAGGTGCTATACCTTGTTGCTTTATTTTTCTATCAACCATTTTTTATATTCAGGATCTTTCGCTTTGGAAGACGATTGGTTCAGCTGAAGTTTTTGAAGGTCTCTACTTCCTCAATCCTGCAAAATTCTACCCTACCATTGCTGTGACAACTTCATCTACTATCCCATTACAAGCTGTGACTACTTCATCAGTCATACCTTCCTAACATTCAACCGATACTTCTTTTGAATTGTGGCATCATAGACTAGGTCATATTTCCTTGTCTACATTACGTACTTTACACCAACAATTTCCTTTTATTCCTTGTCTTTCTAGATCATTTCCTTGTGATGTATGTCATATGGCTAAGCAAAAGCGATTACAATTCCCTGTAAGCACATCTTTGAGCAATAACACTTTCTCTTTAATACACACATCTATTTGGCGCCCTTTTGCTATTACTTCTATTCGTGGTTTTAAGTATTTTTTGACAATTGTTGACGATTACAGTTGCTATACTTGGGTTTTTCCTATGAAATCTAAATCGAGGTTAGAGTTCATCTTCAAAATTTTATACTTATGATTGAAACTCAATACAATACAAAAGTCAGATTCTCGGGTCCGATAATGGCTTAGAATTTTTTATGGATTCTTTCTATAAATCTAAAGGCATCATTCATCAAACTTCTTGTATTGAAACTCCCCAACAAAATGGTCTTGTGGAACGAAAACATCAACACATTTTAAATGTAGCTCGTGCTCTTTTATTCCAAGCCAAACTTCCCAAGTTGTATTGGTGTTTTGCTATTACTCATGCTGTTTTTCTCATCAACCGTTTACCTTCTCCCATTATTCATAATTCCACTCCATTTACCCTATTGATTCATAAGTCTCCTTCTTATTATGATTTAAGAGTATTTGGTTGCCTATGTTATGCATCCACCATTGCGGCCCATCGATCTAAATTTGATCCAAGGGCTTCCAAATGTGTATTTCTTAGTTTTCCTCATCACACTAAGGGCTATTTACTTTTAAACCTTCACACCAATGCTATCTTCATTTCTCGGGATGTTATTTTTTATGAATCTTCTTTTCCTTATCATATGCATACATCCCATAATGCTCCTTATACTTCTTTACCCCTTCCTGCTACTATTTCCCCTTTCTCCTTTTCAGATTCGGATTCTTCTACTTTCCTCCCTGATTTTTCTCATTCACCCACTATCCCTCCTATCAGAGTTTCTGCAGATTCTGTTTCTGCCTCCCCAATACCTGATTCTATTCCCATTCGTGCTTCAACTAGGTCACATAAACCTCCCACTTATTTGCAGGATTATTATTGCTCGGCCTTCACTACTTCAGCTGCCTCTTTTTCTTCCGGAGATAAGTATCCATTCTCTTCTCCTCTTTCTTCTTCCTTTTCTCCTTCATACAAAAATTTTTGTCTTGCTCTTTCTTGTGATGATATCCCCACTACATACCGCCAAGCTTCAAAATTTAAACCTTGGCGTGATGCTATGGATGCTGAGATTTCAGCTCTTGAACAGAATAATACTTGGATCCTTACTCATTTGCCCTCTGGGAAACAACCCATTGGTTGCAAATGGGTTTTTACCAAAAAGTATAAGTCCGATGGTACTCTTGATCGTTACAAAGCAAGGTTAGTTGCCAAAGGTTTTACTCAAACTGAAGGCATTGATTTTTTTGATACATTCTCCCCTGTTGTTAAGATGACTACTGTACGGTTATTACTTGCTCTTGCTTCTGCTAATAAATGGCATATTCAACAATTGGATGTGAATAATGCTTTTCTTCATGGGGATCTCAATGAAGATGTTTACATGGTTTTGCCTCCCGAATTTAATTCTTCTGATTCATCTCTTGTGTGTAAGCTTCAGAAATCTCTTTATGGCCTTAAACAAGCTAGTTGGCAATGGTTTCAGAAATTGTCTTCCGCCCTTATTTCTTATGGTTATGTTGCATCCAAGGCTGATCATTCCTTATTTGTTAAATTTTCTGGTTCTGGATTTACTGCTCTTTTGGTATATATAGATGATATACTTTTAATTGGGAATGATATGTCTGAAATTAACACTGTCAAGCACAACCTCGATCGACTTTTCAAAATTAAGGATTTGGGTTCAGTGTGTTACTTTCTTGGCCTTGAGATAGCTCGAAATGGTGCTGGTATTTCTGTTTGCCAAAGGAAATTTGTGCTGGATTTGCTTACTGAAACAGGTTACCTTGATTGCAAACCTGCTTCAACTCCCATGGACAATAAGGCTAAGTTGAGCCTCAATTCAAGAACTCCTTTGACTGATTTGTATTCCTATCGCAAGCTTGTTGGTCGCCTTCTCTATTTGACTACCACAAGACCGGATATTGCCTTTGCTACACAACAATTAAGTCAATTTTTGGCAGCCCCTACCGATCTTCATCTCAAAGCAGTTCATCGGGTGTTGCGTTATCTCAAATCTACTCCTTCCAAGGGTTTGTTTTTCCCTTCCACTTCTGATTTTTCTTTAAAGGGATTTAGTGATAGTGATTGGGCTGCTTGCCTTGACTCTAGACGTTCCATTACTGGCTATTGCATTTTTCTTGATAATGCACTTATTTCCTGGAAATCCAAGAAGCAAAGCACTTGTTTCTATGTCTTCTTGTGAAGCTGAATACCGTGCACTTGCTATGACCTCATGTGATATTCAATGGCTCTTGTATTTGTTGGATGATCTTCGTGTTTTTCAGTCTAAACCTGCATTGTTGTATTGTGACAACCAATCAGCTATTCAGCTTGCCTCTAATCCTACCTTTCATGCTCGCACCAAGCACATTGAGTTAGATTGTCATCTCATTCGTGATAAAGTTCAGCAGGGGACCCTTCGATTATTACCTGTTCGTTCTCACAACCAGCTTGCTGATCCTTTCACCAAGCCCCTTGGCCCTGGTCCGTTTCATTCTCTGATTTCCAAGCTTGGCATGACTGATCTTCATGCTCCAGCTTGTGGGGGGCTGACAGAGTGTAATAAAGAGAACAGATAGTTAATATTTGTTAAATTGTTTGTATTTAATATTGGTTGTAACTAATTAATGGAACTGAATTTTGTTGTAACTAATGTCTTATGGATGTAACTAGATAGTACCAACTTGTACAGGTGTATGGTCTATATATATAGATAAGCTGTACGAAACTGAGATACATTGAATAATATTTCTTTTTCCAGTTTCACTTTCCTCTCCAGATTCATTTCCCCTTTCCCGACTCTCTTGTCTTCTTGTGTCTTTGGTTACATAAAAGGGAGATTGATTCACCATCAATCTCTTGCTTCAGTGGTTGTTTTCTCTTCCTCTCTGACTTCAAATCGAGCTCTAGGTCTCCATGTTCATGGCGGCCTTCTCTGCTTGGAAACTACGTTTGGTTCGAACTCACGTCTCTGTCGCCTAGCTCTGGCGTCGGTCCTTGTTCGACAGTGGGAAGATGAAGATGGGGTCAATTTCGGTCTCTCCTCCACACTCATTCTAGTCTCTTCGCCACTCTAACACTCTAGCTCTCTCGTGTTCCTCTCAGTTCGTGGCGCTCACACACTTCTTAGGCTCTGATCGGTGGTGTATAACAGAGGTAAGGTTGCCGGTGACCAAGGAAAAATGGGAAGTTGATGGTGGTGAGGTCTCCTCCTTTTCTCCACCCTTGGCGCAACTTGATGTTGGAAGGTTAAGAGCATTTAAAATCAAGATACACAGTAGTTTTGAACAGGGACCTAAATGAAAATTATTAAAATGTTTGTGGGGCTAATTTTAAATTGTTAAAACATCTGGGCCATTTTATGTATTTCTCCATGGTCCTTTTTCTCATTGATTTGAAATTTATAGAAATTCTAGAGAATTTTTATGTAATTTTTTCCAGTATTCAAAATATTAATTCTAACCGTCCAAAATATCCAATTTTCTTCTTAAATACCTACAATACAAGATTAAGCACAAGGTAGCATCAAAAGTCCAAGAAATTATTTACATGAATAATTAACATATTATGACCATTTTACCCCTAATTATACTTAGTTTGATACAAATGCCCCTAACACAAATTAGTGCTGAATTATGTAATAATGTCATAGAAAATGCATTAAAAATCCCAAATTACTCATGAAAAAGCCTTAAAAAAGTATGGTTCAATAAAAAACCAGCACTAAAGCATTTTTTAGGTACTGAACATTTCCACTTGGATATGTTCAATAATTGAGAATATGAGAGTATCGGATCAAAAAAGACAACCAACTAGAAGCATAAACTAAAATTAATCGGATAATCATATATAAATATATTATGATAATTAAATTTCAAAATATCAATCTAATAACAATTAGGTCTCTACAAGCTTTTTTTTTTCCCTAAAAAAAAACTTGGTATTCTCCCCCTGCGTTGTATGGACTGATTTGCATTATTTGATAATATATCCAAGATTTGTTTTTGGAGAACTATGTCATTTATTATAAGATACTTATGCTATCACGCATAAGTTTAGATTTTTCTGGTAAAAGTATTGAAGTTTTTTGAAGATTAAGTAAATGTATGCCGTGTGTTGGACCTATATAAGATTATTGCATTAATCAGTTTGAGCAAGGGGATTCTATTTATCCTTTTGTCCTTATTAGTTTATCATTTGGTTGTTTGATGTACATGTCTATAACGAAGCATGTGGCGTATTTATTCTATTATGAGGATGGAAGTAAGAGTGATGACAATACAAAGATTGTATTTTGAAGTAGTAATTGAAGTTTATTGGGTTTATTTTTAAAATGAAGTTTTTTATAAATTTTTTCATATTGGGTTCAATGTGACATAACACTATTAAGCTCATAAATGCTACTGCCGACCCTATGTGAGAGACCCTACCTTGTTAAAATCTTTTTGGCATACTCTTCCCAAAGAGAGAGCTATTATTAGTTGTTTTCTTTTTCAAACATGTTTGTGAGAAATGAATTAGTTATTGTTCTGAATCTCAAAATCACAAGAGTCTTTGGGGAATGTTTAATAAGACAAAGGAAGTTTATCAACTGAAGGATCAATTAGATTAAAGAAGTTTAACACCTGAAGGATTCAGCGGTTTGAACTTTTTTTGTGTCCCTTCCAACATATAATGATATTGGCTCTCTAGATGTAGCAGATGACTGAGCGTGTTCTTCGTGACAATTTTGTAAGTCTAAATTTGTACGAGTTCTAATACAGTCACATGAATGTCTAATGGTTGATAAATGTTTTTCTCTAAATTTCATCCATTCCTTTTCATGTTGCGTACTTTATTGCCCGCATATGACTGTTCATATTACGAGATTGCCAAGAGGTAATTGTTTAATGGTCGCTCATATTCTAATTAATAAAGTATGAATGAATAATCTGTTTATATCCTCAGAAGTAAATGTTTAATGACTATTGAATGTTGTCTTTAAAATTCATTTTATTCCTTTTTAATGTTGCTTACATTTTGCCTACGTATGGGTGTTCATATTCTAAGATTGCAAGCTTAAAAATTAATTAAAGTGAATTTCCTCCTTTAATCAAAAGACACAATCACACCGTAAAAATGGCCTGCAAAAAATAAATGTAATAATAAAGGAAACAAAGAAAAATGGAACTTGTATGTATGTTTTCAAAATGTATCAATAAGCTAGACTCATGCCTCTAGCCATTTCAAACCATAAATAAACTCGAACACTCGAGAATTTTGTCGAACAAGCAATTCATACCTCTTACAACCAACATAGTCCTCTATTATTGATGCAAAATCTATTTTCTTAGCTTTACATTCACCCCAAGGTATTGTTTCTAATACATTTTTGGGACATGCTCAGACTCAATGGGTACATCTATACACAGAGGCGGATGCACATACATGGTTGGGGGGCACGTGCCCCCCAACTTATTTTAAAATCTGTCTTTTTTTTCCCTTTTCCCTCTCTATTTTCCCCCGTCTCTTACTTCATTCTCACGCAGAGGCATATCACAGCTGCGACTCTGCGATTGCGATTTGCGAGACTCCCTCTTCCTCCGAGACTCCACCTCCACGGCTCCACTCTCAGTCTCCAACCAACTTCATTCTTCTTCTTTGCATCGTCATCGACCACTGTCCAACACTCCGAGCCAGGTATTTTTTCCCCTCTCTATTCCTCTTCAATCATATCTCAGATTTGTGTGTTTTTGCAATTTGGGGGTTTCAGTGATTTAGGTTTCTGAGAAAAAATAGGTTGAGCAAACATTGGGTCTTGGTATTTGTCATATATCAGATTTGTGTGTTTCTGCGATTTGGGGGTTTATGCGATTTAGGTTTCTGAGAAAAATTAGGTTGAGCAAACATTGGGTCTTGGTATTTGTTTGTTTCTTGTGATTTTCTGCCGTGATTGCTCATTTTCATGTGTAGTTCCCTTTTCCTTGAATACCTCTGGGATAATTCACACACACACACAAAATTGTTGCAGAAAGTAGCTAGTTATAGTTCAGTATGCAAACTCTTGATTTAGATGATTTCTGATACATCTATTTGGGCACAATATATACAGTTTGTTGCCTAGATGTTCTGTACATTATCAAGCTGACAAGGTAATGTATTTGCAATTTTGTGGGCTGATACGCTAATGTATTAGAAAGTTTTTCCTATGAGCATTTTTTTTTTGTGAGAGTTTCTTATAAAAGCTACAGAAGTGGTGAGTATTCCCTTTGTCACGCGGGTGACCCGAGTTCATTGATTTGACAGAAACCTTAGTCGCCTCAGGGTCAAATCACAATTTACCACGAATTAAAATGCAATATAGTGCAAATAACTTGGGATCGTTCTCTTATCAAGGAGCAAATTTATTTTGAATTCCTAGGTTAAACTAAGTGATAAATACATTATTAGAAAAGAAGGGTTTTGTAATTGGTTTTTCTAAATTTAAATTCATGAAAAATATAATGTAAAATAAAACTAATTCTATTCTTTTTGGTATTTTTAGAAAATAATGAAGAATGATTTGGATTAAAAGGATTTAATGATGAATGCTCTTGGTAATGAAGAAAATAGCTATCCTCGCTTAAAAGAAATATGGGGGTTAAAGCTTCATTAAGTCTTGATAATAAAAACCTCAAGATACCACTTGAGTCCAATATTCCCAATTAATAGTAGCTCCTACCACCGTAGCTAACTACCACCTATTGAGATATTGTTAAAAACCACTTAATGTGCAATTGAAATGGGAATAATGCAATATGAGTCTTCTTAAATTTGAGTGCTAACCAGCCCCTCAAGGGTACAAATCAACTACATGAATTAGACAATACCACGCTAATCAACATAGTTTCATTGCAACCACAAAGAAATTCAAACATATATAATCCTCAAACCACAATTTCCAATTTCAACTACAATTATCAAACTAACGAGAGATAATTACCATTAGTCTCGAGTTCGAGAATAATATATAAGAAGTTAGAAATTCAAATACATAATTCTAGACTAGTAGATTGAAAAATAAACTCCCTGTGTAATGCCTTGAGCTGAAGTAAAATTCCTCATCACCAAGAAACAAAGGTTCGGCTACTCATTAATTTAAGCTCGGCTTGACTTCATCCAGGCATGAGTAATAATACATGGAACTTGAGTGTATAACAAATCTGGAAGAAGAGGAAAAAAAATGGTGTTGTGCAGGGTTCAAAAGAAGGAAGATGGTGGAGGTCGAAATTGGTTATGGAAGAAGCAGGAGAAGGTCCAGGATATAGAGCTCTACCTTCCCTGTCGCAGACGAAGATCCTCGTCGCTGGTTCTGATTCAGTTCAGAAACAGAATGAAGACGCTGATGATGATGGTTGGCGGTGGGTTATGGAAGCAAGGAGGTTGAGACGAGAGAAAAGGTGAGGGCGTTCTCCCAGGTGTGTCGGCTGTCTTCCCTCGTGAATACGATTGCTCCCCCTTTTTCAATGTCTCACAGCTCAGTGTATACGGCGCTGAATCCTTTTTTTTTCCTTCAACTCACGCGTGAACAGCAACAGGAGGAAGGCAAACCTAAAATCCTCAAAATGCAGAGTTTAACTCAGGGACTACTCTGAAGTTTTTAAAAAGTGCTGGAGAGGGACTAAAGTGAGAATTGGCAAAATATTTATGGGGCAGAAATGTAATTTCCAAGATATCTGGGTCCTTTTCTGCAATTTATTTTTGGCTCCTTTTCGTCCTTAATTTCGAATTTCCAGAAATTGTTGGAGCTTTTCTTGTAATTTTCTCCATTCCTCAAAAAATATCAATTTTGACCCGGTTGACATTTTTTCTACATTCTTCAATTTTCTTCCAAAACACCTCTAATGCAAGATTAAAACACAATGCAGCATCAAAAGTCTAAGAAATCATTTGCATGAATAATTGATAAAAAATGACCATTTTACCCCTAATTTCACTTAATTCAATACAAATGTCCCTCATTCAAATTAGTGTTTAATCATGCAATAATGTCTGAGAAAATACATTAAAAATCCCAATTTAAGCATAAAAAATCATACAAAAATATGGTTCGATTGATTGAATGGATTTTTCTCTCTTTAGCCTTGGGGTCCACAATCAAAAATAAACCAAGGATTGCGTATAGTCAACCCTAGGATCGTTCTCTCTCTCGAGGAGCCTTTTATTGAATCCTAAGTAATCTAAATGCCATGAAGATGCAATTAAAACAAGGGGGAAATTGATTTTGGCTTTTCAAATTAATAAACTAAAATAAGAATGCACTTAAATTAAATGCTAAACTATTATTTTTGGTATTTTCTTTATAAAATGGAATGGAGTATGAAATGTATATTGGATGTTCTTGGAAATGGAATAGTGACTATCCTAGTTCAATTAAATATAGGAGTAAATTTTCACTAAGTCTATATGAAAAACCCCAAGATACCACTTGAGTCCAATATTCCCAATTAATAGTAGCTCCTACTACCGTAGCTAACTACTACCTCTTGAGATATTGTTTAAAACCATTTAGTGTGTGATTAGGATTAAATTAATGCAACTTGGTTCCTCTTGATATGAATGCGATACCACGCCACTCAATTAATCCAATTAAATCATGTTATCTAACAATACCACATAGAAAAGATAATTTCACTGAATCAATAGGGAAATACAAATTTATAAATTCACAAACCACAAAATTCAATCCAATCACATAGGTCCAATCCACAAAGTTTTCCAAACGGATAAACTAAGTCTCAACATTACAAAATAATATTCCTAAAACTAGGAAATTAAAATGTAGTTAGAGAAAATAAATTGAACAAATAAACTCCCCTGATTAAGCTTTGGAACTCAAGCACAAATTCCCATCTCCAAGAGGCTCAATGATTAGCCACGCATAGCCATGAAAGAACCCAATCTGAATTGCCCAATCTCTGCCAAAACAGGTCCACCTCTTTTTTTCCTCTTCCAAAAATCCCTAGGCTGCGTCTCTGTCTGAATGTGGAGAAGAAGATGGGTGATGGTGGTGTAGTCGGTAGAAGGCGATGGTGGAGGGTGAGGAAGGATGAAGAAGGTCGATGGTGGAGATGAAGACTTCGGTTGTTTTGCCGATTCACAACGGAGAGGGTGGACAAGACGATGGTGAGGATCGGTGACGATGGTGGTGTATGACGGTGAATGAAGGAGGCGTCGTCGGAACGAGAGGAAGAAGGAGAAGGTCGAAGGTGCAAGGCGATGGTAGGAGGTAGGTCGAAGGTGAGAATGGAAGGTGGAGGAAGGAAGAACGAAGAAGGTCATTTGTGTTTTTGGTGCTTTGAAACTCGCGACGCCGCTAGCTGTGGTGGTGGTCGCCGGAGTTGGTGGAAGTGCAAATCTCACCGGCGACAGTGAAGGTGAGGGGTGTCGTCGGTGAGAGGAAGAATCAAGACGAAGATGATGGTGGAAGGCGTCAATCTCGTTCGTAGTCTCTCCTTTGTGTCCGACTGAATTGAATGCGGCGCTGGTTTTGGTATTAATTCCCCCCAGCTCCTGCGTCTCTTTCCTGTCGGGTCTGGTGCTCCATCAATCTGTCGGGTCCCTTCATTTCAATTCCTCCAGCTCCTGACCTAATTAAACTCTGTCAAAATACTGAGTTTTATTGCTGCAGGGACCTAAGCGAAACTTTTAAAAAGTTTTGCTGTAGGGACCAAATTGAGATTTTTCACAACTTAAGCCCAAACTTCTATTTTTAGATTTGGTCCAATTTCTTCAAGCACCTACAATTTAAAATAATTAATCCAACATAAAATATTCTCAGAAAAATCAATAATTAAAAGTAATTACATTTTTTTTTAATAATTTTACCCTTTTTAGCCCTAATTTAATGTATTCACTTTTAATCTCAATTTATCATGAGAAACAAATTTAAAGCTCAATAACTATGACAAAATGCATTAAGAATCCCAATTTAATCATGTAAATTCATATAAAAATATGGTTTGATCATCTGCACTTACAGAAAAGGGTGTTAGCTTTAGCCTGCGACACTCAATCTACCATCTTCTTTTATATACCAAATCATGCGTTGTTTTCATGTGTTGGGACTTGGGATTTAAACCCATCCAAAATTACTCTCATCTTAATTAAACATCATTAGATTAAGATAGATATATAATATGTGAGTCCAATAATGTGATGGCACTGAATTTGAACATAATATATAAATTGCAAGGTTTGGATTTTTATTCGGAATTTAGACTTTTTACTTGTTCATGCTCCTTACTATCAAACATATATGTCATTCACAATAGTTCAATGAAAATTTTTAAACACAAGCTTAGTCTCTCCAAGTATATTGAAGCTTACCACAAGAGCATGATGCTAAATGTATAATCTAATTTTTAGTGCAAGTTATATGTAATATAAACTAGGTCTTCCACTTAGAACCAGAGAAGTGATATTTTTCAGCTGAATTGCAAATCTTCTACTTAATTTATTGTAAAGTTATAGGTAAGTTCTTATAAGAATACTACATGTAATTTAAACTGTTAGACCCCAAGAAATATCACAAAGAGTGGGGAGAGATAAATTAAAGCTCATCCTTAGGGGGACATCCAATAAAATTGGAATGATATAGAGAAGATTAGTATACCCCTGTGTGTAAGACACGTACAAATTGAGAAATCTCAGTCACTAACTAGCTAGAAGATCGAAAATGCTTATGAGAGGGGTCTCATCAACCATACATTTTAGCCCAAAACCTTAAAACAACAATATGCGTATGAAAATTATTTAATTAATAAGCCTTTTCAATTTTATTGATTAATAGACAGAGTTGAACCTGTAACATATATCTGCCTTTATCATATAGTGGTATAATTTTGACAAGTAGTGTTGAATCTATGATGGTGATCGAAGAAGTAGAGTAGGAGAAGAACTACACACAAACTCAAACAGCAAAAGCTTGATAGTAAGATGACATCAGATGATCAAAGACATCTTTTTCATAAGGCTACATATATCGAAGACATCTTTTTCATAAGGCTGCATGATTTGGTATATAAAAGAAGATGGTCGTTTGAGTTTCTTTACCCTTTTTTAAAAGTAAAGAAATCATGTGATTTTTTTAGAGAAATCCTTGTGGAAATCCTTGTTGTTCATGGGATGATAATTGTTTATATGCTCTACTTTTTTTTTTTTTTCAATATGTTTGTTTGTTAGATATATTATTTATTGATTTATTTTTGTCATTTGCCATTTTTTAGGATGGAAAAGTATGTAGGTTCTTTTTTTACCAAGTCAAGTGGTAGTGGAACTAAACATTCTCGATCCGAATCTTCATCTATTGATTTATTTCAAGATAAACAAAATGAGTGTGCTACTCTCTCAAGTCAAAACAAACCAACAGTAGAAGGTCCACCGGATTTGTATGTTCCTGATTCGGGTAAAAGACTTCCTATTATGAGCATTGCGAAGAGTGCTCAAGAAAGGGAAAAGATTCAAAGAATTTATCTAACGAATGGTCCTTGTCAACCAAAACATGATAACTTTCCTCAAACCTTAATTGGGGAAAAATGCGTAGATTCAATCCTCAATGGTATAATAAGTTTGGCACTTGGTTGGAGTATAGTGAATCAAAAGATGTTATATTTTGCTTGCATTGTTATCTATTTAGTTGTGAGCATAGTGATGGAAGGGGTGGCCGTGATTCATTTGTGGGAGAAGGATTTAGCAATTGGAAGGACAAACAACGACTTCTTAAACATATTGGGAAAGTTGGAAGCACTCATAACTTGTGCTTTAGTGCTGCCAAAGATTTGATCAATCAAAATCAACATATTGATATTATTATGTCTAACATTTCTGACAAAGCCAAACAAGATTATCGTATTCGTCTGAATGGTTCTATTTGATGTATTCGATATCTCATACGACAAGGTTTGGCTTTCCGGGGACATGATGAGACAAATGCTTCAATGAATCAAGGAAATTTTGTGGAGCTTGTAAAATTCCTTTGTGAAAGGAATGAGGAGGTAAATAATGTATCTTTGAATAATGCCTCAGGGAATCTCAAAATGATAGCTCTGAAATTCGAGAAAGATATTACTAATGTTCTTTGCTAGTTTAGTTACGAGAGCTATTATTTTAGACATTGGGGATAATTTCTTCTCTATACTAGTTGATGAAGCTCGTGATATATCAATTAAAGAACAGATGGCCATTGTTTTAAGATATGTGAACTGCAACGGTGAAATTATTGAGCGTTTTCTTGGTCTTGTTCATGTTTCAGATACTACAGCGAGTTCACTTAAAGAAGCGATTGAGTTAATTTTTGCCAAAAATGGCTTGAGCTTGACTAAGATTCGTGGTCAAGGTTATGATGGCGCAAGCAATATGAGTGGTCAATTGAGTGGTCTAAAAAGCTTGATTTTAGTTGAAAATAATTCTGCTCACTATGTTCACTGCTTTGCACATAAACTTCAGTTAGCTCTAGTAGCTTGTGCAAAAAAGGTTTACGCATTGACTGACTTCTTTGATTTTATACCATTGGTGTTTAATGTAGTTGGTGCTTCTTGCAAAAGAGCAGATATTTTGAGAGAAAAGCAATTGGAAGAATTAGTCAAAAGTGTTGCAATCGATGATGTTCAATCAGGGAGAGGCTTGAATCAAGAAATGAGTTTGTCACGACCAGGGGACACACGTTGGAGCTCACATTACCGATCATTGGTAAGTCTGTAACATCCCATTTTCAAAAGCAGTATATTTTATTTTTTCATCAGAGTAGAGCATCGGAGCGATTGAGTAACTGATACATATATTTAAAATGCCGTAAGTCTGGCTGATTACAAAAGCAGTACAATGACCGAGAGTTTTCATAAGTAAATAGCAACATAAGGAAGTCTTCAGCCGAGTCCCTATGCATGCTGCTTCCCTCTCTCCTCAATGCAGATATATCGTTCCCAGCATACAGACATATCGCTCCCAGCATTACAGACGCATCGCTCCCAACTTACATATAGTTATACTCTATGATCTATATGCACTCAGGCAACATAACAACTATACACACACAATACACATAGCACATACATGCATAACATAAACATCAGCGTTAGTGTTACAGTACGCGAACGTACCTTCGTTGACGAAAAATGACACGTTTGAAAGAAAACGGTACTTCTGACAGAAAACAGCGGTTCGTGATTACAGATATCCTATAAGGATAATATCACATTTATAAAGATTTGGCATCATAACAGGCATTTTAGGTACAAATTACCATTTTGCCCCTGACCCCCTAATCGGCGGAATTTCGCTAGAGCTTCGCTATTTTGACTCTAATCTTCCAAAATTTTGCCATAACTCTTTTCCCAACATATTTTTTGAAATATATATCATATTTAACCCAAAAATATGATATCTACAATATATTGGAAGATTAAAGATCAAAACAACATTTCTACTATAACTACCGAACTAAACATCGAAGCTTAAGACTAGGGACCGAAAAACTTACCCGGGCTTTGCTACACTTTCTCCATAACTTCTCTCTCTAAAACCTCTCTCTATATTCGAAATTCTCAAGGGAATTTGGTGTGAAAAACTCAAAGGGAAGTGGTGGCTATTTATAGAAAATCTCCATGGATTTCAACCGTCGATTAATTAACTTTTCATCAATGGCTAAGATGATGAAGATGTGGCTTCATATAGACCAAGCTTCCTCCTTCATTCTCCACCACAAAAAACGTCCCATGATGTCATCCTATGTCATCAGGATGATGTCACAGCTTGCTTTATGGTCCTCTACCGATAAAGTTACCCGTTCGGTGCTCAAAACGCGCAATCTTACACAATCTCAAAAATCTGGGAACATAGCGCTGAAGGTATATTCTTCTTCTTTAAAACTACTTGGCTTACCTAAATTTTTAGATCCCATTAAGGGTATTCCGTAGTCTGATAAAGATTTTCGGACAAACGCAAACGGTTAAGGAAATGAATTCCGGTAGAACCAGCTTTTGGACAAAAATTCACTGGTTCGTAATATGTTCTGACCTAAGAAACCTAATCCCTGGTTTGTCACAACTATTTCGTTTTCTATAGGTTCTCATTTCTACTATCTGCCCTATTTCTGATTTATCCTATATCTTAATGACTCATTTGGTTTCAGAAATGACTTCGGAGATAGTCCACTCCGAGGTAGAATTTCACTGGTTTATATAAGGTCCAGATGACTTAGGCTACATCCCTATATTTTGGTGTAGGATTTAATTTCTATCCATTCTCAAATGTCTGTTGGCTCTTTACCAAATATATTATTATTATATTACAAATATCTAGATATTTTATTATTTATTTATTTTTCTAAGCATTTTATTTTTTATTTTTTATATTTTATATTTATATTTTATTTTTTAATTACGAATTTCAGCCCTTAATTAAATATTTTTCTAATTCATTTATCTTATATTTTAATCCTCTTATATTATCCCATTAATTACCGATTAGCCACTTACTAATTTTTGATAATTTTCTTAAGTAGGATAAATTATTATCTCACAACTATTTTAGTTACATTGGTATTTTATATCCCATGTAAAATATTAAAAATCATGGGGCCAAAAAGTGCTTTTAATAATATTATATTTATGCTTCTATATTTTTCAAGGAAATAATCCCAAAAATTCCTAAAATTAGAGACAACATACTTCCTAAGTTTTTGTCAATATTTGTTGCCATATGAGATTTATCATAATATTTTCAGGCCATTCTCTGCCTTTTAAAATACATTTTTCATGGATTTTAGATCTTTTTCTTTTCCAATTTTCATAGTAATTACCTTAGAAAATAAGATAGATAAAACTTATTATTTGACACCTATATCAAATAGGTATTATTTACTAATTCATGATACTTATCATAAATACGATTTTTAGGGTATTACAAAGTCTGTGTACATTGTTTGATCCTGTGATTGATGTGCTTGAAATTATAAAAGATGATACAACTCTTATGCATGCAAAAAGGTCTGAAGCCTCTGGCCTTATGATGCGTTTGGAAACCTTTGAATATGTATTACTTTTACACTTGATGATCAAGGTCTTGGCAATAATGAATGAGTTGTCACAAGCACTTCAAAGAAAGGAACAAGATATTGTGAATGCTATGACTCTTGTAAATGTTTCAAAGGTGTTATTATCGAAGATGAGACATAGTGGGTGGGATAATCTATTTCAGAAGACTTCTGAATTTTGTATAAAACATGATATAGATATCCCTGATATGGAAAGTGTACTGCAAGGGAGAACAAAATGTAGAGGACCAATTACTCATCTGCATCACTTTAAGATTGACATATTTTATGTAGTGATAGAAACTCAACTTCAAGAGTTGCATGATCGTTTTAGTGAAGTTTGTTCGAATTTGCTGGAATGCATGACATGTTTAAATTCGTGCAACTCTTTCTCGGCATTTGACAAGAATAAGTTGTGTGAATTTTTGGCTATTATCCTTGATTTTGATTTAAATGATTTTGTCATACTTGGATATCACTCGACACGTATATTGTTGATGTGCAACTTGATCTGATTTTTGAATTTGCAAGGAATAGCTAATCTTGCCAAGAGGATGGTTGAAAAGAAAAAACATATTGTGTATCCTTTGGTTTATTTACTTGTAAAGTTAGCGTTAACTTTGCCTGTAGCAACTGCATCAGTGGAAAGAGCATTTTCAGCTATGAAATACATCAAGGCGCACCGTAATCGGATAGGGGATGAATGGTTGAATGATTTCCTAGTGCCTTATATTGAAAAATATGTATTTGATAGCATTGATAATGAGGCAATTATGATAGAATTCCAAAAAATAAAGCCTAGAAGGATGACATTGTAATTTTTTTTATTGTAATATAATTAGCCTTGGTTTTCCCTTTATATTCTTTTGTTTTTTTAATGCATTTAAAATTTTGCTTTTTAAAAAAAATCGAGGGCGCTGCACCCGAATCCCCCATCCATGGTGCCCCCCGATCAATAATTTTCTGCCTCTGCCACTGTCTATACATGTATCCTAAATCTCTGCTAAATGGGACATTGGCTCCATTAATTTTAGAGTATGGTTTGATATGATTCATAAATTTTGACATCAGATGAATCAATGACTTATATGTTTAATGGATATTAAATGTTGTATTTTACAGGAATAAAGTTGCATGATTGCTAAAGAATTGGGAGACATGAATATTGGAAATATGTTTTGTGGTGGTTTATGATCATCTGAGTGTTGGCTCACTTTATATTATATAGAAATAAACTGATGAAGGAAATTTACAACAAAAAACATGACCTTCCAATGTTTAACCATTGTAATAAAACCAACGTTGACAAATTTCAAAATGAGTTGAAAGATTGCTTACATGTCACAAACATGGATCGTACCACTTATAGCCTATGACCTATGACATATAGGTTAATGTTTACAATTTAGAAAAGCATATGAAAGGTGTATAGTTGAGAATCAAATGCACTTGTTTCATTTACTATTTATAGTTAATATTTAAGTGTCTTTTCTTTTTCCGAACAATTTATATTACTATTTAATTGACTTTTTTTAAAGATGAAACTCTACTATTCATGGGAATGTGAAAAGGTGTGGCTAATATGATACCTTTGGGCTTCTCTCAGACCTTTAATTGCCCATACAATTTATAATTAGCATTTAATTGACTTTTTAAAGATGACACTCTACTCATTTTTGCCGACGTTAACAAATCGTAGCAAATATCGTCAAGAAGGTTTTACTTAGGAGCAAATTTGTCAATGAAGTTTTTCTTTATGAGTAATTTTCCTCTGGAAGTTTACAAAAAAGATCAACAATTCAACGGTCAAGATCAATGGATGGGCAAGATTGCTATCTTTTTAAACTTTTGGGGCAAAAATGAGACCAAAAAATTTCCGGGTGACTAGTGTTCCTTAAGCTAAACTTCCATGGCGAAAATGGTGTAATACCAGATTTTCGGTTTACCGAAAATCTTGTATTTTAGGAATATGTTACCATATTAAATTAGTTAACATATGTGACATAAAGTCACATAGAATAATGGCTATTTTAAGTTTAAAAGAGCCATGGAAAAGTTATAAAAACACTTAATTAAATTAAGTGTCAATTTGACAAATTGGCAAATAAGCTTGCACTAATTAAGATTAGTAGCATAATTCTTCAAATTAATTAGAAACAAATTAAGAGCATCAGAAGAGGGCTGATTATATTCGAAAATAATTAAACCAAAGAGAATGAAATAATACTTGTCTAAATAAGCACTAATTGCCATGACTAGCTAATAAACCAATCCAACAATGACAATGGTAATTAAGGGGCAATTAAGCACTTGATTAAAGAGTTAGTTAAAGCTTATTAAATCTGCCCCAAAAGTCATAAAAATTGTCCAGCATATGGGAGGAGGATTTAGATAAGATTTCATGATAAAACACATGCAAATACACATTGAAAAGTCAACAAAAGCAACTAGTCAATTAGAGGGGTGAACCAAGCGATAGTTTGCTAATTTAAAAACATATTAAATGGCTAAAGAAAAGAGAGGTGTCGGCCAGCTCTATGGAAGGTGGAGATCTGATTTGAACAGTGCATTTTAACCCCATGGTTGTAAGGAAAGAAGAAACTTTGGATTACCTTGTGTAATGAACACCTTAACCTTGGCATTTTTTCCTATAAATAGGCCTTAAACCCTCTTCATTTTCTTCACACCAAATCATCTCAAAACATCTGATTTATAAGTGAGAGTGAGAATTCTTGGAGGAGGGAGAAGGAGTTCAAAATACAAGGTAAGGTTCTTAGCCTTAAGCTTTGTGATTTTTGGTAAAGTGTAGTTTAGTCTAGGAATGGTTAGGGAAATTCCTTCTCATGTTTGGAAGTCTCCATTTCTTTTAAAATTCAAAATGGAGTGGAAAACATGTTAGGGAATAATTTTTCGAATCAATGGAATAAGACTGTGAAAATGGTAGAATTTTCAGTTTTAAATCATATGCTGGCAGTGAACGTTAAGGCTATTAGTTTATGTATAAAATGAGCTTTAAAATTTTGAAATTTTACATGAATAAAGTAGACATGTAGGGATTTCCAAGTATATAAAATATGTAACAATTTGAGTTCTACACAAGGAGATACACTTTGTTAAAGTTAGGCCATTTTCCTCAAAGCTAAACTGGAATAGCGTTGAGAAAAGATTAAACTAGGAATGATTCTTGATGTTCTAGCTTCTGGGAATAGTTTTCCTTGAAAATACACATGTCAAGGGTCATGAGGAATTTTGAGGCACTCAAAAATGATTTTTGTAGAATTAATTATGATTATTCAAAGTTGCCAAAAAATCTGTCTAGAAAATCAAGAATTGTGTTTTTAATAAAATGTAAGGGTAAAAGTGGAATAACAAATCCACCAAGGGTAGAACTGTCAATAGTGGCAAAAATATATCTTAGAATATTATTCTAAATGCAATGGTAATATGTTAGGATATCTGAGAAGTCCGGGGTCGGATTCATAGGACGGACATATTACTAACTACACAGTGGAAGGTACGTTTGCATACTGTAACTATAATCGTCTTTAACTTGTATGTCTATATATGATAGAATGATTCATGAAGTCGTGGATAAGACGAGGTCTTGGGTCATGCACCGTGACTAATTTATGGGGCTTAGGTCACCTGTTTATATACATTTAGCTTTGTGCGGGTTATAGTCATAATAATACTGTAGGATTGTTTTCCTAGTGCTGAGAACACAAGGAGTCGTGGCACTGGTGAATGCAAATGTTGTTAACATTACATGTGATGTGTGCTATGTATTGTTGTAACCTTACATCTGTTGTATGCTATGTATTGTTGATGCTGAAATGTGTTGGTTATGATTAGTTTTGATTATGTCTTATATAGATGTCATTCTTAAGAGAAAAAAGGTTGCATACTACATTTACATTATACTTTGACTAATTCTTATATTGAATGTAGATGCAAAGTTTAATAATGGAGATTGAACAAGAAAGGAGACTAAAAAAAGAAGAACTTGCACTCTATGTTCTTATATGTGATACTGGAAGTCTCTATGAGCAAACAGAAGATGGAATGAAACTTCATCATATTTGAGCTACAGTGGAGTATACATGAATAGTGCTGATATGGAAAGTCGACACATTAAATTCTGAAACAAGTTCAGCATAGGCTCAGCTTTATGGATATTAAAGAAGGTAGAACTTGCAAAGAATGATGAGTACAAGTTGAATGATAGAGAATGATCAAGAGAAGAGAAGAAAGAAAGAATTGAATTATGGAAAATGATCAAGAGAAGAAGAGAAGAGAAGAGAGAAAGAGTTGAATGATCAAGTTGGGAGATGGAAAAATGAAGAACTTGTTGAATGGAATGAAGATATCATTATTCAAGTTCTTATATTGATGCTAGAAGTCTCAAAGATCATATGGAAGTTGGAATGACTCAATTAAGAATTAAACTAAAAACAATCAGCTTCAGGATAAGAAAACTCGAGTTCCCAACTCAAAACTCAAGTTTCCTACTTCACTACAGTGATTTGCTCCTCTGATACGAGAAAACTCGAGTATGGAACTCAATACTCGAGTTTGGAACTCAAAACTCGAGTATGTTCATCAATACTCGAGTATTGTAGTGTCTTGCATCTACGGCGTCTACGGGCGGGAATACTCGAGTATCCAATCAATACTCGAGTATGCAGCGGTGATAAGCTCTGTTTCACGTTCAGCACGGGTGACGTCTGGTAATTTGATGATATCTTCTAAACTAGAATTCAGATTGAAGTGAAATCAGTGTCATATGAAACTAGACTCCCAAGGCGTCATTGTGATATAACATTCAAGCCCAATTGAGCCAAGCCCTGAACTCTAGCCAACTTCATCTGACTCAAGCCAATATCCTATCTATATTTGTCAAAATGCAAATTTTGGCTCTAGCCAATTTCTGTTGCCTCTAGCCAAGCCCTGAACTCTAGCCAAAGAACATTGGCTCTAGCCAAGTTCTTGACCGTTACTTTCAAATGAACTTCATATTCTAGCCAGAATCTTATGACTCAAGCCTAGTGCATTACATCCGAACAATTTGACTCTAGCCTATACAATACACCTTGAGTCTTGATCTAAACTTGAGCCAGAATCTTGTGACTCTAGCCTAGTGTGTTCAATCAAAGTGATTTGACTCTAGCCAAACGAACCTGACTCTAGCCAAACGAACCAAACTCTAGCCAAAATGTATCAGTTTGACAAACCATTGTTCCAAACCCTGTCAAATCTCTTGTTATGGTTTGTATACTTTGTATCTTCTCTCATTATTATTTCTAATTGCGTTTAATGAGTTTGCTAATGAGTTTCAGAAGATTATTATGCGGATTAACAATAAATTGCAATAAAGTCAGAAGCATTTAATGCAGAGATATTGACGGCAAGAATATTTCATTTCCTTTGCTGGTCTCAACGGTCATAATCAATCGTAGGAATAATGACGGCGATTATTCCGACCCTTCTGCTTTATCTCTAACGGTCATTTTGAAGAGCCTCAACGGACATATTCAAATATTCAAACAGACATATTCAAATCCTTCCAACGGTCCTCAAGCTTCAACTAATATAAATACCCGAAGGATTGAATTCATCAGAGAGAGACGCATACACAGACAAAGCATTCAAAGAGATCAATTTATATTCTGTTTATATCTTCGGATTTTGTTGAGCTTTAGTGTTTATTATTCATCTACTCTGTGAGAGAGATTTATCATTTATTTTATATTCGTTCAAATCTCAAGATAGAGGTATCTTGAGTGTGGGTATACAATTACAGCTTGCAAGGGGGAATGAGTCCTAGTGAAAGGATCATCTCGATACAGAGTGTGTAATTGTGTCTGTGGTTATTTGGTTAACACTTGTAAAGAGGAGTGAGTCCTAGTGAGAGGATTACTCGAGAGTTACAGAGTGTGTAATCAAGTTACGAGATAGTGAAATCCCAAAATGTTTCTGGGGACTGGACGTAGGTCAAGAGTTAGGACCGAACCAGTATAATCTCTTGTGTTCATTGTTCTTCTCTCCTTCTCTGTTTAAGTGTTCTTGAGCAATTAGCGAAAGAATTTTATAATCACCTATTCACCTCCCTCTAGGTGATATTCCACCTTCAGAAGTTGATAGTGTTGATAGTTCATCAGAAATTATAAATTGCATACCTATGACTGATGAACAACTGGAGATTGAAGAAGGAGAAATCATTGAATACCTCCATGATCCAGTCAACACAAAAGAACAAGAGGAAGAGGATTCCCAGGAAGAGCTCATGGACGATTATGATCAATCAGTATCTGGAGCTCAAAATGCACATGTGGTAAACAACTTCAACCATTCCTCTGTAGTTAAGAAAAATGATTTTGAAAGTTTTCATAAAAGTGTTTTTCAACCATTTACTAATTCTATTTTGAAAAACAAACATATTTTTGAAAATGATGCTGGAAAATGATGTGGGAAGAATGAATATTCAAATGAAGATTATTTGAAGTCTTACTCTCATCACTAATACAATACTGTCAAAAATAATTCACAATAAGCATCATTCTATTATTTGCAATTATTGTGGTACATCTGGTCATATTTCTTACACATGCTATATTAGGAGAAATTCTAATGTGAGAAATAAACTTGGTTGGGTTCGTAAAGGACAATCAAGGTCCAATACTAATAGTCAAGGACTCAAGTATGAGTGGGTACCAAAATGTCCATCTAGTGATTTATGTGTACATGATGATTTGAAAATCAATGGACATAAAGGTACAGAGATGAACAAGAAGCCAAGAGTTTCTCATGCACCAATGAAGAAGATCATAGTATCTATATCAAGCAAGAGAACTCACAGGGCACCCATTGCTAGGACTACACTGTCAAATCATAAGAAGCAATGGATACAAGAAAGAAGAGTATCATCCACCTCAAGAACAAACTACCATAGAGTACCATTCAACTATCTTGAGGAGAACATAAAGAGGAGAATCTCTCAAAGATCAAACAGAAGACTCTTGAAGTCTATATCCCTTGAGAGAGCTTTGCCAACACCCATGGGAAAACATATGAAGAACCAATGGGTAAGCAAAGTCAATCCTCCAAGTACCTAAGGCAAATGTATACAATAGTAAAACATTCTATGCTATTATTTGAATTATACATTGAGGTTTTATTTATTGTAGCCTTAGGAATGAACATTGCAAACTATTTGTCTTAAATTGATTTTTCACATCCTGATTTATTTTTGAAAGAGACTGCAATGTTTAATAGGCTTAATTCTTTAAGCATACATGATGATTTAAAAAAAAAGTATTTCTTTTATGCATAAAGTCATGTTTAATTCACTATGCTCAGTTGTTCTGAATTAATTATATTCATAAGAGCATGTGAATTTTGATTCCTACAAGCTAACGATGATTGGATCCAAGATAGGTTGGATACCAAGAAAGAAAAAACTTTATACGGTTTTGTAGGATCAAAGAAAGCTTCTCAAGAATGCAACATAAAGAAATGATCCAAATCTTGAGAAAACTAAACAAGCTATGCTTGATGGTGAATGCCAGAAAAAGGAGTTATCTACATCAATTCATCTCAACCAAGCAAGCTTCTACAAAGACAAG
Source organism: Acacia melanoxylon (assembly GCA_019022615.1). NCBI lineage: Eukaryota > Viridiplantae > Streptophyta > Magnoliopsida > Fabales > Fabaceae > Acacia > Acacia melanoxylon. The sequence goes on from JAFJYJ010000042.1 coordinate 4,390,027, forward strand.
AAGAATTACGGTGATATCTAATTCTTACCCCATACTATAATTATATGAAATTCATGGTTGGTTTGTCTTTAGTTAAGTTAAAGGGTTTTGAAACTTATTCAATTTCAATCAGAAACTTTACTGTCAAAACCAAACTCCAGTTTTTAGTTTGTCAAGAGTTTTCTAAGTTTTTTCAAATTTTTGAGAATACTCAAGTATTGGTTTCAATACTCGAGTATTGACTTGATAGAGAGTAGTTCACTTTTATTTAACAAAGCAATACTCGAGTATTCCTTTGGATAGTCAAGTATTGAACTTACAGAGAGCACTCCAAGTTTTTCACTTGAAGCAAAACTCGAGTATTGGTTTGAATACTCGAGTATGGACCATACAGAGACTATTTCAATCTTGGCTAAAGTTTTCAAAACTCAAGTATCCATATGAATACTCAAGTATTGGTTTTACAAAGATTCACCCAAGTTTTCAACTTGTGAATACTCGAGTATTGGTTGGAATACTCGAGTATCAGATTGACGAAAGCATACAAGTTTTTCACATATCTTTCAAAACTCAAGTATCCATTACAATACTCAAGTATTGGTGTTACAGAGAGTCACCAAAAACTTTCATCTTGTAAATACTCGAGTATGGGTATGAATACTCGAGTAATGGATTTTCACAAAGTTTTTCAAATGATTTGCATACTCGAGTATTGAGTCCAAAACTCGAGTATTGGGCATACAGAGAGCTTTACTCTTTTTCAAATGATTTGGAAACTCAAGTATTGAGACGTATACTCAAGTATTGATATTAGTGCACAGTGACAAACTCGAGTATTGACGAACATACTCGAGTATGAGTCGCAGAATTTGAAATTAAAATCTGACGAATTTGTGAAATCTTCATGATTGACTCCAATACTCCATATCATCAATCACTAGTATTTCTAACTATGTTTAATCAATTTATTAGTGAATTTTTGATGATCAAACATGTGAATTTGTGCATAACTTTCTTAGTTTATGTTTTTGAAATGCACAAGTCTAATTTTTTTTTAGATTTCAATTCACTCTGTTTTGTGAAAATTCATACAAATGTTTTGAAATATATCCATACTTTGATTGCATTCAAATGATGTTTCAAAATTGGAAGTTAATATTGTGTACTAAATGTTTGATATGCTTCAAATATGTTTGATAGAATTTTCCATATCATTCACATATTGATATTTGGTATTCAATATGATGCTTGAACTTCTCATTCCCTATTTTCAATCAAGTTAGATCTCATATCTAACAAATTGATTATCTATATGAGTTTCAAGCTTATCTCCAGAAAAGAATTCAATTTGTGAAAATCTTATGCCTATTTGATAAATCCTTATTGGGCAAGCTTTTCCAAGCATTATGAATGTTCATTAATGCATTAAATGTTAGTGCATTAACCATTATATGGAATAACTTACTAGGATAATATTGTGGAACTCTAGTCATCTGGACTAATGAGTTTGTGCTTCATCATCCATGAATCCTAGTACTCATTGTGTTACTCAAATACATCAACATTTGTCTACATCTATATTTTGAGTAACTATTTCTGTATACTCGTATTCTTTCCTTGAATATTCTTATATTTCAAGACTCTATTCTAAAAGGCAAGATTATCTGTTGATAAGTAGCAAAGTCATGTGCTCGTATATCTCTATTGTGCAAAGCATGTTTCGATAATGCATTACCTTTATGACTTTTGCTCTTGAGAAAATTCTTCTACATGTAAACTTCAATGTTTCACATGTTCTCTTAATCTTGAAGCATTCTGATTTATTCTTTAACATGTTGACTTCCACCATGTTTAGAGTGAGCATTGATCTTAAACATGTTTCAAAAATGAACATTTCATAGAATTTCTTAATACTTCATCAATGTTTGAAAGAAAATTTGAGATTTGAAACTATTTGCATATTTCATTATCATTCTTGAAAAATCTAATCTCATTCATAAACTATTAGTTGATAAATGCTTATCTCTATGGATAAGATTTTCTATGCTCTATGCTCAAACTTACATGTATTTTATCAATGCCATCTTTTCTGCATAAAGTATATTTCCAACTTGTCATTGAGAAATAACATTCTTGGTATCATTTATTTGTTACCCTTCATGATTCATTGGCATGAACTTATTTGATTGGGTAAAATTATGTTAGCTTATTATGCTCTATGCTTAAATATCATATGATTTAATCTTTTAAGAGCATAAGGTTGTCATGTCTAATCTTGAGTGGACTCAAGAATCATTGAGTACCAAAGGACACATATTTTTGCAGGAGTTGACCAAAATGTTCTGTTGTCAAATACAAAGAACATAGGCAAACATAATAGATCATTTCAGTGGCTATGTCTGCAAATTTTGTGACCATACCTGAGTGACATCCCATTACTAGCAAGAGCCTTAGACCAAGATGATAAGGAGCATACTCGCTTGATGAGAAGCTATGAGCAGAAACTAATTTCGAGATCATATTCAAAGCTCATTTGGGATTTCTGCTTCTAAGATGCATTTAGAGAAAATGGTTATAGAGACTCATCCTCATAGATGAACAAAAGAGCCCTCATTGATAGTATTTGCAAATTCAGTGAATGACAAATGAGCATACTAGCCTGATAAGAAGGAATGAGTTTACCTCGAGTCAAATTCTATAAGAATCTGGCCTGACTGAGCATCTACCATCTTCGATCAAAAAATAGATTATGCCGAGATGTGTAACATCGCATTTTCAAAAGCAGTATATTTTTTCTTTCCATCAGAGTAGAGCATCGGAGCGTAAGAGTAACTGATACATATATTTCAAATGTCGTAAGTTAGGCTGTTTACAGTAACGGTATGTTGTACCGAGTGTTTACAAAATTAGATAGCAACAGAAGAACATCTTCAGCTGAGTCCTTATGCGTGCTGCTTGCCTTTCTCCTCGGTCCTCGGTTCCCCTAAACCTGACGCTATGTTAAGAGCTGAGGTTCAATGCCCATTGAACCTCATGTAACGGTTAACCTCATGTTTATATACACCACATAGACAGTATATGAGCACACTAACAAGCATATCTCAATATCATATAAGCCCCCTGGCAAATATGTCGCACTTAGCAATGGTTCGCACTTAGCCAACGTATCCCAACACCCAGCAAGCATAATAACAGTACAATGAGCATTCCACATAGCTATCAATTACCTCACATGCATACAATACACATAGCACATATACGCATATAATAAACATCAGAGTTAGTGTTACAGTACGCGAACGTACCTTTGTCCGTTCAGTTTAGCGGTATGTTCGTTTGTCGGTACGTCCCCCGATATTTCTCGAATACCCTATATTAGTATTTCCTCATTATTTCCTCAAAAATAATATCTTAAGAGATATTTTAGTCCCCATTGACCTTTTTACCCTTAGTAGATTTGATATTCCTATTTTGCCCTTACATTTTCTCAAAAACGCATATGCTGATTCTCCTGGGCAGAATTTTGATCAACTTTGAAAAATCATAATTAAATCCACAAAAATCGAAATGAAGATCCGTAAAATTATTTGGAGTCTTGAAGATGTCTAAGTTTGATTAAAATACTGGTCTCAACCCAGATTCATTATAAAATTCCCAGTTTTTAATTTCCAAAGATCTGTCCAGAATTTTCGTCCAGAAAAATGGCCTGATTTCAAAAATTCATAACCACTTGTACAAAACTCATTTTGACATGCTATAAGCATATTTGGAAAGGTCTATATGTCTAATCTAACCATGAAAAATTTCAGATTAAAACGACTTCATCTTCTCATAGATTTAAGGTTTTTGCGAAGCTAACTTCAGAAATCGCCTAACCGATAAAATTTCACCAGAACTTCGTTACTTTGATGTTTCTCTTTCGGAAATTTTGCTCTAGGACTACCCTCACTATTTTTTTCAAATTAAAGATAATTTTAACCATAAAAACATGAAAATAAAATTGCTTCTAGGAATTTAAGATCAAAGCATAAATTTCTATGAATTTAAAAGCTAAAACTTAAGAACTAGAGAACTTACCCTTGAAGACTTTGCTACTACTTCCTTCTTGCTTCTCACTAGCTCTCTTCTCTCTTTAGAAAACCACTACTTGGAGTTGGTTTTGGTGTGAAGAATATGAAGACACAAGGTGCCTATTTATACTAAAAGGTCATGGCACTCTTGGTAATTATTCCTAACCTAATTCATCTTGCATGAGAACCATGGGTTTACACTAAATAATCTGAATTCTTCTTCAAGCCAAGGCAAAAAACGTGGCCCTCTCTCCCTCCATCACTTTCTTCCAATTCCAAGAGGATATCCTATCCAAAGGTACCTTATCCTCTTCCAAAATTAAATATTATTATCACATGTGTGTTTTTGTTTATGTTAAACAATTCTTGGCTTGAAGAAGGCATTGGTGGCTTCTCCACCTTCATCCATTCTCCAAGCAAGCCTTGGTGGCCTCACCACCATCATGCATTTCCCATTGGTTGCTTAATTATCATTAAGTTCAATTTCAAGATTAAATTAGAACCATTAAATTTACTTTATGAATCTATGATGAGAATTAATGTTTAATTAGGCAAATATCACCTATGGAACCCTTGATCCACAATGTGCCAACAAGGCCAATTAACTCTAATCACTCAACCCTTGATCCTCATTGTGCCAACAAGGCCTATTGGATTTAACTACTCCATTGATTAACTTTACCATAATTTCATTTAAATAAATTCCTCACTCCTCCACTAGACACACATCACTCACTACACACACACAACATGTCTCCCTCTCATATGTTGCAAGAAGGGAGAGAGAATGGCAAGAAAAATATGTTGCATTTTTGCATCTAATATATTTTCATATTCATACATATTTTTCTTATAGTATTTGCCATCATCAAAAAGGGGGAGAATGTTGGTTATGATTAGTTTTGATGATGTCTTATATAGATGTCATTCTTAAGAGCAAAAAGGTTGCATACTACATTTACATTATACTTTGACTAATTCTTATATTGAATGTAGATGCAAAGTTTAATAATGGAGATTGAACAAGAAAGGAGACTAAAGAAAGAAGAACTTGCACTCTATGTTCTTATATGTGATACTGGAAGTCTCTATGATCAAACAGAAGATGGAATAAAACTTCATCATATTTGAGCTACAGTGGAGTATACATGAATAGTGCTGATACGGATAGTCGACACATTAAATTCTGAAACAAGTCCAGCATAGGCTTGGCTTTATGGATATTAAAGAAGGTAGAACTTGCAAAGAATGATGAGTAAAAGTTGAAGGACAGAGAATGATCAAGAGAAGAGAAGAAAGAAAGAATTGAATTATGGAAAATGATCAAGAGAAGAAGAGAAGAGAGAAAGAGTTGAATGATGAAGAATGATCAAGTTGGGAGATAGAAAAATGAAGAACTTGTTGAATGGAATGAAGATATCATTATTCAAGTTCTTATATTGATGCTAGAAGTCTCAAAGATCATATAGAAGTTGGAATGGCTCAATTAAGAATTAAAGTCAGCAAAAATAAGCTTCAGGATGAGAAAACTCGAGTTCCCAACTCAAAACTTGAGTTTCCTACTTCACTATAGTGATTTGCTCCTCTGGTACGAGAAACTCGAGTAGGGATCTCAATACTCGAGTTTGGAACTCAAAACTCGAGTATGTTCGTCAATACTCGAGTATTGTAGTGTCTTCAGCATCTTTGGCGTCTCTGTACTGGGAATACTCGAGTATCCAAGTCAATACTTGAGTATGCAGCGGTGATCAGCTCTGTTTCACGTTCAACACGGGCGACGTCTGGTAATTTGATGATATCTCCTAAACCAGAAATCAGATTGAAGTGAAATTGGTGGAATATGAAACTAGACTCCCAATGCGTCATTTTGATATAAAGTTCAAGGCCAAAGGAGTTCATATGAGAGAGCTATGAATTGTGGAAGTTGATTGATAAATCCACGCCACACAGCAAACCAAGCTTCAATGTTTTGAGTGTAACTCACAAACTACAAATCCGATTTAGCTGAAGATTGTGGCATATGAAAGTAGTCTCACAAAGATTTCAATCAAGAGTTGAAAAAACCAAAACAGAGTTCATACCAGGGATATATGACCTTTGAAAGTGGACGGTTAGTTCAACAAGATGAATACTCGAGTATGTAAGTTGGATACTCGAGTTTCCATCAGACAGAGAGCAGCAAATGTTAGAACATATTCCAAACTCAAGTTTGCATATCAATACTCGAGTTTTGATCAGACAAAGAGGAACCTGGAGTTACGCAACAACCTCAATACTTGAGTTTACAAATGAATACTCGAGTATTCGTCGCTGGTTCAGAAAACGAAGTTCTAACGGCTAGTTTCCATCTGAGTCTAACGGTTATATTTCTTCATCCAACTGTCATATATTGATCTCTACCTATAAAAGAAGTCAGATTCAAGATAGAAGAAGCAAGACACAAGCCTACAACTTCAAAATACTCATACTCTGATCTTCATCTTATTTACTCTCTGTTTTTCAAATGTTTACATAGTTTATCATAGAGAGTGAGATGTATTGTACTTAAGTGATTATTATTCATCTGCTCTGTGAGAGAGTCTAAACATTTATTTAATTATCTATTTAGTGATCAAATCTCAAGGTTGTGGAACCTTTGAGTATGGGTGTACAATTACAACTTGTAAGGGGGAGTGAGTCCTAGTGTGAAAGGATCATCTTGAGTACAGAGTCGGTAATTGTAAGAGGATATCTCGGAAAGAGATTGTAAAGGCTGCACAAGTGCCCGGCTAAACTTGTGAGGTTGTAAAGGCCTTTCTCTTGTGACTGGTTAAACAAGGAGATAGTGGAAAATCCTAAGTGCTGCTTGGGGATTGGACGTAGGTTAAGGATTGAGACGAACCAGTATAAATCTCTGTTTGCATATTATCTTCCCTAAACTCTTACATTCCAACATATATGTTTTGAATGACTGTCTATTGGTTTATAAATTATTACTGTCATTCAAACCTCATTTAATAAGTTGCGAAAAGATTTTCTAAAGTGTTAAAAAGTTTTATCCGACACCCAATTCACCCCCCTCTTGGGTGATAGTTAGGTTTTTCAAAATGTAATGAATATCTGTCATATATTGTTATATCTGCTATAGAAGTTAACTGTTACCTGAGAGTCAATTCGATTCAATCTCAGCCCTAATTAATGGTTCAGGAAAAAAACCTGGGTCTAAGAAGGCAACGTGGACGAAGCCGTGAAGAGGCACCAGTGGACAGAGTCGTGAAGAAGCATCGACCAAGGCGAGAATAAAAAAGGGTTAATAGTAATGAATATGATAAAGTTGTTTCAAACCGTTTGGTATTTAAACTAAGAAAGGGTTGGTCTATGTGGTTCAGTCATAAGTCACCGTGAAAGACGGGGAGACTTCCACTAGACTAAAACACTGACTTCGCCAATAGGTTTAATTGACTGATTTGGGTTCAAAGCCATAGGTCTAGATAGATCAGTATTTGAGTCTGTAATTGTATCACATGAATATTCCTTCGGGATATTTAATTTACCAGCTTATGCCTGGGCATTTTATATCAGTTATTCATTGTCCAAACGTTAGTGCATGTTCTCTGTTCCGTTTTACTCTGACCTGTTAACATCATTTTCAAAAGTAGTATAATTTTTTTTTCATCAGAGTAGAGCATTGGAGCGATTAAGTAACTGATAATTGTATTCAAAATGCCGTAAGTCTGGCTGATTACAAAAGCGGTACAGTGACCGAGAGTTTTCAAAGTAAAAACAACAGAAGTGTCTTCCCGGCAATAGCCATGCCGTGTCAACAACAAAAATTCTCCGGCCGAGACCCTAAGCGTGCTGCTTGCCCATATCTTCGGCTCTCAGTCCTTGTGACCCTGAAGCTATTTGAGAAGCTGAGGTCCAAATGTATATTGGACCTCAGGTAACGGTTAACCTCATATTTATATAAATAGCATATGGAAGACAATCACAGTATTAATCAAAACATAAGCATATAGCAGATGCAAGATCAATATAACAACAGTACACTTCACGTGTAAAGTTATCTATGCTAATGATGACATTTCGCATGTAATGTTATCTATGTTAACAGTACACATCTCATGTAAAGTTATCTATACAATTCACTCGTATAGTCGTCTATCACATATAAGTATACAGTAAATATCAGAGTTAGTGTTACAGTACGCGAACGTACCTTCGTTGACGATAATCGGTACGTTTTACGAAAACGGTAATTTTTGACAGCGGCCCGACAGCGGCCTAACAGCGGTATAACGGCGGCACAACAGCGGCTCGACAGTGGTTCAATTATCTCAGATATCCTATAAGGATAGTATTTATCAATATCTAGAAGCATAACAGGCATTTTAGGTACAAATTACCATTTTGCCCCTGAACCCCTAATCGGCGGAATTTCGCTAGAGCTTCGCTGTTTTGACTCTAATCTTCCAAAATTTTGCCATAATTCTTTTCCCATCACATATTTCGAAATATATATCATATCTACCCAAAAATATGATATCTATAATATATTGGAAGATTAAAGATAAAAACAGCATTTCTACTATAGTTACTGAATAAACACCGAAGCTTAAGACCAGGGACAGAAGAACTTACCCAGGGCCTGGCTAGCACTTCTCTGGCTCTGCCTTCTCTCTAACTTCTCTCTAGAAAGATCTAGGAATTGTGAGAAATGAGAGGAAGGGAGCTTGCTATTTATAGAGGTTTTCGGGTTAAAAATCATGCAACTTCATTAAACAACCTACAACTCCGGATTGATCTTGCACCGTTGGATCTAGGTTTTGGCCATAATCCATCTTGGCCATCCACCTAGTGTGCCGACCTCCCCCCTCCCCAATATTCAACAAAATGATGTCACCCTAGTGGTGACATCTGAGCCGGTACCGATAAAGTTTCAGTCCGGTGTCCGAAACGCGTAATCTTGACGAATCGCGAAATCTTGTGGCAGAGTTTGAAGTTTCTTTCTTTCTCATTAGGAATATCTAATTTAATGAAATTTATGATCCCATTAAGGGTATTCCGTAGTCTGCTGAAGATTTTAGGACAGACGTCATCGGTTACGGAAATGACTTCTGATAGAACCAGCTTATTGGCAGAAAATCACTGGTTCGGAATATGATCTGATCTAAGTCATCAAATTCCTAGTTTGATTAGTACAATTCGTTTTCTAAAAGTCACTTTTAGCCCTATCTGCCATTTCCTAATTATCCGGTACTCCTAATTACGCTGTTGGTTTCAGAAATGACTCTTGAGACCGCTCACTCCGGGATAAAATTCAACTGGTTTATAAAAAGTCCAGATGACATAGACTATATCTCTATGTTTTGGTGTAGGATTTAATTTCTATCAATTCTCAAATGTCATGTTGGATCTTTACCGAATATATTATTATTTTATTCAAAATATCTAGATTTTTTTTTCTTTTATTTTTTATTTTTTTTCGAAGCATAAAATATTTTTTTATTTTTTATTTATTTATTTATTTCGAATTTGTCAATTAAAAATAATTATTTTTAATTCATTTACTTTATACCTTAATTATCCCTTTAATTACCAGATTAGCCACTTACTAATTTTTGATAATTTTTTAATTATGATAAATAATTATCTCACAACTATTTTACTTACATTGGTATTTTATATCCCATGTAAAATATTAAAAATCATGGGGTCACTTATGATCCCCAAAATAACATTTAATTTTGTCTCATTATTTTTCAAGGGAAATTATCCAAAAATTCCTAAAATTAGAGACAACATACTTTCTAATTTTTAACAAATATTTAATTGCCTCCTAGGATTTATCATAATATTTTTAGGCCATTTAATGCCTCAAAAATACATTTTATGGATTTTAGCTCTTTATCTCTCCTAATTTCCATAGAAATTACCTTAGAAAATAAGATAATTATTACTTCTTATTTGAGACCACATATTCACCTATTTCCAATAGGTATTATTTACTGAATTTATGATATTTATCATAAGTCAAATTTTAGGGTATTACAAATAACACAAAGTTAATCCAATGGTTAGGGATCAAAGTAAGAGGACAAGATGAGATAAAATTTGAGTTAAATAATATTTAAAGATAAGAAGCACATGGGATAAACAAGCACATGGGGTAGTTAATGAAAGGAAGAGGATGAATGAGAGAGGGAGAGGGCACGGTTTGGAGAAGAGGAAGGAGAGAAAAAGAAGAAAACTTAGTAAAGAAGGAAAGGGTAAAATGGTAAATGCATATGTGGGGCCCACAAGACTTGAACAACCAATAGGAAAAATCAAAAGAAAATGGGTTAAATCCTATGGAAATAAAATTGGCCAATGAGAACCTCTGAGACTTGAATTTGTGTCTTCATGAAAGACCAAAACTCATGAGCCATTGATTAAGTAAGATGATCCAATGGTTTAAGATCTTGGATTTTTCCTATAAATAGACCACAAATCCCTTCACATATCTTCACACCAAAACCATTCTAAACAATTGTGGAGAGAAGCTAGAGTGAAGTTCTTGGAGCAAGGAGAAGGAAGGAGTAAGATCTTCAAGAGGTAAGGTTCTTAAGTTTTAGCTTTAGTATTTAGTTTTTGTAGTTCTTAGTATAAATGTTAGTTTAATCCTAGAAAATTAGAAAATAAATTCCTACTCTTTTTTTAGGCCTCATTGCATTGAAAAATGTCTAATGAGGTAAAAAAATAGTAGGAAATATTTTTTGGAGATCAATGGATCAAGGTTGTGAAAATTGTAGGATTTTCGGTTTTTAAGCTTTGTGCGGCCAACGAGAGTGATGCTATTATTTTATGTTGAAAATGAAAGCATTAAATCATGAAATTTTACAGGAATAAAGTAGACATGTAGGGCTTTCCAAATATATAAATTATGTAGCATTTTGAGTTTTACATAAGGAGTAACATATTTTTGAAGTTAAACTGTTTTTTCTGGACGAAAATCTGGGCAACGTTGAGAAACAATTAAACTGGGAATTTTTCTTGCTTTTATAGGTTCTTGGAATATTTTTCCTTGAAAATAGACATGCCAAGGGTCATCAGGAATTTTGAAGCACCTCAAAATTATTTGTTTAGAATTAATTATAATTTTTCAAAGTTGCTGCAAAATCTGCCCAGAAAATCAGCATTTCGTTTTTAGAGAAAGTGTAAGGGCAAAATTGTAATAACAAATCCACCAAGGGTCGAAATGTTAAAATAGGTGGAGATATCATTTTTTGATATTATTCTATAAAATATGATATTGATTATTGATGAGGGCCTTTTTTGTCTTTAGCCTTAGGGTCCACAATCAACCACATTAACTAGACAATAACATTAAAATTGGAATTATGCAACATGAGTCTTCTTAAAATTGAGTACATAACAATCCCTCAAAGGGCACAAATCAACCACATGAACTAGACAATAACACGCTAATTAATATAATCTCATTACAACCACAAGAAATTAAAACAAATATAATCTTCACATTGCAAAATCCAATATCAATCACAATTATCAAACTAACAGAGACAATAAACATTAATCTCAGTTCCATAATTTATACACGATGATTCCTAAAACTAGGCAACCTAAATGTATAAATCTAGACTAATAAAATGAACAAAGTAACTCCCCTTTGAAGCTTTGGAACTCAAGTCAATATCCACCACCAAGAGAAAAATGAGCTCAGCCACACATGATGTTAAATTCTTCTTCAACTAGCTTCAACCCAATGGCCATGGAAATAATGAATAGGGAGGATGTTGAGATTTAAGAATGAAGATGAGAGAGTGTTGGTGAGGTGAGTGAAGGTAGAAGGTAGAAGGTGTAGTTAGATGGAAGAATTAAAAGAGGAGACTGGAGGTGTGGTCGATGGTGTCGTGTGCTTAAATCTGGTGTGAAATCTGAAACAGAGGAATCCGTGGTGGTTGACGGTGGTGGTGGAAGATGATGATGGTGGAGAGAGGTGAAACTCGCCGGTCGACTTGGTGGTGGTTGAAGTCGCTGGCGAGAGGAAGAAGGAAGGTGGAAGATGAAGATCCCAGGTCGTGAATGGCGTGAATCCTGAATGCGGCGCTATCTGGTCTTTTTTTCAATTAATTCCTCTCAGCTTTCCTCACAGGTCGCGTCTCAGCTAGGTCACAAAGTGCCCTCCTCCCTCTGTGTATGCGGCGCACTCTGTTTTTCTTCTATTCAATCCTCTCGGGTCCTTTTTTTTTTTGCTCAATGAATTAGATTCCCTAATTAATCAATGGCCCAAAACGCATAGTTGCAGATAGGGACCAAATCAAAAATTTAAAAAGTTCTGGAATAGGGACTAAATTGAAACTTTTGCAATTTGAGTTCAAACTTTCATTTTCAAATTTGATTTAATCTTTTGAGGCATCTACAATGAAAAATAATTAATCTAACATCAAATATTCTCATAAAAATCAATGATTAAGAGTAATTACCATTTCTTTGACAATTTTTCCCTTTTTAGTCCTAATTTAATGTATTTACTCTTAATCTTAATTTATTACAAGAAATACATTTTAAGCTCAATAACTATAACAAAATGCATTAAGAATCCCAATTTAAGTGTCAAAAATCATTTAAAATTATGGTTCGATCAATTATAATATCATAGAAAAGGAAATAATCCGACGATAATATATAGGATATCTGGGAAATTTGAAGTCAGATTCAAAGGTCGGGCATGTTGGTCATTACACGGTGAAATGTACGTTCGCGTACTAGTAACTTTAACTCAGATGTGTCTTGTATACTTATATGTGATAGGATGATTCATATGGTCATGGACGGGACTATGTCTTGGGTCATGTACCGTGGCTAAGACTCTGTCTTAGGTCATTGTTTATACATTTAGCTGTATGCGGGTTATAGCAGTCTTGATAACGCCGTGAGATTGTTTTCCTAGCGCTGAGGACACGAGGGGCCATTGTGGCACTGGTTAGTGCAAACGTGGATAACATTACATGTGTTGTACATGCTATGTATTGTTGTGTTGTTAACATTACATTTGTTGTGTGCTATGTACTGTTATAACCTTACATTTGATGTGTGCTATATATGGTTGATGCTGAAATGTAAGGAATATATGTCATATATATTGTTCATACTTTTCATATGAGGTTAACTGTTACCTGAGGTCCGATGGGTATTGGACCTCAGATTTGTCTAAGGTTCAAGAAAGGAACCAGGATCCGAGAAGGCACCAATGGACAGAGCAGAAAAGAGGCACTGATGGATGAAGATGGGAAGAGGCACCGGTCAAAGAAAATGCCGGAAGAGCTACATCAAAGCATTCTTTCTGGCAAGAATCTGACGAGGTTATTTCAAACCATTTGGTGCCAAAGACAGGGCTAGTCTATATGGTTCAGTCAATAAGTTGCCGTGAAAGACGGGGAGACTTCCACTAGACACCTACCTAGCCAATATGTTTGATTGACTGAGTTGGGTTTTATGCCCCAAGTCTACCTAAAGCTTGGTTGAAGGTTGTATAGTTACATGTAGGAATTGTAATTATACAAAGCTCTGTAGTATTGTATCACTTGAATATTCCTTCGGGAAGTTTTTAATATACCAGCTTATGCCTGGGCATTTTATATCAGTTACTCATTGTCCAAATGTAAGCGCATGCTCTCCGTTTCCGCATTACTCTGAGCTGTAGCACCTCAAACTCTGTCAATTTTCTTAAAACTAAGTGTCAACCAACACAATTTGAGGTATGAAATTTGGGGTGTTACAACTTCTAAATACATCTTAACTATGACTACTGTCGTATTTGTTTTGTCTTAGAACTTTATAATTTATTGGACTTAATTATTGTGATGGTATTTGCTAGTGTGACTATTCAATTTATACTTTTATGTTTCATTTTCCTATACTTTTATAATAAATTTCAGTTGACATGTATTTTCTTACTTTTTGTATGGTTAATTATATTTGTTTTCAAATCCTCCTTCAAGGATTTAAAGTATTAAATTGAATTGTTATTAATGGAAACCATATTTTCTTAAATATTTTTTGGAATGCATGACTTATCCTATTTGTTACTCAACATGTGTGGTGATGAAACTGGGCCACAGTTTCTGTTTGAAGTCTGAATGTGTGAGAAAAGTGAATATAAGGCCTCATATATATATTTGAGATTATATGATCAAAAGTTATATATAAATTTTGTTTATCCAGAAGATAAACGCGAGAAGCTATATAGATTTAATTTGTCATGTTTATCTTAAAGATAACTAGCCTGTAGCTATGAGACAAAAGTGGCCTGAAGCTGAGAGACAAATTGGCCTGATCCATAATTTTTGTATGCCCTTATTTATATGAAGGCATCAAAATTGTTGTATATTTGGTCTTACAAGACCCTCTTATTCTTTAGAGCAAATTAAAGAGATTGTATGACTACCAAAAAATAGTTGTTCTTCCAAAAACTCATTATAATAAATGTGTGTATCCAATTTGCTCCTGCAATAGCAATATGGTGAAAGAGGTTTTAAGAAATATTCTGAATAAATTTCATTGACCTCATGTAGCCAAACAAAACAATGAGTTGCAAGAATTATGAATATTGTCCAATTGGCTTTACTCCATTTCTAGAAGTGAATGAAGTATGGCTGACTTGGCATAGTCATTGTTGTAATCATATTGGTTCAAATTCCCACATGAAATGAAGAAATATTATTGATAAGAACCACAAAAGAGATACTATTTGACATAATAAATATGCTGAAAACTCATATCGTGTACCCCACTATTTTATCGTTTATAAGATTTTGATATCTTATATAGGATCTTTAAGTCGGTCAGAATTGCATTTCACGCAATTTACTATTTTATACAATAATTTACTATTTAGCATAACAACTAGAACTTGAGTTCACAATAATTTACTATCTACACAGTATCTAAAACGTGATTATACAATGATTTTACTATTGTGCACAGTGATTTTACTATTTTGTATAGGAATATTATACAGTGATTTACTATTTCATATAATAGTGTTGAATATTGATTTATTATTTTGCTTAGTGATTTATACTTAAGAGATAATTGGTCTTCTAAAGAGGTATAGATGCTTGTTCACACCCAGAAATGAAGGGTGGACAAGAGAGTGACATTTTTTGTTATTAATATTAAGGCCCTGAAGACTAATGTTCAAACTATATATATAAATTTGACAGAAGGCTCCGGAAGAGTAAATATTTTGTCACCTGAAGGAACAAAATTATACATTGATTATTCTACCATATAAAAGAAACTTATTGAGTTTTAAAGATATCTGGAGAAATGAATATCATATAGAAAACACATGCTATTGTAAACCAGAAGTTTACAAATAATAATACAAATTAGAAGTGTATTGTACATGTAAACTATAAGTTTACAAATAATAATACACAGGATTGTAATTGTAACATCCCATTTTCAAAAGCAGTATAATTTTTTTTTCATCAGAGTAGAGCATTGGAGCGATTGAGTAATCGATACATATATTTATAAATGCCGTAAGTCCTGGCTGATTTACGTAAACGGTACATTGATCGAGAGTTTTCAAAATGAATAACACCCGAAGAAAGTCTTTGATCGGGACTCGTACGGCCGCTCGCCTTTCTCCTCGGTCCTCGGTTCTTCCGAACTCGATGCTATGATAAGAGCCGAGATCCAATTACAATTTGGATCTCAGGTAACGGTTAACCTCATGCTTAAATACGACTACATATACACGACAGCAACAATCAATACAACAGTCCATAACAGATGTATGATTAAAAATACATAACCACGTATGTAAGATAATAACCACGTATGTAACATAACCACGTATGATACAACAATAATAACCTCGTATGTGACATAACCACGTATGTGACATAACCGTGTATATAACATAACCACGTATGCTACAACAACAAACAGAACACAACAAACATATATAATCATACAATAACCATCGAGTTAGTGTTACAAAGACGTGAACGTACCTTTTTGGCGGTACAACGGAACTTTTACGTAAAAACGGTAAATTTCCGACAATGCGAAAAAAAGCGGTGTGACGGCGGCACAACAAATGCTCGACAAAGCGGTACGATTATCTCAGATATCCTATAAGGATAATATTTAACAACTTTTAGCAGCATAACAGGCATTTTAGGTACAAATTACCATTTTGCCCCTGAACCCCTAATCGACGGAATTTCGCCAGAGCTTCGCTGTTTTCGCTCTATCTCTCTAGAATTTTGACAGATCTTTTCCTCATCATATTTTCAAAATATATATCATATTTACCCCTAAATATGATATCTAGACTATCTTGAAAAATTAAAGATAAATCTAGCATTCCTACTATATCTACCGAAAGAACTACCGAAACTAAAGACCAGGGACCGAAGAACTTACCCGAGACTTTGCTCGACTTTCTCCAAAGCTTCTCTCTCTAACTTCTCTCTAAGAGGCAGATTTTTGGTGTGAGAAATGAAGAAGAGGAGCTTGGTATTTATAGAAGAGACGGATGGCGAACGGTAAATAATTCGAACTTCGGTCTTGACGAATATGGACCGTAGGATCGCATTTTTGAGGACAAAACACTCTTGGCCATCCATGGTCAAGATCGAAATCTAAGAGCCCTAAAGTCAATGGATGAGTTGTCATCCATGATGGTTTGCTTTATGGCCTCCGCCGATAAAGCTACTCCGACGGTGTCCGTTTCGCGCGATTTCGCAGAAACTCAAAAATCCGGGCGTGTAACTTTGAAGATCTTTTCATCCTCTTTCATATTATCTATTTGGATCCTCTTTTTGATCATATCCAGGTATTCTCCGGTGCGTCGGAAGATATTCGGACAAACGCATCCGGTTACGGAAATCGCTTCCGATAGAACCAACTTCTGGACAACAATTCACTGAATCGTAAAACGTCCAGTTGTTGCCTAACTTAATCTCGTGTTTAAAAAGACGCAATTGTTTCTATAGGTTCTCACTTTGCCTATCAGACTCTACTCTATCCGATCAACTTTTCGTCTTATTTGAAATCGGGGTTTTCGGTTGCGGAAACAACGCACGGTAAATTCTTTCTTCGTGTAAAAATTCACTTGTTCTTAATTTGATCGGTCCGAAAAGACTTTTACTTGGTTTACTCAGTAGAATTTATTTCTAACTTTTCCCCTGGCCCGCCTATAAGCCGACTCACCGCATTATATTATTATTTTATTCTAATTACCTTCACATTTATTTATTTTTTCTTTTATTTTTTATTTATTTTTCTAAGCATAAAATATTTTATTACTTTTATTTTTTATTTTTTTATTTATTTAATAATTTCGAATTTCTCCAATTAAAAATAATTATTTAAATTATTTTTAATTCATTTACTTTATACCTTAATTATCCCATTAATTACCAGATTAGCCACTTACTAATTTTTGATAATTTTCTTAATTAGGATAAATCATTATCTCACAAATATTTTACTTACATTGGTATTTTATATCCCATGTAAAATATTAAAAATCATGGGGTCACTTATGATCCCAAAATAATACTTAATTTTGCCTCATTATTTTTCAAGGGAAATTATCCCAAAAATTCCTAAACTTAGAGACAACATACTTTCTAATTTTTTATAAATATTTTACTACCTCTTGGGATTTATCATAATATTTTTAGGTCATTTAATGCCCTAAAAATACATTTTAGCTCTTTATCTTTCCTAATTTCCATAGTAATTACCTTAGAAAATAAGATAATTATTACTTATTATTTGAAACCACATGTTCACCTATTTTAAATAGGTATTATTTATCGAAATATAATATTCCAGATAAATAATTATCCGGGTATTACATTTCTCCCCCCGTTAAACAAAATTTCGCCCTCGAAATTTGCTCTATACCAATTTAGACTTTAACCTTCGGACTAATCGCTCCGGAATTTTTCTCTATATGTTGGCCGCTTCGCTCAATGATCGAGAATTCGCTCAGGTTTGACCGTCAAGATCTTGTCATTTTGTACTTTGATATATAGTATTTCCCGTGGCACCCATATACCTCGGTCAATACCAGATATCAAAATGTCTCCATGACGCCCATACACCATGGTAACACAAGATACCTTACATGTTTCCAAGGCGCCCATACACCATGACAACACAAGATACCTCCTACTTAATGACACGATCGCGGTCCGGTTGTAGTAACTAAAAGATAAGCATCGGAAACTAAAATTTTCGCGGCAAGTAAGATAACTATTTATCAAACTATAGGGGATTTCTTACTAAACATGTATCTTCACGATTTCGTTACCCCGTACTCGGTATAGTTTTAAAACTCGGGACTTCGCGTCTAATAAAACACAGAATTTCTCACTCATTTTAAAAAAAACACGGGACTTCTCATCCATTAAAACACGGGATTTCTCATCCATTTAAAAACACAGACTTCTCGTCCATTTGAAAACAAAGGATTTCTCATCCATTTAAAAACACAGACTTCTCGTCCATTAAAAACACAGATTTCTCATCCATTTAAAAGCACAGGACTTCTCGTCCATTTAAAACACAGGATTTCTCATCCATTTAAAAAAAAAACACAAAGGATTTCTCATCCATTTTTAAAAAATTTCATGTTTTGCAATATCATATAGTTTAGACGAATGCTAACACTATAAACGATCGGACATCCGTACTATTTCCCCTTGTTCGGGATTTCGTTGATTCGGTCTACTTAAACGGGTACGGAATTTCGTATCGAGAGTTCCTCACATGAGTCAAATCGCATGTACTTATCCTTGTTGGTCTCGAGTTTCATCCGGCGTGGCCGGCTCCTCGTATAAGCTCGGACTAAGATGGAAATTACCGTCCGATACGGACTAGCGATTATCGAGTTATCGAATTTTTGAGTCTGATATCAAATATGAATATGGACGACGAATTTAATGATTCAGGGTTAGAATGATGCACCGACCGAGGGTGGTACACCGGTTTAGAATGGTATACCGGTGCGGATCGGTACACCGACTTAGGGCTATATCGTACTCATTTTCAAAACATGCTCTTTAAAAAGGCGTAGAGCCTAACTCCGTTACTCAACCAATTTGGCCGGGTAGGTGTCTATCATGGGAGCCTCACCGTGCTAGGGTGACCGATTGGCCGATCCACATAGACTAGCCCGCCTTCGGCACCAAAAGGTTTTAGAATAACTTAGTCGATCTATGCCGGGACAACCGCTTCCGATACCAAAGTGTAACATCCCATTTCCAAAAGCAAGATATTTTTTTTTCATCGTAGTAGAGCATCGGAGCGATTGAGTAATCGATACATATATTTATAAATGCCGTAAGTCCGGGTGATTTACGTAAACGGTACATTGATCGAGAGTTTTCAAAATGAATAACACCGAAGAAAGTCTTCGTCGGGACTCGTACGGCCCGCTCGCTTTCTCCTCGGTCCTCGGTTCTTCCGAACCGATGCTATGATAAGAGCGAGATCCAATTACAATTTGGATCTCGAGTAACGGTTAACCTCTATGCTTAAATACGACTACATATACACGATGCAAAGAATCAATACAAAGTCCATAACAGATGTATGATTAAAAATACATAACCACGTATGTAAGATAATAACCACGTATGTAACATAACCACGTATGATACAACAATAATAACCTCGTATGTGACATAACCACGTATGTGACATAACCGTGTATATAACATAACCATGTATGCTACAACAACAAACAGAACACAACAAACATATATAATCATACAATAACCATCAGAGTTAGTGTTACAGTACGTGAACGTACCTTTTTGGCGGTACAACGGAACTTTTACAGAAAAACGGTAAATTTCCGACAATGGAAAAAACGGCGGTGTGACGGCGGCACAACAAATGCTCGATGCCGGTACGATTATCTCAGATATCCTATAAGGATAATATTTAACAACTTTTAGCAGCATAACAGGCATTTTAGGTACAAATTACCATTTTGCCCCGAACCCCTAATCGACGGAATTTCGCCGAGCCATTTTGTTTTCGCTCTATCTCTCTAGAATTTTGAGATCTTTTCCCTCATCATATTTTCAAAATATATATCATATTTACCCCTAAATATGATATCTAGACTATCTTGAAAAATTAAAGATAAATCTAGCATTCCTACTATATCTACCGAAAGAACTACCGAAACTAAAGACCGGGGACCGAAGAACTTACCCAGACTTTGCTCGACTTTCTCCAAAGCTTCTCTCTAACTTCTCTCTAAGAGGCAGATTTTTGGTGTGAGAAATGAAGAAGAGGAGCTTGGTATTTATAGAAGAGACGGATGGCGTAACGGTAAATAATTCGAACTTCGGTCTTGACGAATATGGACCGTAGGATCGCATTTTTGAGGACAAAACACTCTTGGCCATCCATGGTCAAGATCGAAATCTAAGAGCCCTAAAGTCAATGGATGAGTTGTCATCCATGATGGCTCTTGCTTTATGGCCTCCGGCCCGATAAAGCTACCCGATCGGTGTCCGTTTCGCGCGATTTCGCAGAAACTCAAAAATCCGGGCGTGTAACTTTGAAGATCTTTTCATCCTCTTTCATATTATCTATTTGGATCCTCTTTTTGATCATATCCAGGTATTCTCCGGTGCGTCGGAAGATATTCGGACAAACGCATCCGGTTACGGAAATCGCTTCCGATAGAACCAACTTCTCGGACAACAATTCATCAATCGTAAAACGTCCAGTTGTTGCCTAACTTAATCTCGTGTTTAAAAAGACGCAATTGTTTCTATAGGTTCTCACTTTGCCTATCGACTCTACTCTATCGATCAACTTTTCGTCTTATTTGAAATCGGGGTTTTCGGTTGCGGAAACAACGCTGGTAAATTCTTTCTTCGTGTAAAAATTCACTTGTTCTTAATTTGATCATTCGAAAAGACTTTTACTTCGGGTTTACCCGTAGAATTTATTTCTAACTTTTCCCCTTTTTTATAATGTTCGACTCACCGCATTATATTATTATTTTATTCTAATTACCTTCACATTTATTTATTTTTTTCTTTTATTTTTTATTTATTTTTCTAAGCATAAAATATTTTATTACTTTTATTTTTTATTTTTTTATTTATTTAATAATTTCGAATTTCTCCAATTAAAAATAATTATTTAAATTATTTTTAATTCATTTACTTTATACCTTAATTATCCCATTAATTACCAGATTAGCCACTTACTAATTTTTGATAATTTTCTTAATTAGGATAAATCATTATCTCACAACTATTTTACTTACATTGGTATTTTATATCCCATGTAAAATATTAAAAATCATGGGGTCACTTATGATCCCAAAATAATACTTAATTTTTCCTCATTATTTTTCAAGGGAAATTATCCCAAAAATTCCTAAAATTAGAGACAACATACTTTCTAATTTTTTATAAATATTTTACTACCTCTTGGGATTTATCATAATATTTTTAGGTCATTTAATGCCCTAAAAATACATTTTAGCTCTTTATCTTTCCTAATTTCCATAGTAATTACCTTAGAAA
Source organism: Acacia melanoxylon (assembly GCA_019022615.1). Classification (NCBI taxonomy): domain Eukaryota; kingdom Viridiplantae; phylum Streptophyta; class Magnoliopsida; order Fabales; family Fabaceae; genus Acacia; species Acacia melanoxylon. The sequence goes on from JAFJYJ010000042.1 coordinate 4,411,646, forward strand.
ATAAGATAATTATTACTTATTATTTGAAACCACATGTTCACCTATTTTAAATAGGTATTATTTATCGAAATATAATATTCCAGATAAATAATTATCCGGGTATTACAGTAATTGTAAACCAGAAGTTTATAAATATAGCAAATTAAATGTTTGCTAATGCTGCCAATGAGATATTAAAGAGGCAATGAGCTGCAAATAAATATATCCAAATTTATTTTGAAGCCAAAGCCCAAGAGAAATAAATAAGCCCATAAGGTAATATGGTGCTTACTTTTCATTGCTATTATTATTTAAATTTATTGTGATCACATATCATAAATCTGTTGCCATGAGAATTTTCTGCTAAAAAATTTTCCTTTGTGATTCTAACTTATTTTTATTATGACTATTTTCATATGTGGTGGACTATATATTTTGCATATAAACAAATTGAAGTATATTATTAATAAGTAAATCTAGTGATGTAATCCTATATGATAGTTCCAGAAGAATTAACATAGATTTTCCTTTTAAACTTTAAAGGGTTTGAAAGTGATTTTGAAATACATATATAAAGAAATTATGTTTATATGACTCAAACTTCAGGGAAAGATTGTTAGAATACAAGTGTGAGCTATTGTTAGAATACAAGTGTGACCTAATTTTTTAAAAATTATATACTTCTCACACAAAGTTTAAAAGATCTCCCAAAAATGGATGTTAGATTGTGATTTAAATCATAATCTCATGGAAATTGAAAAGTTTATGATTGGTTGAGATATATGTTACAATAAACCAGAAGTTTACTGATTTAAACAAATTTATTGTTGGCACGACTTGTTTGATCATCCGAGTCATATATATAATGCAAATAAGATTATGTATTGACATCTATTGAAGAACCAGAGGATTCTTCATGAATAACCAACATATTATTGAAGAATTATTATGTGTTGTTTGTTCTCAAATAGAATTGACTATGAGAATATCATTGGTCATGGTTGGTAATGAATCTGTGGAAATATATCAAACAATATTACATGGGCCCATTGAAATATTATGTAAACCATATAAATTTGTAAGATGCATCTATATGATGGTTACATGTGATATTATTAGCTTGCAACCTAAAGTTTGTAAGAACGTTTGCAACCTGAAGTTTGCAATAATGTTTAAATAAATTAAGCGCGCTATTTCCAGATTATACGGTCCATAAATCATGTATTAAAGCATCCACAAATAGGTAGATCAATGTGTAACACCCCAATTTTCGTAACAAAAGCCGTGCCGGTGACACGTGGTTTTATAAAAATTCATCAGAGTTTGAGGTGCTACAACTTAGCTTTTTGCGGAAACGAAGAGCATGTACTAAAAATTTGAACATGTATAACACTGAGTAACTGATCTGAAATACTCAGACATACGATGAGGCCTGACGTACACTGATATATTAAAATTTCCCGAAGGAATGTTTATGTGATACAATAATACAAAACTTATAATTACAGTTCTTCTGTGTAACTATACCTTCTTTATCCGAGCCTTGAGTAGACTTGGGGCATCGAACCTAACTCAATTAAATCATCCCATTTGGCCAGGCTGGGTAGGTCTAGTGGAAGTCTCACCGTGCTAGGGTGACTGATTGACTGAACCACATAGACGACCCTTCTAGTTCAAGCACCAAATGATATGAAGTAACCCTATTAGATTCATGCTGTAAGGTAGGTTCTGTTGACCTTCTTCCCGCATTTCCGTTGACCGGTGCCTTCTCACGGCTCCGTCTACTGGCGTATATCTATGGCGCCAACCCCTGGTGCCTCCTCTGATTCGTGACCCTTTCCTGTATATTCATGCAGACTGAGGTCCAATGCCCATCGGACCTCAGGTAACGGTTAACCTCATGCTTATGTACAAAATATATGTATGACAGGTATTCATGACATTTTCACAAAAATCACTACAAAAGCCCATAATAGATGTAGGAAATACGTAATCAATATGTAGGGCCGTAACAATACGTAGCCCCTGAAGTATGTATGTTACCCCAGTCTGCACACTCTCCGATGCCACGATGGCCTATCGTGTCCAAAGCGCTAAGGAAAACTCTCAACGGTGTTGACAATACCATAACCCGTATATTCATGATTTCACCAATTTCAAATGAGACAGAGTCTCGAAGACAGAACACAAAGAATCATATATGAGCATACAGCAAGCATCAGAGTCAGTGTTACAGTACGTCTCGAACATACCTTCGTTGACGGTACTTTCGGTACGTTTTACGAAAAAAGGTAATTTTTGACAGTGGCCCCACGGCGGTCGACAGCGGTATGACAGCGGTACGACAGCGGCTCGACAGCGGATCAATTATCTCAGATATCCTATAAGGATAGTATTTATCAATATCTAGCAGCATAACAGGCATTTTAGGTACAAATTACCATTTTGCCCCTGACCCCCTAATCGACGGAATTTCGCCAGAGCTTCGCTACTTTGACCCGATTTCCCCAGAATTTTGACATATCTCTTTTATCAATATATTTTCGAAATAAATAACATATCTACCCTTAAATATGATATCTAGACTATCTGGGAAATTTAAAGATCATTCTAGCATTCCTACTATATCTACCGAATAAAACACCGAAGCTTAAGACTAGGGACCAAAAACTTACCCAGGGCTCCTGTAACATCCCATTTTCAAAAGTAGTAAAAAAACTTTTTCATCAGAGTAGAGCATTGGAGCGATTGAGTAACTGATACATATATTTATAAATGCCGTAAGTCTGGCTGATTTACAGAAACGGTACATTGACCAAGAGTTTTCAAAATGAATAACACCCGAAGAAAGTCTTCACGGGTCTCGTGCGGCCCGCTCGCCTTTCTCCTCGGTTCTCGGTTCTCCCGAACTCCGATGCTATGATAAGAGCGAGATCCAATTACAATTTGGATCTCGTGTAACGGTTAACCTCATGCTTAAATACGACTACATATACACGACAGCAATGAGCAATCAATACAACATTCCACAACGAGATGTATGATTAAAAACACATAACCACGTATACAAGATAATAACCACGTATGTAACATAACCTCGTATGATACAACATTAATAACCTCGTATGTGACATAACCTCGTATGTAACATACCGTGTATATAGCATAACCTCGTACACTACTACACAACAATCATATAATAAACATTAGAGCTAGTGTTACAAAGACGCGAACGTACCTTTTGGCGGTACATAACGGAACTTTTACGGAAAAACGTGAAATTCGACAAATGGGAAAAAAAGCGGTATGACGGCGGCACAACAAGCGGCTCGATTAGCTCGAGATATCCTATAAGGACAACGTTTATCAACATTTGGCATCATAATGGCCATTTGGGCGAAAATTACTATTTTGCCCCTGGTACCCCTATTTGGCGGAATTTCGCGTAACTTCGTTACTTTGACCTTATTCCATTTCAAAATTATCCCCACTATGTTTTTACCTCGTCAGGCATCTTTCAATGCAATGAGGCTTAAAAACAAGTATAGGAATAAATTTGAAACTTCCTAGATCAAAACAACGGCTCTACTATAACTACCGAAAGAACTACGAAAACTAAAAGCTAAGGACAGAAGAACTTACTCGGAGCTAGGTAGAATTTTTGCAGAGCTTCTCTCTCTAGAATTTCGGCCAAGGAAGAGAGAAGAATGGTGTGAGAAATGAAGAAGGGAAGGGTGCTATTTATAGAAACAATTCAGGACGTAAAGGGAATTTTCGCTTTGTTTTTGAACCGTTAGATCTAGGGTTTTGGGAGGAGCAATCTTGGCCCTCCATCCATAGGTGCCGACCTCTTTGGCCCAAAAAGTCAAAGAATGAGTTGTCATCTTGCTTTATGGCCTCGGTCCGATAAAGCTACCCGACGTGTCCGTTTCGCGCGATTTCGCGAAACTCAAAAATGCGAGCGTGTAACTTTGAAGGTCTTTTCATCCTCTTTCATATTATCAATTTGGATCCTCTTTTGATCATATCCAGGTATTCTCCGGTGCGTCGGAAGATATTCGGACAAACGCGTCCGATTCGGAAATCGCTCCGATAGAACCAACTTCTCGGACAACAATTCACTGAATCGTAAAACGTCCGGTTGTTGCCTAACTTAATCTCGTGTTTAAAAAGACGCAATTGTTTCTATAGGTTCTCACTTTGCCTATCGACTCTACTCTATCGATCAACTTTTCGTCTTATTTGAAATCGGGGTTTTCGGTTGTGGAAACAACGCACGGTAAATTCTTTCTTCGTGTAAAATTTCACTTGTTCTTAATTTGATCAGTCTGAAAATACTTTTACCTCTCGGTTTACCTGTAGAATTTATTTCTAACTTGTCCCCGGCCCGCCTATAAGTTTCGACTCACCGCATAATATTATTATTTTATTCTAATTACCATTTTAATTATTTAAACAATTCTTTTTAATTAAAAATACTTAGAATTTCGGCCCCCTCTTTTAAAAATTCAGTTTAAATTATTTTTCCATAATTTTTTCCATTTTTTAAAAATATAATATTTTTTACCAAAAATTCTCGTTTTACCCCGCCTTCGTTAAGGCTTAATCGACCTAATTTCTTCGTTTAGTGATCTTTTTAGGATCAGGTTTCTTCATATATTTATCTTTACCAATTTTACAGTATATTGTTATCTTGCAAACTTTTATACCGACATTGTCATTTTATATCCTATGTAAAATATTAAAAATGTTTACCCCATCAAAGTTACTTTATGGTTCGAAATGCTTTTTAAACTTTTCTTCATGTTATTCCCTCCGAAATAATTTATTAAATTCTCATAATTAGGGATAACACTTCCATATTTTTCTCATAATTTTTCATGATCTTTCGTATTTATCATAATAGTTTTAGAGTTTGTTTTTATCACCATTATATCATTTTTAGTCATTTTACGTTCATCGATTTTCCGTAACTTTTTTGACAATTTACTCTATAATTATAACAATTTTCTATAACAGTTTTAAACTCATGATTTTGCTTTATCAAAATATTCGTTAATTTCCTTTATCTCAAAATTTTCAGATTTACTAAAATCTGGTTATTACGTTTCAGCTAGATTTTCTCTGGGCTCCTCCTTCTCTCTACTCTCTCTCTAGGGCACGGTTTTGGGGTGGGAGAAAGTGAAGAGGAGAGCTCCCTATTTATAGAAGAAAGGAGGGACAAGGTTGGAATTACATAAAAGTTCTTCAGATCGGATTTCGACCGTCGGATCGCACTTCACCACGTGGCTTCATCTTGGCCTTACATCTACTTGGCCAATATCATCCTTCTAGAAGAAGATGATGTCATGCATGATGTCATGTGCCGACTTACCGATAGCGTTTCCCGATCGGTGTCCGAATCGCGTAATTTTGCCGAATCTCAAAAATCCGGAACTAGGTTTTGTAGTTCCATTCTTTCTCTTTAAAACTACTGGGTTTCACTATATTTTTTTATCTCATTAAGGGTATTCCATTATCTGCCGAAGATTTTCGGATAAACGTCGTCGGTTACGGAAATAACTTCCGATATAACCAGCTTCTTGGCAGAAAATCACTGGTTCGTAATATGATATGATCTAAGTAACCATATCCCTGGTTTGAAAAACACGGTGCGTTTTCTATAAGTCACTTTTAGCACTATCTGCCTTATCTTAATTATCCGGTACTCCTAATTACGCTGTTGGTTTCATAAACGACTTCGAGACCGCTCAATCCGAGATAGAATTTTTGGTTCATAAAAGGTCCAGTGGTAAAAGACTAAATTTCTATATCTTGAGGTAGAATTTCATTTCTATCTGTTCTCATATCTCCCGTTGGCTTTTTACCGATTATATTATTATTTTATTCAAAATATCTAGATATTATTTTTTTTTCTTTTTTCTTTTATTTATTTTTCTAAGCATAAAATATTTTATTATTATTTTATTATTTATTTATGATTTATTTAATTAATAATTTCAAATTTCTCCCCTTTAATTAATTATTTACTAATTAATTTACTTATATCATAATCTAAACAATTAGCCACTAATTACTTAATTAGCCACTCACTAATTGTTGATAATTTTCTTATTTAGGAATAATTATTATCTCACAACTATTTGACTTACATTGGTATTTTATATCCCATGTAAAATATTAAAAATAAAGGGGCATAAAGTGCTTTTTAATAATATTTTATTTATGTTCAATTATTTTTCAGGGAAATAATCCCAAAAATTCCTAAAATTAAATATAACATACTTCCTAAGTTTTTGTCAATATCTACTGTCATATTAGATTTATCATAATATTTTTAGGCCATTTTCTACCTTATAGAATACATTTTTCACAAATCTTAACTCTTTTCCTTTTCTAATTTTCACAGCAATTTCCCTAAGTAATATGGTAATTATGACCATTTATTGAAACCACATATTCACCTTGATGCATTTATCCAAATATTTTTCTCACATTAGTTAGGGTTTTCAGGGTATTACATTTCTCCCCCTGTTAAATAAAATTTCGTCCTCGAAATTTGCTCTACCCAACTAGACCTCTAGTCTACGGTCCTTCCTAGTAGTCTTTCCCCAAATTGTCCCTTTCAGAAGCAATCTCGTTCTCAACTATCCTCATAAATGGGGGTACTATTAGCTCTAAGTCACTTCTTTTTGAAGAACGAGCATTTGTTCTTATCTGGCTATACAGATGCTGTTATCTTATATTTCGGTACTACGTATCCTATGATATGTTCATTGTCAAAATGATATTTCTCCAATGAGAAATGCCAAAGTATTGCGAAGTTCATTAAAGTTTTGGGGTGAAATTAACTGAGTCGCCTTTGATCCATACTGTCACTAACCGCTTGACTATGCCTTATGAAATGAGGCATTCGACCGTTTTATCGTAACTTCCAGTCATTCTCAATGACAAAAATCTATCAATAATATATATTATCAACATCTACAAAAATGAATCCACACAATAATCATTTAGAAACACGATTGACCACATCTGGCCTAAGAAAATCTCTGATCTGACTACCATACCATTGCACACGTAAGTGATTCATACTCCTACCTATACAAGGCTTCTACCGATGCTATCAAGATCGACAATTCCGAGAATTTAGCTTCATCGGGGATATTTATAGTCTTTGTTTAAACAGGACAAAGTCCTCATAGTATGCAAGTAACCCTCGATCTTGAATAATATTTGAGCTACTAATGTTAACTTTTTGCGAAGAGTATTTACATGGTGATTATATCATACGGATGATAATTACTCTCAAAATCACAACCTTAAGGATCTTTATCTAGCGATGCTATCCCCTACCGAGTTTCTTTCAACTCAACAAGCATTTCAAGTACTTGTGATAGCAATATGATTCTATGGTTACTCTGTAGAGGAAATGTCTCTATATTCTCACAACGATAATTACTAACTCTAAATTATGCATAGATTTGTTCATATTGAGAGGCTTCAATTGACAAGAGGTGTAAGTCATCACGCTGTCCTGCTGCAGCAAAACATATCCCAATCCATACCTATTGGTACCACTACAAATTACATAGAATCTACATGGACCTGGGATAACCAATCTCTTGGTGTTGTGATCAACTTCTTTCTCAGTCTAGATAAGCTCGTCTCTCAGTCTTTGTCCACATAAAAATTATTCATTCGTGAGTTTTATCAAGGCAAGTTACGCAAACTTTATACGATTATGCAATCTTTATGTAAGCCTGCGGTACTATCCCGCTCAACCCAAAACTAAATATTTATATTCCTATATCTAGCTCTTTCTAGTCCAAAACTGCTTCCACTTTGCTGAAGTTTAACAGTATTACTGTCATGTGATAGAACATGGCCCAGAAGGTTTATTTCTTGGCAACCAATTCTTACATTTACTACATTTAATAAAGAATCGTGTCTCTCTTTAGTACACTAACAACTTGTCCATTTTTGCGTTTCTCTTCGTATTTCTTGACAGATGAGAATGTCGTCAATCAACACCTCAATCAACCTACCTATGTGGTTGAGAAAATTTTTGGTTTATATACTCTATGACCAAAACAGATGTATTTTTCGGTTAAAAGACATCTCAAGGAATTAAAATTGTCCATACTAGATAATTGAATGGTGTATAGCTGAATTCAGAACATTGCTATTTTTGGTTTACAGCTTAATGGTGTTTTGAGCATACGTCAATACGTGACAAAACGTAGGAACTAAATAGCTGAGTAGACGTTAATCATATGAACTAGTTATATGTTCATGACAGTCATTTTGTCCATCCTGTGATGGTTGATACAAAGTCACAAACTCTTGTGCTTTGTTCGGTATCACTTAATACCGTGTTTTAGATGTTGATCCCATGATAGGTATCCAGTTCAATTCGAATTTTGACTTTTCTTCCTCTGAAGGAATATTTGTCAGAGACACGTTGTTTGTGTCCAAGTTGTTTTTAGAATAAGGACTCAGCTCCTTTATCAATTCTATTTCCACGTGGATATGATATCTTCTCATAGTCACTGTTGATCATTTGCATTGATCGCTGTTACGTTAACGAGTTTGAGATTGTCGTCGACATGGTGCAGTAGAAATTTTTGAACAGAATATATATTATACTGAAATTTGATTCTAAATATGCCTTATAGTCGAAATAGTTTACACCCAAATGGTGTAGCTACTACAAGATTGTAAGGTAGTACATATACATATGCATCCCAAAATGATTCGCAGTTTTGTCAGAAACAACTGACTGACTTAGCACTAGAATCGGACAATATCTAACTGAGTGATAGCATCTTGGATCATTTCTAGAGGTTCTTCGGCCTCCACATCAAGCAATGCCATCATCAGGCCTGAGCTCTATGGCCCTAACTCTGCAGCTTCCTGGGGACAGTCCTTGATAATGTGCCCGGCTTCCGACACTTGTAGCAAATTCGTATACCACTACAGGTCAGACCTGGGTGGAAATTTCCGTATTTAGAACATGGTAGTAATCTTGGCATCTTTGGAAAGTCCTGCAGCTCCGAACGGAATGATTTCATATGTTCCTCTTGGCTCTTGATCCAGGGGGTCTGCCTTTTTAGTGCATAAGTTCCGTGACGAAACCCGACGCAATCGCTTGCTCTTTTTCCGTTGAAGTTTCCGTCTTTACGCATTTTCTTTATATTACACTCGATTAGCTGGCGAGTTTCTTCTTGTTTTTCAGTTTCTCTTTCCTGCCTTTCGGTCAGGAGTTCATTGATAAGAATTTGTTGCTCCCGAAGCGTCCTCCTCATTTTCTGCAACTCGTACTGTGTTATCTGATGTTCAGGTTGCGCTGGTTCATACGCTAGTATCATTTGTGGTTGTCTAACTCCCTCTCTTCCTCGACCTCGGCCTTGACCTCTAATGACTCTGATTCCTCGCAGACTCGACATCCTATCCTTCTATTAAGAATAACAGTTCTTTTAAAAGATTTCTCAAACGGAGATATACACATATGGCAAAATATGTCATTGTATTTAGCTGGTCTTAACACCAGTAATATATCTACATAGCCCATATCATCGTTTATCTACTCGTTTACATATTGTCTAAAACTAACCCTTGAAGATAAGTCAGAAAAGAATGGAAATCGACTGGACGCTCTCCATCCAAGAGCTCATTCGTCTTTTCCATCCAAAAGTGTTCTCTAGAAAACAGGTACAATGTTGACATTACCCAATCGTCTACTGGGTAGGGGAGTTTATTGATTCTCTTCTGTCTATAAGTCGCCTTGACTTGCTCTAGCCATTGAAAATATGTTTCTTGCGGAGTTGCGTTGTAATTTTCTGCCCTAAAGAAATCTGTTCGTAGAATGCCTACCAGTTCATTGTTCGTATTCAAAACATGTCGCAGAATATTTGGTTCGTAACAAGACTCAATTTCAAGGTCATCTTGGTAAGGTAACAATAGGAGATGCTCACGGTTATCATCGAAGGATGAATGATCCGACCCTATAGGTCTTTCTGGCTCAAAAGGTATACTAGCCATTGGTTCATGGTAAACTATGTTGAAGGATTCTGAATAAAAAGGTTCTTGATGTTCTATGATCTGATCAGGGTATTCTGGTTCAGAGTGATATTTAGGCTTATGATCGGTTATCGGAGTGATATGCTGTATAGGAGTTGGTAGATATGCTGGCTCAAGGTTACTTTCTGGAGTGGGGTATGTCTAATCAATTTGAGGTACAAGGTCAGATTTTTACACTAACTATGGATGATATCCCTCTGAGATTTTACGACCATATATAGATATTTTGGGTTTCTTAGGGACTGGGTGATTTGCTGACTCGAGATGGTACATGGGTTCATTCTGATGTACTGGATCGGAAAGGTACTCTGGCCTAGGATTGTATGGGCACTCATTGGAATATGCTGATTTGAAATGATACTCCGGCTCTGGGTGGTTCTCAGACATAAGAGAATAGTTTGAATCGTATGCTGGGTCGGTGTTCAGGAACACAATAGGTTGACTCATGTACAGACATAGGCATAGAAGGTAGATATGTTGGCTCAGGGTTTAGCCTTAATCCTCTTATATCGGGAACTACAGATCTATGCACAGTATGCCTCCCTTTATCGTAAAAATCTATGTATGGAAGTTTGTCTCTGTCCATCACTACAACATAACATCAAGTTATATTAGTACTTATTTCTTTCAAAATATGTTTAAACGTTATAAAGACGTAGAGCTTAACTCTGTTATTCGAACCGATTGGCCAGATAGGTGTCTATTATGGTAGTCTTACTGAGTTTACCGTGACTAATTGACTTACTCATATTGACTAGTCCTATTCTCGGCACCATGGTTTTATCATAAACCTAAGAAATAGGTTACTGTTTATAGAAAGACTTAGGTAATATCGTCATCTAAGTTCAACTATCGCTTTCGTTCGGGAATTTCTTTCAGACTCTGATTTCCATATCAGAAGTCTTAGAGTTTTTGAAAAACTCTAACCTTTACCTTAGGGTATTTGTTTTATTGTATCACAAAAACCAGTATAGTATCAGTACTCTTGTCTTTGTTGTTCATACAATGCTCTTGAGACTAGCTGTGAAGCTAGCTCTGATACCCAAACTGTAACACCCTAATTTTTGTAACAAAAGACGTGCCGGTGACACGTGGTTTTATAAAAATTCATCATAGTTTGAGGTGCTACAACTTAGTGTTTTGCGCAAACGAAGAGCATGTACTAAAAATTTGAACAACAGGTATAACACTGAGTAACTGATATGAAATACTCAGACATATGATAATGCCTGACGTACACTGATATATTAAAAATTTTCCAAAGGAATGTTTATGTGATACAGTAATACAAAACTTATAATTACAGTTCTTCTGTGTAACTATACCCTCTTTATCCGAGCCTTGAGTAGACTTGGGGCATCAAACCTAACTCAGTTAAATCATCCCATTTGGCCAGGCTGGGTAGGTCTAGTGGAAATCTCACCGTGCTAGGGTGATCGATTGATCGAACCACATAGACGACCCTTCTAGTTCAAGCACCAAATGATATGAAGTAACCCTATTAGATTCATGCTGTAAGGTAGGTTCTGTTGACCTTCTTCCCGCATTTCCGTTGACCGGTGCCTTCTCACGGCTCCGTCTACTGGCATATATCTATGGCCCCAACCCCTGGTGCCTCCTCTGATTCGTGACCCTTTCATGTATATTCATGCAGACTGAGGTCCAATGCCCATCGGACCTCAGGTAACGGTTAACATCATGCTTATGTACAAAATATATGTATGACAGGTATTCATGACATTTTCACAAAAATCACTACAAAAGCCCATAACAGATGTAGGAAATATGTAATCAATATGTAGGGCCTTAACAATACGTAGCCCCTGAAGTATGTATGTTACCCCAGTCTGCACACTCTCCGGTGCCACGATGGCCTATCGTGTCCAAAGCGCTAAGGAAAACTCTCAACGGTGTTGACAATACCATAACCCGTATATTCATGATTTCACCAATTTCAAATGAGACAGAGTCTCAGTACAGGAACACAGCAATCATATATGAGCATACAGCAAGCATCAGAGTCAGTGTTACAGTACGTCTCGACAGTACTTTCGGTACGTTTTACGAAAAAACGGTAATTTTTGACAGTGGCCCTACGGCAGTACGACAGCGATATGACAGTGGTACGACAGCGATATGACAGTGGTACGACAGCGGCTCGACAGCGGATCAATTATCTCAGATATCCTATAAGGATATTATTTATCAATATCTAGCAGCATAACAGGCATTTTAGGTACAAATTACCATTTTGCCCCTGACCCCCTAATCGACGGAATTTCGCCAGAGCTTCGCTACTTTGACCCGATTTCCCTTTAATTTTGACATATCTCTTTTATCAATATATTTTGAAATAAATAACATATCTACCCTTAAATATGATATCTAGACTATCTAGGAAATTTAAAGATCATTCTAGCATTCCTACTATATCTACCGAATAAAACATCGAAGCTTAAGACTAGGGACCGAAAAACTTACCCAGGGCTCCGCTAGATTTTCTCCGGGCTCCTCCTTCTCTCTACTCTCTCTCTAGGGCACGGTTTTAGGGTGGGAGAAAGTGAAGAGGAGAGCTCCCTATTTATAGAAGAAAGGAGGGACAAGGTTGGAATTACATAAAAGTTCTTGGATCGGATTTCGACCGTCGGATCGCACTTCACCACGTGGCTTCATCTTGGCCTTACATCTACTTGGCCAATATCATCCTTCTAGAAGAAGATGATGTCATGCATGATGTCATGTGCTGACTTACCGATAGCGTTTCCCCAATCGGTGTCCGAATCGCGTAATTTTGCCGAATCTCAAAAATCCGGGAACTAGGTTTTGTAGTTCCATTCTTTCTCTTTAAAACTACTGGGTTTCACTATATTTTTTATATCATTAAGGGTATTCCGTTATCTGCCGAAGATTTTCGGATAAACGTCGTCGGTTACGGAAATAACTTCCGATATAACCAGCTTCTTGGCAGAAAATCACTGGTTCGTAATATGATATGATCTTAGTAACCATATCCCTGGTTTGAAAAACACGGTGCGTTTTCTATAAGTCACTTTTAGCACTATCTCGCCTTATCTTAATTATCCGGTACTCTCTAATTACGCCGTTGGTTTCGTAAACGACTTCGAGACCGCTCAATCCGAGATAAATTTCACTTTGGTTCATAAAAGGTCCAAAGTGGTAAAAGACTAAATTTCTATATCTTGAGGTAGAATTTCATTTCTATCTGTTCTCATATCTCCGTTGGCTTTTTACCGATTATATTATTATTTTATTCAAAATATCTAGATATTATTATTATTATTTTCTTTTATTTTTTATTTATTTTTCTAAGCATAAAATATTTATTATTATTTTATTATTTATTTCGAATTTCTCCCCTTAAATTTATTATTTACTAATTAATTTACTTATATCATAATCTAAACAATTAGCCACTAATTACTTAATTAGCCACTCACTAATTGTTGATAATTTTCTTATTTAGGAATAATTATTATCTCACAACTATTTGACTTACATTGGTATTTTATATCCCATGTAAAATATTAAAAATAAAGGGGCATAAAGTGCTTTTTAATAATATTTTATTTATGCTCAATTATTTTTCAGGGAAATTATCCCAAAAATTCCTAAAATTAAAGATAACATACTTCCTAAGTTTTTGTCAATATCTCATTTGTCATATTTGATTTATCATAATATTTTCGTGCCATTTTCGCATTTTTATAAAATACATTTTTCACAGATCTTAGCTTTTTTCCTTTTCTAATTTTCACAAAGCAATTTCCCTAAGTAATATGGTAATTATGACCATTTATTGAAACCACATATTCACCTTGATTCATTTATCCAAATATTTTTCTCACATTAGTTAGGGTTTTCAGGGTATTACACAATGCTTATGAGAACCAAATTTCTATGTTGGTATATTTGATCTTATATATTGCAGTATTTATATAAGCCAAGAAAATTCTCCCTATAAAATTGGTTTTTGATTAGAAGCCATATTAATTCCATCTTAAAAGGTTTGAATGTGCAATATTTCATCAATGCACATAGATGGATAAATGTTGTGTAAAGACCTCCTTCTTTTTGTTTGTTTCTAGAGTAAATACCCTTTTGGGTCCTCCACAAAAAACATGGACCCCATTTTCGTCCCTATGGACTAAAATGAAACTTTTTTATGGACTAAAAGGGTTTTTTTTTTTAAATTTTTGAGGGACCAAAATGTGCACCAATCGACCCTTATTCGTCCTTTTCAGTGACTAAAAGGGCATTTCTTTGTGTGAGGGACCAAAATGGGGTCCGTGTTTTTTTCCAGGAACCCAAAAGGGTATTTTTCTTGTTTCTAAATGAAACAAAATGATGTTTCTAAAGGAAACAAATTGATTCAGGAAACTTATACTACATGATGAGTCAATTGTCATGTGACATTGTTTTCCTAACATGAGGGGGAGAAAATAAGAAGTTGAGTAAGGAGATTAGCTGTAATGAATTATCATTGGCTCATTTTAATCTTGGTACAAATGAATGTAAATTTGAAGTTCAAAAGATAATTTATTTGCAGAATTTAGTTAATCAAATGCCGGAAGTATTTACTGATTAAAGAAAGTGACAAACTCACATGTCCCAGCTGCTAATGCTCCTATTCGAATTGATATCCATGAAGGACAACCTATTATGAATGAATTTAAAACATGTCTGAAGCGTGGTAAGCCCATCGATTCCTAAAATAAAAATCCTCGAAAGAGAAAAGGAGCTAAGAATATAGATGATCAAGTCGAGGATAATTAAGAAATGTTAAAAGAAGAGCTAAGAATATAGATGATCAAGTATCGAAATATATGGAAATAATAAGATCTCAATAAATTATGTTATGGATAATTAGAACCAAAAGAAGTTAAATGTTAATATGAGCTGAATGATAAAGGATCATGAGATCCATTAGTGCCAAGAAAGAAAAGATTGGCCCCTACGAAAAGATGCTATTGTTGAATTAAAATATTGGCAAAACGGAAAGTATTTAGACCTGTAGTTCATACACCTGAAGATGTAAAGCCAGTAGGATACAAATGGATTTTTGTACGAAAAAGAAATGAAAAAGGGTGAAATTATAAGATGTAAAACACATCTTGTAGCCTAAGGTTTTACAATAGGGCTTAACATCGATTTTTGAAGAAACTTGTTCACCAGTAGTGGATGAAACTACTTTTCGTTATGAAAGACTTGATGTGCTAAAAAAACAAGTGTTAGTGTGCCAGAAGCACAAGTCCTTGAAGGACTCAAGATGTCAGAAGCATTTAATTCAAGTACTCAAGAACAATACTCAATTAAGTTAAATAAGTCGCTATATGGCTTGAAGCTATTAGGGCACATGTGGTATAATCGTCTTAAGAAATATCTGATGGAAAGAAAGGTACAAAAATAAGCCAATATATAAAAAGATATAGAAGTGAATTTGCTATAATTGTTATTTATGTTGATAATATCAACATCATTATAACTCCTAAAGTGCTTCAAAATAAAGAAAGAAGTTGAAGAAGAACCTTGGTCCAGAAGTACCATATATTAGTGCTATTGAAGCACTAATGTATAATGCTTATTAGCTAAATATAGTTCTTCACCAATACAAAGACATTGGAAGTAATGTTGTCATCATGGGAATAATATTGATGTTGTTAAAAGGGGAAGTCAATACACATTGTACTCTTTTTCCCTTATCTAGGTTTTGTCCCACTGGGTTTTCCTAGAAAGTTTTTTTAATGAGGTAACACTAGACAGTGTATCCCTGAATGATGTACTCTTTTCTTTGGCTAGGTTTTTATTCTAATGGTTTTTCCTAGTTAAAGTTTATAATGAGGCACATTCATAATGGACATCCAAGAGGAATGTTATGGATATATTAATTATGTAGATGTTCATTGACTCCTAATTTATATAATGTCACCGCTATATTATATCATATACTTCATCTGATCCTTATTATAAGGCACCAACTAACAATTCACACAAACCAATAAAAACAGTTAAAGTCAATAAAATTGTCTTCAAATTTATGTAACTTCTAATATTACCCTTATTAATTGCACTAAACTATAATATTATGTTAATTATTACTCTCACACACCATCCTTATTAATTAGGGGTATATATGGAAGCAAATAATTAATGTTCATTGAGAATAAACAAGTACATTATAAAAAAAATCAAATAAATTTATTAGTTGATGCCTTATAATAAAGATTAGATGGAGTAATATACAAAGATATGGGACCCACAAATTATTTCTCGCGTGCTTCAGCCACCCACCTTCACGTGAAGGGTTGAAAATTTGGTCAGGAGAAAATTACATCTAACGACCCAGAGGTGGAAATTACACCAAACAACCCATTCTCAATCTGTTATATTTACACACCGTCCGAAGAGAAGAGGCGGCGAAGATGTGAAGATGAGAGAGAGAAAGTATGAGAGAAATAGAAGGGAACAGTCTGAGAAGGAATCATTGTAGTGATACAAGAATGTGAATGAGAAATACTCTCTATTTTCATTTCCAATCTCTTAATTTTTTTCCTATATTGTCTTCGGTTTTCATAACGAAAAAAAGTTTTTGTCCTGACTTGTTTTAACTTGTATTAACTGTAACTCAATATTAGGTATTTCATATGCAAAATGAAATTAAAAAAGGCACCAGTTTTGTTGAATATAATTTTGTTTTGTTTTGTTTTTTGTGTTTTGTTTTTGGGGGTTAAAGAATTAGATTTAGGTGAATAGGAATTCTTTAATGAAATACTAGTAGTCTAGTATCTTCGATGGTTTTAATAATAGACCAAGGCTCCGACAATCATATATGACAAATAATACTTAAAAGTTTCCATTAGCAATTAGTCAATATCTAAGATCCATCAATAATTCTCCACACTAAGGTGCCGACTGTATTCTAACCCAAAATATAAAGTCATCAAGCATTGACCTTCAGTAAACAAACAAAGCGGGAAAAAAGAGAGAGTAAAAAAGAACAATTCACGAACAAAAATTATAATTTAATATATTCTTTATAAAAAATCTAATATTTATTGACTCTGGATTAAACAATTGTTTTTTTACAAATGATTTAGTTATTTTTAATTATTTATTATTGCATACAAATGATTTAATAATTTAAGAATATACAATTTATAATGATTTATTTATTTCCAAAATAATTTCCAGAAAACCAAAAAATTCAAACAAAAACAAGGCTTCATCTTCACCATTTGTTCGGCCAAAAACAAAACTTCTGCATCGTTTGGATCCATTTTCACGATTAACAGATGAGACTATTATTAAATTAGTTATTTAATCATTTTTATATGAGAAATTATTTATTGTAGATATTAGGGGGAATTACAATGGTGTCCCAAGAAAGGGACTTAATCATTTTTATATGGGAAATTATTGAGTCCTCAGGTTAGTTTTTTTCTAACGTATAAAAGTCAAACAAAAATTAAACATAGGCACCATCCTCTCCAATATTCGGATATCAAGACACCCCAATGAAATTGATTGACCTGCAGCTTCCAACAAATTTCCTATCTTGAAGGATCAAAACCTTAATTAGTTTCAAACCGCAGAATATCAAAACCATATGGCGCATCAAGTGGCCTCATCATCATCCCTTAGCTTCTGCAGCAAAACTAAGTATAGATATGATGTTTTCCTGAGTTTCAGAGGCGAAGATACTCGCCACACCTTCACTGTGCCTCTCTATGAGGCCTTACGACATAAGGGAATTAATGCCTTTATCGATGACAGGAATCTTGGCAAAGGAGAAGAGATATCGCCCACGCTTCTTAAAGCCATTGAGAGATCGAGGGTTTCGATTATTGTGTTCTCTAGGAACTATGCTACTTCCACATGGTGCCTAGAGGAACTAGCCCACATCATTTGGTGCAAGAAGCAGAAGAGCCAGCTTGTTATGCCAATCTTTTACAAGGTGGATCCGTTGGATGTTCAATATCAAAGAAATAGCTTTCACAAAGCCATGGCTGCTCTTGAACACAGATTCAAAGATCACTTAGAGAAAGTGCAAAACTGGAGATCTGCTTTGTTTGAAGCTGCTAGCTTATCATCAGCATGGCTCTTTGATGACGGGTAGGCTTTGCCTAAATTCCTTCTCATCTGTTGATATGTTTTTGAAATTATATATTAGTAGTTGCTCATGATTTAACATGCTTTTGAAGATAGTATTGTTCTTGCAATTCAAAGGTCAATCTTTGCAAAGAAATTTTATTTTCCAAGTATTAATTTATTTTTGTTTTGATTCTTTAAATAAAATTAAAATTACAAGGTTTATAACATAATCATTTTTTATTTAATTTATAACTTCCATACTTTAAATCAAAAAATAATATTTTATTTAGTAATTGTTATTATGATTATTATTGGATCGGTAAAATTCCAAAGGATAAATAATTATCCTGCTGCAACAAAAGTGAGAATGTGACATTTTTGAGAAATTGAGTACAAGATATCTTATTAAGCAGACCATCTATTAATATTGATGGTTGTGCAATTTTCTTTTAAAAGCTTATGAATCCAGTTCCTATTCTAATTATGCTAATCTACTTTAGAAGGCATTACTATGTTGGATGTTGATATATAAATATAAATACAAATCAATAATCTTTTTTTTAAAAAAAAAAAAAAAAACCAGAAATCTACTAGCTTTTTCAATAAACAAGACATATCTTCTTCTTATATACTTTATAGCATTTCAGAAATAAATTATACTATTCATGTCTTGGCAAACTTTAATTTGGTATCAATTTTATGTTTGATATAGATGATGATTTTTATGATGTTTATTTTTGCGTGATATTTTATATTTTGCATTTACGTTCTTTTTATCCAGATTCTTTTATGGGTTACTTAAACCGGATCATTTAAAGGTTTGAAAGTTGAAAAAAAAAAAAAAAAAAAAATCTTTAGCATAGAGAAAGGATGAAAGGTCGAGAGAGCCTATATTTGAAGAATCAAAACAAGATTTTATTGAAAAGTATGTGATAAACGACAAAAAACAAAAAACAAAAAACAAAACAAAAGAAGACATTTAGCATGAATCATCACATGGAACTAAAAACAGAATTTGTGCTCCTGCAGAGACGAAGTCAAGTTTATTGAAAGGATTGTGAAAGATGCATATGCTAAGCTGCCTCCTAAACGCTTCCATATCACTGATCATATGGTTGGACTTGAGCCTCGCGTAGAGGAGGTAATGTCACTTTTGAATAAATCTGATGATCGTGTTTGTATGTTGGGGATCCATGGAACTGGTGGAATTGGCAAAACAACCCTTGCAAAAGCTATTTATAGTTCAATCTTTTACCAATTTGAAGGTTCATGTTTTTTGTTTGATGTCAAAGAAAAATCAAAGAAATACAAGGGCATTGTTCGTCTTCAACAGAAACTTCTATCAGAGATTCTTGGAGAGAAGAAGGTGAAGTTTGGTAGTGTTGCCGAAGGAATAACAAAAATAAAACATAGACTATCACACAAAAGGGTTTTGTTGGTTCTTGATGATGTTGATGAGGTTGAACAATTAGAACAGCTTGCAGGGCCTTATCAAAATGAAAAGTTTTCACAGGAATGTGATTATTGGTTTGGTGAGGGAAGCAAGGTCATTATAACAACAAGAAATAAGCAATTGCTAATTTCATGTAATGTTAGAAAAACATATGAAATGAAGAAGCTAAACCAGCTTTACTCTCTTGAACTCTTTTGTTGGCATGCTTTCCGTAAGAGCCAACCTCCAAAAGGCTATAAAAATATGTCGATTCATGTTATAAGGCATGTACATGGCCTTCCTTTGGCTTTAAAATTAATCGGCTCCAATTTGGCCACGCATAAAAGTATTGAGGAATGGAGATCTACATTGAAGCAATATGATGAGATCCCAGAAAGAACACTTTATCATGTCCTGAAGATAAGTTATGATTTCTTACAAGACGGTGCTAAGAGTATTTTCTTAGATATTGCTTGTTTCTTTAAAGAGGAGAAATTTGAATTGATTGAAGCAATATTAAAAGCTTGTGATTGTGGGGCAAGGTTCTATATTGAAGTTCTTGTTGAAAAATCTCTGATAACTATTGATGATAATGGTTATTTGTACATTCATGATCTGATACAACAAATGGGTAGAGAGATAGTTAGGCAAGAAGCATCATCGGATCCTAGCAAATGCAGTAGATTATGGTATTACAAAGATGTTCTCAAAGTACTACATGAAAATTTAGTAAGATTCTAAATCTTATTTTCTGTTTTCTTATTCATGTACTATTCACAATAAATTAATTGTCTGATTTGGCCACATCTAACTTTGAAACGT
Source organism: Acacia melanoxylon (assembly GCA_019022615.1). Taxonomy (NCBI): domain Eukaryota; kingdom Viridiplantae; phylum Streptophyta; class Magnoliopsida; order Fabales; family Fabaceae; genus Acacia; species Acacia melanoxylon. The sequence goes on from JAFJYJ010000042.1 coordinate 4,432,071, forward strand.
ATTTGGGCTTGAATTACAGGGAGGCGATGATATTGAAGGAATAATACTTGATCCACCTCAACAAGAAGTGGTGAAGTGTTGTGGTTTAGTCTCTGAGAAAATGAATAATCTTAGAATCATTATTGTTCGCAATACCCAATTTTTAACATGCCCTGAATATCTTCCCAATAGTTTAATATTACTTGATTGGCAAGGGTATCCTTCAATGAATTTACCACCAAAATTCTCTCCTCCAAAACTAGTTTGCCTCAAGATATACGGAAGTCCTTTCAGCTTGGATAAACCATTTGAGGTACATCTTTTTCACTCTTTATTCTTTACTCAAATTTCTTTAGCCTCAATTTGGTTCAATCTTAAAAACACGATTATTCGTCAAAGCCTCGTTCCCTAAGATTATTGAATCAGCTCACTCATTCACAACCAAATCCATAAGATTATCACCTCTAAAAATTACTCAATTAATAATCCTACTCTCATCCAAGTTATATTATTTTTTCTTTTGCGAAAGATATTTACCTCCTTTCACTTTTATTTACGTATTTTATCAAATAAAAAGAAATAACTTTCATTCAAACATTTTTAGTGTTATTACCAAGAAAACATTTTTATTGTTATGCCATGGTAATCAAATTTAATTCCATTTTATTTTATATCATTAGATTCTATTTCATTCCAACTCTTTTATTTGATCCAAAAAGACAGAATATCTCTTACTAGCTACCGTTAATTAAGCAATCTTATTTTTGTTTTGCAGAAGTTTGAATATCTGACATATTTGGATTTCTCAGACTGTGAATTCATAACTGAAGTACCTGACATGTCTCAATTTGAAAATCTAAAAACATTGACCTTTCGTGGATGTGACAATCTGATCAAAGTTCATGATTCAGTGGGATCTCTTTGTAAGCTTATGGAATTAGACGTCAGTAAATGCATCAAACTTATAAGCTTTCCACATGAAATCAATATGCCATCTCTTCAACAGCTTAATCTGAATAATTGCGAGAGTCTTAGCTACTTCCCACATATCGTGGGAAACATGGATCCACTTAAGTATGTTTATGCAGAAGGCAGTGCTATTAATGAGCTCCCCTCTTCTATTGGAAATCTTCCAAAGCTTGACATTTTAAGTTTAAGATACTGCAAAAATATTAGGGAGCTTCCAAACAGCTTATTGAAATTGCATAATCTTGGAGTGCTTCTATTAGGAGGTCTAAAATCTCATGGAAGAAAATCTTTGATGAAATTAATTAAAGAGAGCCAACCACCAATTGTTAGCTGTATGAACATAGATCGCTTGGATCTCCATAACTGTGGTCTATTGGATGACGATGTTGAACTAATTCTTAAATGTTTTCAGAATGTGAGAGATTTAAATCTATCAGGGAATGATTTTGTGTCCCTTCCCAAGTGCATTAAGGAATGTGTCCATTTGTGGAAACTAGAAGTGAGTAAATGCAAGAGACTTAGAGATATACCAGAGCTGCCATCAAGTTTAGGGGACATAACGGCAGAGAATTGCACGTCATTATCTACTGAGTCTTCAGGCCATTTATGGGCTCAGGTTTTTCACATGCTTTTTTTCTATTCTAAAGTTTATTTTTATAAAGTAAGAACAGTAATTGGGAGAATCCTTAAAAGGTCTCTTTTTGAAAATTTTATTTATCAGAAGGAGCTGATATACTTTTTGAAATGGAAAGTACTATTATTCTAGATTTCATATATGGAAAGCACTGATACTCGAATTATGTCATTTTGGCCAATAAAATTTTTAAACATGGATTTTTCACAAATTTTCTCACAGTAACTAAGATAGTTATTGGTAAATTTCATTTGCCATATTCATTTCTAAAGTTTCTCATAAGCAATCATATGTTTTTTTCTTGTCCAATGACCAATATTTTAGTCTTATTAGTAATTTATGTTCTTAAAATGAATTTTAATATCGTCATCTCTTCTGTCTCCCTATTCATAAATTAATGAACAAGTAAATAGATTTTTTAGCTGAACTTTTCTGCTCACATGTCACTGATTAGTTAGTCATTGTCACTGTTTACCCTTGCAAGATAATACATTCACTGTAAAATTAGGGTTTGGCATGTGAAATCTGAAATCTGACACCGCCTACTCTTTTTATAACTTAGGCCATAAATAGCTATGGCTTGGCAATCTGGATGCCGGCAACAACATACCCTGATTGGTTCGACCAATGCTGTGAAGGAGGCACGTTGTGTTTTCATGTTCATGGCAAAAATTTCCCTCGTGTTGTCGTCGCATTTGAGACAGGAAGGCCAACAAAAGTAAGAGAGAAAGCTTTTATGTTTTTATGAGCATCAATGGTAGCACCAAAATGCCATGGATGCAAAGTGATTTTCCTATTGAAGCTGAAGGAGGCCGTGTTTTGGTTTCTCCTGGCAAACAAGGGAATGTGTTTGTTGGTGATGTACTAGGTGAATTCACAGAAGAAGAGTTGGAAGGACTTAATAATAAGTGTCTTGGATTGGATTGGAATGATGTGCAAATACAAGTTACATGTCGCACACAGGATATAGACATAGTTAACTGTGGCCTTTATGTTGATAAGAAACAAACAAACATGGAGAATGTGCAGTTCAAGTCTCCTTTGATTTCAATAACTTCATCGAAACGAAGAGTGATAGCTTCCCCTCCTAATGAACCACCCAAGAAGTTGCCGAGAAAGCTCAAGACTATTGATAAAAGAATTAGGATCAATAATACAAAGAGAAGAACAAGGTGGGCCTCTTCTTCCTACTTTTTTTTAACAGTCTTCTTCCTACTAATTATTGTTTCATGACTTATAATTTTATTATTCTTAATTTTGTTTCCCATTCATGTGCTGTAGGAGAACTAAGCCACGCCAAAATTTTTATTCACGGAACAAGAAGATACTTTTTCCCATGGGCAAGCATGTTTGGAGATTTTTGTGTTGTTAGGTATCAAATATTACAATTGCTTATTTACCAACTGTTTGTCAATTCCAATATGACAATTAGTTTGATCATTTTTATGGGCTAATGGGTAATTATAGTGAGTTGGTTATATATGTTGATGATGGAAAAATGTTATATTTTATGATTCATTAATAGAATTTATCATAGAATCTTGGTATAATTTTTTAGATAGTTCATTTTACTATCATGCCATGGGAATCCACATGCTCATAACCTCCTTAAAATGTTCTTTAATTTCATTTTACTGTATTTCATATATAGGTACCAAACATATTATTTTTAATATTTATTCTATGGTAATGTCTTAAAAGCTCCCATTTTTTCACATTGATTTAACTTTTTTTTTTTCTATTGGAGTTTATATATCAGTAGTATTTATCTTTTGATACATATCAGTAGTATTTATTTAATATACCATTAATTAATATATTATAAATACAAAATTAATATATAAAAATAAAGCCAATTGACAGATTAGATCATATGTATTTTTTTAGTTTGAAATTATTTTTCAGGGTAAAGGATCAATTTTACACATGACCTTTTCCCCAGAAGCGCCCAGCACCACGACCTTTTTTCTGGAGCAAAAGTACACATGTGGTTACGTTTTAGGAGCAAAAATACCACGAGCCGTTAGTTGACCGTCAACTTGGATGGAACGCTGACGTGGCGCTGATTTGAACCGATACGCCGACTAGGAATAAAAAAATTTAAAAACTAGAAAAAAAATTCAAAAAATTAGGAAAAAAGTAAAAAAAAAAATCAAAATATTAGGGAAAAATTTTAAATAATTAGAAAAAAATTCAAATAATTAGGAAAAAATTCAAAAAATTAGGAAATCATTAAAATAATTAGAAAAAAATTAAAATACCCCGCCAAGTGGGCCCTACCACGGCAACCGTCGACGCCGCCGCCACAAAAAATGCATTTTAAGTTTAATAATTATAACAAAATTTCTAAATAAAATATGAAAATGTAGAATAAAAATATTTATTTGTCACTTACATATAGGAAAGTGGCATTGAGCTGCCATCAAAGGTGTGACTGGACCTAAGGCCATTTGAAGCCAACAAAGCTTTAGAAAAACACTAAAATGCATATATAATTAGTTATATAACTTATATATTGTGATTATTCTTGAACCCCTCCATCATGACGATTCTTTCTATGGCCGGCGCAGTGAGGCGTCTTTTACGTACCAAGCATTCTCATTTCGATACTTTCAAAGAAATCAATGTGGCATATTCTACAGTATTTTCAAATGTTAAATTTAATTATTTGCCTTTGATCAAATATCCCCCAGGTTGTGCTCTGTTTACATGATTAAACCCCAAGGTATCCATGGCCACTCAAGTAGCAGCAACATCATCCTTTGGCTTTAGTAGCAAAAGCAAGTATAGATACGATGTATTCCTGAGTTACAGGGGTGAAGACACTCGCAAATCCTTCACAGTGCATCTGTACGATGCTTTGCGCAAGAAGGGAATCAACGCCTTTATTGATGACAAGAAGCTCGGTAAAGGGGAACGAATTGCACCTGTGCTTCTTAAGGCCATCGAGAGATCGAGGATTTCAATTATTGTGTTCTCTAAGAACTACGCTACTTCAACTTGGTGCCTTGATGAACTGGCTCACATCATTAAATGCAAGGAGGAGAAGAAGCAGCTGGTTGTGCCCATATTTTATAAGGTGGATCCAATGGATGTTCAATATCAGAGAAATACCTTTCAGGAAGCCATGGCTGTTCATGAAGAAAGGTTCAGAGATGATTTACAGAAAGTGCGCAAATGGAGTTCTGCTTTGTTTGAAACTGCTTGCTTATCATCAGTGTGGCTTTTCCTAGATGGGTAGGTATTCTTATAAACTATTTTCTGAAACCCTTCTAGTGATGAAATTTTCAAATAATTATTAGTTTTATTAAAACATTTTTTATTTAAAAATCATCAGTTCGCTCATCCTGCTATGAGCACTGAAATTGGTTGTGACCTTCATAAATTAGGTATATTTTTTATAGGTTGTAAAACGTACGTCTTTGAGAAGTTTTTATAATTAATATTCATATTTTCAATTTCAATTTAAAAGTTTATACTGTTTCCTAGTTTGACTTTTTTTTTTTGGCATTATTACTGTTGGATTTGCTTAAATGATATAACTTGAGTAGTAAATATTTTATAATTTCCAAAAATTCAAACATATATAATGAAGGGACTAAAATATTTGAGAGTTAATTAATATTTCTCTTCAAAGAATCCAAATAGGACTGTACTGAAAAATATATGATAGACGGGCATAAAATTATAAAACAGATCAACATTTTGCAAAAATCTTCTTCATAGTAAAAAGATAAATTTCCCCTTTGTAGGTACGACGAAGGTGTATTTATAGAAAGTATTGTGGAACATGCAAATGCTGAGCTACCTCCTAAACGCTTCCATAACGTTGATTACATCGTTGGACTTGAGCCTTGTATTGCAGAACTGATGCCACTTTTGAATGAAACTGATGATAATAGTGTTTGTATGTTGGGGATTCATGGAATTGGTGGAATTGGCAAAACAACCCTTGCAAAAGCTCTCTATAATTCAATCTTCTATAGTTTTGAAGGTGCATGTTTTTTGTTTGATGTCAAAGAAGCATCAAAGAAATACAAGGGTATTGTACACCTTCAACAAACACTTTTGTCAGAAATTCTTGAGGAGAAGAAGATGAGGTTTGGTAGTGTTTACGAAGGAATATAAAAAATGAAACATAGACTCTCCCACAAAAAGGTTTTATTGGTTCTTGATGATGTTGATGAAGTTGAACAGTTGGAACAACTTGCACGAGGATGTGATTGGTTCGGTTGTGGAAGCAAGATCATTATAACAACAAGAAACAAGCAATTGCTTATTGCACGAAATGTTGAAAAAACATATGAAATGATGGAGCTCAATGAGCATTACTCTCTCGAACTCTTTTCTTGGCATGCCTTTCGTTTGAGCCAACCTCCAAAAGGCTACAAAAGTGTGTCCGTTGGTGTTACACGTCATGTACGTGGCCTTCCATTGGCTTTAAAATTGATAGGCTCCAATTTGGCACATAGAAACTTAGAGGAATGGAGACAAACATTGAAAAAATATAATCAAATCCCAGGAAGAACAACACATGACATACTGAAAATAAGCTATGATTGCTTACAAGATGATGCTAAGCCTATTTTCGTGGACATTGCTTGTTTCTTTAAAGATGAGAACTTGGAATTTGTTGAAGACATACTAGGAGCGTGTTATTATGGGACAAGGTTTTATATTGAAGTACTTGTTGATAAATCTCTGATAACCGTTGATGATAATGGTCGCTTAAAGATGCATGATCTAATACAACAAATGGGTAGAGAGATTGTTAAGCAAGAAGCACCCTCAAATCTTGGCAAATGTAGCAGGTTATGGTATTATAAAGACGTGCTTAATGTACTACGTAAAAATTTAGTAAGACTCCTAAATTTATCTATTTCCTTATATAAATTAAATTGTGAAAATTTTACAAATATCTTATAATATTACTTTTTTTAAACTTGCATTATAGGGAGGCAATGATATTGAAGGAATATTACTTGATCCACCTCAACAAGAAGAAGTGAAATGGAATGGTTTAGCCTTTGAGAAGATGACTAATCTTCGGATTCTTATTATCCGAAATACCCAATTTTCCACAAGTCCTAAGTATCTTCCCAATAGCTTGAGATTGCTTGATTGGAAGGGATATCCTTCTATGACTTTACCACCGGATTTTTCTCCTTCAAAATTAGTTTGCTTCAAGTTATATGGAAGTCTTTTCAAATTGGAAGAGCCATTCCAGGTACTTGCTTCACTCTTTTATTCTTTGATCAAAATTCTTGAGAGCCATGATGTTCTAAGAATCAAAGCATAAATTACTTTATCACTCCTTGGATTTTTTATTATCTCACTTTTTTTTTTTTTGAAGCAAAGGGGATCTTACAGAGATTCATTAATAGATTAGATGATCTAAAGGGAGGCTATAATATTATATTCGAAAGATAATATTTCTTCAGACAGTTGATGTTAAGTTAATTAAATAATCTTAGTTTTTGTTTTGCAGAAGTTTGAATATGTGACATATATGAATTTCTGGCAGCGTGAATTCATAAGAGAAGTACCTGATCTGTCGCATTTTCAAAATCTAAAAACATTGACATTTCACGAATGTCGCAATCTGATCAAAGTTCATGATTCGGTGGGATCTCTCCGTAAGTTAATCAAATTAGATGTTAGTAAATGCACCAAACTTAAACGCTTCCCACGTGAAATCAACATGCCATCTCTTCAGGAGCTTACGCTCAGTAATTGCAAGAGTCTTGCCTACTTCCCACAAATAGTTGGAAGGATGGATGCAGTAACAGGTATTTATGCAGGAGGCTCTGCTGTTAAAGAGCTTCCACCTTCTATTGGAAATCTTTAGGCGCTTGAATCTTTAGTTATAAGGTCGTGCAAAAGTCTTAGGGAGCTTCCAAACAGCTTATTGACTTTGCAAAATCTTAGCAAGCTTGAGTTGGGAGGCATGCAACCACGTAGTAGAAAATCTTGGAAGAAATTAATGCAAGAGAGCCAACCATCTATTAGTTGTACAAACTTAGAATACTTGGCTCTGGAAAACAGTGGCCTTTTGGATGAAGATGTTGATCTTATCCTAAAATGTTTTCAGAAAATGAACGATTTGGTTCTGTCAAGGAATGATTTTGTGTCACTTCCTGAGTGCATTAAGGAGTGTGCTAATCTGTACAAATTAGCAATAGATGGCTGCAAGAGGTTAAGACACATTCCTGAGCTACCATCAGGGTTGCTGGACATATTTGCAGAGAATTGCACATCATTATCTACGGAGTCGTCAGGTCGTTTATGGTCTCAGGTTTTTCTCATGCCTTTGATAATTTTGATTTTTCGTATTGGGGGTATGAATTTTCTAGAAATCATGCAAATTTAAATTATTCTTATTATTGTGGGTTAAGAAATCTTCAGCATTTTGTTGTGTTTGATGATTAATACTCCCTCTGGTCCTTTTCATAACTTACCCCCCCCCCCCCCTAAATATTGTTTTTAAAAAAATATAAAACCCCTTCCCCTACTAGTGGTCCTCCTCACTCGGTCCTTTTTATATACATCCACCCCCCCCAAAAAAAAAAAAATTTGTTTTTAAAAAAAATATAAAACCCCTTCCCCTATTAGTGGTCCTCCTCGCTCGGTTTAGGCTTACTTTGACGGCGTAATTCCTCGTAGGTGATTATCTAATGCTTTTTTGTGTGGTCCCTTCCTCCTACCCGTGATCCCTAATGCTTTTTCACTCGGTATAAAACACCCTCCTGTATTGATGATTAGATAGAAACTGCCATGCATGTGGGTGAGAGAGAAAGGAATCCATTTGAGTCTACATGTTTGGATTTTGATCCTTTGTTTGGTTTTTTAGCTCGGTTTTCCCCTTCATTCTCTTGTTTCATCCCAAAATGACGACAAAGAGGGTCATTCCTGCCAATTCATCCCCGAGTATATTCAGTATCTATATCTACTATATATAATACAAAAGACCCACATATATTAATTGTTGTATCATAAAAATCAAATTATTGTATCTCATGTATATCAATCATATAATTTTATCGATCTTTGCAAGTTCGTTCTAAAAGTATGATTCTCTGTTCTTACAATAACGTTTCTCTATTTTATGTAATGATGTTTTAATAATTAATACGTATATCCTCTTCTCTTTGATTTGTTTTATGCATTGATTTGAGGAAAATAAATTTAGGATTTAGTTAAAAAAATTGTGATTTATAATATGGGGTTTGTGGTATGCAATTTGTGATATGAAATTTGTGAATTAATTCATACTCTTTTTAGGTGATTATTATGGGGAAAAGTACTACTATTGATGATACTTATTTTACCTACATTGAAAAGAAATTGTTTTAAGTTTTAACAAGGATTAAAAATTATAGATGAATAAAAACTTTTAGGAAAACAGGTGGGATAAAACCTAGATAAGGGAAAAAGAGTACGGCGTGTATCGACTCCCCTCTTGATTACTTGTTAATTTGACATAACTTATCAATATCAATACTATTCGTGCACGAACCTCATGAGGTTTTTTGGAATAAGTTATGTCTCGATACTCTTCTGGAGTATCTACTTCCTTTCGACATGTCAATCTATACTCATGTATTCAAGCTACACCCAAGAGTACACTGTTCTCCCCATATTTCAGGCGGATAGAGTTGTACAGTCAAAGTATAACCCTAAGACATAGTGATAGATGACATCCTTCTTTAATATGATCATCTAAATTATTGCTCCAATTTATTCATAATATTGGAACCGAATAGTTACTCATGCTTCAGGCATGTCACAAATTGGAGCATTTTTATGCTGGAATATGAGATTTAATAAATCTCATTTAGGTCGATAATTTATCCGGCAAAAATAACATGAATGCATTACCTGATGAACTTCTGGTTCATACTTCTTTATTTGAGGATATATACTTTACTATAATAATGCATTCCATGTATTCACTTCTCCAGCTATTTAATTTCTCCCCCTCATGTTGAGAAAACAATGTCTAATATATAAGTCTCCTTAATCCATTTATTTCCTTTAGAAACATCATTTTGTTTCATATAGAGATAAACAAGAAAAAGAAAGTCCTTATACAACATTTATCTCAATTTTCTTTCTAATTCCATCTATGTGCATTGTGGTGGATTAATAATCATTGCACATTCAACCCTTTTAAGGAGGAATTTGTCTCGGCCCGACCTAAAGCCAATTATTTTGGGAGAATTTTGTTGGCTTATATAAATGCTGCAATATATAATATCAAATATACCAACATAGTATTTTGTTCTCATAAGCATTAATCCAGCTCTCTATGGATGCTTTAATATATGATTCCTGGATCATATCATCTGGAAATTGCGCGCTTAATTTATTCAAATATCAAACATTATTGCAAACTTCATGTTGCAATCATTTATGCAAACTTCAGGTTGCATTCTTACAAACTTCTGGTTGTAAGCTAATAATCTCACATGTAACCATCTTATAGATGCATCTTTCAAAATTTGTATGGTTTACATGTCATTTCAATGGGCCCATATAGATCTGTTTGATATATTTCAGAGATCCATTACCAATCATGACCTATGATATTCACATAGTCATTTTTATTTGAGAACAAGCAGCACATAATTATTCTTGAACAATATGTTGGTTATTTATGAAGAATCTTCTGGTTCATGAATGAATGTCAATACATAATCTCATTTGTATTCTATATATATGACTCGGATGATCAAACAAGTCATGCCAACAATACATTTATTTGGATCAGCAAACTTCGGGGTTTCTTTGTAACATATAACTCAACCAATCACAAACTTTTCAATTTTCATAAAATTATGATTTAAATCATAATCTGACATACATTCTTGGGAGATCTATTTGACTTTGTGTGAGAAGTATATAACTGTTCAAAAATTAGCTCACACTTATATTATAACTCACACTTGTTTTGTGTTTCAAAATTATTTTCAAATTCTTTAAACCTTGAAAGGAAAATTTATGTTAATTCTTCAGGAATAAACATATATTATTGCATCACTAGATAATCTCACACAGATAACTTAGTCTACCACATATAAATACTCATGATCAAAATAATTTAGAATCACACGATTTAGAATCACACACATGATTCTCATGGCAATAAATTTATGATATGTAATCATAATAAATTTAAATAATAATAACAAATTAAATGTCATATTACCTTGTAGGCTTATTCTTTATTTTGAGCCTTCGCTTCAATAATTCTCTGTAGCTCATTGCCATTTTACTGACAAAAATTGAATTTGTATTAACAAACTTCTAGTTTGTATTTACAATCCCTATATTAAAAGTTATAAACTTCTAGTTTACAAAAGCATACATTTTCTATATTATATCTATTTCTGCAGATATCTTATAGAGTAATCAATACATAATTTTGTTTCTTTCAGGGTAAAAAAAAAAATTAGCTCTTCCGGAGCCTTCAATCAAATGTATTCTAATGTGATTAGAATACGAACTTAAAACCTTATGGCTTCAGGCCATTTAAAATTCATGGCTAAGAAACTCTTTCTATCGGGATATGATCAGAACATAATGCATTTTAATGCAACATTGATCACAAGGTTCACAAAATTCATATACTAGATTCATAGAGCAACCTTAGCCATATTTTCACATAAACATTAGTCCTCAATCATACCATATTAATTCTAACATTCTTCATACCACAAGGTATTCAGATCTTAAATCAAGAAGTTTCAAATTTTCAAATATTTACCAGAAACTCACCCTTCTCGAGATTAATATCATCTTAGCACGCTTACGATCAGAATTTCATTTTCAAAAACCAGCCTGACATCTCGAATCAGCTGCTCATCCAAGATAGATTTCCCGGAGATACGATCATAAAATAATCACTACGAGGCGTACAAAAATCCAAACGGTACAAAACTAGCAACTACTAGGTTGCATTAGGTTTCATTTAGGGAGCATTAGGGTGCGGTCAGTAAATTCCCAAATGATCAAAAGTCTACACAATTCTGAGCTAACGACAGATTAGGATACGGCGTTGCTTAATTAAAAATAAATCTAGACGTTACAGGCTCAGCTATAAATCGAGGAAGACGAAGGGTAAATGCCTTACTCACCATCAAGTTTTTCAAAACTTCAGCATACCCATTTCGCATTCATACCTTTCTCTATATCTTTCATATTATCTTTAAACATGGCCGGTCCAAGTAACTTCATTCAGTTTCCGAGTCATATAACTCATTCTTTCTTGAAGCTTTACTACATGACAATCGGTCTAACAAGTTGGTGACTTGTCTAACAATGTACCATATCATTATTCTTCTTTACCTCCCCAAAATCCCGTAGGAGTGAACATTCCACCATCCGGCACAATGATTCATGTTCCAACTTCGCTCCAAGGATTCAAGATTCTATCCCCGTGGTTACGAATAGAAAAGAATCAAGCGGGTCCATCAAAACGACTTTGTTAAGAGATGTCGTAATATGAATGAGAACTTATGGAGTCTACGATGCAATCTCAACCAAGAAATCCTGTTTCCATCTTGACCGAGACATCTAACCGATTTTCATGTGGTTGCCGCCATGTTTCAAGGGAAATCATTCATACCAATGGACTTCAATATCATAAACTTGAAGTTCATGGGAGGATTTGTATGATAAGTATTTGTCTTTCACCGGGGACGTACAAGGAGGTTTCTCCCGGACCTCAAATGTTCGATTTTGGTAAGAAAAATATAGAAGAAATCAAATATTTTCTGAATAGTTATTGTTTGAATCAAAACTCTTTAGGGTATGTCCGGGTGTCGATCCCTATCGCCTACTATGAGGCTCTTAGTGTTGGTTTGGAATGGACCAAAACTCAAAATGAACCCATCGGTAATACATTTCCAACCACTACTGAAAACATAACCAATAAAGGTAAAGAACCCATGGTTGTAAATAATAATCCTCCTATCCCTATACATAATAATCCTTTAGTCCTCATACCTAGAGATTCATATAGGTCAAGGGCTGAACAAAACATTAGGGGTGAAATACTATCAATAGATGATCTAAAAGACTTCTTCCATTTACCTCAACAAGAGGCGGCTAAACGAGTCTCGTTTATGCAAAAATATTGTACGAAAACATGTAAAAGGGAGGAATACACGGCCTTACGTAAAGGTTCGAACTACCATGAGTCGAATTGCGGGATTGAAAAGAACGCTTTCCGGTGATCCTGTCTCAAGAGCAACCGCGAAAAGAGAAATTAGTAGACTTAAACATGAGATGGTCGTAGCTTGTGGTGGGATTGTACCAACTGTTGCTCTTGATATTTGAAATAGCATTCTTTATTTTATTTTGGTAAATAGGTCACATTCTAATTTTCTTTTCGGTCCAACATTCATGATCTATTAATTTCCGAATATGGAGTGCTCTATAATTTACTTCTCAAATCCCATTATACTAAGAAAAAGAAGAGGATGCATGAGATACTTCTTCACGTTCCTTCTTTCGGCGCATGCGTGTGTTGAAGACAATCCATTTGTTTCTTCTAATCACTTGTCCTTCCTTCTCTCCATTTTCACACCACCTCTCTTCCATGACCGCTTGGTGATTTTATATTTATGACATGAGCGGAGTGGGTTTGACGGCGAGAAATGAAAAATAGTTTTTTTTATTCATTATATATTAGGTTTTCCTTTATTGTATTTCAACGTCGGGAATCTCACTTTTTATTTATGATATGATGTAACTTTTTTACTTTTGCTCCTTGTCATCAAAATTAGAAGAAAAACCGAGAAGTTCTGAGAAATTCTCATTCAAAAAGTATGTTTTGAATGTTTCCACCACTAGGTGGCACATAATAATATATTTATAACAATGTACTATTTTTTTTATTCATTATATATTAGGTCTTTAACCACTTTTGGGTCCACCACTAGGTCGATATATAAAACATTTGATATATTTGTTTTATTTTTACCCTCAATTAATTGCATGTCTCTCTCATCCCTTTTTCCACTCATTCTCTCCATAAATAAGGGTATGCTTGGAGAAAATTACATTTCTTGCCCATTTATTACTTTTAACTAATTTTAACCAACAATTTGATTTGCGTGAATTGAGTAGTTGTTACATATAAAAAAGGATCGGAGAGATTATTCATTTTAAATCCATATGGAAGGATATAAAGATCACATTGAATATCTTAATTGAGAGTGTTGCTTTATTTGTTGTTTCTAAATCTGAAAACGCCTTGGGTCTCTACTATTTAGATAAATCATGCAAAAGAGGGATCTCGCGTGGCAATCATTATGAACAACGTTTCCTAATTGGTTCGACTATTGCTCCAAAGGAGGCACATTGTCTCTTCGTGTACGTGGGAAAATTTTCCCTCGTGTTTTTGTCGCATTTGAGCTTGGCAAAGCAAAGACAAGAAAGAGTCGCGTCTTCCAAGTTTTTATGAGAATCAACGGTCGTAAAATGCCATGGTTAGAAAGTGATGTTCCTTATGAGCCTGATGAAACTAGACAAGGGAGTGTGGATCTATTTTTAGGTAAGCAAGGTCATGTGAGTTTATTTGGTTTACTTCAGAATTTTAGGGAAGATGAGTTGGAGAGACTTGACAAGTTTCTGGAATTGGATTGGAATGATGTTGACATACAAGTTAGGTGTAACTCACCAGACATGTCCATAGTTAGTTGTGGGATTTTTGTGGATAAGCAACAAACAGACATGGAGAATATTGGCTTCGTGCCTCCTAGGGTTTTCTCATTGAATTCTTCAAGAACATCACTGAAACGAAAAGCCACAGCTTCTCCTCTTAATGAATCAGCCGAGAAGCTCTTGAGAAATTTCAAGGCAGCTGATAAAGGAAAACTCAAGAGAGGGACAAAGTGAGCATATATTTTCTTTTACTGATTGTCGTTTAATTTTAATGTTTTTTTTCTTATTTTAATTTTGTGTTCCTTTCATGTATTGTAGGAGGAGAAAACGACACCAAGTTCTTCATTCGTGGTACAAGATGTTTTATCCAATGGGCAAGCATTTTTGGAGATTTCTATACTATTAGCTCTCAAAGTTACATAATTGCTGCCCTATTTTAGTAAATTAATTAAAGAAAGGATTTTTTTTTTTTTTTTTTTTTTTTGGTTTTGTTTTTGGAATCAAGATGGTTAGTTTCAATGTCATTGTGCATGGAAATTCACGCCTATGACGAAAAGAGTAGTACTATATTTAATCAATTTTATCTCATGTTTCACTTCTCAATGTCATATATTATAGAAATTAAACTTGGTAGAATTGCTAAAATTGTCGTCATTTTGTTCAAACGTACCCTTACAGAACCATATATATAATTATTAAAGTAAATAATTATATTGTTCTAAATGTTATCATGTCAAATAATGACACTGCAATGGTTTTAAGAGCTGAGGGGCTATATTGTTCCAATGAATTAGTTTATATAGCCAGTACTACTTAATTATGATGAAAATGAATGTTTATTGCCCAATCGCTTTTGGTACAATTCGGTAGTAACAATTTCTTCTCGATATGCACTTGTGGTTAAGTGGCTGAGATTTTGATTAATCGTTTTCTTGCATATAATAGAGCTGTATATAATCAAGACAGATATTTATGTTCAAAATTTAAAGCTTGAAGGCAGTATTAGGTACAAAGTTAAGAATTTAAAGCAATAACAAGTTTCCGTTGGCAAAAGAAGAAGAAACAATAAGTTCTATTAAGATATACCATTTTATCGTCATAAAAATATCACCAATTCAATTTTTATATAAATATATAATAAAGCATAAAAAATAAAATACAAACTACTCATAAAATTGTAATTAAAATCCTTTTTCAATTAACTTACAGTTGGCTATATCAATTGACTAATTGTAATGTATTATTTACGTACCTAGCTAATAGTACAAAAATCTCCAAGGACGCTTACCCATTGAAAAAAAGAACACAGATTTCTCTTATAACACCGGGGAAGAAAAACTTGGTGTCATTTTCTACTCCAACCATATATGAAAGGTTGGCAAAAAAAAAAAAAACAATAAACACAAATCTTGAAACGATAAGTAGTATGAAGTAGATGTTCACCTTATATATTATCCCTTATTTAGTGTTATTGAGTTTCCCTTTATCAACAGCCTTGAAATTTCTCAAGAGCTTCGTTGTTGGCTGATTCATAAGGAGAAGCCAAGCAATCAAGCAAAGAAGACTTGAACTGGACATTCTCATGCATGTTCGTTGTTGGCTGAATTGTCTTCATAACTCATAGTAAAATACGGATACAATTCTTCCTTAAAATTCTTGAGTTTATCAAATAAAAACTTACATATGACGTTGCTTTTCACTTTCAGGATCATCACTTGTTATCCATGGCATTATTTTAATAAAGGGATCTATATGATAAAGCAGAGATAGAAGAATTCTTTTTGTTCTGGATCATGTGGATGAGAATGAATGATTGCACCATATTTTGATAAGCTATTTCATGGTATATTAGGGGATTTTATCATTATTTTTGGACTTAAATTGCATTAATTATGATTAATTGTGATTAAAGTTATTTGCATGAAATTAAGGTTAAAAAGGGATTAAAAATATCATATATTTCAATATTTACCTTAATTGATTGATTTTGTTTTTTAATATAAGGTATTACATTTTTTGTTTATTTTCTTTACGTATTATTTTAGAGAAAATTACAGGGGGAAAAAAATCTAAAACGTCTATCAACTGCTGAATTAATGTTGCTGAAAGAAAGAGAAAATTACATGAAAGGGCCCCTAACTTCTAAAATTGCAAAAAATCCCCAAAATTCGAAAACAACGTTTTCTAACCTTTGAAATCTGATTTTAGGGCTCTTGGTTGGGGGAAGAAAAGGGGAGCCAACACTTTGAGCACCCCATTCACCATAAGGCGTCGAATTTGAGGGCTAAGGTGGAGAGTTTTGAAGAGACGAAAGGATACGGATAATGCTATGACCGTCAATGATTTCCTTCCTCAGTACCATCTATAGAAAGAGTAGAGTGAGCAGAGGAAAATGACAAAGTAATGAATGAGGGAGAATTCACAGTACATCTACTGTGTTATATCCGTGTGTATATAATGTCCAGAGTGTAAATTTCTGGAGTACACAGAGAACCGTATTTAGCCAATTCAGTTTACATTGAATCTAACAGAATTGGTTATATTAGTCTAACTACAACAGAAGTAGTTAGGCTTAGTCTATCTGTTACAACTGAGTGCATGACTAAATATTCTAACATCCCTTGTCAAACTAAGGTACATCCACAACACCTAAATGTTTCTTAAACATGGCAAAGCACCGACGAGTAATGGGTTTGGTGAAGCCATATGCAATTTGACATGAAGCGGGGATATGACACATGAATATATCGACGAATAGCATGTTCTCAAACAAAATGCAAGTCTAACTCAAGATGTTTAGTTTGAGCATGAAGGATAGGATTATCAATCGTTTAAACAGCACTTTGATTGTCACAAAATACCCTTGGAACCTAAACAAGGAAAATATTCAACGCACGTAAGAGGGACCGAACCCATAAGACTTCACTAACAATAGAGGCCATGCTACGATATTCGGCCTCAGTGCTGGAAAGAGACACGGTAACATGCTTTTTAGAGGACCACGAGATAAGATTAGGTCCAAAATAAACACAATAACCAGTAAATCATTTTGGGATTTGCGACGGATTCAAATTCCATTGCAAATCCTTTAGGATTTGCGACAGGAATCGTATTCCGTCGCAAATCTCACGATTTGCGATGGAAATTTTGGTTTTCGTCGCAATTGCGACAGTTGTTTTTGCGACGACGAAATCCGTTGCAAACAAATTTTGCGACGGAAAATCCCTTTTTTGCGATGGATTTTTTCTGTCGTAAAAACTGACTTTTTTTTGTAGTGAGACCAGTTTTAGTATAGCCATGAAAGAGTTCTTTACGAGTTTGTAGATCCTTGATAACATAGACATTAGAAAAGAAAGTAATAAGAATGTTATTATCAAGACACAAATGATAAATACTCAACAAATTCTTAGATATAGATGGAACATGTAGGACATCAATTAAACGAAGAGTAAATGCAAGAGAAACATGAATAGAAGAATTTCCATAACAACTAATAGATAAACCAAAGGCATCACCAACAGAAATGGAGCTATGTTTAATTCTACCTGACTTATCAGAGATATCTTGATCAGCATGAGTCACATGACTCGAGACACCCAAATATAAGTGCCAATTAGAATCCATTACAGATTAGTGGAAACAACGTTCGCACTCTGAGACTTATTACCACCATTGTTGTTCGAAATAGTAGGAGATTGAAAATCATCATCATAATGATACCAACATGACCAAGCTTCATGGCCAACCTTCTTACAGATCTGACATGGACTAGCAGATCGATTAGACGAATCAGAAGAAGAAGAACGAGACATACCATTAGAATTGCCATGAGGTCGATTCTAGCTACCATGACGACCTCCACATCATCTATGAGAGATGCCACATCCAAAACCACGAGCATGAACAATATTGGCAGTGATTTTAGGCACTCGATGATGCCGCTCAAGATGAGTTTCCTGAGCAAGAGGAAAAGCTCCAATCTCATTATCAGAGTATGGCTCCTTTTAGGAGGTTACAAATGTGATGAAAGGATCATAAACTTCAAGTAATCCTTCAAGAATTTGATCAACATAATCCGATTCAAAGATCAAATGTCTAATAGCAACAAGTTCATCAACAATGCCTTTCAATTTCAACAAATAGTCATTGATAGACAAATTCTGCAATTTAATGGACTTCAGAAGAGTTTTGAGTTGTCGAAACTTTGCCTTAGTCTGAGAAGTAAAGTGAAGTTGAAGCTTTGCCTAAATCTTCAGAGATGAATCACACCTACCAATACGAGTAAGAACTCCTTCAGACATTGAGCAGGTCATCCACGACATCAGGAGGTGACCTTGACACTGCCAGTCAAGAAAGGCTGAATTGATCATAAATCCATCGATGTCATTACCTGTAGCTAGATATTAAGCCGGTAGGAGAACATTGCTATTGATAAGCTATTGCAGATCGTGACCTCTAATGGCTAAGATAGTTATGCTCCTCAAGCACTATAGAGACGAGATGAGAGAATGTAACAATATCTTTGCATTGAATGGTGTAGAACCCGATGGATCCAAAAGCTTGTGAGGTTTTGGGTATGGAGTCTGATGGTTGAGAAGAAGAAGAAGAAGAAGAGATAATTGGCTTCGATGCCATGTAGAAAGAGAAAAGTTAGCAGAAGAAAATGACAAAGTAATTGTTATGGACCTGTATAATGGGCCCAACAGAGGTTAGGCCCAACAAGAGCACTTTATGACAAGATCGTCCTCAATCAGGTAAAATGTCAATTATCCCACGATCATGCCTATAATCCCTGAGAGTGCAGGCAGTGTAAGACCTGACTATCACCCAAGAGGGGGGGGTGAATTGGGTGTCTGATTAAAAACTTGATACTTTGAAAATCTTGTGTTTTCTAAATCAACAGTTAGATATTCAAATAAACATATACTGGAAATATAAGAGATAAGGGAAGAGAATATGCAAAATGTGATTTATCTTGGTTCGGCCCAAACCTTGACCTACGTCCGGTCCCAAGCTCCACTTGAGATTTTCAATCCACTATCTTCTTTCAACTTGATTACACGTTCTGTACTTGAAGTAATCCTCTCACTAGGATTCACTCCCCCTTACAAACTGTAATCAATACACCTACTTGATTACACGTTCTGTACTTGAAGTAATCCTCTCATTAGGATTCACTTCCCCTTCTTTTTATATAATATATGAGCTAGATTGAGGGTTGATTTTATTCTTTTTTTTTTTTGGTTGGTAAAGCTGGGATGGAGAATATTGCAAAATCCTAACCAGCAGATGTGCTTGCATATTTTGAAGGTGAGGCGGTATATCGATGGAGATTTGGTGCATGCAACAAAGGGAAGAAGCCAAGCTTCACGGATATGGTCCTGTAGTATTGACAATGGAATGGATTCTAGGTAAGAAACTATTCTCACCTTGCCTTTTTGAAACTTTGAAATATATGAAAGTGGCTGATTTAATTTATTGATCGTGGGTGGGATTTATCATATCGTTGAATTATATTTAGGACGTAAGTACCATCCCTCATGTATCGTTGAGGCAAAAGAAGCCTACTTTACTATCAAGCGTGGTAAACAAACATCCCTCATGTTCTCGTTTGCCTTCCATTAAGAAAGTATATTTCATGAGAAAAAAGATCATCTTACATATTTCTGTCTCCTTTGTTTGGTTTGGGATACTTTCCACTAAGAAGTGCATTAGTCGTTGCTCGTTTCCAACTAGCATAGTTGGTCCCTTTCAGTGGGTGGGAAACTAAGAGATCTCCTCGTCTATGTATACTTCCAAGTTGATAGCATATGGGTTTCTTATAGCTTCCATCTTTCTTAGTCTCTTGAATGCAAGCAAGGCCAACTTCATCTCTTTTTCTGTATAGCAGAGACAGTTCTTTTTGTTTTACTAAAGGGGAGCTGAGGTACGTCCAATTTATAGACTTCTAACCTCATATTCTTAAATGGGTATCTTCTCTCATGGCCAACCAGAAAAGATTCGAAAATTAACATGTGAAAAATGTATTGTTGTTATATACATTGAATTGAGTTTATCTATATCTATATGGCCCTCTGGCGATGCATGATTGCTAGTTCTTCTGGACCCCCTGACTACTTTTTGACTGACTTCCCTGCATCTACTGCCCATTGTGATTCAAGAGAGAAAATTAGCTCTGAATAGTTCTGAAGGCATTACATGAGTAGTCACAAAAATGGGAACCTTGCATTTTGTCATATACAAACAATTATCACAATTCTTTATGAAGAAATATCTTGACAAATTATAGCCAGAGAGAGAGAGAAGAAAACCTTGCATCTTGTCTAAAATTTTCCATCGAAAACTATTCAAGAGATGTCTCCAGCGACAGTTATCCTGTGAATTGTAAGGCAAGACTACTACAATATGTTATACAGAAAAGTAGTAATAGCATTGCAAGGTATGCGAGGTGTAACATAACTCCCAATATAAAGCCACAAAAATTTATTATTACTTTTTGAAAATCTTCAAACTTTTACATTTAACATTATATAAAACCTCATAAATGAGAATTACATGAATTTTTATAGCTTTATAATTGGTTCCCAACCTCTCTATTCAATTCTATCTAAAGAATAGATTATATACATATTTTAAGAAGGACACTAATGGGTCATGAATATATAATAGCTAGGTTTTGAAGGGTTCACGGTAGGGTCATAATCGAATTTTATGGATAGAGTCTAGTGGTCAATCATCGATGCATATCTTTTCCAACGTAATACTCACCTCTCTCTCTCTCTATATATATAAAATTTCAAGTTTTAATGATGCTTTTTAAGAAGTGGGACTTTGTTAAATTGTTTTCCCTTGTTATAGGAAGCAAGTGTTCTGTAGAAAATATTTCTCAAAATTTGATTCTTATTTTAAATTTAAACCCTGCATTATTAATGTGCATCAATTTAAGGATTTAGAATATTATTGTTCAAAAACTTTATATTTAAAGGAAGTCGACGTAAATACTGGTTGCTTGCCAGTAATGGAGAATTTGGCTTCTAGTTGGCACATAAGAAAGATCATTCTTTCTATTTTTGTGTTTCAAATTAAAGTGTTGTTTCTACAATGGATTTATTGTACATTTTCCACAACTTAATTATGTGATGAATTGATTTATTGAGTCATATTGTTCAGTTTTTGAAGTTTAACAAAATTAATAATTTAAATTACGTGTTAGAAAAATTATGTAAAATTATGTTTAAAAATAGCAAAATCATTTTATTTTGATGACACTAAAAATTTTGCATTCAAACTGAAGTATAAAATAATATTCTATTCCCGTTGGATTGTCCCGAAATGGTATGGAATTGAGTTCTGACATATTATTACATTGCTTATAAGTTGAAAGTGACCTGACTTTGGCAATTTGCAGAGGGACCATTTATTCTTAGCTCTTTAATTATATTAATTTCTCTTGCTACGTATAAAATTTTTTTATTGGTTTATACATTTTTATTAAATGGTTTGTGGCTTAATAAAAAGTAATAGAGAGAGATTAAGAAAAATGATATTTAGAGGAATCATTGAAAATATTTTTTAAACAAATAGAATTTTTTAAAATATGACTTTTAATAATGGGGACGTTTAATCTATATAACTAACTCCAACTAATCTAATGAGATAAAAAATTTGTACGTTATTGTGGTATATTTAACTAAACATTTGTTTTAGTCCTTCACCTATAGAATCTTTTTTATTTTGATCATCCATAAATTATCTTTTTATTTTTTATTTTGATTCTCCATCCCCAACAAAATCCTTGCATATCAGAGCCATTGTTGATACTCCCTCCGGTCCTAATTATAGGAAAGCACTTTTGTAGTACAATTTATATTACAAAAGTGCTCATATAATTAGGACCGGAAGTAGTATATTGCAGGTTGACGTGACAATCAATTGGTGATGTTAGCTTATCAAAATTGCGCCATTTTAATGAAAACAAAGGTAAAACGGCATCGTTTTGTAAGTAACTTTTTTAATTAAAAATTTTATAATCAGTTAGAGAGAAAATTATTTTAAAAAAAAACAAAGAAGTTTTTTTTAAAAAATTATCAGAATAT
Source organism: Acacia melanoxylon (assembly GCA_019022615.1). Taxonomy (NCBI): domain Eukaryota; kingdom Viridiplantae; phylum Streptophyta; class Magnoliopsida; order Fabales; family Fabaceae; genus Acacia; species Acacia melanoxylon. Next base: position 4,454,418 of record JAFJYJ010000042.1, read on the forward strand.
TTTGGTTCAAAATTTTAATAGTCTTTCTAGAAAAATAAATAAATATCTTACAATAAAAAATTATTAAAAATAAAATCAAAATAAATTTTTTAAAATAAAAAATTAAGAATAAAATAATATTATAATTCTGTAAAAATATAAAATAAATATTTTAAAAAATCATAAACTAAAAAATTTAAAATAAAATTTTATATTTTAATTCTAAATATTTTATTAATTTAAAAAAATTAGCTATCAACATTGTTAAAATTACGTTACATTCTAGTGTATTTTCAGAATTAAAATAATTTATGTTTTATAAAAATTAAAATTAAAAAAGTGATATAAAAAATTTATACAATTATGTTAAAAGATTTAAATAACTGCAGGACCTGGAAATTATGATCATTTAAAACAATTGCAGGGCTGCCTTTCGCTGAAGCATATAATATGATTTTCAACTGCGGAGCTGCACCTCTTTTTCTAATTTATTTACTGTATATCTTTTGACATAGTTTGTAACAATTTTTATCCTAATTTTATTAAAATTTTCAAAATACTATTAAACTTTTGTGAAAATTGTAATAAAGGACCTAAGAAAAATAATATTTATTAAGAAGGACTATAAAAATAGTACCCCCTCCGGTCTTAATTATAGGAGCTATTTACCAGAATTTGGAGGGATTAAGGAAGGAAGTTAAATTAGTTAATTATGTGTATTTTCCTAAAATACCCTTACCCAAAATTTAAAATGACATTAAGGAAACACTTGTTGAAAGGAAGATGTTATTGTAGAGTCAAGCACGCAACCACTAGGCCCAAAGCTAAAGTTAGTCGGGGGTGTAAATATATTTCTTTAAGCTTTCCCAAAGTTATGATGATTAAGAAAAGTTATTAAAAGTCAAAATAAATGTATGCAGCCGGGCAAATATATATATATATATATATATATATATATATATATATATATATGGCTAATGATTGATTCATCCTATATTAATTTTTTCATATCAAATTGCAAGAACGATATATTGAGAGTAAACTAAAGAAACTTACGTGGCCGTGTAAATGAAACAGGAACCTATCACACAAACAATTAATTAATTATTGTGGAAGAAGTATTAGTAGGGGTGATATGAGAAAAAATTGACAAAAGTTAAAACTTGCTCTTATAATTAGGACCAAAACCAACTCTAAATTTTGCTCTTATAATTAGGACCGGAGGGAGTAATTTTTTTGAAGGACCAAAAATTAAAACATTAGAATAGAAAGACTAAATTGCTCATGTATTATCTCCAAATCCTCATACCTGTCACTACAACTAATAAACACTATTAAATCAACTAATATGAAGAAATGTTGACTCCCCTACACTCACACTACTAATTATTTAAAATTAAACATTATCTGAAGAAAATAGATGAAAAAACAAATGGTAGAGCTCCTTTTCACCATATCTCTATCCGTAGGTGTTATTCTTCAATTGAAGCACATTCTCATTGCTTTTTAACCATAATTAACTTCGTACGTAGGCGCTCAATCTTCTGTTGCTACCTTTCTTCATGATCAAGTTCCCATTTGAATGTACCATAAAATTAACTCTCGTTGTTCAAAGCAAATCCCAACTCCCCAGTGAGGGTGAGCTCTCGTGAGAATGCCGATTTTCTCCTTTGTCGAAGCGTCCATCTCGTCTAATCGGAGCGTTTTTCTCCGACTGAGAGGAATCTCTACTCATCTAGGTTCTCTCTTCGCGAATCCTTTCATCTACCTGATTTCCTCTTCTTTTTCAATTTGGGGATTTCTGCATTTGGGGGTTTTATTGTTTCTTGTTGATTTCTGAGTACTAGATAGAGATCACTATGAATGATCTTAATGAATACGCACTACATTGGGATGATGAGGAATCAAAGTCTGGAGGTTATGGACTAGTCGGCAAGATGGTTTCGAATTGGCCGATTAACCGAACTACTTTCAGGAAATTGTTAGCCAAGAGTCGGAATGTGAGAGGCAAACTAGAAATTGGATTCTCAGGACAATGTCTATACATTCTAGTTCGAAAACAAGCAAGAGCATGAGCATATTCTTCGTTGTTTGTCACTATTCATCATGAGATTGTCAGATAACAAAAAATTCATTGAAGAATCTGTTAGAGAAGATATAAGAAACGTGATTAGGGGCAATGTAGTCTTTCTATTTTAATGTTTTAATTTCTGGTTCTTCAAAATAATTACTATTTTATGGTCCTTCTTAATAAATATTATTTTCCTTAGGTCCTTTATTATAATTTTTCCTAAACTTTTTAAATAAAATATAAAAATTTTATTTTCTTATTCTAAATATATTATTTCAAAAATGAGTTAATTTAGTTTGAAAATATAATAAAATATTATATACTGTTTATAATTTAATTTTTAAATTTGTATTGTTTGTACAATATTATTAAAATATTTAAAATTAGAATATCTTAATTAAAAAAATTTAAATTAACATATTTATTTTAAATATTTTATTTTTATTTTATCTTTTAGAAGAGTTGTAATAATTTTTCTAAAATTTTTATTTTTTTAAGAATTTATTAAAATTTTTGAAATCGAATATCCTAATAATTTTTTAAAATGTCTTGATTTTTAAAATATTCTTAATTAAAAAAATTAATTATTTACTTGTTTTTCCTTTATTTTAAATAAAGTCACACTAGAGTTAACATGTTTTTCTTTTATTCTGATTTTTGCCTTCATTTTGTTACATCAACAATTAATTATTAAGTTACTTTGTGTTGTTAATGATTTAACAGTTTACATCAACATTAATTATTCCTCCAATCTTAAATATAGGAATTGCATTACACACTATGTCATATATTGAGGACGAGAGGTAATAACATTTTTTAAATATAAAAACATAATTGAAGATAATTTTTAATTTTAAAAAATTAAAATAATTAATTAATTTATAAAATACGAAAATAAAAAGAGTTTAGTTTAGATAACTCTAAAATCTATATATATATATATATATATATTAAATTCTATAAAATATTTCTCATGGTCCATTCCATGGTTCATAATTGAAATTGATGTGGGAATTTGTCGGATTTTTCACTTATGACACTGTTAATCTCTCATTCCTTCCCCTTCCAACAATTGAATTACCCTTTCTCTCTCCTCACCCTCTCTTCCTCTCCCTCTTTTCGGTCCTTCCTATACTCCTCGCGAGTTGCAAAGAAGTATCAGAGGAGAGAGAAAAAGGAAGAGAGGGTGAGGAGAGCCAAACGCTGGGGAGAGCAACGAAAGCAGAGAGAGACGAGAAAGGGTTTAGAGAAGTCGTATAGGGTGGCATTCAAAGAAAGGGTAGTTTGGACTTTTCATCCCAAATTGCATATCGCTCATTACCCTATGTCCCTTCTTAGTCCTTAAACTAATTCAGTGGGTTTATGAGAGTTTAGCAAATTCAACTGATATTTAAATAGAATTTTCCCTTGAAAAATTGAATGATGTATTTTAGTTTAAGTTAAATTATAATTTTAGCTTACAATTATGTTAAAAGTTTTAAATAATTGCAGGATGGCTTTGCACTGAACCTTACAATATGATTCTTAAGTCTTAACTGCATTGCTCTTCTCTTTGTTATGGCTCTTCTCTCTTTTACTCTGTTGTCATTATCAAACAATCGTACCTTGCCCGTCTGTTTCTAATTTATTTACTGTGTACTTTTAACACGGGTAACAATTTTTATCCTAATTTTTTATTTGATATTCTTACAATTTTATTTACGGTATATCTTGCACGTCTTACTCTATTTTTGTGTTTTTAAAATTTTATTAAAAATAATTTAGTTAAATTCAAAAACTATATCAAAATATTACGGAGTTTCAACAATTTAATTTTTTTATAAGTTATTAAAATATTTAAGATAAAATATCTTAATAATTTTTTTAAGCATATTAATCTTAAATATTTAATTTTCATTATATCTTTTAATAAATATTTATTTCAATTTTTTATTTTATTTTATTTTTAAATTATTAAATAATTAAATAATTTTGTTTTAAATTTTTCTCTAATTAGGTCAAAATTTTGATTAAAAATTTACTTATTTACACATTTTTTATTTAACTTATATTATTTTGGTGAACCTATATATATGTCTTGTTATATATATCATGTCATTCTGTCACATCAATAATTTAATTATTTATATCAATGCTAAATAACAGATTTTTAAATATATAACCTTAATTAAATATAATTTTAATTTTAAAAATTAAAATAAATAAATAATTTATAAAATATAAAATAAATAAAAGGCTAAATATATATAGAAAGAAAATGTGTTTAATACACTACTACAAAAAGGGAATATTAATTCTCTAAAGGACGTCCTTATTATTAAAAGGGAAGTAAAAATTGAAGGCGGTGTCATTCTTATAATTTTCTATTTGAATTTTGAGACTCAGGTGTCCTAAAACAATTTGAGACTTTTTTGTCGTCTTAAATTATTTTTGGGACGTCAAAAGCAGCATTTTTGGCATCCCAAAATAAATTTAGGACACCAACATTTGAAAGAGTTTTGAGACGCCTAAAATTAATTATTTGGTGTTATATTTTTAGCATCCTGAAATAAGTTTGGGACGCCACAATCAGTATTTTTGGCGTCCTAAATTTCAAATTCAGACGCCAAAATCTTTTTTCCCTCGCTCAAAACGCCAAAGTTGATCTTCCCATACATCAATCACATCTAACACATTAATATGCTTCTTCACACACGCCACATCTGAAACTTCTGACCCATGATAAGTTTCCAAAGCAGCGTTCATAGCATTTTGGACACCATAATCAATATTTTTGCTGGTTTCATTTCTTCGAAAGCCAAAATGCTCTCAACGTCATGCGTAGATCTCTTCACACTGTGGTTCCTCGACGGTGCTACTGCCAAGACCGTCACAGCGACGACCGTGAGATGACAAGATCCAGATCTGAAGGTTGTACAAAGCCTAGATCTGCTGCCACCAATCCGAAGATCTAGATTCGAAGCCTGTGCGAGATGACGATATGACATTGTTGGCCTAGATCTGAACTCCGGTGAGTATGTGTTTCAATGGATTTGAAATGGAGCCCTGCCTAGATATGGATTTTGACTAGTGGATCCGAAGGTGGAAGAAGCTCAGGAGCAGAAAAATGGTGTATATATTTTTTGTTGGCGTTGCTTTCGTTGTTCTTGAATTTGAACTTGTTTGTCTAATATAAGAATATAACTATGAATTTTGGTGGATGATAATATAGTATTAGAATCACTAAATCTATAGCTTCTCCTCTTGTTTTTTATTGTTGATTGTTGATGTGTTGTTCTTGCTGATATTCTGAAAGCATGTTAATTGTTGATGTGTTTTTCTTGCTGGTTCTTCTTCTAATTCAACGGCTAACCTCCAAACCTCAGGTGTGGAGTTTTTATTTTTATTTTTTTAAAAAAATATATGGCATCCTAAAAATTGTTTAGGACGCCAAAAGTCTCATTATAGCATTCTAAAAAAATTTGGAACGCCAACTCTCATCATATTGAGCCCTATAAATAGACATCTCTCTAAAAAGAGACGTAAATCAGATTAAAAAAATGGACGTTGTAGAGTTTTTTTGTAGCAGTGATATATATATATATATATATATATATATATTATATATTAAATTTTGTAAAATTGTTCTCATGGTCCATACCGTGGCTCGTAAATAAATTGATGTGAGAATTCGTTGCGTTGCATGTAGATGATTGAAACACATGCTGAATTGAAATTGTGGTCCATGATAACTTAAACAGATGTGCAAGTGGCAGCAGAGGATAAGAGGTTCGTACATGGCAATTGCCTATTGAAAAGGACATACACAATTATTAGATTCTTGGATTGTTAATATAATTGTCTAAATTATTAGACCTACCTACTAATAATTACATCAAATTACCAAATTACCAAGGGTCCTATAATCTAACGGTATGGGTACTACCAAACTGGTGGGAGGTGACGGGTTAGATCCCACTTGTTGTACTTGCAATCTTTATTATTAACCAAAAATTGCACTGACATCTAACTGTAAAGAATTCTGATCCATCCATACCTTAGGTTGTAACTGAAATTGACATGAAAACTAGTTGCGTGCATGTAAAAAGGTGAAACACATGCAAAATTGAAATTGTGGCCTGGATCATGATAGATATAGCTCTGTTATACTTTTCTATAAGCACCGAAGAGGTTGAAAATTGAAGGTAACTTAAACAAAAATGCGGCTTGTAACGCCCTACACTGTAGGTATACATTCACATAGGGTAGAGCATTACGCTAGCCGACTATTTATTGAGTTTATTTAACCGCACAGGCTCATTTTTAATTCTTAATAGTTCATGCCCAAGTGTCACATATAATAAGTGCCGAATCATTCTAAATTTATGCGTGAAAACATAAAGGTGGGAAACATAAACCATGCACCCACTATATGTACATAACGAGCCTTTACTACCCGCGCGTTGCACGGGAGAATCATATTAAGGAAAAAATATATTTTATAATTAAATTAAATTCACCATACTAAAATTATTTTCTGGAAGTTTGCAATCATAATACGCCACTTTTGTTTTTTGGTCAAAATACGCCACTTCCTTTGGTGCACTGAAATCCTGATCAAGTACCGAGAAATATAACATTCACTTGCACCAACAACTTTTAACACAACAGCTTCTGCTCAAAGAAGGAATAATCTTTGACCCAAAAAAAAGGAATAAAAGAATGACAAACACAACAGTAGCGGCTTTAAGGGATGCGTTTTTATGAATTGAATAAAAGAAAGAGAGTAAAATTAAAAAGTAAAATCCAAATGAAGAATTATAATAAAATCCCCGAAACTACACCAAGGCTTTGGGAGGCTAATTATGTGTCGAAGCCGTGCACTTGCTATGACTCGCATTTAAGAAATTATTTCTAACACTTATTTAATATTTGTAACGTAATAAATAAAAAATCATGTTGTAAATAAAACCTTCTAGAGGACAAATGAAATTAAGATATATGTGAGACCTATACCTATTTCTCTAAATTTTCTCATGACTTCTCCTTTCGGCCGCCTTCCTCCTTTGAGCTTAAAAGATCCTATTATATAATGATAATATAATAATATATTATATTATTAAAATATATTAATGTGTTGGACCCACGTCCAATGCATTCACGTGAAACGTTTGAAAATTGATGAGGGGAAAATTACATCAAATAGCCCAGGGTAAAAATTCCACTTAATGGTCTATTTTCTAAAAACAAATAAATCACACGGTTCCTTCGTTCAATTCGTTTAATTTGATATTAGTATTTCTTTTGCCATTTTCTAAAAACAAATAAATCACACGCGGTCCCATTTTTAATTTGATTTTTAGCAAAATTATATTTTGTTCCTCTTTTTATAATGCGGCATGGTCCCGTTATAAAGTGTCAACATTATTTAAAGCGAACGAATCGTCGCATGAATGTATAAAAAAGAAAACAGGAAATTTTCAAAAATAAACAAATAAATAAAAGGGAGAAAAAAATGTTACCAGGTCATAGCTAAGCAACACCACACTGACAGACGTTGACACGTGGATGTGGTCACCGCAAATTCCGTACAACTTCCGAATAACCCAACGTAAAACTCGCTATTGATACGCATAACCTATTTTCAATATTTGGTCTAACATTTTTAATTTATACATGTTGTTGATATTTTTTTAATAAAAATTCAGTTAAAAAAAAGATTAATAAAATTAATTAAGAAGATTATATGTCATATTAATTATCTTAATAACTAAAAATTAAGAGCTAAGGGGAGCAGTAGTGGTACTTATGTAGCAAGTAATCCTCTCAACATTTTAAGCACAATAGCGATTTAATGTTATTATTTGTTTTTTGGTCAAGATTTAATGTTATTATCAATAACAAAGAATTTCATTTAATATGACAAATGTGTAACAAACGGCAAAAAAAGGAAACTGCAAACTCGCTTTAATCAAAAGTTTCCCATTTTGTTGTCACTACGAAAGACTCTGAATTTTTCAATGGCTGCTTCTGCAACTTACTGGAATTTCATGGACTCAAGCTAATCTTTGAGTACAAGAAAGAGTTGATTCTAGCGGTAGCATTCAAAGTCAATTAAAAAAACAGGTAAAGAAAAAGGATTAAGAGTTTTAAATTAGGAATAGATAATATGAATTATATAATATCTCAAATTTTAGGCTAAACGACTTGAGAAAAGAAGGCTGTTAAGCCAGTAAGAATCCAAAGTCTTAAGCTTATTGAGTGAAAAGCCTCCAATAATTATTATAATTATTTTCACTTTAAATGATCAGATCAATTAGGGTAATTGGGCCAATCATCAAGGGAAAAGCTATTATTTAAAATTTAAGTTATCTTTTTCCAATCATCAAATTTAAATTTATTTTTGTAATAGCTATCATCACCCTAATATCTTAAATTTTAGAATCTGAAGCTTTTTTTAACGTGACGAATATAATTTTTGAGTCTCTAGAAAGTGAGGCTAAACATAAAATTAGTAAATAAGAGGTGTTGCTTCATCTAATAATAAATAAAAAATTCCAACCCATCAAGTGAATAAAAGTCAAGTTGTTAAACACAAAACGTGACACAATTTTATGATATATTTTGCTTTAAGATAAGCCGTGGTTATATTCATAATTTATTAATAATGCAGGTAAAGATTTTATATCTGGTATTAATATGATGAATATTTGGAACATTGATCAGTACAAATGTGTGGAGTAGTTAGTATGTTTTAGATTCCTATCCTCTCCTAACATAATCATTAAACAAATGGAAAGCAGTTCATATAAACATAATGCTAAATTGATTAATTATTTTTCATTTGTCTATAAATTAACTATCATATCAATTCAGCCGATTATAGAAGAATATAATTCAACAACCCTTTTGACTTCAGCAATTAAATTATGTATTATATCAATTATTGAACCGTTTGTTAGCCCTTCCCCAATCCTGTGATACCAGGTCCATAATTCTTTATTATATATCTACTCATAACAAAATACAATAATACCGAAAAGTATTGATGGATTCGTAATTATTATTTCTAAAGCACAATTGTTGATTTGCTTGCTTATATATATAGGAGCATATAGATATATACACATATATCATAGCATCATCAATAATATACTTAGTTACTTGCTTTATTGTCCCAAAAGTAAATCTTTCATCAGACACCAAGATATATAGATACACCTATATTATATGCAAGTAAAATCAGTCGCCCACTTAAATAAACCTGCAAAATGTCTAAAACCAATACCAAAATCTTAATCCTGTTTAGACGATGATGTGTGCATTCACATATACAGGACCTACGTTTGTGTCCGCCCAAGTAAACAAAAATATCTAATTTCAACTTACGGTGCGTCTGAAGAAGTTAAAATATAATAAATTTTCTTTAAATATTCATTACATTACAGTGGCCTTAAAATATGATACTCCTTAACATATTATTTTCTTAAAATATGATACTCCTTTGGTTCCCGTGGCCTTATACTCATTTGTGAAGCCACTATGCTGCTTTGGGTTCCCTTTATGGCTTCTTTATTTCAAGTCCTTTTAATCAAGAAGTAATCAGTCTCGTAATTTTTTTGTTCAAAGAACAGTCCCGTAATAAGTACTGTAATTAACTTCTATCCTGAAATATTAATCAGAATTGATTAAGTGGAACCCCTGGTGCATATACAATTAAGATACTCCCTCCGGTCCTAATTAACTTCTATCCTGAAATATTAATTTTTTTGTTACAGGACCTAAAGATTTGTAAAATCAATGAATCTCTTTAATTCAGATAGTTTTACTATTCTATATATAATGGGTATTGAAGTGTAATTTTGTCCTTAACAAATTTCAATACGTGAAGGCGTCTTTCATCCATGCCCACTACAATCTATTTTCACTTTAGAATAAGATATAATAAAGGGTTAAATGCCTAATTTGCCCCGGAAGTTTTGCTAAGGGGACGCTCAGCACCCGGAAGTTTTTTTGGTACCAAATTTGCCCCGGAAGTATTAAAAAGGTATCAAATTTACCCAAAAGTGACAGAAGTCCACGTAGATCGTTAAAAATGCCACCTCATCACATGTGGCATGCCACCTCATCAATTAAAAGTATCATTTTTGCCCTGAAAGTTTTCATTGAGGAGCAATTTTGCCCCGGAAGTTTTCATTGAGGAGCAATTTTACCCCGGAAGTTTACAAAAGTAGCAATTTTGCCTTCTTTAACCAAATATTAAATTTGACTATTAAATCAGGCAAAGACCACACATGTCATGCCTTGAAAAGGTCGATCGAACTTGGAGTCAGAGAAGGAGATCCTTGAGATGTTGAGCTCAAGACGGCCAGAATTTGTAAAGCCGAACTGGTCACAGGGACTAGAGCTGGGAATTAGGGCCGGGCCGGCCCGACAGCACTGGGACCACTGGGGCCGGCCCTACGGGGCTTGGAGTAAGGAAAACATATGTTTTTCAAAGCCGCCCGATAGTACCGGGGCCGGGCCTGAATAATTATACTTATTTTACACCAAATATATTTATAATTTATTACTTATATAATATTGTAATACCAAAGTATGTGTTTATTTAATATGAAAACATCCCTTCTTTAAAAACTAATTATGTTTTTTTAATACAGAATAGTAATAAACATAAAAAAAGGTTCTAGTTTAAACTAAAAAAAAATCTAAGTAATTACAAATAAACACATTCATTAAGTGGAAGTCTAAGTAATTAAATATTTTTTTTAAAAAAAAAAACTACGAGTTAAACGGGCTGCGAGGCCAATTTCAAATTTTGGCATATTTTTCAAGCCCGAACCTGCAGGGGCCGGGGCTTAAACGGCAGCGACTCGACGGGCTCGGCCCGATTTCCGGCTCTAACGAGGATTTGAAAGGTCTATCGCAAAACCCGGAGGAAGCATCACTTATAATCTAAGCAAATGAAACGCAAAACGAGAAATGAATTGTTCCAAAAATTGGTTCAGTAAAACAAATCAATAGTGATAATATTTACGTTTGTATAGATTGATCATTTGCTTAGATCATAAGTGATGCTTCCTGTGACCAGTTCGGCTTCACAAATTCTGGCCGCGTTGAGCTCAACATCTCAAGGATCTCCTTCTCTGACTCTAAGTTCGACCTTTTCAAGGCATGACATGTGTGGTCTTTGTCGATTTAATAGTCAAATTTAATATTGGGAGAAAGAAGGGCAAAATTGCTACTTTTGTAAACTTAGGGCAAAATTGCTCTTCAATGAAAACTTCCGGGGCAAAATTGCTCCTCAATGAAAACTTCGTGGCAAAAATGATACTTAACTCTTATTGGGTTGATGAGGTGGCATGCCACGTGTCATGAGGTGGCATGCCACGTGTACACTCAGTTAAACTTAACGGTGAAAATTAACGGAGGGGCAAATTTGCTACCTTTTTCATACTTCCGGGGCAAATTTGGTACCTTTTTCATACTTCCGGGGCAAATTTGGTATCAAAAAAACTTCCGGGTGCTGAGCGCCCCCTTAGCAAAACTTCTGGGGCAAATTAGGCATTTAACCCTATAATAAAATATAAAATGAACCAAGGAGTAACGTTAATAATCACTCACATAAAATGGATACACAGAATATGCAAGACAACCATAATTTATACATACAATTCATGCAACACATTCAACATTCATACATTATATATAAATATACAATGGTAAAAACATGCATATAAAGGCATACAGAGTATGTGAGAGAAAAGTTACTACTTAATGCTTTCTTAAATCATCATTAGCTTCTCACTCTCTCCTTCTCACTCTCTTTCTTTCCTTCTCTCTTCTTTCTCTTCCCGCGCTTAGCGTGAGAAAGGATTTGGGTCTTTAAGTGTAATTTTCACCTTTGGGTCATTTTACGTATTTTTCCCCTTACGAATTTTTCAACACTTCACCTGCCGTGTCTCCACTTTGAATATTTTATAATATAATAATATATCATATTATATAATATTATAATAATATAATATTAATTCTTTATTAATAAAAGGACAGGCGGTTTTCTGAAGAAATCAAGGGAAAATTTGAGTGAAAAAAATATAGATTTCAGATATATCTTAATCCCATTTATTTATTTTTTTGCTCCGAAATCTCATTTATTCCCTACAAGGCTTTTATCAAAACAAAGTTGATATTTTACTGATCCTAAATTTGTCACTCCCAAAAATAGGGCCTAGTAGTCTCCCAAAAGTAGACTAATTCTCTAGTCTCTAGGTCTAAAATTCGAGATGTTACACTAATGACCCTTACCACCATAACAATATCATAAATTTTTATCATGTTTATTATACCCACTATGTTTTTTGCTCGAAAGGTATGTTTACTTTTTGGTTTGTTTACAAAAGGTAGGTTTTTTACAAAAAAATTTCACCATGCGTGAATGGAGTATATATATATATATATATATTGAATCAATAAGACAAGAGTTACCTCTTTTTTTTTTGTTAATAAGGGACTGATCAAGTATGATCAGGGGATATTACAAACGAGACGAGCTCGTGCGATACCTAAAACATCCTCTCGAAAAGATTCATAGATCCCATCTAGTGGGTTACGTAATGATTCATAGATCTCATCCGTTGATTCATGGATTACAAAGTGGATCCACCTTCGACTTCTTTGGATGCCCCAAGTTCTTCCCGGAGCACCACTATCGCATCCTTAGATATATGCGTACCTAAGGGTTTTCTACGGACTTTCATACTCTTCCTTGTAGAATTTTGGAGTCTGATGCCATGTGGAGGTTTCTGCGAAGCCACCCGATGAGGTGCTTGATTCTCCTTTCCCTTCTGTCGGCCTTCAAACCCCGGTGGTACAGATAGTACTTGATTGGGGCTATTCTGCTTGCTAGGTCCACCCACATCCATCAAGGAATCCGGCCGCTGTAACCTAACCACCGTATGCTTAGAGCTATCTAAAGTCGATGTTACCACAGTGGGTATAAGGGCCGAGCTCTTAGCAAGCAAGTCCATGGGAAGATCACCTTTCAACAAGGGTCTGTCATAGTTCTTAGGAGAGGGCCCAATCATACAATCCATATCAGCAGCCTCCTTTGGGTTGGAAGGGGCCTCAGTGGGCTTGAGGGGGACTTCCTTCAATTCCTTCTTGCTATATTCCTGGACTGGGCGGGCCTTTCCACTCTTTAATTTATGTGGGCTTCGTTCACGCGGCCCACTACTCCTACATGTATCCTTTCTCACAGTTCCTGTCTCCTGATTATTTAAGGAATACCTATGATTTCGTGCCTGTTGACCAATTCTAGTCACATCCCCATCCGTCGCTCCTCATGCGCCACGGTTTCGCTATATCCTCGCATTCAAACAATACATTATAGCGAGATCCCGTTTAAAATCCAATCCCGCTAATTTCGCTACCCGCCCCGATTCTGTTTGTGTCCTTTTCTGGGATACTGTACCTGCATCCACGAACCATACGGAGAGGGTGGCTCCTCCGTCATAGTGCCGCCGTTAGCCACCGGGCTATTTTGGACGTCGTCGACTTGGATGGGTGCATGAGGGGACTCCCTTGGTTCCCAAACCCTCGTCGTATTGCCCCGAAGATCCAGCCCCTTACATTGCTCCTTCGTATGTCCAAACTTTCCGCACCTAAAGCATATAGTCGGGCCCCTCATACTCAACTCGATATGCCTTGCCATCAACTTTAATACGGGGTATCGGCGGCTGCAATAGGTCGATGAGTACAAGCAATCCTACCATACTTTCCTCTTCCCTTCGATTCCGTCATGTAGTCAATTTTGACCACCTCCCTAGCAGCATACCAATCGCCCTTAGAGTGCTTTTATGGTAGTAGGAAGGAAAGTCCGGAATTCGTAACCCATAACCACCTTAGACACCACAGATGACATAGGGTCGAAGTCCGAGTCCATGGTTGCACGGTGAGATAGGCTCCAAAGATCATCCAAGGACCCCCATTAAGGCCTTAGTATAGTCTTCCGTCTTCTCAAAGGTAGCGAAGTAGAAGTTCCCTTCCATGGCGACTAAGTGGTAGGAACCCTTTGGCACGCGCCACAGTGCGGGTTCTCGTTAGAAGGTCCTAGTAAGAAATAAACCGACCAAGCAGCTTGATGATTAAAGTGCGTTCCATGCCTCGGACTAATATATCACGTACTTCCTTGGTGAAGTCTATGGAGGGATGCCTTTCTCCCTACGATCCGAAAGTCATCATCGGTGATAACAACCTCCCCCCAAATCTATTGGCTTTCCTTCACTATCCAGATTCAAAAGTTTGTTCCGATATGAGATACCATGCACAGATCCTTTTCCGCCATTACCACGTCCTCTTCTTGTGAGCTTCCAAAATTTCCCGCTCCCTCCTCTCCCGGACGTATGCGGACCTTCTTCATTGATCGGAGACATTCCTCCGCAAGCGGCGGGGGAAAGTCTTTCTCGCTCTCTTTTTCACTCTCTGTCATCCGATTATTCTTAAGAATCAAGAGTTACCTCTTTGGATAGTAACACTAACACGTTAATTAATTATTCGATTTAGATAGGTCAAGATTCTCTTGGTGATGATAGAATATGCTGGGTCTGATTTATAAAAATCATTATTTGGTCTAAAAAACATTAACCATGGAACGATTATTTGACCATCATTTCCAAACTTAGAATTCCTCAAACTCCTTCCATATTAGTAAATAATTATTTATATTTATTACATGAACAATTAGGTGAGTTTTGAACTTTTGATGCTTTCAAAATTAATTAATTTGAGATATTGGGTGTAAAAAACAAAATTCAAAATGCAATATATAATCTAATCTGAATAAATAGATTATATATATATATAAAATATGCCTAATCCCTCTAATTAAAGAGAAAAAACCTAAAAAAACTTAAGAGAAAAGCACCCAAGGGTCTATCGATATTTCATTATTTATTATGCGTTCCAATAAACTCATGCTCCTTTGACCAAAAAATAAAAATAAACTCATGCTCCAACTTCGATATTTCATTATTTATTATGCGCTCCAATAAACTCATGCTCCAACTTCGACGCTCCCAGCTTTTGTCCACCAACCCTTTGAAAAATGACTCAGAAAATTTAGAAAATATAACTCATTGCTTTAGAAAACCAATGCTGAAGTTGGGGAAAATCAATTTAGCCAATAAATTAAAAAAAATTAGGATAAGTAAGTTAATGCAATTAATATTATTATCTTCTTGAATGTGGAATTGTAGTGGAGTATTATTATATTTTCTTTATCATTGTTTTAATGAACAAGGCACGTATTCCCCCGCGTTGCGCGGATGCATCACCTACATAACATAAAAAGTAAATCCTCACCTTCTCCTCATCTAATTTAATAAGAAATTAAATAAATAAGTCACAATCAAAAATAAGAAAGAATTAGATTTCAAATCAATCAATACAAATATTTATGTCACCACCCAAAAACTCAATTTGAACCACAATACATCAATGGTTGTATTCTTATATTTATAGCAACTTCTATTACAGATCCAAAGCAGCTAAATATTACATCAAAACGATAACTATGATAGTACATAAACTTTTGTATTTCTATATTTTTTAGAAAATATTGTCATTAAGTACTATAATATTTTTCACCCATAGATATGCAGCTCTCCTTCTAGCACGTTTGTATTTCTATATTCTTTAGAAAATATTGTCATTAAAAAAAAGGCACAAATGAGTATATGATGCGTGATTACTTAATTAATCGGTTGAATAGTAAATTAGCTTAAAGTGCCAATTAAAATAATATATATGGATTTTAGCTATTAAAAAAATAGAAGATGAAAAATTATATAGCTTCCCCCATATAATCTGAAAATAAGAATAAAAGAAATATATAGTAACTTCAAATTATATAACTTCCCCCATATGTGCTATTCATTTCTTAGACCCTATATCACTTTGTTCAAAAAATTATATAGCTATTCATTACAAATATTCTGAATTTTGGGAGACCACTATGCCCTAGTTTTGGGAATGTTAAATTTGTAATGAATATTTTGTGAGCTAGAGGAGTTAATTGAGAAAGGAATATCCTTATATGCATTGGAGGATTGTATTCTAATGCTTATTCAATATTTATAATATAGTAAAGTAAGTTTTTTAAAATAAAAGCCTTATAGAGAATAAATGAGGTTAAAATATATATGAAATATAAACATTTTTCCTTTAATTTTCTAGTGATTTATTGATGTGGTCCGTTTATCAATAAAGGGTTAATATTAAAATATTTTAATATAATATTATATAATATTATATTAAAATATTATTTTAATATATTATTATAAAATTATATAATAAAATTATATTATTATATATATTATATTATAAAATAACCAAAGGTGGAGACACGGTAGGTATTGACTTGATAAAATCGATCGGAAAAATTTCGTAATATGACCCAAATGTAAAAATTACACTTAAAGACCATTTTTTTTCTATTCACACACGTAATATATATAATATATATATATATATATATATATATATATGTCAACAGTAATAATCTAATATAATTAATGTTTTGTTTTCAAATTACTATATTCTTCCCAGGTTTTCAAATTTATATTAAAATACATGAATTTGTAATATTTTATTTTAAAAACATGGGACCCATAATTAAATTATATGAAGCAGGTACTTTTTTCTGAAATCATGCACTTGCAGTGAATATTTTTGGGGTCCATATATGAAGAAAAGTTTGTAGAAGCAAAATGAAATTATGAATTTTGACCCAAAAAAAAATGAAATTATGACTGAAGGTGGCCCACATGCAAAAGAAAGAATACAATTTTGATGAACGAATAAACAATGGTTTTATAAGCATATTTATATTATACAGTGTAAAGGTTCATGAGCAAAAATGTGTCGATTTCTAATTTCCCAAAGTTTCCTAATTTATGAGTTTGCCATAGGACAAATAGCCCTCTTCAACATCAAAAGTTTGCCTTGTAAACAAAACAAAAAAAAACATCAAAAGTTTGCCTCATTGTTTTCCCTCCCATGCATTATGAAACAACAGGAAGAAACAACTTGTATTGCTTTTACTTCATGATTTTAAAAGGACTTGGTCTAAAAAAGTAGAGATATAATCCGAGTTCCATATGCGGTTTAAATTTTTAACATTATAATTTAATAAGTAGCATCTTAATTTAATAAGTCAAGCAATTATACTGTATAAGGTTTGTAATTGATTTATCAAATCTTATAATTTTGTGTAAACTGTTATAATTTTCTTAAAAAATTATATTCTCTAATATCCGTGTAATATAAATATTGTGTTTTTGGACGGTGGTTCCTGAACATCATGCTCCCCTTTCACAATATAAAGAAGATTATAAATTATAATAGAGAGGAATTCACGAACGTGAAGCAGGTAGATATACCATTTTAGTATTATTGCTATATATTATTATATAGCAATAATTCATCACCCAAATGTATGGTCCTGAGAAAGTATTAATTATTAATTAATAATATTATATAGCAATAGCAATAATTCAGCACCCAAATTATATAGCAATTTCAAAAAACCTGGATTTTGGTAAACACTTAGTAGAATACAAAGGTGAATATGTGTCTCAAGAATTATACTCTATTGATTTTTTTTCTATCCGAATTTCACTTCAAAATTATTAAATCAGAAAAGAATTAATTAAGAAAATAAGCTTACATACAACATCTTATATATTGTTTTAGCATTGTTGCACCTTCTTTCCACATTTTAAATAAGTGAATAGCAGATAATCAAAATTGTCAAGTTGTGGTTGATGAGGACTTTTTGGCCAACTACTCCAACTTCTTGTGATCCCCTTTGATTAATTAACTAATTAATAATTATCAGGCACTCAGAAAATCATGATAAAAGTTAAAAACTACGAATGCCCTTAATATAATAAGTTACCTACACTGTGTCCCAATATCTGCTAACCCCTTGAAATAAAATGTTGAGGAAGTTGAAATAAATTTACAAATGAGAGCGCTTGAGGGATTTTCGTGATACATGCATTAACATAATTTCACTTCTATTCTACAAACCTATCGCCTCTAAATCCTAACTAATCATTTGTACTTATTTCAATTTAATTGAAATAAATTAAAAATTACATTTTTGTTCAAAAAATCATTACATCACAAAACAACAAATCTCTTTCAATTACCAAAAGCATACTTATGAGCAAATAAAAACAAAATTACCAAAAGCATATCTCCCTGCAACTCTCTTCACCGAGAACGCAATATTTACGTGGGGTCCTAAATATTATATGATCTATTTGAAAAATAATCTGAAATTTACAATATTAGTCGAACTCGGTATTTCCTTAACACCCCGGCGCTTTCAAAAGCATAGCCTTCCTCAAAAGCATTCAAGCATACCTCCACATGCTTTACGTGAGATCCATTTACTTTATTTCAGATTTCATTCCCTGCAACTCTCTTCACCTTCACCACCACATGTTTATTTTGCGAAGTTTATTAGCTACATTAATTACTTTTCTTGAAATGATGCAGCATTATCATATACGATTTCCATACCTTCACATTATATTTTTCTTCAAATTATATTATTTTATTCATGTAATATATACATTCAAAATGCCCCTCTTGATTCAATTACCCCACTTGTCAAACAATTACATATTATCTGAAAAAATTTGGTGAATTTTTTCTTCAACTACTTAAAAGAATATTTCTATGCTAATAACACGAAATTAAATTCACGTACGTATGGATCTTCACATTTAAACACAAAGATCATTAATAATGATTCTTGGTCTTATGTTTAAATTGACACAAATTATTATAATCAAAGAAATCGGAGCATCATAAAAAAAATTCACAAACTTTAATTGAAAAATAAATTAGCATAATCGTATGTTTTATAGCATATCATTCTTCATTCTCTTTAAAAAAATAGCATAATCGTGTGTTTTGAAATAGCATAATCTTATGAGCAAAAAAGAAAATAGCATAATCTTTCTGAGCAAAAAAAAAAAAAAAAGCATAATCTTGTGTTGTATATCTTAATAATATAATCAAAATTGTCAAGTTGTGGTTGATGAGGACTTTTTGGCAAACTATTCCAACTTGTTGTGATCCCCAGAGATTAATTAACTAATTAATAATTATCAGGCACTCAGAAAATCATGATAAAAGTTAAAAACTACGAATGCCCTTAATATAATAAGTTACCTACACTGTGCGTCCCAATATATCTGCTACCCCCTTGAAATAAATAAAATATTATAATAAAATATTATATCATAATCATATTATCCAGCGCACTTCCAGTAATGTATAAAATAATACAAAATATAGTATAAAATAATAATGTATTATTATAATAACTTTTTTGAATTTATTGTCTTTTTAACAGATATTTAATCATTTCATAGGTTTTCTTTATTTATATAAATTTAGATTTAAGATCTTATATTGAAGCAGAAAAAACTCAAGGAATACGACGACAACACCTGATTGTTTTAAAAGGTTATATTATATATTATATTTTGATATTAGATTATATTTATAGTATATATAATGTATTTAAAATGTGGAATGGCGGAAGGAAAACTGGGAAAGAATTGAAGAAAGGAAGTGAAGAATTGTAATATATATATATATATATATATATATATATATATATATATATATATATATATATATATATATAATATTAATATATTATAAGAGGGAGGTGACCGAGAATGAAAAGGGAAGAGATTGAAGAGGAGTATTTCGTGGGCCCCACTTTGGTTGAAATTTGGAAGAGGGAAGTGAAGAATTGTGGGTAGTGCTTCAGGGTGTTTGTAATTAATAATAATGTTTCCGATCGTCATTTTCTTATCCTTCACTTTCACCCCTACTGACTCCACTCCTATCAATTAATTACATTAATTATTTATAATTAATACTATTTTGGTTCTAATTATAAGATATGTTTAATTATTTTGGAGAAATTAAAGAATCAGAATAAGTTACTTAATGATTTAATATGTTATATATTCTTATATTAGATATTAGTCAAAATAATTTATTTGAATTAAAAATTAAAAAAACTCTAAAATAATTTAATTAACTTATTTAATTCTCTAAATAGTGTCAACTATGTCAAAGCCGATTTAAAAAGAACAACACGCGAGAGGCTACCTTCATAGCTTTCTGGGGATGTAATTCATAGTGGTTACTGGTTAGCATAAAATGTAATTGATAAGAGACATATAACGGATGTGGTGGTTGGCATAAAATATTGAGGAAGTTGAAATTAATTTACAAATGGGGCCTATTGATAATTATTTATGACAGATTATGAGTGTTAATCATTCAAGGAGCGTTGCGGTGTAAAAAATTATTATAATATATAAGGTCTATTTTCCAATCATGAAAAGGAAAATTAAATTTGTTAAAAAAAATATTGGCTTAGAATTGTAGAGACAATATTTTTTAGCTTATAGAAGCTAATTGAGAAAAAAAAAATCCTGATATGGTATTACGGATTAGTTTCCAACAACTATTTAATATTTAAAAATAAATAAGGAAAGGATTAAATACGAAATAAGAGTCTTATAAGGAGTCAAGGAAGACCACGTTGGGCTCTTATTGGGGGAATACTAGTGTGAATGACCATAGAATATTGTTAAAGTGATACACTTTATTTCCATTGACCAAAAAATATGATGGAGTTTGTCAAAGATTGAACACTCATTATATTTTATTTCCATTGGAAGCTTGTAAATTACTATTCTCTCACACTACATTTTATTCATTCACCGATGCATAAGGAGACAATAAGGGAGACAAACATGTGACTCATACAACGACTACACTCAAACTTTTCACTATCATGTAAACAAACATCAAATCCCTTCATTATTAACACAAACACACTTTTTGTTTCTCATAATTATTAACACACATTCGGATAGCTTAGAGTGTAGGAAGGAAATTATACATGCATTACAACTCATATTGCACTATTTCTTTATTATATCTTTTCGGTTCACATGCATTCTTCTATTCATTGTTATTCTTCTATGCATTGTTATTCAACTCATATTAGTATTATAATATTTTTAAATTCTATGATATTATAATAATATAATTATATTTCATTTTATAAAAATATATATATATATATATATATAATTATAATCAATAGACTATAATATAATATATGGTGGGCGGGGAGGGGTATCAGAACCTATAAATCGTGTAATAATAAAATATTATAGTATTATAATATAATATAAATTATATAAATAAATTATAATAAATTATAATTGTATATTATATTATAATATACAATATTCAAAAGATCTGCGAGGCAGGTAGAAGGAGAGAAAAAATCGCCGGGAAAAATACCTAAAATGAACGAAAGGTGATTAATTATATTGTATATACAATCAATAATTATCGTCCATTCTCCACTACACTAAATAATTATCATTGAATGACCTTTTTTAATATAAAGAATAAGAACAATGATTAATTACCGACCTGTTCTTCTTTCTCATTCGTCTCACTTTATTCTCTTCTTCTTCACAGAGCCACAGAGCAGAACGGACCGATTCCTTCTTCTCTTCATCTTACACTCTTCCTCTTCTTCACTAGAAACACCTTCTCTTTTGTCCGTGTCCTTGAATCTGAAAGAAAGGGACGGTAGAGGGCAGAGGAGAACTCGCGGCAACCGAACATAGCTGTAGCTCTGTTGAAACTCGATTTGTAGAGCACCGGTCATATTCTGAAACGTGGAGCTTCGGTGATCTGGATTCGCTGCTGATTCTGGTACAAACTCGCCGGCGATATGCACTGTTGACTTTCATTTCGAGTGAAACATGCCGCCACCAGCTGGTATCTGGACTTGTATTTCCCTCTTTTCTGAACTGTCACCGGAATGTGGGAATCTTGGGGGAATCTGTCAAAGAGGTGGAGACCATGCAGCACATGTTCTCCGGCAAACTCGGCCCCGTTCGTGACGACTTCATCTATAGCCGTAACTTTAATCCGAGCCCTCAACCTGTCTGCTCTGATAGGTGCCAAAAACTTAGGAAAATCAATTTAAATTTTGTTTTCCAGTCTTTTCTCATTCCAAAAACTTAGAAACGATTCCCCAATGGATAAGTAATGAAAGCAATATAATGTTATAACAAATTGGAAGATAATAATATTAATTGCATTAACTTGCTTCCAATAACTATGCAAATAACCAAAAAAAAAAAAAAACTATGCAAATAGGAATTTAGCGCTGAAAATTACATTTAATATTCGAATAAAAATATTCAGTGCATTTACTAATTTGTTTTTGCTCATAAGTGCATTTACTAATTTTTTGGGAATTGAGGCAAATACGTGGTTGTCGAATTTGTAAGTGACTTAATTCAGCCAATAAATTAAAAAAACTTAGGATACAATATGGACAAATAAAATGGTGGAGTTGTTGTTGACAAATGTTTTTTTTTTTTTTTGATAAAATGGGCAAGCCGAAGCTTGAAAATGAGAAATAGGAGCTAGATTATAAGACTTTAGGCCCTGAAACAACAACAAGAAGGAAACTATGAATGACAGGATTGCTGATCCTTCAAAACCATATCTAGGCAACCTCTCGGGATAGTTGGAATCATGGCCATATCGGCACCAATGGCAACACTGTGGCCTTGCTTGGCCATATAATCAGCACAAGAGATGTTTTCTCTTGGAGTATGATGAAGCTCCACGTCCCGATCTCGGAACAAAAGGTCTCGAGTCTCCCAATAATGTCTTTCAAAGGATGATCGCAGCGGGCAATCTCTCATAAGGATATTGACGGCATCAAGAGAGTCGGAGTAAATGACGATGCTCGTAATCCCATCCTCGAAGGCCAATCCGCAACCCTATCCCGATAGCATAAATTTCAGCTTCAATGACAGAAAGTAGGCCAAGGGGTTTATAGAAGCCCATCAACCAATCCCCTTTAGAATTTCTTAGTACTCCCCCACATGCAGCTTTATGTTGTTGAAGCACCGATCCGTCCACATCGATGCGAACTATATTCTCAAGAGGGGTGTCCAAGATTCCTCGTCTATCTTGTCCAGTTGGAAAATCTTGTGCTTTAGCTTTTGATTCGCTCCATTCTCCATGAGTAGATAGCCGCATTTTAGGTGTAACATCTCTCTTGTTTCGTGGTCATTCCACGAAAAAGAAATTTACATCTCGGTAGTCCAAAGAATCCAGCATCCCAAGCTAAAGGTTCTCGCCCATGAGAAATTCATAAATCTCCCTTTGCCCGGGTTATGCTTGGTGTTCCAGTTGAGCCAAACCGCAAGCCGCGAGAAAACCGAGAGAAATAGTTAGGTTTTAAAATAAGTTTCCATAAACTTACGGCATGCTCACAATCTCGAATTATGTGAATCACATTTTCCTCACTATTGCATTGAAAAGGGCAACCATTATCGTTGGTGAGGCCCCCTCCTTGCCCGAAGAGAGTTGGTGACAAGTCTCTCATGACCAACTTGCCACATAAAGTATTTAATTTTTTCAGAACTTGCCATTTCCACACTTGGGCCCGGAAGTTATTAGCGCTTGCTTCAACGTTGTCGAAAGAAATTGGTAGGCCGATTTTACGGAGAAACCCCCATCCTTAGTCGCTCTCCGGGTAAAACAATCCGGGGAATTATTAGAGGGTGGATTCGATTGTAAAATGAAATTAGTAATATCCCGAGGTAAAACTCCAAACCATCGTGATAGTCCCACCGTCCATTAGACGAGAAGGTGATCTCTAACCGTCTCCTCTACGTTGATAGAGGAAGGATCGCATAAAGGAGATGATGGGTTGATCAGAGAGGAGCCAAAGGTCGATCCGAACTTGGTACCCGCCCCGTTATTGACCTTTTTACCCACACCACCGAGAAAATTATCTCAAACTTCGACAATCGCTTTCCAAGCGGAGGAAGAGTTTTTCTTTCGGAGATATTAGGCGGATACAAGTTGCCACAATTATATTTGGACCACAAACATTGAACCCGCAGGGCATCTTTTTTGTTAAAAGACTCCAAAGAAAGTTTCATAATAAAAGCTTTATTCGACGGCCAAGATTTTTGAAACCAGACCCCCTTGTTTCTTTGCTTGTGTAATTTTATCCCAAGCAATAAGATGCATTTTTCTCACGTCATCATCCCGAGACCAAAGGAAATTTCGGAAATTCGCTCAATCTCTCTAATAGTACAAATTGGGAGGAGAGATGATTGCATGCGGTGGCTAGCGAGAGAAGATAATACGAGACTTGATAAGAACGAACGTCCCGCCATAGTCAAAAATTTGCTTTTCCACGAGGACAACTTTTTCCGGCTCTTAGCACAATAGGGTTATAGGTAGCATGAGAAACTCTTTTATGGATGATAGGAACACCCAAATATTTACCTAGGTCAGCAGCAATCCCAATCCCAAGGAGTTGACTGAGCTCGAGAGCCCTATTGAAGTTAATATTTTTGGAGCAGAACATGTTGTTGACAAATGTAAAGTTGTGGTGGTGCATCAATTATCCACAAGTGGGTCCTCCATGTTGAAAAATTAGTGCTCAAGGTGGTGTGCTTTGCTTTTGGACTTGGAATTCGAATGTGTAAATTTTTCTCTATCCAGATTTCTTACATCCGAGACAAAAAATAACCAAAATCAATTTTAGTAGCAAATGTACTTTTACCTTCATCGGAGACAAAAAGAAAAAAAAAAGTGTCATATAATGACAAAATAAGCATGTCATAATTATGTATATATAAAAAAAAAAAGCATGTCATAATTGTATAAAACGTAAACCAATTTCCACTGACATAAAGTGTTCAATGATGTGTAAAACAAATTATACATACACCAATTGCATAGTGAACTGATTGTTATTAATAGCAATATCAATATCAATAATGCTTGCACCGAATATATATGTGGGCCATATTCTTAACTATTTAAGAAGAAAATTATTTCTTATGTTAATCATGCTTGCACCGAATATATGGGGGCCAGATTGGTGAAAAAAAACGTAATATCATAGAATAAAAAATAGTAATTAGTTTGGAATTGTTTTGAATATAATATAAGGAGTATCAATCAGCTGCAATTGATACTCCTTTCGGCCGATCCATTGTGACTTTCTGCATCTCTCTCATGCGTCTCAATCTCAGATCCATCTTCTTCTTCACCGAACACACCTTCTTCTTCATCTTCTCAACGGACCGGATCCATCTTTTTCTTCAGCGGACACACCTGCATCTTCATCATCTCATGGGACTGTGGAGCACGGATGGAGGTTGATCTGCTCCGACACTGATGAAGATCGGTGGCGTTCTGTGACGATCTCTGGGCACATCTGCTTTATATCACACCTTCGTTCCCTGAGGTAAAAAAAGATTTAAAAAAACCCAAAAAAAAAACATTAATAGTGGCATAGAGACTCGTGTGAACAAGAAGGATGAGTACATGAGTCCACTGCAATTGATACTCGCACTGCACAAAGGACAAACTGATAATTGGAGTATACTGGAGGCGGACGATGGGGAGGAGAGAAAATCCGAACGCAAGAAGGAGAAGAAGGGAAGACGAAAGGTGACTGGCATCGTTGAGCAATGGTGATTATAT
Organism: Acacia melanoxylon; assembly: GCA_019022615.1. NCBI lineage: Eukaryota > Viridiplantae > Streptophyta > Magnoliopsida > Fabales > Fabaceae > Acacia > Acacia melanoxylon. The sequence goes on from JAFJYJ010000042.1 coordinate 4,480,105, forward strand.
ATTAGAATATTGAAATTTGAATTTGAAGAGAGGGAATTTCAAATTTGAAAAATCAAATCTGAAACATGCTCCAGCCTTCATCTCTGCAACTTTTTCTCGTCACCCTGTCTCTCTCGAAGAACAACAGCAACGTGATGGTGTGTGTAGAAATAATAGTGGCAAATAATATGTTAGTTTTTTCCAGCTCATACTCACGTCAAACAATATTATTTTATTCAGCAAAAGAAAAAGAAGACAAACTGAGAGAGAAGATTAAGAAGGCTAGTGTCCCGTGAAGGAGCCGTAGCGTGAATATTATAATGTGAAAAAATGAAAACGGCTTAGGAATAGTAAATTGTGAGGGAAGCCGATGCTAAGCCGTTTCTGAATCGACTAATTCAGGGATGCGTTATTTTATATATATATATTGATGATGATGATAATATTGATATTGATATTGATATTGATTCTGTCTAGTTATGATAAAGTCATACAAGGTGAATGCTGCGGATTCTAAAATATCCCGGTCAACTCCAAAAAGGAACAATATTTACATACCATTATAGTCATATTTATAAGTCCCTTTTAACTGAATCATACATACCAAAGAGATGAAGTTAGCTCAATGATTATAGGGTAAATTTTCAACTTTGCCCTCATTTATGAATGAGTATCTTTCAACTCTTTTTTCTCTCTCTATTTTTATTGGTACGGTTAATATTGGTAAAATTGTTACAACCTCATTTATTACCCTTAAACTTGACTTATAAATATGACCAAAATTTTTGATCAAAATGGATTTATAAATATAATCAGAGTGGTATAAACTTTAATCACTCCATCTAACAGTATAAACAAAGGTCCTAGGTACCAACACCCAAGGTCTTTGTCCGCAACCTTCTGCAAGTATTCCAGGCCACCACTATTGGTTAGTTAGTGGGCCTGAAAGCACACATATATAATAGGGGTGAGATCAAAATCCTCAGTAGGAATCGCTACTACAAAATATAGATTTTACTTCTCTAAAAATGTTTATTTTTTAAAAGGGAAGTAAAAAATAAAGACAGTGATATTTTTGTAATTATATGGGGCAATTTTGACATATTGGGCTTCCCTTTTACCTAAATGGACTTTTGGCGTCTCTTTTCAAAATTGGGATGCCAAAAGCCCTACTTTTAGCGAATATTTATTCATCTAAATTTATGCGCGAAAACATAAAGGTGGGAAACATAAACCATGCACCCACTATATGTACATAATTCTGTCTAGTTCTGATAAAGTCATACAAGGTGAATGCTGCCGATTCTAAAATATCTCGGTCAGCCCCAAAAAGGAACAATATTTACATACCATTATAGTCATATTTATAAGTCCCTTTTAACTGAATCACACATACCAAAGAGATGTAGTTAGCTCAATGATTATAGGGTAAATTTTCAACTTTGCCCTCATTTATGAATGAGTATCTTTCAATTCTTTTTTCTCTCTCTATTTTTATTGGTACAATTAATATTGGTAAAATTGTCACAACCTCATTTATTACCCTTAAACTTGACTTATAAATATGACCAAATTTTTTAGTCAAAATGGATTTATAAATATAATCAGAGTGGTATAAACTTCAATCACTCCATCTAACAGTATAAACTAAGGTCCTAGGTACCAACACCCAAGGTCTTTGTCCGCAACCTTCTGCAAGTATTCCAGGCCACCACTATTGGTTAGTTAGTGGGCCTGAAAGCACACATATATAATAGGGGTGAGATCAAAATCCTCAGTAGGAATAGCTACTACAAAATATAGATTTTACTTCTCTAAAAATGTTTATTTTTTAAAAAGGGAAGTAAAAAATAAAAAGCGATGATATTTTTATAATTATATGGGCAATTTTGACATATTGGGCTTCCCTTTTACCTAAATGGACTTTTGGCGTCTCTTTTCAAAATTGGGATGCCAAAAGCCCTACTTTTAGCGACTATTTATTCATCTAAATTTATGCGCGAAAACATAAAGGTGGGAAACATAAGCCATGCACCCACTATATGTACATAATTCTGTCTAGTTCTGATAAAGTCATACAAGGTGAATGCTGCCGATTCTAAAATATCCCGGTCAGCCCCAAAAAGGAACAATATTTACATACCACTATAATGCTATATATAAGTCCATTTTAACTGAATCACACATACCAATGAGATGTAGTTAGCTCAATTATTATGAGGTAAATTTTCAACTTTGCCCTCATTTATGAATGAGTACCTTTTAACTCTTTCTTCTCTCTCTATTTTTATTGGTACAATTAATATGGATAAAATTGTCACAACCTCATTTATTACCCTGAAACTTGATTTATAAATATGACCAATTTTTTTGGTCAAAAGAGACTCATAAATAGGATCAGAGTGGTATAAACTTCAATCACTCCATCTAACAATATAAACTAAGGTCCTGGGTACCAACACAGAAAGGTCTTTGTCCGCAACCTGCTGCAAGTATTCCAGGCCACCACCACTGGTTAGTTGGTGGGCTTGAAAGCACAACACATAATAGGGGTGAGATCAAAATCATCAGGAGGCAGCCACTACTTCAAAATATAGATTTTATTTCCGTAAAAAATGTCTGTTTTTTTAAGAAGGGAAGTAAAAAATAAAGGTGGTGGTATTTTTGTAATAATGTGGGGCAATTTTGACATATTGTGCATCCCTTTTACCTAAATGGACGCCAAAAGCCCTACTCTTAGCGACCAAATTTGAAAAGGGACTCCAAAAAGCTCCAAGAGCACTACTAGAAAATATAATATATGCGGTGAAATTTACGAGGGAACTTATTTCCGTCGCAAATTTTTGTTAATTATAGTTTCCTCGCAAAAAAGGTGAATTTTGCGAGGGAAACTTAGTTCCCTCGCAAAATGTGGAGTTTAGCCGCCAATTTCCACGCAATTTTGCGAGGGAAACTTGGGTTCCTCGCAAAAATGAACTTTTTGCAAGGGAAAATTAGTTTCCTCGCAAAATGGGGAGTTTGTCCGCCAATTTCCCCATTTTGCGAGGGAACTCGTTTCTCTCGCAAAAAGGTCAAGTTTGCAAGGAAAACTAAGTTTCCCTCGCAAAATGGGGCATTTTGGTGGCCAAACTCTCGGCGTTTTGCGAGGAACTAAGTTTCCCTCACAAAAATCACCTTTTTGCGAGGGAAACTTAGTTCCCTCGCAAAATGTCGGCGAAATTCCTTCCCATTTTGCGAGGGAATGTTATTTCCCTTGCAAAATTACTTACTTTTGCGAGGGATAAGAGTTTTCCCTCGCAACAAGTCGGGATTTGAAACTTTAAACCTAGGCAGTCAATCGGCCTGCTTCATTTACCTTAGATCCGCCATTCTCGTCTCCGTCGGTCCGCCTCACGTCAGATCTGCCGTCGCTCGTGCTCTTCTTCTCCCTTGGTTCCGCCGCGAGTCAGGTCATCAGAACCACCATTCTCCCCCTCGATCCACCGCTGTTCCTTCAGATTTGCCCCTTCTCCGGCGCATCACGAACCACCGGCTTTCCTCCTGCTTTCGGCGCACGTATGGTCCTCCCCTCCTTCTTGCTTCACCGTTTCACACCTCCGGCCCTCCCCTCCCCTCCTCTCAACGTCCGTCGGCGTAAGTCTGTCTTTCTTTCTTTTCTTTTTTTCTTTTTTTTTTTTTTTGCTTTTTTGCACTTGTGTTGATAACTCTCATTCTTTGATTTTTAACATTGGGGATTCAGAGATATATTTTGGCCTTAAAAAGTTTGATTTTTAACATTTTTATCTAAATGATACAAAGATAACTAAGCATACCTTGATTTTGTAATTGCAAATTAGTTTCATAAATCATCAGTATATATCATAAATATATTTTTATACCATGATCTTCCTCTAAATGCCTCAAGTTGTGATTACAAAATAAAAACATTAGGGGTCCTCGTTTATTAATATTAAAAATAAAAAATATTATGCATGAATAACTTGGATGCTTATAAACTAATCAATTAGTAGCACGAGAATTTCATTTTGGGAATAAAAAACAAGAAGAAGTCCCAGCATAATTATTGGGATAGAAAAACAATAATAAGTGAGAGAGATTCAAAGGACTTAAGTCCATTAATATTGTAGTCAATGTATGGATACAGATGCTGTGATTATGTCAAAATTAATCCTCTGGTGGAGTTTTGAAAATTGAAACATTATGTGGAGTGATCTGATTAATGATTGGGATATTGTTTGTTTTAATCTTCTAAGATATTGTTCATACTCTAAAGATATTGTTTGTTTTAATATTCTAAAGATATTTGAATTTGTCTGTGACCGTGTTTCGGAGTATGGATTTGGTGAATTTGAGCGTTTGTTTATTTGCAATTAATTTTTGTAGTTTTCTTGGTTTCGGATGTACCCTTCAGATATTTATAGCCATTGGATTCTTCAATAGAAGAAATCAGTTAATATAATAGCTTCAAGGATTTTAGGTTTGTTTACTAAGGGACTAATAAAGAGGACAATGATCCTGGGCAGAGGTTGAGATGCTCTTGATTTTCCTTCATTTAGGATAATTTATGCATCTACTACTCCCTTTCACTTGTTTCCCTTTTCTTTGGTCCCTAGCTCTTGTTTTGGCTTCTAATTGGAAAATCGTGGATTATACAATGTTTGAGACACTAGCAGGGAGATGTTTTATCTATGAGTATATACTGATTTGTGTCATCCACTAATTTAATGTTTCAGGTGCTTGCAATTTTAGACAAAATTAAGGAGGAGAAAAAGGGTGCAGAAAGAAAAGAGTAATCAGATTTTTCAGCAGTACATGTAGAAGACAGTAAGTGGGATGATGAATACCCTGACCAAGGCATCATTTATGTGGAATAGCTGCTTCCTAGGCGACAAACGTGATCATGCCTGTTTGTATTTGGACAGAGCTTTTGCTGATTTTATTTTCTAATTTTTAATATATATTTTTTGTAATTATTTTATTTTTTCTGATTATATATATATATTTTAAAATAAATTAGAATTTGCGAGGAAATTTCCATCGCAAATCCTGTATTTTGCAAGGGAAAATGTTTCCCTCGCAAATATCCAAGATTTGTGAGGGAAAACTTTTTCCCTCGCAAATTCTGACAATTTTCCTTCGCAAATTTCATGATTTTGTGAGGGAAAATTTTTCCCTCACAAAATTCATAATTTGCGAGGGAAAATGGCATATTTCCATCGCACAAGTGATTTACAAGGCCTATTTTTGCGAAGGCAAATAGTTTTTTAATGAAGGAATTTTTCCGCCACAAAAAACAATTTTTTTAATCTCTTTTGGCTTGTTACAGAGAGTGCATACAGTAGCACATGATGGATCCCAAATCCATGTTATTCCTTGGTCTCTTGTGCATCCCAATTCCCACCAACTCCTCAAGGCTCTCCACGACTGATTCAACAGTCTTTGCCTCCTCTCGCTCAATCTTCGCCACGTTCGGCTCAATCATCGCCTCCTTCGGCATCGACTCCTCCGCTTGTTAGCACACCCCTTGCATCGCCTCCCTATGCTTCTCCCCCACCGTCCTCCTCTCCTCCATCCTCTCTACCACCCACAACTCCACCACCAGCCACTCCACCCTCGGCTCTCACACCCACCCCACTCACAGCTCCTCCAGCTACTACTCAGGCCATGACTCCGGCTTTGAGCAAGGCTCCAACACTATCTCCAAGCCTGTCAACAGAACTATCTCCAAGAGCATACACTATCTTCACATTCGTCTGAAAAGCGCCCCAAACTTTCAAACTTGACAGCACAAGAACACGATCTACAGGTGTTAATCGTAGATCCGAAATAGGTGAGCAAGAAGAGATGGCTATAATCGTAGATCTAAAACAGGTGAGCAATAACACATGTTAATCGTAGATCTACAGGTGAGTAAGAACACGTCCTAATCGCAATACTCAGACAATTTAATGTGATTTCAGTCATACAGGTAGAGAACAAGATTGATGGGCTACGACAAACTTGATTGCTTCAGGGATGACGGATGGGGTGTGGCAGGGACGATGGATGACAACAGGATTGTAATATCCCAGAAACATATGAGAAAGAAAATTTGTTAGAATTAAATGATAAATTGAGTGTGTAATGTAATGACCCTAGGAATTTAAGAGTTTTTAAGATCAACAATAATTAATTAATTGATCGCATAAGTTAAAAAAAATAAAAAAAAATAAAAGAGAGTTAAAATAGAAGAAAAAAAGAGAATTGTTATGGTATTGGAATTGGAATATAATAATTATTTTTCTCTTGATCAATAGTTTAATTATATGTTTCAAATATGTTTTAAAAGTGAATGGTACGTAGTCTAGTGGAAATTGTTTTGCTTCTCATGTTTGTGTTCTGGATTCAATTTCCCCTTCTGTGTTCTTGTATTGTCAGATTACCATAAAGCCCTTCTTTAAATTAATAAAAGAAATCATAATAATAAAACATAAAAAAAAACAACATATAAAGCCCACAGATATTTCCCTATTGCCTCGTCCTTCTTCTTTGCTTTGTCAATGAATGGAGCTGAGAGGAAACTTCAAGAAACCCTTGCCCATTCCTCCGTCATTCTCATCCATTCTCCATGGTTGTCGCTTGTACGTCCATCATCATTATTAGCCATTGTTCTCCTTCCTCTGCTCAACATCATCAGACCTTGCTTTCTCCTTTTTTCTTCTTTCCCGTCGATGTTTTGGTGGCAGAAACAGGTAGAGAGACTTTTAGGACTGTTTGGCTGTCTCCTCCCTCTCTTCTTGGTATTGTTAATTATTACTTTCATTGTTGTAATGTGTGATGTGGCTTCACTGCCTTCTCTGCTCTGCGACGTTGCTATCCGAGGGTGGGGATAGATTGTGTCTTCACTTCTTTCCTTGGTTGCTTGTGCTTGTATTGTACATGGTATGTATGAATAGCTTCTTCCTCTTTGATTTCCAGAATGTTTTAATGTCTAAGCAGGTAGAGAATATTGTTTTCCCTTCTTTAATTTGTTGTGTCGTTTGGAAAGGATGGTTAATTTTTTCCTCCAATTGGTAAATGGTTAGAGTTGCATAAGGCTTTTGATAATTATTTAAGATTGCAATTGCAGTTCTAATATATGAAACGTGGGATTGTGATTTTAAAAAGATTATTCTCGAAAGCTTGTAAAATGGAGTGCTAATAGGATGTTTGATAAAATGCTTGAGAGGAGAATTTAAACCTAAAACGGTGAAAATGTTATAAACTAAATCGTGCATGGAATCGAGAAAACTTTAAGTAAACCATTTTTTTCATAGGTATGGTCGGATGATATTGATTGTTATTTAAACTTTGATTATCATGAGTTGCTGGATGAATTGTTTGGTTGTGAGCGTTTGAGTTAGTGTGGCAAACAAGTGTGGGAAAGATGCTTGTTTTATGGGTTAATATTGAGTGCCTACGGGGTGTTCATTGAAATGTTTGAAAGATCGAAGGAGGCTTAATTTGATATGTTTCTATAATGGGGATGAAAGAAATCACACACACACACACATTAACTTGAATATAATTTAAGTCTTGTTTAAGTGTGGAATTTGATAACTTCATATCTTCATGGGGATGTTGGAAAGAGGACTATTGAAAAATTCCAAAAATTAATGTTGTTGGAAGAGATTTTCCTTCTTTCCTACACTCATGAATCTGTGGCTATGAAATTTATTAAAGAAAATAGCCAGTAAAATTATCTTGGGTTTGGGATGGATGTTTAAATTTTAAGAATATTAAGTAAAAAAAACTGATGTTGAAGTGACGATATTGTTCTATTGGTTAGGTAGTTAGGTGACTACAAGGGTGATTGCCTTGGGAAGTTTTGGAAAGAGTGAATTATATTTCGAGAGTGCGCCGGGTGAGTAAATATCATCCCATTATAATTTTCATAAATGATATTTTCCGACTTGACATACTTTTATGTTAATTACAATATTTATAAGTATGATTTCACAAATGAAAGTTTATCGGATTTGTTTCATTTTTGTATTATTGATGATTTTATGCATTACTATTTTTTCTTCCCTAATTGGTTCATAGTATAATTCATGATTTTACACTAAAATGGTAAGGAAGTTTTGGAGATATCTTTTAAATTTTTAAATGTTGAAATAGTTTTGCAATTTGAAATGTTCGTACATGAGTTCTTGATGTTTAAAAAGGATTTTTTCAACAAAATGGAATCTAAAGAAAAGTATTTGAGATGATTTTTGTAAACCTTAATGCTAGGGAATTCTATTATGAATTATTAGATACGAGCTGTTATTATATTGAAAGAAAAAATTTCACTGCTTTGATAAACTGGACCCAAGCATGCTTGAAAATGTTTTGAGATGATTGAATACCGAGCACTGGTTACTAACAACAGTACTGTTAGTCCTTGGGGCACCATGGTTAATCTCGAGCTCGCTTGATATTTGTTGGATTTGTTCTCATACTTGTTATTCGTGGGTCTTGCACTTGCACTTGTTTCATAGCCTCGTGTTGTGCTTGTTTTGTGGCCTCATGTTGCGCTTGATTGATTACTTACTATAACAACCCAAATATTTGAATAATAATAACATTATTATCAAATTATAATATTATAAGATAATTATATATTTACTACTCCTTTTGGTCCTAAAATGCCCTTATTTAAAAGTTAACATGACATTGGAAAAGATTGTTGTATCAATAGCCCCCTACGCATGTTGGACCTTTCCGACCTCACACGAATTCTCTGAGCTCTCACATTGTTCAGTATCGTCGACTTCTCCGAGCTCTCACACAGTCTGGCATCATCGATTTCTCTGAGCTCTCACATAGTTCGGCATCGTCGATCTCCCTCAACAACTTTTGGTCTACTCTTAGAGGTTGGAAGTGTGCGTGTCCCTCAGAATCTTGATATGTATGTTTCTTATTTTGAGTTCCAATTTTAGATACTCCATTCTTCAAAATTCCTTCTCTAGTTTTAGTTTCAGATCTCCATCGATTTCAGTTTTGCTTGCCGCAATTCTTCGATGTTGTTTCTCTTGACTTCAGATTTTAAAAAACTGCTTAATCTTAATGAAACATTTGCACCAAAAAAAAAAATGTTTTGTTCATGTAGTTTCGTTAAGTTTTCAATCCAACTCTTCTCAGTGGGAGATATTCTATGCTGTCATTTTCCTCTCTTTTTTTTCTGTAAATTTTTAGTAGCATTCTTTGATGGGAAAATATGACAAAGATTATTCAAAATTAATTTATAAAAAAACAAAAACAAAAAATAGTAGAATTGAGGTGTATGTGGCATTAATGAGTTGCAAGCATTACTTACTTTATAAAATATATATGTGCATTATTAGATTATCATTGTGTTTAATTATTATTGAAAAAGTATCAATAAGGTATTTTCGGAGGAAATTGACAAAAATTAGAACTATGTCCTATAATTAAGACCAAGATCAACTCCCAAATATTGTCCTAATTACGGAAGGAGTATTTACTATAGTTACGTGTTGAAGTAAAGCTTGTAGCTTGATGGTATTGGGAATGATTAAAGGTCATTTAGGTTTTGGCTTTAAATCTTCATTAAGGCAAGATATACTTTTTATTTGTTCCTAAAAAAATTACCAAAAGAAAAACATATCAGCTGCAACGTTGAAATGAGGTCGGAGAAGGGAGAGCAGAGAGTGTAGAAGTTTCTCTGAGGGTTGAAACCCCAAATCCCCAGCCTCGTTCAATCTAGTTGGTGCCTTCGCCGGTGACCATCGTCCGTCCAACCACACATGACCATCATCGTCGCTAGCGGCGTCCACCTCCACCACCACCATCGCCGGCAACATTCACAACCCCACCAAGGATCGTGACTTCATCTGTAGTCAGAGAAGGCCGTGAGATAGAGGAGACCAGATCGAAAGGGAAGTGGAAACCAGAGCTCACAATCTCGATCCGAGTAGAGTTTGGAGAGCACCATCGACCTCCTCCTTCTTCCATCAATGAGTTTGAGAGCCGAGAACACACCAGAGCTGGGAACATCTTTCTCCCTCTCTTGCTTCCTTTCTTCAACGATCACAGCAGGAAAAAAAGGGGAAAGAAATCTTTGAAGCTCATACCGATTTCTCCTATATTCAACTTTCTTTTCCTCCTCTTGGTCGATGCTTTCAATGACTGAATAGGGAATTTTTTTTGAAGATTCTTGGTCACCTTTTTCTCCTTATACAGTGTCGTTCGTTGCACCTTTTGTTGCTGCGGTGTGTTCACTGGAGCATCACTTCTCTTCCACGTCTGGGTTTGGTTATGTTGTCATCTATGTGTGTGTACAGAATTTCAAGTCATCCTCTTCTAGTTTTAATTTTATGGGGTATGTCCGAAGCGCTCTTTCTCTCTTTGACGGCCTGTGTTAGTGTGTATGTTCAATCTTTCATTCTCTATCACTTGTGCGTGAGTCTATGGGAGAGAAGGGATGTTGAAGCAATCTGGAATAAGGTCTAAGGAGCTTATTTGGACAAGTAACGCCACTCAAATTGGGTTGATATAGGTAAAAGGAAGTAGGAATTGTGGTCATGATTTTCTTGGGTAAAATTCATTCTTGATAAAGAATTTAATTTAAGGGATATAATACTTTTAATTTGATGTCCGGAAATTTTGGATAAGTGATTTGAACACTAGGAGATTTGATGAATTGTTAAAATAATTTGGCACACAAGGTGTTTGTTATAATGTGTAGCAGAAGAATTTGGATGGATTGTTGAGGTTTCTTGTTCGTTATGATATAAGAATCGATTATTATTCGTAACAAAGAAGGCAATTCAATCAATGCAGTGATTCAAAATGTATTTAATTTATAATTTGAGAATTTTTTATTTATTTGTTTGCTTGAAGAGATAATATTGGTACTTTAGTATATGGTGTTGTTTATGACCTAACTTTGGATTACCCATAATTTTCAGTTGAGATGCAAGAATAAACTACTTTAAGTTTAATTTCCTTCTATTTTATCTTTTTTTTTTGAGCTATTTATATTATTACTGCAATCTAGTGCAATACATGAAAACAAACTGAAGGTGGAATACAAACAAAGCCAAATCAAATACAACAAAATAAGCCAAATACAAAATAGCCAATCACCATACATTAAAGATTTAAGAGTAGAAGTAGAAGCATGGACAAAACCGGCCTCCTCGATATCCAAGGTTAGAAGTGACGTGAAAGAAAATGTTGGTTGTAAAACCCACCCTATAGGCACACCTCCTTATAAACATTAGCTGCAATTAGAGCACCTACATAGACACCCCGACTAAGGGTAAAGATAAAAGAAAACCCAATCTCAGAAGGAAGAAAATCCATGATATTGTAACACCCCAAATTCCGTAACATAAATCGTGCCGGTGACACGTGGTTTTATAAAAATTTATCGAGTTTTGAGGTGCTACGCTTAGCGTTTTTGCGGCGGAAACGGAGAGCATGTACTAAAAATTTGAACAATTGAGTAGTGATATAAAAATACTCAGACATATGCGATGCCCGACGTATATCGATATATTATAAATTTCCCGAAGGATTGTTCATGTGATACAAGTAATACAAAACTTTATAATTACAATTCTTACATGTAACTATACCTCTTGACCAAGCCTTGAGTAGACTTGGGGCATAGAACCTAACTCGGTTAAATCATCTCATTTGGCCGAGTGGGTAGGTCTAGTGGAAGTCTCACCGTGCTAGGGTCGATTGATCGAACCACATAGACGACCCTTCTAGTTTAAGCACCAAATGATGTGAAGTAACTTTATTAGATTCATCTTTGTAAGGTAGGTTCTGTTGACTTTCTTCCGCATTTCTTTGGCCGGTGCCTCCTCACGGCTCCGTCCATTAATGCTCCTTCTCATGGCTCCATTCACAACATCTTCATAAATCCCGGTTCCTTTCCCGAACCTCTAGTCAAGTCTAAGATTCAAAACAAATTGAATCTTAGGTAACAGCTTAACCTCATATGAAAAGTATAACAAAGATATATGTATGATGAGATATTCATTACATTTCAAAGCATTAACCAATACATAGCTTGTGCAGATGTAATGTCAACACAACAACAAGACATAGCACACATCACATGTAAAGTTATCTATACAAATCCATGTATAGTTAAATGATGCACCACCGTGCCACGATGTACACTCGTGTCCTCGCGCTAGGAAAACAATCTCACGGCATTATCAAGACTATAACCCGTATCAAGTTGAATGTATATAAACAGTGATTCAAGACAGAGTCTTAACCACGGTGCATGACCCAAGACCAAGTCTTGTCCATGACTCTATGAAATCATTCCATCTCATACATGTATACAAGTCATATCAGAGTTAAAGTTACTGTACGCGAACGTACCTTCCTTCCATGTGAATAGTAATTTACTATTTATGTATATGGTACTATTCATAAATACGGCACTATGAATAGTAATATGTCCGTCCTTCAAATCTGACTCCGGAATCCTCGGATATCCTAACATATTACCATATAGCTTAGAATAATATCCAAAAGGTTAATTTTACCTTTCTACCCTTGTTGGATTTATTATTCCATTTTTACCCTTACATTTTCTTAAAAACGCTATGCTGAATTTCTGGGCAGAATTTTTGATTAACTTTGAAAACTCATAAGTAATTCTAGAAAACTCGAAACGAGGATCCGTAAAATTCCCGGAATCCTTAGGATGTTTACTTTTGTGGAAAAATACTGTTTCTTGCCCAGATTTTATGAATAGTTCCCAGTTTTCACGTGTTCATCTTCTGCCCAGAAAATTTCCAGAAAACGTAGCCCAACTTTGGACATTTTTATCTTCTAGCACAGAACTCGAAATAATACATTCTAGGTATATTTGAAAAGCCCTATATGTCTACTTTGAACATGAATTTTCTCAGAATTTAAGAACATCGTCTTCAATATAAATTACTGTCGTTTTTACCCCTGACCTCAGGAATTGCTAACCGACAAAATTTCGCCAGAGTTTCGCTACTTTATGATTAGCTTCCAAAAATTCTGCTATATAACCTTTTCCATCATTTTTTCGAAATAAAACAATTTCTAACCATAAAAACATGAAAATAAAATTACTCTAGCATATTTAAGATCAAAGCAACTTCTATCTATGAATATAAAACTAGAACTCAAGAACTAGAGAACTTACCATTGAAGAACCTTGCTACTACTTCTTCCTTGCTCCAAGAACTTCACTCTACTCACTCTCTAATCTTAAAATCAGATGCTTTGAGCTGATTTTGGTGTGAAGAATATGAAGAGAAGAGCCTTCTATTTATAGCAAATATTCAAGACTATTTCAACTACATTTCTTCCTTAACCAAACACTCAAACCAAACCCTCAAACCAAACACTCAAACCAAACACTCTTACACCAAACACTCACACCAAACACTCTTACACCAAACATTCATACCAACTTATACATATCTACCAATATCCAACTACCATTTAATATTTATTTACAAATATTAAATAAGTATTGGAAAATAAAATTCTTAATTCCATATAAGAATTTTCTTCCATAATTAACTCTCTAGGTCATAAAATATTGGTTCTAAAATTTCTAGACCAAAAAGTATCCTCTAACTATTTTTCCTTGAATTATTGGGAAAATAGGCCTCAAAATCCGTAGAAAATAGCTTTAAAACTATTTAGGCCAAATTTTCATAATAAATTCTCATAAAATATTTCTTATTTCCAAATCCAAAGATTTGGGATATTACATTCCTCCTTTTGGTTATAAATTAATTACCTTTTTATGTGCTATTTATATCATATTAAATAGCTCCTAAATAATGTCTCATAATTAACCATTGGTTAATTAACTCCAAAGTGGAATTTGGATGAAAATATAATCAATAGATTATAATTTCTTGAGACAAATATTCACCTTTGTATTTAATATGTGTTATTTATCAAAATATAGTATTTATGATAAATAGGAATTTTAGGGTATTACATTTCTCCCGTTAAATTAAATTTCGCCCTCGAAATTTGACCGTATAATCTTGGAGAAAAACTCTAGACGTCTCGTCTATTCCCTTACTATGCATGCTTAACTAGCACACATCCTAATCTCATTCATATTGTATCCAGGTATAGTATCAAAACACAGGATCCACTGATCCATTCTCTAAGTGTTTGGTTATGCAGGCCTCACTACCTGACTCATTTAGCCTCTTGGCTTAACACATATTGGCCTTCCGGGTCAATCAATTACCACAGCACTGGAGATTCTAACTTTATTACCTAGGAAATCATCCTTAGGCCTTAAGCATTTCAACCTTTACGGTACAATGAATGTTTTACTAGACTTTAAAGGTCTTGTAGACATAATAGTCTAAAGTCACCATGACAATCTGCATTTCACACAAAGTGCTTATCCATTACGGTCTTATGGCCTAGGGACACCGCCCCGTGCACACTTGCACACCAGGTCTTATTGCCTCGAGCATCTGCTCGTCTATTTCATCTGAGACTTTCCCATTCAAGCTCTCAGACTACTTTCACTTAGCACTATAGCTGACAACTACTATCTGGCTTAACTAGTTCAGTGTTCTAGACCTTTCTAATAGATTCTGTTCCTATATCCAAAATTTCCAACTACACCGCTTTTCAACACAATAGCATTGACAAATCGTCGCTACCCAAAAACCATTATGTTGTCTCATTTTCAAATTTTCAAACATTGAAAATTTTCCGTGGTCTCAATACATTTCATAATCTGCACTATACCAAAAAGTAATAGTGCTATCATTTTCAAACTTAATCGCTGCCATAACAAATTCATGAAGATACATTCACTAGGAGCGGTTTCAAAAACTTTTACTACCGGTATATACCTTTAAGAGGGATAACTCATTTCACAAAATTCAACTAAAAGGCACACACCACCACTTTGCCTTGGCTTACCAGGACATATCCCAATCCTTTCATACAAACCATCACAGTGACAACGCATCTGCCCGACCGATGTGGGAGAATTTCCATCCCCCATAAGGGCCTCAGTGTCCACACTAGCATATATAATAAAGGCTCTCCACCGCTTTCCCAGTCAAACCTAGTTCGTAGTCACGGCCACTACTGTGCACCGCTTTCCTAGTCGACCAGTTCGTAATCACGGCTACCATTGTGCATCGCTTTCCCAGTCAAGTTAGTCCGTAGTCACGGTCACCATCGTGCACCGCTTTCCCAACGACCAGTTCGTAATCAGTTAGTGCGACAACACAACACGGCGAAATATGCGCCCCTTTAAGGCGGAACTACTCAAATTGGGAATATTAACCATTGGTGCGAGTGTCAACCTCTCATATCCCATCAAACAAATTTTCAATTCAAATGAGCTTTATAAGCGCCGCGATTTCAAACACTTTAAAACATCTCGGCAAGACCAAGAAACCGTGTATATCTACAACGGCTTTCGTCCTTCCGATTCGTACTCATTTTACCACAACACATTTGAAAACTCAGTTTCAAACTTTAGGTTTTAACAAAAACCCCTTTTATAAGACAACATCATTTCAAAATAACCATCACCGTGGTCTCAAATTCGTTGAAAAGATTTCTCTCGAAAACTCAATTTCGAAAATTCATAAGTTCGAAAAATCCATTCCGAAAATTTCAAATATAGCGGTGTATTGGTAAGTCAAAAATTCAATTTTTAAAACTATTCGGGAACAGACAACTAACCTTAGAAGGTCATTACTAACTAACGCATTTGGACCTCGTCCTTGGCTATTCCAGCCATTCATAGAATGCTCAGTCTATTCTTCTTTAGTCTCTGGGCTATTCGTTTTGGTGTGTGATTTCGTTACATAAAACTTATTCATTTATAGCCATATGATACTTCACCTTTGATATTGGTTCATTTCCAGGCATCAACCAACCAGTGAATTCAACTTCCCTCTTGGTGGTAATTTCGAGAGCTTCTAGAAACATCTCAGAAAATTTGTTCACAACTAGAATGTCTTCTAGTGCGAGTTCAGTTCTTGCTTGGATATCATAGCACAATATATGCTATACAGCACTGGAGCACCCTATGGCAATATATTGGATTACGAAAACCTTCCCTTTAGGGAACCGATTAGATATGGGACTTGCTACAATGTACTTACCTAGAGAATCGATATACGATAGTTCTACTTTATGGTTCATTGTCATGGCGGCCGCACCTTACGACTTGTCATCACGGTGGCTCGCTCTACGGCACTTTACTCGGTGCTTCACGCAGTCTTTTATGACTAGTCAGCTTCTCCGGTCAGCATCCTTTGTAGGTAAAACCTCATCGATCAGAACTCCCCGTAGGTAGCCTTCTCCAATCAAAACTTTCCACAAGTAGCGTCAGTTGATCGTCTCTGAATCATTATAACAAGAACTCATATCTCTATCAGGTTCCTACCCTTTAGTGGTTTCGTAATCTACTATCTCTATGTTTGCCATCTTATCTAGGGTCATTCTATTCGTGGATTTCACTATCTATTTTAGCTCCAGGCATAATCCTTAGCTCAACTTTCCCTATCGGGTAATCACCTCTTCTTAGGGAATTTATTTACCACTAATATCTCTACGGTTATTGGTCCCACCTTGAAACTATAACCCATGGCTACTAAGGTTCTATCTCCTTTGTAGTAATGAAGTACCTGACTTGTCATCTCACGCAAATCTTGAATGATGGTCACTTTCCTTTTGAAGTCAAGGTCCTTCTGTAAAGTGTTCTCGATCATGTCACAGAAATCATTCACAACTAGTACATGTACTCTTCTAAATGTACGATGAGATGTCCGTGAACGAGAGAAATTTGGACGCACAATGTTTAAAATGTTAAACACCTTTTTGACATGATTTTGATATAACGTCCCAAACAACTCAACTTTTCGAGGAGTTTGCACTTTGTTAAGGGACTTACTCTCAGGCGTTTAACCTAAGGTAATCTCACTCATACTTTCTCGGGATTCCAACTCTCGTGCTTTGGAACATAAGAAATACTCGTCATATCTTGACCTAAGCACTATCTCTTCTTTAAGTCTATCATATATTCTCACGGTATCCCAAAGGATTACTATGTTTCATACCTCACGGTATTCAGGCTTTAGCTCAAAGGATCTCATCCTTATGCTACATCCTGGGGTTAAAAATCCCGAGATTTCTCTCGCCTAAGCACGCTTAATTTCATAACATCCGTCGGATCTAAGGTACTAATCGATACACATACCACCGCATACCGACAACTCTCATAGGTACTAGTACGACATATGTGCCTCCCGAAATATTGGGTACTTTCCTTTCCTATCGAGTTACACCCTTTTTATGTAATGGACTACCACCGTCAAAGATTTAGTCAAAGACCTCCATCCTCGGAACCACACTCCGTTGCACGCATAATGTCTGACCTCTACTTGGCAGGGATTGTCCCCTCAGGGTAACTTAGTAGATTACTATCCCTTGAGGGAAACTTAATCCATATGTCACTTTAAAACATGGAAACCTAATCAGTAGGTTGCTGTCTATTGGAAGACTTAGGTAGTTTTGTCTTCTGAGTACAACTATCGTTTTTGTTCGGGAATTTCATTCAGACTCCGATTTCCATATCAGAAGTCTTAGAGTTTTTCAGAAACTCTAACCATTCCTTAGGGTATTTGTTTTATTGTATCACAAAACCAGTATTATATCGTACTCTTGTCCTTGTTGTCTATACAATGCTCTCGAGACTAGGTTTGTGAAGCTAGCTCGATACCAAAATTGTAACACCCCAAATTCCGTAACATAAATCGTCTTAGGTGACACGTGGTTTTATAAAAATTTATCGAGTTTTGAGGTGCTACGGCTTAGCGTTTTGCGGAAACGGAGAGCATGTACTAAAAATTTGAACAATTGAGTAGGCGATATAAAAATACTCGCATATACATATCGATGCGACGTATACCGATATATTATAAATTTCCGAAGGATTGTTCATGTGATACTGATAATACAAAACTTTATAATTACAATTCTTACATGTAACTATACCCTCTTGACCAAGCCTTGAGTAGACTTGGGGCATAGAACCTAACTCGTTAAATCATCTCATTTGGCGGTGGGTAGGTCTAGTGGAAGTCTCACCGTGCTAGGGATGATTGATCGAACCACATAGACGACCCTTCTAGTTTAAGCACCAAATGATGTGAAGTAACTTTATTAGATTCATGCTGTAAGGTAGGTTACGTTGACTTTCTTCCCGCATTTCCTTTGACCGGTGCCTCCTCACGGCTCCGTCCATTAATGCTCCTTCTCATGGCTCCATTCACAACATCTTCATAAATCCGGTTCCTTTCCCAACCTCTAGTCAAGTCTAAGATTCAAAACAAATTGAATCTTAGGTAACGATTAACCTCATATGAAAAGTATAACAAAGATATGTATGATGATATTCATTACATTTCAAAGATTAACCAATACATAGCACACACGAGATGTAATGTCAACACAACAACAAGACATAGCACACATCACATGTAAAGTTATCTATACAAATCCATGTATAGTTAAATAGTCGCACCACACGTGCCACGATGTACACTCGTGTCCTCAGCGCTAGGAAAACAATCTCACGGCATTATCAAGACTATAACCCGTATCAAGTTGAATGTATATAAACAGTGATTCAAGATGAGTCTTAACCACGGTGCATGACCCAAGACCAAGTCTTGTCCATGACTCTATGAAATCATTCCATCTCATACATGTATACAAGTCATATCGAGTTAAAGTTCGTACGCGAACGTACCTTCCTTCCATGTGAATAGTAATTTACTATTTATGTATATGGTACTATTCATAAATACGGCACTATGAATAGTAATATGTCCGTCCTTCAAATCGACTCCGGAATCCTCGGATATCCTAACATATTACCATATAGCTTAGAATAATATCCAAAAGGTTAATTTTACCTTTCTACCCTTGTTGGATTTATTATTCCATTTTTACCCTTACATTTTCTTAAAAACGCTATGCTGAATTTCTGGGCAGAATTTTTGATTAACTTTGAAAACTCATAAGTAATTCTAGAAAACTCGAAAACGAGGATCCGTAAAATTCCCCGGAATCCTTAGGATGTTTACTTTTGTGGAAAAATACTGTTTCTTGCCCAGATTTTATGAATAGTTCCCAGTTTTCACGTGTTCATCTTCTGCCCAGAAAATTTCCAGAAAACGTAGCCCAACTTTGGACATTTTTATCTTCTAGCACAGAACTCGAAATAATACATTCTAGGTATATTTGAAAAGCCCTATATGTCTACTTTGAACATGAATTTTCTCAGAATTTAAGAACATCGTCTTCAATATAAATTACTGTCGTTTTTACCCCTGACCTCAGGAATTACTAACCGACAAAATTTCGCCGAGTTTCGCTACTTTATGATTAGCTTCCAAAAATTCTGCTATATAACCTTTTCCATCATTTTTTCGAAATAAAACAATTTCTAACCATAAAAACATGAAAATAAAATTACTCTAGCATATTTAAGATCAAAGCAACTTCTATCTATGAATATAAAACTAGAACTCAAGAACTAGAGAACTTACCATTGAAGAACCTTGCTACTACTTCTTCCTTGCTCCAAGAACTTCACTCTACTCACTCTCTAATCTTAAAATCAGATGCTTTGAGCTGATTTTGGTGTGAAGAATATGAAGAGAAGAGCCTTCTATTTATAGCAAAAATTCAAGACTATTTCAACTACATTTCTTCCTTAACCAAACACTCAAACCAAACCCTCAAACCAAACACTCAAACCAAACACTCTTACACCAAACACTCACACCAAACACTCTTACACCAAACATTCATACCAACTTATACATATCTACCAATATCCAACTACCATTTAATATTTATTTACAAATATTAAATAAGTATTGGAAAATAAAATTCTTAATTCCATATAAGAATTTTCTTCCATAATTAACTCTCTAGGTCATAAAATATTGGTTCTAAAATTTCTAGACCAAAAAGTATCCTCTAACTATTTTTCCTTGAATTATTGGGAAAATAGGCCTCAAAATCCAGAAAATAGCTTTAAAACTATTTAGGCCAAATTTTCATAATAAATTCTCATAAAATATTTCTTATTTCCAAATCCAAAGATTTGGGATATTACATTCCTCCTTTTGGTTATAAATTAATTACCTTTTTATGTGCTATTTATATCATATTAAATAGCTCCTAAATAATGTCTCATAATTAACCATTGGTTAATTAACTCCAAAGTGGAATTTGGATGAAAATATAATCAATAGATTATAATTTCTTGAGACAAATATTCACCTTTGTATTTAATATGTGTTATTTATCAAAATATAGTATTTATGATAAATAGGAATTTTAGGGTATTACAGATATCCTGAAGAACACTTCTGCTCCTCCGTTCAAGCAAATATGGTGACCTCGACCACACACCGAACAACACTTCTTGAAATCTTCCCCCAAGAACACAGATCCAAGCCACTAAGAGATAGTCGAATCTAATAACGTTCGAACAACCATTCAACCAAGAGGATTTATACTCAGATCTCACAGATCTGTTTATTTCCGAAGAAAACAAGAACACCACCACAAAACCTAACACCACAAAAAAGAAACAAAAGACAAATAGCTCTCACCGCCACAAAACAGATCTGAAGAAGAAGAGGAAAAAACTCGCCACAAGGACTAGAGAAGTCCACAACCCCCAGAAATCAGAGGGAGAAGGCCACAGATCAAAGATCTGGGAACTGATCTACCACTCTGACGCAGTTGTGGCATAGAATAATACTCGCCGGCGGCTTGTGGGGCTTGTGATGGTGCCACAAGCCGCCGGCGAGAAAGTGATGAAGGAGGGTTGTGAGGCGAGAAGAGAGAATTCCTTCTATTTTATCTTGAGTTCTTACATATTTGTGATTTTAAAACCTGCAATAACTTTTTTTTAGGAAAAATTACATCTATGGTCATTAACTTTATATAATATTTTATTTATTCTCTTAATTTTATAAAAATGGCTGAATTGATTGAGCAATACTGTAACATTTAATTGATTTTTATTTTAACAACAAATATTGATTTTATCATCCAATGGCAGGTTTTTTTTTTTTTTTTTTTTCACATTTTAAGAATTTAACTATATAATATGGAAGAGGATTCTCTCATTGGCATATTTTCTCTTCATCTTTCATCATCCAATCTCAACCATTGATTTGACTTAATGAGGTTGTTTGGTGTGGGAAGATTTATCAAATCTATGGTCCAAATTTAAAGCTAATAAGGGACAATGAGAAATGCCAATGAGAGAATCCAAACCCAAGTTTTAGAAATCATGTCAGAACTTTTTGAATCATAATTGTTTGTTTGTATATTAGCGTGAGTGTGTTTTAGACAAACTAAATGTTCGAATTATAGTCAAAATATAGTGTGTGTGTGTGTGTGTGTGTTTTTTTTTTTTTTTTTTTTTTTCCTTTTTGTTTTTGCAGAAGTTTGAATACGTGACATATTTGAATTTCTCAAAGTGTGAATTCATTACTGAAGTACCTGTCATGTCTGAATTTAAACATAAAAAAAAAAAAATTGATCTTCAGCAAATGCCACAATCTGACCAAAGTCCATGATTCAGTGGGATCTCTCTCTAAACTTGAAAGATTAGATTTTAGTGAATGCTCAATACTTACAAGATTTCCCCCTAAAATCAACATGGCATCTCTTCAAGAGCTTGACCTTAGTTTTTGCAAGAGCCTTGACTACTTCCCACATATAGTAGGGAAGATAGAAGAGCTATTTAATGTTTCAGCAACAATGACTGCAATTAAAGAGCTCCCACCTTCCATTGGGAATCTTCCAGAAATTTCTCGTTTAGATTTATGCTCTTGTACAAGTCTTAGGGAGCTCCCAAATGGCTTCTTGACATCACCAAATCTTACAGATCTTCAGTTAGCATATATTCACCCTCCTGGGCGAGAATCTTTTAAGAAATTGATACAACAGAGCCAACAAGTTACTAGCTATGAAGAAATAGAATACTTGAATCTCGATAATGTCAGCCTATTGGATGAAGATCTTCACCTAACTCAAATGGTTTAAGAATGTGGAAGTCCTAATGTTATCGAGGAATGATTTTGTGTCACTTCCTGAGTGCATTAAAGAGTGTCCTTATTTGGAGCTACTGGAAGTGAATGACTGTAAAAGGATAAGAGACATACAGAGTTGCCATCAACTTTGCAGAAAATGGTTTCAAGGAATTGCACGTCATTAACTCCCGAATCTATAGGCCCTTTATGGACTCAGGTTTAATTTTTCTCACCCCTTTTTATATTTTCTTTTTCTTTTGCTATATGCTTTTTTTTTTTTGGTTGAAAAAAAAGACAAAATGAAATTAATAAGATGAATAATTACAGAGTAGCTGTAATACCCTAAAAATCGTATTTATGATAAGTATCATATTTCGATAAATAATACCTATTGGAAATAGGTGAATATGTGGTTTCAAATAATAAGTAATAATTATCTTATTGTCTAAGATAATTACTATGAAAATTAGAAAAGAAAAAGAGCTAAAATCCGTGAAAAATGTATTTTTATAAGGCAGAAAATGGCCTGAAAATATTATGATAAATCTCATATAGCAACAAATATTGACAAAAACTTAGGGAGTATGTTGTCTCTAATTTTAGGAATTTTTGGGATTATTTCCTTGAAAAATAGAGAAGCATAAATATAATATTATTAAAAGCAATTTTTGGCCCCATGATTTTTAATATTTTACATGAGATATAAAATACCAATGTAAGTAAAATAGTTGTGAGATAATAATTAATCCTAATTATGAAAATTATCAACAATTAGTAAGTGGCTAATTAAGTAATTAGTGACTAATTGTTTAGATTAAGATATAAGTAAATTAATTAGTAAATAATTAAATTAAGGGGAGAAATTCGAAATTATTAATTAAAATAAAAAAAAAAAAATAAAAAAATAAGTAAAAGCATATTTGATAAGAATTTGAAATCCAAAGGTAAATTGGATAAAGGTTTGGAATCCAAAGGTAAAATGGATAATGGTTTGAAATCCAATAATATAGTAAAAACTTAAATAAAGTGAGAATATGTACAAAATTACATAGTTGTGAAGATGTGGGAACCCTAGAGAAAATATAAGGACTTATCTGGAACCCACATAATTTAACCTCGAAAGTACGACCAGTGAAGGTTATTTTTGCAAACACTGAAGAATAAGTTCAGTCCAACCAGGAGAGTCTAATTAGACCAAAAATCTCGGTATCCTGCTACTAATCAAAAAGTATACTCAGAATTTAAAAGTGTTAGTGATTGATCGAACAACCAAAAATGAATTTCGTTAAAGTAAAACTTAAGACTGAAGTTCGAATTATTTACCGAAATGCCATCCGGGTTTCCTATAAATAGGGCATCACCCCTTCCTTCATTCTTCACAATTCCTAGAGCTTTCTAGAGAGAAGTTAGAGAGAAGTCAGAGCAATAAGGAGTAGCGAAGTGCTGGGTAAGTTCTTCGGTCCTTAGTCTTTAGTTTCGGTAGTTCTTTCAGTAGATGTAGTAGAAATGCTAGATTTATCTTTAATTTTTCAAGATAGTCTAGATATCATATTTAGGGGTAAATATGATATTATTTTCGAAAATTTTATTGGGGAAGAGATATGTCAAAATTCGGAGAGATAGAGTTAATATAGCGAAGCTCGCGAAATTCCGCCGATTAGGGGGTCGGGGCAAAATGATAATTTGTACCTAAAATGCCCGTTATGATGCCAAATCTTTATAAATGTGATATTATCCTTATAGGATATCTTTAATCACAAACCATTTCGTATTGTTTTCCGTCGAAATACCGTTTTCTGTCAAACGTGCCGTTTTTCGTCAAGGAAGGTACGTTCGTGTACTGTAACACTAACTCTGATGGTTATTGTATGCATATATGTATTTTCCTCCGTCATGCTGTATTTTCTCTGTTGTGCCTTAACCTTACATCTGACTGTATTGTTATTGCCGTCCATATCCGATTATGTCCAATGTCTGTTGTGCCTTAACCTTACGTCCGACTGTATTGTTATTGCCATGCATATCTGATTATGTATACCCTACTTTGAACGTAGTAAGTGTCATCAAAATTCCATGAATATTTGTAGTACTTATATGATGTATTTAAACATGAGGTTAACCGTGCACGGGGTCCGGTGCATGGACCTCGCTCTTAACATAACATCGGGTTCAGGAGGACCAAGGACCGAGGAGAAAGGCAAGCAAGCCGCATAGAGACCCGGCTGAAGACTTTCCTCCTTTGTTATCTACTTTTGTAAACACTCGGTACAATGTACCGTTACTGTAAACAGCCAGACTTACGACATTTTAAATATATGTATCAGTTACTCAATCGCTCCGATGCTCTACTCTGATGAAAAAAAAATATATACTGCTTTTGAAAATGAGATGTTACAGTAGCACTAGTAATAGGTTAGAAACATTAAGTCAAAAAGCTATGGAAAGAAGAAGAAGCAATAGTAACAGAGGTCTTTGGCACGTAATAACAGGAAAATATCCTGCCAATTTATATCAGTAGAGATAAATTGCTTCTGAGTGCAAGTGATTGTCAATGCTGGCCTAAAAGAGAGATAAGCTTACAAAGAGAGAGCGCGTGAGCTATAAATGAATCTGACGCTCTTGCACGTTCAATGGCGCACGCCAGGAATCAAGGGAGGGCTTAGGAATGTGACCAGCTATAAGTAATGCTTCTAAATTGAAAAATTGGTTGGTTTGGTTTGGTTATGAGTTTTGATAAATCGGAGCTACGGAGCAACAGAGTTCAGAAGTTCACAGTATGAAAAATTTATTCAAAATTCAGTTAGAGGGAAGATAGAAAATCTGACGGGTAATTTAGTCTTTCTATTTCAGTGTTTTAATTTATGGTCCTTCAAAATAATTACTATTTTTATTATCCTTCTTAATAAATATTATTTTTCTAAGGTCCTTTATTATAATTTTCCCTTAAGGGCCACACGGTTCAAAGCTTGAAAATATTATCTTAAAAATAAATGAGTGGCTTGTGTAACGTAATTGATAATTTCCACCGAAGTTTATATAATTTTTTAAAATTAAAAATAAGTTTAAGTAATTAAAATAAAATAATGGGCTAGTTAATGTATTTCACTGTAAGATTTATTATTTTGCCATATTATTTATATAATTTTCCTAATAGAGCTACATGAATCCATTAAAGTATAGTTTTGGTTTTTATCTTAATTTATAATTATTTTATTCAATTCTGCCTTAGTTTCGAGATCTTTTTCTACAATAAATCCAAAAATTTAAAATTATCCTACAATTGAAAATATATAACATTAAGGCTTGGGTTCTCTCATGCATTTTCCTTTTTTTTTTTTCCAAAGAATTTCATATAAGCCCTTAGATTAAAAAATTAATAGTTCAGATTTAATATTTAATAATAATAATAATAATAATAATAATAATTTTATAAAATATTAAATCTAAACCGTGCATTTTTTATATTAGGGAGGAGGGGAGATGTTGAGGGGAGAAAAGGAGAAAATGGAAGAGGAGAGATCTGCTTGTTGATACATAAAATTGATAGGAGAATGAAAAAACAAATAATGAAACCAATTGAAAGGATAGTTTTCTCTTCAATATATTCACATTTTACGAGACAAACACATGGGATGAAAAAAACATATGGTGGGTTCCACCAACAGGTGTTGATCCTTAAGGAGCTTAATGGTTGCTTAAACACAATGTTCTCATGGAGCATAGAGCCTGTTTGTTTCTATTTATTAAAACAATTTTTTTTCGTTTTCAAAAAAATCATAAGACTTTTTTAGAAAACCATTTTCAATAAGTGTTTTTGGAAAAAAAAAACAAATATTTTTTTAAAAAAATTTAAAAATCAAACTAGTTTTTAGGTGTTTTCTTATATTTGTTTTTCTATTTTTTATTTTTTGAGGTCACTATTTATCCACTATTGACATTCACATACCGCCATGTCAACATCAGTGATAGCTGCCACCAAATCACTTTGAAAACAGATTTTTTAAAAACAACTATCCAAAAACAGCTTATTTATTTAAAACATGTTTTTTTTTTAAAAAAAATTATAAAATCATTTTGGAAACAAAAACAACATGCCCACTGTTTTTCCTCCATATTTCTTCTTTAACTTTGTCTTTTTTCCAACATTTGCTCAAAAATAAGGCAATTTCAGATTATGTGTACGTGTATCCAATTGTTAGCCTTTACAAGTCCTTAAACTATATTATTCTTTTTACGTTTACATCTATGGAACATTGATTCGTTGGCAGACGATCCGGAAGAATATGATGCTCTTTGAGTGGGACAATCAAATGCAATAAAGAATATGATGCTCTTTGAGTGGACAATCAAATGCAATAAAGAATATGATGCTCTTTGAGTGGACAATCAAATGCAATAAAGAATATGATGCTCTTCGAGTGGACAATCAAACGCAATAAAGAATATGATGCTCTTTGAGTGGACAATCAAATGCAATAAAGAATATGATGCTCTTCGAGTGGACAATCAAACGGAATAAAGAATATGATGCTCTTTGAGTGGACAATCAAATGCAATAAAGAATATGATGCTCTTCGAGTGGACAATCAACTGCAACAAAAAGGAATAATATACTCCCTCGGTCCTTAGCATAAGAACCGTGTTAGAGGAATTTTGTGGTCCTAACCAAGGTTATTAAAATCACACCGGTCACTGAAACGATAAGGGTACTGGGTCAAGGGTCAGACCAGAGTCAAACCGAAGCTAACCTATGGCCAAATTGGTGAGAAAGTGAAGATTTTAGGGTTATTAACATGAAATTATAAAGAAAATTGAAAAAAAATCATTTTAAAAAAAATATAGACCGGTCAATGCCTGTATTGAAC
Organism: Acacia melanoxylon; assembly: GCA_019022615.1. Classification (NCBI taxonomy): domain Eukaryota; kingdom Viridiplantae; phylum Streptophyta; class Magnoliopsida; order Fabales; family Fabaceae; genus Acacia; species Acacia melanoxylon. Next base: position 4,507,055 of record JAFJYJ010000042.1, read on the forward strand.
CGGTTTACCGACCGATTTGCGGTGTCCCGGTTTGGTCTGGGTTTAATAACACTAGTCCTAATAAAAGTTATAAAATCAGGATACGATTCATGAATCGCAAAGAATATTTTTGGAAACATAAATCAAAATGTACTGTGAATCATAAGATTCATTATCAATTTTAAGGATGATATTCACTACTACAAAAAAGCAAATTAACGTCCTGAATTAGAGGCAATTAACGCCCCTTTTCAGAGGGACGTCTGACCAGGGGTAGTTGTAATTTAAGATTTTTGGCGTCCTATGTTTTATTCAGGACGCCTTAAAAAAGGCGTCCTATGTTTTATTCAGGACGCCTTAAAAAGGCGTCCTGTGTTTCATTCAGGGCGTCTTGTGTTTCATACAGGACGCCTTAAAAAGGCGTCCTGTGTTTCATTCAGGACGCCTTAAAAAAGGCGTCCTGAATTAAACATAGGACGCCTTATTTCCGCCACAGCATTAGTCAATTAAGGTGGGATTTTTGGCGTCCTAATATTAATTCCAGGGCCAAAAATTAATTTTGTGCGTCCTCTATGTATAGTCAGGACGCCAAATATTGTATATAAGACGTCCTAGACCTAAAATTAGGACGCCTTATATATATATATATATATATATATTAAAAAAATATCACCTGCTACATATATTTCTTACTGGGCATTGAAATAATTACAAACAAGAATGTCAACCATATAACAACGATGAAAGAACAAATTAAAATACAAAAAGCACTTCCTAGTTCCTAGCACTAAACAAATCCTCAAGTATAGGATCAATTTGAAAGGGGGAGGAGGGGGTTGAGCTGCCCAATCTTTCAAGCACTTTTCCTGCATACATTATCCATATTGTAGATGTAAGAAGACTTGGCAACCACATAAAGTAACCTGAGCCTAATGTATTTTCAAGTTTGATAAATCCACTAATGGTACACTCTTCCATATTCAGGACATATACTAGTGGAGATCACTCAAATTTACCAAACATACCAAATTATAACCCAACACCGGGTTTAACCCATCTCAAATCACACAATTCTTCAAATAAGAGCTGCCACTCATAGCACCCAACAGTCTCACAGATAATCAAAATATCCAAACTTAAGATAAATGCATAAGAGTCAATTTTGAACCCACACTAATTAATGCCTGATGGAACCCAAAGCTTATCCCCAATAATAATGCAAATGGCCTTCCAATGATGAGTCCAAACAATACAACCAAAAAGGAAATCAGCAACATGATTATCTAGAAAGAAAAATAAGAGTTAGTTGAGAGATAGTTAGAAGGGAAACAAATTTGCGGGCTATATTTTAAACTCTCAAATCTCACTTCTTCAAAAATCCAATAGTCTCAAGTTTTAACCATGCCAGAAGTGTAAAACATGTTACATTGCTACTACACATATCGTCAATTAAATGGAGGCAGAAAGGCGGAAAAGACAACACATGACGTACATATCTATATGTTTTGAAGAAAATGTGCAGCTAAAGCGTTTCGAATTGTATCGATGTCTTCCTCCGAGTACGGATCCACACTATGAAAAAGCTATAACACTAGTGCAAAAAAGGGCTTTAAGACCGCCTCATTTAGACCGGACTTTCGTCGCACCGGTCTTAAAGGTATGACCGGTGTCAGCTTTGTAAATATAAAGAACTTCTTATGTATGACCGGTGGCAGTTTTGTAAATATCAAGAACTTCTTGGACCGGATCCTTTATTAATGGGTCCTAAATATATTATTCAGACCGCTGAAAAAACCAACCGGTCTTAAAAATGTAATTAAATTTCAATTATTTTATAGAGAAATCTCATACAGCCCGAACTTATATTTTCTGCGGACCAAAATAATCAGGAAAAATTTAAATATAAAGTCTAAAACCTTTAAGACCGGACATATATAAAAACAGTCTTAAAGGTTATACTTTTAAGACCGGACTTAAAGTATGGTCGGTACAAAATATTGAAAAAATTATTCAAAAATTTTATTACTTTGAAGACCGGCTTTAAATAATGGTCGGTCTTAAAATTTAACCTTTAAGACCGGCCTTTTAGTTCGTCCGGTATGGAAACTAAAGCGCCAAATATTCGCGCAAACGTTGCCTTAAGACTTAAGAGTTAGGACTGAATAGTTGCCATAAGACCGCCTCATTTAGAGCCGGTCTTAAAAATGTTATTAAAAAATATTCAAATATCAATTACTTTATGGAGAAATCTCACACATTAGGACTAATATTTTATGCGGTCCAAAATAATAAGGAAAAATTTAAATATAAAGGTAATAAAGTTTTAAGACCGACCATATATAAAAGCCGGTCTTAAAAGTAATTCTTTTAAGACCGGACATAAAATGCGGCCGGTATAAAATATAGAAAAAGAGTACGTATAAAAAATTAATTACTTTTAAGACCGGAGATTAATATGACCGGTCTTGAATGTTAATTATTAAGACCGTCTCTTTGTATATCCGGTCTTGAATATGAACCGCCAAATATACATTTCTTCGCGCGAAAGCTTTTGTTACTATCTTTGAAGAACCTCTCGTTTACGTTGCGAAACCCTTCCTGTTGCATTACCTCTATTCTGTCTCGAAAATGAACGGTGAAAACGATTCTACTCTGTGCAGGAACGCCGATTCTTGCTGTGGATCGGGTGTGAGTCGAACAAACCCTCTTCATCTCACAATGAGCCTCGTAACCGCCCTGCACGTCGTGGTAGAAGAGGCACATGAATGCAGGATGTAACCCTAAGTCGGACGGGAGGCTCAAGGCTAGAGATTCAGTTTGATGAAAAGTTGCAACCTTTCGGTCCCAATAAATCCAAATATACTAGTTTTGTTGGCTATCTAGCACGACAAGGTTAGCATCTTGACAGATGAGTGGAAAAGTGTGGACCGTGGTGTAATAAAGGATCCTATTTGGGACACTATCCGGCTTACATACACTATCTCTGACTGCAAAAAGTTGAAAGACAAGACCTTGTCTTATTGTGCTGATCGGTGGAGGAAGTTTAAGACCTTTCTAGCTAACACCTATATTTTTGCCGAGGTTCTGCCTCAAGAACATCCTTGGGAAAAGTACACATTTATTGATCAACAAACTTGGCAACAATTTGTTCAGCTGCGGACCACTCCTGAAGCTCTGGTGAGTTTATATTTAGTTTTGTTTGCCCTTTAGTGTACTTATTAATCTGTACGGATATGTAGTCAAGCCATTATTATAGTCTTAGTTTTGTTATAGTAGGTAGTGGTTAGACATTCTTTGTTAGTTAGTTAGTATGTTAAGCTGTGTAATGGTTTCGGTGCAAGTTGTTATTGGGGCTTAAGAGTCAAGCCTCTAACTATATATAAGAGGTTAGTCTAATATGTGTAGGAACCAGTTATGATGAATGAATGAATTGACTGAGTTGGCAGCATTTCTGCAACTCCCTTTCCTATGTTTCTCCCAATTTCTTCTACCATTCTACATCTTTCTTAAATAAAATGTTGAAACTTGATGAAGTGAATTTGACTAATGTTTGACCTTCATATGAAGCAAAAGTGTTCTAATTTCTGTTAGACATCAATGGCTGGAATTCATAATTAATAGTTTTTTTTTTCAATTCTGATTCAAAGATAAGAAGGGAAAAAGCACAGGAGATAGGGAGAAAGAATGATTGCCCGCAAAGGGCTTCTCGCGGTGGATATGAAATGGCCGAAAAAGAATTGATGGCGGCCAAGCGGAAGAGATTGGAAGATGAAGCTGAATCCAATCCTTTTGCCATAGTTGATCAGCCATCTCCTATACGTCCCGAGGAGTTGTGGTTGCATATTCGCCAAAAGCCAAGCGGCGCCTACACGAGTAAACAAACTCGTGTAGTTGCTGAAAGAATTGTAAGTATCGTTTTTGTTATTTTTTAGTTACTAAACATGTTTCATTACTAAGCTTCTCGTTATACGTATCTTACGGGAAGATCTTAAAAATAAAGAAGCCGAGAGATCTTTTGTGTCGGACGGGAGGAATGATGTTCGGCCGTTGCGGCGGAAAAATGGATCACGCGGGCGTGTAAGGGGGGTTGGAGGACGGGTAGGCACGAAGGAATACTTTGGTAAATCCAAACGCCACAAACAAAGTATGGTTACCGGGAGGAGATGGAGCAGACAACTTTGGTCAAATTAAGTGATGAAGCTGCGGCTAAAGAAGCAATGCTTCAATCCCGGATGGCCAAATTAAGTGAGGAAGCGGCGGCTAAAGAAGCAATGTGGCAATCCCGGATGAGCCGGATGAAGGAGGAAATGAATCGAGATGAGGCGCTTTTTAGCTCTCGTCCGAGAGAGCGGTGTTCCGTCACACATTCTCCTGCGGTTATGCAGCAGAGCACTAGGGGGAGCTGCATTGTTGGACAGCAGTCAGAGCAACCTCCTCCTCAAGTTCCATCCCCTCGTCAAGCTGCATCCCCTCCTCCTCAAGCGGCATCCCCTCCTCCTCAAGTTCCATCCCCTCCTAAAGCTGCATCCCCTCCTCCTCAAGTTTCATCCCTTACTGCTCATTTGACTGCCAAGCAAAAAATAACTGATTTGGCAAACAATAATTATTTTACGAGATAAATCGTGGCTGTCCAAGAAGTAGTAGGCGTCCCTCATCCCGTAGATGTTTACGTTGACAAAATAGATGTAATGTCCCTATTTGATTCTGGACGGGAGCTTAGTAATCCAATCATTCAACTGTTTTCCAAGTAAGTATCGATTCTATGATGAGTACATAATTTAACTGCATCGTTTTGACACACATACCTAATTATCGATGTGATTATTTTAGGTTCTTGCATCAAGAATTGGACAAACAGGGCGAGAATCAATGATTTTGGATTCTTGTGCCCGGTCTATGCAAGTACAACGGCAACTGACCGAAGATCAGACAAGAATACATGTCAACCGGGGTGTGTCAAGTGATAAGAAAGGTGTTCCTGTTTCCATACTTCCACGGGTACGTATCACAATTCTTGTATGCAATTCACTTAATTCATCTACATATATCTCTGAGTACTTTACTGCTATGAATTTTCAGCCGCCACTGGCAGTTGGTTCTCATGTGCATGGAGGATCATAAAGTTATCTTCTTATGCTTCACTCACAATAAGCCAGATCCTATATTGATAGAGACAGTCAACAAGTAAGCATGTCATTTTGATTCTCTTGTCTGAAATCTGTACGTTGCATATTCAGTGAACATTATTGATAAATTTGTGATTTTGATGATAGTGCCATGTTGACGTACCGAGTCAAGGTAAGATTAAAGCGTGGAAAAGAGGCCACTATTAACCCTACATGGTACCCCAGAGGTTAGTACATATTTGGACACTGAAACACTGCCTTGTGAACTTGGTCAGTAAGCTATATATATGCTATATTTCTTGTCACTTATCCTATATTTCTTGTTCATTTTAGACCAATCGGCAACCAAAACAGTCCAACTTATGTGGCCTGTACGTCATGAAACACATGTATGATGTTATCAGGGGAGTAAAGACAAAATTGTTAGCAAAGGTAAATGTATTTGATGTTACATATTATGGCTGAATTCAATTTACGGCTTAATGAAATATGCACACAAGTTAATTCGGTTTTGTCTTTGATGTTACGAGATGTTTAGAGCTTCGGTCCCTTTCACGATAATGAAGTGGAGCACATACACAATGTGTTTTGTGAATATCGTATGGCCTAATTAAGTCTTAAATGTGGATGTAAATATATATATCTTTGTAGTAAAAATAATTTTACGTAAATTTGTTTATTTTTTCGAACAAGTCATTCATTTGTAAATAAACATACAAACTGTGTAATTCAAGTTTAAATTCGTTCATTCATTCTAGATATTTATGCTTGAAATGTGAGGTACAAGATGTTGTAAATGAGAAAAGTTTTTTTTTTTCATTAAAATATGGCGAGACCTTTAGGACCGCATAGTTATTAAACCTGCGGTGCTAAAATTCTTCGTTAATTTTAAAAAAATTATGGCTGTACTTTTAGGACCAGACGTAATGATTTGTCCGGTCTTAAAAGTCTTCTAAAAATATGGCTAGACTTTTAGGACCGGACATATCATTATGTCCGTGATTTGACAGAAACCTTAGTCGCCTCAGGGTCAAATCACAATTTACCACAAATTAAAATGCAATATAGTGCAAATAACTCAGGATCGTTCTCTTATCAAGGAGCCTTTTATTTTGAATTCCCTAGGTTAAACTAAGTGCTAAAAAACTGGGTTAGAAAAGGGGTTTTGAAATTGATTTTCTCTAAACTAAAATTCATAAAATTAATAAGAAACTAATTCTAATTTTTTTGGTATTTTTGGAAAATAGTGAAAAATACTTTGGATTAAAAGGAATTAATAATGGATGCTCTTGGTAATGAAGGAGATGACTATCATTGCTTAAAAATATTTGGAAGTTAAACTTTTCATTAAGTCTGAAGATCAACCTCAAGGTAACACTTGAGTCCAATAAGCTCAATTAATAGTAGCTCCTACGAACATAGCAAACTACTACCTCTTGAGATATTGTTAAATTCCACTTAATGTGTAATTTAAATTAGGATGATAGAACTTGTATCTTCTTAAAGTTGAGTACTAAACAGTCCCTCAAAGGCTAAAATCAATCATGATTACTAATCACCAACATGACAACAAGCATAATTTCATCAAGTCATAAAAGAAATTTAGAAATTAAAACATCAAATTAATCATCCAATTGAAACTACAAAAATTAATCCTCATGAACACATAATGATAATCCAAGTCTCAAAACTAAATACTGATAAACTTAAATAAGGAAATCAAATAAATAGTCTAAGCAAAAAGATTAAATTCAAGAACTCCCCTTATTGAAGCACAATTGCTCAAGCCACAAATCTTCATCACCAAGAAGCAAAAGAAATCAGCCACTCATTGAACTCAGAACTGTTATATGAATTCTTGATCCTTCAATCTCCCTTTGCGCGGCCCTTTCTTTAATAATCAATTGCTTCAATTCTTGTCCGCTTCCAGTCGATCCGTACGTGTGCGTCTTTTTATATCGGTTTTGCTTCTCCAAGTCCGTTTGCTGCACTGATCTGGTTCTGTTCTTGCGTCCGCTGTGGCTGTCACAGAATACTCTCCCCTCTCCCTCGGTTCTGATATATATATATATATATATATATATCTTTTGAATCATTCCCTCCAAAGTCGGGTGCTGGATATTCTCTTCTTGTTTTTCGGCACTCTCCTAATATACCTCTCCTGCATATATCTGATATATATATCTGATATATATATAAAAAAAAGGAAAAGAAAAACCTAATTCCCTTGGTCAAAACACAGAGTTTTGACCAGGGACCTAAGTGCAGACTTTTTAAACTTTTTCATAGAGGGACTAAACCGAGACTTTTGTAATTTTGGTTCAAACTTTTATTTTTAAATTTGATCTAATCTTTTTAGCCATCTACAGATAAAATAGTTAATTGAACATTAAATATTCTTATAAAAATCAATGATTAAGAGAGATTACAATTTCTTTGACAATTTTGCCCTTTTTAACCATAATTTAATGTATTTACTCTTAATCTCAATTTATCACAAGAAAGACATTTTAAGCTCAATAACTATAACAAAATGCATTGAAAAATCCCAATTTAATTATAAAATATCATATAAAAATATGGTTAGATCAATTCCCCCACACTTAGACCTTTGTACTCCTGAACAAAGGAAATTGAGTACAAAATTCCAAGTTCAAAACACTAATGCATTTAAAAGATGAGCAATTTCATAATTAGAAAGCAATGGACTAATTAATCAAATTCCTCAAGCCAACATTAGTGATAATCAAGTGATGTAAAGAAATTAGTGACTGCGCAACTCAAAATATTAGAATGAAGCATAAGAGGACTCTCAAGGTATTATTAGTGTTTCACTCATCTCACCTCATTGGATTGATTTTCACTCTAGTTCACTTAATCAACACCTTACCATAGGCTTGTAACAACTCTAACATCTCCACTTCTAATAGCAATTAATGTAATGAATCAAGAGGACTTAAAAGGCTTGTAATGTTGGATAAAGGCTAAATGGAATGAATTAATTAGAAAAGAAAATAGTTTATATGCAAGTCAAAGTGAATAACCAAGTTCATAGCATCTAAATAATTGTACAAATTTTTGCCAATTCTTTTGGAAATCATGAACAAATGCCTTCTTGATACTCTCTTCTTCCCTTTTTTTCTTTTTTTTTTTTTTTTTTCCAAATTTCTCTTTCTTTCTCTTTTTTTTTTCTTTTTTTTTTATCTTGTTTTTTTTTTCATATACATGGCATTTCAAATTTTGTTTGGCAATTCTCTTTTGAGTTTTAGAATACTATGAACACTATGAGTAATAACATGCATATAACATAAGAAAGGCTCAAAGGGGGTAAACAAAGGGTAGATGAATGTAGGTTTGTGTTTGGGTGAAAATGGTTTAGAATTGAATGCCTCTTTCATTTTCATCACATTAACGCAAATACCGCTTGAAAAAGAGTGGAAACAAGTTCTAGAAGGTGAAAAACTAAGTGAACATGCACACATGAAAAGAATTTAAGGCTCAAATAATCTTCCAACAAGGTTTTTCCAATGCTCACTCTAACACAATCAATTGCACAGTGGACTAACCACAAAACATCTACTCAACTATTCCAAATGCTAACCTTAAAAACACAATCAATCAAAACATTGCAATGGATTAAAATTATGCTCAACTCTTAAGGCACTAATGATATCGAAACTCTTTCTTTTTCCAAAATAAGGAGTAAGCAAGAATCCAATTGTGTGTTCATTTCTCTTCCCATTCACTTGAAAAACAAAACATGGTTTAATAAAGTTGCCAAAACACTAGATCTATTGAAAGCTCAAAGAACTTCCCACAAATTATACACTTCCAAAGTGGTAAATGCGACCCTTTACCACTTAGGGCATGCATTAGAGCAAGTTATTCTACAAATAAATTTTGATTTTTTTTTTCTAGTTTTAGGCATTTTCTCATATAAAAACAACCAATTAATTGGGACTCAAAATGTATTCCCCTCCCCCACACTTAATCAACACATTGTCCTCAATGTTTGTAAAGCAATTCTATTATTCTAACTTGTTCCTTGATGAAGTGGAAAGTTGTGAAGTCCAATTGCAATTGAAGCTCAACACATCACATCATAAAGAGAGGAGAGAAGAAACAAGCCATCATAACAGGGAAAATTAGAGTGAAGAGGCACAATGGTAATTAAGTAAGGTAGTGGCTAAGATGCAAAACATAAATTGGGAGTTCTTATTCTAATTACTAAACTATACTACTTCTACTTTTCTACTGAGATAGTCCCTCCCCCACACTTATTTCAAGCATTCATAATCACAATATGAGTTAAACAATTCAAATCAGAAAATGTAAGTGAAGGAAAGAGACAACCTGGCCTTAAGTAGGCTTTGATGATGAATCATAGTAGAGCTTGAAGGAGAAATTCTCATCCCTGATGAGAATCATGCATTTGTCTTTTACAACATCTTCTCCCGCATTGATTTTCCTTGGTGGAGGTGGTTCAGGATCAATTGGAAAATGTCCAAAAATGTATGGTGGATGTTGGTTCCATCGAGGACATTTCCAAGAATGTGCCTGTAAAGAAGACAAGCAACCAGCAGTATCCCATCCAAAAATAGAAACATGAAGATATTTCAAGTGAATTAAAGATATTTTAGGAATCAAACTCTCCAAGTAACTATCACATCCAAGAAAACCAATGCTACTCCCATCAGTAGGAGTCAAACAAAGAGTTATATTTTGAAAATTCTCTTGTGTTTGCAAAGTGGAAGGTGCGGAATCCAACTTAGTGTTGGGGTACACCACATCATCATTGCAATCACAAGAGATGGAAGGCAAAAGAGTGGAAGAATGAAGAGAATTTTGCAAATTGTCAACACCAAAAACTTTTGATTTTTCAAAAGAATCATTTTCTTTGTCTATATCAGGTGGCAAATCACAAGAAAGAATTATATGGAAAGATTCGTTTTCATTTGTAATATCATCAATCAAAACAATCGAATCTTCCCTTATTAAACTATCATGCAATTCATTTGAATCAAGATAAAGATTTTTTTCAAGGCTATGGTCTTTTTCACTCAAATCAACCATATTGTTATCCATGCAAGATTCAACATGTTCACAATTGTCATGCTTCCTATCATCAATAGTACAAGAGGATGTATCATGATCAATGGTAGAATCAACCATTTCATTAAATGCTTTCTTTTGAAACTCAACAAGTAAGTGGCTTTTTTCATGATAACAGTCTACACATATTTGATGTTCCGGACAAGAACATGAAAATATTTCATTCAATTTATCACAATCATCCCTAGTACAATGAAGATAAGCATTTTCATTAGTTGAAGCATCACACAAAGAAGTAGGAGCACATTCATCAACAAGTACAATCGAATCACTACTACTAGAGCTAATGGCTTGAGCAATTACATTTTCAAACAGTTGAGGGGATTCAATAATAATTTCCTCATCCACCTCATCATCATTCAAATCATTAATTGTTTCACTAGTTAAAGTAGTAGGAGAGTCTACTTCTATTAGGATAGGATCATTACCAAATGGTAGGGAAGACTCTTCAATGTTCTTTTGTACTTGCTTCACCTCTTGTGCTTGTGTGGGAATAGGTACCGAAGGATTTGAAACTTCCACTTGCGAAGTGGCATTTAACTTTTGCTCTTCGGTTTTCCCATCATCATTGGAGGAAGATGACCATGGAGCTCCTTCTTCTTGTGTAGTATGGCACATAGAAGACTTTTGTGCAGACAATTTTCTAAGGACTTCACGAATGGTAGGTTTTCTATTTGGCACACATGGTTGAGAATGAGGTCCAGAAGGTGGCTCAAATGGGTTTAGGAATTCATGAGATGGATGACATGGTCGGGAAGTGGGATGGAATGAAGGAGGAGGTTCATGGTATGACATGCGGTTGTATGGTGGAGGATTATGAGAAGGCTCATAATATGGGTTGTATGGTGGTGGAGAAGGATCATGGTATGATCTATAGGGTAGGTGTGGTGAGTGATTTGGTTGAATTGGAGGTTGGTGGTAAGGTTCATGATATGGGTGGTGGAATGGACCATGAAATTCTTGACCAATTGGATTCTCATCTTGAATTCCCATGTTAGCTTGAATAGTCCGTATTGTTTGTAGCATGGAATCGATGCTTTGAGAGATGGACTCTTCCCTTCTAGTCGAATCTCCTACAAAAGAGTGGGATTGAAAGAGTGAATCTTGATTACCATTAAACCAAGCCATGAGAATTCGACTATAAATTCCCAATGAAAAACAAGGTCACTATCTAACTATAAACTATAAAAACAAAGAAAATTAATTTAAGAAAATACAAATGCAAATGGAAAAGAAAAATAAAATAAAACAAAAAAATTGCAAGTATGCTATGAATTAACTTGGAGACATGGTGAATTCAAACAAATAAGCTCAAAATCGTATCAAATTTAATACAAAAGCACCACACAGAAGCTTCCAAGTCAAAATAATGCAAAAAATGCAATGAATGCTATGCAAGCTACCTAAATGCAAAAATCCAAAAATATGTGCAATGAAAAATCAAAAATGCAAAACTAATAAGCTACAATTTTTGTTTTTATATTATTTTTAAAAAAAAATTGATGCGAGAAAATAAACTATGAAAAATTTTAAATTTATGAAAAGAAAAAATAAATAAATAAAATTGAAAGAAAATCTAACAGGCTCACAACGGCAAACCCCTGGTCAATCTAAACCAATTGACACTTAGTAAACCAAAGGAGTCAAAATTGACTCCCAAGCAACGGCGCCATTGATTTGTGAAACCTTAGTCGCCTCGGGGTCAAATCACAATTTACCACAAATTAAAATGCAATATAGTGCAAATAACTCAGGATCATTCTCTTATCAATGAGCCTTTTATTTTGAATTCCCTAGGTTAAACTAAGTGCTAAAAAACTGGGTTAGAAAAGAGGTTTTGAAATTGATTTTCTCTAAACTAAAATTCATAAAATTAATAAGAAACTAATTCTATTTTTTTTGGTATTTTTGGAAAATAGTGAAAAATACTTTGGATTAAAAGGAATTAATAATGGATGCTCTTGGTAATGAAGGAGATGGCTATCATTGCTTAAAAATATTTGGAAGTTAAACTTTTCATTAAGTCTGAAGATCAACCTCAAGGTAACACTTGAGTCAATAAGCTCAATTAATAGTAGCTCCTACGAACATAGCAAACTACTACCTCTTGAGATATTGTTAAATTCCACTTAATGTGTAATTTAAATTAGGATGATAGAACTTGTATCTTCTTAAAGTTGAGTACTAAACAGTCCCTCAAAGGCTAAAATCAATCATGATTACTAATCACCAACATGACAAAGAAGCATAATTTCATCAAGTCATAAAAGAAATTTAGAAATTAAAACATCAAATTAATCATCCAATTGAAACTACAAAAATTAATCCTCATGAACACATAACTTGATAATCCAAGTCTCAAAACTAAATAATGATAAACTTAAATAAGGAAATCAAATAAATAGTCTAAGCAAAAAGATTAAATTCAAGAACTCCCCTTATTGAAGCACAATTGCTCAAGCCACAAATCTTCATCACCAAGAAGCAAAAGAAATCGGCCACTCATTGAACTCAAGACCTTTGTTATATGAATTCTTGATCCTTCAATCTCCCTTTGCGCGGCCATTTCTTTAATAATCAATTGCTTCAATTCTTGTCCGCTTCCAGTCGATCCGTACGTGTGCGTCTTTTTATATCGGTTTTGCTTCTCCAAGTCCGTTTGTTGCACTGATCTGGTTCTGTTCTTGCGTCATTTGGGTCATCCTGAGAATACTCTCCCCTCTCCCTCGGTTCTGATATATATATATATATATATCTTTTGAATCATTCCCTCCAAAGTCGGGTGCTGGATATTCTCTTCTTGTTTTTCGGCACTCTCCTAATATACCTCTCCTGCATATATCTGATATATATATAAAAAAAAGGAAAAGAAAAACCTAATTCCCTTGGTCAAAACACAGAGTTTTGACCGGGGACCTAAGTGCAGACTTTTTAAACTTTTTCATAGAGGGACTAAACCGAGACTTTTGTAATTTTGGTTCAAACTTTTATTTTTAAATTTGATCTAATCTTTTTAGCCATCTACAGATAAAATAGTTAATTGAACATTAAATATTCTTATAAAAATCAATGATTAAGAGAGATTACAATTTCTTTGACAATTTTGCCCTTTTTAACCATAATTGAATGTATTTACTCTTAATCTCAATTTATCACAAGAAAGACATTTTAAGCTCAATAACTATAACAAAATGCATTGAAAAATCCCAATTTAATTATAAAATATCATATAAAAATATGGTTAGATCAGTCCGGTCTTCAAAGTCTTCTAAAAATATGCTAAACTTTTAGGACCGCATCTTTATTATACGGCCGGTCCTAAAAGTCTACGTTTAAATTAATAAAAAAATTATGGCTATACTTTTAGGACCGGACGTAATAATTTGTCTAGTCTTAAAAGTCTTCTAAAAATTCGCTAGACTTTTAGGACCGAATTTTCATATTTCGTCCGGTCCTAAAAGTCTACGTGTTATTATCAAAAATATGTCTAGACTTTTAAGACCGTAGTTTTGTTATATCTCCGCTCCTAGAAGTTAAGTCATATTTTTTTTTTAAAATATGGCTTAACCATTCGGACTGTGTATATATTTGTTTCCTCTTAATAGTTTTTGACTCGGTTTTCGGACAACCGAGGTTCTGGCGTTCGCTCAAGCTATGTCCCTCGTTGTCGTCGATGTTACCTCTCTTGATGTTGAGCAAAGCATTATCGGTTTCCCTTTTCGTTGTCTCTTTTCTTTTTGTCGGAAAAATAAGGAAGATATGCGAAAGGAAACTGAAAATATTCAACTCAGTCGAGGTAACACCGACGACAACGACGGTCCAACCTTGACAAGAAAAGTCATTTGGTTTGTTTTTATTCGAATAAGGTAAACGATCTTTTTTTTTTTTTGTTTTTTTGTATGTTCCTAAGCGTATTGTGAGAATTTTTAATGTTGATTTACGCGAGGACAATGTTTTGTTTGTTTCCTTTTTTGTCGGAAAAAGAAAGAAGATAATGAAAAGGACATGACGATCGAATATGGAAACAAAAAGATCTTTAATTTATATTTTTTTTACTGCTGCCCCGTGAGGAGTAGCAGCAGCAGCAGTATAGACAAAAAAAAACAGAAAAAGAAAACGAAATATCTACTCCCCGTCATCGTTGTCAGAGGGGATGGAGTTGTCGGAGAGGTCGTCATCTGAAGGATGGTACTCAATGTCCTGGGCATCGAGTACCGCCTGCAGCTTTGCGTTGATGGCGTGATAGACCTGAGAAAGTTGGCCGCATCGTCGGTCTATATGATCGAAGCGGGCTAGGATGTGCTGAATCAACTGGTAGATTGTCGGTTCCGGAGGCAACGGAGGAGGAGGACCTGGTGGTGGTGGAGCAGCCATTACTGTGGATGTTTCAGAAGTGATGGGGATGAATGTGAAGGAAGTAAAGTAACATCGGGTTTAAATAGAGAACCCTGCCCGAACAATGTGAAACGCCGGAAACAATAACGAGGAGACACATAGTTCCTCAGAATACGAGGAGACGCCTAGTTGGGAAGTTTATCTGGAAGTCGAAGAGATTCTGAATCAATTCATTTGAAAAGAGAGTGACGACTCGGGGAACATTTAATACCGGATATTGTAAAAGATCCGTTCTTAAAAAAATTGAATTGGAAAAAAAGAAAATTTTAGGACCGGATATAAGACAAAATGTCGGTCTTAAAAGTAATTGAATTGATTGAAAAAATAAATAATAGACTTTTAGGACCGGATATATTTTAAACGGTCGGTCTTAAAATCAATTGAATTGAAAAAAATTGAAATTTTTTTTAGACCGCATATTTATTAACTCCTCATACCTCTCTGTCCTTATTAAACTCCTCATACCTCGTAACTCAACAAAACATATATACCTCTCTTTCCTTAGTAACTCCTCACAATCTCGTAACTCCATACTACGTGGCTCTCTCGCCTAATTTGCTCAAACCATGGTTAGATACAAGAGAACCGCTCGTAGGGGTGCTCTTACTCCGTTGCTCGTGCCTTCCGTAGATCGTTATACGGTGCGCCTCCTCCATCAAGAGTGCGTTCTATTGTGACAGAGGAGTCTCGGGTTGTTGGACCCATTGTTATTTCGGATGATGAAGAGATTGCCGCACTCCCCTCCACCCTTCAGATCATGAAGAGGTTCCTGCTCCCCCTCTCCGACCAGTTGGCCCCAGCGCGGCCACCGCTGACCCCTCTCCTCTCTCCTCTAATGATGCATTGCGGCTGATGCGAATAAGACAGGAACTTGCTGATATTCGGCGGGAATTTAATGCTTTTCACGCCGATATCGCCAAGGATGTTTAGTCAGATTCTTGTTTTTGATAATTTTCTGCTTGTTTTTTTTTTGTATTTTTTCTTGTGTACGTGCATATTCTCCAGTAATGTATGAAGCATTAAGAACTAAGCTTGTGTCCTTTTTTTGTTCATATTCTCAAGTTTTCCTTTAATTTTTGTTTCATTGAGTTGCTGCTGCGCTCGCCAAAGCCAATCCACTTTTTTTTTTTATTATTTAAAAAAAGAGGACTTTTAGGACCGGATGTTTAATAAAACTCCGGTCTTACAATTAAATGAATAATAAAAAATTAGGACCGCTAAGCTTGTGTCTTTTTTTTGTTCATATTCTCAAGTTTTCCTTTGTTTTTTTTTCCTTGAGTTACTGCTGCGCTCGCCAAAGCCAATCATCTTTTTTTTTTAAAAAAAATGAGGACTTTTAGGACGGAATGTTTAATAAAACTCCGGTCTTAAAAGTAAATGAATAATAAAAAATTAGGACCGGCGTTTTATAAACTTCCGGTCTTAAAAATGTAATTATATATTTAGGACCGTCTATTTTATAATTAACCGGTCTTAATAAAATCCAAAATACTAAAACATGTCTATGACGCGCGAAATATCAAATTTCCCTCTCAGAACTTCTCTTGTCGCGCCGAAAGTGATTACTCAGGTTCTGTCTCCAGTGTTTTTGTGTTGCTTCGTCGACTGCTTCGCGTTGCTCTCTCGACAATCACTTTCTGGTTCCTTAGTTAAACGTCTATCGACCAAGCTGTAAGAGGTGTTTCGGTTAAATAACTTTATGGTTTTTCGGGTTGAACGAAATCGATGAAATGTTCTAGTGGGTTTTCTCGTTGTTAATGAATATTGTATTTTGAAGATTATATTTGCGCTTTTGACGTACCCAACTGACCAACAAATGTTTTTAGGTTATTCTTGCTGTCTGTAACATCAACGTTCGTGGCGGGAGAAGAAAGACTCCGAAAACCATTTGAATTTATATGCTACAGGTGAGTCCACATTTAATTTCACGCGATGCATTTAATTTCCTCGTCATGCTTTAATTTTTCTTCTTGGATTCACTATGATATTTATGACCAAAAGTGTTTCTTCGTTATGCATTTAATGGGCAAGTTTCTTCGTTGAGCATAAATATGAATTTGGTGTTTCCTTATTTTATATCCGTGTCATAAATAGGAATTCTACTATGGATCACGGTTGGATAATTGCGTTACGGACGAGTGTTGAATATCAGAATGGGGTGAGGAAATTTATAGAATTTGCTAAACAAAATGCCCATGATGATAGTGGGAAGTTTTATTGCCCTTGTGTAAAATGTTTGAATGACAAAGCGACTAAGTCCGAAGTTATCTACACACATTTAATTTTGAAGGATTTTGTAAGACTTATACAGTATGGGTATGGCATGGTGAAAAAATACCAAGTGGGTCTCAACATGAGGAAGTGGGCTTTGATGATAATGACACGGATATGGATGATCACATAGAGGACATTATTCGTGATGTAGGAGAAGAGGCTTTTCATCAATCACATGCATATGGTAATATGTGCGGTGATGCGAGACCCCGCTATACCCTGGTTGTAAAAAATACCAATTGTTGAACACCGTATTGAAATTGGTAAGCTTGAAGGCACGTCATGGATGGAGCGACAAGAGTTTTTCGAAATGCTTGAGGCTTTTAAGGACATGCTTCCGGATGAGAATGTGTTGCCGCATCGATACTATGATGCTAAGAAAATACTACGTCCCTGGGGATGGAGTACAAAAAGATCCATGAATGCCCGAATGATTGCGTATTGTATAGAAAAGAGTTTGAAGAGAAGCAGAATTGTCCGATATGTGAAACACCAAGGTACAAGTCAAACAAGGGGCCTGCAAAAGTGTTGTGGTATCTTCCAATCATACCAAGGTTCAAGCGGTTGTTTACGAATGAAAATGATGCAAAGAATTTGAGGTGGCATGCAGATGAGAGGATTTCTGATGGAAAGCTTCGACATCCGGCCGATTCTTCTCAATGGAAGAAAATTGATCATTTATTTCCGAACTTTGGCGAAGAACCTAGGAACCTTAGGCTTGCCCTTAGCACGGATGGCATGAATCCATATGGAAGCCTTAGCAGCATACATAGTTCATCGCCTATGCTCCTTATTATTTACAACTTATCTCCAATGTTATGCATGAAACGAAAGTACATCTTGCTTTGTCTATGTTGATTTCGGGACCAAAACAACCCGGAAATGACATTGATGTTTACCTTCACCCTTGATCGAAGACTTGAAGGAGTTGTGGGAAGAAGGTGTCGATGTTTTTGACTCTTTCAAGAAGGATGTGTTTAAACTACGAGCCATGATATTTTGTACTATAAACGACTTCCCAAAGATATGGGAACTTGTCGGTATAGTGTAAAAGGCCATAAAGCATGTCCGGTTTGTGAAGAAGGCACACGCTACCATCAACTTCAACATGGAAGAAAGACGGTTTGTGAAGAAGGCACACGCACACCCATATCGTCGATTAAAGAAAGCCTTTTTTGGTGGCCAGGAGTATGAAGATGCTCCGGTGGCATTGACTGGGGAGCAAGTTTATGAAAAGGTGAAAAATATCAGTGTCATCTTCGGTAAGACTGCAAAGAGTAGAAAAGAAACAAATATATGGAAAAAGAGATATGTATTCTTCGATCTTCCAGATTGGCGCAATCTTGATGTGAGACACTGTATTGATGTCATGCACATGGAGAAAAATGTATGTGATAGTATTGTTGGCACGCTTCTCAACATACAAGGTAGTTCCAAGGATGGTGTGAAGGCAAGATTGGATTTGCAAGTAATGGGAATACGCGAAGACTTACATCCAAGGCCATACGGGAAGAGAACTTATTGTCCCCCGCCTTCTCATACTTTGTCTAAGGATGAGAAACGAAGTTTTTGTGAGTGTTTACATGGCACAAAAGTTCCCTCGGGGTATTCTTCAAATTTTAAGAGGCTTGTATCGATGAAGGACTTGAAATTAGTAGGCCAAAAGTCTCATGATTGTCATGTCTTGATGCAACAGCTACTCCCAGTAGCTATTCGAGGCATGGCCGAATATGATCTTCAGGTCGTTTTGACTAGACTTTGTGTCTTCTTCAATGCGGTTTGTAGTAAAGTTTTTGAGATTGAAAAGTTGGATGAATTGGAGAATGAATGATATCTTATCTTGTGCCACCTTGAGAAGCTTTTTGTTCCTACCTTTTTTGACATCATGGTTCATCTAATTGTTCATCTAGTGAGGGAGATAAAGTTGTGCGGACCTATCCATTTACGGTGGATGTACCCAATTGAAAGATCTATGAAATTCCTAAAAGGGTACGTGAAGAACGCATACCGGCCAGAAGCATCAATTGTTCGAAATATGTTTCGAAGAAGCCATGGAATTTTGTCAAAATTATTTGGCCAAAGTAAGACATATTGGGCTTCCAAAACGTCAGCATGCTAAAGGGGGTAGACGAGGGGCTTCAGTAAAGAGTGTGGATCCTGATGAATTTTCACAAGTCCACTTATACATCTTGAATAATGTTGATGAAGTTCAAGCCAGTATAGCTGCCCATAAAGAAGCTGTAAGGAAAGAAAATCATCGAATGACTGAACAAAGGTTGATTAGGGAGCATAACAGAACTTTTACAAACAAAAGGTCGAGGGAGAGGAATGTGTTTCTGATACAATCAAATGGTTAGCCCGTGGTCCTGAGGTTGATGTCATAAGTTGGAATTCGTATGTGATCAATGGTTATACATTTTACACGAAGTCCTTAGATGATAGGAGCATCGTCTAGAACAGTGGTGTTATGTTAGAGGCTGAATCTATGCACTTCTCGAGTTCGAAAGACAAGAGGCCTTTATTGGCAGTCATGCCATATTATGGGGTTATTGAAGAGATTTGGGAGGTCGACTATGTTAAAATTAGATTTCCCATTTTCAAATGCAAGTGGGTTAATGTCAATAATGGTGTTCAGATCGATCGGCTAGGATTTACATTAGTCGATGTCAAGGGTAGAAGTTTTAGTGATGAACCTTTTATTATGGCGAGACCCGGGCGAAACAAGTGTTCTATATCACCGATCAAGAAAATAAAATGTGGTCTGCGTAGCTCTCCAAGGAAAAAGGGTCATTGATATTGATGAGGAAAGTCATCATTCAAATTATGGTCTTCCTGAGAGTACTCCTTTTTCAAGGGGTCTACCGGAAATGAATGAAGAAGATGAAGCGGATAATGAACCCGGCATAAGAAATGATCATCAAGAAGAGATATGGGAGGATACCCCTTTATAAAAGAGTCAATATAATTCATAAGGTAATATTCATATGAAAACTTCTTTGAAAACTTTAAGGTTTTTACTATATTATATTCCTTCTACGTTCTTAAACAATGTCACTTTGACTATGAAGTTTGTTCTTATTTTATTTTTGTGGCAGGATCGGATCCAAAGGGGCATGTTATAAAAGAGGATGTTACGTTGTTTGGTGGGAATCATATGAAGGCATGGTGAATATTATATTGGGCATGTATGTTGTGTATTTGTAACTGATTGTATTTGGATTGTAAGTAAGTTATTATCTTATTGTATAAATTAATTTAGGTGTTGTAGTCATAATATATTCATTAATTTAAGAAGCGACATAACTCATGGTGAATTTTATTTGTATTCTTTTTCCCAGTTCAATTTATTCATAATTGTTCATAGCTTGTACTTAAATATCGACTTTTATGTGCTGGATTGGGTGGTGGATTTGTGAATATTGATCAGGAAGAACAGAATAGGGAAAACATTCGGGAAAATTTAGACCGGTAATAAATAGGCCGGTCTTAAATGTTCAACTTTTAAGACCGGATGTATCGATATGTCCGATCTTAAAGGTCAATTTGATATTAAGCCGGTCTTAAAAGATTGTTTTTTAATACCTGTGTGTTTATACGTCCGGTCTTAAAATTCAATTTTTAAGACCGGCCAATTTATTGTCCAGTCTTGAAAGTCAGTCTTTTAAGACCGCGTATAATTAGTCGTCAGGTCTTAGAAGCCGCTATTTGTCAGACTGGGTATGTTTTTGTCCGGTCTTAAAATTTTGATATTTTAAGAGCGGCCGAGTTTTTGTCCGGTCTTAAAAGTTGAGTTTTAAGACCGAACAAAAAATATTTCAGCCTTATTTAGTCCAACTTTTAAGACCTAATGTTTTAAATGTCCGGTCTAAAAGAGTTTCTTTAAGACCGGTTATAGTCCGGTCTTAAATGTGGACTTTTAATACAGGCAGGAACAAGACCGGTCGATGGTCCAGTCTTACGATGCCTCTTTTGTCCGGTCTTAAAGTCCTTTTTGCACTAGTGTAAATTGGAAAACAAGGTATAAGTTAAACCAATGAAGTGAATGAAAGAATTAACAATTTCAAGAACGACATGCTTTTTTCTCAATCTTGTAAAAAAAATTCGGCAGCATTTCCCCTCAACAGTAAGACATCCCAAAATTTCAACAAGAAACCATTTCAACTTAATTCAACAAAACTTACTAACTAAGGCAATTTAGAAAATATCATCTATTAAATCCAATAATTTCATCAATACAAAATATAAAAATATAGCTAAGTTGTCTAAGTCATAAACTATAAATAATGGACTTCTAAGCATCATGATTCATACTACAAAGTTTACCTAGTTCAATGCACATAAACAAAAAAACAACAATATTTAACTATACTTACCTCAACTTTAAATTCCGATGCTTGAAATTTATTTGCTCAATTCAACCTAAAGACAACAACAATAAAGACAGCCTTAGAATTATTTAAACTAACATATGGGAGAGGGAATAATTGTATGACAAAAGGTGTCTCTGCATTACAAAGAGTATTTCCCAAAGAAAATACAATTTCACTATATCAAATGCATTAAACACATCAAACACATTAAAAATTTTAACTCAGTTTTAATTCTTCTTTAGGGCTGAATTTATGGAACCGATCACAAACTTTTAAGCTCCCCATCAAGTCTCTATCAAACTCCATAAAACTTTGTTATATAACGTTGATAATAAAATTAAAGGGAGAAAAAGAACAGAAAAGGCACTAAAAATGGTACTTTTCTTGTGCTTTTTCGATATGGGTTACTTAGTGGACAAGGATTTTCTTATTTTGAAGTGAAGCAAAAATAATTGCAGCCAAAAGTAATTAGAGCAGTTTAATTCGTCAAAAAAACATTATTGTAGCTTCATGGATAATCAATAATAAAATTATGAAATATGACTGTTTAATCTATATATAAATCTAAAAATATCACGTAGGTGAGAAAAATAAAACTATCACAATTATATATATATATACACACACATCCAATTTCCGGAATATAATAATTTATAACCTTCAAATCAATCAGAAATTAGCATGCAAGTGTATTAGCGAAAGTGATAGAGGTCTCCTCTGAGAGGTCCATATATGATTCCAATTCCAAGTAACCTAATTAAGATTTTTTTTTCAGTAATATTCATGTAGTATATTGGATCTTGCAGGCTATGTCTCAAGTATCCAAGAACTTGATGTATCCTTTGAATCAATCAATATATTTCCAACAAGGTTAATCATGTGCAAAATCAGGGCATATAATAGCTGATTAGTGGCCAACAGTGGGTTAACATTACAGTAATCATCAATCAAAGATGCTTAATTCTATGCGTGTAATCAAAATCAAACAACTCTTTTTTTTTTCCTAGGAAGATGAACCAAGCTAAGGTAGCATTGCGGATTAAAGACAAATGACTATGCTAACTCATACATTCAGAACCAAAAACATCAAGTAGCATTACTAAAAGAAGCAGCCCTAATTTCCTATTTGAAAACTTACGGTTGAATTGAAGAACCATGAAAGCAAGGGGAGTACCGATAGAGATTGTCGGAGATGGTGGGGGGACACGCCGGAAAGAGAGAACGAGAGCAAGACGGAGGAGACGGCGCACAATGTGAGAGGTGGGGGCGTCGGAGACGGAGGATACGGTGGGGGCATCGCCGGAAACAAAGAACGAGAATAATGGACGCCGTGAAGATTGACGGAGAAGACGGCGCACAATGTGAGAGGTAGGGGACAGTGAGGGTAACTGTCGATTAGGGCTTGGGAAGAGGAAGACGGAGGAGACAGCGCATAATGTGAGAGGTAGGGGAGAGTGAGGACGTGAAATGAGTGTGAGACGGAGATAGGGTTGAGGGAAGCATAAGAGGCTCAGCTGAGAAATTAAGAGTGTGGGAGGGAGGACGCGGGTGTGGAAAATGTTTTTTTTTTTTTAAAAAAAAAAGGCGTCCTGAGAAGTAATTCAAAACCCCAAAAAGTAATTAAGGCGTCTTGAACCACTATTAGGACGCCTTAAAATTTAATTAAGGCGTCCTGATATTAATTCAGGACGCCTTTAATTTTATTAAGGCGTCCTGAAGTTCTATCAGGATGCCTTAAAATTTAATTAGGGCATCCTGATATTAAGTTAGTACACTTTACGGAAATGACTTCCGGTAACACCAACTTCTGGATAAGAATTCACTCGTTTATAATATGTCCTGATCTTAGAAACTTAGTTCATGGTTTTCTAGATAGGATTTAATTTCTATCGGTTCTCATTTATCCTATCTGTTTATTTTATATTTTAATAATCTTATATAATTCACAAAATTATCCTATTGGCCCATTCTTAATTACATGGATTTAGGCATTTAAAATTGTTAGAAATTCTTGTAGCCTTTGATCTTGCTTTATTAGATTACATCCTAGCCATTGACCATCATTTAATTTGTCTAATTTAATTAGAAAGCTTAATTAGGGCCTTAATCCTATGATTAGTGACCTTTTAGGATTTAGGGTTTTCATGTACTTAATCTCACCAATTTTTCTTAATCTTTTTCTAATTAATTAGCAAGTACACTTTATGCTAACCATAGCCATAAACATCTAATTAAAGGGTTTTACATAATTTACCTTGGATATTCTCTTGTTTAAGCTTAAACAATTAGCCATTAATTACTTAATTAATCCCTTACTAATTGTTGATAATTTTCTTAATTAGGATTAATCATTTTCTCACAACTATTTCACTTATATTGGTATTTTATGCCCCACACATTATATTAAAAATCATGGGGTCATTTAGGGTTTCCAAAATAATATTAAATTTTCCCTCTTATTATTTTCAAGGAAATAATTTATTAAATTTCTATAATTAAGGATAATATTCTCCCCAATTTTTAATAATTATTTAATTTCCTTTTAAGATTTATCTTAATTTTCTCAGGCTATTTTATGACACATAATGTATTTCTAGCCCCTTTGGCACCTTATTTCCTTTAATTTCCATGGTATTTACTTTAGCAAAATAAGATAATTATACACACTATTTGAGACCTATATACTCACCTATAGCCATTTATTTATCTCAATATAAGATTCCAGATAAATAAATATCCGGGTATTACAGGTCGCACCAGATCCAACCTGCTTTGTGTGCAACTTGGTTCACCCAGACTTGTAGGAATCACCGGCGTTGTGCAATTATTGCAGTTCTGGCTTGAGCCTTGTATCACTCCGGGAATCGCAAGATACATGGATAAGCAAGATACATCAATAGATTCATATGTTTTCCACTTATTTTTAAATCGAATCGTGAGATATGACTTGATATTCATGGTCTCCTAACTCCTAATATAAGTCATTTTGCAAGAGTTGTATAACATTAAATGCTTCATTTCCAAATATGTCCTCCTCAATTTCCCACCAGGAGATCATAGAGAGCGTATATATATTTATTAAACAACTTTAATAACAAATTTACCTTTTCTTGATTCCAATAAACTTTTTATGATACAGGGAAATGAGAAAACCACCCTTATCATTATCAACACTAGACTACACCAAAAGCAAATCCTCTCTTTTTTTTTTTCATTTTCTTCTTAGTATCTCATCTCCACCCTTACGTCAAAAAATGGATGGTTCATATTTAATATAATGTTTTATAAAATTACTATTATTATATTTTATAAATTATTTTTTTATTTTGTTTGTATTGCAACTATGTATAAATTGTATAGATCATATTTTAAAAGCTTAAATTTATTTATTTATGTTTACAATAAAATCTTCTAAAATATTAAAGCTAAATTATCCAATATTTAAATTTAAGATGGATATAAAATTTTAAGAAGAAAAAGAAAAATAATTAAAATGACAACCCAAAATCTGTCTAAATGGTGGCCTGGATGATCCAATAATCTCTTTCAATGGTAGCTCGAGGTTACGAAAACCTCCATCCCATACCGACTTCAAGCCAAGTAGTAGAGCCCAAAGTTCCCCACCTAAGCTGAAGTTTCTGTAGGAAATATCAATCAATTTAAATTTATACCATCCACAGTAGTTTGGGGAAAAAATTAAAATTAAATACTCTTATCTTATTCGTATTATTATACGTAGTATGACATTTTTACCATCTCTCTATAATAAAAAAAAAGGAGGTGGTAAAACTATTAATTTTGTTTAAAAATGGGTGATATTTTCAAATTTAATGATATTTAAAATCAGAAATCACATCTCAATAATTTTTTAAAAAAATTAAATCAAACATTAAATTAGGACTGTCTTGGAAAAAATAACTAATAAATCACTTGATGAATTATAATATGAGACATCATTCAATCTAAAATGTGTCTTGCAATAGGAAACAAAGAGAGTGCGCATGCATATACAGATAATGTATCAATAAAATATAGGCTAAAATATCTAAAACTGTCATGAACTTGTAGTGAGTTGTATATAAATTATATGACATTTCAAAGTTTAAATTTTACTTCCTCAATGTTTTAATTTTTTGTATTAAGCCCTTGTGGTTACTTTTGTCGTTAAGTTATTTACAGAAACTGGAAGAACATATTAATGAGGATGATGTGTCACTTGATATGAATTAAGAAATTCAGGTTATAATATACAATACCTTTTGAACTCTAAGACAGTTGTATATAACATTTTAAATTTAAATTTAACCTCCTTACAGTTTTTATTTTTGTCATTAAGCTCTCTATTTTTACTTTTTTTTTCCCTTTAAAATACTTAAGTTAAGTTCCTTATACATCGATTTCTCTAATCACTTGTGGTACTGTGTTCTATTTTTTTCATATAGGTTTATAATTAAATGATAATATTTTATAAATATGACAATTGGCTACATGTGATTGGAGAGCTGACATAATCAATATAAAGAACATGATGTAAGCACAATCCTTCTTTTTAATGCCTATGAATGTGAGCTCATTGCTTTCACATTATTGGACGAACCTATCGTCTTCTTCATATATTATGTCAAAAATAATATTTTTTTTTTTTTTCTTCTTGTACAAAAATATATTGAAAAATTAATGGCACTGAGTCCATGATTAAAAAATTTAAAAAAAAATTTGTCTTACATAAATATTATTATTCCTGTGAATAATTCGAAAAATAAAATGTTAATGAGGTTAAATTTATACTTTAAAACATGAAAGTTAGATTTTAGCCAAATACATATAACTATATATAGCAAATTTGACCCAAAAAACTCACAAACTATAAAATATGGCAGAATTTCTTTTTTTTTTTAAAAAAAAAAAAAATTTATAATGCCAAAGAAAACATGTTATATATGAAACATTATTTTAAGAGATATTTTCTTAAAACACATATGTCCTCCTAAAGGACAACCCTATTTTAGGCACCTTCATATGATCCATCCCTCTCGTCCACCTTGTAGGAAAAAAATATGGCTCTCAAATTTTACTTCCTCATATCTTACATTTTTCATAGACAAATCTTACTTTTATTATTCGCAAAAAATTTAATCAATCGTTTTTTTCTTGGAGCCGCTCATCGTGTCGGTCCTTTCAGTATATCATCAAATAAGCAGTGAGACTTTTTCTTGTTCTTATTCTTTTTCCTATAGGAAAAAATCAGCCATGCAGAAGCATTTTAATTGAGAGTATCAGATTCGAAAAGACACGCAACTTGCTATCCAAACACGCTAACTAAAATTAATTAGAACTAATGATGATTAGGTCTAGAGAGAGAGAGAGAGAGAGAGCCAGGGGGGATTATATCTCCGACAAAAAGTTATTTAAAAATGAATCCCTTATTTAAAAGCTATAGAAATTCACGTTATAATGATATTTATAGCATTATGAAGCTATTAACTCTCAAGTATTTAATATTGCCCTCTTATTCCTTTTTTTTTTCAATTAGAAAGATAAGTATTAAGGTATGAAGTTACAAGATTGAACTCGTAACCTTTCACTAGGAAAGCTTTTATGCCATCAAACTACATGTAAGGCCATTTATTCCTTTCTTTTCATTCTTTTAATATTATGATTAATTCAAGGAGCAATAGGTGATTCTAAAACTGGTAGGGGCAAAAAATTTTACGTTCCCCCACACCGCCCTCTCTTTACACACACACACACAATAAATGTTACGTCCCAAAATTATCCTCCACTAATCTTTCTTGAGATATTGAGGTAGTGTTATAAAAGTGAGTTTTGCCTACACTTTATCACTACTCTATAGGAGGCTTCATCTTCTGCACCACTGTCGATCAATCCTAAAAACACAAAAACAAAACTCCTGTACCGTTATTGGGACCCATCTTCTCGATTAACGGGTGAGACTATAATTATATTTGTTGTTTAATCATTTTATAAGGAAAATTATTTATAATAAATATTATAAACACTTATATCAACCTAAATTAACAATACACACACACACACACACACACACATATGTGTGTGTGTGTGTGTATATACATATATGTATGTATGTGTAGATATAGATATGTACACACATATATATACATATACGGATGTATATGTGTGTATGTATATATGGACTCAAACACTAATCTTGAATCGCTAGAAAAGAATATCTATCTTCACCACAACAAGCCAATGAAATAGAAGGACCTGCAGCTTTTAACAAATTTCCTACTGTCTTGAAGGATCAAAACCTTAGTTTCAAACCTCAGAACATAACTTCACCACTGCAATAATTTCAAACCATATGGTGATTCAAGTGGCCTCACCAACATCCCTTGGCTTTGCCCGTAAAACAACTATAACTCTGAATTATCGCATATAACAATTATAACTCTAATGAAGAAAAAATATTTAGAATTTTAACAACTTGCGATTCTCTGAATATACAATATAAAGATATAATTGAAATTTATAAATTATGTTAAAAACTACGTGAGATAGATCAAATGAAGGTTGGAATATTGAACTTTAAAAGATATTGGTTCTTCTAGTTGGCTCATCCAAGTTATATTACTTTTTCTTTTGTCAAAGATATTCACGTCCTTTCACTTTTATTATGTATTTGATCAAATGTAAAAAAATAACTTTTATTGAAACATTTTTAATGTTATATCATGGTAATCAAATTTAATTCCATTCCAATCCTTCATTTGAATCAATCCGAATGAATATCTCTTACTAGTCACAGTTAATTAAGAAACCTAATTTTTGTTTTGCAGAAGTTTAGATATTTGATATATTTGGATTTCTCAGTGACTGAACGTATCACCGAAGTACCTGGCATGTCTCAATCTCAAAATTTAAAAACATTGAGGTTTCGTAAATGTCATAGTCTGATCAAAGTTCACGATTCAGTGGGATCTCTCAGTAAGCTTGTCAAATTAGATGTCAGTGAATGCATCAAAATTACAAGCTTTCCACATGAAATCAAGATGCCATCTCTTCAAGAGCTTAATCTCTATAACTGCAGGAGTCTTGACTACTTCCCAAATATCATTGGAAACTTGGATCCTCTTAAGTATGTCTATGCAGAAGGCTGTGCTATTTATGACCTCCCATCTTCTATTGGAAATCTTCCGAGTCTTGAATTTTTAAGATTAGGATCCCGCATGACTTTTAATTTATTAATCTCAATTTTGTTTCCCTTTCATGTGCTGTAGGAGAACTAAGCCATACCAAAATTTTTATTCATGGAACAAGAAGCAGATTTTTCCAATGGGCAAGCATCTTTGGAGATTTTCGTATTGTCAGAATTAAATTTTACAATTGCTTATTCACCACTGTTTCACTGTTTGTCAATTCCAATGTGACGGTTAGTTTGATCATTCTTATGCGTTATTACAGTGAATTTGTTATATATGTTGAAGATGAAAATGGTATCGCATATTTTACCATTCATCTCTTAACGGAATTTATTATACAATCTTGGTAGAATTGTTAAAATAGTTCATTGCTAATCATGCCATGAGGATCCACATGCCCATAACCTCCTGAAAATGTTCTTTAATTTCAATTTTAGTGATATTATATTTTATATAAAGCTACCGAAAAGATTATTGTTAATATTTATTCGTTTTTCTGTTGATTTTTAATATTTATTCTATGTTAATGTCATATAACAACCAATTGTTCCACATCGAATCAACTTTTTGGTTTGTATTGGAGTTTATATATTAAGAAAAATGATAGAAAAAAAAAAACTTCGAAATTGTAAAATCTCAAATCAGGTATTTCTCATAAAATAAGTTATAAATTACTTATTAACACGTCTTGTCATTACCTTATCAATTCTTTGCAACAAAACTATTTTGAGATTTTGCAATTTTAATTTTTTTTCCTGTTATTTTTCCTATATATTAATAATTTAATGTATTAATAAATTAATTTTAATGATATATTTTAAATACAAATTAATATATAAAATATTAAAAAAATAAGGAAATTAATGAATTATAAATAAACCATTGTAATTTTCAAATTTTCTGCCGTATGCAATTTATGTAATAAAAGATACTACCTCTAGTCCTAGATATATGACATATTTTGTAGTGTAATTTGCACTATATACTATGTCTTATATTTATGACCGGAGGAGTATAACATACTATTATACTCCCTCCGGTCCTAATTATAGGAGCAAATTTTGGAGTTGGTTGTGGTCCTAATTATAAGAACAAGTGTTAACTTTTGTCAATTTTTTCCTATAATACCCCTATTTATACTTTCTCAATTATAATTAAAGACAATAATAATTTAATAATACACCAATATATTTTACAAAGTAAATAATATTTGCAACTCATTAATGTCATATACATCTAAATTATACTTTTTTTTTTATAAAATAATTTTGAGCAATTTTTGTCATATTTTTCCCATATCACCCCTACTAATACTTCTTCCACAATAATTAATTAATTGTTTGCGTGATAGGTTCCTGTTTTTGGATTCCTGTTTCATTTACACGGCCACGTAGGTTTCTTTAGTTTACTCTCAATATATCGTTCTTGCAATTTGATATGAAAAATTTAATATAGGATAAATCAATCATAAGCCACACACACACACACACACACACACACACATATGTATGTATGTATGTATGTATTTGCCTGGCTGCATACATTTATTTTGACTTTTAATAACTTTTTTTTAATCGTCATAACTTTGGGAAAGCTTAAAGAAATAGATTTACACCCCGTAGGTTTCTTTAGTTTCATTTACACGGCCACGTAGGTTTCTTTAGTTTACTCTCAATATATCGTTCTTGCAATTTGATATGAAAAATTTAATATAGGATAAATCAATCATAAGCCACACACACACACACACACACACACACACACACACACACACACACACACACACACACACACATATATGTATGTATGTATGTATGTATTTGCCTGGCTGCATACATTTATTTTGACTTTTAATAACTTTTTTTTAATCGTCATAACTTTGGGAAAGCTTAAAGAAATAGATTTACACCCCCTGACTAGCTATAGCTTTGGGCCTAGTGGCTGCGCGCTTGACTCTACAATAACATCTTCCTTTTTTTTCCTTAATGTCATTTTAAATTTTGGGTAAGGGTATTTTAGGAAAATACACATAATTAACTAATTTAACTTCCTTCCTTAATCCCTTCAAATTTAGTAAATAGCTAGCTCCTATAATTAGGACTGGAGGGAGTATTACTATTATATTTATATTGTGCATCCATGGGATGCCCGTATAAAATGGCACAGAGCCAGCTGGTTGTTCTTCTAAATTCTGGCAGATATCGACATAATGGGTATGTCATTTATTTGGAATTGACGTAACTATGAGATATATGGAAGAATGCGATGCCATCTGAGTGGGAAATGAAATGCAAAAGAGAGTAATATATTACTATTAGATATTCGGTATTTTATGTTTAGTCTTTTCACTCCTCCTAGGTACCTATAACTATTTTGTTACAACACGAGAAGTCATTTTTATAATGAGATTTTTTTAGGAACATTTTAATAACTGATAAAACTATTTTGACAACATGAAAATCCATTTTGACAATGGAACTTTTTTGTAAAGGGAATTCCGTAACCCATTCTTCAGGCCGTTTATGGTCTTAGGTGTTTCTCATGCCTTTTCTATTTTGTAATTTTCGGTTTAACATTTCTGTTCAAATGTCAATAATTAAGTTATTGTCACTAGCACACTGTAAACACATGCCAATAAATTAGGTTTTGGACGTAAAAAGGGAAAATCACCATGAGGTTCAAATGAAGGAATGAAATATAATAATCACCAGAAAATCCCAATGACAAATGATCAACATAAATGGACTTATCATCATTTCCTACATCAAAACCTATCATTGCATGCTGCGCATCACTTGTTTCCCCTTCTCAATTTTGTTTCTCTTTCATGTGCTGCAGGAGATCTAGGCCACACCAAAAATTTTATTCATGGAACAAGAAGCAAATTTTTCCAAAGGAGGCAAGCATCTTTGGAGATTTTTGTATTGTTAGAATCAAATATTACAATTGCTTATTTACCACTTTTTTTCAATTCCAATGTGACGATTAGTTTGATCATTTTTTATGCGTTTTTATAGTGAATTTGTTATATATGTTGAAGATGAAAATAATATGGCATATCTTATCATTAATCTCTTAATGGAATTTATTATATAATCTTTGTAGAATTGTTAAAATAGTTCATTGTTGTTATCATGCCAAGTGGAT
Source organism: Acacia melanoxylon (assembly GCA_019022615.1). Classification (NCBI taxonomy): domain Eukaryota; kingdom Viridiplantae; phylum Streptophyta; class Magnoliopsida; order Fabales; family Fabaceae; genus Acacia; species Acacia melanoxylon. The sequence continues at coordinate 4,538,642 of JAFJYJ010000042.1, forward strand.
CCACATGCACATAAACTCCTGAAAATGTTCTTTAATTTCATTTTTTAGTGATATTATATTTTATATAAATCTACCAAAAATATTGTTTTAATATTTATTTATTTTTTTAAAATTTTCAATATTTATTCTATGTTAATGTCATATAACATCCAATTCTTCCACATCGAATTAACTTTTTTGTTTGTATAGGAGTTTATATATTAAGGAAAATGATAGAAAAATAATTTTGAAATTGCAAAATCTTAAACCAAGTATTTTTGATAAAATGAGTTCTGAATTACTTATTAAGTCTTGTCATTACTTTATCAATCCTTGGTATTTGAGCAAAAAAAAAAAAAAAATCCTTGGTAACAAACTTATTTTGAGATTTTGCAATTTCAAACTTCTGTTTCTGTTATTTTCCCTATATATTAATAAATTAATTTTAATTGATATATTATAAATACAAAATAAATATATAAAATAATTTAAAAAATAAAGGTAATTAATGAATTATTAATAAAACATTGTAGTTTTCAATTTTCTGCCGTATGCAATTTATGTAATAAAAGATGGGAAATATACTTCTCATGTTGTAGGAGAAGTGTATCCTCATGTCATAGATACAAAAAGATGTGGGCCCCACCATTTCTGTGCTTTATTTTTTTTTTGTATATATAAAAAAGATGTGGGTCCCATTCTTTCATGTGTGTGTAGGAATCTTCTTCCTTTCATACAACATAAGAAGTGTAAACCCATAAAAGATACAACATATTATTATACTGTACATCCATGGGATCCCCCATATAAAATGGCACAGAGCCAGCTGGTTGTTCTTCTAAAATTCTGGCAGACATCGTAATAATGGGTATGCCTTTTATTTGGAATTGACGTAACTATGAAACACAAATTTAGATATTCTGTGTTTTATGTTTAGTCTTTCACTCCTCCAAGCTACCTATAAGTATAACTATGAGATCTGTTTCTACTTTTTTGAGTGGTGTGTCTCTTCACTTCTAGCTAAAACTAGTTTGCATCGTTTGACAATATGCCAAAATGGAAAGCAGATAAGGTGCTTCTTCCTTATGTGCTTTTTACATGTTTGTATTGTAATATCATGAATTCTGGACCTAGCAATTTGAGAATTAGCTTGTGACAGGATTTTCATGAAAATTATTGTATGAAGCTAATTAATATTATATTATTGAGATATATGAAATTTTCATTAAATTTAAGGCAAATAATATGTGTTTCCATCTAATTGGCCAATAAGAGATAATTATTATGAGATGGCATAGGAAGATAAGAGATGGTTCAAGAAGATGGACACATGGCAAGAAGGAAGACTATTAGCAATAAGCATTTATGCCTTTGAAAATGACATGTACACATGGCAAGATTAAGATGAATATTAGTGAAATATCTTTGACTTTAAGGATAATAGCTTTATTTATGATGCTACTATCCAAAGACACATGGCATAACCTTAGGTATTATTAAATTCCCCTTGCTTCTTGAAACAACATGCATGAGAGAAGGAGGAAATGAGAAGATGAAGTTTATCACATGATTCAAAGAAGAAATGTCTAGAATAAGTCAACTTGTCTCCTTATTCATTAGGGATTTATCTAGAAAGGGACACATATGCTTGGTTAATTAATGATAAGAGACACCTAAGCTACCAAGTGTCCAAATAATATTTAAAGAAAATAAATTGAGGACACATGTGCACATTGAATTAATTATAAGGGACACTTGTACATATTTGATTAATTAAAAATGGACACCTAATCTTCTTCTCCATTAAGCAAGGAATTTGAAGTTAGAGATAAAATTGAAATATCTTTTATGCTCTAGAAGGGACAAGTGGCATGCTCATAAGGGGGAGGAGAGAAAAATCAAGATTTCCTAGAAGATGGAAGAAGAACCTAGAGAATTCAAGGAGATAATTACAAGGGCAAAATAGTAAAAGCACATGGGAATATTCTTGGCACCTTAGCCTCTATGAATAGGACTTCATCTTCCCTCACTTAGGTACAAAGAGGCTCCACACACAAGAGGAGAAGAAGAGAGTAGTGAGTTAGAAAAATAGCATCAAGAAGGAACCCAAGGAGGATTACAAAGGAAATTGAGGTAAGAGAGTTGTGAAAATTGTCTTATTTCTTTCAATTCATACAAATATATTAGAAGTCTTCAATTAGTGATCTTGAATAATATTGTTAGAGTTCGAGCTATTGTAACACCCCAAATTCCATACTTGAAATCGTGTCGGGTGACACTCAGTTATAGAAAATTGACAGAGTTTGAGGTGCTACAGCTCACAACAATACGGAAACGGAGAGCATGCACTAATATTTGGACAATGAGTATCTGATATAAAATGCCCAGACATATGCTGATGCCCCGACATAAGCTGGTATATTAAAAATTTCCCGAAGGAATATTTATGTGATACAATTACAGAGCTTTGTATAATTACAATTCTTACATGGTAACTATACAATCTTCAACCAAGCCGTAGCAAGACTTGGAGCAATGAACCTAACTCAGTTAATCAAACAATTTGGCCAGGTAGGTGTCTATCGTGGGAGTCTCACCGAGTTCACGGCGACTTATTGACTAATCTACATAGACTAGCCCTACCTTCGGCACCAAACTGTTTGAAGTAACCTCGTCAGATGCTTGCTAGAATGAATGCTCTGATGACGCCCTTCCGGCATTTGCTTTGACCGGTGCCCCTTCACTGCTCTGTCCATCGGTGCCTCTCTTCGGCTCCATCCTTCGGTGTCTTCTCTAATCCTGGTTCCTTTCCTGAACCTTAGACAGATCTGAGGTCCAATACCCATCGGACCTCAGGTAACAGTTAACCTCATATGAAAAGTATAACAATATATGTATGACAAATATTCATGACATTACAGCATTACATAAGCACACATCAGATGTAAGATTAGTCACAATAACAGTACATAGCACACAGCACATGTAAAGTCATCTACGTCTGCACAAACCAGTGCCACGATAGCTCCTCGTGTCCTCAGCGCTAGGAAAACTCAACGGCATTATCAAGACTATAACCCGTATAAAGCTGAATGTATGTAAACAGTAATCTAAGACAGAGTCTTAGCTACGGTGCATGACCCAAGACCAAGTCCTGTCCATGACCCTATGAATCATACTACCACATACATGAATACAAGACACATCAAAGTTAAAGTTACTAGTACGCGAACGTACCTTTCACCGTATAATGGCCAACATGCTCGACTTTGAACCCGACTCCGGACTTCCCGGATGTCCTATACATTATCGTCGGATTATTTCCTTTTTCATGATATTATAATTAATATCATATTTCCTAGAAAAACATCAAAAAAGATATTTTCACCTATTTTGACATTTCTACCCTTGGTGGATTTATTATTCCACTTTTGCCCTTACATTTTCTTAAAAACGCATATGCTGATTTTCTGGGCAGATTTTGCAGCAACTTTGAAACATCATAATTAATTCTACAATTTTTTTTGAGGTTTCGTAAAATTCCCAGGAATCCTTAGTATGTCTATTTTCAAGGAAAAATATTTCAAGAACGTAGAACACCATAGATCATTCCCAGGTTTAACATTTTTAAACACTGCCCAGATTTTCGTCCAAAAAAAATGGCTCAACTCAAAAATTCTTATCTCCCTGACCGCAGATGAAAACGTTACATTTTTTTTTTGATACAAGAAAAGATAACCAACTGAAAAAAACAAACAAACAAAAAACGCAAGAAACTAAGGAGTTAAAGCCTCAGCCATCTCCTCTCATGTTGTACTCCCGCCAGATCAGCAACAAGGAAACAACAGAGACCAGCAGGGGGATCAGAGAAGTGGGATCCATCAGGGGACTCCATATGCGTCAAAGTAAAATTGGCCAACCAATCCGCACACTGATTGCCCTCCCTTAGAACATGGTTACCGTATCTCCCCCGTCTGCGAGTATTTGCTCGTTCGAGACACCAAATGGGACTCACGATTTGCATTACCTTGTTTGGATAGTAATGCAATGGTGATTGACAATCACTTTCAACAACTACATGCCTCCAACACCGCTCCCAAGCCATCTCTAATCCTCTCAGAACTCCCCATAACTTAGCTATCATCGCTGAGCACCTTCCAAAGGGATAGCAAAACCTCCAAGCCACCTACCGAACGGTCTCATGACAAACCCCCACAGCCGCTACATTCGGCTCCTTTGATGTCCCGTCTGAATTAAGTTTCACAAAAGGAACTTCTGGAAAGGACCAGCGAACATTAGCATGATTCTATGATGTCCGTTGGGACATTCCACTGTCACCTCCAGATTTTAATACTCCCAGTAGCTCAAGAATTGGCCTCATGCAATATTTGCTACTTGCATCTTGCGTGTTATGGATAGATTCATTTCTCCATCTCCAGATAAACCAGCAAGAGACAATAAATAACTCATGCCAAAGAGAACCCCCTAGAGTAATTCCATCATTATTCCAATTCTCTGTTACCCAGTCAATCCAATCATAGCTAAAGAAAGGGTTTAGTCGATCACCATGTACCACCTCATACCAAAAAGCACGAACAACATGACAGTCTCTAAATGCATGCAGTGGTCTCTGCTTCTTGATGACAAAGTGGGCAAAGATCATCGTTACCAGACCAAGCACGGATCCATGACCTCAAACGGAGCCGCTGGTGAAATAATTTCCATCCAAATACCTGTATTCTATGTGGTCCCATCCATTTCCACAGTTTTATCCACATGTCACAATTAATAACAGATTGCTGAAATCCAGACTCAGCTAAATACATATAGCAACTTTTAACACTAACACCAGATAAGTTTCCAGAAACCAAAAGGAACGATCTGGCCCATCATCATTGGAAGGTGGAAGCATACCTCTAATTAGATCAACCACGTTCTAGGGGAGTAGGCTATTAAGTACAGGCAGATTCCATCGGCCATGTTGGTCAACATACCTATTAACCACAGAATCACGCATCTCAGCAGGAATTGGACTTACTACGTAGTCCTGAAGACAAATGGAAGAGGACACCCACTTATCTTTCCAAAAAGAAATAGCTAACCCATCTCCAATTTCCCATACCACCTCATCCCTCATATTAATAAAGATGTTGCATAGAGAAGTCCAGAATGGTGAACAACCAGTTTTAAGAACTGGCAAGTTTCCACTTTGTACCTTGTACTTACCCCGTAAAAAGCGAACCCATAAGGCATCTTGGTCGTTTTGGAACCTTCAACCACACTTCATAAGGATAGCATCATTCATAATTGCAGCCGATTTTAAACCAAGTCCTCCCATGGTCTTAGGACTAGTCAACACATTCCAACGTAAAACATGATGAGCTTTGTGAAGGTGGGAATCACCCCAAATGAAATTCCTTTGAACTCTATCAATCTCATTACATATATTTAGGGGGAGCCTAGCATATTGCATGTGAAATAAAGGAATAGTAGATAATACTGACTTGACAAGAGTTATTCTACCCGCCTGAGACAGGCACTGCTGCTGCCACCCACCTAGCTTCATTCGTAACTTCTCCACAATATGTAGATAGCATTGTTTAGTTGCACGCCCATGTACCATCCAAGCCCCCAAATATCTGCCAACATTTTTAACTCTCTTGAAGCCACTCTTCGCCTCCAATGACCCAGCCAAGTCCTCAGATATGTGCTTGGAGAAATAGTTGACAGTTTTCTCCATGCTTACCTTTAGTCCTGAAATCTGTTCAAACAAAGATAGACACTTCATAACAGTCTCCAACTGATTATCTTTTGCCTCTGCAAATAACATAAGATCATCAGCAAACATCAAGTGAGACACCGGGGGGCCTCCTTGTCCCACCTTAATAGGGGTCCAAAGCCCACCGCTAACAGCCGTGGATATAATATGAGACATTTTCTCCATAGCTAGTGTAAATAAGTACGGGGAAATGGGGTCGCCCTGTCTGATACCCCTAGAAGGCTGGAACGATGCAGTTTTACCCCCATTCCATAAATATTGAAGGACGGAGTAGTAACAGCCTGCATAATCAAGTCAATTATAATACGTGGAAAGCCAACTTCCTCTAGAGTGTTAAGTAAAAACTTCCAGTTCACACGATCATACGCCTTCTCTAGATCAACCTTAATTGCCATGAATTGTCTCCCTCGCATTTTGTTCATTGAGTGGATCAATTATTGAGCAATAACAATGTTATCATGAATTTGTCTATTATATATATTCGGAAAGCCCTACATGTATACTTTATTTCTGAAAAATTTCATGATTTAATGGCTTTATTTTCAAAATACAATAATAGCATTTAATTCGCTGTTTGCCCAGAATTTTCAACCAAAAATTTGCCAAAGTTTTGCTACTTTGATCTCTAGCTTTCAAAACATTTGCTCCATCAAATTTTCGAAATAAAGACATTTTTAACCATAAAAACATGAAATCAAAACTATATTGGAAGATTCAAGATCAAAACATAATCTAACTATGAATTTAAAACTAGAACTTCAAGAACTACAAAAGCTAAAGACTAGAAAACTAAAAGCTAGAGCTTACCTCTTGAAGAACCTTGCTACTCCTTCTTCCTTCTTACTTCTTGCTTCACTCTTCTCTTAAACTCACCTATTTGGTTTGAATTTGGTGTGAAGAATGAAGAGAGGATTGCTCTCTATTTATAGGGAAAATCCAAGATCTCTTCTTTCTTTACAACCCTTGGATCTAAACTTAATCAAGAAGTTTTAATCTTAACCATTGGATCTAAACTTAATCAAGAAGTTTTAATCCTCACCCTTCACTCTTCAACTTCTTCAACAAGTTATCTTCTCTCGCTCTCTCTCTCTCTTTCTCTCTCCCAAAACCTTATCCTCTTCCAATTTGCATGTGCTCTTAATTATCTAATTGATTTAATCATTCTAAAAAGTCACCCATGTACTCATGCGCCACTTTTTGTGACCATAGGGCTGATCATTTATTCTCCATTTAGCAACCTTAATGAAGTGTATAAATCCCCCATTGATTATGTTTTTCATTGGCTAATTGATTTACAAGAGGGTTAAGCTTATTTTTCTTGATTTCTTATTGGCTAGTTTCCCTTGTTGACTTTTCAACACTAATTAGCAATCCTTAATTACCATGTTAATCAAGTGTTTACATACTCCTTAATTATATATTTTGCCATTAGCTAACTCAAATTCATGAAGATTTAGACTTAATTACTTGAGATATTATTTCATTCTCTTTGGCTTAATTTTTTTCAAATATAATTAGCCCTCATTTGATACTTTTAATTTGTCTTTAATCATCTTGATGAATTATGCAACTAATCTCAATTTGTGCAAGATAAATTATTCATTTATGGTTGCTAATTTCCTTTAATTAATTTAAGTGTTTTCATAACATTTTCTTGCTCCTTTTGATCATATAAGAACCATGATTTAGCCCTCATTTTCTTGCTCATTTATGTTGGCCCTTTTGTTTATTTAATTCCAAGGGAAAAATTGCCCAAAATTATAATTAACAAATTATAAAATTTTGAGACACATATTCACCTTTATTTAATATGTATTATTTATCAAAATATGGTATTTATGATAAATAGGAATTTTAGGGTATTACAGCTATAACTACAAAGAGGCCAAGGTGAAGAAACCTAAGAAGTTAGAACATCAAGCAAGTAAGTTCTCTTTTCTAACTTCCTGAAATTTCGCAAAAGTTTAAGGAAATTTTGGACAATAGCTAGAATTTGGTGATATTATTTTATTTTGATGATTTTGATGGTTTAAAAGTGATTAAAATGGAATTTTGTATGGGGAAGGGTATGGAGAATAATTTTGAAAGCATAAAGCATGAAGATATGCAAATAGACGAGCAGAAAAACCAACAAGGGTATTTTCGAAAACTGGGAAATATTTGTGTTTTTCTGGAACAAGAAAGTATTTTTAGTCAAAAATAGACATCTCAAGGGTTACGTAGATTTTTGAAACACCTCAAACGGATTTTGCTACAATTAGTTATGAATTTTTGAAGTTGGGTCAAATTTCAGAAATTTTCAGCATTCTGTGCGAAAATAAGGGAAAATTAACTAATGAAGGATACTCATTCATAAAGAAATTAATGAGTTTCAAATGGTGAAAGGACCCTTCATACAAGTCATATTGTTACATATTTTTTAGGAGAAAAATTATATAGATGATGACATCATTTATATTGTATTACTTTAGGTCTATCATTCCTATTAAGTAGCCGGAAGTTTGTTATTCGACTAATCACTTGTTTGCAGGTAAGTAACCTTAATCTCATATGCTTTGTATGACTTTGTATGTATGTTTTACCATGAATGTGTATGCATTCGGTGTTATTGTCTTTCCAAGCGCTTTGGATACCGGAATCGTTGTGTTCGACCCATGGCATGGTGAAGCTCCTTATTGAGCAGTATATGTTGTGTGTGACTGCTTGTTCCGGTTTAGGCTATATGCCCCGCTGTGTGCGACCTACTGAATACTTATGATATATGTTTATAGTTTTCTTACATACTCTTTATATACTTTGGATATGAGATTAACGGTTATTCAGGGATCCTTCGGGATTCCAGCTTCTGTTGCTACCTGTATGATGTACAATTTATTGGATTTAGCTCCCAGGCGGATATCAACGGATGAAGGTATTCGACCAGTTCCAAAAGATTCGAAGAATTGTTGTAGACATTTTATGTAGTTATATTTTAATCAAGGTTTGTAATTTATTATTAGTATACTACACCCAAACTATTTTACCACTATGCTGCGCTATATTGTTCTTAATTGTGATATTATTGGAAAAGTGTAACATTTGGATTGAATAAATAAGAGATATCACACTACCCGCCACCTGTGAAGGGGAGGCCAATAGGGATGTAAGTTATGGTATCAGAGCAAGGTTTGGGCAATATCATAAAAGTATACTGATATGATCTTTGTTATGTGGAGAAAGAGCAGTGGTGATATGGACCCTAAAGAAGAGGGTTCGGCTCCTATGAGTTAAGGCTCTATGGATAACGAGGTAGCATAAGAATTGAATTTTGTTGCAAACTCTGGGGAATCCTAATTTGAGATTAGGATTTAAATTGAATCCCTACCTGGTGCTATGAAAATAGATAAGAAAAATGTACTGAGAAGTGAAAGTGGAGCTTAATCACCAAGAGGGGGGGTGAATTGAGGATTTTAAGATTTTTTCAAATTACTCTGTTTTGGTAGTAATAAAACAGAGCAATGCAGAGTGAGGAGAAGAATAGGGAAGAATAGCAAGACACAAGAAACTTATACTGGTTGGGTCCAATCTCTTGACCTACGTCCAGTCCCCAGACACTCTGGGATTTCACTATCACGATTGATTACACACTCTGTGACTCAAGAGTAATTCTCTCACTAGAACTTACTCCCCTTACAAGTTGCAATCAATGAACCCAATCACCAAGTCCCCGACTTGTGATTCCTTACAATGAATGATTTACAAAAAAGAAACTCTCTCTAAGAGTGGATAATGATAAACACTGAAGCTTAATGTATCATAAGATACTTTACAAGTGAAAACTGAAAGAGTAGTTGGTAAACTTGAATGCAATTTATTTTCAGCAGATGTGTTGGTTGAGAAGAATTGAATGCTACTCTATTTATACTGAGAGAGCATTAAATGACCGTTGTAATCTTCAATATTACCGTTGCCTTCATTAGACAAGGATTAGCTTAAGCTTAGGTCTTCTCTTCTCACTAATCTTCACTTAATCCAGCTGTGCAGAAGTTTAGAGTTGACTTCTTGAAAATAAATCTATTGGAATGGCAGCTGCTGGATGTAGAAACATTCTTTAATCCTTTGTTAGGCGTGTGCAGACGGATTACCCAAAAGAATGCAACTTTCTGGGTTTAGCATTTAATGTTCTGACATGCTTTTTGCTTTTGCTCAAATTTGCATTTAATGTCCTCTAAACCTTCTGTAATTCACTAACAAACTGATTAAACATAGTTAAGAATAGTAGTGAATATAGAGAGGAAGTATTGGGATCAAACAAGAAGATTTCACAAATTCGTCAGACTTGATTTTCAAACTTAGCGCCCAATACTCGAGTGTGTTCATCAATACTCGAGTATGTCACTGTGCACTTAAGACAATACTTGAGTATCCATGTTGATACTCGAGTATTCTTCTTCCAGAGACAAACCTTTGTGACTTGAGTTTTGAACTATGTCTTAGAAGTAGGACCAATACTCGAGTATGCAAATCCATACTCGAGTTTTGAAGTTTTTGAAATGAGAATAAGTTTAAGTTCAAAACCTCAATACTTGAGTATTGATTTCAATACTGGAGTATTCAAATCATTGATAAAGAGCAAAACTTTTTGTAAGCCCAATACTCGAGTGTCCAACTCAATACTCGAGTATTCATCTATTTTGAAAACTTTGTGAAGATGCATTTCAGGTCAATACTTGAGTATTCAAAATGATACTTGAGTTTTCAAAACATTTGAAAATGGCAAAGCTTTCTGTATGGCCAATACTTGAGTTTCCAAATCAATACTCGAATATTCAAATATTTTCAAAAACTTTGAGAAGACTCTGCCAAGTCAATACTTGAGTTTCTATTTCAATACTTGAGTATTCATATCAATGTGTAAAGTTTGAAAACTTTCTGGTAACTCAATACTCGAGTATTCATATCAATACTCGAGTTTTCACAAGTTGAAAACATTTGAGACTTTCTGTAAGATCAATACTTGAGTATCCAAATGGATACTTGAGTATTCATGCACATGTGGAAATTTTGAAAGGTTTTCTTTTAGATCAATACTCGAGTATTCAAACTCATACTCGAGTATTCACATGTTGGAATACTTTGGTGACTCTCTGTATGATCAATACTTGAGTATCCAAATGGATACTTGAGTATTGAAAGTTTTGCCTTTATAGAAAGAGTCTTTGTATGGTCAATACTCGAGTATTCACACCAATACTCGAGTTTTGACTCAAAGTGAAAAACTTGGAGTGCTCTCTGTAAGCTCAATACTTGAGTTTCCAAATGGATACTCGAGTATTGCATTGTTAAATTGAAATTGAGCAACTCTCTGTCAAGTCAATACTCGAGTATCAAAACTAATACTCGAGTTTGGCTTTGACAATAAGTTTTTCAACTTACCAAAGACAAAACATAAATTTGCGTTTACAATTGTCAGTTATCATCAAAACACATAGAGAACTAACAAGAAGTTGGTACTACCTATGTTCCTATAGGAATAGGGCCTAGCGTTTATCGGGAGCTAGATAAGTCATACTAGGATTTGGTATATAAGTTGCCGATACCCAGTAATATGTGAATTTGTATCAGATTAGTACACCCGATCTTAATAGCACTTTGAGGTTAAGCATGCATAGGCAAGAAAAGACTCCGGACGAGTGACCTCCTGGGAGGTGTTATAGGAATTTGAAATTATTTGATTTAAGACCTGAGCGCCTTGAGATATGAAATACAATGATCTTTAGGGACGCTTTGAAGATATTAGATAGGCTTGAATCTGATCCAAAATGAAATAATACTCACGTCGAAATGTGAATAAGGTTGCATTGGGTTTCAATATTTAAAAATAGGAACCCTGTGAATAGTGATTGACGCTAAACTGTCAGTATGCTTGGGTATGATTGAGGATTGACAATTGATTGAGGTAATATAATAGTATTAGAATATACCCTGCGATATTGAGGATTAAGAACCTTGTGAATAATGTTTATGTTAATTGAATGTTTTGAGGTTCAGACTAAGAAGATGATTTATGATCCTAGTTTGTATTTTGGGTATTGTTAAGGTAATATGATTCCTTAGCCTAACTGATGTTGAGGTTCTAAGAGTCAAATGGTGAATTTAACGATTCTTGTTTGAAGTTAGTGCCTGAATATAGTAAGTTATGGATCATAATGATCATAGCATGTTTAGTGGGTATGGTCGAGGTTTTAGAATTAGGTTGATGAACCAAACAATTTGGTAAGCATCTTCCGGGTTGCTGCCAATTGAATTGTAACCTAAGAATCTGGTTATATGGTTGAGTGATTCTTTAGGTATGTGAATCGATCATAATGAATTGTGGTACTAGGATATGGTACCGATCAATTAGTATGAATTTAAGGCACTAGAATATATTGCCAATATGCATGAGGTATCTGGAGGTTACTAGCTGCTAGAGAATGATTTTAATCTCATAATATTCCCTTAGAAAGAATGATTGAAAATAGAAACCTTGATAATATTGATTGATGTTGTCAGCATGTTATTTGAGATATGTTTGAGGATAATACCTATATGATATGGGGTACTCTGAGGATGATAGTTGCTAAGGAAAGATCTTGAATATAGAATATTTCCTAAGAATGTATGATTGAGAATTAATATTTCGATGATAACTACAACCCCGATAGCCACAGGTTATGGTTTTTGTGATTAGAAACCGACAGTTGTAGATATGATAATAGCTAATGGTTTTCCCTGTAAGATATGGATAAATATCCGTTAAAGAAAGTTAAATTTACGACTATGCCTGGAGCTGAGCTATTATCAAAAGTACATATCAAATGACTCAGATGAGATTTGTGTGATGCTACGGGGTACTCCAACGCTATATATCCTTGAGTGAAATTGTGATATGAATATACAGTGGTTAAGGACACCTTGCAATTGATATAATTTTTGGTTGTTAAATTTGATATGTGTTCATAAGAGGCCGAAGTCCTATGTGACTAATATGTTCATAGACTGGCAGAAACCCACAACTATTGGACCATAAATACTGGGCAGAGTGCCGAAAAGATTGTAAGCCTAAGGGTTACAAGCATTATATCTGGAAAGACCGAACAAATGAAATGGAATGGACCGAGTGTCCTACGGATGGCTCAAGTAACAAGAGTAAAAGCCTGAAATATGTTATGATTAATGACCTCCTATATTAGTTATTTGGTTCCTGCTATATTTGAAAATTGAATTTTGAACTTGCCAATGCACCTGCTGTATTTATGAAATTCTGAAATTGAATTTTTGAATTGAATTTTTGAGGAAAATGTTTTCTACAGAATTTGAAGACTAGTTGAAGTGGTCATTTCAGAACTATGTTGTCTTATAGATAGGGTCCTGGTGGAACCCTGATTTGAAACTGAATTGTGAATCATGTTTATGGTGGATGAAGTACGAAACTGGAAGAGGCCATAAACTGTTATAGCAATACTCAGTTGTTGGATCTTGCCAGATCTGTTTAGAATGTTTCTTATATCGCTAGCCATTGATATAGCTCGTTTGAATTAAAAATTGTTTTGACAAGATATGAGACGTTGACACCCGCACCAATAGTGAATACTCTCGATCTGAGTAGTTTCGCCTTGTAGGGGCGTGTGATTTGCATTGTCTGGCCGGCACCCACGCAGGCGTTTAGAGCAAGGCTGTGTGGATGATGGTCCTTATCCCGGTATGGGATTCTGGTGGGTGGCCCGTTATTGTATATGTCAGTGTATTGGCCGACAAGTGCGTTACCACTTCGGTGGTTTGTGTGTGAAATGATTGGGATATGTCCTAGTGAAGCAGGGTGTAATGGTGGCGTGTGCCTCTCAGTTGTTGAATTTTTTTGAAATGAATTATCCCATTTGTGAAACAAACCGGCAGAAAATATGTTTCTTGAATTTAAGCCGGTAGTAAATGTATTTTCTTGAAATTGAGCTGGCAGCGATTACATTTATTGAAAATATGAAAAATATTGTTTTGTGAGATTATGAAAATGTACTGCGACCACATAAATTTTGAATATTTGAAAATCAAAAGTTGAATATGAGACAACATAGAGGAATGAAAGACAATGGTATGATTACCATTACTAATGAAATGAAAAGTGGTGTAGCTGGTGATTATATGAATACAGGAATAGAAACTGATAGGATGGTCTAGAAATTCGAGCTGGTTAAGTCAAATAGAATTTTCTAGCTACAGTGCTAAGCAAGAGGCAAATAATCTGAGAGCTTGTATTGAAAAGCTCAGACATGAGATAGACGAACAGAGGCTCGAGTCAGTAAGACCCGGTTTGCAAGATTGCAAGGGGTAGTGACCCTGGGCTGTAAGACCTGTATGCCTAGGACTATGTTTGTTGCCTGTCATGGTAACTTTGGACCAAAATGCCTAGAGTATGTCTTGAGGCTGGTAAAGTATTCAGACTGTACTAAGTTGAAGTTGAGATAGATATGGTCCGAGAATGATTTTTGAATAATAAAGCCAGAATATGCAGCACTGTGATAGTAGATTGAGACGGAAGGCTAGAATAAAATGAACTAAAAGGCAGAACGCATCAGGCAGTGAGGCCTGTAAAATCAAGTGTTTTGGGGATAGACAAGAGGGTCTTGTATTGAATATTACATCTGGGTACAGAATAAAGATGAACACAGTATGATGAATATGTTGCATGCTAAGTGAGTATGCATGGAAATGGAATAAACTAGATGGTTAAAATGATTCCCCGAGATATTTATGTTCAAATTTCGAGGACGAAATTTATTGAACAAGGGGAGAAATGTAATATCCTGAATTTTGGACCTAGCAATTTGAGAATTAGCTTGTGACAGGATTTTTATGAAAATTATTGTATGAAGCTAATTAATATTATATTATTGAGATATATGGAATTTTCATTAAATTTAAGGCAAATAATATGTGTTTCCATCTAATTGGCCAATAAGAGATAATTATTATGAGATGGTATAGGAAGATAAGAGATGGTTCAAGAAGATGGACACATGGCAAGAAGGAAGACTATTAGCAATAAGCATTTATGCCTTTGAAAATGACATGTACACATGGCAAGATTAAGATGAATATTAGTGAAATATCTTTGACTTTAAGGATAATAGCTTTATTTATGATGCTACTATCCAAAGACACATGGCATAACCTTAGGTATTAAGAAGAAGATATTAAATTTCTCTTGCTTCTTGAAACAACACGCATGAGAGAGGGATGAAATGAGAAGATGAAGTTTATCACATGATTCAAAGAAGAAATGTCTAGAATAAGTCCACTTGTCTCCTTATTCATTAGGGATTTCTCTAGAAAGGGACACATATGCTTGGTTAATTAATGATAAGAGACACCTAAGCTATCAAGTGTCCAAATAATATTTAAAGAAAATAAATTGAGGACACATGTGCACATTGAATTAATTATAAGGGACACTTGTACATATTTGATTAATTAAAAATGGACACCTAATCTTCTTCTCCATTAAGCAAGGAATTTGAATCCCAAGTTAGAAGCTAATTAATTATAATGGACACTCGTACACATGTGTAAATTATTGTAAGAAGCTAATAAATGCTAATTAATATTTTATTACAGGATTTTCATTAAATTTAAAGCAAATAATATGTGTTTCCATCTAATTGGCTAATAAGAGATAATTATTGTAAGAAGGCATAGGAAGATAAGAGATGGTTCAAGAATATGGACACATGGCAAAATTAAAATGAATAGTGGTGAAATATCGTTGACTTTAAAAATAATAATAATAATAGCATTATTTATGATGCTATTATCCCAAAGACACATGGCATAACCTTGGGTACTAAGAGGAGGATATTAAAATCCCCATGCCTCTTGGAATACCACGCATGGGAGTGAGAGGAAAGGAGAAAATAGAGTTTATCACGTGAGTCAAAGAAGAAATGTCTAGATAAGTCCACATGGCACCTTAATAATTACAAGGGACACCTATGCTTGGTGAATTGATTATGAGGGACACATATGCTTGATGAATTAAATATGGGGGACACCTAAGCTACCAAGTGTCCAAATAATATTTGAAGAAAAAAGTAAATTAAGGACACATGCATCTTGAATTAATTACAAGGGACACTTGTGCATATCTAATTAATGGCAAGGGACGCCTAATCTTCTTCTTCATTAAGCAAAGTAACTCAACCACAAAATTAGGCATGTGATGGAAGAAGATATTCTTGACCAAAGAGGGCCAAGTGGCGTGCTCATGGGAGAGGAAGAGGAAAAATCAGATTTTTGCTAGAAAATGAAAGAGAGATCTAGAGAATTCAAGGGGCAACCAGCAAGGGCAAAAAGGTAAAATTACAAGAAGATATTATAAGACCAAGGACCACTATAAATAGGACCATATTCTTCTTCATTTTGACACCAAAGAGGCACCACACATAAGGAAAAGGAAAGAGAATAGTGAATTGAGAGTGAAAGCCAAGCAAGAAGAAGAGTATAAGAGAAACTTGAACAAGGGAAGAAAATTATAGAATTTATTCTACTTCCTTAAAATTTGTTTAAGCTTCCAATTAATGATCTTGAATGATATTATTGGAGTTCTAGCTATAACTACAAATAGGTTAAAGTGAAGAAGCCAAGGAAGTTGAGACTTCAAGCAAGTAAGTTTCCTGCTCTAACTTCTTAGAATTTTGCAAAAGTTTAAGGAAATTTTGGTCAATAGCTAGAACTTGATGGTATGATTTTATTTTGATGGTTTGAAAGTGATTAAAATGGAATTTTGTATAGGGAAGGATATAGAGGATAATTTTGAAAACATAAAGCATGAAAATGTGCAAATAAGGAGGTAGAAAAACCAACAAGGGTATTTTTGGAAACTGGGAATTTTTCACATGCTTTTGGGCTAAGCAAGTATTTTTAGACAAAAATAGACATATCA
Source organism: Acacia melanoxylon (assembly GCA_019022615.1). Lineage (NCBI taxonomy): Eukaryota > Viridiplantae > Streptophyta > Magnoliopsida > Fabales > Fabaceae > Acacia > Acacia melanoxylon. The sequence continues at coordinate 4,555,357 of JAFJYJ010000042.1, forward strand.
AGGATTATGTAGATTTTTGGAACACCCAAATCAGATTTTCCTGCAATTAATTATGAATGTTTGAAGTTGGGTCAAATTTCAGAAATTTTCTGCACTATGTGCGAAAATAAGAGAAAATTCACCAAGGAAGAAGTACTCATTAATAAATGAAATTAATGAGTTACAAAAGTATAAATACCCTTTTTGCAAGTGTGTAACTATAAGGAAGAAATTATATTAGCAATGACACTTTTATATTATTATATTTTAGGTCTATCGTTCCTATTTAGTGATAGGGTATTTGCTACTTTACTGATCAATTACTTGCAGGTAAGTAACCTTAATCTCATATGCTTTGTATGACTTTGTATGTATGTTTTACCATGATTGTGTATGCATTCGGTGTTATTGTGTTTCCAAGCGCTTTGGAATACTGGAACCGTTGTGTGCGACCTCTGGCATGATTATGTGCCTTATTGAGCAGTATATGTTGTGTGTGACAGCTCGTTCCGGTTTAGGCTGTATGCCTCACTGTGTGCAACCTGTTGAATGCTGTATGTTTTATGGTTTTTCTTACATGCTTTGTACATACACTGTATATGAAATTAATGGTTACTCTGGGATTCATTTATGAATCCCAGACTATTATAAGAATACAGGAAGTGCATCTTGATCAGGGCAGGAGTCTGGAGGTAAGGCGGGAGAGCTTAGCTGAGGATTTTGGGGAGTATGGAGACAGCTTTTTGTTATTACGCCTTCTATTTTTGGATGACTGTATATTAATGGTTATTTTATCTGGATGACTGTATTATAACCCTTGAAGGGACTTATTTTTGTTTAGATATTTACTTTAGCAAGGTTATATTGTCCAAATTATCTTCATTGCTCTTACGTATTTATTTATTTTAAAGTAAAAGCCACTCTACCCGCCACCTGAAAAGGGCGAGGCCGGTAGGAGTGTAACAGAAAGATATTTTATGCTCTAGAAGGGACAAGTGGCATGCTCATAAGGGGGAGGAGAGAAAAATCAAGATTTCCTAGAAGATGGAAGAAGAACCTAGAGAATTCAAGGAGATAATTACAAGGGCAAAATAGTAAAAGCACATGGGAATATTCTTGGCACCTTAGCCTCTATAAATAGGACTTCATCGTCCCTCACTTAGGCACAAAGAGGCGTCACACACAAGAGGAGAAGAAGAGAGTAGTGAGTTAGAAAAATAGCATCAAGAAGGAACCCATGGAGGATTACAAAGGAAATTGAGGTAAGAGAGTTGTGAAAATTGTCTTATTTCTTTCAATTCATACAAATATATTAGAAGTCTTCAATTAGTGATCTTGAATAATATTATTAGAGTTCTAGCTATAACTACAAAGAGGACAAGATGAAGAAACCAAAGAAGTTAGAACATCAAGTAAGTAAGTTCTCTTCTCTAACTTCTTGAAATTTCGCAAAAGTTTAAGGAAATTTTGGACAATAGCTAGAACTTGGTGATATGATTTTGATGGTTTAAAAGTGATTAAAATGGAATTTTGTATGGGGAAGGGTATGCAGAATAATTTTGAAAGCATAAAGCATGAAAATATGCAAATAGAGGAGCAGAAAAACCAACAAGGGTATTTTCAGAAACTGGGAAACATTTGTGTTTTTCTAGACCAAGAAAGTATTTTTAGTCAAAAATAGACATCTCAAGGGTAACGTAGATTTTTGAAACACCTCAAACGGATTTTTCTACAATTAGTTATGAATTTTTGAAGTTGGGTCAAATTTCAGAAATTTCCAGCATTCTGTGCGAAAATAAGGGAAAATTAACTAATGAAGGGATACTCATTTATAAAGAAATGAATGAGTTTCATATAGTTAATATTTACCTATTTTTAAGGAGAAAAATTATGCAGATGATGACATCATTTATATTGTATTACTTTAGATCTATCATTCCTATTTAGTAGCCGGAAGTTTGTTACTCAACTGATCACTTGTTTGCAGGTAAGTAACCTTAATCTCATATGCTTTGTATGACTTTGTATCACTACTACAAAAATTGGATATTACTACCTTAAAAAACGTCCTTATTAAAAAATAGGAAGTAAAAAATGAAGGCGGTGGCATTCTTGTAATTATATTCAAGGAAGTTGGGCCTTGAGCGTCCTGAAGTATAGTTTAGGACTTGTAAAATTGATTTTTGTCGTCCTAACATTGTTTCAGGACGCCTAACATCTGGGTATATTGTTCGCGCCATGGGAAATATGAGAATTTTTTGTTTGACGACATGGATTTAATTTTTTTTGGAATAAAGTTCATTTTGGGCGTCCTAAAAATGTTTCAAGACGACTAAAATCTGGGAAAATAAATTTCACGCTAGAAATATGGGAATATATTGTTTGGCGCCTTGGTTGTTTTTATTATTGATTTTTTTTAACATTGGTGACCTCAAAGTAAATTCAGGTCGGCAAAATTCAAAAATTGGCGATCTGAATGAAGTTTAGGTTGCCAAAATTAAAATATTGGTGACCTGAATAAAGTCTAGGTCGCCAAAATTTAAATATTGGCGACCTAAATTTAATTCAGGTCGCCAATTTTTTAATTTTGGCGACCTGAATTTACTTTTAGGCCGCTAAAATTAAAATATTGGCGACCTGAATTTTATTCAGGTCGCCAATATTCCAATTTATTTTTCACTCAGAATCGACACGCACGCACGCACACTCCTCCTCTAAGCCGATAGAAATCCTTTCAGTTCCCCTCCCTCTCTGTCACGCCTCCGTTGCCGCCTTGCCGAGCCTCCTATTCCTCCGTCTTCGCCAAGCCACACCTCCGCTCCTCACGCCTCCGCCGCGCCGTGCCGAGCGTCCTTCTCCTCCGTCTTGGCCGAAACCCATACAAACCCAAGTCCAAGCTCGTCGTTGCGGTGTAAACGACCAACATTCCACAGCTCGTGCAATCTGGCTTGGGCAAGGTACAGAGGAAACAGACGAAATTGGCTTCAAAACGTGGTTATTTCAACTATCGCAGAGGCAGTAGAGAGGAGAATCATCGGAGAGAAGCCACATACCCTCTAGGCCGATTCGCTCACTACTCCATCACCTTTTTCTCCTCTTGGCGGCGCGTTCTTCTTCTTCTTCATCAGCTAAGGCTATTTATTGGTATGAAAAAAAAAACTCTTCCTCTTCCTCATAGATTCCCTATACATGACCGGTATTTAAGAGGTTGATGCTCAAATTTTCTTTTATTTTTCTTTTTCCCCTTGATGGCTCTATTTGTTGAATAGCAACCATTGGCCTTAGCGCCTTACCCTGACTGATCTGATTCATATAATGGAGTGAATTTGTTTGCTTTAAATGACTTCATATTGATTAGTTGTAACTGTGAGTAAAGAAATTCATAATCTGGACAATCCCTGAAGTTAGAATGTGCAATATATCTGGATTGAGTTAACTGTGGCCCTTGCGCCATTATGGCTGACTAGGTTGTAGGTATGCTAGAAGTTAATGTGACAAGAATCTTGAATGTGCATGGATCCCTTTCAGAGCAGGGCACCGCAGAATTTAAAGATTAACACTAATTCATTTTTGTTGCGTTCTATCAGCAAGAGTTATTTTCTGTAGGGATGGTGCCTTGTCTTCAAGTCTAAGTGGAATGCAATTTTTTTAATCCTTATTTACGGACAAAAACTTTTCAATGTTTCTTATAAAAATAGTCCAGAAGCCCTCAGTATTGCTGCACATTTATATTAGAACTAAAGCCAAAGATGACACAATCTAAGTAATTTCTCTTGACGGTTGATGTGATTTTTCAATGTGCTGATCTTTAATGTCCCTTTTCATCGTGAACAATGTGGCTTTCTAGTTCAGACCAAAGCTAAATGAATTTCAACGATCCACTTCTACATTTGATCTTACATATGCTTAGTTATGTGGTATGATTGCTTTGTAATCCAGGATTTAATACTAGGCACCATTACATTTTGGATCAGCCGAGTTACTTGTTCTTTTGTCCGCACTCTTGCTACTGTAGTTTCTAAAAATAATGTGCTCTTGATAAGCTTTTGTAATATCAATCTTTAGAATTGGGAATTAGGGTAAAAGAGAAGAGCACTTAGAGGATTGAAAAAGAAGAATTAGAGGAAATAGAGAAGAAGAGAGAGAGATAGGAAACTGAGCCTTTGGGACTTAGAGGGTTTTTCTTGATATATATATTAAGATTAAAATGGATTTTTTTTTGGCATTATTATAGTATTTGGTGCTTTAAATTAATGGCTTTTGAGGATTCATTCTCATTATTTTACTCTTCTTTTTGTCTTTGATTCAGTAGATCTTCCACCTGAAATGAAATCTACTTATTTTATTAAATGAAATTCCTTAATATGCACAGACTAGATAGCCAAAGTGACTCCAGTTCTGCTACATTGGAGATTGTGAAAGAAGCTCGTCAGCAGGTACATTGAGTTGTCCTAACACTTGAGCTACCTATTGTAAAAGTCAATAAGGTTAATCAGAAAGCAGCTTTTGTTCCAAGAGATCTTTACGACAATGCATATTACTTCTTAAATTCAGTCCTGTCTATCTAGGAGATGGCGAATGAGATCTTTACATTCGATATGATCTGATTTATCCAAGTATCCTGCAGATTTGTTTTCATTACAAAGTGTCATTCACTTTTGTTAAAAATGTTGGAATTTCTTTCCCAAAATAACATGATTTTGGAGTATTGACTTGTACACCCACACACATGCACCACATACCCACTTTGGTATTCTTGTTACTTCCTCACCATGCCATATCCATGCCTTCTTCTCATGCTTTTGTAATGGTAGTTTCATTGCTATTAATCAAGTTGGAATTGGAGGTTGTGGTCCTAAATATAGGACTTGAATAAGCTATGTTTTTAAAAATTATTAATTTTGGCGATGTAATCGTATTTTTATTGCATTAGGCCATTATAATCGATAATTGATGTTGATAATTATGATATAGGCGAGAAGAGATTAAAGGAGAATCATCTTTATCTTTTTTTACTACTTTGAGAAAATCTTGGTCAAAGGTTTTAAGCAAATTGTTGCGCTCTCAAATTAGGTCAATTGCTTTCATTTTATTCACACACACATATATTTTCCTTATATGATACCTTCTTTCTGATTGAGAACAACACTTTTGTCTTATGGCTTCAAGGTTTACCATTATTGATTTAAGTGTTTTTAATCTAGTCCTTGAATTTTATTTTATTTTTGTCTTTCCTTTATTATTAGCCATCTGAACTACATGAACTTGATTAAAAGAGTGATGGCTTCATGGTTTGCTATTACCATTACCATTGAAGTATATGCGTGTTAGTAGGAATAATTCTAACGTTCTCTTAGTTGATAAAATTGTTGGATTTAATAGCTGATATTGATCTGAATTGCCTTAGTTAATAAGTTTTGTTGAATGAAGCTGACATTGTTTGTTGCCGAATTTTTTTTACAAGATTGAGAAAAAACCATGTCGTTCTTGAAATTGTTATGAACTTGACTGTTGTTGAAAATGTCTTAGGTGGTAATAAAATGAGTTATAGTTGGATGAATTCGTTGAGAACTAGTGAAGAATATGAGAATGGGGTGGAAGAGTTTATTGAATTTGCTAGAAGGAATGTGGCTACAAAAAATGGGATGTATTATTGTCCATGTGTTAATTGTTTAAATGGGAGTCGAAAGGATATTGCTGATATAAGGGATCACCTACTTTGTGATGGAATACACCTTCGATACACAACGTCGATATGGCATGGTGAGGAAGTAAGTACCGGTCGTCCACGAAAATGAAGTTGAGGTAGATGATGATGGAATGGAGAAAATGATTCATGATGTTAAGGTAGAATCTTTTGCACAATCGGGTGAATATGATAGCGTGCAGAGTGATACAGAGACACCTTTGTTCCCTAGGTGTACTAAGTATACACGGTTAATTGGGACCTTACATTTGGTCAAATTAAAGGCAACTTGTGGGTGGACCGATAGCAGTTTCAAGTCACTACTTGAATTGTTGTGTGATATGTTGCCAGATGATAATGTACTTCCAAATCATATGTATGAGGCCAAGAAAATCTTGTCTGTGATGGGTATGGAGTATAAAAAGATACACGGTTGCCCTAATGACTGCATATTGTACAGAAACGAGTATGAAGGCCTCAGTAATTGTCCGAAGTGTAAAACTTCACGATACAAAGTGAAGAAAGGTAGTGTTTACGGAGAGCGAGACAACAAAAAGGCAACATTTGAAGGCATTTTGGTATCTTCCAATAATTACGTGGTTTAAGCGTCTCGTTTACTAGTGAAGCAACGGCGAAGAAGTTGAGATGACACTCGATGAGAGAATATCCGATGGAAAATATCTTTGGCACCGGTGACTTTCCGCAATGGAAGAAAATAGACGAAATGTTCCCTCAATTTGGCAGTGAGTGAAGAAACATTCGGTTGGGCCTTTGTACAGATGGCTTCAATCCGTATCGAACTCTTAGCAGCACCCATAGTGCATGGCCGGTTCTCCTTGTAATATACAACTTACCTCCCTGGCTATGTATGAAACGTAAGTATGTGATGCTTTCTATGATGATTTCTAGTCCAAAACAACTCGGGAACAATATCGATGTGTACTTGGCGCCTTTGGTTGAGGATTTGAAGAAGTTGTGGGTGGAAGGCGTAGATGTGTTTGATGCATATAAGAAGGAGACCTTCAAGTTGCGTGCAATGATTTTTACCATTATAAACGACTTTCCTGCATACGGAAATTTGTCAGGGTACAGTGTGAAGGGGCATAAAGCATGTCCAATATGTGAAGCAGACACAAACTTCCATAAACTAAAGCACGAAAAAAAAACGCTCTACCTCGGTCACAAGAGGTTTCTTCATCGGTTCCACCCATATCGTAAGTTAAGAAAGCATTTTAACGGCTTACTGGAGCATAGAACGACTCCAAAGGCATTAAGGAGAGGAAGTTTATAGTCGGGTGAAAGATATCAATGTCATATTGGGTAAGCAACAAAGGATTGCGAGTGAGAATAATATATGGAAGAAGAGATCAATTTTCTTTGAACTTCTATATTGGCGTAGTCTTGATGTGAGACACAGTCTTGATGTGATCACTACAAAAAAATTGATGTTTTGTAGCGCTTGAAATTGTGTATTTGTAGCGGTTTTAACCGCTACAAATGACATTAGTAGCGGTTCAAGGAACCGCTACAAAATACACCATTGCAAGATGTTTTGTAGCGGTTTCTAAAACCGCTACTCATGTAATAAAACCGTTACTATATTAGTAGCGGTTTTGAGTTTACCGCTACAAGATGACGAATTTCAAAAAAATTTGCGCTAACATTTTGTAGCGGTTGTAAAAACCGCTACAAATATTAGATAAAATTTCATAAATTGCGTCAAATATTTAAGCCAGTTTTGAATTAAAATTTGTAGCGGTTTTACAACGGCTACAAAATATTGCAAAATTGAAAAAAATAATAATCATAATTTGAGTCCATTGTTACAATATTATGTTGAATATTTTTATTATTTAAGTGACAAATTAAATGATAATAGTTAATATTTTAAAAAAATGATTAACTTAAGTTAGATAACTATAAATATTATGTAGGTATAATACTGAGAATGTGTAGATAATAAAGACTTATTATGTGGTCCACCTCTGAGCAAAAAAATTATTTTGTCCATTAGATGGTATTTGATTATAGAAAGAATGCTGATGATGATAGAAGGAATATTGAAGAAATATCTTTAAAGTTCGGATGAGAAAAAAAAAGTAGTATCTATATTATAAGAAGGAAAAAAATAAAACAACGAAATCAAAGATTTTGTAAGGGGTGGGAAGAAATGAGAGAGAATGGGGTGGGAAAAAATGAATGAGTGTGTGAAATGAGGTGTGGTGGGGGTATTTATAGGCATATGGGTAACTTTTGTAGCGTTGATGCGACGTTTTTTGTAGCGGTTCAACGTTTGTAGCGGTTTTTTTTTCCGTTTTGTAGCTGTTACAAAACCGATACAAAAATTCATTGGTAATTTTTTTTTTTTAAAAAAAAAATCAAAATATCACATTTTGTAGCGATTATACTAAAAACCGCTACAAATTAATGAACGTTAGCGGGATTTGAAATATTCAAATTTCAAAACTACACACTTTGTAGCGGTTGATGCGACGGTTTTGTAGCGGTTCAACGTTTGTAGGGGTTTTTTTCCGTTTTGTAGCGGTTTTGTAACCGCTACAAACATTCATTAATATTTTTTTTAAAAAAAAATTCAAAATATCACATTTTGTAGCGGTTATAATAAAAACCGCTACTAATTAATGAACGTTAGCGGGATTCGAAATATTCAAATTTCAAAACTATACACTTTGTAGCGGTTGATGCGGCGGTTTTTGTAGCGGTTCAACGTTTGTAGCGGTTTTTTCCGTTTTGTAGCGGTTACAAACCGCTACAAAAAATCATGAATATTTTTTTAAAAAATAAATAAATTTCAAAATATCACATTTTGTAGCGGTTTAACTAAATAACCGCTACAAATATGAACGTATTTTTTTAAATAATTTTTTATATAACTTCTATTTATGACGTGTTTAAGGAATTCACATTTGTAGCGGTTTAACTAAAAAAACCGCTACAAATTGTTCACCGCTACCCCAACCGCTATAAATGAAGATACCTACCTCGTGCGTCGTGAAAATTTGTAGCGGTTTCATATAACCGTTACAAAAGTTCAGACTCTTGACATTCTGTAGCGGATTTTTTATATAAACCGCTACAAATAAACCACCACTAATGGCGCGCCATAAGGCGCCAAACTAGCGCCATATTTGTGGCAGTTTGTATAAATAAACCGCTACAAAATAAACGCCACAAATTTGGCACCAACTTGGCGCCATATTTTGTAGCGGTTAGTTTATAAGAACCGCTACAAATGTCGTTCACGAACCAGCGCGCCACTTGGCGCGAGTCATATCATTGCAAATTTGTAGTGGTTTCGGTATAAACCGCTACAAATTGGCATGTTTGTAGCGGTTTGTTTTGACCGCTACAAATTGACATTTTTTTGTAGTGGATACATGTGGAGAAAAACGTTTGCGATAGCCTTGTCAGTAATCTTTTGCATATACCAGGGAAGACTAAGGATGTAATTAGTGCGAGACTAGACCTGGTTGATATGGGAATAAGAGAACTGTTACATCCATGAGTAATGGAAGATGGTAAGAGGGCATACATGGAGCCAGCAACTCATACACTATCAAAAGCGGAGAAGAAAAGTTTGTGCAGGTGTCTATATGACATTAAGGTACCACAAGGATATTCTTCTAATTTGAGAAGGTGTGTTTCAATGGAAGATTTGAAGTTAGTGGGAATGAAGTCCCATGATTATCATGTGTTGATGTAACAACTATTACCAATAGCTATTAGAGGCATTATGAAAGATGAAGTGCGATCCACTATAACAAGATTGAGTATTTTCTTTAATGCTATCTGTAATAAAGTCATTGACATTGAAAAATTGGATGAATTGGAAAATGAGGGTTATATTATTTTGTCCCAACTAGAGATGCATTTTCCTCCTGCTTTTTTTGATATCATGGTGCACTTGATAGTGCACTTGGTAAGGGAGGTAAGGCTCTGCGGTCCAGTTTACCTAAGGTGGATGTACCATTTCGAGCGATACATGAAGATCTTAAAAGGGTATTCTAAAAATCCTTATCGACAGGAAGCCTCAATAGTTGAGAGATATGTAGTTGAAGAGACTATGGAGTTCTGCAAAGATTATCTATCAGGGGCGACGATACAATCTCAGCATGACGAGGGGATAATCGAGGGAACTCGGGGTATCAAACTGAAGAATATGCCTCGTGAAGCCGTGTTGCAAGCACACTTGTACATCTTGAATAATATGAAAGAAGTTCAACCATACATTGATAAACACAGAAAGAGTTTGAAGGATATGAATCCAAGAAAGAATGACATGCAGATAGCTAATGATCAAAAGAAGACATTCATAAAGTGGTTCCAGGATTGAATCTACTTGACATCGTAGGCTCAGTTTTATTTGTTTTCATGTCACAGGAAAAAAGTCAAGCCAATAGAGAGAGGCAAGTGAAAAATAAGTATCCGCATTGAATGTCTAGAGGTGGCTATAAAAAGCTTGAACGGAAGATGATGGAAGAAGAGTTATAGAGAATGAAGGAAGCTTCCCAATCCAATCCTTCCATTGTTATCCAGGCCCACGATCGTCACAAAAAATGGAAAGCTCCTGACAAATACATAAATGAAGATTTTTCATTATTATTTATGAAAAATCTTGTTTCATGTTATAAGAGTTTAGTTATTATTTATGAAAAATCTTATGATTGAGCAAACAGAGCAGCCAAGGTTCATTCGCGCCAGGTACACGGATAGACATTTTGTCAACGGTGATTGGGAAGCCGGATTACCTTGATGCTGTTCGAGGGGAGACGAGGGGAGTTAGTGTCGCAAAATATTTCAAACAGCGTTCACGTTGTTCGCATGACAATGACAACCCTAGTCCTCAGCTTGTAGCCAAAATTCGAGCATCCCTCGTAGATGAGGTTATGGCATAGCTATGGGGTGAAATGAGAGCTATGGTACAAGAGAAGGCAAATACAGAACGTACAACCCACGAATCCCTGACCTTCCCTAGCAGCAAAGAAAGTTTTCACCCTCCAGATGTACCTATTGGCGAACCTTCTCCCCCTCCAGATGTACTTATTGGCGAACCTTCTCACACTCCACAGGGAGGTCTACCTTGCACTCTATATTTGGATGACTCACACCGGCGTATTGTTGCTGATGGTCTTGTTTACTCAGAACAAACCACACACCACAATAAGCAAATTCCACAAGACCAACATAGGGTGAATGTGAAAAGTGTGCGAGAGGGGGAAGAAGAGACAGCCATCCCGATTGATGATGAGGAGGTTCTCATGCTAGGCGTTGCCATCACAGCGTTCATCCTTTGGCCGCATCATCTTATTCAGATGGGGACGACACCTCCAATGGTAGGAAATACATTACTGATTGATGATGAGTAGGTTCCCGATTGATTTTCATTGCTAACCCACCCATAATCTGTTTTTTATGTTTTCATAGCATGAACAAGCTGTGAGCATATTTCCCTACTTAGCACAGCTGCGAGAGTTATACAAGGACATCGACTTTATAGGCTTGCAGATGCCTCCGGGCATTGTCGGTGCAGAAAAGACATATCTGATATCAATTGACAAGAAAGATTTGACAAAGTTTATGCATATGGAATGTTTAGATATACAATTTCTTCAACCTGCAATCCTGTAAGTTTTTTTAACCCTTTAATTATGTCAGTACTCTTTTTTTGTTTAATATATTCAACAACATTTATCATTTTATTTCGATCATAGTGTCTGCCACGACATATGCACCAACAAATATGGATTCTTATGTCCTGCATCCACGGCTTCGACTCGCAATAAGTTACCCAGAAGGGTGCTTTATGTTGGTTTAACAATGGGCGACGGAGAATTGCCTTGTTATCTAGCACCAATACGTGAATGGTGCGTATTTTTGTTTTGTCTATTGACAGAGATTTGCCGTCATCTCACAAAATAACCAGATTAGAAAGGATTTGCAGTATAATGTAACCTGGGTCGTTTCTCTCAAGGAATTTGCAGTGGGTTTAAATCAGCAACAAAAAACGAACAACAATAAAATTGGGGTTTTTGATTTGAAACAGATTAAAACGAAATCAAACTCGAAACAGATCGAAATATGCGAAACAGATAAAAACGAGATTGAAATAGATTAAAACGATCAACCCAACGTTTAGATTCCAGAAACTTCCTTCATTGAACGAAATATAAACGAACTCGCGTTTGGCCCTGGACGAACCGAAATCTCTGCGTTCGTCCAGAAATCCCTCAACTAGACGATCGTCTAGAATCTGTCCGAAAACATGGCGTCTCACCGTGCAATCACACAAAGCAACACTCTAACCTAGTTCGAACTCGTCCTTGGGATGAACCAAACCGAATATTAAATCTAATATTCGAACTATTTAAATCGGATCCGATAAGATGAAAACAGAAACGAGTAAAGTTACCGATTAAGTACGAGTTCTGCGGACGAATCATGGAATCCTCAACGTTGGGTTAACCACGAAGGTTTAGCCGAACATGGCTGGGAAAATCGAAGAACAGACGAAGAACACGAAGAACACGAAGAACATTTCAGAGAATCTGAAAAACCTCTACTTTGATCCACAAAACAGAATAAAAATGTGAATGGATGTGTTTGTGGCTGCCGCCTTACTTAACCTAAATTGGAAAACGAAATGGGGCTCCAATCAATAATCCAGGCCCAAACGAGAAAATAATACGAGAATGGGCTTTAGTCACAAATTCGAGCCCAAATAAAACATCTGACTTTGGCTTCAAAATCGACCGTCTTCTTGTCCGAATTTGCCCTTCATGTCTTCATAACAATTGTAGATCTCTGAATCATCTGAAATATGAAACAAAAATGAGGCAAATCCGATGTCTGGTTCAAGAGTTATGGTAAGATTAGTGAAGCAATGTAAAACTGGAATTTTATTAATAAAAATGGCTAAAATATAATCAAAGGCCCAAAGCCCAAATAAGTATAAAAGCCATCATTTATTAACTAAAAAGTCCTAAATTATTAATCAAGAGATAAAAAGAAGTGTATAAAATATTCAATTATCAAATTCCCCCACACTTATCTTTTTGCACTCCCGAGCAAAATTCAAAGAAAAAGACGTAAAGGAGAAACTCTTCTTTTCTACAAATTGCTAACAATGCGAGAAATTGAACAAGGGACACGAGTTTCATTAGAACCAATCAATCAAGACCCAAAATCCCTTCATCTCAAATTACAATTCCTGGTAATCTCAATCAATGATGCTAATCACAAATGATGGTCTCTCAAATGATGCGCTCAATCAATCAATCTCTCAAGTGTTTAAGGTAAATAAGTGTATAGCTCAAATTCTACTCAAGAAAATTGTTCTACCATAAGCTTGCTCAATTTCTACGTCTCCACTACTAATAACACATGCATGCACAAATCAAGAGAGCTTATTATTAAAGGTTGTAATGGGGTTAGGGTGAAGGTAGGTAATAGTATGGAATGAGAGGCTAAGCACCCAAGAAATTAAAAAGAGCATTGATTAACCCAATTCTCTAAATATAAAAACTTTTATTTTACTCTTTTTTTTTCTTCTTCTCGCTTTTCTTTTCTTTCTTTCTTTTGTCTTTCTTTCTTTCTTTCTTTTCTTTTTTCTGCTTTTTTTTTTTTTTTTTTTTGAACTATATACAAAATCACAATGACAAAACCAAACATCTCCCCCCACACTGAAACTGTTGCACTCCTGAGCAACCCCCACACTTAAACACAAAACCAAGGTGAACCAATGCTCAATAAATCTCCAAGGTGCGGAATAAAATGGTTTTACGCTTAGGCTTGTAATGTGGCTTAGAAACGAATGAGTCCAAAAGGCACAAATGGGCTAGCAAAGGAAACATAATGCAAGGGAAAGCTATTTGGCCAAAGTGGGGAAAATAAAAGAAAGAAAACAAGCTTCTATCATATTTATGCATGTAAGTGAAAAATGTCGTTTCAACAAGAAAAGGAGCAAGTTCTAGAGAACACAAATCGGAGACGATGATGCACACATGAAAGAAGGAATGGGAAAAGATGAATTCCATTCAAGCAGGCCCAAAACCTCACAAGGTCAGTACCAAGATATGTAATCGAAGAGTCAAGAATCACAGACCAAACAGAATGATCCATTAAAACCAAAATGTCCTAGTTCATAATATATAGCAATCATAGAAAGATGACCGTATTTATTTTCGAAAAGCAAATTGCAAATATGAAAACAAATAAAAGAGAAAGAGGGAGAGGAAAGAAGAATACTCCCCAAGGGTTTAAGGAGGATAAGTGGCATCAATGAGGATAATATCGCTTCCTCAGCATTCGTTGTCTTTGGGATCCCTCATGGAATTGCTTGAGGCGATGCCCATTGACCTTAAAGGTTCTCCCCTGTGGGTGGATCACATAGCTCAACAAAGACCAAATGGAAATATGTTAGTGATCTCAAAAGGGCCATCCCATTTAGATCGAAGCTTACTGTGCATAAACTTCGACGAGAGTTAAACGAGAAGAACTTTCGGCCCACGAAAATTCTTTCCTCGAATATGCTTATCATGGAATGCCTTAGTCTTTTCCTTGTACAAACGCGAACTCTCATAGGCATCCAATCTAAGTTCATCCAACTCTTGCAACTGCAGCTTCCGTTCCATGCCGAGACTTAGCCAAATCCATGTTACATCGCTTAATGGCCCAATAGGCTTGATGTTCCAACTCAACCGGAAGATGACATGCCTTACCAAAGACAATCCGATAAGGAGACATCCCAATCGGAGTCTTGTAGGCGGTGCGATATGCCCACAAAGCATCCTCTAATCGCTTACTCCAATCTTTCCGGGTAGAGTTAACGGTCTTCGAAGGATTTGCTTAATCTCTCTATTTGAGACTTCGGCTTGACCATTGGTCCGAGGATGGTATCTTGTGGAGACCTTGTGAAGCACTCCATACTTGCGTAACAAGGCACCCATGCTTCGGTTGCAAAAATGGGAACCACGGTCACCGATAATAGCTCTAGGAATGCCAAACCACGAGAAAATGTTAGACCTAACAAAATCCACCCACAATGAAGAATCATTAGTCCGAGTGGCTTTCGCCTCAACCCATTTCGAGACATAATCAACGGCCCGAAGTATGTAAGTATAACCATATGAAGCGGGGAAATGGACCCATAAAATCAATACCCCAAACATCAAAGATCTCACAAAACAATATAGGGTTTTGGGGCATCTCATGCCTACGAGAAATACTCCCCGCTCCGACGGTTATCACATGACTTACAAAACAAATGGGAATCATGAAACAAGGAAGGCCAAAACAATCCACAATCTAACACTTTCCTAGCAGTTCTTTGGGGTCCAAAGTGACCACCACAGCGAAGCATGAGCAAAATGAAATATAGAGTGAAACTCATGATCAGACACACATCTCCTAACTACTTGGTCACTACAAAATTTCCACAGATAAGGGTCATCCCAAACATAGTATTTAGACTCACTCTTTAATTTGAAGGTTTGGGCCCTAGTAGAATCTTCAGGCAAAACACCAGCTACCAAGTAGTTAACCAGATCAGCATACCATGGAAGCTTCCCTGTAGGCCGCAGAAGTTTCGCTCATCGGGAAAATCATCCCGAATAGAAGAGGGGTGAGAGGAAGAATGGGTGATACGACTCAAGTGGTCGGCTACCCAGTTTTGTGCTCCGCTTACGTCTCGAATCTCAACATCAAACTCTTGGAGCAATAGCATCCACCGGATGAGTCGTGGCTTAGCATCCGCTTTTTCAAAAGAAATTTCGGAGCGGCATGGTCGGAGAAAACAATTACTCTACTAGCTAGTAGATATGACCTAAACTTATCAAAGGCAAATACAATAGCCAACAACTCCTTCTCGTAGTGGTATAATTAGATCAAGCGGGATCCAAAGTCTTGGAGGCATATGCAATCACATGAGATGCCCTATCGACCGTTGTGCCAAGATAGCACCAACCGCATAGTTGGAAGCATCACACATCAGCTCAAAGGAATGCACCAATCGGGGTGGATCGGGGGGGTTGTAGTCGCAACGCTTCAAATGATCGAAGGCCGCCTTGCAAGCATCATCAAATACAAAGTCGGTGTCCTTATGCGAAGGTTGGACAAGGGTGGGAAGTCTTCTGCGAAATCCGAATGAAACGCCGATAGAAAACCGCATGACCAAGAAAAGAACGAACTTCCCGCACGATGCGGGGTAAGGCAAAGCGATAATCACATCTATCTTAGCGGGGTCTACCTCAATCCCTTTCCTAGACACTATGTGTCCCAAGACTATACCGACTCAACCATAAAGTGACACTTTTCATAATTCAAAGACAAGATTAGACTCAATGCACCTATGCAAAACTCTAGATAGATTAGCTAAGCATGCATCAAAATCGAGACCCATATACAAAGTGAAATCATCCATAAAGACCTCCATGCAGTCCTCTAGAAACTCGAGAAAATACTCACCATACAACGCCGAAAAGTACCGGAGTGCGTTTGCGAGAGGCCAAAAGGCATCCTTCGGTAGGCATATGTTCCAAAGGGGCATGTGAAAGTCGTCTTCTCCCGATCCTCGGGAGCAATATGGATTTGGAAGTATCCGGAGTAGCCATCCGGGAGCGTAATGAGACTTGCCACCAATCGCTCTAACATCCGATCAATGAAAGGTAAAGGGTAATGATCCTTGCGAGTGGCTTGGTTGAGTCTCCTATAGTCAATGCAAACTCTCCAACTATTATGAACTCGAGTAGGAATGAGCTCATTCTTCTGATTGGCCACCACAGTGACACCAGACTTCTTGGGAACCACCTGGACCGGGCTAACCCACTGGCTATCAGAAATGGGATAGATGATACCACTTGCGAAGCTTAGTGACCTCCTTCTTCACCACATCCGGGATAAGGGGATTAAGGCGTCTCGGGGTTGCCTCACCGGCTTAGAGTCCTCTTCCAAGAATTCGATGCATGCACATGGAAGGGCGATGCCAACTATGTCGGCTAATGTCCACCCAATGGCTTTCTTGTTCACCCTCAATAAGCTTAGCAGCCTTCTCTTCTTGTTCGGGAAGAAGGTTATTTGCCACAATGATCGGTAACCTTGTTCATCCACCTCCGAAATGCATATTTCAAGTGATGCGGAAGTGATTTCAACTCAAGTTTGGGTGGTTGCTCGTGTAGATGGGAGAAGCTTGGGTGGTTGTTGCAACAACTCGATGTCATCACATTGGAAATGCACGAAACCACATTCAAAGAAGCGGAGAAGAACTATGTCTACACAGCTCAATGTTAACATCAGAATTCAGCTCATCAAAATCGAGTTAAGCTCATCAAA
The DNA here is from genome assembly GCA_019022615.1 of Acacia melanoxylon. Classification (NCBI taxonomy): domain Eukaryota; kingdom Viridiplantae; phylum Streptophyta; class Magnoliopsida; order Fabales; family Fabaceae; genus Acacia; species Acacia melanoxylon. The sequence goes on from JAFJYJ010000042.1 coordinate 4,572,368, forward strand.
ATCAAAATCAGGATGCACATCAGGATCAGGATGAAGCTCAAACTCAGAATGAATATCGGAATCCACAAGTAATGCGGAATAATCACCCAAAGAAGTCGAATCACCAAATAATGCAGCATTAACCAAATGAGTACAAACAGAAAGCACCATTCATTATCAACACATGCACAAATGGCGAGAATCACTCTCGGATGAAAAATCGGGATAATCAAGACACCAATCGCAAGAACATCATCCACAAGATCATCAATCACATCAATACGAAAATAGAATGCTCTTCCCTAGGATGTCTCATGGCATCAAAGATATTAAAATTCACGTAAATATCACCAAACTCCATGGAAAGAGTACCCGAATACACATCTATCTTCGTCCTAGTTGTTTTCATGAAAGGCCTCCCTAGAATGATTGGTGACCTACTACTAGAAGACTCATCCCGCATATCTAAGATGTAAAAATCAGCAGGAATATCAATTCATTAACTTTGACTAATACATCTTCAACTAAACCGAAGGATGGGCATTACTCCTATTAGCTAGTTGAACAATAACACCGGTTGGACGCAAGGACCAAGACCAAGAGATCTATAAATAGATGCGGGCATGACATTTATAGAAGCACCTAAATCTAGCATGCAATCATCAAATTTATAATTACCAATAAGGCAAGGGATAGAAAACGTCCCGGATCTTTGCACTTGCGAGGCATGGTAGGTGGATGAGTGCGATACATTCGGTTTAAACTCACTCGTTCATTTCCTTCGCCTCTTGTTGGTACACAACTCTTTCGAAACTTGGCATATTTTGGAATTTGTTTGATCGCATCTAAGAGAGGAATGTTGATCTCTACTCTTACGAACGTCTCAAGTATATCCTTCTCTTGTGCTTTTTACGCCAACTTCTTGGTTTTTCGCTCTCGAGGGAAAGGAAGAGGAATGGGAATGTCTTCCTCTTCACCTTTTTGGATTGCCTTTTTATTTTTAGAGTCAATCTTCACATTTTCGACTCTCTTTGATGTGGAAGTCACATCTACAAGCTGGTTTAGGTTCCTCCAATTGCTTGCCAGATCGAAGGGAGATAGCACTCACATTCCCTTTAGGATTAGGAATTGTTTGTGAAGGAAGAGTGTTGGATCCTTGAGGTTGAAGCTGGTTCAATGATGTTGCCAACGCCGCCCAATTTGTGTTTGCAAAGTACGAATGGAAGTGTCGGTTTTCATTGAAACCGCATATTAGGTCGTGACAAATTGCTTCATCATATCCTCTAGTGAAGAACCACCGCTATCGGGTACTAGCTCTTTGTTGTGCCGCCCGTGGAGGTGCACATATGGCCGGTCGAGGAGGTGGTGGCGGCAAATGAGGTGCAGAGTGTTGTTGGAAATTTTGTGGCATGTCTTGTCTCGCCGGTAATTCCCAGTCGCGATATTGGTTACTACGGGTTCGATTCGATTTCGGTTCCAACGAAAATTGGGGTGATTTCTCCAACCAGGATTGTAGGTATTGGAGAAGGCATTATTCTTTCGGTATTGTGGTTTTCCCGGAAAAACACCCACCGCAGCTACCGACCGGTCTTGACAAGCGGGATCATGTAAAGTAGGGCAAGAATCGGTAGAATGACAAGGGTCGAACGAGAACCCACGGGAGTACCCAATCGAGGAGGGAAGATTGTCTTGTTTGGGTCACCGCCAACCGCCTCACAAGGGAAGTCGAGATCATCAAGTCTATTCTCCAATCTCGAGAATCGATCTTGGACCGGAGGTGTTTGAATATGGTAAACAGGGAGTACCATTGGCCCTAGTGCCAAATTGTTGAGAATTAGCAGCCATAGTAGATATCAGCTCTCGGGCATCTTCAGGTGTCTTGCTATCTAAGGCCCCACCACTGGACGCATCCACGAAACTCTTATCCAGCGGTAGCAAACCAGAATAGAAATATGTAATCAGGAGTTGGTCTGAAATCTGGTGGTGTGGACAGCTTGCACACAATCGCTTGAATCTCTCCCAATACTCATACATGGTCTCCCCATTGATTTGTTTAACACTAGTGATCTCCTTCGAATAGCAATGGCTTTTGAGGAAGGAAAGAACCTCACTAGGAATAACTTCGCATATCATTCCAACTCCCCAACAGATGTCGGTTGCAAATTGTATAGCCAATCCTTAGCCACGCCATCTAGGGAAAATGGAAAAGCTCTCGGCTTAATGTGGTCCTCATCAATTGCTTGAGGTTTCATCGTGCCGCATACCACATGGAACTCCTTGAGATGTACGTGAGGACATTCACCCGCAAGACCATGAAACTTGGGCAACAAATGGATAAGACCAGATTTCAATTCAAAGTTAGCAAAGCAAGTTCGGGATATTGAATACACAAATTTCGATTACCCACATCGGGGTAGCTAATTCTTTCAAAGTGGGACGAGCTACTTGCTCTTACGCCATAATGTCCGAGTTAGCAAAATTGCTACTAGAATCGGTGAAAACAACAAGACTAGCGAAGTACTATCGAGTCAAGATCAACGAGAATGGACACAATCGACTCGGACTCAAGTTCAATGTCAAATTCGCATCAATCCCACGACTAAGCCTAACAATTCCTCTAGCGGTGAGAATTGTTCTTTCAATTTCGGGATCAAGTGGCAACAAGTCTTCGGATCAATAGTACTCCTAGTACTCATGCAAAGATAAACCCAAACACAAGGCAGAATTTGCGGAAAATCAGAATTACGAAAATGCCACTAAAAGTGGTAAAAATGAGAAAACACTAAGATGACACAAAAACACAAAAACCTATGTTGGAATTTGACCAAAACAAGTCCAAAACAGCATCAAATGATTTTTAAAATTTATGGGACTTGGACGGGGAAACTCCTAGACAATTGGGGAACACAAAAATGAAATAAAAAAACTTCAAAAAATGAAAAAGTGGTCAAAACGATGGAATTTGGGAAATCTGAGCATACCACACGAGTGTGCCCAAGGTTTTTGACCATTTTCTATCGCCTGTAAAAATTTCAGCTCATTCGGAGATACTCCAGAAAAAATGACCTAGTAGAAATCACAAAATAGAAACTTAAAACAGTGAAAAAGTGGTCAAAACGTTGGAATTTGGGGAAAATAGGGTAGACCTCACTCCCAAGGAGAGTGACTCTTGTTTAAAATGCCCAATTCCTTGTGAATAAGACCTGGTTTGAGTGATCGGGTCAAAAATATTTTCCGTCCAGCCACCCGAACCACCAAAAACTACCGTTGTTTTAACGAAACCGATGCAAATTCCCCGCGGCGGCGCCATATTTTGACAATGAGATTTGCCGTCATCTCACAAAATAACCAGATTAGAAAGGATTTGCGGTATAATGTAACTGGGTCGTTTCTCTCAAGGAATTTGCGGTGGGTTTAAATCAAGAACAAGAAAAATAACAACAATAAAATTGGGGGTTTTTTATTTGAAACAGATTAAAACGAAATCAAACCGAAAACAGATCTGAAATATGCGAAATGAGATAAAAACGAGATTGAAATAGATTAAAACGATCAACCCAACGTTTAGATTCCGAAACTTCCTTCATTGAACGAAATATAAACGAACTCGCGTTTGGCCCCGGACGAACCGAAATCTGCGTCATTCGTAAATCCCTCAACTAGACGATCGTCTAGAATCGTCCGAACAGTGGCGTCTCACCGTGCAATCACACAAAGAACACTCTAACCTAGTTCGAACTCGGTCCTTGGGATAACCAAACCGAATATTAAATCTAATATTCGAACTATTTAAATCGGATCCGATAAGATGAAAACGAGAAACAAGTAAAGTTACCGATTAAGTACGAGTTCTCTGGACGAATCATGGAATCCTCAACGTTGGGTTAACCACGAAGGTTTAGCCGAACATGGTGGGAAAATCGAAGAACGAGACGAAGAACACGAAGAACACGAAGAACATTTCAGAGAATCTGAAAAACCTCTACTTTGATCCACAAAACAGAATAAAAACGTGAATGGATGTGTTTGTGGCTGCTGCCTTACTTAACCTAAATTGGAAAACGAAATGGGGTTCCAATCAATAATCCAGGCCCAAACAGAAAATAATACGAATGGGCTTTAGTCACAAATTCGAGCCCAAATAAAACATCTGACTTTGGCTTCAAAATCGACCGTCTTCTTGTCCGAATTTGCCCTTCATGTCTTCATAACAATTGTAGATCTCTGAATCATCTGAAATATGAAACAAAAATGAGGCAAATCCGATGTCTGGTTCAAGAGTTATGGTAAGATTAGTGAAGCAATGTAAAACTGGAATTTTATTAATAAAAATGGCTAAAATATAATCAAAGGCCCAAAGCCCAAATAAGTATAAAAGCCATCATTTATTAACTAAAAAGTCCTAAATTATTAATCAAGAGATAAAAAGAAGTGTATAAAATATTCAATTATCATCTATATAAGATTTTTAAGAATAAATTGCTTTCTTATCTTAATTTAATATTAATACGTATATGTTGTAGTGGTCATTGGACCCTGTGTGTTGTTTGTCCCGCCAAGAACGCATGTTATTGGTTCGATTCTGTAGGTGGCAAGACAAACGAGGATATCAAAACCATGTTTACCGAGTAAGTCAATTTTTGTCTAAATCATCGACTCTTCTTTTAAATGAATTGTTTTCATGTCTGTTAATTTCCATTTTAATGATAGGGGTCTCAAGACGTATAGACATCTTTCTGGAGCACGAGAGCAGGGTGGACCGAAGTGGTTTTATCCGAAGGTAAGTAGTTTCAATTCAAGTTATTTCATTGACACAATAGCTTTCGATATGCCTTTATTCGTTTTAACAATTTGCTTTTGCTTTATAGTGCCATCACCAATCAGGGAACTCCGAGTGCGGATACTACGTTATCAATTGGGTGCAATCCATCGTTACCAACGGATGTATTACAGGTTTTCAAAGTGTACATAATCGCTCTGTGATCCTCAAATGATGATATTTTTGTTGTTGTACTTGAGTTGTTAATTATTTCATTCACTTCATTGGTTTATCTTATACCTTGTTTTCCAATTTACAGTTTTTTGGTAGTGTGGATCCATACTCGCAGGATGACATCGATACGGTTCGAGATATGTTGGCTAGACATCTTCTTGAACACATATAAGTATATAAAGTTTACTTTGCATTTTTTGACTGGATCAGGTAATCAATCTGTTTTATGTAAATCTTTTGATAGACGAATGCTTCTTGAGATTCTTCTGGAACTGTGATGGTGACATTTATATTGAATATCTATTAAGAAAAAAAAGATGCATAATTGTAGCCTAGTTAGTAGCTGTAATGGTTATACTTGGACTGACCAAACTGGATTCAACTTGTTTTGGACCATGATAAGGATTGGAGTACATATCTTTGGATTTTCATTGTTGCTGCATCTAATTTCACATTAAGGTTATGTATGATTTTGTTGAAGAAAAAGATTTGGTGTCTTGGTGGTTAGAAGTTGTGAGTATATGGGAATTTAGGTTCCAAATTTTAGTGTCAGAATGTTTTTCATTAATTGAGGCCTCAAGTAGTATGGTACTGATATTGAATGTGAGCATGATTAATATGGTTATAAGATGGCTTAAATATCTGTAAGTTAGTTTATCTTCAAGTGGAAAAGGACATATGATCAATGACGTATCTACCTTTTCAATTGTCATTGTTTTTAAACTACATATCTTGTTCTTATACTAGTCTTCATATGACGTATCTTGGTTTTTGCTGTGGCAGGATTATGTTATTGTGTTATTGAAGAATGACAGGCACACAGAGCAAGCAAAGAATGAATTGAATGTTTTCCTGGGGGATGATAGTGATTCTTTTTGGTAATTTTTGTATTTTATCTTATTGACTGGTATTACCTGTTGGTTGACAAATCTGATGCTAATCTTTCACCTTTGCTATTTCATTAACAGCTATTGAATTTGAATCAGCTGTTGGCAATGTCATTGCAATCAATATTAATAAACAATGTGCATGGATACGTTCGCATTAGCAAGCTAGTGTTTGGTTGGCCTCATCATGAGTCAGCATAATATATCGTATGATATGATGTATCTGTTTTGATAGAAGGAAATTGGCCTTCCATTTATTTCTTCGAAGCTTTATTATTGGTTTGACGATGTTTCTTTGCAATTTTAAAGACCAGAATCATACAACTGGGTGGTGTTAGTTTGTATCTGTTTCTTTGCAAGTATTGGTTGCCTGTGTATATTTATTACTGATTCATGTTATAGTGTTTGTAAAATTCTTTTTCGGGCAAAATTAAATATGTAGCATATATTTTTTTTAAAAAAAAAAACTCATAAAAGGCGTCCTGATTATATAATCAGGATGCCTTTGTAGGATATTTGGCGTCCTGAATTGTCTTCAGGACGCCTTAATAAGGCGTCCTGTGTTCAATTCAACGCCTTATTAAGGCGTCTTGAAAAAATTTCAAGATGCCTTTTATGAGGCGTCCTGAATTATATTCAGGACGCCTTTGTTGAGGCATCCTGAATAAAATTCAGGACGCCAAAAGCGATAGCATCAACTACCTCCGAGACGTCCCTTAGTAAATGGACGTTAATTGGGTCTTATTTATGTCGTTTTTTTAGCTTTTTGTTAGTAGTGTATGTATGTTTTACCATGATTGTGTATGCATTCGATGTTATTGTGTTTCCAAGCGCTTTGGATACCGGAACCACTATGTGCGACCCCTGACATGGTTATGTGCCTTATTGAATAGTATATGTTGTGTGTGACTGCTAGTTCCGGTTTAGGTTGTATGTCTCGCTGTATGCGACCTACTGAATGCTTATGATATGTGTTTATGGTTTTCTTACATACTATGTATATACTCTGGATATGAGATTAATGGTTACTCTGGGATCCTTCGGGATTCCAGCTTTTGTTGCTACCTGTATGATGTACAATTTATTGGATTTAGCTCCTAGGCTGATATCAGCAGATGAAGGTGTTCGACCAGTTCCAGAAGATTCGAAGAATTGTTGTAGAGATTTTATGTAGTTATATTTTAATCAAGGTTTGTAATTTATTATCAGTATACTACACCCAAACTATTTTACCACTATGTTGCGCTATATTGCTCTGAACTATGCAATTATTGGAAAAGTGTAACAATTGGATTGAATAAATAAGAGGTATCACACTACCCGCCACATGTGAAGGCGAGGCCGGTATGGGTGTAACATGTCTCTTTAATTAAAGGGATGAGATTTTTTTAATATATATTTTATTTTTTAGATTAAATTATATCTGCTTTATGATTTTTATTTTTTTGCATCTAATATCGAAATTAATTAGTTTTCAATCCTGCATTTAAAAATATTTGTCATGTAACACCAGCATCCTGAAAACTAATTAATTTGAGATACTATATGCAAAAAAAATCAAAAATCAAAAAGAAAAATATAATTTAATCTAAATAAATAAAATATATAAATAATAAATAATTTATATAAAAAATGTCTTATCTCTCTAATTAGAAGGACAAGTATGTAACAAGCACATAAAGACAAGCACCTAATGTGAACCCGTTAAAATGTGAATGAATTTAAGTTTGACATCATGAAAATTGGGCTTAATTTTTTTTTAAGTCAAGCCATTTGCATTCTCCCTCTATTTTTAGGCTTCGCTCTCTATTACAAAAATTATCGGTAAAAAATTAATTAATAGTCATGAATTATCTTTGAGCCTCTCGTTGTGTCTGTCCCTTTTGAGTATCAAATAAAGCAGTGAGAGGCATTTGTTTGTTAGTAATTTTTTTTTTTAATTAAAAAAAAAAACAAAAAAAAAACACAGAAGTGAAGCATCTTTTTACGTACAATAATTGAGAGTTCCGCACCCGGAATTGAACCCAACGCGCAAACTAAAATTAATTAAACTACTGCCTTGCTCTTTTCTGTTGTTGTTATTGTTCTTCTGGTGATTAATATTTATTATTATTTTGGCAATCATAATTTGAGGAAATTGTACTTTTCTGAATATGGCAATCTGATAAAAGTTATGTGATTTAGTGAATTCATCAGATAATTTTCATTTATAATTTGTTTATATGTTTCCAAAACCAACAATTGCGTCTCTTATTTCATAAAAGCATGCGTTCCTTTCTAGTATAACTAGTTACAAACTTTCAATGCTCATTGCAATGATGAGCGCCACAGTACTTATCACTATAGCTACTTAGCTAGATATGCACTGTACAGTTTCAGTGCTTCATATTAAAAATTTTCAGTTAATGATTATTAAATAATTGCTTTTTCAAAAGATAACAATTAAGACTCTGAGCCAAAAAAAAAAAAAAAAGAAAGAAAAATAACAGTTAAGACATGATATTTATTTTAGATTTTGTACACATTAAGAGAATTTTCATTAAAACACATTTTCTATGTAGCGCATGTGTATACCTTTATGCATTTCTAAAGTTATTATGAATAACTTATACTATTAGTAAGAAATTGATTAATTGTGATTACTCTTGAGCCCCTCCATTATGACTGTCCTATGATCAGTTTCAAATAAAGCATTGAAGCACCTTTTATGTAACAAGCATTTTCATCTTTAATTTTACGTTCAAAGAAACCAATGAGGCATCTTCTACAGCAATATAGAAAATGACTCCCGACAGTATTGGATTCCAAAACACAACATTTAATTAATTTATTGGAATTAATTTGCTTATAAATAAAATTTCCCCAAGTTGATCTGTACTTAATCGATTAAATCCCATCATATAGCAAGTAGCTTGCACTGGTTATCACAAACATGGCGATTCAAGTTAATCAAGTAGCAGCAACATCATCCTTTAGCTTTAGGAGCAAACCCAAGTATAGATATGATGTTTTTCTGAGTTTTAGGGGCGAAGACACTCGTAAATCCTTCACTGTGAATCTCTACGATGCTTTGCGCAAGAAGGGAATTAACACCTTCATTGATGACAAGAAGCTCGGTAAAGGGGAACGAATCGCACCTGCGCTTCTTAAAGCCATAGATAAATCCAGGATTTCCATTATTGTGTTCTCTACAAACTACGCCACTTCCACTTGGTGCCTGGATGAACTGGCTCACATCATTCGGTGTAGGAAGGAGAAGAACCAGATAGTTATGCCAATATTTTACAAGGTGGATCCGTTAGATGTTCAGCATCAGAGAAACAGCTTTGGAGAAGCCATGGCTGCTCATGAAGATAGGTTCAAAGATGACTTGGAGAAAGTGCGTAAATGGACGTCTGCTTTGTTTGAAGCTGCTAGTTTGTCATCAGCATGGCTTTTCAAAGGCGGGTAGGTTTTCTTATGCTATTTTTGAAAGCCTTCTGCTGATTAAATTTTTTTAAATAATTAATTGGCGGTTAGCTCGCTATTGAAGAAGTTTGAAATTTTTGATCTGTGACTTTCGTTTTTGTAGTTCAAATGAGCTATAAAACTGTAGTTTTCATAGTATTTTTCTTTTGAGAATTATTAAAAAGTTTTAGCTATTGAGTCTTAAAATAACTTTGAAATTTAAAACGCAAATAATTTAAATCTAATTTTTTTTACTTGTGAATTTATTTTAACTTTTACTAATGAAATCACAAAATAATGTTCTCACATTTAATACTACTCCATTCCGTCCATAATACAACACATTGTTAACTTATTCACGCAAATCAAGAAATGTTTGTTAAGTCATTTAATTTATCTTAAATTTATAAAATTTACTTATTTTATCCTTATTAATGAAAACGATTTTTAAATATGCATTTATTATCTATCATATGTTTCTCTATCCTGCAGGGACAAAAGTGAAAAACAGATATTAAATACATTAAAAACCTCTTATATTTTGGACCAACATTAGGGAGAAGGACCAAGAAAACAAAATATTTATTACCAAGGATCTTAAAAATTGTAATTATTTTCAAGGACTAAAAATTAAAATATAAATTTCCAATTATGAAGTTACCCTTATCTAACCCCATCTCAACTATCTGACCATTTTGTTATAAAATTTGATGACATCTCCATATATATTTTGATAAAAAAAAAAAAACATTTATATGCAACTCAATATTTTTATGGTATTATGTTGGGTACACATCGTCGGATTATTAAAGTTACCCAAATTAAAATAGCCTCTAAAACCTATGAATAATTAGATATCTCCCCCTTTTTAGGTTTTTATTATTCTTGAAAACTTAAAAAATCAGAAAAAAAAACATCTTGTAATATATTTATTTTAGAAATATGTAATGTTTCATGGAAAAAAAAAACTTAAAACAAACAGGATTCACCCTAAAAAGAATATCATAAAAATGAAAATTTAAAATTCTTAAACAAATTACCAATATCACAAGAATATCAATTCCTAAAGGGTTAAGTAGCATTTTTGCCCCAGAAGTATACGGCCAATAGCAATTTTGCCCCAGAAGTATTTTTTTAGCAATGTTACCCCTCCGTTAACAACCCTAAGGTCAACTAACGGTCAATTTTGCCCCGGAAGTTTTTTTTTTGAGTAATGTTGCCCCTCCGTTAACAACCTTAATGTCAATTAACGGTCAATCGTTAGTTGACCTTAGAGTTTTTAATGGAGGGGCAAAATTGTTCCAACAAAAAACTTTTAGTGCAACATTGCTCCCAAAAAAACTTCCGGAGCAACTTTGCTAAAAATAAAAAACTTTCGAGGTAGCATTGCTCCTGGCCATATACTTCCGGGGCAAAAATGTTACTTAACCCTTTTATATATTTAATATTTAATTTTGCAATAATGACTCGTTAATGAAAATGCAACCCTTTTTTATCTCAGGCCTTTGTTGATTTATGTAATTTGACCTGTTTAAAGTAGGCATATTTTGGGCTTGTTAAAAGTAGGCTTGTTAGCCTAATTATAAATTTGTTTAAAATATAGGCCCCCTTAACAGAGCACAGGCCAAGCTCAGGCTGAAAAAATGGCCTCTAGCAGGCCACATGCTAGGCTTAGGCCACTTTGTTGCCAAACAGGCTTGGCCTGTTAAGGGTGAAGCTTAGGGAAATTTTACCGACTCGGCCTGTTTCCACCCCTAGATATTATATAAATAAGAATTAAAAATATATCATATCATAAATAAGAGTTTTTTTTTGGGGGGTTAAGTAGCAATTTTGCCCTTGACGTTTTTTTTTTAGCAATTTTACTCCGGAAGTTTTTTTTTTGAGCAATTTAGCCCCTCCGTTAACAATCCTAACGGTCAACGGTGCTCCAATTTTAGACTTCTAGGGCAACATTGCTCCAAAAAAGACTTCCAGGACAAAATTGCTCCTGACCGTATACTTCCTGGACAAAAAAGCTACTTAACCTATTCCTAAATAAAAGTTAGACACACACTTGACGAGGAAATTTCAATTAATATCTAACCATCCCATAGTTGAGATGGGGTTAGAGATTTGGTGGGGGTAAATTTCATAATTGATTATTTATATTTTAAATTTTGGTCCTTCAAAATAATTACAATTTGTAAGGTCTTTATTAATTGATATTTCTTTTCCTTGGTCTTTCTCCCTAATTTTCCCTATATTATATCCTCTCTGTTCCTTTTTAAAAGATATGATTCGTGGGTATGCCATGTTCTTTTTTATAAGATAGGATTGTGAGATATGTCATGCTCTTTTTTATAAGATAAGATTAGGTGATGTCTCAAAACTTTTTAGTAAACTTCCCATTTTACACTCAATTATAAAAGTTACTCATGCCAATATTGCATTGAATTCTCATGTTTGACTACAGCACTTAATATAACATATTCTCACTTTTCCACATATATGATGGCATTTTTGAAATTTTTATTTTTATTTTTTTACATATTTATTACACCTAACTAATTATAACTACCTCTCCCAACAACACGATTAAGTGAATCCTATATTATAAAAAGGAATGGAGGGAGTAGATAAGAGGGAGTGCTTTAGAATAACATACTATTATGGACATTAATATAAGATTAGAATATAAATTTGCGGTCTTAACAAATTAGACATATTTTTCGTAGATTTTGTAACAAGAACGTCTTCGTAAAGATTTTATATCTAATATTCATTTTATTTTCGATATAGAAGTTTAAATGATTTTATATTTTGACCCTTTTGTTTTCACATGATTACTCTGGATTTACTTAAATGACGCAGTTTGCAAAAGTGCCCCTTTGTTCTTCTAACTTTGTACAAGATTTTAGTTTGATCCCTCAATTAAGCATTTTTCCATCTTCTATCCATCTCAAATTAATGTTGATTTTTTAAAATTATCAATGTTTTCAAAATTAAGATTAAAATTAAGCATTTGAGAATGTTTTGTCAACATTTAAAATTTGAATGACGGTATTTTTTGTTGTTAATGGCGACGTTAGGGTTTAAATGACTGAAAAACACTTAAACGAATTAAGGGACTAAAATGAAACTTAGTGTGAAGTGATTAAAAGTGTAGATATTTTTTTTAAAAAATAAAAAAATCTTACACACATATATGTAGTGAAGGGGTTAAAATTTCAGAGAGCTAATTAATATTGAAGTCGCCTTCAAAAATTCAGACAAGACTGTATTAAAAAATATATGATAAAAGACCATAAATATAAAACAGAACACGTTGCGAAAATCATCCTCACAGGAAAAGGTTATTTTTGCCTTTTGCAGATACGAAGGTGGATTTATTGAAAGTATTGTTGAAGATGCATATGCTAGGCTACCTCCGAAGAGCTTCCATAACGTTGATTACATAGTTGGACTTGAGCCTTGTATTGAAGAAGTGATGTCACTTTTGGATGAAAGTGATAATAGCGTTTGTATGTTGGGGATTCATGGAACAGGTGGAATTGGCAAAACAACCCTTGCAAAAGCTATATATAACTCAATATTCTACCATTTTGAAGGTGCTTGTTTTTTGTTTGATGTTAGAGAAGCATCAAAGAAATATCAGGGTGTTGTTCGCCTTCAACAAACACTTCTATCAGAAATTCTTGATGAAAAGAAGATCAAGTTCGGTAGTGTTCACCAAGGAATTTCAAAAATGACACATAGACTCTCCCAAAAAAAGGTTTTGTTGGTTCTTGATGACGTTGAGGAAGTTGAACAATTAGAGCAACTTGCAGGAGGGTGTGATTGGTTTGGTTGTGGAAGCAAAATCATTATAACAACAAGAAACAAGCAAGTTCTAGTTGCACGCAATATTAAAAAAACATATGAAATGAAGGAGTTGAATGAGCATGAGTCTCTTAAACTCTTTTGTTGGCATGCCTTTCGAATGAGCCACCCTCCAAAAGGTTACAAAAGTATGTCCATTGGTGTTACAAGTTATGTACGTGGCTCACCTTTGGCTTTAAAATTGATAGGCTCCAATTTGAGACAAAGAAACTTAGAGGAATGGATATATACGTTGAAACGGTATAATCATATCCCAGGAAGAACAATAGATGATATACTGAAAGTAAGCTATGATTGCTTACAAGATGGTGCTAAGTGTATTTTCCTGGACATTGCTTGTTTCTTTAAAGAGGAGTCATTGGAATATGTTGAAGACATACTAGGAGCTTGTTATTATGGGACAAGGTTTTATATTGAAGTTCTTGTTGATAAATCTCTGATAACTGTTGCTGATAATGGTCGCTTGCACCTTCATGATTTAATACAACAAATGGCAAAACGGATTGTTAAGCAAGAGGCATCCTCATATCCTGATAAACGTAGCAGGTTATGGTATTACAAAGATGTTCTTAATGTGCTGCGTAACAATTTAGTAAGAATAAAAAATGTATCTATTTCCATATTTGCATTAATTAAATTGTGCAAATTTATCAAATATCTAACAATGTTACTTTTCTCAACTTGTACGATAGGGAGGAAATGAGATTGAAGGAATAATGCTCGATCCACCTCAACAAGAAGAAGTAAAGTGGAATGGTTTTGCTTTTGAGAAAATGAATAATCTTCGCATTCTCATTGTTCGAAATACCCAATTTTTAACGAGTCCGAAGTATCTCCCCAATAGTTTGAGATTGATTGACTGGGACGGATATCCTTCTATGACTTTACCACCGGATTTTTCACCTCCAAAACTAGTTTGCTTCAAGTTACATGGAGGTCTTTTTAAATTGGATGAGCCAGTCCAGGTACTTTTTTCTTTCATCAAATTTTCTTGAGTCATATAAACATATAAATTACTTTAACTCTCATTTTATTTTTTTATTTATCTTCTATAAACTTCTCTCCTATTTCTTGACGGTTGCTTTTAATTAAATAATCTTTTTTTTTTTTTTTTTTTTTTTTTTTGTGTTTGCAGAAGTTTGAATATGTGAGATATATGAATTTCTCACAGTGCGAATTCATAAGAGAAGTACCTGATATGTCCAATTTTCAAAATTTAAAAACATTAAGTTTTTACAAATGTCGCAATCTGATCAAAGTTCATGATTCGGTGGGATCTCTATGTAAATTAATCAGATTAGATGTCGGTGAATGCTCCAAACTCAAATGCTTTCCTCGTGAAATCAACATGCCATCTCTTGAAGATCTCATTCTTTCTCACTGCAAGAGTCTTGACTACTTCCCACATATAGTAGGAAAGATGGATGGACTTACTCGTATTTTTGCATATAGCACTGCTATTAAAGAGCTCCCACCTTCCATTGGAAATCTTCTTGGCCTTGAAAATTTGGATATAAGCTTCTGCAAAAGTCTTAGGGAGCTTCCAAACAGCTTATTGAAGTTGCAAAATCTTAGCTCACTTACGTTGGGAGGCATTCAACCTCGTGGTAGAAAATCTTTGAGGAAATTAATGCAAGAGAGCCAACCACTTATTAGTTTCCCAAACATAGAGGACTTGTTTCTTGGAAACTGTGGCCTTTTGGATGAAGATGTTTACCTTACTCTAAAATGTTTCCAAAATGTGCAACACTTGGACCTATCAAGAAATGATTTTGTGTCACTTCCCGAGTGTATTAAAGAGTGTGCTAACATGAGGATATTGCACATAAGTAACTGCAAGAGGCTTAGAGACATACCTGAGCTGCCATCAGGGTTGCATGACATAAGGGGGGAGAATTGCACATCATTTACAACTGAGTCGTTAGGCCGTTTATGGTCTAAGGTATTTCTCAGGCCTTTAATAATTTTCATTTGTCATGTTGGAGGTATGAACTTATAGAAACCAAGTCACCAGGGTTAAGAAACATTTCAACATTCTGTTATAATTCTTAATATAAAGTTGTTAGGGGTTAGATTTGGTTCTAAATATAAGACTTCAATTTATTTTGTCTCCCAACTTTATAATTCTTTCTCCAGCTTATCCTTATTGATTACACATATAAAGGGTTTTCATCCAGGGTAGTTATGATCAAAATGAGTACTTTATGTCTTAGCCTACCCAAATTACTTAAGTATCTCTTATACTAATTATCATAGGGAATAATTAATATTCTTTTAAAGTCATATAGAAGGATAGGAAAATCATTGAAAACATTCACATGAATGGATGATTAAATTAATTATTTGATATCTACAAATAACTAAGTTGGAAGTATTGTTTTATTTGTGGTTCTCAAACCTGAAAACACCTTTGTCTCTACTGTTTTCATAAATCAGGCAAAAACATTCTCTTGCAAAGGAATTATTATGCCAGCAACAGCATTTCCTGATTGGTTTGACTATTGTTGTAAAGGAGACACGTTGTCGCTTCGTGTTCGTGGTAAAGTTTTCCCTCGTCTTGTCATCGCAATTGAATCAGGCAAAGCAAAGACAAAAAGGAGTCGAGCCTTCCTTGTTTTTATGAGAATCAATGGTCGTAAAAAGTCATGGATAGAAAGTGGTGCTCTTTACGAGACCGATCCATTTAGAGAAGGTTGTGTGTTAGTCTTTTGGGGTAAGCAAGGTCATGTGTTCTTATTTGATATACTTCAGAATTTTGAGGAACAAGAGTCGAAGGGGCTTAATAATTTTTTAGAACTGGAGTTGAATGATGTGGACATACAAGTTATATGTAGAGCACCAGATATTTCCATAATTAAGTGTGGAGTTTATGTTGATAAGCAGCAAACAAACATGGAGAATGTTCGCTTCGTGTCTCCTAGGATTTTCATGATTGTTTCAAGAACTTCACTAAAACGAAAAGCGATAGCTTCTTCTCCTCTTAGTGAATCACCCAATAAGCTCTTGAGACATTTCAAGGCTGCTAATAAAGGAAAACTCAATAACAACAGGAAAGGCACAAAGTAAAGTGAGCTTTCTACTTTCTTCTACCAATTAAGTGTGGAGCTTATGTTGCTAAGCAGCAAACAGACGTGGAGAATGTGCAGTTCAAGTCTCCTCTGCGTTCAACAAGTTCACTGAAACAAAGAGCCATAGCTTTCGAGGAAGTTCAAGTTTCATGACTTTTTAATTAGTTTTTTTTATTCTTAATCTTGTTTCCATTTCATGTGTTGTAGGAAAACTAAGCCAAACCAAAATAATTCAAGGAAGAACAATAAGATGCTTTTTCCCATGTGTAAGCATATTTGTCGGAGATTTTAGTATTCTTAGGTATCAAATATTACAGGTGCTAATTAACCAACGGTTTCGCCATTCCAATTTGGCGAATAGTTTCATCTTCGTAATGCGTTATCATAGTGATGAACTTGTTATGTGTTTATAATGAAAATAATAAGGTACTGGTCCTGCCAAAATGACTTCCAGCCGTTTGGTTTGTGTACGGTGCATTTAACTAAGTGGTCAGATGTTCGAGTGAGCAGGAAAGAATAAGGTACTGATGATCCTAATTTTAGGAGTTCGATGACAGATTTGTAAAGATTAATACATTAATTAAGTTAGTTATTTGCAAAAGAAGTCCATTGGTTTTCATAAAATGTCCCCTTTGATTAACTATTTTTATTGGAAACTATCCTTGCTGGAAAAGGAAGCTTTGAAAAAAAAATTATAAATTTGGTGAATGAAGTGGAATGGGAAGTAGGAATATTTATAAATATAACAATGTAGTTTTCACATTTCCTGCGGGAATCAATTAAAAAAAGCTGACGAAAAGGATTAAGATTGAATGGGCAGGAGCAACTTATTGATAGAAGGTAAATGAAGAATTATTTTAAAATCCTAATTTTATGTGTAGGATTTTAAGAAAACGGAAATGAACGGGCACTTCAAATCCAATTATAAATAAAACTATGTAACTTTCACATTCCCTGCCTTGTATAATTTATTTACATATATGTATATTGATGGTAAGCTATACTATTTGTAGATATGAAAGCGTGCCTCATTTTAGAAAGTGTGCCAAGCATGGGTTGTTGATATTGAACTAGAAATAAAACAGGGTAGTTTTCAAATTTCCACCGTATGTAATTTATGTTATGTTGCACATCCTTGGGATCACCCTTATAAAAAACGGCAAAAGTGCCAGCTGGTTGTTGTCCTTTTTAGTTTGACATCGAAGGTTGATTCACTTCTAAAATTCTGGAAGACATCGCAATGGGTATGCCTATGTGGAAAAATGCGATGCCTTTTGAGTGGCAAATAAAATGGAAAAGGGAACAATATATTACGATTATCTATTCTGTATTTTATGTCTTGTTTTTTCACTCCTCCTAACTAGCTCTAACAATGAGATATGTTTCGCCTTTTTGAGTACATAATCATTTGTTAAGATGAGTGAGAGACTTGAGTTGATGTGGGAAATTTCATATTGAATAATACATACTACTTCCAGTCCTAATTATAACACCTAGTTGACTTTTTTTAGAGAGATTAAGGAAGCTAAATAAGATATTTAATCATTTCATATATTATGTATCCTTAGATTATATATTAGTTTATTAGTCAAATAAATTAGTTTAAAGAAAAAAATAAAAAAAAATACTCTAAAGTAATGTAATTAGCTTCCTTAATCTCTCCTAAAAAGTCAACTAGGTGCCTTATAATTAATAGGAAGGAGTATATAATAAAGTGGAAGTATCCAAGAACTTAAGCCTTCTATATCCATTCCCAACATTAAATTCATAAACATTAATTAACAGTCCTGAGTTATCTTTGAGCCTCTCATCTCGTCCGTCCCTCCGGCATCAAATAAAGCGGTAACTGGTAAGGCACTTGTTTTTTTTTTTTTTTTTTTATAAAAAAAAAAAAAAAAAAAAAAAAAAATAAACCAGCAGTGAAACATCTTTTACGCACAGTGCATCTTAACTTTGAGACGTTCAATAATAATTGAAAGCATTATTGGATCCAAAAGACTTGTTTATATGTTTCGAAAAACTTAAAAGATAACACCAAACAGTAGGATATAGCATACCACTTTGTACCCATAAAACTCACGTAATAGAAAAATTTTATCCTAGATATAAGTTACTTTGTAGGTAATTAATTTTTTTCCAATTTTACTCAAGGTTAATATCCATTTTTTTTTTTGCCCAAAGGTTAATATCCATTGGAAACAAAGAAAAAGAAGAGAAAGGTGAGAATCACTTGTAGATGTAGAGAGAGAAAAATGAGGATAAATGTGATTTTTATATATTAATTTAATGCATTCTTTATTATGCGGACAAGTTACAAGTGACTTACAAGACGAAGGTTGCTGAATCCGGAGAAATAAACAGCAGCTGCTCTCTAAATCCGAAGGCTTAAGCTCTGAAAGATGGAAGCTTGTTTAATAACGAAGGCGATGAAGCTTGAGTTCAGGAGTCCTTGTTTGAATCTTCCTCCTCCTCTCTGTAAGTGCCGAATGCTGCCATTAATTTCAGAATACTCATGATGGTGATGACGAGTTGCAGCTCCGTTGCCGCCGACGATGGTGATGAGGGCGAGAGTAACTGGCGACAGAGAAGGTGATGCAATGGTGATGGCGTTCAAGGTGAAGCTGGTTCTGAAGGTCGCGGCTCTCCTCTGTTCTGCAATTTCGCGGCTCTGTGTCTCTAAGTCGAGTTCCCCCCGTTGCTGTGAAATTTCTGACCTAAATGTTAATGTCAAAACGCTGTAGTTTCTCAGTACCATTTTGATATTTTTCAATATCATGGTACTAAACTGTCATTTATGAAATTTAAGCCCCAAACTGCCATTTTGATATTTAATCCAATTTTTCATGCACCTACACAATTTAAAACAATAAACCAACATCAAATATTCTCAAAAATCAATGATTAGGAGTAATTACAATTATTTTGTTAATTTTTCCCCTTTTTAGTCGTAATTTAATATATTTACTCTTACTTTTAATTTATCACAAAAAATGCATTTTAAGTTTAATAATTATAACAAAATCCCTAAATAAAATATGAAAATGTAGAATAAAAATAGGTATTTGTCACTTACATATAGCATAGTGGTATAGAGCTGCCATCAAAGGTGTGACTGGACCTAAGGCCATTTGAAGCCAACAAAGCTTTAGAAAAAGACTAGAATGCATAATTAGTTATATAACTTATATATTGTGATTATTCTTGAACCCCTCCATCATGACGATTCTTTCTATGGCCGGCGCAGTGAGGCGTCTTTTACGTACCAAGCATTCTCATTTTGATACGTTCAAAGAAATCAATGTGGCATATTCTACAGTATTTTCAATTGTAAAATTTAATTTTTTGCCTTTGATCAAATATCCCCCAGGTTGTGCTCTGTTTACATGATTAAACCCCAAGGTATCCATGGCCACTCAAGTAGCAGCAACATCATCCTTTGGCTCTAGTGGCAAAAGCAAGTGTAGATACGATGTATTCCTGAGTTTCAGAGGTGAAGACACTCGCAAATCCTTCACAGTGCATCTGTACGATGCTTTGCGCAAGAAGGGAATCAACGCCTTTATTGATGACAAGAAGCTCGGTAAAGGTGAACGAATCACACCTGCGCTTCTTAAGGCCATCGAGAGATCGAGGATTTCAATTATTGTGTTCTCTAAGAACTACGCTACTTCAACTTGGTGCCTTGATGAACTGGCTCACATCATTAAATGCAAGGAGGAGGAGAAGCAGCTGGTTGTGCCCATATTTTATAAGGTGGATCCAATTGACGTTCAATATCAGAGAAATACCTTTCAGGAAACCATGGCTGTTCATGAAGAAAGGTTCAGAGATGATTTACAGAAAGTGCGCAAATGGAGTTCTGCTTTGTTTGAAACTGCTAGCTTATCATCAGCATGGCTTTTCCTAGACGGGTAGGTTTTCTTATAAACTATTTTCTGAAAGCCTTCTAGTGATGAAATTTTCAAATAATTATTAGTTTTATTAAAACATTTTTTATTTAAAAATCATCAGTTCGCTCATCCTGCTATGAGCACTGAAATTGGTTGTGGCCTTAATAAATTAGGTATATGTTTTATAGGTTGTAAAACGTACGTCTTTGAGAAGTTTTTATATTTAATATAATATTTTCATTTTCAATTTAAAAGTTTAACTGTTTCCTAGTTTGACTTTTTTTTTTTTTTTGGCATGATTACTGTTGGATTTGCTTAAATGATATAACTTAAGTAGAAAATATTTTATAATTTCCAAAAATTCAAACATATATAATGAAGGGACTAAAATATTTGAGAGTTAATTAATATTTCTCTTCAAAGAATCCAAATAGGACTCTATTGAAAAATATATGATAGACGTGCATAAAAAAATAAAACAGATCAACGTTTTGCAAAAATCTTCTTCATAGTAAAAAGATAAATTTCCCCTTTGCAGGTACGACGAAGGTGTATTTATACAAAGTATTGTGGAACATGCAAATGCTAAGCTACCTCCTAAACGCTTCCATAACGTTGATTACATCGTTGGACTTGAGCCTTGTATTGCAGAACTGATGCCACTTTTGAATGAAACTGATGATAATAGTGTTTGTATGTTGGGGATTCATGGAATTGGTGGAATTGGCAAAACAACCCTTGCAAAAGCTCTCTATAATTCAATCTTCTATCAGTTTGAAGGTGCATGTTTTCTGTTTGATGTCAAAGAAGCATCAAAGAAATACAAGGGTATTGTTCACCTTCAACAAACACTTTTGTCAGAAATTCTTGAGGAGAAGAAGATGAAGTTTGGTAGTGTTTACGAAGGAATATCAAAAATGAAACATAGACTCTCCCACAAAAAGGTTTTATTGGTTCTTGATGATGTTGATGAGGTTGAACAGTTAGAACAACTTGCAGGAGGGTGTGATTGGTTCGGTTGTGGAAGCAAGATCATTATAACAACAAGAAACAAGCAATTGCTTATTGCACGAAATGTTGAACAAACATATGAAATGATGGAGCTCAATGAGCATTACTCTCTCGAACTCTTTTCATGGCATGCCTTTCGTTTGAGCCAACCTCCAAAAGGCTACAAAAGTGAGTCCGTTGGTGTTACACGTTATGTACGTGGCCTTCCATTGGCTTTAAAATTGATAGGCTCCAATTTGGCACATAGAAACTTAGAGGAATGGAGACAAACATTTTAAAAATATAATCAAATCCCAGGAAGAACAACACATGACATACTGAAAATAAGCTATGATTGCTTACAAGATGGTGCTAAACCTATTTTTGTGGACATTGCTTGTTTCTTTAAAGATGAGAACTTGGAATTTGTTGAAGACATACTAGGAGCGTGTTATTATGGGACAAGGTTTTATATTGAAGTACTTGTTGATAAATCTCGATAACTGTTGATGATAATAGTCGCTTAAAGATGCATGATCTAATACAATATATGGGTAGAGAGATTGTTAAGCAAGAAGCACCCTCAAATCTTGGCAAATGTAGCAGGTTATGGTATTATAAAGACGTGCTTAATGTACTACGTAAAAATTTAGTAAGACTCCTAAATTTATCTACTTCCTTATATAAATTAAATTGTGAAAATTTGACAAATATCTTATAATATTACTTTTTTCATACTTGCATTATAGGGAGGCATTGATATTGAAGGAATATTACTTAATCCACCTCAACAAGAAGAAGTTAAATGGAATGATTTAGCCTTTGAGAAGATGAATAATCTTCGGATTCTTATTATCCGAAATAACCAATTTTCCACAAGTCCTAAATATCTTCCCAATAGTTTGAGATTGCTTGATTGGAAGGGATATCCTTCTATGACTTTACCACTGGAATTTTCTCCTCCAAAATTAGTTTGCTTCAAGTTATATGGAAGTCTTTTCAAATTGGAAGAGCCATTCCAGGTACTTGCTTTCACTCTTTTGTTCTTTGATCAAAATTCTTGAGAGCCATGATGTTCTAAGAATCAAAGCATAAATTACTTTATCACTTCTTGTATTTTTTATTATCTCACATATTTTTCGAAGCAAAGGGGGTCTTACAGAGATTCATCAATAGATTAGATGATCTAAAGGGAGGCTAGAATAAAATATTCAAAAGAAAATATTTCTTCAGACAGTTGATGTTACGTTAATTAAATAATCTTAGTGTTTTGCAGAAGTTTGAATATGTGACATATATGAATTTCTCGCAGTGTGAATTCATAAAAGAAGTACCTGATCTGTCGCATTTTAAAAATCTAAAAACATTAACATTTCACGAATGTCGCAATCTGATCAAAGTTCATGATTCGGTGGGATCTCTCTGTAAGTTAATCAAATTAGATGTTGGTAAATGTACCAAACTTAAAAGCTTCCCACGTGAAATCAACATGCCATCTCTTCAAGAGCTTACGCTCAGTAATTGCAAGAGTCTTGACTACTTCCCACAAATAGTTGGAAGGATGGATGCAGTAACAGGTATTTATGCAGGAGGCTCTGCTGTTAAAGAGCTTCCACCTTCCATTGGAAATCTTTCGGCGCTTGAATCTTTAGTTATAAGGTCGTGCAAAAGTCTTAGGGAGCTTCCAAACAGCTTATTGACTTTGCAAAATCTTAGCACGCTTGAGTTGGGAGGCATGCAACCACGTAGTAGAAAATCTTTGAAGAAATTAATGCAAGAGAGCCAACCGTCTATTAGTTGTACAAA
This sequence comes from Acacia melanoxylon, assembly GCA_019022615.1. Taxonomy (NCBI): domain Eukaryota; kingdom Viridiplantae; phylum Streptophyta; class Magnoliopsida; order Fabales; family Fabaceae; genus Acacia; species Acacia melanoxylon. The sequence goes on from JAFJYJ010000042.1 coordinate 4,595,289, forward strand.
CTTAGAATACTTGGCTCTGAAAAGCAGTGGTCTTTTGGATGAAGATGTTGATCTTATCCTGAAATGTTTTCAGAATGTGAACGATTTGATTCTGTCAAGGAATGATTTTGTGTCACTTCCTGAGTGCATTAAGGAGTGTGTTAATCTGTCCAAATTAGCAATACATGGCTGCAAGAGGTTAAGACACATTCCTGAGCTACCATCAAGGTTGCTGGACATATTTGCAGAGAATTGCACATCATTATCTATGGAGTCGTCAGGCCGTTGATGGTCTCAGGTTTTTCTCATGCCTTTGATAATTTTGATTTTTCATATTGGGGGTATGAATTTTCTAGAAGTCATGCAAATTTAAATGATTGTTATTATTGTGGATTAAGAAAGTTTCAGCATTTTGTTGTGTTTGATAATTAATAGTCCCTCCAGTCCTTTTTATAACTTACATTCTTTCAGATAAGGGTGGCCTCAGAGGCGGAGAGCCCCCGCCCCCCTGAAAATAATGTTTTTTTAAAAAATATAAGACCCCTTCCCCCTACCAGTGGTCCTCCTCACTCGGTTTAGGTTTACTTTGATGGCGTAATTCTTTTTCTTCTAGACTTCCGGTGGCGTAATTCCTCGTAGGTGATTATCTATTCCTTTTTTTTTTTTTTTTTTTTTGGTGGTCCATTCCTCCTACCCGTGATCCCTAATGCTTTTTCACTCGGTATAAAACACCCTCCTGTATTGATGATCAGATAGAAACAGCCATGCATGTGGGTGTGTGGGTGAGATAGAAAGGGATCCATTTGAGTCAACATGTTTGGATTTTGATCCTCTGTTTGGTTTTTTAGCTTGGTTTTCCCCTTCATTCTCTTGTTTCATCCCAAAATGACGACAAAGAGGGTCATTCCGCCAATTCATCCCGAGTATATTCAAGTATCTATATCTACTATTTATAATACAAAAGACCCACATATATTAATTGTTGTATCATAAAAATCGAATTATTATAACTCATGTATATCAATCATATAATTTTATCGATCTTTGCAAGTTCGTTCTGAAAGTATGATTCTCTGTTTTGCTTCTTACAATAACATTTCTCTATTTTTTTGTAATGATGTTTTAATAATTAATACGTATATCTCTTCTCTTTAATTTGTTTTATGTATTGATTTGAGGAAAATAAAGTTAGGATTTAGTTTAAAAAAAATGGTGATTTATGATATGGGGTTTGTGGTATGCAATTTGTGATATGAAATTTGTGAATTAATTCATGCTCTTTTTAGGTGATTATTATGGGGAAAAGTACCACTATTGATGATACTTATTTTACCTACATTGAAAAAGAAATTGTTTTAAGTTTTAACGTAGATTTAATTATAGATGAGTTTAACAATATAAAAACGCGTAGAGTAAGAGTTAAATGAAGTGATCTTAATTTCTTTCGTACTATTTTTTTTATTCTTTATATATTAAGTCTTTATTGTATTTCAATCTTTTATTTATGATATAATATTTTTTATTTTCACCCCTTGTTATCAAAATTCCTAGCTCGCCTTTGGGTGGCTTGATATATAAGTAACCATTTGGGCCTGTTTAAACATTTGATATATTTGTTTCATTTTTACCATCAATTAATTGCATGTCTCTCCCATCCCTTTTTCCACTCATTCTCTCCATAAATAAGGGTATGCTTGGAGAAAATTACATTTCTTGCCCATGTATTACTTTTAACTAATTTTAACCAACAATTTGATCTGTGTGAATTGAGTTGTTACATATAAAAAAGGATCGGAGAGATTATTCATTTTAAATCCATATGGAAGGATATAAATATCACATTGAATATCTAAATTGAGAGTGTTGCTTTATTTGTTGTTTCTAAATCTGAAAACGCCTTGGGTCTCTACTATTTAGATAAATCATTGAAAAGAGGGATCTCGCGTTGCAATCATTATGCCGGCAACAACGTTTCCTGATTGGTTCGACTATTGCTCCAAAGAAGGCACATTGTCTCTTCGTGTACGTGGGAAAAATTTCCCTCGTGTTTTTGTCGCATTTGAGCTTGGCAAAGCAAAGACAAGAAAGAGTCGCTTCTTCCAAGTTTTTATGAGAATCAACGGTCGTAAAATGTCATGGTTAGAAAGTGATGTTCCTTATGAGTCTGATGAAAGTAGACAAGGGAGTGTGGATGTATTTTTCGGTAAGCAAGGTCATGTGAGTTTATCTGATTTACTTCAGAATTTTAGGGAAGATGAGTTGGAGAGACTTAACAAGTTTCTGGAATTGGATTGGAATGATGTTGACATACAAGTTAGGTGTAACTCACCAGACATGTCCATAGTTAACTGTGGGATTTTTGTGGATAAGCAACAAACAGACATGGAGAATATTGGCTTCGTGCCTCCTAGGGTTTTCTCATTGAATTTGTCACACCCGACATTCGTGTAATGAAACTCATCAGAGTAAGATACCACGAATGTCAAATCCTCTTTGCATAATGACATTCATCAGAGTATTAATGCACAGCTCAGGAAGAAAAGGAGTTCTAGCATAGTAATACTGATGCAAAGGTCTGGATACATAACTGAAATCCATAAGATGTTCTTACAAATATTACAAACTTCAAAGTAGTCTATTACAAAACATAGATAACCAACAGCAGTTCTGGGTCCGCCTCAGCATCTTCAGTTACCGGTATCCACCGCCTTGCCTTGTGAGCCACGTCTACTATACTTTTCACACCTTGAACTTTCAGGAATGTCTGGGATTCAAATGAATCCCAGTAGTAACGTTAATCATTCCCAGAATTTCGAATTGTAGAGACCACTTAAATCTGCAAACCAGATTTTTCAGAATTTCATGTCCAACTTTAAAAATTCATATCTAGGTCTAGGAAGCTTCGATTGAGGTGGTTCAAATTTCTAATTACACTCCTGTAAGTATACTTCCTAGGGAAAATTATAATCACCTGATTCAACTTCGGAATTAATACAGTTTATTCAGAGAGCGTTACCGACTAATTCTGAAAAACTGTTTTCGTTCAGTTTTCTTATCTGTCTTAGAAAATTCATAACTCCTTGTATACACCTCTGATTCATGTGTTCTTTGGCTCATATTAAACCTTATTATGTGCACTAAGTGTACACAAAATTTCAAGGTCATACAAGGTCGTTTAACATGGTTTTTCTTTGCTGCAACTTTACTGTTTCTGCTGCAGAATTCTAATTTCCAGAAATGGCAGCAACTTCTTCTTTTATGTTCAACAATTCACGTTGGCTTCCTTAAGCCTTCACATTCTAAAAATTAGTTCTAACACTTATAAACACAGGTTTTAGGTTCAGTTTATGCTCCCAAACAGAACCATATAACACGTGGAAATCAATGCAAAACCTATGTTCAGTTTCGGTGCATGCAGAAACTTTACAGAACTTGAAGAAAACTCCAACATTTATATGCATGCAACCATTTAAGAGTTCTCTTTAATCCTATAGTAGTTCTTATGGTTATCCCAACTTTTCATACGTAAACACATGCCAAAATTTCCTCTGTTTCAGTTCCATATTACAAGGTACCCACATGCAGAATCTAGTCATAACTTCTGAACTTCAAACCCAAAACCCATCGAGTAGGATTTGCAAAATTAGAAAGAAGCTTGATGGCTTACCTTGGACGTCACTAAAACTTGTATACCACGTTCAGTCCTTCACTTATCTTCAACGTCTCTGCCTTTGTTAATCTGCATCTACTGGATGGCCGAATAGATGAACCAGAATTGAAGGAATATTCGGTACTCCCTTCTTCTCAACGTTTCGTGTTCTCTGTCTCTGTCTACAGCGCCTTCACGTCTCCCTCTCGGCCTCTCACTCTCTCTTTTCTCTCATACTCTTATCTCAGCTACCAAACTCTCATTCTCTCTCTTTGCGTTTTCCATCACTTCTGCATTTTCTGTTTCTAATTGATGGAAAGTGGAAGGCGTATGGCGAGAGTGTGGTTATAACCGTGTGCAAGAGTGAGGGAGGTTGTGAGGTGTCCGAAACTTGAGAGGGATCTGTGTGAGGTGTTCGGCTTAGAGAAGAGAACGAGTGTGCTGTCAACTTGCATGAAGATATGGTGTTTGCTGCTCAAAGTGCAGTGTATGAAGGGAAATAGAAAAATGAGAAGTGGTGACTGGTGAGATTCTGTATAGGTTGCAGAATAAATTAATTAAAGGATAGTGGGGCAGGTGCGCATGTGATTCTTCTATGCACTAGCTAAATAGGTTCTGTGGGTCGTAGAGAAAAAGATAATGGAAGAGTGGTTATGTGTCTACATAGGCTGCAGGATAGATCAATTAATAATAAAATAATGATAATGGAGTATGGGTAAGCTTGTGCTATTTCTTCTTATGCGTTGAATATTCAAGAGAGGAACTTGTACTTCATTAAAGAAAAGCAACGGTACATGTGTGCTCAAATAGCGGGATGTTACAGAATTCTTCAAGAACATCACTGAAACGAAAAGCCATAGCTTCTCCTCTTAATGAATCAGCCAAGAAGCTCTTGAGAAATTTCAAGGCAGCTGATAAAGAAAAACTCAAGAGAGGGACAAAGTGAGCATCTATTTTCTTCTACTGATTGTCGCTTGATTTTAAGGTTTTTTCATATTATTAATTTTGTGTTCTTTTCATGTATTTTTGAGGAGGAGAAAACGACACCAAGTTCTTTATTCGTGGTACAAGATGTTTTATCCAATGGGCAAGCATTTTTGGAGATTTCTATACTATTAGCTCTCAATGTTACATAATTGCTGCCCTATTTTAGTAAATTAATTAAAGAAAGGATTTTTTTTTTTTTTTTTTTTTTTTTTTGGGAATCAAGATGATTTGTTTCAATTTCATTGTGCATGGAAATTCACGCCTATGACGAAAAGAGTAGTACTATATTTAGTCAATTTTATCTCATGTTTCACTTCTCAATGTCATCTATTATAGAAATTAAACTTGGTAGAATTGCTAAAATTGTCGTCATTTTGTTCAAACGTACCCTTACAGAACCATATATATAATTATTAAAGTAAATAATTATATTGTTCTAAATGTTATCATGTCAAAGAATGACACTGCAATGGTTTTAAGAGCTGAGGGGCTATGTTGCTCCAATGAATTAGTTTATATAACCAGTACTACTTAATTATGATGAAAATGAATGTTTATTGCCCAATCGCTTTTGGTACAATTCGGTAGTAACAATTTCTACTCGATATGCACTTGTGGTCAAGTGGCTGAGATTTTGATTAATCGTTTTCTTGCATATAATAGAGCTGTATATAATCAAGGCAGATAGTTATGTTCAAAATTTAAAGCTTAACGGCAGTATTACGTACAAAGTTAAGAATTTAAAGAAATAACAAGTTTCCGTTGGCAAAAGAAGAAGAAACAATAAGTTCCATTAAGATATACCATTTTATCGTCATAAAAATATCACCAATTCAATTTTTATATAAATATATAATAAAGCATAAAAAACAAAAAACAATCTACTCATAAAATTGTAATTAAAATCCTTTTTCAATTAACTTACAGTTGGCTATATCAATTGACTAATTGTAATGTATTATTTACGTACCTAGCTAATAGTACAAAAATCTCCAAAGATGCTTACCCATTGAAACAAAAAAAAAAAAAAAAAACACACACACACACACACACACACACACATTTCTCTTATACCACCGGGGAAAAAAAACTTGGTGTCATTTTCTACTCCGACAATATATGAAAGGTTGGCAAAAAAAAATAACAATAAACAAAAATCTTGAAACGATAATTAGTAGGAAGTAGATGTTCACCTTATATATTATCCCTTATTTGGTGTTATTGAGTTTCCCTTTATCAACAGCCTTGAAATTTCTCAAGAGCTTCTTCGTTGGCTGATTCATTGGGAGAAGCTATTGCTTTTCGTTTCTGTGATGTTATCCAAGCAATCAAGCAAAGTAGACTTGAACTGGACTTTCTCATGCATGTTCGTTGGCTGAATTGTCTTCATAACTCATAGTAAAATACGGATACAATTATTCCTTAAAATTCTTGAGTTTATCAAATAAAAACTTACATATGACGTTGCTTTTCACTTTCAGGATCATCACTTGTTATCCATGGCATTATTTTAATAAAGGGATCTATATGATAAAGTAGAGATAGAAGAATTCTTTTTGTTCTGAATCATGTGGATGAGAATGAATGATTGCACCGTATTTTGATAAGCTATTTCATGGTATATTTGGGGATTTTGTCACTATTTTTGGACTTAAATTTCATTAATTATGATTAATTGTGATTAAAGTTATTTGCATGAAATTAAGGTTAAAGAGGGATTAAAAATATCATATATTTCAATATTTACCTTAATTGATTGATTTTTTTTTTTGAAAAAAAAGTATTACATTTTTTGTTTATTTTCTTTTCGTATCATTTTAGAGAAAATTACAGGGGGAAAAAAATCTAAAACGTCTGTCAACTGCTGAATTAATGTTGCTGAGAGAAAGAGAAAATTACATGAAAGGGCCCATAACTTCTAAAATTGCAAAAAAAAAAAAAAAAAAACCCAAAATTCAAAAACAAGTTTTCTAACCTCTGAAATCTGATTTTAGGGTTCTTGGTTGGGGAAGAAAGGGGGAGCCAACACTTTGAGCACCCCCTTCACCATAAGACGTCAAATTTGAGGGTTAAGGTGGAGAGTTTTGATGAGAGGAAAGGAGACGGATAATGCTACGACCGTCAATGATTTCCTTCCTCAGTACCATCTATAGAAAGAGCAGAGTGAGCAGAGGAAAATGACAAAGTAATGAATGAGGGAGAATTCACAGTACATCTACTGTGCTATATCCGTGTGTATATAATGTCCAGAGTGTAAATTTCTAGAGTACATAGAGAACCGTATTTAACCAATTCAGTTTACATTGAACCTAACGGAATTGGTTATATTAGTCTAACTACAACAGAATTAGTTAGGCTTAGTCTATCTGTTACAACTGAGTAAATGACTAAATATTCTAACATCTTTTGTCAAACTAAGGTACATCCACAACACCTAAATGTTTCTTAAATATGGAAAAGCACCGACGAGTAATGGGTTTGGTAAAGTCATATGCAATTTGACATGAAGCAGGAATATGACACACGAATATCTCGACGAATAGCATGTTCTCAAACAAAATGCAAGTTTAACTCAAGATGTTTAGTTTGAGCATGAAGGATAGGATTATCAGTCATTTAAACAACACTTTGATTGTCTCAAAATACCCTTGGAACCTGAACAAGGAAAATATTCAGCTCACGTAAGAGGAACTGAACCCATAAGACTTCACTAACAAAAGAGGCCATGCTACGCTATTCAGCCTCAATGCTGGAAAGAGACACAAAAACCTGCTTTTTAGAGGACTGTAAGATAAGATTAGGTCCAAAATAAACACAATTACCTGTAACACTTCGTCGAACATCATGATCAATAGCCCAATCAACATTACATAATGCAACAAGAGAGGGACTCAAGGAAGGTTTTAAAATTAGACCTTGTGAAATAGAGCCAGCAAGATAACACATAATACGTTTAACAACTTTCTAATGTTCTAGGTATTGTTCTTTCATAAATTGGCAGACCTTGCTAACAATAAAGCTGATCTTAAGATGAGTGATGGTGGCATAATGAAGAGAGCCCACAATTGTGCGATAGAGAGAAACATAACCTAGCAATTGAGTTCCTGTCTTGACCAGAACAGTGCTAGAAGACATGGGAATGGAATCTGGACGAGCATTAGTAAAACCAGCTTTGGCTAACACACCACAAATATACTTGGCCTGAGAAAGAAACAGAGATCCATCCTTAAGCCTTTTGACTTTAATTCCTAGAAAATCGTACAAGGGGCCAAGATCTTTGAGAGAAAATTTATCATGTAAGGCAGAAATGAGGGTAGAAATAGCATGAGCAGAAGTGCCTATTAATATGATATCATCAACATGTACTAACACATAAGTAACCTCAAAATAGGTCTTTCGAATGAATAGAGATTGATCACACTTGCGATTAGAAAAACCAAACTGATTTAAAGTAGTACCAACGCGCTCAAACCAAGAACGAAGAGCCTGTTTTAAGCCATACAAAGCCTTGTCAAGCTTACAAACTAAAGATTTATCATGAGACTCAAAGCCTGGACAAGGCGAGTAATGGAAATTCACTCTCATTAAAGATGACATCACGAGCTATATAAGTATGCCCACAAGGATCCCAACACCTATAGCCTTTATGAATAGGACTGTAGCTAATAAAAACATATTGAACAGACCGATACGCCAGTTTTGTTATGATATGGACGTGTATGAGGAAAACATAAGCAGCCAAATATACGTAAATGATGAAAGCTAGGTGCACGACCAAATATCCTTGGAAAAGGAGAAATTAATAAGATACACAACAATGGGAAAAGCCTCTGGCCAAAGTGTAAATGGTAAAACAACATTAGCAACAAGAGTGAGACCAACTTCAGTGATAGAGGGATGTTTGCACATAGCTACACCATTCTACTCATGAATATAGGGACAACTAAGGCGAGAAGAATACTGTGCTCATGTATATTTACCAATTTTCAAAAATTCTGAACCAGAATCAAAACAATAAGGATAGATGCACCAAGCAGCAACTCAACCATAGTCTTAAAGTGCGAAAAGTGGAGTATGCCTCAGACTTAGAATGAAGTGGATAGAATAACACATATCGACTGAAAGCATCAGTAAATTGTATATAGAACTTATAACCAGCAAGAGACGTGCGTGGTGTAACCTCCCAAATATCAATCTGAATTACTTGTAATGGCTTTTTATATTGGGTAAGGGAATGAGGGAAGGGTTGTTTGTGAGATTTAGCAAGACAACATGAATTGCAAAAAAAAAAAAAATCAAAAGAAGAAACTTATTATTGGAAACATTACACAACTTCATTATTTGAGAAACAACAAGAGAAAATGGATGACCGAGCCTGTTGTACCAAATCCTAAAAGAGGAAACAACAGAGGAATTAACAAAAGAACAACTAGTACAATGAATTTGAAATATAGACTCTGAGGAAGACAATTGTAGAGGACTTGAAGTTGTGAGAAAATCAACTTTGGAGATGACTTGACGTATGGAAGAGACCGAAGTTGATGAAGAATTTGTCAAAGAGGATACAGACTAGTTTTGGTATAGCCACGAAAGAGTTCTTTACGAGTTTGTAGATCCTTGATAACATAGACATTAGAAAAGAAAGTAATAAGAATGTTATTATCAAGACACAAACGATAGATACTCAACAAATTCTTAGATATAGATTGAACATGTAGGACATCAATTAAACGAAGAGTAAATGCAGCATAAACATGAATAGAATAATTGCCATAACAACTAATTGATAAACTAAAGCCATCACCAACAGAAATGGAGCTATGTTTAATTCTACCTGATTTATTAGAGATATTTCGATCATCATGAGTCACGTTACTCGAGGTACCCAAATCTAAGTACCAATTAGGATCCATTACAGATTCAATGGAAACAACATTCGCACTCTGAGACTTATGACCACCATTGTTGTTCGAAACAGTAGAAGATTGAAAATCATCATCATAACGATACCAACATGACCAAGCTTCGTGGCCAACCTTCCTACAAATCTGACATGGACTAGCAGATCGATTAGACGAATCAGAAGAAAAAGAAGAACGAGACATACCATTAGAATTCCCACGAGGTCGATTCCAGCTACCATGACGACCTCCACATCATCTATGAGAGACGCCACAACCAAAACCATGAGCATGAACAATATTGGCAGTGATTTTAGGCACTCAGTGATGCCGCTCAAGACGAGTTTCCTGAGAAAGAGGCAAAGCTTCAATCTCATCATCAAAGTATGGTTCCTTTTAGGAGGTTACAGACGTGATGAAAGGATGAAAAACTTCAAGTAATCCTTTAAGAATTCAATCAACATAATCTGATTCAAAGATCAAATCACTAGTGCAAAAAAGGGCTTTAAGACCGCCTCATTTAGACCGGACATTCGTCGCCACGGTCTTAAAGGTATGACCGGTGGCAGTTTTGTAAATATCAAGAACTTCTTGGACCAGATTCTTTATTAATGGGTCTTAAATATAATATTCAGACCGCTTAAAAAACCAACCGGTCTTAAAAATGTAATAAAAAATTCAATTATTTTATAGAGAAATCTTGTACAGCCCGAACTTATATTTTCTGCGGACCAAAATAATCAGAAAAATTTAAATATAAAAGTTAAAACTTTTAAGACCGGACATATATAAAAACGGTCTTAAATGTTATACTTTTAAGACCCGGACTTAAAGTATGGTTGGTACAAACTATTGAAAAAAATTAATCAAAATTTTTATTACTTTTAAGACCAGCTTTTAATAATGGACGGTCCTAAATTGTAACCTTTAAGACCGGCCTTTTAGTTCATCCGGTATGGAAACTAAAGTGCCAAATATTCGCGCGACGTTGCCTTAAGAGTTAGGACTGATACGTTGCTCTCCGAACTCTGAAACCCCAGTTCTTGTTGTGAAACCCTCTTCCCGTTGCATTACTTCTCTTCCTCGCCCACCACTACCATCCTCGTTACCCTCTCACTTTCTTAGGCGTTCCTCTTTCGCACCACCACTCTCGGCCTCTCTTCCTTTCTAGAAAATGAACGGAGAAAACGGTTCTTCCGCTATTCCTTCAACGCCGATTGCCATGGTGCGCGGTGTGAGTCGAACGAACCCTCTTCATCTCACAATGAGCCTCGTAACCGCCCGCACGCCGTGGTAGAAGTGGCACACGAATGAAAGACGTAACCGTAAGTCCGGGCCTCCGGGTCAAAGCTCGAGATTCAGTTTGATGAAAAGTTGGCTCCTTTCGGTCCTAATAAACAAAAATATAATAGTTTTGTCGGCTATCTAGCACTTGCAAACAAGGCTAGCATATTGTGAGATGAGTGGAAAAATGTCGACCGTGTCACAGTAAAGGATCCTATTTGGGACACTATCAAGCTCACATACACTGTCCCTGACTCCCAGAAGTTGAAAGACAAGACATTGTCTTATTGTGCTGATCGGTGGAGGAAGTTTAAGACCTTTCTAGCTAACACATATATTTTTGCCGATGTCAGGCCTGACCATAATGCTTGGGACAAGTACTCATTTATTGATGAACAAACTTGGCAACAATTTGTTTAGATGCGGACCACTCCTGAAGCTTTGGTGAGTTTATATTTAGTTTTGTTTGCCCTCTTTTGTTTGCTTATTAACTTATGCGGATATGTGAATGTTATTGTACGTGTTATTGTATGTAATAGAAGTATATATTTCCATCCTTTGTCCCGCATAAGAGGAGCATGTCTTAGTTGTATGCAAGTCGATATGTAAACCGTGCAAAGGTAAAATACCAAGTAGGTAATTAGGGAAATAATAATGGCATAAGAGTCAAACCATTATTATAGTCTTAGCTAGTTCTTTTGTAGTAGGTAGTGGTTAGACATTGCTATTAGTTAGTTAGTATGTGAACTGTGTAAAGGTTTCGGTGCAGTTCTGCAACTCCCTTTACTCTGGTTCTCCCAATTTCTTCTTCAATTCTACATCTTCCTTAAATGAAATGTTGAAACTTAATGAAGTGAATTTGACTAGTGTTTGAGGTTCATATCAAGCGGAAGTTCTCTAATTTCGTTAGTGAGATGGTGGAATTCATAATTAATAGTTGTTTTCAATTCTGATTCACAGAAAAGAAGGGAAAAAGCACAGGAGATAGGGAGAAAGAATGATTGCCCGCATAGGGCTTCTCGCGGCAGATACGAAAAGGCTGAAAAAGAATTGATGGCGGCCAAGCGGAAGAGATTGGAAGATGAAGCAGAAGTAGAATCCAATCCTTCTGCGATACATGATCCGCCATCTCCAATACGTCGTGATGAGTTATGGTTGTATATTCGGCAAAAGCCAAGCGGCGCCTACACGAGTGAGCAGGACTCGTCTAGTTGCTTTGAAAGAATTGTAAGTATCATTATTGTTAATTTTTAGTTACTAAACATGTTTCATTACTTCGAGCTTCTCATTATCTCGTATCTTACGGGAAGATCTAAAGAAGAAAGAAGCGGGGGATATTTTGCGTTGGACGGGAGGAATGATGTTCTGACCGTTGCGACCGGAAAACCGGATCACGCGGGGCGTGTAAGGGGGATTGGAGGAAGGGTAGGCCTGAAGGAATACTTTGGTAGCGCCAAACGCCAGAAACAAAGTATGGTTACCCGGGAGGAGATGGAAGAGACGGTGGAATGAAGGTGGCACGGAGACGGTGGCGAAATTGAATGAGCAAGCGGCGGCTAAAGAAGCTTCATTGATCGCCTATTTTCAATCCCAGTGAGGTAGATGAAGGAGAAAATGAATCAAATGAAGGTGCTTGTGAGCTCTCGTGCGAGAGACCGGTGTTCCCTTGCCCTCTCACCTACGGCTATGCGGCAGCACTAGAGGGAGCTGCATTGTTGGACAGTCACAGCAACCTGGTGACCTTTATGTGGAGGATCCTGAACATCATGATAGACGATTGGTTGCAAAAAGGACTGTCCACAACTTGGGATCAACTGTACACCACCAACAAATTGCTGATGATGAAGTCAGAGTGTCAGTTGAAGAGGTCATCATTGATGCACCGTCCTCTCCCAACCGATCGGGTGAAGGTTGTGAGTGATGTCATTGGAACCTTCATCTCGTGGCCGGTGAAGCTTGTCATTGTTTCTACTCCTCCCGAAGCTCCAGCCCCTCCCCGAATTGGTTGGCACGGCTGAGTTGAGTGCCAAGGACAAGCTTGTCCTTATGGTATCCAATAAACAAGTTGCACTTAATCAGTGGCCTGTCAATACAGAAGTAGGTCTTAAAAACAAGCACCCGGTTTTGGTTGACCAAGATGATATAATTTCCCTGCTGTTTGAAAAATAGGAGCTTACTGATTCAATGATAAAGTAAGTATCTTCTTCTATGAGTACATAACATAAATGTGAGACACTCACATACGTATATACTAATTCCCTGACATCATTATTGTAGGTTAATGCATCGTGAATTGGAACAGCGGGGCAGAAGCCAAGATATTGGATTCTTATGCCCACAGTACATAAGTCAACCACCCTTAGCTGAGAGACAATCATACATAACAACAAGGTTTTCCAAGAATAGGAGCAAGTGGTACTTGGCACCAAACTACAATAGGTACATATCATAATTCTTTTCTGCAATTCCCTTAATTCTGCTACATATTACTGAGTACTTTTCTGGTGTGAATTTTCAGTCACCATTGGCAATTGGTCTTGATTTGCCCGAATGAGAATAAAGTGGTCTTTTTATGCTCCCTTCACTACGATCCACTGCCTACATTGAAGCAGATGGTGAACAAGTAAGCATATGTCATTTTGATTGTCTAGTCTTTTGTTAAAAATGTTGGAATTTCTTTCCCAAAGTAACATGATTTTGGAGTATTGACTTGTACACCCACACACATGCACCACATACCCACTTTGGTATTCTTGTTACTTCCTCACCATGCCATATCCATGCCTTCTTCTCATGCTTTTGTAATGGTAGTTTCATTGCTATTAATCAAGTTGGAATTGGAGGTTGTGGTCCTAAATATAGGACTTGAATAAGCTATGTTTTTTAAAAATTATTAATTTTGGCTGATGTAATCGTATTTTTATTGCATTAGGCCATTATAATCTGATAATTGATGTTGATAATTATGATATAGGCGAGAAGAGATTAAAGGAGAATCATCTTTATCTTTTTTTACTACCTGCTGAGAAAATCTTGGTCAAAGGTTTTAAGCAAATTGTTGCGCTCTCAAATTAGGTCAATTGCTTTCATTTTATTCACACACACATATATTTTCCTTATATGATACCTTCTTTCGATTGAGAACAACACTTTTGTCTTATGGCTTCAAGGTTTACCATTATTGATTTAAGTGTTTTTAATCTAGTCCTTGAATTTTATTTTATTTTTGTCTTTCCTTTATTATTAGCCATCTGAACTACATGAACTTGATTAAAAGAGTGATGGCTTCATGGTTTGCTATTACCATTACCATTGAAGTATATGCGTGTTAGTAGGAATAATTCTAACGTTCTCTTAGTTGATAAAATTGTTGGATTTAATAGGCGATATTGATCTGAATTGCCTTAGTTAATAAGTTTTGTTGAATGAAGCTGACATTGTTTGTTGCCGAATTTTTTTTACAAGATTGAGAAAAAAGCATGTCGTTCTTGAAATTGTTATGAACTTGACTGTTGTTGAAAATGTCTTAGGTGGTAATAAAATGAGTTATAGTTGGATGAATTCGTTGAGAACTAGTGAAGAATATGAGAATGGGGTGGAAGAGTTTATTGAATTTGCTAGAAGGAATGTGGCTACAAAAAATGGGATGTATTATTGTCCATGTGTTAATTGTTTAAATGGGAGTCGAAAGGATATTCGATATAAGGGATCACCTACTTTGTGATGGAATACACCTTCGATACACAACGTCGATATGGCATGGTGAGGAAGTAAGTACGGGCGTCCACGAAAATGAAGTTGAGGTAGATGATGATGGAATGGAGAAAATGATTCATGATGTTAAGGTAGAATCTTTTGCACAATCGGGTGAATATGATAGCGTGCAGAGTGATACAGAGACACCTTTGTTCCCTGGGTGTACTAAGTATACACGGTTAATTGGGACCTTACATTTGGTCAACTTAAAGGCAACTTGTGGGTGGACCGATAGCAGTTTCAAGTCACTACTTGAATTGTTGTGTGATATGTTGCCAGATGATAATGTACTTCCAAATCATATGTATGAGGCCAAGAAAATCTTGTCTGTGATGGGTATGGAGTATAAAAAGATACACAGTTGCCCTAATGACTGCATATTGTACAGAAACGAGTATGAAGGCCTCAGTAATTGTCCGAAGTGTAAAACTTCACGATACAAAGTGAAGAAAGGTAGTGTTTCTGGAGAGCAGACAACAAAAAGGCAACATTTGAAGGCATTGTGGTATCTTCCAATAATTCTGTGGTTTAAGCGTCTGTTTACTAGTGAAGCAACGGCGAAGAAGTTGAGATGACACTCTGATGAGAGAATATCCGATGGAAAATATCTTCGGCACCCGGCTGACTTTCCGCAATGGAAGAAAATAGACGAAATGTTCCCTCAATTTGGCAGTGAGTGAAGAAACATTCGGTTGGGCCTTTGTACAGATGGCTTCAATCCGTATCGAACTCTTAGCAGCACCCATAGTGCATGGCCGGTTCTCCTTGTAATATACAACTTACCTCCCGGCTATGTATGAAACGTAAGTATGTGATGCTTTCTATGATGATTTCTAGTCCAAAACAACTCGGGAACAATATCGATGTGTACTTGGCGCCTTTGGTTGAGGATTTGAAGAAGTTGTGGGTGGAAGGCGTAGATGTGTTTGATGCATATAAGAAGGAGACCTTCAAGTTGCGTGCAATGATTTTTACCATTATAAACGACTTTCCTGCATACGGAAATTTGTCAGGGTACAGTGTGAAGGGGCATAAAGCATGTCCAATATGTGAAGCAGACACAAACTTCCATAAACTAAAGCACGAAAAAAAAACGCTCTACCTCGGTCACAGGAGGTTTCTTCATCGGTTCCACCCATATCGTAAGTTAAGAAAGCATTTTAACGGCTTACTGGAGCATAGAACGACTCCAAAGGCATTAACCGGAGAGGAAGTTTATAGTCGGGTGAAAGATATCAATGTCATATTGGGTAAGCAACAAAGGATTGCGAGTGAGAATAATATATGGAAGAAGAGATCAATTTTCTTTGAACTTCTATATTGGCGTAGTCTTGATGTGAGACACAGTCTTGATGTGATCACTACAAAAAAATTGATGTTTTGTAGCAGTTGAAATTGTGTATTTGTAGCGGTTTTAACCGCTACAAATGACATTAGTAGCGGTTCAAGGAACCGCTACAAAATACACCATTGCAAGATGTTTTGTAGCGGTTTCTAAAACCGCTACTCATGTAATAAAACCGTTACTATATTAGTAGCGGTTTTGAGTTTATCGCTACAAGATGACGAATTTCAAAAAAATTTGCGCTAACATTTTGTAGCGGTTGTAAAAACCGCTACAAATATTAGATAAAATTTCATAAATTGCGTCAAATATTTAAGCCAGTTTTGAATTAAAATTTGTAGCGGTTTTACAACGGCTACAAAATATTGCAAAATTGAAAAAAAAAATCATAATTTGAGTCCATTGTTACAATATTATGTTGAATATTTTTATTTTGTAATTGACAAATTAAATGATAATAGTTAATATTTAAAAAATGATTAACTTAAGTTAGAAAGTATAAATATTATGTAGGTATAATGCGAGAATGTGTAGATAATAAAGACTTATTATGTGGTCCACCTCGAGCAAAAAAATTATTTTGTCCATTAGATGGTATTTGATTATAGAAAGAATCTTGATGATGATAGAAGGAATATTGAAGAAATATCTTTAAAGTTCGGATGAGAAAAAAAAGTAGTATCTATATTATAAGAAGGAAAAAAAAAAACAACGAAATCAAAGATTTTTTAAGGGGTGGGAAGAAATGAGAGAGAATGGGGTGGGAAAAAATGAATGAGTGTGTGAAATGAGGTGTGGTGGGGGTATTTATAGGCATATGGGTAACTTTTGTAGCAGTTGATGCGACAGTTTTTGTAGCGGTTCAACGTTTGTAGCGGTTTTTTTCCGTTTTGTAGCTGTTACAAAACTGATACAAAAATTCATTGGTAATTTTTTTTTTTTTAAAAAAAATCAAAATATCACATTTTGTAGCGATTATACTAAAAACCGCTACAAATTAATGAACGTTGGCGGGATTTGAAATATTCAAATTTCAAAACTACACACTTTGTAGCGGTTGATGCGACAGTTTTTGTAGCGGTTCAACGTTTGTAGGGGTTTTTTTTTCCGTTTTGTAGCGGTTTTGTAACCGCTACAAACATTCATTAATATTTTTTAAAAAAAAAAATCAAAATATCACATTTTGTAGCGGTTATAATAAAAACCGCTACTAATTAATGAACGTTGGCGGGATTCGAAATATTTAAATTTCAAAACTATACACTTTGTAGCGGTTGATGCGACAGTTTTTGTAGCGGTTCAACGTTTGTAGCGGTTTTTTTCCGTTTTGTAGCGGTTACAAAACCGCTACAAAAAATCATGAATATTTTTTTAAAAAAATAAATAAATTTCAAAATATCACATTTTGTAGCGGTTTAACTAAATAACCGCTACAAATATGAACGTATTTTTTTTAAATAATTTTTTATATAACTTCTATTTATGACGTGTTTAAGGAATTCACATTTGTAGCGGTTTAACTAAAAAAACCGCTACAAATTGTTCACCGCTACCCCAACCGCTATAAATGAAGATACCCTACCTCGTGCGTCGTGAAAATTTGTAGCGGTTTCATATAACCGTTACAAAAGTTCAGACTCTTGACATTCTGTAGCGGATTTTTGATATAAACCGCTACAAATAAACCACCACTAATGCCGCGCCATAAGGCGCCAAACTAGCGCCATATTTGTGGCAGTTTGTATAAATAAACCGCTACAAAATAAACGCCACAAATTTGGCGCCAACTTGGCGCCATATTTTGTAGCGGTTAGTTTATAAGAACCGCTACAAATGTCGTTCACGAACCAGCACGCCACTTGGCGCGAGTCATATCATTGCAAATTTGTAGTGGTTTCGGTATAAACCGCTACAAATTGGCATGTTTGTAGCGGTTTGTTTTGACCGCTACAAATTGACATTTTTTTTGTAGTGGATACATGTGGAGAAAAACGTTTGCGATAGCCTTGTCAGTAATCTTTTGCATATACCAGGGAAGACTAAGGATGTAATTAGTGCGAGACTAGACCTGGTTGATATGGGAATAAGAGAACTGTTACATCCACGAGTAATGGAAGATGGTAACAAGAATACCAAAGTGGGTATGTGGTGCATGTATGTGGTGCAAGGTCATGTGTTCTTATTTGATATACTTCAGAATTTTGAGGAACAAGAGTCGAAGGGGCTTAATAATTTTTTAGAACTGGAGTTGAATGATGTGGACATACAAGTTATATGTAGAGCACCAGATATTTCCATAATTAAGTGTGGAGTTTATGTTGATAAGCAGCAAACAAACATGGAGAATGTTCGCTTCGTGTCTCCTAGGATTTTCATGATTGTTTCAAGAACTTCACTAAAACGAAAAGCGATAGCTTCTTCTCCTCTTAGTGAATCATCCAATAAGCTCTTGAGACATTTCAAGGCTGCTAATAAAGGAAAACTCAATAACAACAGGAAAGGCACAAAGTAAAGTGAGCTTTCTACTTTCTCTACCAATTAAGTGTGGAGCTTATGTTGCTAAGCAGCAAACAGACGTGGAGAATGTGCAGTTCAAGTCTCCTCTGCGTTCAACAAGTTCACTGAAACAAAGAGCCATAGCTTTCGAGGAAGTTCAAGTTTCATGACTTTTTAATTAGTTTTTTTTATTCTTAATCTTGTTTCCATTTCATGTGTTGTAGGAAAACTAAGCCAAACCAAAATAATTCAAGGAAGAACAATAAGATGCTTTTTCCCATGTGTAAGCATATTTGTCGGAGATTTTAGTATTCTTAGGTATCAAATATTACAGGTGCTAATTAACCAACGGTTTCGCCATTCCAATTTGGCGAATAGTTTCATCTTCGTAATGCGTTATCATAGTGATGAACTTGTTATGTGTTTATAATGAAAATAATAAGGTACTGGTCCTGCCAAAATGACTTCCAGCCGTTTGGTTTGTGTACGGTGCATTTAACTAAGTGGTCAGATGTTCGAGTGAGCAGGAAAGAATAAGGTACTGATGATCCTAATTTTAGGAGTTCGATGACAGATTTGTAAAGATTAATACATTAATTAAGTTAGTTATTTGCAAAAGAAGTCCATTGGTTTTCATAAAATGTCCCCTTTGATTAACTATTTTTATTGGAAACTATCCTTGCTGGAAAAGGAAGCTTTGAAAAAAAAATTATAAATTTGGTGAATGAAGTGGAATGGGAAGTAGGAATATTTATAAATATAACAATGTAGTTTTCACATTTCCTGCGGGAATCAATTAAAAAAAGCTGACGAAAAGGATTAAGATTGAATGGGCAGGAGCAACTTATTGATAGAAGGTAAATGAAGAATTATTTTAAAATCCTAATTTTATGTGTAGGATTTTAAGAAAACGGAAATGAACGGGCACTTCAAATCCAATTATAAATAAAACTATGTAACTTTCACATTCCCTGCCTTGTATAATTTATTTACATATATGTATATTGATGGTAAGCTATACTATTTGTAGATATGAAAGCGTGCCTCATTTTAGAAAGTGTGCCAAGCATGGGTTGTTGATATTGAACTAGAAATAAAACAGGGTAGTTTTCAAATTTCCAGCCGTATGTAATTTATGTTATGTTGCACATCCTTGGGATCACCCTTATAAAAAACGGCAAAAGTGCCAGCTGGTTGTTGTCCTTTTTAGTTTGACATCGAAGGTTGATTCACTTCTAAAATTCTGGAAGACATCGCAATGGGTATGCCTATGTGGAAAAATGCGATGCCTTTTGAGTGGCAAATAAAATGGAAAAGGGAACAATATATTACGATTATCTATTCTGTATTTTATGTCTTGTTTTTTCACTCCTCCTAACTAGCTCTAACAATGAGATATGTTTCGCCTTTTTGAGTACATAATCATTTGTTAAGATGAGTGAGAGACTTGAGTTGATGTGGGAAATTTCATATTGAATAATACATACTACTTCCAGTCCTAATTATAACACCTAGTTGACTTTTTTTAGAGAGATTAAGGAAGCTAAATAAGATATTTAATCATTTCATATATTATGTATCCTTAGATTATATATTAGTTTATTAGTCAAATAAATTAGTTTAAAGAAAAAAAAAAAATACTCTAAAGTAATGTAATTAGCTTCCTTAATCTCTCCTAAAAAGTCAACTAGGTCTTATAATTAGAACCGGAAGGAGTATATAATAAAGTGGAAGTATCCAAGAACTTAAGCCTTCTATATCCATTCCCAACATTAAATTCATAAACATTAATTAACAGTCCTGAGTTATCTTTGAGCCTCTCATCTCGTCCGTCCCTCCGGCATCAAATAAAGCGGTAACTGGTAAGGCACTTTTTTTTTTTTTTTTTTTTATAAAAAAATAAAATAAAAAAAAAAATAAACCAGCAGTGAAACATCTTTTACGCACAGTGCATCTTAACTTTGAGACGTTCAATAATAATTGAAAGCATTATTGGATCCAAAAGACTTGTTTATATGTTTCGAAAAACTTAAAAGATAACACCAAACAGTAGATAAAGCATACCACTTTGTACCCATAAAACTCACGTAATAGAAAAATTTTATCTTAGATATAAGTTACTTTGTAGGTAATTAATTTTTTTCCAATTTTACTCAAGGTTAATATCCATTTTTTTGCCCAAAGGTTAATATCCATTGGAAACAAAGAAAAAGAAGAGAAAGGTGAGAATAACTTGTAGATGTAGAGAAACAAAAATAATAATAATAATAATAATGTGGATAAATGTGAATTTTTTTATTAATTTAATGCATTCTTTATTATGCGGACAAGTTACAACTTACAAGTGATTACAAGACGAAGGTTGCTGAATCCGGAGAAATAAACAACAGCTGCTCTCTAAATCCGAAGGCTTAAGCTCTGAAAGATGGAAGCTTGTTTAATAACGAAGACGGTGAAGCTTGTGTTCAGGAGTCCTTGTTCGACTCGTCCTCCTCCTTCTCTGTAAGTGCCGAATGGTGCCATTAATTTCAGAATACTCATGATGGTATGATGACGAGTTGCAGCTCCGTTGCCGCCGACGATGGTGATGAGGGCGAGAGTAACTGGCTACAGAGAAGGTGATGCAATGGTGATGGCGTTCAAGGTGAAGCTGGTTCTGAAGGTCGCGGCTCTCCTCTGTTCTGCAATTTTCGCGGCTCTGTGTCTCTAATTAAGTCGAGCTGCCCCTGTTGCTGTGAAATTCCTGACCTAAATGTTAATGTCAAAACGCTGTAGTTTCTCAGTACCATTTTGATATTTTTCAATATCATGCTACCAAACTGTCATTTATGAAATTTAAGCCCCAAACTGCCATTTTGATATTTAATCCAATTTTTCAAGCACCTACACAATTTAAAACAATAAACCAACATCAAATATTCTCAAAAATCAATGATTAGGAGTAATTACAATTATTTTGTTAATTTTTCCCCTTTTTAGTCGTAATTTAATATATTTACTCTTACTTTTAATTTATCACAAAAAATGCATTTTAAGTTTAATAATTATAACAAAATCCCTAAATAAAATATGAAAATGTAGAATAAAAATAGGTATTTGTCACTTACATATAGCATAGTGGTATAGAGCTGCCATCAAAGGTGTGACTGGACCTAAGGCCATTTGAAGCCAACAAAGCTTTAGAAAAAGACTAGAATGCATAATTAGTTATATAACTTATATATTGTGATTATTCTTGAACCCCTCCATCATGACGATTCTTTCTATGGCCGGCGCAGTGAGGCGTCTTTTACGTACCAAGCATTCTCATTTTGATACGTTCAAAGAAATCAATGTGGCATATTCTACAGTATTTTCAATTGTAAAATTTAATTTTTTGCCTTTGATCAAATATCCCCCAGGTTGTGCTCTGTTTACATGATTAAACCCCAAGGTATCCATGGCCACTCAAGTAGCAGCAACATCATCCTTTGGCTCTAGTGGCAAAAGCAAGTGTAGATACGATGTATTCCTGAGTTTCAGAGGTGAAGACACTCGCAAATCCTTCACAGTGCATCTGTACGATGCTTTGCGCAAGAAGGGAATCAACGCCTTTATTGATGACAAGAAGCTCGGTAAAGGTGAACGAATCACACCTGCGCTTCTTAAGGCCATCGAGAGATCGAGGATTTCAATTATTGTGTTCTCTAAGAACTACGCTACTTCAACTTGGTGCCTTGATGAACTGGCTCACATCATTAAATGCAAGGAGGAGGAGAAGCAGCTGGTTGTGCCCATATTTTATAAGGTGGATCCAATTGACGTTCAATATCAGAGAAATACCTTTCAGGAAACCATGGCTGTTCATGAAGAAAGGTTCAGAGATGATTTACAGAAAGTGCGCAAATGGAGTTCTGCTTTGTTTGAAACTGCTAGCTTATCATCAGCATGGCTTTTCCTAGACGGGTAGGTTTTCTTATAAACTATTTTCTGAAAGCCTTCTAGTGATGAAATTTTCAAATAATTATTAGTTTTATTAAAACATTTTTTATTTAAAAATCATCAGTTCGCTCATCCTGCTATGAGCACTGAAATTGGTTGTGGCCTTAATAAATTAGGTATATGTTTTATAGGTTGTAAAACGTACGTCTTTGAGAAGTTTTTATATTTAATATAATATTTTCATTTTCAATTTAAAAGTTTAACTGTTTCCTAGTTTGACTTTTTTTTTTTGGCATGATTACTGTTGGATTTGCTTAAATGATATAACTTAAGTAGAAAATATTTTATAATTTCCAAAAATTCAAACATATATAATGAAGGGACTAAAATATTTGAGAGTTAATTAATATTTCTCTTCAAAGAATCCAAATAGGACTCTATTGAAAAATATATGATAGACGTGCATAAAAAAATAAAACAGATCAACGTTTTGCAAAAATCTTCTTCATAGTAAAAAGATAAATTTCCCCTTTGCAGGTACGACGAAGGTGTATTTATACAAAGTATTGTGGAACATGCAAATGCTAAGCTACCTCCTAAACGCTTCCATAACGTTGATTACATCGTTGGACTTGAGCCTTGTATTGCAGAACTGATGCCACTTTTGAATGAAACTGATGATAATAGTGTTTGTATGTTGGGGATTCATGGAATTGGTGGAATTGGCAAAACAACCCTTGCAAAAGCTCTCTATAATTCAATCTTCTATCAGTTTGAAGGTGCATGTTTTCTGTTTGATGTCAAAGAAGCATCAAAGAAATACAAGGGTATTGTTCACCTTC
This sequence comes from Acacia melanoxylon, assembly GCA_019022615.1. Lineage (NCBI taxonomy): Eukaryota > Viridiplantae > Streptophyta > Magnoliopsida > Fabales > Fabaceae > Acacia > Acacia melanoxylon. The sequence goes on from JAFJYJ010000042.1 coordinate 4,618,449, forward strand.
AACAAACACTTTTGTCAGAAATTCTTGAGGAGAAGAAGATGAAGTTTGGTAGTGTTTACGAAGGAATATCAAAAATGAAACATAGACTCTCCGACAAAAAGGTTTTATTGGTTCTTGATGATGTTGATGAGGTTGAACAGTTAGAACAACTTGCAGGAGGGTGTGATTGGTTCGGTTGTGGAAGCAAGATCATTATAACAACAAGAAACAAGCAATTGCTTATTGCACGAAATGTTGAACAAACATATGAAATGATGGAGCTCAATGAGCATTACTCTCTCGAACTCTTTTCATGGCATGCCTTTCGTTTGAGCCAACCTCCAAAAGGCTACAAAAGTGAGTCCGTTGGTGTTACACGTTATGTACGTGGCCTTCCATTGGCTTTAAAATTGATAGGCTCCAATTTGGCACATAGAAACTTAGAGGAATGGAGACAAACATTTTAAAAATATAATCAAATCCCAGGAAGAACAACACATGACATACTGAAAATAAGCTATGATTGCTTACAAGATGGTGCTAAACCTATTTTTGTGGACATTGCTTGTTTCTTTAAAGATGAGAACTTGGAATTTGTTGAAGACATACTAGGAGCGTGTTATTATGGGACAAGGTTTTATATTGAAGTACTTGTTGATAAATCTCTGATAACTGTTGATGATAATAGTCGCTTAAAGATGCATGATCTAATACAATATATGGGTAGAGAGATTGTTAAGCAAGAAGCACCCTCAAATCTTGGCAAATGTAGCAGGTTATGGTATTATAAAGACGTGCTTAATGTACTACGTAAAAATTTAGTAAGACTCCTAAATTTATCTACTTCCTTATATAAATTAAATTGTGAAAATTTGACAAATATCTTATAATATTACTTTTTTCATACTTGCATTATAGGGAGGCATTGATATTGAAGGAATATTACTTAATCCACCTCAACAAGAAGAAGTTAAATGGAATGATTTAGCCTTTGAGAAGATGAATAATCTTCGGATTCTTATTATCCGAAATAACCAATTTTCCACAAGTCCTAAATATCTTCCCAATAGTTTGAGATTGCTTGATTGGAAGGGATATCCTTCTATGACTTTACCACTGGAATTTTCTCCTCCAAAATTAGTTTGCTTCAAGTTATATGGAAGTCTTTTCAAATTGGAAGAGCCATTCCAGGTACTTGCTTTCACTCTTTTGTTCTTTGATCAAAATTCTTGAGAGCCATGATGTTCTAAGAATCAAAGCATAAATTACTTTATCACTTCTTGTATTTTTTATTATCTCACATATTTTTCGAAGCAAAGGGGGTCTTACAGAGATTCATCAATAGATTAGATGATCTAAAGGGAGGCTAGAATAAAATATTCAAAAGAAAATATTTCTTCAGACAGTTGATGTTACGTTAATTAAATAATCTTAGTGTTTTGCAGAAGTTTGAATATGTGACATATATGAATTTCTCGCAGTGTGAATTCATAAAAGAAGTACCTGATCTGTCGCATTTTAAAAATCTAAAAACATTAACATTTCACGAATGTCGCAATCTGATCAAAGTTCATGATTCGGTGGGATCTCTCTGTAAGTTAATCAAATTAGATGTTGGTAAATGTACCAAACTTAAAAGCTTCCCACGTGAAATCAACATGCCATCTCTTCAAGAGCTTACGCTCAGTAATTGCAAGAGTCTTGACTACTTCCCACAAATAGTTGGAAGGATGGATGCAGTAACAGGTATTTATGCAGGAGGCTCTGCTGTTAAAGAGCTTCCACCTTCCATTGGAAATCTTTCGGCGCTTGAATCTTTAGTTATAAGGTCGTGCAAAAGTCTTAGGGAGCTTCCAAACAGCTTATTGACTTTGCAAAATCTTAGCACGCTTGAGTTGGGAGGCATGCAACCACGTAGTAGAAAATCTTTGAAGAAATTAATGCAAGAGAGCCAACCGTCTATTAGTTGTACAAACTTAGAATACTTGGCTCTGAAAAGCAGTGGTCTTTTGGATGAAGATGTTGATCTTATCCTGAAATGTTTTCAGAATGTGAACGATTTGATTCTGTCAAGGAATGATTTTGTGTCACTTCCTGAGTGCATTAAGGAGTGTGTTAATCTGTCCAAATTAGCAATACATGGCTGCAAGAGGTTAAGACACATTCCTGAGCTACCATCAAGGTTGCTGGACATATTTGCAGAGAATTGCACATCATTATCTATGGAGTCGTCAGGCCGTTGATGGTCTCAGGTTTTTCTCATGCCTTTGATAATTTTGATTTTTCATATTGGGGGTATGAATTTTCTAGAAGTCATGCAAATTTAAATGATTGTTATTATTGTGGATTAAGAAAGTTTCAGCATTTTGTTGTGTTTGATAATTAATAGTCCCTCCAGTCCTTTTTATAACTTACATTCTTTCAGATAAGGGTGGCCTCAGAGGCGGAGAGCCCCGCCCCCTGAAAATAATGTTTTTTTTTAAAATATAAGACCCCTTCCCCCTACCAGTGGTCCTCCTCACTCGGTTTAGGTTTACTTTGATGGCGTAATTCTTTTTCTTCTAGACTTCCAGTGGCGTAATTCCTCGTAGGTGATTATCTATTCCTTTTTTTTTTTTGGTGGTCCATTCCTCCTACCCGTGATCCCTAATGCTTTTTCACTCGGTATAAAACACCCTCCCGTATTGATGATCGAGATAGAAACAGCCATGCATGTGGGTGTGTGGGTGAGATAGAAAGGGATCCATTTGAGTCAACATGTTTGGATTTTGATCCTCTGTTTGGTTTTTTAGCTTGGTTTTCCCCTTCATTCTCTTGTTTCATCCCAAAATGACGACAAAGAGGGTCATTCCTGCCAATTCATCCCCGAGTATATTCAGTATCTATATCTACTATTTATAATACAAAAGACCCACATATATTAATTGTTGTATCATAAAAATCGAATTATTATAACTCATGTATATCAATCATATAATTTTATCGATCTTTGCAAGTTCGTTCTGAAAGTATGATTCTCTGTTTTGCTTCTTACAATAACATTTCTCTATTTTTTTGTAATGATGTTTTAATAATTAATACGTATATCTCTTCTCTTTAATTTGTTTTATGTATTGATTTGAGGAAAATAAAGTTAGGATTTAGTTTAAAAAAAATGGTGATTTATGATATGGGGTTTGTGGTATGCAATTTGTGATATGAAATTTGTGAATTAATTCATGCTCTTTTTAGGTGATTATTATGGGGAAAAGTACCACTATTGATGATACTTATTTTACCTACATTGAAAAAGAAATTGTTTTAAGTTTTAACGTAGATTTAATTATAGATGAGTTTAACAATATAAAAACGCGCGTAGAGTAAGAGTTAAATGAAGTGATCTTAATTTCTTTCTGTACTATTTTTTTTATTCTTTATATATTAAGTCTTTATTGTATTTCAAGTACTTTTATTTATGATATAATATTTTTTATTTTCACCCCTTGTTATCAAAATTCCTAGCTCCGCCACTGGGTGGCTTGATATATAAGTAACCATTTGGGCCTGTTTAAACATTTGATATATTTGTTTCATTTTTACCATCAATTAATTGCATGTCTCTCCCATCCCTTTTTCCACTCATTCTCTCCATAAATAAGGGTATGCTTGGAGAAAATTACATTTCTTGCCCATGTATTACTTTTAACTAATTTTAACCAACAATTTGATCTGTGTGAATTGAGTTGTTACATATAAAAAAGGATCGGAGAGATTATTCATTTTAAATCCATATGGAAGGATATAAATATCACATTGAATATCTAAATTGAGAGTGTTGCTTTATTTGTTGTTTCTAAATCTGAAAACGCCTTGGGTCTCTACTATTTAGATAAATCATTGAAAAGAGGGATCTCGCGTTGCAATCATTATGCCGGCAACAACGTTTCCTGATTGGTTCGACTATTGCTCCAAAGAAGGCACATTGTCTCTTCGTGTACGTGGGAAAAATTTCCCTCGTGTTTTTGTCGCATTTGAGCTTGGCAAAGCAAAGACAAGAAAGAGTCGCTTCTTCCAAGTTTTTATGAGAATCAACGGTCGTAAAATGTCATGGTTAGAAAGTGATGTTCCTTATGAGTCTGATGAAAGTAGACAAGGGAGTGTGGATGTATTTTTCGGTAAGCAAGGTCATGTGAGTTTATCTGATTTACTTCAGAATTTTAGGGAAGATGAGTTGGAGAGACTTAACAAGTTTCTGGAATTGGATTGGAATGATGTTGACATACAAGTTAGGTGTAACTCACCAGACATGTCCATAGTTAACTGTGGGATTTTTGTGGATAAGCAACAAACAGACATGGAGAATATTGGCTTCGTGCCTCCTAGGGTTTTCTCATTGAATTTGTCACACCCGACATTCGTGTAATGAAACTCATCAGAGTAAGATACCACGAATGTCACATCCTCTTTGCATAATGACATTCATCAGAGTATTAATGCACAGCTTAGGAAGAAAAGGAGTTCTAGCATAGTAATACTGATGCAAAGGTCTGGATACATAACTGAAATCCATAAGATGTTCTTACAAATATTACAAACTTCAAAATAGTCTAATACAAAACATAGATAACCAACAGCAGTTCTGGGTCCGCCTCAGCATCTTCAGTTACCGGTATCCACCGCCTTGCCTTGTGAGCCACGTCTACTATACTTTTCACGCCTTGAACTTTCAGGAATGTCTGGGATTCAAATGAATCCCAGTAGTAACGTTAATCATTCCCAGAATTTCGAATTGTAGAGACCACTTAAATCTGCAAACCAGATTTTTCAGAATTTCATGTCCAACTTTAAAAATTCATATCTAGGTCTAGGAAGCTTCGATTGAGGTGGTTCAAATTTCTAATTACACTCCTGTAAGTATACTTCCTAGGGAAAATTATAATCACCTGATTCAACTTCGGAATTAATACAGTTTATTCAGAGAGCGTTACCGACTAATTCTGAAAAACTGTTTTCGTTCAGTTTTCTTATCTGTCTTAGAAAATTCATAACTCCTTGTATACACCTCTGATTCATGTGTTCTTTGGCTCATATTAAACCTTATTATGTGCACTAAGTGTACACAAAATTTCAAGGTCATACAAGGTCGTTTAACATGGTTTTTCTTTGCTGCAACTTTACTGTTTCTGCTGCAGAATTCTAATTTCCAGAAATGGCAGCAACTTCTTCTTTTATGTTCAACAATTCACGTTGGCTTCCTTAAGCCTTCACATTCTAAAAATTAGTTCTAACACTTATAAACACAGGTTTTAGGTTCAGTTTATGCTCCCAAACAGAACCATATAACACGTGGAAATCAATGCAAAACCTATGTTCAGTTTCGGTGCATGCAGAAACTTTACAGAACTTGAAGAAAACTCCAACATTTATATGCATGCAACCATTTAAGAGTTCTCTTTAATCCTATAGTAGTTCTTATGGTTATCCCAACTTTTCATACGTAAACACATGCCAAAATTTCCTCTGTTTCAGTTCCATATTACAAGGTACCCACATGCAGAATCTAGTCATAACTTCTGAACTTCAAACCCAAAACCCATCGAGTAGGATTTGCAAAATTAGAAAGAAGCTTGATGGCTTACCTTGGACGTCACTAAAACTTGTATACCACGTTCAGTCCTTCACTTATCTTCAACGTCTCTGCCTTTGTTAATCTGCATCTACTTTTGGATGGCCGAATAGATGAACCAGAATTGAAGGAATATTCGGTACTCCCTTCTTCTCAACGTTTCGTGTTCTTTGTCTCTGTCTACAGCGCCTTCACGTCTCCCTCTCGGCCTCTCACTCTCTCTTTTCTCTCATACTCTTATCTCAGCTACCAAACTCTCATTCTCTCTCTTTGCGTTTTCCATCACTTCTGCATTTTCTGTTTCTAATTGATGGAAAGTGGAAGGCATATGGCGAGAATGTGGTTATAACCGTGTGCAAGAGTGAGGGAGGTTGTGAGGTGTCCGAAACTTGAGAGGGATCTGTGTGAGGTGTTCGGCTTAGAGAAGAGAACGAGTGTGCTGTCAACTTGCATGAAGATATGGTGTTTGCTGCTCAAAGTGCAGTGTATGAAGGGAAATAGAAAAATGAGAAGTGGTGAGATTCTGTATAGGTTGCAGAATAAATTAATTAAAGGATAGTGGGGCAGGTGTGATTCTTCTATGCACTAGCTAAATAGGTTCTGTGGGTCGTAGAGAAAAAGATAATGGAAGAGTGGTTATGTGTCTACATAGGCTGCAGGATAGATCAATTAATAATAAAATAATGATAATGGAGTATGGGTAAGCTTGTGCTATTTCTTCTTATGCGTTGAATATTCAAGAGAGGAACTTGTACTTCATTAAAGAAAAGCAACAGTACATGTGTGCTCAAATAGCGGGATGTTACAGAATTCTTCAAGAACATCACTGAAACGAAAAGCCATAGCTTCTCCTCTTAATGAATCAGCCAAGAAGCTCTTGAGAAATTTCAAGGCAGCTGATAAAGAAAAACTCAAGAGAGGGACAAAGTGAGCATCTATTTTCTTCTACTGATTGTCGCTTGATTTTAAGGTTTTTTCATATTATTAATTTTGTGTTCTTTTCATGTATTTTTGAGGAGGAGAAAACGACACCAAGTTCTTTATTCGTGGTACAAGATGTTTTATCCAATGGGCAAGCATTTTTGGAGATTTCTATACTATTAGCTCTCAATGTTACATAATTGCTGCCCTATTTTAGTAAATTAATTAAAGAAAGGATTTTTTTTTTTTTTTTTTTGGGAATCAAGATGATTTGTTTCAATTTCATTGTGCATGGAAATTCACGCCTATGACGAAAAGAGTAGTACTATATTTAGTCAATTTTATCTCATGTTTCACTTCTCAATGTCATCTATTATAGAAATTAAACTTGGTAGAATTGCTAAAATTGTCGTCATTTTGTTCAAACGTACCCTTACAGAACCATATATATAATTATTAAAGTAAATAATTATATTGTTCTAAATGTTATCATGTCAAAGAATGACACTGCAATGGTTTTAAGAGCTGAGGGGCTATGTTGCTCCAATGAATTAGTTTATATAACCAGTACTACTTAATTATGATGAAAATGAATGTTTATTGCCCAATCGCTTTTGGTACAATTCGGTAGTAACAATTTCTACTCGATATGCACTTGTGGTCAAGTGGCTGAGATTTTGATTAATCGTTTTCTTGCATATAATAGAGCTGTATATAATCAAGGCAGATAGTTATGTTCAAAATTTAAAGCTTAACGGCAGTATTACGTACAAAGTTAAGAATTTAAAGAAATAACAAGTTTCCGTTGGCAAAAGAAGAAGAAACAATAAGTTCCATTAAGATATACCATTTTATCGTCATAAAAATATCACCAATTCAATTTTTATATAAATATATAATAAAGCATAAAAAACAAAAAACAATCTACTCATAAAATTGTAATTAAAATCCTTTTTCAATTAACTTACAGTTGGCTATATCAATTGACTAATTGTAATGTATTATTTACGTACCTAGCTAATAGTACAAAAATCTCCAAAGATGCTTACCCATTGAAACAAAAAAAAAAAAAAAAACACACACACACACACACACACACACACATTTCTCTTATACCACCGGGGAAGAAAAACTTGGTGTCATTTTCTACTCCGACAATATATGAAAGGTTGGCAAAAAAAAATAACAATAAACAAAAATCTTGAAACGATAATTAGTAGGAAGTAGATGTTCACCTTATATATTATCCCTTATTTGGTGTTATTGAGTTTCCCTTTATCAACAGCCTTGAAATTTCTCAAGAGCTTCTTCGTTGGCTGATTCATTGGGAGAAGCTATTGCTTTTCGTTTCTGTGATGTTATCCAAGCAATCAAGCAAAGTAGACTTGAACTGGACTTTCTCATGCATGTTCGTTGGCTGAATTGTCTTCATAACTCATAGTAAAATACGGATACAATTATTCCTTAAAATTCTTGAGTTTATCAAATAAAAACTTACATATGACGTTGCTTTTCACTTTCAGGATCATCACTTGTTATCCATGGCATTATTTTAATAAAGGGATCTATATGATAAAGTAGAGATAGAAGAATTCTTTTTGTTCTGAATCATGTGGATGAGAATGAATGATTGCACCGTATTTTGATAAGCTATTTCATGGTATATTTGGGGATTTTGTCACTATTTTTGGACTTAAATTTCATTAATTATGATTAATTGTGATTAAAGTTATTTGCATGAAATTAAGGTTAAAGAGGGATTAAAAATATCATATATTTCAATATTTACCTTAATTGATTGATTTTTTTTTTTGAAAAAAAAGTATTACATTTTTTGTTTATTTTCTTTTCGTATCATTTTAGAGAAAATTACAGGGGGAAAAAAATCTAAAACGTCTGTCAACTGCTGAATTAATGTTGCTGAGAGAAAGAGAAAATTACATGAAAGGGCCCATAACTTCTAAAATTGCAAAAAAAAAAAAACCCAAAATTCAAAAACAAGTTTTCTAACCTCTGAAATCTGATTTTAGGGTTCTTGGTTGGGGGAAGAAAGGGGGAGCCAACACTTTGAGCACCCCCTTCACCATAAGACGTCAAATTTGAGGGTTAAGGTGGAGAGTTTTGATGAGAGGAAAGGAGACGGATAATGCTACGACCGTCAATGATTTCATTCCTCAGTACCATCTATAGAAAGAGCAGAGTGAGCAGAGGAAAATGACAAAGTAATGAATGAGGGAGAATTCACAGTACATCTACTGTGCTATATCCGTGTGTATATAATGTCCAGAGTGTAAATTTCTAGAGTACATAGAGAACCGTATTTAACCAATTCAGTTTACATTGAACCTAACGGAATTGGTTATATTAGTCTAACTACAACAGAATTAGTTAGGCTTAGTCTATCTGTTACAACTGAGTAAATGACTAAATATTCTAACATCTTTTGTCAAACTAAGGTACATCCACAACACCTAAATGTTTCTTAAATATGGAAAAGCACCGACGAGTAATGGGTTTGGTAAAGTCATATGCAATTTGACATGAACAAGGAATATGACACACGAATATCTCGACGAATAGCATGTTCTCAAACAAAATGCAAGTTTAACTCAAGATGTTTAGTTTGAGCATGAAGGATAGGATTATCAGTCATTTAAACAACACTTTGATTGTCTCAAAATACCCTTGGAACCTGAACAAGGAAAATATTCAGCTCACGTAAGAGGAACTGAACCCATAAGACTTCACTAACAAAAGAGGCCATGCTACGCTATTCAGCCTCAATGCTGGAAAGAGACACAAAAACCTGCTTTTTAGAGGACTGTAAGATAAGATTAGGTCCAAAATAAACACAATTACCTGTAACACTTCGTCGAACATCATGATCAATAGCCCAATCAACATTACATAATGCAACAAGAGAGGGACTCAAGGAAGGTTTTAAAATTAGACCTTGTGAAATAGAGCCAGCAAGATAACACATAATACGTTTAACAACTTTCTAATGTTCTAGGTATTGTTCTTTCATAAATTGGCAGACCTTGCTAACAATAAAGCTGATCTTAAGATGAGTGATGGTGGCATAATGAAGAGAGAAACATAACCTAGCAATTGAGTTCCTGTCTTGACCAGAACAGTGCTAGAAGACATGGGAATGGAATCTGGACGAGCATTAGTAAAACCAGCTTTGGCTAACACACCACAAATATACTTGGCCTGAGAAAGAAACAGAGATCCATCCTTAAGCCTTTTGACTTTAATTCCTAGAAAATCGTACAAGGGGCCAAGATCTTTGAGAGAAAATTTATCATGTAAGGCAGAAATGAGGGTAGAAATAGCATGAGCAGAAGTGCCTATTAATATGATATCATCAACATGTACTAACACATAAGTAACCTCAAAATAGGTCTTTCGAATGAATAGAGATTGATCACACTTGCTATTAGAAAAACCAAACTGATTTAAAGTAGTACCAACGCACTCAAACCAAGAACGAAGAGCCTGTTTTAAGCCATACAAAGCCTTGTCAAGCTTACAAACTAAAGATTTATCATGAGACTCAAAGCCTGGACAAGGCGAGTAATGGAAATTCACTCTCATTAAAGATGACATCACGAGCTATATAAGTATGCCCACAAGGATCCCAACACCTATAGCCTTTATGAATAGGACTGTAGCTAATAAAAACATATTGAACAGACCGATACGCCAGTTTTGTTATGATATGGACGTGTATGAGGAAAACATAAGCAGCCAAATATACGTAAATGATGAAAGCTAGGTGCACGACCAAATATCCTTGGAAAAGGAGAAATTAATAAGATACACAACAATGGGAAAAGCCTCTGGCCAAAGTGTAAATGGTAAAACAACATTAGCAACAAGAGTGAGACCAACTTCAGTGATAGAGGGATGTTTGCACATAGCTACACCATTCTACTCATGAATATAGGGACAACTAAGGCGAGAAGAATACTGTGCTCATGTATATTTACCAATTTTCAAAAATTCTGAACCAGAATCAAAACAATAAGGATAGATGCACCAAGCAGCAACTCAACCATAGTCTTAAAGTGCGAAAAGTGGAGTATGCCTCAGACTTAGAATGAAGTGGATAGAATAACACATATCGACTGAAAGCATCAGTAAATTGTATATAGAACTTATAACCAGCAAGAGACGTGCGTGGTGTAACCTCCCAAATATCAATCTGAATTACTTGTAATGGCTTTTTATATTGGGTAAGGGAATGAGGAAGGGTTGTTTGTGAGATTTAGCAAGACAACATGAATTGCAAAAAAAAAAAAATCAAAAGAAGAAACTTATTATTGGAAACATTACACAACTTCATTATTTGAGAAACAACAAGAGAAAATGGATGACCTAGCCTGTTGTACCAAATCCTAAAAGAGGAAACAACAGAGGAATTAACAAAAGAACAACTAGTACAATGAATTTGAAATATAGACTCTGAGGAAGACAATTGTAGAGGACTTGAAGTTGTGAGAAAATCAGCTGGAGATGACTTGACGTATGGAAGAGACCGAAGTTGATGAAGAATTTGTCAAAGAGGATACAGACTAGTTTTGGTATAGCCACGAAAGAGTTCTTTACGAGTTTGTAGATCCTTGATAACATAGACATTAGAAAAGAAAGTAATAAGAATGTTATTATCAAGACACAAACGATAGATACTCAACAAATTCTTAGATATAGATTGAACATGTAGGACATCAATTAAACGAAGAGTAAATGCAGCATAAACATGAATAGAATAATTGCCATAACAACTAATTGATAAACTAAAGCCATCACCAACAGAAATGGAGCTATGTTTAATTCTACCGATTTATTAGAGATATTTCGATCATCATGAGTCACGTTACTCGAGGTACCCAAATCTAAGTACCAATTAGGATCCATTACGATTCAATGGAAACAACATTCGCACTCGAGACTTATGACCACCATTGTTGTTCGAAACAGTAGAAGATTGAAAATCATCATCATAACGATACCAACATGACCAAGCTTCGTGGCCAACCTTCCTACAAATCTGACATGGACTAGCAGATCGATTAGACGAATCGAAGAAAAAGAAGAACGAGACATACCATTAGAATTCCCACGAGGTCGATTCCGGCTACCATGACGACCTCCACATCATCTATGAGAGACGCCACAACCAAAACCATGAGCATGAACAATATTGGCGGTGATTTTAGGCACTCGGTGATGCCGCTCAAGACGAGTTTCGAGAAAGAGGCAAAGCTTCAATCTCATCATCAAAGTATGGTTCCTTTTAGGAGGTTACGGACGTGATGAAAGGATGAAAAACTTCAAGTAATCCTTTAAGAATTCAATCAACATAATCGATTCAAAGATCAAATCACTAGTGCAAAAAAGGGCTTTAAGACCGCCTCATTTAGACCAGGACATTCGTCGCCACGGTCTTAAAGGTATGACCGTGGCGTTTTGTAAATATCAAGAACTTCTTGGACCCGATTCTTTATTAATGGGTCTTAAATATAATATTCGAGACCGCTTAAAAAACCAACCGGTCTTAAAAATGTAATAAAAAATTCAATTATTTTATAGAGAAATCTTGTATAGCCCGAACTTATATTTTCTGCGGACCAAAATAATCAGAAAAATTTAAATATAAAAGTTAAAACTTTTAAGACCGGACATATATAAAAACGGTCTTAAATGTTATACTTTTAAGACCAGACTTAAAGTATGGTTGGTACAAACTATTGAAAAAAATTAATCAAAATTTTTATTACTTTTAAGACCGGCTTTTAATAATGGACGGTCCTAAATTGTAACCTTTAAGACCGGCCTTTTAGTTCATCCGGTATGGAAACTAAAGTGCCAAATATTCACGCGACGTTGCCTTAAGAGTTAGGACTGATACGTTGCTCTCTCTGAACTCTGAAACCCCTGTTCTTGTTGTGAAACCCCTCTTCCTGTTGCATTACTTCTCTTCCTCGCCCACCACTACCATCCTCTGTTACCCTCTCACTTTCTTAGGCGTTCCTCTTTCGCACCACCACTCTCAGCCTCTCTTCCTTTCTAGAAAATGAACGGAGAAAACGGTTCTTCTGCTATTCCTTCAACGCCGCCATCTTGGTGCGGCGGTGTGAGTCGAACGAACCCTCTTCATCTCACAATGAGCCTCGTAACCGCCCTGCACGCCGTGGTAGAAGTGGCACACGAATGAAAGACGTAACCGTAAGTCTGGCCTCTGGGTCAAAGCTCGAGATTCAGTTTGATGAAAAGTTGGCTCCTTTCGGTCCTAATAAACAAAAATATAATAGTTTTGTCGGCTATCTAGCACGCAGCAAGGCTAGCATATTGACAGATGAGTGGAAAAATGTCGACCGTGTCACAGTAAAGGATCCTATTTGGGACACTATCAAGCTCACATACAATGTCCCTGACTCCCAGAAGTTGAAAGACAAGACATTGTCTTATTGTCGATCGGTGGAGGAAGTTTAAGACCTTTCTAGCTAACACATATATTTTTGCCGATGTCAGGCCTGACCATAATGCTTGGGACAAGTACTCATTTATTGATGAACAAACTTGGCAACAATTTGTTCAGATGCGGACCACTCCTGAAGCTTTGGTGAGTTTATATTTAGTTTTGTTTGCCCTCTTTTGTTTGCTTATTAACTTATGCGGATATGTGAATGTTATTGTACGTGTTATTGTATGTAATAGAAGTATATATTTCCATCCTTTGTCCTGCATAAGAGGAGCATGTCTTAGTTGTATGCAAGTCTGATATGTAAACCGTGCAAAGGTAAAATACCAAGTAGGTAATTAGGGAAATAATAATGGCATAAGAGTCAAACCATTATTATAGTCTTAGCTAGTTCTTTTGTAGTAGGTAGTGGTTAGACATTGCTATTAGTTAGTTAGTATGTGAACTGTATAAAGGTTTCGGTGCAGTTCTGCAACTCCCTTTACTCTGGTTCTCCCAATTTCTTCTTCAATTCTACATCTTCCTTAAATGAAATGTTGAAACTTGATGAAGTGAATTTGACTAGTGTTTGAGGTTCATATCAAGCGGAAGTTCTCTAATTTCGTTAGTGAGATGGTGGAATTCATAATTAATAGTTGTTTTCAATTCGATTCACGAAAAGAAGGGAACAAGCACGGGAGATAGGGAGAAAGAATGATTGCCCGCATAGGGCTTCTCGCGCGAGATACGAAAAGGCTGAAAAAGAATTGATGGCGGCCAAGCGGAAGAGATTGGAAGATGAAGCAGAAGTAGAATCCAATCCTTCTGCGATACATGATCTGCCATCTCCAATACGTCGTGATGAGTTATGGTTGTATATTCGGCAAAAGCCAATCGGTGCCTACACGAGTGAACAGACTCGTCTAGTTGCTGAAAGAATTGTAAGTATCATTATTGTTAATTTTTAGTTACTAAACATGTTTCATTACTGAGCTTCTCATTATCTGTATCTTACAGGAAGATCTAAAGAAGAAAGAAGCGGGGGGATATTTTGCGTTGGACGGGAGGAATGATGTTCTGACCGTTGCGACCGGAAAACCGGATCACGCGGGGCGTGTAAGGGGGATTGGAGGAAGGGTAGGCCTGAAGGAATACTTTGGTAGCGCCAAACGCCAGAAACAAAGTATGGTTACCCGGGAGGAGATGGAACAGACGGTGGAACAGAAGGTGGCACAGACGGTGGCGAAATTGAATGAGCAAGCAGCGGCTAAAGAAGCTTCATTGACTGCCTATTTTCAATCCCAGCTGAGGTAGATGAAGGAGAAAATGAATCAAATGAAGGTGCTTGTGAGCTCTCGTGCAGAGACCAGTGTTCCCTTGCCCCTCTCACCTACAGCTATGCAGCAGAGCACTAGAGGGAGCTGCATTGTTGGACAGTCACAGCAACCTGGTGACCTTTATGTGGAGGATCCTGAACATCATGATAGACGATTGGTTGCAAAAAGGACTGTCCACAACTTGGGATCAACTGTACACCACCAACAAATTGCTGATGATGAAGTCAGAGTGTCAGTTGAAGAGGTCATCATTGATGCACATGTCCCTCTCCCAACTGATCAGGTGAAGGTTGTGAGTGATGTCATTGGAACCTTCATCTCGTGGCCAGTGAAGCTTGTCATTGTTTCTACTCCTCCTGAAGCTCCAGCCCCTCCTGAATTGGTTGGCACGGCTGAGTTGAGTGCCAAGGACAAGCTTGTCCTTATGGTATCCAATAAACAAGTTGCACTTAATCAGTGGCCTGTCAATACAGAAGTAGGTCTTAAAAACAAGCACCCGGTTTTGGTTGACCAAGATGATATAATTTCCCTGCTGTTTGAAAAATAGGAGCTTACTGATTCAATGATAAAGTAAGTATCTTCTTCTATGAGTACATAACATAAATGTGAGACACTTACATACGTATATACTAATTCCCTGACATCATTATTGTAGGTTAATGCATCGTGAATTGGAACAATCGGGGCGAAGCCAAGATATTGGATTCTTATGCCCACAGTACATAAGTCAACCACCCTTAGCTGAGAGACAATCATACATAACAACAAGGTTTTCCAAGAATAGGAGCAAGTGGTACTTGGCACCAAACTACAATAGGTACATATCATAATTCTTTTCTGCAATTCCCTTAATTTCGCTACATATTATCGAGTACTTTTCGGTGTGAATTTTCGGTCACCATTGGCAATTGGTCCCGATTTGCCCGAATGAGAATAAAGTGGTCTTTTTATGCTCCCTTCACTACGATCCACTGCCTACATTGAAGCAGATGGTGAACAAGTAAGCATATGTCATTTTGATTGTCTAGTCTGAAATCTCTGTTGTAAATTTTTTGACACTATTATTGAGTAAATTCGTGATTTTGACAATAGGCCCTTAAAATCATTCCAAGAAAAGGTCAAGAACAGGGCTAAAGTCAAAGAGCCTACATGGAGCAAACCAAAGGTTAGTACATATTTGGACACTGGCACACTGGCTTGTGAACTTGGTCAGTAGCAATATATGCTCTTATATATATTTCTTGTTTGCTTTTAGACCCGTCGCCAACCGAAAGAGTCCAACTTATGTGGACATTATGTCTTGACACACATGTATAATATTGTCATGCAACCAGTGACTAACATCCAAGAAAAGATAAATGTATTACATAACTTTGCTCGTGCGTCGACCCCTTTGATATGCAAGGAAGGACCACTAATATATTTCTGCCTTTGATGCTACAGACGTTTAACTGTTCTGACCCCTTTCCTGATGGTGATATTGAGCGCACACGCAATGTATTATGTGAATATCTGTATGATCTGATTATCTCAGAAAATCGGAAAAATAGTTGATTTGTGTAATTCATTGTAAACATATGTTATGTATCTACAATCATCTTCGGTCTGTATAATGAACAATTGTCCAATTTGTGATAGTATACAATAATAATTTTGCACTTCTTTTCAAACAATTTCCTTGTATCCATTAGTGGTTTCTGAATGTATTGTTGGATGGTGGATAAACAACTTCATTGCTTAATTTACAAATGCGAGAAGTTTAGGACCGTAGATTTAACAAATAGCCGGTCCTAAAAGACTTCGTTTATTATTGCCGATGGAAGTCTTCTTTCGTTTCTCAATGGTGAAGTAAGACTAAGATCATGAGCTTATTATCCTAGGTCGGAACAAGTTGATAGGATACCCCCTTTTTTCGCCCCCATGTCGCCGCGAAAATATGCCAGTCTTTTAATACCGTAGTTTTTATAAATAGCCGGTCCTAAAAGTCTGGCATCTTATAAAAAAATATGCCAGTGTTTTAGGACCGTAGGTTTACTAAATAGCTAGTCCTAAAAAGTCTTCGTATATTGATAAAAAATTGCCATTGTTTTAGTACTAAATAGTCGGTCCTAAAAGTCTTCATATATTATTTGGCGGAAAATGTGTTAGTATTGTAGGACCGTAGTTTTACTAAATAGCCGATCCTAAAAGTCTTCGTATATTGATAAAAAGTTTCCAGTGTTTTAGTACTAAATAGCCGGTCCTAAAAGTCTTCGTATATTATTTGGCGGAAAATGTGTTAGTATTTTAGGACCGTAGTTTTACTAAATAGCCGCTCCTAAACGTCTTCGTTTATTATTGAAAAATTTGCTAGCGTTTTAGGACCGCAGGTTTACTAAATAGCCGGTCCTAAAAGTCTTTGGAAAATATGCCAGTCTTTTAGGACCGTATGTTTTATAAATAGCCGGTCCTAAAAGTCTTTCATTGGAAAATTTTATATTTTTAATCGCATCAAAACATTAAATTAAATATTTTTACCGACAATAACAATCCTTATGGTCTTTGCATTTAATCTTCAGAAAGGGTTTCTTGCATGCAGGCTTGAACTTGGAAGCTTTTTTCTGCATATCCTTGAAAAACTTATGTTGTTCAAAGATTCATATTTCATAATTGCCTTTCTGTCTTTTTTTTTCTTTTTTTATTTTGGTGTTTTGAGTCTGCCATTTTCCATATTGTATAATTGACTTTCTTATTTCTTTCCAGGTTCAGATAATGCATAATAAACTAAATAAATAAAACTCCCACGAGAATAAAATATGGAAATATTTTATATATTAATTTTTTTCGCGCCCCTATAGGGCGCGGCTTTACAACAACAACAAAAAGAAAAAAAAAACTATAAAACAACTAATCCTCCCCGATGTCGGAGATGTAGGAGGCGTTGGAGGAGGTAGGATCGTACTCGACGTCATTGGTGTCGAGTACCATGTTCAGCTTCTGGTTTAAGGTATGAACAAGCTGAAAAAATTTGCCCAGTCTTCGGTCGATGTGATCGACGCGGGCCTCAATGTTCTGCACCAACTGCTTGACAGTCGGATTTGGAGGCAATGGCGGAGGGGGCGGAGGTTGAAGAGGAGGAGGAGGAAAAGGAGGACCTGGTGGAGCAGCCATTACAGTGGGGACTAGGCGGTGGAAGAGGCCGTGTAGAAGTGATGGAGAAGAATGTGAAGAAACTAAAGTAACAACGGGTTTAAATAGAGAACCTATCCTGAAGAATATGAAACGCTGGTAACTTTTTATGAGGAGATGCATAGTTCCTCAGACTACGAGGAGATGCATGGTTGGGTAGTTTACCTTGAAGCCGAAGAGACTCTGGATCATGTGAACGGAGTGTACGGATACGACTCTGCTATCTGAGTAATTTTGAAGTGACTAAACATTTAATACCGGATTTTGTAAAAGATCCGTTCTTAAAAGTAATATTTTTTAAGGAAAAATTCTTACTTTACAAAAATAAATAATCATAAAAAAATAATTGACTTTTAGGACCGGATATAAGATAAATGGCCGGTATTAAAAGTAATTGAATTGTATGGAAAAATAAATAGTGGACATGTAGGACCGGATTAATCTAAAAATATGGTCTTAAAAGTAATTTAATTGAAAAAATAAATAATATACTTTTCGGTTAACACATATAATAAAAAGAGTGTATCAATTGCGTATCCCTCTCTCTATCCTCATTAACTCCAGTTATGTATGGAAGCAGTAAGAACTAAGCTTGTGCATTTTTTATATTCATATTCTCCAGTTTTATTTATTTTAATAAAACTTCGGTCTTAAAATTAAATCAATAGTAAATGTTAGGACCGAAGTATTCTTATTTTCCGGTCTTAAAAATGTATTAATAAAATTATATCATTAGGACCGGACGCTTTATTAATAACCGGTCTTAATAAAATCCAAAATATAAATGAGATCTCTGTCGCGGGGAAAATTAAATTTCCCTCTCAGAACTTCTCTTGTCGCGCCGAGAGTGATTACTCAGGTTCTGTCTCCACATTTTGTGTGTCGCGTCGTCGCTGCTTCGCGTTGCTCTCTCGACAATCACTTTCTGGTTCCTTAGCTAAACGTCTATTGACCAAGCTGTATGAGGTGTTTCTGTTATATAACTTTATTATTTTCCTGCTTATGGTTCTGGGTTTTTCATGTGTTGAACGAAATCGATGAAATGTTCTTGTGGGTTTCTCTGTTTTAATGAATATTGTATATTGAAGATTATATTTGCACTTTAGACCTACCGAACTGACCAACTAGTGTTTTTAGGTTACTCTTGTTGTCTGCAACATCAACGTTCGTGGCCGGAGAAGAAAGACACAGCAAACCCATTTGAATTTATATGCTACAGGTGAGTCCACAAGACCTTCATGCGATGCATTTAATTTTCCCGTCATGCATTTATTTTGCTTCTTTGATTCACTGTGATACATTTATGACCAAAAGTGATGCTTCGTTATGCATTTAATGGGCAAGTTTCTCCGTAAAGAAAAAAAAAGACATAACCGACATTTGAGCATATCAAGGCATTTGGATTATGTATGTCTTATTTTATATGCAAGTTTCAATTTTTTCGGATTATGTATGTTAAATCTTTCCGCATATATATAGGAATTCTTCTATGGATCACAGTTGGATAAATGCTTTACGGACGAGTGTTGAATATCAGAATGGGGTGCGGGAATTTATAGAATTTGCTAAACAAAATGCCCATGATGATAGTGGGAAGTTTTATTGCCCTTGTGTAGAATGTTTGAATGAGAGGCGACTAAGTCTTGAACTTATACACACACATTCAATGGTAGAAGTTTTGGAGATGAACCTTTTATTATGGCAGACCAGGCAAAACAAGTGTTCTATATCACCGATCAGGAAAATAAAATGTGGTCTGTAGCTCTCCAAGGAAAAAGGGTCATTGATATTGATGATGAAATTCATTCAAATTACGGTCTTCCTGAACGAAGAAGATGAAGTGGATAATGAACCCGGAATAAGAAATGATCATCAAGAAGGGATATGGGAGGATATCCCTTTATAAAATAATCAATTCATATGGTAATATTCATATGCAGAATTCTTTGAAAACTTTAAGGTTTTAACTATATTCCTTCCATGTTCTTAAATAATAATGTCACTGACTGTGAAGCTTTTGTTCTTGTGTTATTTTTTGGCAGGATTCGATATATATTAAAGGGGATATCATGTTACGTTGTTGGGTAGGATCAGATGAAGGCATGGTGCGGTATATGTAACTCATATATCATTGTAGCTAGTTATCTTATTACATGTATATTATTCATTACGGTGTTGTACTAAATTAACAGGCCACATAACTCATGGTGATATTTGTATTCTATTCCCAATTCAATTTATTCATAATGGCTTGTTCATAGCTTGTAGCTTAAAGTATCGACTTTTTTGTGTTGGATTGGGTATTTTGTGTATATGGATTGGGTATGGATGTGTGTAAATATAGATATATATATATATGATCATGAAGAACGAACAGGGAAATATTCTGGAAAATTTGGATAGGAAATAATAGCGTAGGTCTTAAAAGTTCCAATTTTAAGACCGGATGAATTTATATGTCTCGGGTCTTAAAAATTGGTCCTTTAAGACCATTGTTTATTAAGACCGGTCTAAAAAGTTCAACTTTTAAGACCGGCTTTATTTAAACCAGTCTTAAATTTAATTAATTTTAGAACCGGATTTGTTAGTCGTCTGGTCTTAGAAGTCGGTATTTTTTAGACCGGAGTTTCTTTATCCGGTCTTAAAAATTTCGATATATTTAGACCGGTCTATGGTTTTGTCCGGTCTTAAAAGTTGATTTTTAGGACAGAACAAAATACATATCAGGTCTATATAGTATGACTTTTAAGACCTAACTTTTAAAATGTCCGGTCTAAAAAAGTTTCTTTTAGACCGGTTGGAGTCCGGTCTTAAAAGTTACGGACTTATAATACCGGCTGGAACAAGACCGGTCGCGGGTTCGGTCTTACGATGCCTCTTTTGTCCGGTCTTAAAGCCCTTTTTTGCACTAGTGAATGTCCACTTTCATTAACAATGCCTTTCTATTTTGCTTTTAGGCACAAGTTCAGTAGGAACAAGTTCCACTTGCTTAAGCTTTTAGGCATCCATGACCGACTTGTTTTTGTCATAAGTGATTGTTTTAAGAGTATTGGTGCTATTATTCATGTGATTGAGGGCTCGTTTGGGATAGCAGTTGAAGAAGTGGCTTTTGTTTCTGATAGACTTTTCTTGATGTGATTTGTGTTTGGGATAGCGGTGGTAGAAGTGGTTTTTGTTTCTGATGGGCACTTGTTTGGCATAGCTTTTGAAAAGATGGATGAGATGGATAATGACTAAAAAGGCATGAATCAAATTCACACACACACATATAAAATATGATAATTTTGGATAAAAAATTAAAAATAAATATACATTTGCTAAATAAAATAATAAAATTACCATTAAAAAAATCACAACACAATGAAGTGCTTAAATAATAAAATTACCATTAAAGAAATATATCGCACAATTTTGAAAATATGCAAAATATAGACGTAGAATAAAAATCATTCCATTATTTTATTCATTAACGTAAATATGCAAATAATAATAATAATAATAATAAACAAATACTATATTTTACTTGAAGGTAATATATTTCTGCAATCTCAACTAATCCTAGATTCATCAGAATAAAAATAGGCAAAAAAAAGAAAATCGAAAATGATATATTTCATTATTTTGCTTGAATGTCATATATATTTCATCAGATTCATCAAATATAATGGAGAGGAGAGTATCGCGTGAAAAGGATAGAAGCAGGACTTTTTTTGGGGGAGGGGCGCAACGGTCCAAAGAGGCTTTTGGTGATGGGATGAGAAGCTAGCAGATTTGGCTTCAACAAAAAAACAACTTCAAGGTGTAAAGCCTATCAAATAATTAAGTGATCCAAACACCCATTTTCGTCTTGATGGTCTTTTTTCCCATCTTATGGGATAATAAGTCCATCAGATGGGATCCCAAACAGGCCTTGAATTGTGTGATTGCTCATATTGAACTTTTGCCTCTTGAATCTTGTTATTGAGTACTAAAAATTCTGCTTTTTCTTTGATGCTTCACTCTGCAATTGAGTGTCTTAAGTGGTAAGAATGATTTGAGTCACTTGAGTAGAAGAATGTATTACCACTAAGTTGGCTCATTGATTTTAGCATTGCCACACTGTTGGATGTTGTGATTTTGCACTCTTAAACTGTCATAGGGAATTTATGAGCCCCTCATGAATTTAGACTAACTGAATAATTCAACCCACTGTTCCTATTGCATGTCAGAAGTTTCTTTGAAAATTCGAAGCTTACGTTTTGGATTGCATTGTTTCTAATATGTCCCTACCACAAACAAAAGATATTTGGGGCCAAAATTTTAGATACTGCGACAGTAGCTGATTTGATCTCATCTTGCTCTGAATATTATTTTAAATTGAGTTGGCACCTGAAAAAAAAAAAAAACTTAATTGGAGTTGTGAACTCTGCTTTCTGAATTGAGCTTAAATTTTGTTGATTTATTTGCTGCTTCATTGGGTTAATTGTTGTCATTTGAGCTTCAAATCTCTTTAAAACATAAACCAACAAGAACAAATGAACACTCATCCAAAAAATTTCACAAATATATATAAATTACAAAATTAAATCAAAGATATCACAATAAATATAATAAGTAAATGAAAAATTAATAAATTCCCCTTTATAACCGATTAAAGTTCTTACCACCTTCTTCACCACCTGCAATAAGAAGCAAGTAATTAGCTAAGCATATCCATTGGAGAACCCAGTCGGAGTTGCAAAATTGGAACGGCCATAGAAATTAGCTCGCCAGAAAATCACAAAATCTCGCCGGAATCACCGGAAATAATGGAATCTGGAGGAATCAACTGCTGTAGTGTGATCTGGTTCTCCACTTTTTGTACCTCCCTTTCCCTCGTTCGACCCTAATATCCAAAGTTTTGTCCTCCTCATTCCCCAAAGTCGCGGCAATGTGTGTCTGTCTTTTCTGAGCGAGAGAAGAGAAAGAAGGCGAAGGTGAAGAAGGCAAGGTAGTCTAGTCCGTTCTCAACTCTGGAAGTCGCGGTGAGGAAAGAAGAAGCGGGTGAAGGCGGAGAAGAAGAGGTGGTCAGATGCTCTGGTTCTCTAATCCACAGCTCCGCCACGCCTCAAGCTCTCTTGTTTGTGTTCTCAGTCGCGTCTTCCACAGTGAGGGTGAAGAGAGGTCACCAGCGGTGATGGTGGTGAGGGAGAATGCCGCCGGTGACTATAAAGAATGGAGATATCTCTGGTTCAAGTGCTTTTCACTGAGCTTCTTAGATTTCAGTCTCCAAGTCTGTGAGGCACTATGGTAGAGGGTGAGGAAACTCGCCAGCGACAGTGAAGGTGGAAGGATTCGCCGGCGAGGAAGAGAGACGAAAGTGGAAGGATATCTAAGACGCCGTTTTTGGTCTGTCGCGGCGCTATCTCTGTGCTTGCTCTATCGTCTCTCTATAGCCCAAAATGTAACATCCCATTTTCAAAAGCAATATTTTTTTTATATATCGTCAGAGTAGAGCATCAGAGCGTAAGAGTAACTGATACATATATTCAAAATGCCGTAAGTCCGGCTGATTACAGAAGCGGTACAGTGACCGAGAGTTTTCAAAGTAAATAATAATAGAAGAAAGTCTTCAGCCGGGCCTCTGTGCGGCCTGCTCGCCTTTCTCCTCGATCCTTGGTTCTCCCGAACCGACGCTATGTTAAGAGCCGAGGTCCAACGCGCCGGACCCCGTGTAACGGTTAACCTCATGCTTAAATATGACAATATATACATGATGAGATATTCATGACAACAACAATCAATACAACAGTCCACAACAGATGTATGATTAGAAATACATAACCACGTATGTAAGATAATAACCACGTATGTAACATAACCACGTATGATACAGCAATAATAACCTCGTATGTAACATAACCACATATGTAACATAGCAACAGATGTAACATAACCACGTATGCTACCACAATAGTGAGAACACAACAATCACATATATCCATACAATAATCATTAGAGTTAGTGTTACAGTACGCGAACGTACCTTCGTTGACGGTAAGATGATGACGTTTTACTTAAAAACGGTAATTTTTACGGTGCAACAATGGCGGTACAACAAATACAGACAATGATACGATGACAATGATGTGATTATCTCAGATATCCTATAAGGATAATATCACATTTATAAAGATTTGGCATCATAACAGGCATTTTAGGTACAAATTACCATTTTGCCCCTGACTCCCCTAATCGGCGGAATTTCGCGAGCTTCGCTATTTTAACTCTATCTCTCCGAATTTTGACATATCTCTTCCCCAATAATATTTTCGAAAATAATACCATATTTACCCCTAAATATGATATCTAGACTATCTTGAAAAATTAAAGATAAATCTAGCATTTCTACTATATCTACTGAAAGAACTACCGAAACTAAAGACTAAGGATCGAAGAACTTACCCAGCACTTCGCTACTCCTTCTTGCTCTGACTTCTCTCTAACTTCTCTCTAGAAAGCTCTAGGAATTTTGAAGAATGAAGGAAGGGGTGATGCCCTATTTATAGGAAACCCGGATGGCATTTCGGTAAATAATTTGAACTTCAGTCTTAAGTTTTACTTTAACGAAATTCATTTTTGGTTACTAGACCAATCACTAACACTTTTAAATTTTGAGTATACTTTTTGGATGGTAGTAAAATACCGGGATTTATGGTCTAATTAGACTCTCCTGGTTGCACTAAACTTATTCTTTAGTGTTTACAAAAATAACCTTCACTGGTCGTATTTTTGAGGTTAAATTATGTGGGTTCCAGATAAGTCCTTATATTTTCTCCAGGATTACCACACCTTCATAACTATTCAATTTTGTATAAATTCCCACTTTATTAAGTTTTTACTGTGTACAACTAGATTTCAAATCATTATCCATTTTACCTTCGGATTCCAAATTATTATCCAATTTACCTTTGGATTTCAAACTTTTATACAATTTACATTTGGATTTCAAATTCTTATCAAATATGCTTTTACTTATTTTTTTCTTTTTTTATATTTATTTTAATTAATAATTTCGAATTTCTCCCCTTAATTTAATTATTTACTAATTAATTTACTTATATCTTAATCTAAACAATTAGCCACTAATTACTTAATTAGCCACTTACTAATTGTTGATAATTTTCATAATTAGGATTAATTATTATCTCACAATTATTTTACTTACATTGGTATTTTATATCCCATGTAAAATATTAAAAATCATGGGGCCAAAAAGTGCTTTTAATAATATTATATTTATACTTCTCTATTTTTCAAGGAAATAATCCCAAAAATTCCTAAAATTAGAGACAACATACTCCCTAAGTTTTTGTCAATATTTGTTGCCATATGAGATTTATCATAATATTTTTGCCATTTTCTCGCCTTTATAAAATACATTTTTCATGGATTTTAGCTCTTTTTCTTTTCTAATTTTCATAGTAATTACCTTAGAAAATAAGATAATTATTACTTATTATTTGAAACCACATATTCACCTATATCCAATACGTATTATTTACTAATTTATGATACTTATTATAAATACGATTTTTAGGGTATTACACGAAGAAGAAGAAGCTTGCGTTTTGACCGGGGACTAGAGTTTCAAAATTTTTGAAGGGACTAAATTGAAATTTTTGTTAAAAATAAATGTAACCTTTAAAAATTATGGGTAATTTTTTGTACTTTTATCTGACCTTTTTCTTTATAGATGTGCAACTTCCAAGAACTTCTGGAATTTGTCTGTAATTTTGCTCCAGTTTTCAAAAATATTAATTCTGGTCGCAATTGTCATTTTCCAAATTCTCCAATTTTCTTTCAAAATACCTATAATACAAGATTAAGCATAAGTAACATCAAAAGTCGAAGAAATCATTTACATAAATAATTAAATAATTATAATCATTTTGTCCTTAATTATACTTGATTCAATAATACAAATTTTCTTAACTGCGTAATCATGCAATAATATCCTAGAAAAAATAGTAAAAGCCCAATTTAATTATGAAAAAATATGGTTCATAGACTTATCTACCATATGGTAATGACCCTATATCCTTATACAAGGAAACTCTCATACTACTTTAATTGGTGAAGCACTTAACGATTTGAGTGAACATGAGGTGGATGAGGAAATAATTGTTGAATTCCCCTCAAATGTTTGAAAATGTAATTGCCCAACCCACTGATTCTAGTAGTAGTAATTTGATTTTCTTTTCTTTTTTAAAAAAATCACATAATGTAACGTTTTCCACCAAGGATTTTTTCTAAAAGCCCTAAATTATTCCCAGCCATCAACGAAGATGTAAGCAAACACTGTCCTCATTGTATGGTGCCCCCCATTAGAGATGGAAATAGGTCTCATCCTGCGATGGTGATCCAAAATCTGAGCTTGGGCCTGGACCTGATGTAGGCTTATTTTTTTTAGGCCTAAACCTGAGCCTTCAAAAAGCCTGTGCATCTAAGTTTATATATAATTCATCAAGCTTATTTAAAAGTATATATTATATCTTAAAAGTTTAAGGATTCATTCTCATATAAAATAAAAGAGTTAGTAAAAGAAAGAAAAGATACCTAGTAGCAACAATTGTCTAAGTAAGTAGGAATAAGAAAAATCAATCATCTATTGACTAAGGAGAAACATTTTTTAAAATCAACTAAGCAAGAGACAAGTGACATGTAAAACTAGATTTTACATCTTATTTTTCTTGCATAAAATGAGACAAAGTCCTCTTATTGAGATCATTTTCATTTGCATCACTAAAATAAACAAAATGCAATTAGTATATTACATCAAATGACACAAATTGAGTGAGAGATAGTGAGCTAGCATTGTCATCTCGAGCGATCTAAAAGAAGTAAAGTAGATGTGATCAATTAATGAATAAAAATGTTAACCGCATAGCTAGATAAATGATGAAATGTGAAACTTACGGTCAAGACTAAGTTATTAATTTTATAAATAATTTATAAAATTAATTTAGATTAAATTATATATAATTTTGAATTATAATATATATTTTTTAATAGAAAAACCAAATAGGCTAGTTCTTATAAAAATAGGCCTGACCTATTTACTAAATAGGCTAAGTTAGGCTTAAAGTAAAGTGAGCCGTAAGCCCCTGATAGGGGCATAGCCTATTTACACCCCTACTCCCCATGAGTCCCCAATAGAATGGCAATGCAGAAAATGAAGTACTAAAAATCATGGAATTTTTTATCCATATTTGTATGATTTAAATGAATTGTTATTTGTGTCCAAAGAATATAAGCCTAAATATCTTGGGAATAAAGATAATTCTGTCCTTTTCATTGTTTAAACGGATAAGTACTTATAGTAATGTGATTATTACATAATGCAATCCACTGGTTCCAAAAAAAGAAAAAAAGTAAAGTTGTATTTAGGGCACCAAAACAACTGGCTAATAAAAGATCTCATCCACACGAATTAACATTTGAAACTTCCATTTCTACATCATTGTTCACCAAATTTTCCAGGGCACCAAGTCTTTGTTTAATAGTATTCAAGTTCAAATGTACAAGTATCATTGATCTTAAATATCTTTTAATTGCAGTTTTGCTTTGCCTGATATTGCATGAAACAGAGCCTGTTGGATGCGAAAATCATTTATCCAAATTTTTTGTACTTCTGTTGATCCTGCAGATGATGACAAGGATGGTGATGATTATGAGGATGATGAGGCAACTCCTTAAAATTAGTTGCATTTTGATTAATTGTTTGTTAGATTTGACACTTTTATCTATATAATGTTAAACATATATTATGTGATAATTTGAACTAGTTTTATTTTATGGTTGTTTGTTTTTCCTGGTTTATTGGGCTATTTTTGAATATATTTGGTAGGTTTTGTTCATTTTAGAAGGGACAAAACAGAATATCAAATGTTTTTTTTTTCTCAGGTATTGTTCATTTTGATAGGTTTTGTTCATGACCAAGGATTACAAGTCACCCAATCCTCTTCGGTGGGGTCTCCTTTGCCTGTTTTGGGATACTTTCCACTACCAAAGCCATACTTGTGCTTAGAGTCAAGTGCATTAGTCATTGCTCGTTTCCAACTAGCATAGTTGATTCCTTTCAGTGGGTGGAAAACTAAGAGATCTCCTCGTCTATCTATACTTCCAAGTTGACAGCATTTGGGTTTCTCATAGCTTCCATCTTTCTTAGTCCCTTGACGCTCTAATACCATGATAAAATATAGAGGGGGAAAATTATTCTCTCATTCTAATTGAACTGATATGCTATACAGAGGCATTCTTATAGAAGTCTTCAAACGTACATGCTAGGCTATAAATAATTAAGGACTAAAGAAGATACATTATAGATAATTCTATACATTATCTAGGTTCACACACGTTGGAATATTATTATCTGATAAGAATATCTCAGCCTCAACTGCAGAAATCATATATTAAAGAAGGAAGCTAAATCCATATCTTTTTCAGGAGGGATTCCAACCAGAAAACGGGACATACAGAAAGGGGCCGGGAAGCATCTCATGAGTTAAATTTAACTACGAAAGGAAATTACAAAAATAAAGAGCCAAAATAGACAAACCACCTTTCAAATGAGCTCCACAATAGGTAGAAATTTATTGGCATGGTCCTCGAATCCTAGCTAACACTCCTATGAAATTGAATTGTATTTCTACGGAGAAGAATGGGCCAAACAAAATAAAGATGGAGTTACATGCTGCCCTGTATTAGGCCATAATATGGACACTATTTTTAGAAATCTCAATGAAATTAGCAAATGGCATCAATGGACCCTGAAAAAAATTCATGGAGCGTGCTAAGGGATTGCACTGAACTCCCATGATTTTACCTTTCACAAAATCATTAACAATTAAATCAGATTTTCATTCAAATTTGCTGCCATGTCAGTGGATCAGTATAAAATCTTACAAATTTCACACAAAAACTCAGAGCAAACGAAATAGGTTAAGATATGATTTGGAAGCTCAAAAGTTGCTGCCTCTGTAGACTCTCTACAAGACAGCGATGAAAAATTATTATCTTATTATATTTCTCACATCAAACAAATTTGTTTCCACCCAAATGTTTAATGGGAGTTAGCTAACGCATGCCTTAATTCGTATAGTCATGAATCAAATTTTAATCCATTATCTTATGATTTTTAAATGAGTATGAAACTTTTATATGGTTGAGCTAAGATATAAATCGTGATGTATACTTAATTTCATGAAAACAAAATAAAAAATAAATAAAAACTCATTTGAGCCCCCAAGCAGATTCAAACAGAACGCATAGCAGCACAGTCACTTTTGTCAAAAACCTAGCTTCTACATTAACCTTCCTCAATTCTCATGAATTAAGTGCGCAACAATCAAACTAGAGAAGGGTTAGGAGGAGAAACATACGTAAGTGCAAAATTTCTTTCCTATCTTAATGAGTATATCCAACTAAATTTCTTTTTCCCGAAATTGACTAAGAGCATCTTCAATCTCCTTCCTAAGGATCTCCTCCACGTTTTTCATGCCAAGGGAAGTGAAGGCTCATCCACTAATTGGTTAAAAATTATATGAATAAATTATTCTTTTAGTGTTTTCACACAAACATCCCCTATATTTTGAAAATCTATATAAACTCCCATAAACAAAATATATATATATATATATATATATATATAAAGATATAGAAATATATAATCCTTTCTAATTCAAAGGTGGCCGGGCTTATCATTGTGGGAGCAAAGTAAACCATCAGAATTGGTTAAATTGTAGTAAACATATATAGAGAGATTATAGGAAATCTGAGACTTAAAAGTACTAGTTAGTAACTTTGAACATTAATAATGCGAGGTATACATGTTACTAGAGCACGCACCATGTGCAGACATCATATAGTCTGCTTATCTTCGCTTATTCAATTACTTGAAGTTACCAACATTAATACATCGAAAGATGTAATAAGCTTCTGCAATATTATTCATATAGCAGAGTTTCCTTCGCCAGCCTTTTGGAAATAGACCATGTGAGGAGTGTCATTGGTCAACGCCAAACGCGTATTTTGATTCGCATCACTATGTAAGCCAAGGTATCCACAAATCTCGGGAAGGTGCTTGGGACAAAACTTAAGCGTATACCCAGCACCAGATCTCTCAATGATAAACAAACCAGTGAGTATTTCCTTATCAGGGTGGTCTTCAGGACCACCAATCCCCACCAACCATGCTCCTTCTTCCTTCACAAGAATCCACTCCGGTGATTGGGCACAACTTGGGGTTATGGCGAATCTGATTGTCAGCGGAAGGTTTGTCGTGACAATGCCAATTCTTGCTAGCGGGTTAAATTTCAATGCCTCCCCCTTACAGTTTTCAGTGGGTGGTATACAATGTTTACAACAAGGTACTGCGATGACATCAACCGGACAGGTCTTATTGTTGCCGGAGTTGGCAAGGGAAACTCCACCAGGACCTGGCCAAATGAAGCGCACCATGTAGTAGTCGCGACCCGGTAGAAGCGGTTCACCCTCGATGTCAAGCACTACTTCAGCTGTGCTTGAGTTAAGGAGAAGGAAGAAGAATGCAAGCAAGGCCAACTTCATCTCTTTTTCTGTATAGCTGAGACAATTCTTTTTGTTTTGCTAAAGGAGAGCAGAAACAGGTCGAATTTATAGACTTCTAACCTCATCTTCTTGAATGGATATCTTCACACTTGGCCGACCAGAAAATATTTAAAAATTGACACGTGGAAAATGTATGGTTCTTTATACATTGAATTGAATTTATCTAATCAATGTGGCTCTCTGGCAAAATCTGTGGAGTAGTTCTTGTGGGCCCCCTCTGGCTACTTTTTGAATATGAGTTCCCTGCATGTGCTGCCCATTGTAATTAGATGGAGAACATTATATGAGTTCCCTCAGAAGCCCATCAAAGACTGTTGGGGAGAGAGAGATAGAGAGATGCTCGAATCTAAATGAAGTGTTTTTCCCACTTAAAAAAACCACTGTTCACTTTTTTTAAATAAATAAAAAATAGTATTCACCATCTACAGTATTTTTTTTCAGTACTAGTCAGTATCCTGAAGTATAATATCAAGATCCTAAATTTTTTTCAAGATCATGAAGTATTTTTTCAGTACCAGTCAATACCTGAAGTGTTTTTTTAGTAATAGTCAATACCCTAAAGTATTTTTTTCAAGATCCTAAATTTTTTTCCAAGATCATGAAGTATTTTTTCAGTACCAATCAATACCTGAATTTTCTTTTTAGCATCAGTTAGTATCTTGAAGTATTTTTTTAGTAGAATTTTTTTTCATGTCCAAGTCAGTACCCTGAGGTATTTTTTTAGTACTAATCAATATTTTGAAGTATTTTTTTATACCAATGAGTACCCTGAAATATTTTTTTAAGATCCTAAAATAATTTTTCAAGATCTTGAAACGTTTTTCTAGTGCATCTTGAAGTATATTTTGAATACTTGTTAGTATCTTGAAGTATTTTTTAATACCAGTCACTACCATGAAATATTTTTTCAAGATCCTAAAGTAATTTTAAGATAAACCAATGTGAAGTCTAAAAAGATACTTTCGACGATCTTGAATATTTAAAAAATACTTCATGATCTTGAAAAAATATTTTAGGGTACTGTCTAATACTGAAAAAAACTTCAAGATAATGACTGGTACTAAAACGATACATCAGGATATTGACTGGTACTAAAAAATACTTCATGATCTTGAAAAATTATTTTACAATCTTACTAAAAAAATACTTCAAGATACTGATTGATACTAAAAAGATACTTCAGGGTATTGACTAGTACTAAAAAAAATACTTCATGATCTTGAAAAAAATTTAGGATCTTGAAAAATTACTTCAAGGTACTAACTAGTACTAAAACAATATTCAAAATAGTGAATGCTATTTTTTTTTTTAAAAAAAAAAAGAGTGAACAATGGTTTTTTTGCACCAAAGGAAAAAAAAATACTTCATTGAGATTCGAGTATCTCTCTATGTCTCTCTCCCGAACGGTCTTGATGAGCTTCTGAAAGATTATGAGAGAAAATGATATTGAGACAATCTGCTCCCAAAGTAATTTGGAGCATGTTTAGATGATTTCGAAACCTAGGTTTTGGAAACAAAACCTATGTTTTGCCTCCAGTTTGCCAAACACCCCTCCATTTTGTTAGAAGTTATTCTGCATCCAAAACCTAGGTTTTGTAAAAAGCTATTTTTTTCCTATTTTTCTCTCTCCTCGATATCATTAGTATTTTTCGGTAATAATCGTATCCTTAAGTATTATTTTAGTACTCCAAGATCTCCTAAAATATTTTTCCAAAATCAGTCAATACCCTACTGAAATATTTTTTTTGAAATCTAAAATAAATTTTCAAGATCATGAAGTATTTTTTCAGTGTCCTTAAGTTTCTTTTTAGCACTCGTTAGTACCTTGAAATTTTTAATCAAGATTAGTCACTACCCTAAAATATTTTTTCTATATCCTAAAATAAAATTTTAAGACCCTGAGAATTATTTTTTCAGTATTAGTCTGTATCCTTAAGTATCTTTTTAGTAACCGTTAGTACATTGAAATATTTTTCCACGATCATTTATTACCCTAAAATATTTTTTAGAGTAAATACCCTTTTGGGTCCCCGACAAAAAACACGGACCCCATTTTAGTCACTGGGGACTAAAATGAGACTTTTTTATAGACTAAAAAGGGCTTTTTGGAAATTTGTGAGGGACCAACATGTTCACCAATCAACCTTTATTCGTCTTTTTCAGTGACTAAAAGGGCATTTCTTTGTGTGAGGGACCAAAATGGGGTCCGTTTTTTTTTTCCAGGGACCCAAAAGGGTATTTACTCTATTTTTTATATCCTAAAATAAAATTTTAAGACCATGGGAATTAATTTTTCAGTACCAGTCAATATCCTTAAGTATCTTTTAGTACCCGTAGTACCCTAAAATATTTTTCCACGATTAGTCATTACTCTGAAATATTTTTTGATATCCTAAAATAAATTTTCAAGATCATGAAGTATTTTTTCAGTATCCTTACATATCTTTTTAGTACCCTTAACTTTTTTTAAAAGATTTGTCATTACCGTGAAATATTTTTTCAATATCCTAAAATAAATTTTTAAGACTATGATATTTATTTTTCAGTACCAGTCAGCATCCTTATTATGAAATTTAATGTTAAAAAAATTTAAAATACAACTTTATCCTTTATATTCAATTATACCAAAATATTTTTGTCTATACAATTTATTAATTCATATATGTTTGATCTAATTTTTATCATGTTCCATAATTTACTAATGGTAGAAATTTGTTTTTTCTAACAATTATATGTACTTTTTGGTATTTATTATGAAATATAATGTTTATAGTATCTAAAATACAACCTTATCCTTTATATGCAATTATCGCCAAAAATTTAATGTCATTTTTGGTAAATTTGACCCTTAAAAAGATAATCTTATAACAATATCCAAACACTATCATTTTTATCGAAAAACTATTCTCCAAAAGTCATTCTTACCACGTAAATCTAAGAAACTATTCTCCAAAAGTTTCTAAATCCAAACGGTCTAGGCCTTAAGTTGGAACATAAGAAATTTCAGCCTTTTTATTTTAGTTTTAAGAAATGCAGTCTCTAAAATAAATTTATTGTACATTTTTCAGAATTTAATTATGTGATGCATTAATTTATTGAGTTTTATATTTTAATCTATTAAGTTTAATAAAATTTTATGTTATAATAATTAAATGAGTATAAGATTGTAGAAATAATAAAATTAAATTTTTTTTATCATAGGACTATTTTATTAGGTAAACATTAAAAAATTGAGTCCTGACATATTATTATATTTGTTTAAAGTTGAAAATGACCTATGCTTTGGCAATATTCAGGGGGACCATTTTTGCTTAGCTCTCTATATTCATTAACATTCTCTACCGTTGAAAATTTAATTAAAAAAAACTAAAAAATCAATTGCAATCTTTATTGTTAAGCGAAAAATCAAATGCACTAATAACATACAAAACCATGTCAACAAAGTGCAAAAATTGCTTTAATAATGAGTTGGGGGGGGGGGGGGGGGGGGGGCTCATGTAAATTATTGGGTTAATATCATTATTGGTTTTTAGAGTTTGATCAAATTTTAATTTTAATCCTATAATTTCAAATTATTGTAGCGTGCGATGAATATTAATACCGATATAGGAAAATCCCACAAAAATACCATTTGAAATTCAAAATGATAAATAGGTGCTTTTACAACAAAATAAATTGTTAATCCTATTACTGTTTTTGTTAACATGATTTTAAAATTCAATTTGTATCTTTCTGTCATTCTCCCTACCAATATCATCAATATAAAATATAAAAGTTGTAATAGCTTACACTACTAATAGATTAAAAATAATTTAGGGGGGGCGATCAAACTATACCATCAAATTATTTGTCTTATATATATTAAGTATTTATTCAATATTCTCGCACGTTTCCTTTTATTTCACATGGTCCATTTTTGGAAGACAGCTGATGGAACCATCAATCATAAATAATGCGGTCCATTAAAGTTTTGTCGATAGAGAAATGGCAAGTTGCACAAATGCCCATTGAAGTTTTGTCTTTTTGAGACTCTTAATTTAGAACCTTATCGCTACTGCAACAAGGCATTTGGTTGAAGGAATTGGAAAAAAAAAAATGTAATGCAATATAATAAAATGATGATTACATGTATTTGATTGCCTTGTCATTAATAAAAATATGATGCATATATACAAAACGGTTTGGTTGGATCACATCAAACGTGAGAATATCGGGGAATAAAATAACAAGAGATCATATAGAAAAACTTATATTTTTCTCACAACTACAAATAGTAAATTTAGCAACACTAATTAACGTTTGTTTCTAAAAAAACAATTTTTTTTTTTAAAAAAATAGCGGTGACATTTTTAAAATTTTGGTTTAAATTTCAACGTCTATTTCAATATAAACAGTGGTTGAAAGTCTAACTTTCAACGACTATTCTTAAAAATATGCATTAAAAATAATTTTCAACGACTGTTATGAAAAAGATTTGTTGAAAGTTAAAACCAAAAAGTAAAATTTAATGACTAAACTATCTATATTTGGTTTTGATGATTTCGTTAGAGATGTTATATAAAAACAACCCAACAAAGTAGATAATTAGCAACAATTTTGATTTTAGAAAAAAATGATTTTTTTAAATAAAAATAAAAAATCCTTTAATTTTTTCCCTACATTTCAACCTCTTGATATGATTATTTTCAATATTCAAGATAAATTTTTTGAATATATACACACTCACATATAATTTGAGGTAAAGAAATAAGGGTAAAGGTAATTACTGTGGTCCACTCTCTTAATCTCTT
The DNA here is from genome assembly GCA_019022615.1 of Acacia melanoxylon. Lineage (NCBI taxonomy): Eukaryota > Viridiplantae > Streptophyta > Magnoliopsida > Fabales > Fabaceae > Acacia > Acacia melanoxylon. The sequence continues at coordinate 4,653,327 of JAFJYJ010000042.1, forward strand.
GAGAGGGCTAAAGAATGCTCACGTCAAAATATATGATATGAGTTTTACCTCAACTTATAAAAACATGTTATCGTAAGCTAATTCAAACAAGCCTTAAACCATTTCAATGAGAAGTGGTTCACATTTACTGTGACTTCTTCTATCTTTTCGTGCTGAGATTTTTTATGTAAAAAGTAACAATTTTTTCCCCCTTGTGGCGAGGCAAATTCAACTTCTTAAAAGCCTTTTTTCTTTCTATTTTGTTTATAATAATTATGTGGAAATAATATGATTTGATGACGAACATATGGTCACCAATTCACCATGTAATATATTTCGTTTTCAGTTGAGAATATTTTAGGAACTTGACAAGTTTTTTCAGTTTAAAGTGAGTTATGTTTTTATGTCTTACCAAAAGGTTCTTGAGGTAAAAGAAGCCTACTTTGCTATTAAGTGTGGTAAATAAACATCCCTTGTGAGCTCGTTTGCCTTCCATTAAGAAAGTATATTTCACGAGAAAAAAACTTATATATTTACTTTGTGTAGCCCTAAATGACTTAAAACAAGTGAAACGAAGTATTTAATCTTTTAAATGATTTTAAATATCCAATAAATCAATGTCCTTTTGGATTTGAGTCAGAGATATATTTTGGAGTTTTTTATTTGTAACAAAATATCAACTTGAATAAAATTTGAAAAGGTTATTCTATTTATATGTTAAAAAATGTGGCACGTTCCTCGTGCGAGCAATATTGTAATTGATGTGAATTCATTTTTGAAATTTTAAAGCTGGTGCATTGTACTAATTTCAGGAATCTCTTGTGGTCCATCTTATGGAATGGGCCAAATCAAGCTGACACACTACACTCATCTGTCTTTCTCTGCTCAGCAATAATATTGAGATAAATACAAACATTATTTACTCAAATTATTGATCAATATATATTTATTCTTGAAAGTTTTGGCTCTTCTCCAATCATTCTATGTTTATGAGGCTTCCTGGTTCAGTTGCTAATAACTTGATATGCATATTTTAATTATAGTAAACACATCACCCCAATAGTAAAAAGTCAACTTAATAATAAATGTGAGATAAAACTGTCTATTGATATTAAAAATTGATTATATGACTTATAAATAGTAAAAAAATCTTATATCTTGGTTTTATAAATAAGACAAAAGGAGCAAGAGTTATGGTGATTTAATTTATTGATTGAAATCAATATGGCATTTTACATGTGTAAGATCTTTTTGGTTCTCTACACTATTTTACACGCACTATGGATTTTGGTCGCGTTTTTTGAGTTGTTGGAGATTTTTTTTCGACAGTGTTGTTGGAGATCATTCCTAATTCACTACTAGAAAAAAAAAAAAAAAAAAGCACAACGGAATTTGCAGCGGAAAAAAATTCGTCATAATTTGCAATGGAATTTGTGACGGAAAAGAAAATCCGTCGCAAAAATTTACGATATAAAACCATTTCAGTCGCAATTTGCAACAGAAAACAAAATCCATCACAAAATTTTTGAAAAACGGGATTATTACACTTCTATCAGCCTCGCCCTTACCCATATAATCTTTCGTACTTCTGTTGATCCTACAGATGATGATAAGGATGGTGATGATGATGAGGATGATGGGGCAACTCCATAAAATTAGTTGAAATATTGATTGATTGATGGTTAGATTTGACACTTTTATGTATATAATTATTGTTATCAAACTCGCGAGTTGACTCTCCAAGTTTACCGTTTTTACGTTTCTAGTTTACCAAATCGAGTCGAGTCACTGGTAAATTCGTGACTATTGTAAACTTGGTCAAACTTACAAGTTTATACACCGAGTTTATCGTTTTACGTTTTTAACTTATAAAATCGTGTTAACTCATCCTTAAACTCGTCTTTACTTTTTTTATTTGATCATGCCTCATGACTTTATAGATGAGTTTTATGGAAATTTCTTTGTTAAATAAAGTAAATTTTGAATATTGGTAGATTTAATTTCAATTATTTGGATTTAAAATATATTTAAATTAAATTGTTGTCATTTTTATATTTTAATTATTTATTATACACTATTAATACCTATTTAATAGTGAAAGTAAACTTTTATGAGTATATAGTTCGAGTTCACGATACGAGTTTACATCATTATCACGAGTTTTATTTAAACTCGTGAGTTTGAAAACCTTGTATATAATGTTAAATATATATTATGTGATAATTTGAGCTAGTTTTATTTTATGGTTGTTTGTTTTTTTGAATGTATTTAGAAGGTTTTTTTCATTTTAAAAGGGACAAAACAAAATATCCTTGTTCATGACCAAGGATAACAAGTCACCCAATCCTCTTCGGTGGGGTCTCCTTTGTCTGTTTTGGGATACTTTCGACCAACAAAGCCATAATCTGGACACTGTTTTAAGAAATCTAAATGAAATTAGCAAATGGCATCAACGTACTCAGAAAAAATTCATGGAGCGTGCCAAGGGATTGCACTAAACTCCCATGATTTTACCTTTCACAAAATCATTAACAATTAAATCAGATTTTCATTTAAATTTTCTGCCATGTCAGTGGATTCAGTACAAAATCTTACAAATTTCACACAAAAACTCAGAGCAAACGAAATACGTTAAGATATGATTTGGAAGGTCACAAGTTGCTGCCTCTGCAGACTCTCTACAGAACAGCGATGAAAATTATCTATTTCTCACATCAAACAAATTTGTATCGACCCAAATTTTTAATCGGAGTTAGCTAACGTATACATGCCTTAACACTTCCACAAAAGGTAAAAATTATTTGAGAACATTTATTATTTTAAACAGAAATAATTCGTGATTGTCCAAAATCCGTTCTCGGGAAGTTTTTAAATCAAATTTTAATCCATTATCTTGTGATATTTAAATAAGTATGAAAATTTTATATGGTTGAGCTAAGATATAAATCATCATGTACACATAATTTCATGAACAAAAAAAAAAAAAAAACCTCATTTGAGCCCCCAATCAGATTCAAACAGAATGCATAGCATCCACAGTCACGTTTTGTCAAAAACCTAGGCTTCTACATAAACCTTGCTCCATTCTCATGCATATATCATAACTCATCCATTTTAATTACATCAAGTCTACTTCCATATCATGCCAAGACATTCCACACCACAAACTCCAGCAAACATTATCATGAATTATGCGCTCAACAATCAAACTAAAGAAGGATTGGGAGGAGAAACTCACGTAACTGCAAAATTTCCTTCCTATCTTAATGAGTCTATCCAACTAAATTTATTTTTCACGAAATTGATGACTAAGATCAGCTTCAATCTCCTTCCTAAGGATCTGCTCCACGTTTTACATGCCAAGGGAAGTGAAGGCTCATCCACTAATTGGTTAAAAATTATATGAATAAATTATTCTTTTACTGTTTTTACACAAACATCCCCAATATTTTGAAAACCTATATAAACTCCCATAAAAAAAAATTTAAAGAGATAGAAATATATAATCCTTTCTAATTCAAAGGTGGCCTGGCTTATCATTGTGGGAGCAACGTAAACCATCAGAATTGGTTAAATTGTAGTAAACATATATAGAGAGATTATAGGAAATTTGAGACTTAAAAGTACAAGTTAGTAACTTTTAACATTAATAATGCGAAGTATACATGTTACTAGAGCACGCACCATGTGCAGACATCATATAGTCTGCTTATCTTCGCTTATTCAATTACTTGAAGTTACTAACATTAATACCTCGAAAGATGTAATAAGCTTCTGCAATATTATTCATATAGCAGAGCTTCCTTCGCCAGCCTTTTGGAAATAGACCATGTGAGGAGTGTCATTGGTCAACGCCAAACGGGTATTTTGATTCGCATCACTATGTAAGCCAAGGTATCCACAAATCTCGGGAAGGTACTTGGGACAAAACTTAAGCGTATACCCAGCACCAGATCTCTCAATGATAAACAAACCAGTGAGTATTTCCTTATCAGGGTGGTCTTCAGGACCACCAATCCCCACCAACCATGATCCTTCTTCTTTCACAAGAATCCACTCCGGTGATTGGGCACAACTTGGGGTTATGGCGAATCTGATTGTCAGCGGAAGGTTTGTCGTGACAATGCCAATTCTTGCCAGCGGGTTAAATTTCAATGCCTCCCCCTTACAGTTTTCAGTGGGTGGTATACAATGTTTACAACAAGGTACTGCGATGACATCAACCGGACAGGTCTTATTGTTGCCGGAGTTGGCAAGGGAAACTCCACCAGGACCTGGCCAAATGAAGCGCACCATGTAGTAGTCGTGACCCGGTAGAAGCGGCTCACCCTCGATGTCAAGCACTACTTCAGCTGTGCTTGAGTTAAGGAGAAGGAAGAAGAATGCAAGCAAGGCCAACTTCATCTCTTTTTTCTGTATAGCTGAGACAATTGTTTTTGTTTTGCTAAAGGAGAGCAGAGGCAGGTCCAATTTATAGACTTCTAACCTCATCTTCTTGAATGGATATCTTCACACTTGGCCAACCAGAAAATATTTAAAAATTGACACGTGAAAAATGTATGGTTCTCTATACATTGAATTGAATTTATCTAATCAATGTGGCTCTCTGGCGAAATCTGTCGAGTAGTTCTTGTGGACCCCCTCTGGCTACTTTTTGAATATGACTTCCCTGCATGTGCTGCCCGTTGTAATTAGATGGAGAACATTATGTTTGTTCTAAAATGTTCTGAAGGCATTAAATGAGTAGTCACAAAAATGGCGACCTTGGTCATTTCCCCTGCCCGCTTTTAAACGCTTGTTATTTTTTTCTTTTTTCTTTTGTCAGTGGAAACAGAAATTTCGGGTCAGTTCAAGTTAATAAATACAATGAGTTTCCTCTTTTTTGTAATCATATCTCGTAATATGATAATTAAATTCAAATGATTTACACAAACAATTATTGCAATTAATTATGAAGAAATATTTTGACAAATTATAGTAAAAATATTTAGGTTAAAATGTAAAATATATCATTCAACTTTAGCGCAATCGCAAATTATACCATGAAGTATGAAATTATGCAATTAACTCCTTAAAGAAAGAAATTCAAGTAATGTAATCCCTGCCGTTATTTATCAGTCAAGATAACTAATTGAGGGGTAAAATAATTTAAAAGATTAATCGATTTTAAATTTTTAAATTTAGAATTTACACAATTAAAAAATAAATAAACTCGCAGGGACTCGTAGTCTCTACCACTTGCGATAGGAATGAGTCCCTACTAAATACTCCAACTTGAGTGAACCCGAACATAAGTATGAGATAAACAGAAAGTAACTTCAAAATTGAGGAATGCGAGTTAAAGTGGATCAGGTGGGTTCGTGCGGGTTGTCAAATAAATGAAAAATGGAAGAAAAAAAAAGTTTGATATTTATGCCGGTTCATGTGGGTCTGGTTATTATATTTTGGTTATTATTCTTTCATTCTATGATGTTTTGTCTAAAAAATTTAGTATCATCCGATCGGGTTGGATTACCACGGGTTGAATTATGTTCAACCCGAACTCGACTGAATGAAACCGATCTTTTACCCGTTTTGACTCGCAAATCAACTCAACTCAACTCGATCCGCACACATATTTAGCTCTCTGTTTGGGTCGGTTATGGACGGGTTATGCCCACCTCTACTTCTCATGTAGGGACTTAAAAAAAAGAGAGACTAATACTTAAGGTAAGAAAATGTTCAATTTTTTTTTTTGACAATCTATTAAAATTGTAAGAGATAAATTAACGGTATGGGTTAAATTGCTTTATTTTAATTTAGAGGGTTAATTGTAAAATTTTAAATTTTAGGAATAATTTACAATCGCGTTAAAGTTGAAGTAAATATTTGCATTATAACAAAACATAACAAATTACATGAATTTTTATAACTTTATAATTGCTACCCAAACTTTATTCAATTCTATATAAATAATAGAGCATAAACATATTTGAAGAAGGACATCAATGGGTCATAAATAATAGCTAGGTTTTGAAGGGTTCACAGTAGGGTCATAATCGAATTTTTTCTGGACATAGCCTGGCGCTCAATCATCGATGCATATCTTTTCCAACATAACAACTTCCCAATATACATATCTGTGTGTTTGTATTTTTGTAGTAAGTCGATGGAGTTTAAAGAGTTATTTTTGTACTAATAAACATAAGAGTTTGAGTCCTGACCACTTCAATTATCGATCTGCCTCGAAGCGGAATAGTCTTTGACTATCGACTGGAAACACCCTTAAACTAATAAAAATAATCATTGTTTTTATTTTTAGAACTAAATTGAGTTTCTTTTTTCAAAAAAAAAAAAAACTAAGATTTTAAGAATCATAAAATTAAAAAATATAAATTTTAGTTAAATATTTTAATAATAATTAAAAAAATAAAAAGTTTAAAATAATTGCAGGACTGCTTTGCGCTGAACCTTCCAATATGATTATTAACTGCATTGCTCTTCTCTTTGTTATGGCTCTTCTCTTTGTCTTATTCTGTTGTCAATTCCAAACGCATCATCACACAATCGTACCTTGCACGTCCGTTTCTAATTTATTTACTTTGTTCTTTTAACATTGGTAACAATTTTTTTTCTGTGATTAGGACAAAATTTTAAATAAAAAGTTACTTATTTGCTTTTATTAAATTTATATTATTTTGGTGAACTAATATGTCTTGTTATATCTTGCCATTCTGTCACATCAATAATTTAATTATTTATAGCAATGCTAATTAACAGATTTTAAATATATAAACTTAATTAAATATAATTTTAATTTTTTAAAAATAAAAATAATTAATAATTAATAAAAGATAAAATAAATAAAAGGCTAAATTTATATAGAAAGAAAATGTGTTTAATATATTATTAAATTTTGCAAAATAGTTCTCATGGTCCATACCGTGGCGCGTAATAGAAATTGATGTGAGAATTCGTTGCGTTGCATGTAGATTGGTGAAACACATGCTGAATTGAAATTGTAGTCCATGATAACTTAGCCAGATGTGCAGGTGGCAGCAGAGGATAGGAGGTTCGTACATGACAATTGCCTCTTGGAAAGGACATACACAATTAATATAATTGTTTAAATTATTAGGCTTACCTACTAGTAATTACTTCACATAACCAAGCATCTTACCTACTAATAATTACATCAAATTTCTAAAGATCTTGTAGCTTAATGTAATCTAGGGCAGAACTAGGGTGGCCTCTACCCACCTAAAATCATAGAATATAATCTAGATGTTTAGAAAATGAAATTTCAGTCTCATCAAAATTTCAAAATTTTCATAAAGTCTTCACTAAAAATGTAGTAGAGGGACTAAAATGAAAATTTTGAAACTTTTTGAGAGTTTAAATGTAATTTCATTTTAGTTTATTCTATAATTTTGCCCCCCAATTACAATGTTTAGATCCGCCTCTGGTCAAGTGGGTACTCCCCAACTAGTGAGAATTCGCGAGTTCAGTTCCGCTTGTTATAATAACAAGGCACGTATTCCAGCGTTACGGATGCATCAACTACATAACATAAAAAGTAAATCCTCGCCTTCTCCTCATCTAATTTAATAAGAAATTAAATAAATAAGTCACAATCAAAAAGAAGAAAGAATTAGATTTCAAATCAATCAATACAAATATTTATGTCACCACCCAAAAACTCAATTTGAACCACAATACATCAATGGTTGTATTCTTATATTTATAGCAACTTCTGTTACAACTCCAAAGCAGCTAAATATTACATCAAAACGATAACTATGATAGTACATAAACTTTTGTATTTCTATATTCTTTAGAAAATATTGTCAGTAAGTACTATAATATTTTTCACCCATAGATATGCAGCTCTCCTTCTAGCACGTTTGTATTTCTATATTCTTTAGAAAATATTGTCATTAAAAAAAAGGCACAAATGAGTATATGATGCGTGATTACTTAATTAATCGGTTGAATAGTAAATTAGCTTAAAGTGCCAATTAAAATAATATATATGGATTTTAGCTATTAAAAAAAATAGAAGATGAAAAATTATATAGCTTCCCCCATATAATCTGAAAATAAGAATAAAAGAAATATATAGTAACTTCAAATTATATAACTTCCCCCATATGTGCTATTCATTTCTTAGACCCTATATCACTTTGTTTAAAAAATTATATAGCTATTCATTACAAATATTCTGAATTTTGGGAGACTACTATGCCCTAGTTTTGGGAATGTTAAATTTGTAATCAATATTTTGTGAGCTAGAGGAGTTAATTGAGAAAGGAATATCCTTATATGCATTGGAGGATTGTATTCTAATGCTTATTCAATATTTATAATATAGTAAAGTAAGTTTTTTAAAATAAAAACCTTATAGAGAATAAATGAGGTTAAAATATATCTGAAATCTATACATTTTTCCTTTAATTTTCTAGTGATTTATTGATGTGGTCCGTTTATCAATAAAGGGTTAATATTAAAATATTATTTTAATATATTATTATAAAATTATATAATAAAATATATTATTATATTTTAATATAATAATATATTATATTATAAAATAACCAAAGGTGGAGACACGGTAGGTATTGACTTGATAAAATCGACTGGGAAAATTTCGTAATATGACCCAAATGTAAAAATTACACTTAAAAACCCATTTTATTTTTTATTCACACACGTAATATAATATATATATATATATATATATATATATATATATATATATATATATGTCAACAGTAATAATATAATATAATTAATGTTTTGTTTTCAAATTACTATATTCTTCCCAGGTTTTCAAATTTATATTAAAATACATGAATTTGTAATATTTTATTTTAAAAACATGGGACCCATAATTAAATTATATGAAGCAGGTACTTTTTTCTGAAATCATGCACTTGCAGTGAATATTTTTGGGGTCCATATATGAAGAAAAGTTTGTAGAAGCAAAATGAAATTATGAATTTTGACCCAAAAAAAAAAATGAAATTATGACTGAAGGTGGCCCACATGCAAAAGAAAGAATACAATTTTGATGAACGAATAAACAATGGTTTTATAAGCATATTTATATTATACGGTGTAAAGGTTCAAGAGCAAAAATGTGTCGATTTCTAATTTCCCAAAGTTTCCTATTTTATGAGTTTGCCATAGGACAAATAGCCCTCTTCAACATCAAAAGTTTGCCTTGTAAACAAAAAAAAAAAAAAAAAAAAACATCAAAAGTTTGCCTCATTGTTTTCCCTCCCATGCATTATGAAACAACAGGAAGAAACAACTTGTATTGCTTTTACTTCATGATTTTAAAAGGACTTGGTCTAAAAAAGTAGAGATATAATCCGAGTTCCATATGCGGTTTAAATTTTTAACATTATAATTTAATAATTAGCATCTTAATTTAATAATTCAAGCAATTATACTGTATAAGGTTTGTAATTGATTTATCAAATCTTATAATTTTGTGCAAACTGTTAGAATTTTTAAAAAAATTATACTCTGTAATATCCGTGTAATTTAAATATTGTGTTTTTGGACCGTGCTGCCTCAACATCATGCTTCCCTTTCACAATATGGAGAAGAAGATTATAATAGAGAGGAATGAAGGAACGTGAAGCAGGTAGATATATTTGGGTGATGAAAGGGAATGTAATATTATTAATTAATAATATTATATAGCAATAGCAATAATTCAGCACCCAAATTATATAGCAATTTCAAAAAACTTGGATTTTGGTAAACACTTAGTAGAATACAAAGGTGAATATGTGTCTCAAGAATTATACTCTACTGATTTTTTTCCTATCCGAATTTCACTTCAAAATTAATAAATCAGAAAAGAATTAATTAAGAAAATAAGCTTACATACAACATCTTATATATTGTTTTAGCATTGTTGCACCTTCTTTCCACATTTTAAATAAGTGAATAGCAGATAATCAAAATTGTCAAGTTGTGGTTGATGAGGACTTTTTGGCCAACTACTCCAACTTCTTGTGATCCCCTTTGATTAATTAACTAATTAATAATTATCAGGCACTCAGAAAATCATGATAAAAGTTAAAAACTACGAATGCCCTTAATATAATAAGTTACCTACACTGTGTCCCAATATCTGCTACCCCCTTGAAATAAAATGTTGAAGAAGTTGAAATAAATTTACAAATGAGAGCGCTTGAGGGATTTTCGTGATACATGCATTAACATAATTTCACTTCTATTCTACAAACCTATTGCCTCTAAATCCTAACTAATCATTTGTACTTATTTCAATTAAATTGAAATAAATTAAAAATTACATTTTTGTTCAAAAAATCATTACATCACAAAACAACAAATCTCTTTTAATTACCAAAAGCATACTTATGAGCAAATAAAAACAAAATTACCAAAAGCATAACTCCCTGCAACTCTCTTCACCGAGAATGCAATATTTAAGTGGGGTCCTAAATATTATATGATCTATTTGAAAAATAATCTGAAATGTACAATATTAGTCGAACTCGGTATTTCCTTAACACCCCGGCGCTTTCAAAAGCATAGCCTTCCTCAAAAGCATTCAAGCATACCTCCCCATGCTTTACGTGAGATCCATTTACTTCATTTGATTTCATTCCCTGCAACCCTCTTCACCTTCACCACCACATGTTTATTTTGCGAAGTTTATTAGCTACATTAATTACTTTTCTTGAAATGATGCAGCATTATCATATACAATTTCCATACCTTCACATTATATTTTTCTTCAAATTATATTATTTTATTCATGTAATATATACATTCAAAATGCCCCTCTTGATTCAATTACCCCACTTGTCAAACAATTACATATTATCTGAAAAAATTTGGTGAATTTTTTCTTCAACTACTTAAAAGAATATTTCTATGCTAATAACACGAAATTAAATTCACGTACGTATGGATCTTCACATTTAAACACAAAGATCATTAATAATGATTCTTGGTCTTATGTTTAAATTGACACAAATTATTATAATCGAAGAAATCGGAGCATCATTAAAAAAATTCACAAACTTTAATTGAAAAATAAATTAGCATAATCGTATGTTTTATAGCATATCATTCTTCATTCTCTTTAAAAAAAAATAGCATAATCGTGTGTTTTGAAATAGCATAATCTTTCTGAGCAAAAAAAGAAAAGAAAAGCATAATCTTGTGTTGTATATGTTAATAATATAATCAAAATTGTCAAGTTGTGGTTGATGAGGACTTTTTGGCCAACTATTCCAATTTCTTGTGATCCCAAGGGATTAATTAAATAATTAATAATTATCAGGCACTCAGAAAATCATGATAAAAGTTAAAAATTACGAATGCCCTTAATATAATAAGTTACCTACACTGTGCGTCCCAATATCTGCTACCCCTTGAAATAAATAAAATATTATAATAAAATATTATATCATAATCATATTATCCAGCGCACTTCCAGTAATGTATAAAATAATACAAAATATAGTATAAAATAATAATGTATTATTATAATAACATTTTTGAATTTATTGTCTTTTTAACAAATATTTAATCATTTCATAGGTTTTCTTTATTTATATAAATTTAGATTTAAGATCTTATATTGAAGCAGAAAAAACTCAAGGAATACGACGACGACACCTGTTGATTGTTTTAAAAGGTTATATTATATATTATATTTTGATATTAGATTATATTTATAGTATATATAATGTATTTAAAATGTGGAATGGCGGAAGGAAAACTGGGAAAGAATTTTTTTTTGCTCAAAGGGAAAGAATTGAAGAAAAAAAGTGAAGAATTGTAATATATATATATATATATATATATATATATATATATATATATATATATATATATATATATTAATATATTATAAGAGGGAGGTGACCGAGAATGAAAAGGGAAGAGATTGAAGAGGAGTATTTCGTGAGCCCCACTTTGGTTGAAATTTGGAAGAGGGAAGTGAAGAATTGTGGGTAGTGCTTCAGGGTGTTCGTAATTAATAATAATGTTTCCGATCGTCATTTTCTTATCCTTCACTTTCACCCCTACTGACTCCACTCCTATCAATTAATTACATTAATTATTTATAATTAATACTATTTTGGTTCTAATTATAAGATATGTTTAATGATTTTGAAGAAATTAAAGAATCAGAATTTGAGGCTTAATGATTTAATTAATGATTTAATATGTTATATATTCTTATATTAGATATTAGTCAAAATAATTTATTTGAATTAAAAATTAAAAAAAACTCTAAAATAATTTAATTAACTTATTTAATTCTCTAAATAGTGTCAACTATGTCAAAGCCGATTTAAAAAGAACAACACCTGACATGCGAGAGGCTACCTTCATAGCTTTCTGGGGATGTAATTCATAGTGGTTACTGGTTAGCATAAAATGTAATTGATAAGAAACAAATAACGGATGTGGTGGTTGGCATAAAATATTGAGGAAGTTGAAATAAATTTACAAATGTGGGCCCTATTGATAATTATTTATGATAGATTATGAGTGTTAATCATTCAAGGAGCGTTGCGGTGTAAAAAATTATTATAATATATAAGGTCTATTTTCCAATCATGAAAAGGAAAATTAAATTTGTTAAAAAAAATATTGGCTTAGAATTGTAAATACAATATTTTTTAGCTTATACATAAAATCCTGATATGGTATTACGGATTAGTTTCCAAAAACTATTTAATATTTAAAAATAAATAAGGAAAGGATTAAATACAAAATAAGAGTCTTGTAAGGAGTCAAGGAAGACCACGTTGGGCTCTTATTGGGGGAATACTAGTGTGAATGACCATAGAAGATTGTTAAAGTGATACACTTTATTTCCATTGACCAAAAAACGATGGAGTTTGTCAAAGATTGAACACTCATTATATTTTATTTCCATTGGAAGCTTGTAAATTACTATTCTCTCACACTAAATTTTATTCATTCACCGATGCATAAGGAGACAATAAGGGAGACAAACATGTGAGTCATACAACGACTACACTCAAACTTTTCACTATCATGTAAACAAACATCAAATCCCTTCATTATTAACACACTTTTTGTTTCTCATAATTATTAACACACATTCGGATAGCTTAGAGTGTAGGAAGGAAATTATACATGCATTACAACTCATATTGCACTATTTCTTTATTATATCTTTTCGGTTCACATGCATTCTTCTATTCATTGTTATTCAACTCATATTAGTATTATAATGTTTTTAAATTCTAAAATATTATAATAATATAATTATATTTCATTTTATATATATATATATATATATATATATATATATATATATATATATATATATAATCAATAGACTATAATATAATATATGGTGGGCGGGGAGGGGTATCAGAACCTATAAATCGTGTAATAATAAAATATTATAGTATTATAATATAATATAAATTATATAAATAAATTATAATATATTATAATTGTATATTATATTATAATATACAATATTCAAAAGATCTGCGAGGCAGGTAGAAGGAGAAAAAATCGTCGGCAAAAATACCTAAAACGAACGAAAGGTGATTAATTATATTGTATATACAATCAATAATTATCGTCCTCGTGATTCTCCACTACACTAAATAATTATCAATGACCTTTTTTAATATAAAGAATAAGAACAATGATTAATTACCGACTTGTTCTTCTTTCTCATTCGTCTCACTTCATTCTCTTCTTCTTCACAGAGCCACAGAGCAGAACAGACCGATTCCTTCTTCTCTTCATCTTCTTCACTAGAAACACTCTTCCTCTTCTTCACTAGAAACACCTTCTCTTTTGTCCGTGTCCTTGAATCTGAAAGAAAGGGACGGTAGAGGGCAGAGGAGAACTCGCGGCAATCGAACATAGCTGTAGCTCTGCTGAAACTCGATTTGTAGAGCACCGGTCATATTCTGAAACGTGGAGCTTTGGTGATCTGGATTCGCTGCTGATTCTGGTACAAACTCGCCGGCGATATGCACTGTTGACTTTCATTTCGATTGAAACATGCCTCCACCAGCTGGTATCTGGACTTCTATTTCCCTCTTTTCTGAACTGTCGCCGGAATGTGGGAATCTTGGGGTAATCTGTCAAAGAGGTGGAGACCATGCAGCACATGTTGTCCGGCAAACTCGGCCCCGTTCGTGACGACTTCATCTATAGCCGTCACTTTAATCCGAGCCCTCAACCTGTCTGCTCTGATAGGTGCCGACTGTACGGATACTGCAACAAACAGAAGAAGCGTGTAACTAACTACATTACAGAGGTACTAGTTCCAGATATAAAGCAATTAACCTGTTGAACATGTTAGTTATAAAAGGAGAGGAAAAGGATGAACTGAAGTATCTACCTCATCGTTCGCCGATGCGGGTGGAGATTTTGGTGGTGGCGATTTGAAAACACTTTATGAGCATTCCAGGTTGCAAAGACTTTTTTAGGTTGAAATCCAACTCGGCAACTAATTTTCAGGTTGCTCTGGTCTGTCTTGAGTCGGCGGCTTTGATGAACACGTGACGGCCGAGCAACGGTGGAGCACGGGTGAAGCTTACAGGTAAATTAAAAGTGAAAGCCTGATAAAGCTTTAAACAATTTTTTTATAGCATTTAAGTTTGCTTACACCCGTAAGAGAGCTCATCAAATTTTTTTACAATATACATACAAATGAAACAACAGGAAGAATTCTTCGCTTAAGGTAATTTGCAGGTTAACCGGAGTGTGATGATGATGTTGTTACCCAGCTATTTGTCCTGCACATGGTGAAAACAAATTAAAAAAGAATATGAAGCACCAATTTCCTACATTGAAATATTACAGACCCAGAAGAAGGTAATCAACTATGGTTTCCAACGCACGTCATCTGAACATGGCGGCATCAGCTACTACAAAGATGAAATGCACAGGCCAACTCGAGCGATTTGCGTCAATGGAAGGGAGAGCGCTTGAGCGCCATGACTTAAACGGTGCAGGTGCAACAACACCGGGGAGGAGACGCTTGTTGCTTATCTCAACACTGTCGTCGTTCTCCATTAGCCCCCACCCAATACTGTAAAATCATCATCTTGATTGTATAAGAAACCTCCACTATTACTCTTCAATGGTCAATCTTCTTGATTGTTTCTACACTCGTCTTGGATGATTATATGTTAGAGGTTTTGATTTTTGAAATTTGAATATAAAAAATGGAGGGATGGACTGAATTGACAGATTGTTATTGAAACCTCCACTATTACTCTTCAATGGTCAATCTTCTTGATTCTTTCGTACACTTGTTTTGGATGATTATATATTGGAGGTTTTGATTTTTGAAATTTGAATATAAAAAATGGAGGGATGGATGAACTGATAGATTGTTATTGAAAATTGTAAATTGAAAGAGAGTATACGAAAGATAAGAGAAAAAGTGAAGAGATGAGGGAAATTCAAATTTTGGAGCCGTGAACAACGTTGGGCTTTGAAGTGAAGCTGTTATTCGTTCTTAGGAATAGTTATTTGTGAGAAGGCCTACAGGAGATGGGCTTAATCGCTATTCCTTTTAAGTGTATATTGATTAGTCATTAGTCCTACCACCTTGTAAATTTTTTTTTTTATTTTAAAAAAACATCAAATCCAAAAAATGAATGTGATGCATCAAGGCAAAGCAAAGTAGAATATTCAAAGAGAAACGGAGCAAACGAAGTTGGTTTCACATTGCAAAAGAAGCAAACTATTTAATACTCTATAAATTGTTATCCGTAAAGTAATTTGGCCACAAGTTGGCACCTAAGAAATTTCAGTCTTTCTATTTTGGTTTTAAGAAAAGCAGTCTCTAAAATTAATTCATTGTACATTTTTCAGAATTTAATTATGTGGTGCATTAATTTATTGAGTTTTATATTTTGATCTATCAAGTTTAATAAAATTAATAATTTAAATTTTATGTTATAATAAATAAATGAGTATAAAATTGTAGAAATAATAAAATTGTTTTATATTTTTATCATAAGACTACTTCATAAAATTGTTTTATATTTTTGTGTATATTTGTCTTATATATATTAAGTATTTATTCAATATTCTCGCACGTTTCCTTTTATTTTACATGGTCCATTTTTGGAAGATAGCTGATGGAACCATCAATCATAAATAATGCGGTCCATTAAAGTTTTGTCGATAGAGAAATGCCAAGTTGCACAAATGCCCATTGAAGTTGTCTTTTTGAGACTCTTAATTTAGAACCTTATTGCAACTGCATCAAGGCATTTGGTTCTCGGAATTGGAAAAAATGTAATGTAATATAATGAAATGATGATTACATGAATTTGATTGGTTTGTCATTAAAAAAAGATGATACATATACATAAAAAGGTTTGGTCAGATACATCAAATGTGAGAATATAAGCGAATAATATAACAAGAGATCATCTAGAAAAAAATATTTTTTTTTCACTACTACAAATAGTAAATTTAATGACACTAATTAACGTCCATTTTTAGAAAACAAAAGTTCAAAAAGGAAGTGGTGGTATTTTTAAAAATTTGGCTTAAATTTCAACATCTGTTTCAATATAAACAGTCATTGAAAGTTTAAATTTCAACAACTATACTTAAAAACAAGCGTTAAAAGTCATTTTCAAGGATTGTTATGAAAAACATTTGTTGAAAGTTAAACGCAAAAATTAAAATATAATGATTTAACTATCTCTATTTGGTTTTGATGATTTCGTTAAAGATGTTATATGAAAACAACCCAACAAAGTACAGATATTTAGCAACAATTTTGATTTTAGAATTTTTTTTTAACAAAACAAATCGTTTAATACCCCCCCCCCAAAAAAAAAAACCTCTTGATATCATTATTTTCAATATTCAAGATAAAATTAGTGAATATACATACACACATATATAATTTGAGGTAAAGAAATAAGGGTAAAGGCAATTACTATGGTCCCCTCTCTTAATCTCTTGAGAGGGACTAAAGGATGCCCACGTCAAAATATCATATACAGAGTGTGTAGACGCGTACCAATCACAAGACGCCAGCACACATATTCCACATCCGCCTATAAGATGAATACAAAATAGTTTCAACAATTGAGCTTGTGGAAGTGTAAAAAATAGAGGAAGAGTTTAAGTGTTTATTTGGATTCAATCGTGATTTTGAGATTTACAAAGTAAATATATAATATGAGTTTTGTCTCAACTTATAAAAATATGTTATCGTAAGCTAATTCAAACAAGCCCTAAACCATTTAGATGAGAAGTGGTTCACGTTTACGGTGACTTTTTTTGTCTTTTGGTGCTGAGATTTTTTATGTAAAAGGTAACAATTACGTGTTTTTTTTTTTTTCCTTTTTGTGGCGAGGCAAATTCAACTTCTTAAAAGCCTTTTTTCTTTTTATTTTGTTTATAATAATTTTGTAGAAATAATCTGATTTGATGACTAACATATGGTCACCATTTCACCATGTAATATATTTCCTTTTCAATTTCTGATAATATTAGGAACTTGAGAAGCTTTTTCAGTTTAAAGTGAGTCATGTTTTTATGTCTTAACAAAAGGTTTTTGAGGCAAAAGAAGCCTACTTTGCTATTAAGCGTGGTAAATAAACATCCCTCATGAGCTCATTTGCCTTCCATAAAGAAAGTATATTTCATGAGAAAAAAGCTCTTCACTAACAAATCCATACTAATTGTGCTTAGAGACAAGTGCAATATTAGTCATTGCTCGTTTCCAACTAGCATAGTTGGTCCCTTTCAGTGGGTGGGAAACCAAGAGATCTCCTCGTCTATGTATACTTCCAAGTTAATAGCATATGGGTTTCTTATAGCTTCCATCTTTCTTAGTCTCTTGAATGCAAGCAAGGCCAACTTCATCTCTTTTTCTGTATAGCTGAGACAGTTCCTTTTGTTTTACTAAAGGGGAGCTGAGGTAGGTCCAATTTATAGACTTCTAACCTCATATTCTTAAATGGGTATCTTCTCTCATGGCCAACCAGAAAAGATTCGAAAATTAACACGTGAAAAATGTATTGTTGTTGTATACATTGAATTGAGTTTATCTATATCTATATGGCCCTCTGGCGATGCATGATTGCTAGTTCTTGTAGACCCCCCTGGCTACTTTTTGAATGACTTCCCTGCATGTACCGCCCATTGTGATTAAAGAGAGAACTAAGAATAGTTCTGAAGGCATTAAATGAGTAGTCAAAAAAAGTGTGTTTCGACCCAAATATTTAATGGTAGTTAGCTAACACAGGCCTTAACACTTCCACAAGAGGTAAAAATTATTTGAGAACATTTATTATTTTAAACAGAATTAAATTCATGATTGTCCAAAATCCGTTCTAACACACCGGGCAGTTTCTAAATCAAATTTTAATTCACTATCTTATGATTTTTAAATGAGTATGAAAATTTTATATGGTTGAGCTATAAGATATAAATGATCATGTACACTTAATTTCATGAAGGGGAAGAAAAACTCATTTGAGCCCCCCAATCAGATTAAAACAGAATGTATAGCATCACAGTCACGTTTTGTCAAAAACCTAGGCTTCTACATTAACCTTGCTCTATTCTCATGTGTGTGTGTATATATATATATATATATATATATATATATCATTACACATTCAATTTAATTACATCAAGTCTACTTCCATATCATGCCAAGACATTCCACACCACAAACTCCAGCAAACATTATCATGAATTATGTGCTCAACAATCAAACTAAAGAAGGATTGGGAGGAGAAACTCACGTAACTGCAAAATTTCCTTCCTATCTTAATTTGTCTATCCAACTAAATTTCTTTTTCACGAAATTGACTAAGAGCAGCTTCAATCTCCTTACTAAGGATCTCCACCACGTTTTACATGCCAAGGGAAGTGAAGGCTCATCCACTAATTGGTTAAAAATTATATGAATAAATTTTTCTTTTATCCCATATATTTTGAAAATCTGCATAAACTCCCATTAAAAAATATAAAGATATAGAAATATATAATCCTTTCTAATTCAAAGGTGGCCTAGCTAAACATTGTGGACTCTAACCTAGATTTGATCAGCTCAACTCTAATCAAAACAAGCGCGTCTATCTCAAAATTAAATGTTATATATTCCTCAAGATTAAAAAATTTGGGATAAGTGTTCCTTCACTAATACTAGGAGATGTACCAAAGATTAATTTTCAATAATAGTACAAGTGTTCAACATATATAGGCTTAACACAGTCTTCGATTTCTCAAATCTGCCTTCATTTTGATTTTGTTCCCTCAAGTTATGAGTTATGAGTTTTGGCTCCTCAAGAGACAAAATGTGTTACACCTGTTAGATATGATTAGTTTTGATGATGTCTAATATAGAAGCCATATTAAGAGCAAAAAGTTTACATAATATATTTATCTCCTACATTGACTAACTATTATGTTTAATGCATATTAGTCCAAATTGAATTATGAAGAATAATCAAGAAGGAGATAAGGTATTAAAGAAAGAAGAACTTGCAGAGGTTGTCAAGGAAGCAAGATGTTATTCCAAGTTGAATGAGCAAAATCTGCAAAGAAGCAAGAAGTTATCAAAGGATATTTGGGAAAATCAAGAAGAAGAGGAGAGATTGAAGAATGAAGAACTTGTTGAATGGAATATCATTATTAAAGTTCTTAGATCGATGCTAGAAGCCTCTAAGATCATATGGAAGTTCAAATGGCTCAATTCAGAGTTAAAACAAGCAAATATAAGGTTTAGGACGAGAAAACTCGAGGTTTGAGTACAAACCTCGAGGTTTGAGTGTCTTCAGCATCTCTGGTGTCTCTGGACTAGCAAACCTTGGGTTTGCAAGTGAAACCTCGAGGTTTCAGCGGTCTTCAGCAATGATCAACTCTGTTTCACGTTCAGCACGGATAACGTCTGGTAATTTAGTGATATCTTCCAAACCAGAGATCCGATTGAGGTGAAACCGGTGGCATATGAAACTAGACTCCCAATGCGTCAATTGGATATAAAATTCAAGTCCAAAGGAGTTCATATGAGAGAGTTATGACTTGGGGAAGTTGAGAGATAAATCCATGCCACACAAGTAAACCAAGCTTCAATGTTTTGAGTGTAACTCACAAAATGCACATCGGATTGAGCTGAAATTGGTGGCATATGAAAGTAGACTCATAGAGATTTCCATCAAGACTTGAAACAACCAAAACAGAGTTCAGACCATGGAGATATGACCTTCGAAAGTATGACAAAGTTTTCACAGTAAAGTGAAAACTCAAGGTTTTCAGAGAAACCTCAAGGTTTCTTCATTCAGAGACTTCTCATCAATTTTCGGGAAAATGAAAAACTCGAGGTTCTTGTTCAAACCTCGAGGTTTTGACTTACGAGAGTCTCCTAAGTTTTGAACTCTTGAAAACCTCCAGTTTTTATCTAAAACCTCAAGGTTTCGTTTTAACATTAAAATCCCGGGTTTCACAAGTTTTGTGAAACCTCGAGGTTTGTGAATGTTCTCCAGGTTTGAGCTAGATGAAGTTTTCTCAAAGTTTTCAAACTTAAGAGAAAACTCGATTTTTGGGGACAAACCTCGAGGTTTGTCCCATTTAAAGTATCTATGTTTTTCAAACTTACAAAACCTCCAGTTTTACCTTCAAACTTCTAGGTTTTTTCGTTCCGGCACAAAACTCAAATTTTTACATTTAAGAGAAACCTCGAGTTTTGGTGAGAAACCTCCAGGTTTTGGCATCCAGAGAGCAAATGACTTTTCACTGTTTTTGAAAACCTCCAGGTTTCTGGAAAACCTCCGGGTTTGCTCTTGGCCCGATTTTGCAAGGTTTCATATTCAAAGTGAAACCTCGAGTTTTGATACAAAACCTCCGTGTTTTGGCATCCGAAGAAGAGCAAACGACTTTTCAGCGATTTTGAAAACCTCCAGGTTTCTAGAAAACCTCCAGGTTTGCTCTTGGCGCGATTTTCTCAAAGGTTTCATATTCAAGTGAAACCTCGAGGTTTCGATAAAACCTCAAGGTTTCGATAAAACCTCAAGGTTTCAATGCGTCTTCGGGATTTCAAATCGACGAATTTGCAATGCCTTCTTGTTTGATCTTAATACTTCCTATGATTAATCTCTAATGTTCCTAGATATGTTTAACCACTTTTTTAGTGAGTTTCAGATGAATTAGAGAGTGTTTATTGAAGGTTTAAAGCAAAAGCAAAAAGCATGTCAGAACATTAAATGCAAAACCCAGAAAGTTGCATACTTTTGGGTAATCCGCCTGCACACGCTTAACAAAGAATTAAAGAATGTTTCTACATCCAGCAGCTGCCACTCCAACGGATTAATTTGCGGAGAGTCAACACCTAACTTCGGACAACTGGATTAAGTGAAGAGTAGAGAGAAGACTCCAAAAGATGACTCCAATGACTATATTAATTCACCAACGGTCATAATGGAGCTTGCAACGGATCTTTAATGCTCTCTAGGTATAAATAAAGTTGCATTCATTTCTTCTCTACAACCAAGAATATAGAAAACGAAAATCATTCAAGTTTCCAACTACTCTTGAGTTTTCTTGTATAAAGTATCTGTTGATACATTAAGCTTCAGTGTTTATCATTTTCTACTCTTAGAGAGAGTTTATTGATTGTAAATCATTTTTTGTAAAGGAATCACAAGTCAGGGGACTTGGTGATTGGGTTCATTGATTGCAACTTGTAAGGGGGAGTAAGCTCTAGTGAGAGAATTACTCTTGAGTACAGAGTGTGTAATCAATTGAGATAGTGAAAATCCCGAGAGAGGGGATTTGGATGTAGGTCAAGGGATTGGACCGAACCAGTATAAATCCTTGTGTCTTGCTCTTCTACCCTCTACTTAGTTCATCTATGTTTTTCGAGTACAAAAACAGAGTAAGCTGAAAAAGTTTTTAAAATCCCCAATTCACCCCCTCTTGGTGATTTAGCTCCACTTTCAACACCCCTATCAGCCTCGTCTTTCCAGGTGGCGGGTAGTATGATCTTTTCCTTTTTAATCAGTTATATTTATAAACAGACGTGTATCAGAGTGATTGCGCAGTAGAGCATGTAACAATTTGGACAATATAATACTGGTAAATAAGTATCTAAAAGAATAAGTTCCCCAAAGGGTTAATATACAGTCATCCGAATATGATACCAACACGATTAAAATATTATAAAGTCACCAACAACATCCTCTACCAACTCTTCCTTCCTGGTTCACATTCTCACCTCTTGACCCTTGATCAGCTTTCAAAGATCTACTTGTGTTCTTAGAATGAGCTGGAATTCCGAAGGATCCCAGAGTAACCGTTAATCTCATATTCAGAGTATAAACAGAGTATGTAAGAAAAACCATAAACACATATCATAAGCATTCAGTAGGTCGCACCTAGCGGGGCATAAAGCCTAAACCAGAATAAGCAGTCACACATAACATAAATTGCTCAATAAGGCACATAACCATGCCGGGGGTCGCACACAGCGGGTTCTGGTACCAAAGCGCTTGGAAACACAATAACACCAAATGCATACACAATCATGGTAAAACATACATATCAAGTCATACATAGTATATGAGATTAAGGTTACTTACCTGCAAGTAGTTGATTAGTATGTTAACAAACTCCCATTTACTAAATAAAAATGATAGACCTAAAGTAATGTAATGTAAACGGTGTCATTGCCAATATAATCTTTTTCTTTAAATATGTAACTATACACTTTTATGAAGGGTCTTTTCACTATTTGAAACTCATTAATTTCTTTGTTAATGAGTATCCCTTCATTAGTAACTTTTCTTTATTTTCGCATAAAGCCCTGAAAATTTCAGGAAATTTGACCCAACTTCAAAAATTCATAATTAATTGTAGAAAAATCCGATTGGGGTGTTCCAAAAATCTACGTGACCCTTGATATGTATATTTTTGACTAAAAATACTTGCTTAGTCTAGAAACATGTAAATAATTCTCAGTTTCCGAAAATGCCCTTATTGATTTTTCAGCTTCTCAATTTGCATATATTCATACTTTTATACTTTCCAAATTATTCTCCATACCCTTTCCTATACAAAATTCCATTTTAAACACTTTTAAACTATCAAAAGCACCAAAATAAAATTATATCACCAAGTTCTAGCTATTAACCGAAAAATCCTCAAACTTTTGCAAAATTTCAAGAAGTTGGAGAAGAGAACTAACTTGCTTAAAGGCCTAACTTCTTTGCCACTTCTTCTTGATCTCCATTGTGATTGTTGTTAGAACATCCATAATATTATACAAGATCACTAATTGAAGTCTCAAACATACTTGTATGAATTTGACAGAAATAAGATAATTTACATTGTTAACTCGTGTATTTTGATGATCACAATTTCTAGATTATTGAATTAAGTAATTCATGAGATTCCGAGCAAATGTTGAAGTGTTTCAAGTAATCATGCTCGAGCAATATCGGGCTCTCTGGAAAAGAAGAAGTGATGTATAGGTGACCATGCTCGAGCAACCATTGATCCTGCTTGAGCAACATTGAGAAGTATGATTGAGTAATCATGCTCGAGGAAGATAAAAATCTTGCTCGAGCAACATCGGGGCAAGGCAAAACAAAGAGCTTCAACTTGCCTTGCTCGAGCAGGGTAAATTACTTGCCCGAGCATCATGCTCGAGCAACATCTTCGCAATCTCACTCTCTTGCCTCTGTCCACACCATGCTCGAGCAAGCATAATGGTATGCTCAAGCAATGGCGAATTCTAGCTACTTTCTTGAAGCTTGCCCGAGCATGAATTAAAACATGCTCGAGCACTATGCTCGAGCAAACAGATAAGTATGCACGAGCATCAGTGATCTGAAGTGCCTTGTACTCTCATAAAGGAGCCTTGTCTGAGCATGAAAATTGATGCTCAAGCAAGGTAAAAGGCTTGCCCGAGCAGCCTTTGCATTCCTTCTTAATGTCGCCTCTGCCTATAGCCTGCCCAAGCAAGAATATAAGCTTGCTCGAGCAACGGCGACTGGAAGCTATTTTTCCTCTCATTGAGAAGCTTGCCCGAGCATGATAATCCTCATGCTCGAGCATCAGCGTACAAGACACTTTATAATTGAATCATAAGAAGCTTGCTCGAGCAAGCTTGGATTGTTGCTCGAGCAAAGGTATCTCTGTTTGAAAACTCTCATTTGCGTAATTCTCCAAACCATTGTTCTGAGCTTGTTACTTCTGATTATTACTTATTGAAATTACCAAATGCTTTTAACCAATGTGTTGATGAGTTTCAGATTATCTAGATACAAATTACCAACGGGTTTGAATAAAGCAATTTCGTCTGACAGAAGCATTAAATGAAGTTACCTAAACCAGTGCTAAACCTGTCAAAGCAATTCTGATCGAAGTAAAGCCTCTCTGCTATTCCAACTATGCATTAAATGCTATCTCACAATGGCGATACAAAAGGAATGAAAGAGAATGTCAACTCTGCACTTTCGACTTGAATGACGAACAAGAAATCAACAACGAAAACTTCATCAGTCTAAACGGACACATTCAAGTCTCTCAACGGCTACTTCACAAGCTTCACCAACGGTCATTAATTGCTTCTCTATAAATAGTCGAAGCATTCAATCCACCAACCACCGAAACGCTGTGCAATTAATTTGAGTTTAGATTCATTTGCTCTTTCAATTGTTTCATTAATATCTTCGGATATCTTGTGTTCTTTAGTGTTCATTTATATCTACTCGTGAGGAGTCATTAAACACTTATTCATTTCATTCAGATAGTAAGACTTAAGGTTAAGTAACCTTAAGTGAGGGTGTATTAATTACAACTTGTAAGGGGGAGTTGGAGTCTGAGAGGATCATCCTTCGTTTATAGAGTGTGTAATTATCTTTGAAGAATAGTGGAATCCCAGGTGTTCTGGGGACTGGATGTAGGTTAGTGGATTAAGACCGAACCAGTATAAATCGCCTTGTGTCTATTTCACTTCTCTGAGTTATTCTTATATTTCTGTATCATCGTGTGGAAGTGAAAAAGAATTTTTGAAATCACCTATACACCCCCCCTCTAGGTGATATTCCACCTTCATACATAACTTCCTTACCTCTTCTTCTCTTGAAATTCTCCTTGCTTGTGATTCTCACAACACTCTCCTATCTCTCTTTTCTTTAGTGTGGGTGGCTCCTTTTTCTTGCAAAAAATGAGGAGAGTGAAGTCCTATTTATAGAGGTTGAGGCACCAAGAATATTTCCTTGTATTTTTACTATTTTTCCCTTTTGGTTCCCTGTTGGAATTGCTCTAGATTCTTCTTATCTTCTTTATGAAAATCTGATTTTTCCCCCTTCCCTCTCATGTGTTCACGCCACTTGCCTCCTTTTGAACCAAAAATGTCTTCTTATCACGTGCCTTATTTTTGTTGTAATACCCTAAAAATCGTATTTATGATAAGTGTCACAATTTAGTAAATAATACCTATTGGAAATAGGTGAATATATGGTTTCAAATAATGAGTATAATTGTCCTATTTTCTCAGGTAAAATTTTATTAAAAATTGAAGAGGTAAGTTGCCAAAGGGCTAAAAATACATTTATGGGGTATAAAATGGCCTGAAAATATTATGATAAGTCTTAAAGGGCAGTGAAATAAATATTAAAAATTAGGGAAAATATTGTCCTTAATTATAGTAATTTAATAAATTATTTCCTTGAAAATAATAAAAGGAAAAATTTAATATTATTTTAAAAACACTTTTTGGCCCCATTATTTTTAATATTTTACATAGGATATAAAATATCAATGTCAAGTAAAATAGTTGTGAGATAATAATTAATCCTAATTAAGAAAATTATCAACAATTAGTAAGTGACTAATTAAGTGATTAATGGGATAATATAAGATGATTAAGATATAATCATTTGTTTAGTATAATAATCAACTAATTAAATCACTCCCCAAAAGTTAACCAAGGTGGCGCCAATTACATGTAGTACATTGGGTTGGATTTTTTTTTTCTCTTTTATTAAATAATTAAGCTATTTTGCTATATATATATATATATATATATATAAGAAATGGTTGAGAGTGGGATTGCATGTCGGCAAGCATTGTGGCTTAAAATCTGAAGGGATTTGTTTACATTATATAAACAATGTAATAGGATATTAAAAAAAACGTATTTAATGATTTAAAGTGAAAGCATGTCGGCAAGCATATAATGATCAAATCACTTTGTGAAATTGAGATGTACAATAAAAGCTGTGTTAAATGGCATGTCGGCATGCCTTTCAAAGGAGGAGATTTAGTCCCAAAAAGTGCTAATTGATCCAAGGGTTGGGGTAAGATTTGAGCAAATTAAATTGCCAACTAGGTCCTTGATCTCTCCCTATAAATAGAGCCCAACCCCTTCACATTTTCTTCACACCAAAATCAGCCTTAAAGTGTTCTGATTTTAGAAGTTCTTGAGTGATTAGGGAGAGTTCTTGAAGCAAGAAGGAAGGAGGAGCAAAGTTCTAAGTAAGTCCTTATGCTCTAACTTTAAGTTTTTAGCTTAAATGTTGTTTTGATTCATAATCTTTCAATTATAGTGTTATTTACATGTTTTTATTATTATAATTGGATTTATTTCGGAAAAAAATGATGAAGAAGAAGTTATAGCAAAATTTTTGGAAGATTATGGTCAAAGTAGCGAAGCTCTGGCGAAATTTTGTCGGTTAGCGACTCCCGAAAGCAATTTTAAAAACGCTGGATCTTATGTTGAAGATGCTATGCCAAAATTCTGATAACATTCATGTTGAAAGTAGACATATAGAGCTTTCCAAATATACCTATAGCATGTCGTTTTGAGCTCTATGCTAGGAGATAAAAATGTTCGAAGTTATGCTAAAAGTGCTGGAATTTTCTGGGCAGACGTTGTAATCTTATAAACTGGAAATTGTTTATTAATTCTGGGCAAGAAATCATATTTTTATCTAAAATTAGACATCCTAAGGTTTCCGAAGAATTTTACGGATCCTTATTCCGAGTTCTGTAGAATTAATTAAAATTCTCCAAAGTTAGGTGAAAAATCAGCCTATATAATGATTATTAGCGTTTTTACGAAATTATAGTTAATAAATGGAGAAATAATTAATCCAGGGGTAAAATGGTCATATATAGCCAAAATACCTCTTGAAATAATATTTATGAATTAATTGAGACGATATTACCCTTATAGGATAACTGTGATCGTCTACCGTCAGGACGTACCAATATCAACAGCGAAGGTACGGACGCGTATTGTAACCTTAACTCTTATGCTTGTTGTATGCTATATGTGATTGCTGTGTTCCTATACTGAGATTCTGCTTTGTTGAAAATGTTGAAATCATGAATACACGGGTTATGGTCTTGATAACACCGTTTAGAGTTTTCCTAGCACTATGGACACGACTGTACATCGTGGCACCGTGAATGTGAATGTGCGGTGGGGTAACATACACATACCGGCGGGCTTTGTGTAATGTTATTGCACGATATGATTGAAATGTGATATTTTGTGAAATGTTGTGAATATCTGCCATGCATATACTGTTTACATAAGCATGAGGTTAACCATTACCTGAGGTCCGATGGGCATTAGACCTCAGTCTTAATTGATAGACAGGGAAGAATCATGAACCAGAGAAGGCACCAGTAGATGAAGCCGATGGACGGAACCGTGGGAAGGCACCGGTCAAAGTAAACGCCGAAAGAAAGATAACGAGAACCTACCTTACAAAGCATGAATCTAATAAGGTTACTTCATATTATTTGGTGCTTAAACTAGAAAGGGTCGTCTATGTGGTTCATCAATCGTTAGTAAATACTCGGTGAGACTCCCACTAGACCTACCCAGCCTGGCCAAATATGATGATTTAACTGAGTTAGGTTCTATGCTCCAAGACTACTCAAGGCTTGGAGGAAGAGGGTATAGTTACATAGAAGAAATGTAATTATTTAGTTTTGTATTACTGTATCACATGAACATTCCTTCGGAAAATTTTTAATATATCAGTATACGTCAGGCATCATCATATGTCTGAGTATTTTACATCAGTTGCTCATCGTTAAACTCGTTGTTCAAATTTTTAGTACATGCTCTCCGTTTCCGCAAACGCTAAGTCAGTAGCACCTCAAACTCGATAAAAATTTTAAAACCACGTGTCACCGCACGATTTATGCTACGGAATTTGGGGTGTTACATTTGTGGTGGAAATGATTTGCTTAATAGGTAAGATAATTAGGTGGCAGAAATTAGCAATAAAATATGCACAAGTATCCCTATCTTTTCCTCTTTAAATTTCATGTTGACACCTTAATAGCTTAGGTGTCCCCTTTTATTGATTAACAATGCATATGTGTCCTCAACTTTTTTTCTTTAGATATTATATTGCCACATGGTGCTTAGGTGTCTCTCCATAATTATCCACCTTTCCATGTGTCCTCTTAGGTGTCCATTTCTTTAATTGTATGGTTGATGAAGGTGCCCAAGTGTCCCCTTCTAGCAAGTCTTTAATTAATAAGAGGACATGCGAACATATTCTAGGTGTCTCCTTGCTAATCATGTGGTAAATCTTTGTCATCTCCTTTTTCTCCTATGTTTGCGCCATATTCAAGAACCAAAGGAGTATTTGATATTCTTTCATTCATCTTGGATTCATGCACAAGTGTCAATTTATAATTGTAAATGGAGGAAATCACCAAGAGGGGGGGTGAATTTGGGATTTTGAAAATTCTTTTTAAAACACCAAACACAAACAACCAGAACAGGGTATAACAAAGGAAGAGTAGAGAAGAATGACACAACAAGATTTATACTGGTTCGGTCTTAACTCTTGACCTACGTCCAGACCTCAGACACTCTGGGATTTTCACTAACACTCAAAATTAGTTACATACTCGCACTTGAAAGTTATCCTCTCACTAGGATACACTCCCCCTTATAAGTTGTAAACTGATAAACCCAATCTCACAGGTTCCCACAACGTTGAGATTCTTACAATAATTGGTAATCAATGTTAAACTCTCTAAAAGAGTAGATGAAATAAACAATGAAGTACAATGTATCAAAAGATACTTTACAAGAGGTAGAAAAGACTAAATGTAGTTGAAACTTGATTGCTTTTCGTTTTTTGTATTCTGGTAGGTGTAGAGACTTGAATGCTTCAACTTATATATGTTGGAAGCATTAAATGACCGTTGGGTTCATTAATGTAACCATTAGAGACATTAATGTAGCTATCGAGTTATAACTGGTCCATTTCTCTCTAGCTTTCGGTTAACCCAGGTGCTCGAGATGTTTTGGTTGACTTCCCTTGAAATAAATCCATTGGAAGATGATGTTACCATAGAGGGAAGGATGACATTTAAACATTTGCAAAGTGCGAGGAATGATTTACCAAAAGGGTGCAAGGTTTTCTGGACTTGCAATAAATGTGCTGACGTCACCTTTTGCTTTATGCTAAATCCTCATTCTAATACACTTTTAATCATCTAAAGCTCTCTAACAAACTGATTAAACATAGTTAAGAATAGTAATGAGTGATGATAAGAAGTATCTAGATAATACATGAAGATTTCACAAATTCGAGAAAGTTGATTTTCAAATAGAGCGACGCAAACTCGAGTTTGTTTAAGCACACTGGAGTTTGCAACTTTTTCTCAGGACCCAAACTTGAGTTTAGTAAATCAAACTCGAGTTTGGTTCTTTCTTAGAGAGGTCATCGCGATTGAGTTTTGAAGAACATTTTGAAATAGGAGCAAACTCGAGTCATTAAGTTACAAACTCGAGTTTGGGACTTTTTGAAGTGAAAATATTTTTTAGTCCACAAAGCTCAAACTGGAGTTTTCAAATGCAAACTTGAGTTTTCGTAAGTTCAAAATAGTAAGGAGCTCTCTGTCTAACACAAACTGGAGTTTGCTAACTCAAACTCGAGTTTGCTTAAAAGATGGAAAACTTTGAAAAAACTCTCGGCCAAGCGCAAACTAGAGTTTACTATTCTAAACTCGAGTTTGCTTAAAACATGAAAAACCTTAAGAGCTCTCGGTCAAATACAAACTTGAGTTTGGAATACTCAACTCGAGTTTAGTTAACTTCATAAATCCTTAAAAGCTCTATGTCTAGCACAAATTCAAGTTTGCCAATATAAACTAGAGTTTGCTTTAACTTGAAAATCTTAGAGTGCTCTCTGTATGACACAAACTCGAGTTTTCCAATACAAACTCGAGTTTGTCTAAATTTAGAAAAACTTAAGCTATTCTCTATCAAGTCCAAACTCGAGTTTGCCTTTGACAGTAACTTTTTCAACTTAACAAAGACAAACATCAATTAAGTTTACAATTGTCAGTTATCATCAAAACACATAGAGAACGAACAATAATAATCACTAATAAAGCTATTATCTCCAAGTCAAAGCTATTTTACTAATAATCATCTTGATTTTGCCATGTGTATTTGTCATTTTCAAAAGCAAATATGCTTTTTGCTAATAATCTTCCTACTTGCCATGTGTACATGTTCTTGTATTTTCTATTCCCTTCACATGCCACCTCATATTGATAATCCCTTATTAGCCAATTAGATAGAAACAATTATCTCTTGCCTTCGATTCAATGAAAATTCCATATATTTCAATAATATAATATTAATTAGCTTCATACAATAATTTACATGAAAATGAGGTTATCACAAAATGGTCCATGTTTTTTTAAATTATAGGGACCAATATTTTAAACAAATGAAACTTGAGGGATCAAAACTTATGGTTTGAAATTTGAAGGAGCAAAACCAAAATGAGGACAAACAAGTGACCAAATATTGTACTAACTCTTTCAGAAAACATCACTACATGATGTTGCCATTAAAGCATGGATTAAGAAATATAATTATTTATTTAATGTACTCTTAATTTATTTTAATAATTAAAGTTGTCTTGGACTTAAAATGTTTTTAAACAATTTCAAAATGACAAATAGATAGTCATAATTTTAGTCATAATTTTTTTGAGAATGACAATTAAAATAAAAGGGGGAGGGAAAAAAACTTTAATTATATCTGAGAAGGAATTTTTTATAGATATGGAAATCACGTTTGAACTTTTAATATGTTCCATGATTAAAAAATCTCACCATCCATATCTCTGGTACAATTATGTTTGTTTAATTTCATTTGATTGCTTCCGTTTCAAAGCTTCTTTTGAAACGAGAGAGAGATGGTTTTCTTGATTACTATGTTCAACATATGATAGAACTTTTCACCATTATGCGCCGTGTGTTTTACTGTAAACGATGATCAGTCTGCCATTAATTTTCTAGTGTGCTGACAGGAAACATTCATGTTACTCAATTTAAACGTGTTATATAAAAGATAAAATCAACCAATCCTTGCAATTTTGTATGTTTCTTAGTTCTTAGAGATAGGTAAGAATCAATTATATGGAATTGCGACTTTGTAATAATACATTCACTGAACCCATACATATACTTTCCCCTCTTCATATAATATGACATTTTTAACTATCTCATTAAAACTTAAAAAAATGTGGTTAAGTCATTAATTTTGTTTGAAAATAAAATAAGTTCCAAAGTTTTCTAATACGGAGGTTAATTATTATTATTTTTCCCTATATAATACCATGAATTATATCTAAGAAGTTATTGAAAGCGGAATTAATGAGATGCTTAAATAGGGGAAAATTAAGAAAATGTAATTATTATATTATCTAGCGACTTATAATTAGGATAATTATTCCTTTTAAAATTCAAATTTTTAAATTTTATACTAAATTAAAATTGGGATAAAATAAAAGCTTCAAATTATAATTGGTGGCTATAAAAGCAAGCAGAAATTGTTAATCAAGGTTAACTCTAAAACCATGATTGGATATAAAACTAATTCAGACAAAAAATAATAATACCGAAACTAGAATTTTTGAGGCTCTAACCTAGCTCAACTCTAATCAAAACAAGCGCTTCTCTTTTAAAAGTTCTGAAGAAACTTTTTAGTATTGCATAGAGAGGATATAATTTTGGCCTATTTAATAATATTTATGCAATTTTTTAGTAGATATATGTTTTTCAATATCAGTCTCCTTGTATGTAAATCCTAGCTTTGTGCTTAATTAGCACATATCTAATATGTATCCTGAACTCTATGTTTACGTTACTATCAAATTCTTTTTTTTAAAAAAAAAAATTGATTGAGTTCTGTATTTGAGGGGGGTTAATTTATTTTCTGTTAGACTATTTTTCTTTCCAGTTGGGTATTTCTGCTTTCTGTTATGATTATTGTAATGTCTGTATTCGGTTGTTTTCCCTCATCTGTATTGTTTTAGCTGTACTGTTGACTTTATGGTAATACAAGTAGTTTCTTCCAGCAAAAAAAAAAAGTGACCCGACTTTGGCAATTTGCAGAGGGACCATTTATGCTTAGCTCCTTAATTATATTGATTGCTCTTGCTGCGTATAAATTTTTTTATTGGTTTATACATTTTTATTAAATGGTCTGTGGCTTGATAGAGAGGAATAGAGAGATTAAAAAAATGAGATTTAGATGAATCGTTGAAAATAATTTTTAAATAAATAGAATTGTTTGAAATATGACTTTTAATAATAGCGACGTTTAATCTATTTAACTAATTCCATCTAATGAGAAAATTTGTATGTTATTGTGGTATATTTAACTAAACATTTGTTTTAGTC
Source organism: Acacia melanoxylon (assembly GCA_019022615.1). NCBI lineage: Eukaryota > Viridiplantae > Streptophyta > Magnoliopsida > Fabales > Fabaceae > Acacia > Acacia melanoxylon. The sequence goes on from JAFJYJ010000042.1 coordinate 4,686,015, forward strand.
CTTCACGTATAGAATCTTCTTTTTTTGTTCATCCATAAATTCTCTTTTTTATTTTATTTTGATTCTCCATATTTTAAAATTATCCCCAATAAAATCCTTGCATATAAGAGCCATTGTTGATATTTTGCAGGTTGACGTGACAATCAATTGGTGATGTGGCAGCTAATATGAACGGCATGTTAGCTTATCAAAATTCCGACATTTTGATGAAAATAAAGATAAAACAGCATCGTTTTGTAAGTAACTTTTTTTAATTAAAAATTTATACTCACTGCTAATACATGTTTCTGTGGCGACAAATATCCGGCCTATACCCACTTTCAGCGGCGACAATCATTTTGGAGCCTTTCAATTTAAATCAAGTCCATTTAAATTACATCACACGTCCATTTAAATTACATCAAGTCTACTTCCACATCGCCAAGACATTCCACACCACAAAATCCAGGAAACATTGTCTTGCTCAACAATCAAACTAAAGAAGGGTTAGGAGGAGAAACCTACGTAAGTAAAAAATTTCTTCCTATCTTAATGAGTCTATCCAACTAAATTTTTTTTCACGAAATTGACTAAGAGCAGCTTCAATCTCGAAGGATCTCCTCCAGGTTTACATGCCAAGGGAAGAAAAGGCTCATCCACTAATTGGTTAAAAATTATATGAATAAATTATTCTTTTATTGTTTTTACACAAACATCCTCGAAAATCTATATAAACTCCTATAAAAAAAATATATAAACAATGCCAATTCTATATTAACCACTAATTGGTTAAAAGAAATATAGAAAGATATAGTTGGGGTTTTGGCGAATCTGATTCTCAGCGGAAGGTTTGTCGTGACAATGCCAATTCTTGCCAGCGGGTTAGAATGTTTACAACCGGACAGGTCTTATTTTTGCCGGAGTTGGCAAGGGAAACTCCATCCGGACCTGGCCAAATGAAGCGCACTATGTAGTAGTAGCGACCCGGTAGAAGCGGCTCACCCCTGAAGCACGGACACGCTGATTTTGGGAAAATATGCCCTAATTTTTTTTATACAAACATCCCCTATATTTTGAAAATCTATATAAACTCCCTTAAAAAAATATATATATAAAGATATAGAAATATATATGTTCGAAGCACAATATAGAAAGTAACCGATTATATCTAGAAAATTACCCAACTAGAAAACAAAGTTTCTAGACGTAATTTAATAATATAATAAGCCACAACTACTATATATAAATGCAGCTAATAAATAATAAATAAGACAAATATAAGAGAAATATCAGATCCTAAATTCACTCCAAATAATTTATAAGTGAAATACTACAAGAGAGGAAGATATACAAATGTCTTAAGAGACAATTGTGGGGTAAGGTATAAGGGAGGGTGAAGGCCCCCTTTTATACCCAAATAAGCGCCCCCCACATCAACAATTAGTCGATGTGGGACTCTGGGCAGACTCACAAATCTCCACCTTGCCCAGATTCCCATATCGCTTAATTTCTCCTATTTACAAAAAATTATAATTGTAACTTCTATTCAAAATACAATGTTCAACAATGTTGAGCAAATCCAAACAATGTTGAAATTTAATAGAAGTCACCACCTTCGTCAACATATCAGCAGGATTATCATCTGTTGGTATTTTCCGTATCGTGACTCCACCTTCTTCCAATATTTCTCTTATAAAGTGATAACGGAAGTCAATGTGCTTCGTCCTTGCATGGCGAGACTTGGTTCTTTGCTAAGCGAATAGCACTCGGCTATCACAAAATACCGTGATGCTTTCTTGACCAATACCAAGTTCTCCGAGCAACCCTGAAGCCAAACCGCCTCCTTCACGGCCTCTCGTAATTGCCATATACTCGCCTCCGTTGTAGACAAAGCTACCGTTGATCGTAAAGTTGACTTCCAACTAACCGGTGCACTTGCAAGAGTGAACACATAACCGGTAGTTGACCTTCGTTTGTCCAAATCACCTGCAAAATCTGAGTCACAATACCCTACTAGATGTTGATCAACATCCTGCTGAAAGACCAATCCAACATCTATAGTATTATGAATATACCGTAGAATTCATTTCACAGCTTGCCAATGCTCTTTTCCAGGATCATGCATATACCTACTCACTACTCCAACCGCCTATGAAATATCTGGTCTTGTACAAACCATAGCATACATCAAGCTGCCAACAGCATTTGCATATGGAACTCTTGACATATATGCTCGTTCATCTTCATCCTTTGGTGACATATCAGCACTAAGCTTAAAATGCGGGGCAAGTGGAATGCTTACCGATCTTGTTTCTTCATTCATACCGAAACGGTGTAGCACCTTCTTCAGATACTCCTTTTGAGATAAGAAGAGCTTCTTCGATTGTCTATCTCTTGTTATCTCCATGCCAAGTATCTTCCTTGCCTCGCCTAAGTCCTTCATCTCGAACTCCATCTTCAGTTGACCCTTTAGCTTCTCAATCTCTGCTTGATTTCTTGAAGCAATTAGCATATCATCAACATACAAAAGGAGATAGATAAAAGATCCATCTTCAAGCTTTCGCAAATACACACAATGATCGTATTTGCTTCTCTTGTACTTATGCCGCAACATAAACTTGTCAAACCGTTTATACCATTGTCTCGAAGACGCTTCAATCCGTATAACGATTTTTCAAGTTTGCACACCATATTCTCCTTTCCAAAGAACTCGAATCCTTCCGGGCCGAGTCATGTAGATTTCCTCCTCCAAGTCTCCATTCAAAAATGCAGGTTTTACATCCATCCGAACTAGTTCCAAATCCAACTGTGCTACCAAAGCCAACAAAATTCTAATGGAGGAATGTTTTACAACCGGAGAAAATACCTCATTGTAATCAATTCCTCCTTTCGAGCATAGCCTTTAGCTACCAACCTTGCTTTGTAGCGCACATCACCTTGGTTAGGAAATCCTTCTTTCTTCGCATAGACCCATTTGCAACCAATTGCTTTCTTACCCTTTGGGAGTTTGGCCAATCTCCACGTACCATTACGATGAAGGACCGCATTTCTCCATTCATGGCACTCATCCACTTATCCTTTTCTAGGCCCCGGACAGCCCATTTATAAGTTGAAGGAATGCCATCAGTTGCAATTGAAGTTGCACAAGCCACCATATCCATGAAGCGAGTAGGTTTTCTTACTGTTCGTCGTGGCCTCGCTTGATTGCGATTGATTCATGTTGCCGCGAGGTTCCTGTGTTGTAACCTCCCTTTCAACTGGCTCTTCTTCTACAGGAGAATCTTCCCTCGTTTCCCCGTCTATTTTCTGTATTGGGAAAATCAGTTCTCCTTGAAACTCCACCTGCTTTGAAGCACCATCGGTCCGTATGGTATCTTCGATACTACCTTTCTCAAAATAGCGGTCTCATCAAAAGTAACATCCCGCTAAATATAACCTTCTCCGTCTCTCGGACACCATAAACGATATCCTTTGACTCCAGAAGTAATCCCCAAGAAAATTGCTTTCTTTGCTCTCGGATCCAATTTTGATTCTTTAACACGATAGTATGCAATTGAACCAAACACATGTAAAGAATCATAATCATTAGCAGGCTTACCATACCATTGTTCTAATGGTGTTTTGCCATCAATAGCAGCAGATGGTAGACGATTAATGAGATGGCTCGCATATGTTATTGCCTCAGCCCAAAATTCTTTGCCCAAGCCAGCATTGGACAACATACACCGAACCTTCTCCAAAGAAAGTCCGGTTCATGCGTTCCGCCACCCCATTGTTGTGGTGTATTTCTCACGGTGAAGTGTCGACGATGCCATTGTCTTCACAAACCTTCCGGAAAGGATCATTCCCGTATTCTCCACCATTATCGTGCGAAGACATTTGATCCTTCTACGTTTTGTGCTTCTATCATTGTCTTCCATTTGAGAAAAATTCCCAAAACTTCATCTTTGGTCTTCATCGTATACACCCAAACTCTTCGGGAATAATCATCAACAAAGGTTACAAAATAATGTTTTCCTCCCAATGAAGCTGTTTTGGAAGGACCCCAAACATCAGAGTGTACATAATCCAAAATACCTTCTGTATTATGAATGGCTGTACCGAACTTAACCCTTGTTTGCTTCCCTTTTACGCAATGCTCACAAAAATCCATGATGCAATGCTTCAATCCTTTTAACAATCCTTGATTTGCTAGAGCTTTCAAAGATTTTCCTCCAAAGATGTCCCAAGCGCATATGCCATAACCCGGTTGCTTCGCATCCTTCTCACTACTTGGATGTCTTTCGCGCCATCCCAATAACCGTACTACCATGATAGTGGTACGTGTTATTGTTCTTCCGAATACCCTTCATTACCACCAATGCACCGGAGAAAATCTTCATTACTCCATTTTCTGTAGTGATCTTGAACCCTTTTGAATCGAGAGTTCCTACAGAAATGAGATTTTTCTTCAAATCTGATACGTATCGAACGTCTGTCAATGTTCTGATCAATCCATCATGGTTCCTTAACTTGATTGAACCAATGCCATATGCGGTAAGTGAAGAGTTATTTGTGTGAACAATTCCACACTCGCTTCTTCAAAATCGGTGAACCGGTCTGTTAGGACACATATGATGGCTGCAAGTCGAGTCCAACAACCATTCGTCCGATGGTTTTGACGACGTTGTAGTAGCCAATGAGAAATCTGAATTCTCATCATCACAATCAGCTACATTTGAGTCCATAGCAGCCTTCTCATATCCAGGTTTGCCCTTGTTCTTTGACTTCGAACAGTCCCTCTTCCAAAGTGTCATTTTTCTTGACAAAATGCACACTCATCTTTTTTCCGGTTGGCCAAAACTCGAGTTTCCAAAACCAAAACTCAAGTTTTCATTTAAGTATGAAAACTTAAAGAAAACTGGGCCAACTCAAAACTCGGAGGTTTTCATGAAAACCGGCGGTTTTAAATGCGGGTAAAACATGAATGCTCTCTCGCTAGGACAAAACTCGAGTTTTCATTTAATCATGAAAACTTTGAGAAAAACCGTGCTAAGTCAAAACTGGAGGTTTTCACCAAAAACTCGGCGGTTTTCAAAACTATGTAAACTTTGAGAGTTCTCGGCCAAGTCAAAACTTGAGTTTTCACAAATCTTAGTAAAACTAGGAAAACTCATGCCAAATTGGAAACTGGCGGTTTTGTACTAAAACTGGAGTTTTCACAATCTTAAAATTTTGGAGACTCTCTGTGTGACCAAAACTTGAGTTTTCAATGAAAACTCGGAGTTTTGTCTTTTCTAGAAAATATTGAGAAGTCTCGTATGGTAAAAACTGGAGTTTACTCAGAAAACTGGCGGTTTTGCTTATTTCAGGATTTTCTCAGTAAAATCAAAACTCAATTTTTGAACCAAAACTCAAGTTTTCCTTTGTGATAACTTTTCAACTTACCAAAAGAAAACTTCTCATTTTGTTTACAATTGTCGTTATCATCAAAACATATAGAGAACTAACAAAAACATGAAACACAAACAACCGTAACGGGGTATAACAAAGGAAGAGTAGAGAAGAATGACACAACAAGATTTATACTGGTTCAGTCTTAACTCTTGACCTACGTCCAGTCCTCAGACACTCTGGGATTTTCACTAACACTCAAAATCAGTTACACACTCTGCACTCGAAAGTTATCCTCTCACTAGGATACACTCCCTCTTATAAGTTGTAAACTGATAAACCTAGTCTCACAGGTTCCCACAACCTTGAGATTCTAACAATAATTGGTAATCAATGTTAAACTCTCTAAAAGAGTAGATGAAATAAACAATGAAGTACAATGTATCAAAAGATACTTTACAAGAGGTAGAAAAGACTAAATGTAGTTGAAACTTGATTGCTTTTCGTTTTTTGTATTACGGTAGGTGTAGAGACTTGAATGCTTCAACTTATATATGTTGGAAGCATTAAATGACCGTTGGGTTCATTAATGTAACCATTAGAGACATTAATGTAGCTATCAGGTTATAACCTGGTCCATTCTCTCTCTAGCTTTCAGTTAACCCAGGTGCTCAGATGTTTTGGTTGACTTCCCTTGAAATAAATCCATTGGAAGATGATGTTACCATAGAGGGAAGGATGACATTTAAACATTTGCAAAGTGCAGGGAATGATTTACCAAAAGGGTGCAAGGTTTTCTGGACTTGCAATAAATGTGCTGACGTCACCTTTTGCTTTATGCTAAATCCTCATTCTAATACACTTTTAATCATCTGAAGCTCTCTAACAAACTGATTAAACATAGTTAAGAATAGTAATGAGTGATGATAAGAAGTATCTAGATAATACATGAAGATTTCACAAATTCGAGAAAGCTGATTTTCAAATAGAGCAACACAAACTCGAGTTTGTTTAAGAAAACTGGAGTTTGAAACTTTTTCTCAGGACCCAAACTTGAGTTTAGTAAATCAAACTCGAGTTTGGTTCTTCCTTAGAGAGGTCATCGCGATTGAGCTTTGAAGAACATTTTGAAATAGGAGCAAACTCGAGTTTGGGACTTTTTGAAGTGAAAATATGTTTAAGTCCACAAAGCTCAAACTGGAGTTTTCAAATGCAAACTTGAGTTTTCGTAAGTTCAAAATAGTAAGGAGCTCTCTGTCTAACACAAACCGGAGTTTGCTTAAAAGATGGAAAACTTTGTAAAAACTCTCGGCCAAGCGCAAACTAGAGTCTACTATTCTAAACTCGAGTTTGCTTAAAACATGAAAAACCTTAAGAGCTCTCTGTCAAATACAAACTCGAGTTTGGAATACTCAACTCGAGTTTAGTTAAGTTCATAAATCCTTAAAAGCTCTCTGTCTAGCACAAATTCAAGTTTGCTAATATAAACTCGAGTTTGCTTTAACTTGAAAATCTTAGAGTGCTCTCTGTATGACACAAACTTGAGTTTGCCAATACAAACTCGAGTTTGTCTAAATTTAGAAAAACTTAAACTACTCTCTGTCAAGTCCAAACTCGAGTTTGCCTTTGACAGTAACTTTTTCAACTTAACAAAGACAAACATCAATTAAGTTTACAATTGTGAGTTATCATCAAAACACATAGAAAACTAACAATAATAATCACTAATAAAGCTATTATCTCCAAGTCAAAGCTATTTTACTAGTAATCATCTTGATTTTGCCATGTGTATTTGTCATTTTCAAAAGCAAATATGCTTTTTGCTAATAATTTTCCTACTTGCCATGTGTACATGTTCTTGTATTTTCAATTCCCTTCACATGCCATCTCATATTGATAATCCCTTATTAGCCAATTAGATAGAAACAATTATCTCTTGCCTTAGATTCAATGAAAATTCCATATATTTCAACAATATAATATTAATTAGCTTCATACAATAATTTACATGAAAATGGGGTTATCACAAAATGGTCCATGTTTTTTTAAATTATAGGGACCAATATTTTAAACAAATGAAACTTGAGGGATCAAAAATTACGGTTTGAAATTTGAGGGAGCAAAACCAAAATGAGGACAAACAAGTGACCAAAGATTGTACTAACTCTTTCAGAAAACATCACTACATGATGTTGCCATTAAAGCATGGATTAAGAAATATAATTATTTATTTAATGTACTCTTAATTTATTTTAATAATTAAAGTTGTCTTGGACTTAAAATGTTTTTAAACAATTTCAAAATGACAAATAGATAGTCATAATTTTAGTCATAATTTTTTTGAGAATGACAATTAAAATAAAAGGGGAGGGAAAAAAACTTTAATTATATCTGAGAAGGAATTTTTTATAGATATGGAAATCACGTTTGAACTTTTAATATGTTCCATGATTAAAAAATCTCACCATCCATATCTCTGGTACAATTATGTTTGTTTAATTCATTTGATTGCTTCCGTTTCAAAGCTTCTTTTGAAACGAGAGAGAGATGGTTTTCTTGATTACTATGTTCAACATATGATAGAACTTTTCACCATTATGCGCCGTGTGTTTTACTGTAAACGATGATCAGTCTGCCATTAATTTTCTAGTGTGTTGACAGGCAACATTCATGTTACTCAATTTAAACGTGTTATATAAAGATATTATCAACCAATCCTTGCAATTTTGTGTGCTTCTTAGATCTTAGAGATAGGTAAGAATCAATTATATGGAATTGCGACTTTGTAATAATACATTCACTGAACCCATACATATACTTTCCCCTCTTCATATAATGACATTTTTAACTATCTCATTAAAACTTAAAAAAATGTGGTTAAGTCATTAATTTTGTTTGAAAATAAAATAAGTTCCAAAGTTTTCTAATACGGAGGTTAATTGTTATTATTTTTCCCTATATAATACCATGAATTATATCTAAGAAGTTATTGAAAGCGGAATTAATGAGATGCTTAAATAGGGGCAAATTAAGAAAATGTAATTATTATATTATCTAGCGACTTATAATGAGGATAATTTATTCCTTTTAAAATTGAAAATTTTAAATTTTATAGTAAATTAAAATTGGGATAAAATAAAAGCTTCAAATTATAATTGGTGGCTATAAAAGCAAGCAGAAATTGTTAATCAAGGTTAACTCTAAAACCATGATTGGATATAAAACTAATTCAGACAAAAAAATTATAATACCGAAACTAGAATTTTTGAGGCTCTAACCTAGCTCAACTCTAATCAAAACAAGCACTTCTCTTTTAAAAGTTCTGAAGAAACTTTTTTAGTATTGCATAGAGAGGATATATTTTTGGCCTACTTAATAATATTTATGCAATTTTTTTAGTAGATATATGTTTTTCAATATCAATCTCCTTGTATGTAAATCCTAGCTTTGTGCTTAATTAGCACATATCTAATATGTATCCTGAACTCTATGTTTACGTTAATATCAAATTCTTTTTTTAAAAAAAAAAAAAAAATTGATTGAGTTCTGTATTTGAGGGGGGTTAATTTATTTTCTGTTAGACTATTTTTCTTTCCAGTTGGGTATTTCTGCTTTCTGTTATGATTCTTGTAATGTCTGTATTCGGTTGTTTTCCCTCATCTGTATTGTTTTAGCTGTACTGTTGACTTTATGGTAATACAAGTAGTTTCTTCCAGCAAAAAAAAAAAAAAAAAAAAAGTGACCCGACTTTGGCAATTTGCAGAGGGACCATTTATGCTTAGCTCCTTAATTATATTGATTGCTCTTGCTGCGTATAAATTTTTTTATTGGTTTATACATTTTTATTAAATGGTCTGTGGCTTGATAGAGAGGAATAGAGAGATTAAAAAAAATGATATTTAGATGAATCGTTGAAAATAATTTTTAAATAAATAGAATTGTTTGAAATATGACTTTTAATAATAGCGACGTTTAAACTATGTAACTAATTCCATCTAATGAGAAAATTTGTATGTTATTGTGGTATATTTAACTAAACATTTGTTTTAGTCCTTCACGAATAGATTTTTTTTTCATCCATAAATTCTATTTGTTATTTTATTTTGATTCTCCATATATTAAAATTATCCCCAATAAAATCCTTGGATATAAGAGCCATTGTTGATATTTTGCAGGTTGACGTGACAATCAATTGGTGATGTGGCAGCTAATATGAACGGCATGTTAGCTTATCAAAATTTCGACATTTTGATGAAAATCAAGATAAAACGGCATCGTTTTGTAAGTAACTTTTTTAATTAAAAATTTTATAATTACTTAGAAAGAGAATTAAAAACAAAGAAATTTTAAAAAAATTATCAGAATATTTTGGTTCAAAATTGTAAGTCTTTCTAGAAAATTAAATGAAAAAATTTACAACAAAAAAATTACAAATCTATTAAAAATAAAATCAAAATAAAATGTTTAAAATATTTAGCTATACATGTTTCTGCAATGACACAATTGTCGCCGCTAATACATGTTTTGCGGCGACAAATATCGTTGCCTATACCCCACTTTCAACGGCGACATTCATTTTGGAACCTTTCAATGTACTTTCAACGGCAACAAAATGTCACCGCAGATTGTCTACTTTTAGCGGCGACATTTCTATATTGTCAAAAGTATCAACGATAGTTGTATCTGCTGTCGCTACTGAAAACCTTTTTAGTGACAACTTTGATAGTTCATGGAAAATCAAGATCAAGCTTCTACGGTGGATTTGCAATCAGAACAGTTTAAGAAAGAAAAGAAACTGAAAGAGAAGAAGAGTAGCGTGTCTGTTAGACAGGAGAAGGAAGGAAGGAAGAAAGAAAAAGAGAAAGAGGAAAGGAAAGGAAAAAAATGAGGGAGAGAGGAAGAGAATTAGGGTAAGAAACCCGTGAAATTGTTGTGCTATACTATGTTAGCTCCTAGTGTATTGATGATAACAAATACTTGAAAGATTTTAAGGTTTTGAATCAGGATTAAATAATGACATTAATGAGTACTTGAGCATTATGAAGTGGTTCTCAAGAATGTATGAACTAATCTTTCCGATTAAGTATTTCAGGTTACAATTCTCGAGTATGAGAAAATGGTTCTGAAACAACATATGGTTATGATTCTCGAGAATGGACTTGTGATTCTCGAGTATGATTATGAATCTAGAGAATGCAACTAAGATTCGTGAGCATATACAGAGCTGTTCACTTCCAAGATCTCATCTCCCATCTGAACAATTCTTGAGAATGGGTAAGAGATTCTCGTGAATTGGGTAAGTGATTCTCGAGAATGTTTGATTCAACATGGTACATCCTTTCGAACATATTATTCTCAAGTAGTGATACTTTAATGATTCTCGAGAATGCATAATTACTCATGATTAAAAGCTCTCTGATTGTATCATTCTCAAGTATCCTTAATTTGAAACATGTTATTCTCGAGTATCACCTGATCATTCTCGAGAATTAGTGTAATTCTCGAGAATTGCATGTCAATTCCCGAGAATTGTTGAGTCAATGTATTTTTAAGAAAGGATGAAGGTTGTGTCATTTCAATTTTTTTAAAAGACATTCTCGAGAATAACCTTAGAATTCTTGAGAATTGGCTTAATTCTCGAGAATCCATATTCAATTCTCAAGAATCATCGAGGCTGAGTGCATGCTTTATCTTCAAGACATGTCGTTTCATTTTAATCTCTCTGTCTTTCCCTCCGTCATCTCTCTCTTTTCTTTCAAACCCTATTTCCTTCTTCTGTCAACCTCACTAGTCATTTTCGTTAATCCCTCGCCTCTTTCCAAATTTCCCTCCTTCATGTTCCCATTGTCCCTCATCATCATCGATTAAGGCTTTGTTTCATCTCTCTCAAAACTCATTTCATCTTATTTCTCATTTTCATCTCTTCGAAACTCAGATTGTCGAAATCTCCTCTTCTTTTCGATAATCATCTGAAATGGGGAAATCATCATCTGAACCTTCCGACAAGCCTCTTTCTAAGAAACCTCGATCCTCCTATCGTCTGAAGGTCAGGTCATCCGAGCCGCCCAAGTCAAAATCCAAAGGCGTAACTATTAACGAACCCTCTCGGCCAGTCACTCGATTCCAAAATGACTCGCTGCCATCAGGAAAAGGGAAGAGCAAATCTCAGTCAGTGCATTTTGAAGCAACTAAATCCTCAGAGCCATATGTAGATTGGGCAGAAGGATTTCACAAGAAAAGATCAAAGAGCATCGAGGATAGACTTCAGAACCCCCAAGCCTTAAGAAGCAACAAACAGGATATAGTTAATGGAACTCTTCCTCCGTTTGTCTCCAAGTTCATTGGTCAGAAAAGTGCTCTTCACTATCCTCCTGGTTCCTACAAGGATCGATTGGTAATTCCATATGAACCAGCCTTTGCGATTGATTATGAGAGTAGACCTTTTTGTCCCACTGTTTATCTGGATTTAGAAACTTTCAAAACGAACTGCAATTTGGATTTTTCTCCCTGGTTAACACCATATATGCCTCTGCTAAGTGTTTCAACTCCCTACTCTCCTCAAGTTGCGAAAGTCTTTTATTACAATATGATTGAGGAAGAAAAAGGGGATAACAGTGATGAGATTGTGCTAACTACTTCTATTTGAGGGAAGAAAATCAAGATTATTGCTGCAATTCTAAACACATTTTTTGGGCTTACTGATATACCTAAAGATCCCCCCAACTTATCTGAATCTGAATGTTTTAACATTCTTTTGCTCAATGAGCAATATGATGGAAAACCCCTGAAGTTCAACCTTGCTCAGATGTCCGATACTTAGAAAGTTCTTTGGTATCTTTATAGCCGTAACATAGTCAATAAAGGTCAAAGTTTCACCCATTTTGTGCTCAGAGACTATCAATTACTGGCTTCTATTATTGCAAAGGAACCAAGGAATTTGGGCAAATTGGTTATCTCTGAGATGTCCACTTTTCTCTCTACCTCTGGAATTTCCAAGAAGAATACCATTCCTTATCCGAATCTGGTTTCTCAGATTCTTAGCTTCAGTAATGTGTGGTATCTTCTAGAGATGATAAGACAATCTTTCCCAAACAATTTGGCACGTCTCATCTACTATACATGAATATTTCCTTCACCGAGGATACCGGGAAGAGGAAAGACAAGGCACCTAAAGATGTTATGCCTTCATCCTCCAAACAACCAGAGGAAGCACAATATTCACAGGCTGGCAGTACCTCTACCCCTACTCCTTCATTTGCTCAAGCTTCTATTAAGCATATTGTTGAACAGGCAGTTGCAAAAGGCATGGCCAAAAGGTATTTCTAAAGCAGTCTCTCCACTGCTTGCTAACACCAACACAGTTACTGGAATAGCGGACAAACTTCAAGTAATTGCTGCCAACATTGTGCATGCTATTGGCGCTGAGTTTGAGAAGCTAGGCAACCAAATTACAACTAGCTTTCAGGCTCAGCAGGAATCCACAGCTCAATGAACATAAGAAGTTTATTCTCTCTGGGATCATGTTCATCAATTGGATCAGTCTCTAGATGCCTTGGCTTTGAAGACATATTCTCAGCCTACTCCTCCTCTTCCTGCAGTTCCTGTCTCAGATCCTCAACCTTCCTCCAAGCCTTCCTCTTCTATGCCTTCTACTAACCCCTCTGTTCCTCCTCCCTCCTCTTTGAATGATGACAAAGGGGGAGAGATTGTTGAAGAAGAATGAAATTTGTCATGTTTTGTTGCTTACTTATGTTTGGTTGATTACTTTATCATGGTGCTTAAATTAGTTTGAACCTTTGGTTAAGTTCATGGCAACTATAACATATTTGATTTATTTCACATTGTTCTATCTCTCAATGATTTTGCCTCTGATATCTGATTTTTCAAAACCTAATCTTTCATTCAACTCAATTTTTTTAAGTGTTATCATCATCCAAAAGGGGGAGAATGTTAGCTCCTAGTGTTTTGATGATAACAAATACTTGAAAGATTTTAAGGTTTTGAATCAGGATTAAATAATGGCATTAATGAGTACTTGAGCATTATGAAGTGGTTCTCGAGAATGTATGAACTAATCTTTCCGATTAAGTGTTTCAGGTTACAATTCTCGAGTATGAGAAAATAGTTCTGAAACAACATATGGTTATGATTCTCGAGAATGGACTCGTGATTCTCGAGTATGTACTTATGATTCTCAAGAATGGGACTTTAATTCTTGAGTATGGTTATGATTCTCGAGAATGCAACTTAGATTCGCGAGTATATATAGAGCTGTTCACTTCCAAGATCTCATCTCCCATCTGAACAATTCTCGAGAATGGGTAAGTGATTCTTGAGAATGTTTGATTCAACATGGTACATCCTTTCTGAACATATTATTCTCAAGTAGTGATACTTTAATGATTCTCGAGTATGAGTACACTGATTCTCGAGAATGCATAATTACTCATGATTAAAAGCTCTCTGATCGTATCATTCTTAAGTATCCTTAATTTAATTCTCGAGTATCATCGAGAGAAGCTTCAGAAAACACCTTTCACTAAAAGCTACTCAAGAATGATATGAACAATTCTCGAGAATATGTTTCTCTCTTTTCTATCATCTTCCAGTAACGCTAATTGATTCTTTAAAATCGTTGGGTAATCATTTATTCTTTCTTAATCATACCGAAATGTATATATATCATATTTAATCATCTTTTTGAATAAGTTTCAGTTGATTAACCTTGTTTAAATTGAATTTGAGCCAAAAGCAATCCGGCGTGTCAGATGCATTAAATGCTCTTGGGAAATAGAGCATACAAATGAAATAAAGCATTTAAGCAGACGAAGACATTCTTTCAAGACATGCTTATTCCAGCATTCATCCTGAGTCAACCTCTGCACACATACATCGACGGTGAATTCATTTAATGAAGCAACGGTCGAATATGCTCAACGAAAATCAACTGTGCCTAACGAAATTACGAAAAGACTCAACGGCAAGTTTACAAAGCTTCACAACGGCATTAATGAAAAACGCTATAAAATCTCACCACATTCAATTCCACCAACCACCGAAACTCTGCGCATTCAATTCTGTATTATTGCAATCAACTGTTTCATTAACTTCACTTAATATCTTTAGATATTTCTTGTACTTCAGTGTTCATTTATTATCTACTCGTGAGGAGTTGTTAAACACTTATATCATTTCTTGTTTAAATCTTAAGGTTGTGAAACCTTAAGTGTGGGTGTACGATTACAACTTGTAAGGGGGAGTGAGTTCGAGTGTGAAAGGATCATCCTAAGTTATAGAGTGTGTAACTGTATTCGTATTTGAAGAGTTAATGGAAATCCCAAGGTGTGCTTAGGGACTGAATGTAGGTCGAAGTATTAGATTGAATCAGTATAAATTGCTCTGTGTCTATTTCCTTTCTCTGCCTCTGTTTTATTTGTGCTCGTGTGTGACTTGCAAAAAGTTTTTTGAGATCACATATTCACCCCCTCTAGGTGATATTCCATCTTCATACTATTTATTGCTGTGCAATTTGAAAATTTTTAGTTACTATTCAAAATAAAATATCAATTTAACAACAATATATCACAAAGTTGTAATAATTTAAGTTATAATTTTTTTAATTTTTTAATAAATACTATAAAAATATTTAAAACCAAAATGCTCTCACTAACAAATTTTCTGTAGAACGAATATATATATAGTACTTTGATACTATTCACTAATCATTTTTAAAGTTTCGTTCAAGTTACTATGCACATTACTATTTTGTCGACATAAAGCTTAAAATATTAATTTTATTACAATATATCACAGAATTGTGCTAATTATTCTCTAATATATTTTTTTAAAAGATAAAAAAATTATTTAGAACTAAAATATTCTCAATCAACAAAATTTGTAATACCAATATTTTTTATCACAAATTTTAAAATATTACTCCCTCCGGTCCTAATTATAGGAACACATTTTAAAGTTGGTTTTGATCCAATTATAAGAAAGCAAGTTTAAATTTTTGTCAATTTTTTTCCTATAATACCCTTATTTATACTTCTCTCGTTCTAGAGTACTATATAGGGTAAAGGTGCAAAAATCGCATGTCTTTCTTGCCTCGCGGCCTTCAACAGCGTCTTTTTTGGGTCGCAAAATCCTATGTGGTTACCATTTTGGAGCAAAAGTCACACTTGCTGTTAAAAGAGAAAACGTCCGTCTGATCCTACACCTTCTTCTTTGACCAAAGACGTCCATCTGAGCTTACACTTGCTGGAGTACTTGGCTTTTGGCTTCTCTCTTTTCCTTTCATAATCTTCGTATCCCTAAATTCGATCTTACCCTTTTGTTGTCCTGTGTGGCATCTTCAAATCGATCAAAAATAGAACATGACAAAACTTTTTTTTTTTGCTCTTGCCCTCTCGTAAGCATAAATAAAAAGGCCTACATAGGGATAGAACCGAAAAAACTTTTTTTGGGAATTGAGATTAGTTTTTGTTATATCGTTCAGTGAAGATATAATTCTAATTCTATAATGCGTGCTTCACGTTGAAATTTGTTTCTTGCTCCATCCCAAAAGATAATAAGGTAATTGTTTAAAGATGTGAATAAATCCAAAAGGTAGTACTGCAGATTTGTTTAAGTCCTTTGGTGGTGGTTATAACTATAAGAGGAAACATTTGTCCAAAAAAAAGTAATAAGGGGAACACACACAGCCTCTGTTTTCTCCTCATTCTCAATTCTTACACAAATGGATCAGCTTTCTTGGGATGCGTGGTTCTCTGAACTGGTAAGTAAAACTTCTCTCACTTTACTCTACATTATCATCACGTCAAGCTTTCTAATGTGTGTGCGTGTTGTTTTCAAGGAAATGGAAACGACTCTGTTTTTTTTTTTTAAGAGGAACAAACTCAGAGCAGGATGAAAAAGAAGCTGGAGAGTGTTTTCTCAGAGATATCTTATAGGACCCGATTAATTTATTTTCTGAGAGTGTGGCCATTTTTGCTCCGGCCATCGTGGAGGGGTGGTGGCACCACCATCAACTTCGTCATAAACTCTCTGCAGTGTGCTTCTCAAACACCACCACTGATATTCGACGGATCACATAATGGCTGAGAGAAGAAGGAGACAGGAACTCACAGAAAGGTTCATAGCTCTCTCAGCCACCATCCCTGCGGCGTCCGACTGGGTCTTCTCATGTTGAAGAAGACGCAGGCTCAAATGGACGTTTTTGGTCAAAGAAGAAGGTGTAGATCAGACGGACGTTTTCTCTTTTAACAGCAAGTGTGACTTTTGCTTCAAAATGGTAACCACATGGGTATTTTTGCAACCAAAAAAAGCACGTGGTGTTGGGCGCTCCTTAGGACAAAGCATATGTGCATTTTTGCACCTTTACCCTACTATATATGAATATAATTATAGTTTAACAAAAATGATTTCGTTAAACTATACTCTAATTAAATAAAGATATTTATCTTATACGTTGTTTATGCGACGTACGATCAGAAACGTGTTCAGATTCCTCAACAATTGTAGTTAAAAAAAGTAGTTGGCAAAATAAAAAATTTAATTTGAAAGTATTAGTGTTCTTTAACAAGTTAGCATTATATATATAGATCTCAAGCCATATTATTACTTGCAGTGTTAGGGTTCAGCACTTTCTTCTTCACTTTTAATTGAGAACTTGTGAGCACGAGATTATCTGAAATATGGCTTTGACTCTAAGCTTGTGAGAGAAACAAACCAGGTATCAATTTCTGCCTTGATGTAATTTTCAATTTTAAGTAGGGGTATTTTTGGAAAATAATTATAAATAACTAATTTAACTTCTCTCATTAATCTCTCCAAATTCTGGTAAATAGTTCCTATAATTAGGACCAGAGGGAGTACTATTTAAGATGCTATTATAATAACAGTTATTATTTGAGTTACTATTTATTTTATATTATTATTTCTTTGTCGGTTTGTTACAAAAGCTCACAAGTTGCTGCCTCTGCATAGAGATCTCTACAGGACAGCAATGGAAAATTATCTACGTCTCACATAAAACAAATTTGTTTCGACCCAAATTTTCCATGGGAGTACATCTACAATTTTTAAACAGAATGAAATTTGTGATTGTCCAGAATCCGTTCTAACACGGCAGTTTCTGAATCAAAATTTAATTTACTATCTTATGATTTTTAGATATGAAATATTTATATGATTAAGCTAATATATAAAAGATTATGTACACTTAATTTCATGAAGAAAAAAACCTCATTTGAGCCGCCAATCAGATTCGAACATAATTTATAGTGTTTTGTATAAGAATAATAGATGTCTAGTTTTTCTGGACTGGTATGTTGATATTGGATCAGATAATTCGCTCCCAGATATCAATGAATTAGATACCCAATAGAATAGTATATCACTGTGCATGAGACTGAAGGCTTTCGCCGAAAGGGGTAGTGAGTGTGCGCACTGACGGCAGAATAGTCAATGAGAATAGAATGTGCGCACCTTTAGATTTTACCTCTTATTTATAGGGTTTACCTCTAGGGTTTGGACTCGTGGGCCTTCGTGCCTCCAAGCCCATGTGTTATGCCACTACATCTAGGTTAGAATCTTCGGTTAGTATCTTCCTTGATTATAGGATTAATATCCTCCTTGATTGTAGGTGGATTTTGATATAGATTTTGGGCCTTACATTAAATAGACCTCGTACGGGTCCGTAACACATCACATAACCTTGTTCCATCGTCATGCATATATAATCACATGTCCATTCAAATTAAATCAAGTCTACTTCTACATCATGCCAAGACATTCCACACCACAAAATCCAGCAAACGTTATCATGAATTATGTGCTCAAAAATCAAATTAAAGAAGGGTTAGGAGGAGAAACTTACCTAAGTGCAGAATTTCATTCCTATCTCAAAGAGTCTCTTCAATTAAATTTATCCTTCACGAAATTGACTAAGAGCAGCTTCAATCTCTTTCCTAATTAAGGATCTCCTCCACGTTTTACATATCAAGCGAAGTGAAGGCACAGCTACTAATTGGTTAATATTTATACGAGAAAGCTATTCTCACATCTCCTGTAGTTTACTGTTATTACGCAACCCTTTCACATCTCCTTTATGATGTTGACATATAAAGATATAGAAATATATAGTCCTTTCTAATTCAAAGGTCGCCTGGCTAAATATCGCGGAAGCAACGTAAACAATCAGAACTGGTTGAATAGTAGGTAACATATATAAAGAGATTATAGAAAATCTGAGACTCGAAAGTACTAGTTAATAACTTTTAACACCAATAAAGCGAAGTATAGATGTTACTAGAGCACCATGTGCAGACATCATATTGTCTGCTTTTCTTCGCTCATTCAATAATTTGATTTTACTAACATTAATACATGGAAAGAGGTAATATATAAGCTTCTGCAACATTATTCATATAGCAGAGCGTCCTTCGTCAGCCTTGAGGAAATAGACCACGCGTGGAGTACTATCGGTCAACGCCAGACGCATATTTTGATTCGCATCACTATGTAATCCAAGGTATTCACAAGTCTGGGGAAGGTTCTTGGGACAAAACTTGAGCGTATACCCAGCACCAGCACCAGATCTCACAATGATAAAGAAACCCGTGCGTATTTCCTTACCAGGGTGGTCTTCAAGACCACCAATCCCCACCAACCATGCTCCTTCTTCCTTCACAAGAATCCATTCCGGTGATTGGGCACAAGTTGGGGTTTTGGCGAATGTGATGCTCAGCAGAAGGTTTGTCTTGACAATGCCAATTTTAGCTAGCGGGTTAAATCTCACTGCCTCCCCAAGACAATTTTGAGGTTCTATACAAGTCATACAACAAAACACTATGTTGACATCAACTGGACAGGTTTTATTGTTGCCAGTATTGGCAAGGGAAACCCCACCAGGACCTGGCGAAATGAGACCCATCATCATGTAGTAGTCGCCACCCGATACAAGTGGCTTACCATCCAAGTCAAGCACTACTTGAGCTGTGCTTGAGTAAAGGAAAAGGAAGAGGAATGCAAGCAAGGCCAACTTCATCTCTTTTTCTGTATAGCTGAGACAGTTCTTTTTGTTTTACTAAAGGGGAGCTGAGGGAGGTCCAATTTATAGACTTCTAACCTCGTATTCTTAAATGGGTATCTTCTCTCATGGCCAACCAGAAAAGATTTGAAAATTAACACGTGAAAAATGTAGTGTTGCTATATACATTGAATTGAGTTTATCTATATCTAGATGGCCCTCTCGCGAAGCATGATTGCTAGTTCTTGTGGACCCCCCTGGCTACTTTTTGAATGACTTCCCTGCATCTACGGCCCATTGTGATTAAAGAGAGAAAATTAGTTCTGAATAGTTTTGAAGGCATTAAATGAGTAGTTACAAAAATGGGGACCTTGGTTATTTCCCCTGCCCGGTTTTAAACCATTCACTTTTTTTTTTCAGTATAAACAGAAATTTCGGATCAGCTCGAGTTAATAAATATAATGAGTTGCTCCTTTTTTGGTAGTGCAGTGAGTTTATTTTATTTGAATTAACTTTGTAATGATATCTCGTAATCAGATAATTAAATTCAATTAATTTATACAAACAATTATTACAATTCCTTATGAAGAAATATCTTGACAAATTATGGCAAAAAAAAGAAACAGAAAACCTTGCATCTTGTCTACAATTTTCCATCTAAAACTATTCAAGAGACGTCTCCAAGGAAGGGGAAAAAAAAAGTATTCGAGAGACAGTAATGTTGTGAATTGTTAACTCAAGACTACTACACTGTTATACAGAAAAGTAGTGATCGCATCATGGCAATTTGCAAGGTATGCGAGGTGTAACATAACTCCCAATATAAAGCCAAAAAAATTTATTATTACTCTTTGAAAACCTTCAAACTTTTTCATTTAACAGTATATAAAACCTCATAAGTGAGAATTGCATGAATTTTCATAACTTTATAATTGATTCCCAACCTGTCTATTCAATTATATCTAAAGAATAGATTATAAACATATTTGAAGAAGGGCATCAATGGGTCATGAATATATAATAGCTAGGTTTTGAAGGGTTCACAGTAGGGTCATAATCGAATTTTTTGGACAGAGTCTAGTGGTCAATCATCGATGCATGTCTTTTCCAACATAACACTCACCTATATATATAGAATTTCAATTTTTAATGATGCTTTTTAAGAAGTGGGACTTTGTTAAATTGTTTTCCCTTGTTATAGGAAGCAAGTGATCTATAGAAAATATGTAATACCCAGATAATTATTTATCTGGAATATTATATTTCGATAAATAATACCTATTTGAAATAGGTGAATATGTAGTCTCAAATAAAAAGTTATAATTATCTTATTTTCTAAGGTAATTTCTATGGAAATTAGAAGAGATAAGGAGCTAAAAATCCCTAAAATGCATTTATGGGGCATAAAATTGCCTGAAAATATTATGATAAATCCGATGAGACAATAAAATATTTGCTAAAAATTAGAAAGTATGTTGTCTTTAATTTTAGGAATTTTTGGGATTATTCCTTGGAAAATAATGAGGCAAAATTAAATATAATTTTGGGGAGCATAAGTTGTCCCATGATTTTTAATATTTTACATGGAGCATAAAATACCAATGTTAGTACAATAGTTGTGAGATAATAATTAATCTCAATTAAGAAAATTATCAACAATTAGTAAGTGACTAATTAAGTAATTAATGGCTAATTACTTAAATTAAGATATAAATTAAATTAATTAAGAAAATAAATAAAAAAACAAAATAATAAGGGGGGGGGGACGAAATTTGTAGTGTGAAAGGGGTTGTGGTTATTTCAAAAATAATATTATAATATTTAAGTAATTAAATAATAATATATTCGGTAGAAAGACTAGTTGGCTAAATGAGAACCGATAGAAATTAAATCCTACCTCAAAATATAGGAACTAAGTCTGTAACATCTGGACTTTTTATAAACGAGTATAATTTTATTCCGGAGTGAGCTGTTTCCGAAGTCATTTCTGAAACCAACAGCGTACTTAAGAGACATGATAAATAAGAAATAGGGCAAATAGTACAAATGAGAACCTATAGAAAACGAAATAGTTGTGACAAACTATGAATTAGGTTTCTTAGGTCAGAACGTATTACGAACCAGTGAATTTTTGTCCAGAAGCTGGAACTTTCGGAAGTTATTTCCGTATCCGATGGTGTCTGTCCGAAAATGTTCTGCAGGCAACGGAATACCCTTAATTAATGGAATCAAAAATTTAGTTAACCTATATATTTTTAAAGAGGAAGAGTAGACCTTCGAGTGCCTTGTTCCCCGATTTTTGAGATTCGTCAAGATTACGCGATTAGGACACCGAACTAGGAACTTTATCGCATCGCTCATAAAGCAAGCGAGATGACATCATGGGTGACATCATGGATGATGCAATCATCTTCTAGAAGGATGACATGGGCATGATGTCGGCCAAGGCTTGAAGGGACAGGATGGAGCCACGTGTCGAAGTGCGATCCGACGGCCGAAATCCAGTCTGAAAAAGGCATGAATAGTGCCGAGACTTTTGGCTATAAATAGCCATTCACCCTCTTCATTCTCTTCACCCCAAAACCGAGTTTAGAGAGTGGTTAGAGAGAAGGAAGAGCCCGGAGAAATTCTAGCTGAGCCCTGGGTAAGTTTTTCGGTCCCTAGTCTTTAGCTTTTGTTAGTTCTTTCGGTAAATATAGTAGATGTAATACCCTAGAAATCGTATTTATGATAAGTATCATATTTCGATAAATACTACCTATTGGAAACAGGTGAATATGTGGTCTCGAAACTAATGTAATAAATACCTTATTTTCTAAGGTAATTTCTATTGAAATTAGGGTGAATAAAGAGCTAAAATCCCTAAAATGCATTTATGAGGCATAAAATGGCCTGAAAATATTATGATAAATATCATATGGCAACAAAAACTGAGGAAGTATTTTGTCTCTAATTTTAGGAATTTTTGGGATTATTTCCTTGAAAAATAGAGAAGCATAAATATCATATTATTAAAAGCACTTTTTGACCCCATGATTTTTAATATTTTACATGGGATATAAAATACCAATGTAAGTAAAATAGTTGTGACATAATAATTAATCCTAATTATGAAAATTATCAACAATTAGTAAGTGGCTAATTAAGTAATTAGTGGCTAATTGTTTAGATTATGATATAAGTAAATTAATTAGTAAATAATTAATTTAAGGGGAGAAATTCAAAATTACTAATTAAATAAATAATAAATAAATAATAAAATAATAATAAATTGTTTTATGCTTAGAAAAATAAATAAAAAATAAAAGAAAAAATTAAATATCTAGATATTTTGATTAAAATAATAATATAATCGATAAAGAGCCAACGGGAGAAATGAGAACGGATAGAAATTTAATCCTACCTCCAAATATAGAAACGAAGTCATTAACATCTCGCACTTTTGATAAACAAGTGGAATTTTATCCGGAGTGAGCGGTCTCGAAGTCATTTACGAAACCAACAGCGTAATTAGGAGTCTTAGGATAATTAGGAAAGGGCGAGATAGTGCTAAAAGTGACTTATAGAAAACGGACCTTGTTTTTCAAACCGGGAATTAGGTTACTTAGATCAGATCATATTACGAACAAGTGATTTTCTGCCAAGAAGCTGGAACTTCCGAAAGTGATTTCCGTAACCGGTGACGTCTATATGAAATTGTTCAAAAGACAACGGAATACCCTTAATGGGACCAAAAATTTAGTTAACCCAGGTATTCTTAAAGAGAAAGAATAGAGCTTCAGTGCCTTGATCCCGGATTTTTGAGTTTCGTCAAGATTACGCGATTAGGACACCGATCAGGGAACTTTATCGGTAAGTCAGCAAGATGACATCATCTTCTTCTAGAAGGATGACATAGGCAAGACATGTGTAAGGCCAAGATGGAGCCACGTGGCGAAGTGCGATCCGGCGGCTGAAAACCAGTATGATAAAGTGATGAATAGTAACCTCCCTTGGCCTATAAATAGAAGCCTTCCCCTCTTCATTTCTCACACCTCAAAACCGAAATAGAGAGAGGTTTTAGAGAGAAGGAGGAGCCCGGAGAAGTTCTAGCCGGACCCTGGGTAAGTTCTTCGGTCTACGGTCTTTAGTTTCGGTAGTTCTTTCGGTAGATATAGTAGGAATGCTAGATTTATCTTTAATTTTTCAAGATAGTCTAGATATCATATTTAGGGGTAAATATGATATATATTTCGAAAATATGATGAGGGAAAAGATCTGTCAAAATTCGGAGAGATAGAACGAAAACAATAAGCTCTGGCGAAATTTCGCCGATTAGGGGGTCGGGGCAAAATGGTAATTAGTACCTAAAATGTCCGTTATAATGTTAAATACGATAAAATGCGATATAATCCTTATAGGATATCCGTAATCGTACCGATGTCATACCATTTGCCATCATTTTTTTACCGTCGGGCCATTTGTCAAAATTACCGTTTTTCGTGAAACATACCAGAAGGACCGTCAACGAAGGCACGTTCGCGACATACTGTAACACTAACTCTTATGATTGTGGTATGCTCATATATGCTTGCTGTGTTCTTGTACAGAGACTCTGTCTCATTTGAAATTGGTGACATCATGAATATACGAGTTATGGTATTGTTAAACACCGTTAGAGTTTTCCTAGCGCTGAGGACACGACTGTACATCGTGGCACTAGGGGAATAGTGTAGACTGGGATAACAAACAGGTTGCAGGGGGAGGGGCTGTGTATTGTTATTGACTTACATATCTGGTTATATATTGCCTACATCTGTTATGGGCTTTTGTAGAGATTATTGCGAAAATATCATGAATACCTATCATACATATGTTGTTTACATGAGCATGAGGTTAACCGTTACCTGAGGTCCGATGGGTACTGGACCTCAGTCTGAATGAATAGACAGGAATGTGTCTTGAACCAGAAAAGGCACCAGGGGACGAAGCCATAGATATATGTCAGTAGACGGAGTCGTGAGAAGGCACCGGTCAAAGGAAATGCAGGAAGAAAATCAACAGAACCTACCTTATGGCATGAATCTAATAAAATTACTTCACATCATTTGGTGGTTAAACAAGAAGGGTCGCCTATGTGGTTCAGTCAATCAGTCACCCTAGCACGGTGAGACTCCCACTAGACCTACCTAGCCTGGCCAAATGAGATGATTTAACTGAGTTAGGTTCTATGTCCCAAGTCTACCTAAGGCTTGACGGAAAAAGGGTATAGTTACATAGAAGAAATGTAATTAAAGAGTTTTGTATTACTGTATCACATGAATAATTCCTTCGGGAGATTTTTGTAATATATATATCAGTATACGTCAGGCATCATCATATGTCTGAGTATTTCATATCAGTTACTCAGTGTTATACCGGTTGTTCAAATTTTTAGTACATGCTCTCCGTTTCCGCAAAACGCTAAGGCGTAGCACCTCAAAACTCGATGAATTTTTATAAAACCACGTGTCACCGGCACGATTTATGCTATGAAATTTTGGGTGTTACATTTTGGTATCAGAGCTGGTTAAGTTAACCATGATCGGGGGTTCTCACAGTGTGATCTGTGGCGAAGCATTGGCTCTTACCCCGACATGGCCATAGGGTGATGCGGTTGCATGCGCAGTGATGCGGTGCGTAAAACTAGCGGCTGAGGTATCTTTTGTCGTCATGACACTTTGTTTCTAAGCAGACATTTTGGTATCAGAGCTAGCTTCACAGCTAGTCTCTAGAGCATTGTATGAACAACAAGGACACAAGTACTGATATAATACTGATTTTGTGTTACAATAAAACAAATACCCTAAGGTAAAGGTTAGAGTTTTTGTAAAACTCTAAAACTTCTGAGATGGAAATCGGAGTCTACATGAAATTCCCGAACGGAAGCAATAATTGAACTTAGTTGACGATACTATCTAGGTTGTCCCTTAGACAGTGACCTATTGCGTAGGTTTATGACACAACAATGGTGCCGAGAATAGGAATAGTCTATATGAGTAAGTCAATTAGTCACGGTAAACTCAGTAAGACTTCCATAATAGACATCTATCTGACCAATCGATTTGAGTAACAGAGGTAAACTCTACGTTTCTTTTCATCTGAATTCATTTTTTTGAAAAGAGGACTAATATAACCTTAAAATTATGTTGTAGTGATGGACAAGGGTAAATTGTCATATCCAGATTATTACGGTAAAGGGAGACATACTATGCATAGATCTATAGTTCCCGGTATAAGAGGATTGAGGCTACACCCTGAACCGATATATCCATTTCCTATGCCTATGGCTGTACGTGAGTCAACCTATTGCGTTCCTGAACACCAGTCTGACCCAGCATACGATTCAAACTATTCTCTTATGTCTGAGAACCACCCAGAGCCGGAGTATCATTTCCAATCAGGAAATTCCAATGAGTGCCTATACGACCCTAGACCGGAATACCTTTCCGAGCCAGTACATCATATTGAACCAATGAAACACCTTGAGACGTTCGATTCCCCAGTTCCAGAGAAACCCATAATATCTATTCATGGCCGTAAAATCTCAGCGGGATATCATCCCTGGTTAGTATACCCATCTGAACTTGTACCTCAAATTGATCAGACATACCCCACTCCAGAAAGTAACCTTGAGCCAGCATATCTACCAACTCCTATACAGCATATCACTCCGATAACCGATCATCGGCGAATATCACTCACGAACGAGAATACCTGATCAAATCATAGAAAATAAAGAACCTTTTTATTCAGAATCCTTGAACATAGTGTACCATGAGCCAATGGCTAGTATACCTTTTAAGCCAGAAAGACCTATAGGGTCGGATCATTCATCCTTCGATGATAACCGTGAGCATCTCCTATTGTTACCTTACCAAGATGACCTTGAAATTGAGTCTTGTTACGAACCAAATATTCTACGACATGTTTTGAATACGAACAAAGAACTGGTAGGCATTCTACGAACAAATTTCTTTAGGCGTAAATTACAACGCAACTCATAAGAAACATATTTTCAATGGCTAGAACAAGTCAAAGCGACTTACGGACGAGAGGAGAATCAATAAACTCCCTACCCATTAGACGATTGGGTAATGTCAACACTGTACCTGTTTCCTAGAGAACACTTCTAGATGGGAAAGACGAATGAGCTCTTGGATGGAGATCGTACAGTCGATTTTCTTTCGTTTCTGAATTATCTCCAAGGGCTAGTATTAGACAATATGTAAACAAGTAGATAGACGATGATATGAATTATGTACGATATATTACTGGTGTTAAAAACCAGATAAATAATATGACATGTTTTGCCATGAACATTATGTGTAGGTGTTTGTTGAGCGAACCTTTAAAAAATTGTCGTTCTCAAATAGAAAGATAGGATGTCAAGTATGCGTGGAATCGAAGTCCTTAGAGGTCAAGGCCGAGGTCGAGGAAGAGAGGGAGGTAGACAATCACGAGTGATGTCAATCCCGCACAATACCTTAAATACGAGTAAGTCGCAAGAGCGAGGAGAAGATTTGAAGAAGCGGCTGAATGCTCTTATTGATGCCCTCCTTGCAGAAAGGCAAGGAATGTCGGAATCCTGCCATCTGATGGAGTGTAAAATAGCAGAGCTACGTAGAACAAGAAATCTCAACAATAGTTATACAAGTCATTATGGATTCAGCCACAAAAACCCCACACTAAAAGGAAGTTTCACGGGGACAACAATCAGGGCAAAGGCAAAAGAGCAAGTAATTGCGTCGGGTTTCGCCATGGGAACCCCACACAGAAGTGGAAGGCGCCACAAAGCAAGAATCAAGAGCAAGGTAAGACGCCATTTCAAATCTGGGCGAAGTACAACCCGAATCGACGGGACCCCGATTTGTGTGTAAAATGTGGGAAGAATCATCCTCGAAGTACGGATGCGATGGAAAGCGATATGCTTTAAGTGTCAAGAACCGGACACATTAGCGTGCTCGTCCGGGGAAAGCTGCGGAGTTACGGTCGAAGAGAACTTTCCAAAGATGCCGAATTCCTACCTGTTCAAAATACGGGAATTACCATCCAGGTCTTACCTGTAGTGGTATACGAATTTGCTATAACTGTCGGAAGCCGGGGCACATAGCCGGGAATTGTCCCCAGAAAGCTGCAGAGATAGAGCCAACAAGCTCAGGCCTGATGCTAGCGTTACGCGAGGAGGAGGCCGAAGAATCTCCAGAAATGATCTGAGATACTATCACCCAATAAGGGTCTAGTTAGATATTAACCGATTCTAGTGCTAAGTCAGTCAGTTGTTTCTGACAAGAATGCGAATCATTTTGGGATGCATACATATATGTATTACCTTACAATCTTGTAATAGCTACACCATTGGGTGTAAACTATTTCGCCTATAAGGCATATTTAGAATCAAATTTCGGTATAATATATATTCGTTCAAAAATTTCTGTTGCACCACGTCGACGACGATTTCAAATTCGTTAACGTAACGGCAAAAGAAACTTTATGCAATGATCAACGGTGACTATGAGAAGTTATCATTTCTACATTTTTACAAAGCAGTGATAGAATTGATAAAAGATCTGAGTCCTTAGTCTAAAAACAACCCAGACACAAATAAAATTTCTCTGACAAATTTTCCTTCGGAAAATGAAAAGTTAAAATTCACTATGAAGTTGGTACCTAACATGGGATCAATATCTACAACACCATATCAAATGACACCGAAACAAAGCACAAGAGTTTGCGACTTTGTATCCACCATCACAGGATGGACGAAATGACTATCATAAATACATATCCACTTTCCATGATCTACGATCTACTCAGTTATTTAATTCTTACGTTTTGTCGAGTATTGACGTATGCTCAAAATACCATCAGCTACAAATCCAAAATAGTAATGTTTTGAAGATAGCTTTCCGGATTTAACCCGGACATTTTTGAATTCCTTGAGATGACTTTTGAACCGAAAAATTTTCTATTTTGTTCATACAGTCCTTGAACCAAGACTTTTCTCAACCACATAGGTAGGTTGATTGAGGCGTTGATTGACGACATCCTCATCCGTTCAGAAACGATAAAAGAAACGCAAAGAACAAAGATGATCAAGTTGTGAGTGTACTAAAGAGAGACACGACTTTTATTGAATTAAGAAAATGTAAGTATTGGCTGCCAAGAAATAAATTTTTTGGGCCATGTTCTGTCGCACAACAGAAATGTTGATAGTTTCAGCAAAATAGAGGCAGGTCTGGACTAGAAAGAGCCAGAAATAGAAATATAGATGTGTAGTTTCTGGATCTGGCGGGATAGTACCGCAGATTCATATCGAATTTTCTCATAACTTGCGCATGGAAATTAAATCATTAACAAAGATTGTGAGACGAGCTTACATAGACTGAGAAAGAAGTTAGTCACAGCACCAAGAGATTGGTTATCCCAGGTCCAAGTTAGTCTGTAGTGGTACCAATAGGTATGGATTGGGATATGTCTTACTGCAACAGAGGGGTGACATGATGACTTGCACCTTTCGTCGTTAAAGCCTCTCCAATTGAACAAATTTACGCGTGACTTAGAGATAGTGATTATCGTTTTGAGATTATAGAGGCATTACCTCTACGGAGTAACCATAGAATAATCTTGCTATCACAAGTACTTGAAGTGCTTTTTGAATTAAAAAGAAACTCGGTAGTGGATAGCATCGCTAGATAAAAATCCTTAAGGTTGCGATTTAGAGAATAATTATCATCCGTATTAAGTAATCAGCATGTAGATACTCTCTACAGAAAGTTAACTTTAGTAGCTCGTATGCTACTTGAATACTATGAGGATTTTGTCCAAATAAAGCAAGATTCCCTGCAGAATTATAAACATACTCGATGAAACTTATTTCTCGGATTTTCAATCGTGATATCATCGGTAGAAGCCTTGTATAGGTAAGAGTATAGATCACTTGTATGTCAATGGGACTATAGTCGGAACGAAAATTTTCTTGGGCCAGATGTGGTCGATCGTGTTTCTAAATGATTATTGCGTGGATTCATTTTTGTTGATATTGATAATATATGCTATTGATAGAATATTGTCATTGAGAATAACTGACAGTTACGATAAAGTGGTCGAATGCCTCATTTTCATAAGGCATATTCCAGCGGATAGCGAAGGTATGGATGAAAGGTTTAACAGTTAAAAACACCCCCAAACTTGAATTTTATTCACAGTATCTTCTGCATTTCTCATTGGAGAAATATCATCTTAAGGATGATCATATTATAAAACGACGTATCGAAATATAAGATAACCGTATCTATAGCAGAACGGGATTCTCATATTCAAAGGGAGTAACTTAGAGATAGGAGTATTACAGTGTGAGGATAGTTGAGAATGAGATTGCCTCTGAATAAGACAATATGTGACGTAGGTATTAGCCATACGATTATGTGAATTACCTCCGTGACGTGTTCTATGTTGCTTAGTTGTTACAATTCGACCGCGATCGTGTCGTTGAGTAGGAGGTATCTTGTGTTGTCATGGTGTATAGGCGACATGGAAACATGTAAGGTATCTTGTGTTACCGCGGTATATGGGTGCCATGGGAAATACTATATATCAAAGCACGACATGACAAGATCTTTACAGTCAAACCTGAGCGAATTCTCGATCATCAAGCGGAGCGGCTGACATATAGAGAAAAGTTCTGGAGCGAATAGTCTGAAGGTTAGTTTGTACATAGTCTAAATTGGTATAGAGCAAATTTCGAGGACGAAATTTTGTTTAACGGGGGGAGAAATGTAATACCCTAGAAATCGTATTTATGATAAGTATCATATTTCGATAAATACTACCTATTGGAAATAGGTGAATATGTGGTCTCGAAACTAATGTAATAAATACCTTATTTTCTAAGGTAATTTCTATTGAAATTAGGGTGAATAAAGAGCTAAAATCCCTAAAATGCATTTATGAGGCATAAAATGGCACGAAAATATTATGATAAATATCATATGGCAACAAATATTGACAAAAACTTAGGAAGTATGTTGTCTCTAATTTTAGGAATTTTTGAGATTATTTCCTTGAAAAATAGAGAAGCATAAATATCATATTATTAAAAGCACTTTTTGACCCCATGATTTTTAATATTTTACATGGGATATAAAATACCAATGTAAGTAAAATAGTTGTGAGATAATAATTAATCCTAATTATGAAAATTATCAACAATTAGTAAGTGGCTAATTAAGTAATTAGTGGCTAATTGTTTAGATTATGATATAAGTAAATTAATTAGTAAATAATTAATTTAAGGGGAGAAATTCGAAATTATTAATTAAATAAATAATAAAATATTTTATGCTTAGAAAAATAAATAAAAAATAAAAGAAAAAAATAAATATCTAGATATTTTGATTAAAATAATAATATAATCGATAAAGAGCCAACGGGAGAAATGAGAACGGATAGAAATTTAATCCTACCTCCAAATATAGAAACGAAGTTATTAACATCTGCACTTTTGATAAACAAGTGGAATTTTATCCGAGTGAGCGGTCTCGAAGTCATTTCGAAACCAACGGCGTAATTAGAGTCTAGGATAATTAGGAAAGGCGAGATAGTGCTAAAAGTGACTTATAGAAAATGGACCGTGTTTTTCAAACCAGGAATTAGGTTACTTAGATCAGATCATATTACGAACAAGTGATTTTCGCAAGAAGTTTGGAACTTAGGAAGTGATTTCCGTAGCTTAGGTGACGTACGTATGAAATTGTTCAACGTGACAACGGAATACCCTTAATGGGATCAAAAATTTAGTTAACCCATGTATTCTTAAAGAGAAAGAATAGAGCTTCAGTGCCTTGATCCCGGATTTTTGAGTTTCGTCAAGATTATGCAATTAGGACACCGAAGATGGAGCCACGTGGCGAAGTGCGATCCGGCGGCCGAAAACCAGTATGATAAAGTGATAAATAGTAACCTCCCTTGGCCTATAAATAGAAGCCTTCCCCTCTTCATTTCTCACACCCCAAAACCGAAATAGAGAGAGGTTTTAGAGAGAAGGAGGAGCCCGGAGAAGTTCTAGCCGGACCCTGGGTAAGTTCTTCGGTCTCTGGTCTTTAGTTTCGGTAGTTCTTTCGGTAGATATAGTAGGAATGCTAGATTTATCTTTAATTTCTCAAGATAGTCTAGATATCATATTTAGGGGGAAATATGATATATATTTTGAAAATATGATGAGGGAAAAGATCTGTCAAAATTCTGGAGAGATAGAACGAAAATAGCGAAGCTCTGGCGAAATTTCGCCGATTAGGGGGTTAGGGGCAAAATGGTAATTAGTACCTAAAATGTCCGCTATAATGTTAAATACTGATAAAATGCGATATAATCTTTATAGGATATCTGTAATCGTACCGATGTCATACCGTTGTCGTACCGCTGTTTTACCGTTGTTGTGCCGCTGTCAAAATTACCGTTTTTAGTGAAACATACCGGAAGGACCGTCAACGAAGTTACGTTTGCGATGTACTGTAACACTAACTCTTATGATTGTGGTATGCTCATATATGCTTGATGTGTTCTTCTACTGAGACTTTGTCTCATTTGAAATTGGTGACATCATGAATATACGGGTTATGGTATTGTAAAACACCGTTAGAGTTTTCCTAGCGCTGAGGACACGACTGTACATCGTGGCACTAGGGGAATAGTGACCGGGATAACAAACAGGCTGCGGGGGGGGCTGTGTATTGTTATTTCCTTACATATCGGTTATATATTGCCTACATACGTTATGGGCTTTTGTAGAGATTATTGCGAAAATATCATGAATACCTATCATACATATATTGTTTACATGAGCATGAGGTTAACCGTTACCCGAGGTCGATGGGTCTTTGGACCTCGGTCGAATGAATAGACGGGAATGAGTCTTGAACCAGAAAAGGCACCAGGGGACGAAGCCATAGATATACGTCAGTAGACGGAGTCGTGAGAAGGCACTGGTCAAAGGAAATGCAGGAAGAAAGTCAACAAAACCTACCTTATGGCATGAATCTAATAAAGTTACTTCACATCATTTGGTGCTTAAACTAGAAGGGCCGCCTATGTGGTTCAGTCAATCAGTCACCCTAGCACGGTGAGACTCCCACTAGACCTACCCAGCCTGGCCAAATGAGATGATTTAATTGAGTTAGGTTCTATGTCCCAAGTCTACCTAAGGCTTGACGGAAAAAGGGTATAGTTACATAGTTGAAATGTAATTATAGAGTTTTGTATTACTGTATCACATGAATAATTCCTTCGGGAGATTTTTGTAATATATGTATCAGTATACGTCAGGCATCATCATATGTCTGAGTATTTCATATCAGTTACTCAGTGTTATACCGGTTGTTCAAATTTTTAGTACATGCTCTCCGTTTCCGCAAAACGCTAAGCTGTAGCACCTCAAAACTCTGATGAATTTTTATAAAACAAGTGTCACCGGCACAATTTATGCTACGAAATTTGGGGTGTTACAGTAGAAATGCTAGATTTATCTTTAAATTTCCCAGATAGTTTAAATATCATGTTTAGGGGTAAATATGGTATTTATTTCGAAAATATATTGGGAAAAGAGATATGTCAAAATTACGAAGAGATAGGGTCAAAGTAAGCGAAGCTCGGCGAAATTTCGCCGATTAGTTAAACTAGGGGCAAAATAGTAATTTGTACCTAAAATCCATTATCTTTGCTAGATATTGATAAATATTATCCTTATAGGATATACGAGATAATCGCGTCATTTGTTGTACCGCCGTCGTATCGCTATTGTACCGCCGTTGGGCCGCTGTCAAAAAAATATCGTTTTCCGTCAACGAAGGTACGTTCGCGTACCGTAACACTAGCTCTAATGCTTATTGTATGAATATATATGTTTGTTGTGTTCTAATTATTGTGGTAGCATACATAGTTATGTTACATACGCGGTTATGTCAAATACGTGGTTATGTCACATACGAGGTTATTATTGCTGTAGCATACGTGGATATATATGTTACATATGTGGTTATTATCTTACATACGTGGTTATGTATTTCTAATCATACATTTGTTGTGGATTTGTTGTATTGATTCTTTGCTTTGTCATGAATATCTGTCATGTATATATTGTCATATTTAAGCATGAGGTTAATTCTGCGAGGTTCAATGGGCATTGAACCTCATCTCTTAACATAGCGTCAAGTCCAGGAGAACCGAGGACCAAGGAGAAAGGCAAGCAGCACGCATAGGGACTCAGCTGAAAACTATCCGTTGTTGCTACGACACGAGTATTGCCGGGGAGACACTTCTATTGTTATTTACTTTGAAAACTCTCGGTCACTGTACCGCTTCTGTAATTAGCCAGACTTACGGCATTTTGAATAAATGTATCAGTTACTCAAACGCTCCGATGCTCAACTCTGATGATATATATATATAAAAAATTATACTGCTTTTGAAAATGGGATGTTACAAAATATTTCTTAAAATTTGATTTCTATTTTTAAATTTAAACCCTGCATTACTAATGTGCATCAATTTAAGGATTTAGAATACTGTTGTTCAAAAACTTTATATTTAAAGCAAGTCGACGGAAATACTGGTTGCTTGCTAGCTAGTCTTGGAAAATTTGGCACATACGAAAGATCATTCTTTCTATTTTAGTGCTTCAAAAGTGTTTTTTCCACAATGGATTTATTGTACATTTTCCACAACTTAATTAATTATGTATTGAATTGATTTATTGAGTCATATTGTTCAGTTTTTGAAGTTTAATAAAAGAGTAAATACCTTTTTTTCGTCGACAAAAAAACAGGGCCTATTTTGGTAAAACTAAAAAAAAAAAAAAAAAAATGACCCTTATTTGTCCTTTTTATGAACTAAAAAGAACTTTTTGAAAATTCGTGAGGATCAAAATGTCAACCAATTGACCTTTATTTGTCCGTTTTATGGACTAAAAAAGACCTTTTTTTTAAAGGACCAAAATAGGGTAGTATTTTTTATCGAGGGCCAAAAATGGTATTTACTCTTAATGAAATTAATAATTTAAATAATGTAAGATAATGTTTAAAAATAGTAAAATCATTTTATTTTGTAGTGATTAAAAATTTTGCCTTCAAACTGAAGCACAAAATAATATTGTATTCCCGTTGGATTGTCCAGAAATGGATATGGAATTGATCAGTTCTGACATATTATTACATTGCTTATACGTTGAAAGAGACCTAACTTTGGCAGTTTGCCGAGGGACCATTTATGCTTAGCTCTTTAATTATTTTAATTTCTCTTGCTACGTATAAAACTTTTTAATTGCTTTATACATTTTTATTAAATGGTTTGTAGCTTAATAAAAAGGAATAGAGAGAGATTTAAAAAAAAAAGATATTTAGAGGAAACGTTGAAAGTAATTTTTAAATAAATATAATTGTTTAAAATATGACTTTTAATAAGCATCTCATGAGCTAAATTTAACTATAAAAGGAAATTAGAAAAATAAAGAGCTAAAATAGACAAACCACCTTTCAAATGAGCTCGACAATGGGTAGAACATGGTACTTGAATTGTAACACCCCACTGTTCTCAGCCCATAACAGAATGGCATTTCACCTATCATGCATTCTAATGTAATATTTAATAAAGAATTTAAACCACTGGCCCAAATTTGATCCTAAAAAATGGAAGCCCTTTTTATAAATAAATCCATAAGGAAATAGCAAAACCCATATACAAAAGTGAAACTAAATGTTCCAACTGCATCTTCAACACCACCTTCTCAAAATCAAGCAATTACTACACCCTTGGTTCTTCCTCCTTGCTTACTAGACTGCCCACATCCTGGATTTAAGAAATGTTCTGAGATTCAAATGAATAAATCCCAGAGTAACAGGCTAATCTCAAATTCCAAACATATGCAATATATATGTAAATCAACCAAATAGAGAAGTCCATACAGCATATAAAGCATTCAAATTCAAGTATTACATTCCATACATAGCTTGTAATACAAGTGTTCATTCAATGATTTTCAAATACCTTAGCGCAAGGAAATTCATTTCAGGTAATTCAAACCGAAAATACTGAATGCACCAGCTAAGCCTTGCCTAGCCACCAGGAAGCTAGCCCAATGGTCAGCCCTTCCGCTCAATCGAGCCACGAGTGGTGCTGGCCTCATAAGACGGGACATACAAATATGACATACACAAACATATATAGCTTTGCAAATTATGTGATATTAAAGTTACTACATGTTGGTCTTATCGACAAAACCCCTTCCACTAGATTCTTATCACTACGCTTATCCTTCAGGCACGGACAATTCTCAGGTCCTATAATTAACATTTACATATAGAGATGGGTCACTAATCAATTCAATTTTAATAACATAATTAAGATTTAGCTCCTTTAGACCCACCCTAAAATACTTATCATTTACTTTCCTTATGACTATGGATGTATACCAATTGGGGCTTATTTAATTAGATATTATTCACTATGGAATAAATGTCATCTCAGTCATTTAACCCTTCAATATATCCAAAGGAACCTTTACTTTGAAGGTTACACACAATTCACAACTTATGTGGCTATTTTAAGACTTATCAAAAATTCAGCCTTTAACTTTTTTGGAAATTAAGAAAATTGATAACTTGACCGATATAACTCCAAACGGCGTGATTCCAATTTCTACTTAAACCTTAATAAGTCTATTTTCATAAATTAAAGTTACCAAGTTGATTTGATTTATAGCTGATAAAAATTCCCAAATTTCAAAAACATAAGCACATCAACTCTTTCAAAATAATTCCAATAGCAACACTATTTTAATTCTGAAAAAATCCCAAGCTTCAGAGATATTATTTTAACCATCCACTTGAAATATTTAGGCATGCTTTGACCATCTACGATACATATTTAATACTTGGAAGCATCAAACAATAACTTCCAATCAGCTTCATCATTCACTAACTATTCGAAGAGCACATAACTCTTATTAAACTTGTTTCAATATTATTAGATTACTACCCTTATTGTTCGGTTCTACAAACACAAATGTCTAACCTTTGGGTTAGTATCTGGTTAATGTAGAATCTGAATGAACTCCGGTGAGTAATACTGAAGAAGGGACGAGTACTCAGAGATGCCTATGAGGAAGACACCACAGAGTATCGTCTGATCACTGTGCTACACGAGAATGACGATGAGCCAAAGGAAGTGGAGTGTCTGCACAGTGTAACAGTATAGTAAAAGGATATGAACAAAATATGTGCACCTAGTGGGTAATCTCCTATTTATAGAGATTACCTAGAGTTTGGTTCTTTTGGTTCTACGTCCATCGTTTCTGCCGCATGTACCTCCCACATTCTCTAGATGCCTGCTCCACTACCTGCCTCTGCTCCATTATCTATACGGTCAGATTAGTGCCGGGTTTATAGGAAGATTAACGTTTCTCCTGCCTGTGAAGGGCTTTAGCGGCCCTGCGCCTCTATTGGGCCATGCCTCTTCTGAGCTCGAAATATGAATCCATAACACTTATAAATCTCAACTCTCTTCAATCACACAGTCACATAACACCAAGACCCAAAAGTTTCTCAGTCAAGAATGTATCCACAGAGCTCAAACAACATCATTCATAAGTCTTCAAGCATATAC
Organism: Acacia melanoxylon; assembly: GCA_019022615.1. NCBI lineage: Eukaryota > Viridiplantae > Streptophyta > Magnoliopsida > Fabales > Fabaceae > Acacia > Acacia melanoxylon. The sequence continues at coordinate 4,723,072 of JAFJYJ010000042.1, forward strand.
TCAATTTAACCGTTATCTTCTAGTTTCAAGCAAACATAAATCATGTAATCACATAGGGTACATATCCTTCTCTTAATTGGTGTTTTCCCCTACATTTTATAACCAAAATCCTAATCATAGATTAGAGTTCAGAAGTGGATTAGTCCTACCTTGATTCCAAGATCAACATGCCCAATAGATTAGCTTCTCCACATTACCCTCTTCTTCGATGATCACTCGGCCTCCCTCTCTCTCTCAACTCAATCGCTCTCTCGTTCCCTCACTCTCTGTTTCTGCAAGCGTCTGGACCAAGTGGGTGAAATGAGAGTTGAGGGCATTTATGTGCTGGCCGAATTGAATATTTGGTGCATGTGGTCAGTGAGGTGGCGGAAGATGAGGGATTTGAAGTGGTGAGCTGTTGGAAGGAGAATGAGAGAGAGAATTAATTGGATATTAAGATGGGGTTGGATCAGGGAAAACGTTGGGCTGAAATGAAGAATAATGAATGAATGTGTGTTGGGCCAAATAGTTATCTAATTAAGTGATGGCGTATGGGCTGATCGTATAAATGGGCCATAAGAGATTAAATGTTGCATAGGTTTAGGTATTTATATATATGGGCTGCGTTTTTGTTATTGGGTTGGGCCCAAAGTGGATAAATAAATAAATTAGTCTAATGGGTATGGATAATTAAGAGGGGAATCCCAAAAAAGGATTTTTCTTTCTTAAATAATTTATTTAGGCCGTTAAACATTATCTTTAAAATATTTAGTCCAAAAATCAACCACTAACTAATTATTCTCAATTTTTGAAAAATATGCTTAAATTTCCAAATATTAATTTTAATATTTATCTAGACTAAATTTCCCATAATTAATTCCTTTTAATATTCTTAATTTCATAATCCCTAAAATTTAGGATTTCACATGAATCCTAACTAACACTCCTATGAAATTGAATTGTATTTCTACGGAGAAGAATGGGCGAAACAAAATAAAGATGGAGTTACATGGTGCCCTATATTAGGCCATAATCTGGACTCTATTTGTAGAAATATCAATGAAATTAGCAAATGGCATCAAGGGACTCTGAAAAAATTCATGGAGCGTGCTAAGAGATTGGACTAAACTCCCACGATTTTACCTTTTACAAAATCATTAACAATTAACTCAGATTTGTTGCCATGTCAGTGGATTCAGTACACAATCTTACAAATTTCACACAAAAACTCAGAGCAAACGAAATAGGTTAAGATATGAATTGGAAGCTCAAAAGTTGCTGCCTCTGCAGACGAGAGGACAGCGATGAAAATTTATCTATTTCTCACATCAAACAAATTTTTTTCGACCCAAATCTTTAATGGGAGTTAGCTAACACATGCCTTAACACTTCCACAAAAGGTAAAAATTATTTGAGAACATTTATTATTTAAAACAGAAATAATTTGTGATTGTCCAAAATCCGTTCTAACACCCGACAGTTTCTAAATCAAATTTTAATCCACTATCTCATGATTTTTAAATGAGTATGAAAATTTTATATGGTGGAGCTAAGATATAAATGATCATGCACACTTAATTTCATGAAGAGAAAAAAGAACTCATTTGAGCCCCCAATCAGATTCAAACAGAATGCATAGCATCACAGTCACATTTTGTCGAAAACCCAGGCTTCTACATCAACCTTGCTCCATTCTCATGCATCTAACATCACATGTCCATTTAAATTACATCAAGTCTACTTCCACATCGCCAAGACATTCCACACCACAAAATCCAGGAAACATTGTCTTGCTCAACAATCAAACTAAAGAAGGGTTAAGAGGAGAAACTTACGTAAGTGAAAATTTTCTTCCTATCTTAATGAGTCTATCCAACTAAATTTCTTTTTCACGAAATTGACTGCGAGGAGCTTCAATCTCCTTCCTAAGGATCTCCTCCAGGTTTACATGCCAAGGGAAGAAAAGGCTCATCCACTAATTGGTTAAAAATTATATGAATAAATTATTCTTTTATTGTTTTTACACAAACATCCTCGAAAATCTATATAAACTCCTATAAAAAAAATATAAACAATGCCAATTCTATATTAACCACTAATTGGTTAAAAGAGATATAGAAAGATATAGTTGGGGTTTTGGCGAATCTGATTCTCAGCGGAAGGTTTGTCGTGACAATGCCAATTCTTGCCAGCGGGTTAGAATGTTTACAACCGGACAGGTCTTATTTTTGCCGGAGTTGGCAAGGGAAACTTCATCAGGACCTGGCCAAATGAAGGGTGTGCATGGTAACATTGCGGGAATGAGTTTTTTAAAAAAAAAAAAAAAAAAAAAAAAATCTGTTCCCCAACATAAAAATGAATAAAAATTGTGTTTGGTAAATCCGGTTTTTTTTTTTTTTTTTTTGACTCAGGATGAATCGGTTTATTTTTTGTCTTTGGGGAATAAAAATAAGAAGTAGAAAATGTCGGCTTTTTTGGTCCAGGCCCAAAATGAGAATTCCTTTTCTCCGAAAAACCAATTACATTCGCGACCTATTTCTTTTCTCTTCTCTTCGACCTACAGCTTCACAGTGACTATTCCCGCGAGTTCACCACCACGACCCACCGTCGCCGTCTCATGTTCTCCAGGTCTGACGATAAATTGTTTTTCCCCTTCTCCTCTCTTCCCCTGTTTTTTCCCCTTCTGGCTTCGAAATCGGAATCGACGCGCCTCCATCGCTCCCTTCTCTCCGCATTTTTCGATCTCAGGCGTCATTTGGTTTTTGTCATTGGTCTCCGCCTCTGCGCTTCCATCCTCATCGATCTGACTGTTTCGAGAGATAAAGAGTATGTTTATTAAACCCTAATCTTTAATTTTTGTATTTTGCTTCACTTCCTTCTCTGTGTAATTTCACTTTAAAGGCCAACTTAGCTGTAGTTATGGGATCAGGATAGTAGTAGGATGCAGAATAAGAGTGGAAAGTTTGTAGGATTCAAATGTAAATAGGGGTCACCTGAGAAGCTTTACATTTGTGTACAGTTTTGAGGAGACATCGCTTTGAAATAGGGTCACCTGTCCTTCTTTTCACCAGGATTATGAAACCTTTGCCCACTTGTTTTTTTATGCACCTGGTCTAGAGCTTTATGGTTTGGTCATCCATTGGGGATTTGAACTGATTTAATTCAACATATATCTACTCATTGGGTTCTGTCGATGTAGGAGAATTTTATGCCATTGCATATTAGTGATAACGTTATGCAGAGGAGAATTTTTCATGATATCGTGGAAGACTGGGTTATACAAATTAGGAACAAGCTGAGGACCCAGTCTTTTATTAAGTTATTCATAGGAAAATTAAGAGTATAATGTACATATTATGTACTAGTATAATTTTTCTATCTATAATTTGTTTTCATACTTATTCTGATTTTTTGACTATGAAATGTTGAGCTAGCAAGTTGTCTTCAAAGTAGCCTAGGCACTGATTTTTATCATGGTTTTAGACAGAATAGGTTAATGATTTATGAGTGTGATTGAATAGTGCATTAAAAAATTGGCACAATGAGTGTGTGAAGAGAAGAAGAGATGGGTACGTTAGGGCAAAAACCAGATAGAGGAATTTGAATTATTGTTGAGAAAAATAAAGTGAAGGTATCAAAGTCAAAGGTTGTTTTCATGGCACATGGGAGATTTTCGATAGAGAGTGAAAAATAGCTGTCTTTTTGTTAATAATAATAATAATAAGAGTGATGTGAATCATTATTTATTGTCCTATTTCACAAGGTTTTTCAATTTTTCCCACTTAAGTTTACACACATTTGGTCTCATATTCAAATATTAAAATAATAGAAAACCCCCAAACGCATCTTTTCAAGATCCAACAGTTCATTCTGTGTGTAATTATGAGCTATTTTGCTCATTCTAGATACAACTTGTGTTTGAGGCTTGGAATTGTAAGCTTTGTTATATTCAGTATTATTGAGGTCTACAGCATTAATATTTTGTCATGCCTAGAGTTAAAGTTACAAAAGCAAATTATTCTATTTCAACTTCCAAAGGCCATGCCAGTAGCTATCTAACCAAAGTGTTGAAGAATAACGAAGCTGTGAGGGCAAGTGGGAATTGTTTGGGGGCGAAATACAATGTTGTATTTTTATTCATCTCATTCATAATTATTTTTTAATTACTATAAAAAAATTAAAATGATCTCACTGTTATCTTTTACAATAATAGGATATCCATAAGCCGATTTCCAATTATAGAAGATTCACCTTAATTCTGATATGGAGTTATGGGTGGTTTTACCTTTGCCAAATGATTTCCTTCTTACTTTGTACCCTTTCATAATATGCTTTTAATTGTGACCATCTATCCTGGTCAAGTGTTTGGACTAACTTGCAAAGTTAACTCAACTTTATGAATGGGGTATGACTATTCGTTACTTGTCTCCAAAGTAAAAGAGACAACACCATGTCATTTTTCAACACTTTCTTTCGTCATACATTAGGTTGAATCCAAAGTGAGGAGTTATTTCTTCAATTGAGAATGGCATTCGAAGGGTACGTGACAAAATGGGTGATAAAAACACAATTCTTCTTGTTACTTTGATGGTTGAGGAAGTGAAAAAAGGGAATAGAACAACCTATACTTTCAGCAAGAATGCATGGAAGAGCATTAAAGATGAATTTTCAAAACAATCAGGGCTTGATTACAAACTTGATCAATTGAAAAACAAGATGAGTAAACTTAGACAAGAATATTCAAGTTTCAAGAAATTACTAAGCGTATTTGGTTTTGGTTGGAACCCTGTTTTGAAAACTGCTACAACCGAGGATGCATCTTTATGGGATGTCCATATTAAGGTAACCTTTAACATAGTGTCCCATTTGATTTATTATAAATTTGTTGATTTTTGTAAACTAAATTAGGTAAATCTTTTGTACCGGACAATTCTCGATGGGAGAAATTTCGAAAGAATGGCCTTGCTTATTGGGAACAGCTAGTTGAGATATTTGGGGATGTCTATGCAAGTGGAGATAATGGTGTGGGAAATCTTTGAGGCACACCAACTTTCATATGGAGATGGTGATCTTGTTGAGACAACCGGCTCGTACAACATAGACAAGAATATAAAGAAGATGAGCATATGCTTAATGATGATTTATTTGCATCGATCTGTTGAGACGTCCAATCTTATACTACATAGACAAGATAGGACCCCAAACTCAAAGCGTAGAAGACGTAGTGAGAATAAAGATGTTGCAATGGCATGTCAAGCCATTCAAGATCTGGTTAAGATTAGACAAGACCAATGCCACCATAATTTTGCTAATTCTTCTGCGCAAAAGTGAATGAGGATCCATACTCAGCGAGGCTGCAATGGATGTATTGAATGACATGGTGGGATTGGAGAATGAAGCATACCGCAAAGCAGTTGATTGAATGGTTGAGAGCCAAGCATGGAGAGTAGCCTTTATAAAGGCTCCTCCTGAGAGGAGAGCTTCACTCATATAAATTTTTAAATGAATGAAATTATGTTACAACTTTTTAATTGTCTTGTTTAGTGGCTTTGAAGACCATATTTTAATTTTAATTTTTTGTATGACTATGGTGTGGATATTTTAATTGATGATAATTTGTATTGATGCGGTATTCTCATGGTTTGGTGCTCCTCGTATCGACTTGTGGGCAATATTTTGAACCTCATATTGACGATGAATCAATAGATGAAGATTTTGTTATATCAAACTTGTTGAATGTTATTATTAACAGGTCAATATATACCAAAGAACCAATTAGAGATAGTAGCCTGACAGGTGCTGAATGGGTTGCGGAACTTGATTGGACACGGGTGTTCAAATAGGAATGTTTGTGAGAGATTTCAACGTTCAGGGGAAATAATTAGCAAGTATTTTAGCAAAGTGTTGAAGCAATGCTTCAATTAGCACATGAGATCATTAAACCACCTCCTCTAGATATGGTTCCAAAGGAAATTAGGGACAATCCTAAACATTTCTCATACTTCAAGGTAAGTTTTTCTTAAGCATTTACGCATTTTTTTATTTTCAGAATTTGATTTAATTAATTTTCTTTTTAATATTTCATTTTAAATATTAGGATTGTATTGGCGCAATAGATGGCACTCATGTAAGTGCACATTACCTGAGAATAAGCAAATACCATTTAGAGGCAGGAAACAAATTACAACCCAAAATGTCATGTGTGCATGTTCATTTGACATGAAGTTCACTTTTGAGTGTGCCGGATGGGAAAGATCTGCAAATGATTGTCGCGTTTTTACTACTGCGCTTGAAACTCCTAGGTTGGAATTGCCTCATCCCCCACCAGGTACGATGAGTTTGTACAACAAAATGAATGACATTTTCCTTTAGTTTCGCATTTGATTGTCTTTATTATTATTGCAATTTATTTTTCGGTAAATTCTTGTCAACGTGTAGGCAAACTTTATGTCGTTGATTCTGGATACCCAACAAGGGATGGTTATTTAACACCATTTAAAGGAGAGCGGTACCATTTGAATGACTATAGAGGAAGGCGAAATCAACCCAGATCCACTAAGGAGTTGTTCAACCATAGGCACTCTTCTTTGAGAAATGTAATCGAACGGTCATTTGGAGCTTTGAAGAATATGTTCCCAATTTTACGTAAAATGCCTCCATTTTCATTTCAAAAGCAAGCTCTCATTGTGATTGCATGTTGTGCGATACATAACTTTTTTAGGGATCATCATATTGTTGACAAATATCTAGCACATTATGCAAATCCCAACATGACAGCAGCAACCCATACATCTGCAGCTATAGATGATGAAGGCCATTCAGATCAAGTGACGGAAATAAACATTATTAAGAAAAATATTGCAAACCAATTAGCTAGAGACAATCAGTTGCCCCCTGATATGATGTTGATAGATTAAAGAGACATATTCGAAATACATTGGAGACTTGTCATATTTTTTGTTCAATACAACATCGTTATTTTGCTTTAAATTATTGTGATATCATGAAAATTTAGTTGAATCATGTGACTAATGTCGATTTATTTATTTATTTATTTATTCATTTACATAATTAATATTAAGGTAATAATATGGTATTAAAAAATGAGAGCAAACGTAAAGAAATAGATTATTTTATACCGTTGATTTGTGTAGTAATAGATTTGTATTAAAAAATGAGAGCAAACGTAAAGAAACCTGTAAACAAAAAATATAGAAATAGATTTGTATTATATTGGGTAATTCTAATTCTCGGAATAAGAATAAAAATGTGTTAACAAACGTAATTTTGATTCTTGGCATGAAAAAAAAATGTGTTACCAAACGTATTTCGATTCTCGAGTAAAAATAAAACGAGTTAACAAACATCATTCGATTCTCGGAACTCTTTCAAGGGACGAGAATCGAAAAAAGCATTTCATCTCGAGAAACGATCTTGAGAACAGAATGGTTCAAAGACACCAAAAGATGGCCAGTTAAACATTGTGGGAGCAACGTAAACCATCGGAATTGGTTAAATAGTACTCCCTCCGGTCCTAATTATAAGAGCTAGTTGACTTTTTTGGAGAGATTAAGAAAGCTAACTAAATTAGCTTAGAGTATTTTTATTTTTATTTTTTCTTCAAACTAAACGGTTTGGTAATAAACTAATATATAATCTAAGAAACAACATATGAAATGACTAAATAACTTATTTAACTTCCTTAATATCTCCAAAAAAAGTCAACTAACTCTTATAATTAGGACCGGAGGTAGTAATAAACATAAATAGAGAGATTATAGAAAATCTGAGGCTTAAAAGTACTAGTTAGTAACTTTTATTATTAATATTGCGAAGTATACATGTTACTAGAGCACGCACCAAGTGCAGACATCATATAGTCTGCTTATCTTCGCTTATTCAATTATTTGATGTTACTAACATTAATACATGGAAAGATGTAATAAGCTTCTGCAACATTATTCATATAGCATAGCGTCCTTCGTCAGCCTTGAGGAAATAGACCACGCGTGGAGTACTATCGGTCAACGCCAGACGCGTATTTCGATTCGCATCGCTATGTAAGCCAAGGTATCCACAAATCTGTGGAAGATGCTTGGGACAAAACTTGAGCGTATACCCAGCACCAGCACCGGCACCAGATCTCTCAATGATAAAGAAACCAGTGAGTATTTCCTTACCAGGGTTGTCTTCAGGACCACCAATCCCCACCAACCATGCTCCTTCTTCCTTCACAAGAATCCATTCCGGTGATTGGGCACAACTTGGGGTTTTGGCGAATGTGATGCTCAGCAGAAGGTTTGTCTTAACAATGCCAATTTTTGCTAGCGGGTTAAATCTCACTGCTCCCCCAAGACAATTTTGAGGTTCTATACAAGTCCTACAACAAAACACTATGTTGACATCAACTGGACAGGTCATATTGTTGCCGGCGGCAAGGGAAACCCCACCAGGACCTGGCGAAATGAGACCCATCGTCATGTAGTAGTCGCCACCCGATACAAGTGGCTTACCATCTCGGTCAAGCACTACTTGAGCTATGCTTGAGTTAAGGAGAAGGAAGAGCAATCCAAGCAAAGCCAACTTCATCTCTTTTTTTGTATTGCTGAGACAATTCTTTTTGTTTTGCTAAAGGAGAGCAGATGCAGGTCCAATTTATAGAATTATAACCTCATCTTCTTGAATGGATATTTTCACACTTGGCAAACCAGAAAATATTAAAAATTGGCACGTGAAAAATGTATGGTTCTTTATACATTGAATTGAATTTATCTAATCAATGTGGCTCTCTGGCGAAATCTGTCGAGTAGTTCTTGTGGACCCCCTCTGGCTACTTTTTGAATATGACTTCCCTGCATGTGCTGCTCGTTGTAATTAGATGGAGAACATTATATTTGTTCTAAAAAGTTCTGAAGGCATTAAATGAGTAGTCACAAAAATGGAGACCTTTGTTATTTCCCCGGCCCGCTTTTAAACGCTTGTTTTTTTTTTCCAATGGAAACAGAAATGTTTGATATTTATGCGGGTTCATGTGGGTCTGGTTATTATATTTTGTTATTATTCTTTCATTCTATGATGTTAGTATCATCCGATCGGGTTGGATTACCACGGGTTGAATTATGTTCAACCCGAACTCGACTGAATTAAACCGGTTGAAACCGATCTTTTACCCGTTTTGACTCGCAAATCAACTCAACTCGATCCGCACACATATTTAGCTCTCTGTTTGGGTCGGTTATGGACGGGTTATGCCCACCTCTACTTCTCATGTGGGGACTTCAAAAAAGAGAGAGACTAGTACTTAAGGTAAGAAAATTCTCAATTTTTTTTTTTTTTTGTAACAATCTCCTAAAATTGTAAGAGATAAATAACTGTATGGGTTACATTGCTTTACTTTAATTTAGAGGGTTAATTGTAAAATTTTAAATTTTAGGAATAATTTACAATCGCGTTAAAGTTGAAGTAAATATTTGCATTATAACCAAACACAAACAAGTTACATGAATTTTATAACTTTATAATTGTTACCCAAACTTTATTCAATTCTATATAAATAATAGAGCATAAACATATTTGAAGAAGGATGTCAATGGGTCATAAATAATAGCTAGGTTTTGAAGGGTTCACAGTAGGGTCATAATCGAATTTTTCTGGACAGGGCCTGGCATTCAATCATCGATGCATGTCTTTTCCAACCTAACAACTTCCCAATACACACACACACACATGTATAGATATAGACAAATGTGTGTGTATACATGCGTGTATATGTGTATGTGCGCACACGCATGTGTGTGTATTTTTGTAGTAAGTCGATGGAAATACTGGTTGCTTGCGAGTAATGGAGTTTAAAGAGTTAATTTGGCTCATAGTACGTTGGGAGATAAGAAAGATTATTCTTTACTAATAAAGTCTAGCACAACTGATAGATAGTTGGGTATCTTAAACATAAGAGTTTCGATCCTGCACTACACACACAAAAAAAAAAAAAAAAAAATCATTTGTTGCAGTTCATCTGTAGCAGCCACAAATAATCGTTACAAATTCATGTATTTGTAGCGGTTATTAGCAGAACCACAACAAATTAGTGGCAGAAGCATTGGAGCCAAAGCGCAGGCTTGTTTACAACGATATTTGTAGCGTTTACCATAAAGTAAACCACTACAAATGTGGTGTCAGCTTGACGCGTAATGGCCCGAATGTTTGTTGCGGTTTTTTTTGGGAATAATCGATAAAAATTTGGCACCAGCGTTGGTGCGAACTTTGTCGCGGTGAATTTGTATCGGCTACTTGAAAAACACTGCTACAAAAAAGCGAAACGACACAATTTTGTCACGGTCAGAGTAAAGCGACGCCTTAACCACGTCAAATCCTATAATTTTGTAGCGGTTTTTACTTTAACCGCTACAAATATTTACGCTATATATAAATGACTTTGTCCGTACATCAATTATAAATCTTATGAAATTCTTAAATCTGCATTGTCGCTGAATGAACGTTCTCGGCTGAGTAGTTGAAGACATGCAGATATTTGTAGCTCTAATCTCTTGGGAGATGAGAACTGCAGATATTTGCCTCTCTCATCCTTGTAGCCGAGGCAATTCCTTCAATGACAATCCACATTTAATTCTTTCTTTAACGTGAAGACTTCTACTCTTCTAAAGATAGTCCAACATGTGACCGAAGATTGGGTCCATTATAGCCACCATTCTCTCAGGAAAATATCTCTGATCAAAATGAGTTAGCGAGTTTTTCGTGAGAGATTGGTGGCTATACTAAATCCGAGTCTTCACGGGCATGTTGGACTGTTTTTAGTAAACTTGTTATTCTAAATTTATTACTCTCGACTTTTTTTGGAGAAATTAAATAAATAAATAAAATTATTTAAGAGTCTTTTTAATTTTTTTAAAAAATTCCAAGCTAATTAGTTTGGAAATTTTTTTGCCAAAAAAATGAATTTTGTAGCGGTTATACTAATAAACCGCCACAGAATCTAAACTGGCAATCTTTTTGTATCGGTTCTTCAAAATAACCGCTACAGAATATAAAAGGTCAATCATTTTATAGCGGTTATTCAACTATTACAAATAATCACAAAGAACGAGGCATAATAGTCGCATTTTATGAGGCGGGTAATTAATTACCGCAACAAAATTATGCCATTTGTCGCGGTTATATTATATAACCGCTACAAAGTGTAGTGGTTTTTATCCACCTCCCTCATTTTGAATCATTCGTGCGCTTAATTTCATTTTTCACCTTTTAACTTTTCAACTTGTAGAGGTTATATATTTAAACATTATGGTTTCTAATGATAAGGGGAAAGGGAAATCCATTACACGGGAGAGAGTGCCTATAAGAGGTAGTAGTAGTAGAGGTCGGGGCCGTACAAGAGGGTATGGGGCTCTGTCCATCCCTCCTCCCACTCAGGGGCCGAACGAGTTTGATGAACTTGTCGCCAATGAGCCAATCCCAACCATAGAGACCGTAGGGGGAGAAGGAGGCGCAAGCCTGTCGTTCAGCGACATCGACGAAAATGAGCAAATCCATATTGACATTCCCATAGCCGAGGCAGAGCGGTTTGTTGACCAGGAGAATAAGTGGGACCAAGGGAACCCCCGACCGTCGTCTTCATGTTCTACCGGATTTGAGGTGGAGGTCGAAGGTAAATGTAATTAGTTTTTTGACACAAAAGTTAAATTTAAATTCATTACGTTTAATTAAATTTTATTTAAACGCAACACAAACATGTTTTTATAATTGTGTAGATACATATGGGAACACCAGCAGGAGGACACTGGATGTTTCCAGGGTCACTTATACGGACGGGTATCGCATCGTAGTCCCCTTTAACGAGGACACGAACTAGCCGATCAACAACGGTGGTCACCTAATGAACCGGTTAGTGTTGGAATTTGGTGGGAATTGGGCATGGTTCCCGATCTACTTCCACAATTGTTAGAAGGTTTTGATGGATAACAAGGACAAAGCGTTCAGTAACATTATGCGGGTAAGTTATGTTGCTTAATTAAATTTTACATGTTAATAGTTATGATTTGTGGTATTTGTTTCTTAATTAATTAATTAATTATTAATTAAATTATGATACAGAAAAAGTTTAACTTGCGAGGCTCCACGAAGAGGTACGTACTGATGAAAATAGGGGAAGGGTGGAAGAGACGGAGGGGTTGTCTCTACAACCAGTAGAATGGAGATGGGACGATTCCTCTACAGCAGTTGATTGAGAGCATCCCAGATGGCGTGGACCCAAATGACTGGGCGACTTTTGTCCAATATAGGAGGAGTGCAGAGGGACAAGTACGTTTTTTAATTAAACATATTTTACATTTGGTTTAAATTAATTAATGGTTTAACTTAATTTATAGTTTAGATGTACTTGAAATATAATTTAAATATTAGTTAAATTATAGTTTAGATATAGTTGAAATTACTTTATAGTTTAAATATAGTTTACAAGATATCAAAATAATAATTAATTTAACTTAACATTTTGTTTGATCCTCCTATGAGGCTCGTCGCGAGAGGAACACTAGAAGTAGGGCACTGACAGAGATTTGCCGTCATCTCCCAAAATAACCAGATTAGAAAAGGATTTGCAGTATAATGTAACCTGGGTCGTTTCTCTCAAGGAATTTGCATTGGGTTTAAATCAGCAATAGCGAAATAGAACAATAACAAAATTGGGGGTTTTTGATTCAAAACACATTAAAACGAAAATAAACTGAAACTAATCCGAAATATTCAGAAATAGATTAAAACGAGATTGAAAGCAGATTAAAACGATCAACCCAACGTTTAGATTCCAGAAACTTCCTTCATTGAACGAAATATAAACGAACTCGCATTTGGTTTGGGACGAACCGAAATCTGCGTTCGTCCGAAATCCCTCGACTAGACGATCGCCTAAAATCTATCCGAACGTGGCGTCTCAGCGTGCGATCGCAAACAACACTCTAACCTAGTTCGAACTCGGTCCTTGGGATGAACCAAACCGAATATTAAATCTAATATTCGAACTATTTCCATAAATCGAATCTGATAAGATGAAAACAGAAAGGAGTAAAGTACCGATAAAAAACGAGTTCTCTGGACGAATCATGGAATCCTCAACGTTGGGTTAATCACAGAAGTTTAGCCGAACATGGCTGGGAAAAACGAAGAAAAGACGAAGAACACGAAGAGAGAATTTGAAACTTCTGTGTTTTAATCCTAAAACTCAATAAAAATGTGAATGAATAGTGTTTTTGGCTGCTGCCTCACTTAACCTAAAATGGGAAATCGAAATGGGGCTCCAATCCACAATTTAGGCCCAAAACAGAAAAAAATGGTTTTAATTACAAATTCGAGCCAATTAAACATCTGACTTTGGCTTCAAAATCGACCGCCTTTTTGTCTGAATTTTCCCTTCATGTCTTCATACCAATTGTAGCTCTCGAATCATATGAAATATGAAACAAAAATGAGGTAAATCCGATGTCGGTTCAAGAGTTATGGTAGGATTAGTGAAGCAATGTAAAACTGGAATTTTATTATTAAAAATGGCTAAAATATAATCAAAGGCCCAAAGCCCAAATAAGTATAAAAGCCATTATTTATTAACTAAAGAGTCCTAAATTATTAATCAAGAGATAAAAAGAAGTGTATAAAATATTCAATTATCAAATTCCTCACACTTATCTTTTTGCACTCCTGAGCAAAATTCAAAGAAAAAGATCTAAAGGAGAAACTCTTCTTTTCTACAAATTGCTAACAATGCAAAAATTGAACAAGGGACACAAAGCTTCATTAGAATCAATCAATCAAGACCCAAAATCCCTTCATCTCAAATTACAATTCCTGGTAATCTCAATCAATGATGCTAATCACAAATGATGGTCTCTCAAATGATGCGCTCAATCAATCAATCTCTCAAGTGTTTAAGGTAAATAAGTGTATCGTTCAAATTCTACTCAAGAAAATTGTTCTACCATAAGCTTGCTCAATTTCTACGTCTCCACTACTCATAACACATGCATGCACAAATCAAGAGAGCTTATTATTAAAGGTTGTAATGGGGTTAGGGTGAAGGTAGGTAATAGTATGGAATGAGAGGCTAAGCACCCAAGAAATTAAAAAGAGCATTGATTAACACAATCATTCTCTATATATAAAAATTTTTATTTTACTCATAAATTTTCTTTCTTTCTATGCATTTTCTTTCTTTTTTTTCTTTTTTTTTTCTTTCCTTTGTCTTTCTTTCTTTCTTTCTTTTCTTTTCTTTTTCTGCTTTTCTTTCTTTTCTTTTCTTTTTTTTTTTTTTTTTTTTTTTTTTTGAGTTTTTGTTTTGAAGAACTATATACATAATCACGATGACAAAATCAAACATCTCCCCCACACTTAAAAACTGTTGCACTCGAGCAACCCCACACTTAAACACAAAACCAAGGTGAAACCAATGCTCAATAAATTTCCAAGGTGCGGAATAAAATGGTTTTACGCTTAGGCTTGTAATGTGGCTTAGAAAAGAATGGGTCAAAAAAGGCACAAAGGGGCTAGCAAAGGAATGATAATTCAAGGGAAAGACTATTTGGCCAAAGTGGGGAAAATAAAAGAAAGAAAACAAGCTTCCATCATACTTATGCACATAAGTGAAAAATGTAGTTTCAAAAAGAAAAGGAGCAAGTTCTAGAGAACACAAATCATGAGCAGATGCACACAAGAAAGAAAGAAAGAATGGCAAAAGATGTATTCCATTCATGCAGGCCCAAAACCTCACAAGGTCAATACCAACTTAGGCAATCAACAACATCAAATCAACTACCAAGACATGCAATCTAAGAGTCAGGAATGGCAGACCAAACAGAATGATCCATTAAAACCAAAATGTCCAAGTTCATAATATATAGCAATCATAGAAAGAGAGATTGTATTTATTTTCAAAAAGCAAAGTAGAAAAAGGAAAACAAATAAAAGAGAAAGAGGGAGAGAGAGAAGAAAGAAGAATACTCCCCAATGGTTTATGGAGGATAAGTGGCATCAATGAGGAGAATCTCTGCTTCCTCAAGCTGTTGCTGGGATCCCTCATGAAATTGCTTGAGGCGATGCCCATTTACCTTAAAGGTTCTCCCTGTGGGTGGATCACATAGCTCAACAGCACCAAATGGAAAAATGTTAGTGATCTCAAAAGGGCCATCCCATTTAGATCGAAGCTTACCAGGCATAAACTTCAAACGGGAGTTAAACAGAAGAACTATCTGGCCCACAGAAAATTCTTTCCTCAGAATATGCTTATCATGGAACACCTTAGTCTTTTCCTTGTACAACCGTGAACTCTCATAGGCATCCAATCTAAGCTCATCCAACTCTTGCAACTGCAGCTTCCGTTCCATCCCAGACTTAGCCAAATCCATGTTACACTGCTTAATGGCCCAATATGCTTGATGTTCCAACTCAACCGGAAGATGACATGCCTTACCAAAGACAATCCGATAAGGAAACATCCCAATCGATGAGTCGTGGCTTAGCATCTATCTTTTTCAAAAGAAACTTTAAAGCAGCATGGTCAGAGAAAACAATTACTCGACTAGCTAGCAGATATCACCTAAACTTATCAAAAGCAAAGACAATAGCCAACAACTCCTTTTCAGTAGTGGTGTAATTAGACTGGGCAGGATCCAAAGTCTTGGAGGCATATGCAATCACATGAGATGCTCTATCGATCCGCTGTGCCAAGATAGCACCAACAGCATAGTTGGAAGCATCACACATCAACTCAAAGGGGATGCACCAATCGGAAATTTGGATGTTGGGGTTGTAGTCAGGAAATGCTTTAAATGATCAAAGGCCGCCTTGCAAGCATCATTAAATACAAAGTCAGTGTCCTTATGCAGAAGGTTGGACAAGGGTCGGGCAGTCTTGCTGAAATCCCTAATGAAACGCCGATAGAAACCTGCATGACCAAGAAAAAAGCGAACTTCCGCCGGATACGGGGGTAAGGCAAAGCAGTAATCACATCTATCTTAGCAGGGTCTACCTCAATCCCTTTCCTAGACACTATGTGTCCCAAGACTATACCTGACTCAACCATAAAGTGACACTTCTCATAATTCAGCACAAGATTAGACTCAATGCACCTATGCAAAACTCTCGATAGATTAGCTAAGCATGCATCAAAATCAGACCCATATACAGTGAAATCATCCATAAAGACCTCCATGCAATCCTCTAGAAACTCAGAGAAAATACTTATCATACAACGCTGAAAGGTGCCAGGAGCATTGCAGAGGCCAAAAGGCATCCGTCGGTAGGCATATGTTCCAAAGGGGCATGTGAAGGTCGTCTTCTCCTGATCCTCAGGAGCAATATAGATCTGGAAGTATCCGAAGTAGCCATCCAAGAAGCAATAGTGAGACTTACCAACCAATCGCTCTAACATCTGATCAATGAAAGGTAGAGGATAGTGATCCTTGCGAGTAGCTTGGTTGAGTCTCCTATAGTCAATGCAAACTCTCCAACTATTCTGAACTCGAGTAGGAATGAGCTCATTCTTCTGATTGGCCACCACAGTGACTCCGGACTTCTTGGGAACCACCTGGACCGGGCTAAACCACTGGCTATTAGAAATGAGATAGATGATACCAGCTTGCAGAAGCTTAGTGACCTCCTTCTTCACCACATCAAGGATAAGGGGATTAAGGCGTCTCTGGGGTTGCCTCACCGACTTAGAGTCCTCTTCCAATAGAATTCGATGCATCGCATGGAAGGTGATGCCAACGATGTCGGCTAATGTCCACCCAATGGCTTTCGGGTTCGCCCTCAATAAGCTTAGCAGCTCTCTTCTTGATCGGGCATAAGATTATTTGCCACAATGACCGGCATGTTGCTCATTCACCTCCAGAAATGCATACTTCAGATGGTCTGGAAGGGATTTCAACTCAAGTTTGGGTGGTTGCTCAGTAGAGGGGAGAAGCTTGGGTGGTCCAAAAATGCCTGAAATCACATTCAAAGAAGCAGAAGAACTGTGTCTATACAGCTCAATGTTAACATTAAAATTCAGCTCATCAAAATCAGAGTTAAGTTCATCAAAATCATAATCAAGATGCACATCAGGATCAGGATGAAGCTCAAACTCAGAATCAATATCAGAATCCACAAGTAATGCAGAATCACCCAGCAAGTCAGAATCACCAAATAATGCAGCATTAACCAAATGAGTACAAACAGAGCACCATTCATTATCAACACATGCACAAATGGCAGAATCACTCTCAGATAAAAAATCAGGATAATCAGTACATCAATCAGCAAGAACATCATCCACAGCATCATCAATCACATCAATATAGAAAATAGAATGCTCTTCCCTAGGATGTCTCATGGCATCAAAGATATTAAAATTCTGAAATATCACCAAACTCCATGGAAAGAGTACCGGAATACACATCTATCTTAGTCCTAGTTGTTTTCATGAAAGGCCTCCCTAGAATGATTGGTGACCTACTACTAGAAGACTCATCCTCCATATCTAAGATGTAAAAATCAGCGGGAATATCAATTCATTAACTTTGACTAATACATCTTCAACTAAACCGGAAGGATGGGCATTACTCCTATTAGCTAATTGAACAATAACACCGAGTTGGACGCAAGGGACCAAGACCAAGAGATCTATAAATAGATGCAGGCATGACATTTATAGAAGCACCTAAATCTAGCATGCAATCATCAATTTTATAATTACCAATAAGGCAAGGGATAGAAAACGTCCCTGGATCCTTGCACTTGCGAGGCATGGTAGGCTGGATGAGGGCTGATACATTCTAGTTCAAACTCACTCATTCATTCCCCTTCAGTCGCCTCTTGTTGGTACACAACTCCTTTAGAAACTTGGCATATTTAGGAATTTGTTTGACTGCATCTAAGAGAGGAATGTTGATCTATACTCTTCTGAATGTCTCAAGTATATCCTTCTCTTGTGCACTTCTCTTGTGCTTTTTCTGCCAACTTCTTGGATCGAGGGGCTCTCTGAGGGAAAGGAAGAGGAGTGGGAATGTCTTCCTCTTCATCTTGTTGCACTGGCTTTTTATTTTTAGAGTCAATCTTCACATTATCTGACTCTCTCTTTGATGTGGAAGGCACATCTGTAGCTAGTTGAG
Organism: Acacia melanoxylon; assembly: GCA_019022615.1. Classification (NCBI taxonomy): domain Eukaryota; kingdom Viridiplantae; phylum Streptophyta; class Magnoliopsida; order Fabales; family Fabaceae; genus Acacia; species Acacia melanoxylon. The sequence continues at coordinate 4,741,206 of JAFJYJ010000042.1, forward strand.
GTTCCTCCAATTGCTTGCCAGATCGAAGGGAGATAGCACTCACATTCCCCTTGGGATTAGGAATTGTTTGTGAAGGAAGAGTATTGGATCACGAGGTTGAAGCTGATTCAATGATGTTGCCAACCGCCCAATCTGTGTTTGCAAACTACGAATGGAAGTGTTAGTTTCTTTGTTGGGCTGCATATTGGCTGTGACAAATTGCTTCATCATATCCTCCAATGAGGAACCACCACTACTACTACTAGCATGTTGTTGTGCCGCCTGTGGAGGTGCACATATGGCTGGTCGAGGAGGTGGTGCTGGCAAAGGTGGTAGAGGTGCAGACTGCTGTTGGAAATTCTGTGGTCTGTACTGTCTCTGTTGGTAATTCCCAGAATTTTGTTGATATTGGTTACTCTAGTTCTGATTCTGGTTCCAACGGAAATTGGGGTGATTTCTCCAACCAGGATTGTAGGTATTGGAGAAGGCATTATTCTCTTTGGTATTGTGACTTTCTGGAAAAACACCCGCTGAAGCTCCGTTGGTCTTGATAAGCGGGATCATGCAAAGTAGGACAAGAATCGAGTAGAATGACAAGGGTCGAGAACAAAACCCACATGAGTACCCAATCGAGGAGGAGAAGGCGTACATGCGTGTCGTGTCACGCCAATTGCCTCGCAAGGGAAGTCGGATCATCAAGTCTATTCTCCAATCTCTACGAGAATAAATCTTGGACCGGAGGTGTTTGAATCGGTAAACAGGAGTACCATTGGCCCTGGTGCCAAATTGCTGAGAATTAGCAGCCATAGTAGATATCAACTCTTGGGCCTCTTCAGGTGTCTTGCTATCTAAGGCCCCACCACTGGATGCATCCACGAAACTTTTATCCAATGGTAACAAACCAGAATAGAAATATGTAATCAGGAGTTGGTCTGTAATCTGGTGGTATGGACAACTAGCACACAATCACTTGAACGTCTCCCAATACTCATACATGGTCTCCCCATTGATTTGTTTAACACTAGTGATCTCCTTCTGAATAGCAATGGCTTTTGAGGAAGGAAAGAACCTCACTAGGAATAACTTCGCATATCATCCCAACTCCCAACAGATGTTGGTTGCAAATTGTATAGCCAATCCTTAGCCACGCCATCTAGGGAAAATGGGAAAGCTCTCGGCTTAATGTGGTCCTCATCAATTGCTTGAGGTTTCATTGTCCGCATACCACATGGAACTCCTTTAGATGCACGTGAGGACATTCACCGCAAGACCATGAAACTTGGGCAACAAATGGATAAGACCAGATTTTAATTCAAAGTTAGCAAAGCAAGTTCAAGATATCGAATACACAAATTTTGATTGCCCACATCGGGGTAGCTAATTCTTTCAAAGTAGGACGAGCTGCTTGCTCGCCATAATTTACGAGTTAGCAAAATTGCTACTAGAATCGAGTGAAAACTACAAGACTATCGAAGTACTATCGAGTCAAGATCAACGAGAATGGACACAATCGAGACTCAAGTTCAATGTCAAATTCGATATCAATCCCACGACTTAGCCTAACAATTCTTCTAGCGGTAAGAATTGTTCTTTCTATTCGGGATCAAGTGGCAACAAGTCTTACGGATTAATAGTACTCCTAGTACTCATGCAGCATAAACACAATCACAAGGCAGAATTTGCAGAAAATCAGAATTACGAAAATGCCACCAGAAAATCAGAATTACGAAAATGCCACTAAAAGTGGTAAAAAGTAGGAAACACTAAGATGACACACAAACAAAAACACAAAAAGCTAAAACCTATGTTGGAATTCGACCAAAACAAGTCCAAAACAGTATCAAATGATTTTTAAAATTTATGGGACTTGGACGGGGCAACTCCTAGACCATTGGAGAACCCAAAAATGGAATAAAAAAAACTTCAAAATTGAAAAAGTGGTCTAAACGATGGAATTTGGCAAAAAGAAGGATACCACATGGAAAATCTTGATTTTTCAATGTGCCCAATGAGATAGGCCATTTTCTATCGACTGGCAAAATTTCAGACCATTCGGAGATACTCCAAAAAAAATTGACCTAGTATAAATCACAAAATAGGAAATTAAAACAGCGAAAGAGTGGACTAAACGTTGGAATTTGGGGAAAATAGGTCAGACCTCATTCCTAAGGAGAGTGACTCTTGTTCAGAATGCCCAATTCTTTGTGAATAAGACCTGGTTTGAGTGATCTGGGTCAGAAAAATTTTCTGTCCAGTCACCCGAACCACCAAAAACTATTGTTACTTAACGAAACCGATGCAAATTTCTAGCGGCGCCATATTTTGACAGAGATTTGCCGTCATCTCTCAAAATAACCAGATTAGAAAAGGATTTGCAGTATAATGTAACCTGGGTCGTTTCTCTCAAGGAATTTGTGGTGGGTTTAAATCAACAACAGCGAAACAGAACAATAACAAAATTGGGGGTTTTTTATTCAAAACATAGTAAAACGAAAATAAACCTGAAACTAATCCGAAATATGCGAAATGATTAAAACGATATTGAAAGCAGTTAAAACGATCAACCCAACGTTTAGATTCCGAAACTTCCTTTATTGAACGAAATATAAACGAACTCGCGTTTGGTTCTGGACGAACCGAAATCTCTGCGTTCGTCCAGAAATCCCTCGACTAAACGATCGCCTAGAATCTGTCCAAACAGTGTCGTCTCACTGTACGATCGTAGAGCAACACCCTAACCTAGTTCAAACTCAGTCCTTGGGATGAACCAAACCGAATATTAAATCTAATATTCGAACTATTTCCAGAAATCGAATCCGATAAGATGAAAACAGAAACGAGTAAAGTACCAATAAAACACAAGTTCTCCGGAGGAATCATGGAATCCTCAACGTTGGGTTAATCACGAAGTTTTTTCCGAACATGGCTGGGAAAAACGAAGAAAAGACGAAGAACACGAAGAGAGAATTTGAAACTTCTGTGTTTTAATCCTAAAACTCAATAAAAATGTGAATGAATAGTGTTTTTGGCTGCTGCCTCACTTAACCTAAAATGGAAAAATGAAATGGGGCTCCAATCCACAATTCAAGCCCAAAACAAAAAATAAAAAAAAACGGGTTTTAATTACAAATTCGAGCCCAATTAAACATCTGACTTTGGCTTCAAAATCGACCGCTTTCTTGTCCGAATTTTCCCTTCATGTCTTCATAACAATTGTAGCTCTCTGAATCATCTGAAATATGAAACAAAAATGAGGCAAGTCCGATGTCGGTTCAAGAGTTATGGTAGGATTAGTGAAGCAATGTAAAACTGGAATTTTATTATTAAAAATGGCTAAAATATAATCAAAGGCCCAAAGACCAAATAAGTATAAAAGCCATTATTTATTAACTAAAGAGTCCTAAATTATTAATCAAGAGATAAAAAGAAGTGTATAAAATATTCAATTATCGGCACATCGGAGGGTCAATCGCACGGCGGGAACAAAGACGTTTCTTTGTGACCTACGGTGAGATGGTATGTTGAAAGTTAAATTAATTTTTGGTTTAAATGATGATTTTTTTTTTTTTAATAACAAAGTTTATATTCTTTTAATTGTTTCAGTAAGAGAAGGCTCGGGAGGAGAACCGTCATGCACGCATAGACATGGATGTGATGGGACGCCGAGCCTCGGAGGCGGCAGAGGAGATAATAGTAAGCTACAAAAAAACATTTATATATTTAATTTCATACATTTAAATTGAATTAAATTGTTTCATTAATATTTTACAAAAAAATCATTTATATATTTAAATTGTTTCTCGATTCAAATTTGTATTGGTTGTAGTCGCGGTTTACGAACCGGTGCCAAGTGTATTTTATATTTGTAGCGGTTGTAAAACCGCTACAAATTAATCCATGTTACATTTAAAGATGTCAAAGCTTGCAGTGAAGCTAATTAAACATTCTCTCTTCATTTGTATTCTATCTTAGATTTATTTACTACATATGGATAAGTCATGGATCAAGTTGCCGCGCAATTCTCCCGTATATTTAGCAGGATTGAAAGCTTTCTTATATTTGGCCTTCTCTTAAGCCAGCATTAATGGCAATATCAAGTGTCCGTGTTGTCGGTGCAAGTTTAAGAAGTGGCAAACACGAGAAGGTGCTATGGAACATCTTCTTCACAAACCTTTCCTAGAAGCATATACATTTTGGGAAGTTCATGGTGAGAAATGTGGTATGAGATATAGGGATCATCTTCCTCGAAGCTCACAAGTAGCAAATCAAGTAAATCAAAATGATCCAGTTAATGAAGCTGTTCGCGATGCTTTTGGTTATCAAGACGACAACTTCACAAAAGAAGTTCAGGGCACAGAATCTGTTTTCTTCAGGAATGATGCAGCTCAGGAATTGTTTAGCCTCGTGGATGAGAGTGATCGTCCTTTGTATCAAGGTTGTCAGAAATACTCAAAATTGTCTTTTCTAATCAAATTGTACCATATCAAGTGCTTATATGGGATCACTGATAAGGCAATGTCAATGCTTCTGGAATTACTACAAGATGCTTTCCCTGACGGAGATATTCCCACAACCTTCTACAAGGCCAAGAATGTAATTTACAAATTAGGCTTGAACTACGAGAAAATCGATGCCTACCTCAACGGCTGTATGCTTTATTAAGGAGAGGATGCTCGGAGGGAGACTTGTAAGCAGTATCATACTTCGAGGTTCAGGACAGTTCGGAAGGGAAAAAAGCAGAAGAAGAAACCCGCAAAGATTCTAAGGTACTTTCCTTTAAAACCCCGCTTAGAAAGATTGTTTATGTCGTCTAAGACAGCTGAGCATATGAGATGGCATGAAGTTGACAAGAACAAAGATGGTAGACTCAGACATCCATGGGATGCTGAAGCATGGAAAGCGTTTGACTCAGACTTTCCAGATTTCGCGGCGAACCCAAGAAATGTTTGTCTTGCTTTGGCGACCGAAGGTTTTAATCCGTTTGGGAATCTTAGTACAAGCTATAGTATATGGCCAGTTATGTTGATACCTTACAACTTGCCCCTTAGATGTGTATGAAATAAAGCTCCTTCATTATGTCCATGATCATTCCAGGCAAAAAGGCACCGGGAAATGACATCGATGTGTATCTCCAACCGCTTATTAAGGAGTTGGTGGAGTTGTGGAATGTAGGCGTCAAGACGTATGACACGCATGAGAAGACACTGTTCAACTTGCGTGTGGCGTTGATGTGGACTTTTAGTGACTTTCCTGGATTGGGAAAATTATCCGGGTGGAATGTGTATGCAGGCCTTGCGTGTCCAGCTTGTAATTTTGACTCTGACTTTGCGCCTTCCTCATAGTCGTAAATGGTGCTTCATGGGTCATCGGAGGTTTCTCGATGGTACGCACAGGTTTAGGTTGCAGCATAATCATTTCAATGAGCAATAGGAAAAAAGAGGACCTCCACGGAATTTATTCGGTGCTGCAATCATAGAGTAGCTTGTGGATGCTGAATTTGAGTATAGGAAAAAAGACGATCCAGCAAAGGCCGGGACAAAGACTACCAGGGCTTCTGGTTCTGGGCCCCAGCAATGGCGCATGATAAGCATCTTCTTCACTCTTCCGTATTGGAAAGATAATTTTCTCCGACACAGTCTGGATGTCATGCACATTGCAAAGAATGTGTGCGACAATGTGTTGTACACGATTCTGAACAAACCAAGCAAATCAAAAGATCATCTTCAAGCGAGGAAGGATTTACAGGAGATGGGAGTTCGTGGAGATGTGTGGCCAGATGTGCAAGATAGATTTCAACTGGGAAAATTCACCCAAACAAAACCGAATAAGGAAATCTTCCTCGCGACATTGAAGGCTATAAAAGTTCCAGACAGGTATTCAAGCAACATTTCACAATATGTTGACGTGTAGGCTCAAAGGTTGTTGGGGTCAAGAGCAACGACTCACTTGTGCTTATGCAATAGTTACTTCTACTGGCCATAAAAAATATGCTACCTCTCAATGTGTCAATTGTTTTGGTCGAGCTGTGTTCTTTCTTCTAGAAGTTGTGTTCCAAAGTTTTGATATCGGAGGAGCTTGACCAGCTGCAACAAAAACTCATTCTTACGCTGTGTCCTTTGGAGATGATCTTTCCTTCGTCATTTTTCACGGTCATGGTTCACCTGACAGTACACCTTGTTCACGAAATAAAACTTGCTGGCCCAATTCACTACTGATGAATGTATCTTATTGAGAGGTACTCATTTAAAATTAATTACTTTACGATTACTTCCTAGTCACACATTTATGCATTAATGTATCAACATTTTTCCTTCATTACTTTATAGGTTTCTTAGGAAACTAAAGTCTTACGTGAGGAATAAGGCGTGGCCTGAAGGTTCAATCGCAGGAGGTTATATTGGGGATGAGGTCTTGTATTTTTGTTCCAGGTACTTTGATGACATTGAGACGTCATTCAACCGACCGCCTCGTGTAGATGATTGTCCTGAGCCAAAGCCATCAGCAATAGAGTTGTTAATCCCTCGTGTTGGTAAACCAGTTGGCAGAACTTAGAACTTCAAACTGACGACACTTGAAAAGTTTCAAGCACATAGACATGTTTTGATTAATTGCACTAAAGTTGAACCATACCTTCTGTAAGGATTGCACACAGATATATGTTATCCTATATATTTCCTTACATGTTATACTTACATTTCATGGTCATCTTTGTATGTTTAATTACAAGGAATTCAGGAGTCATGTCAAGCGTCAATTGAGGATCCGTACACAGATATCATCTGAAATTGATAGAAAGGTGCACAGAGAATTCCAAGGTTGGTTTAGGAGGAGAATAATGAATGACCATAACCTGCACTCACCAGAATTCATAGCTCTCGCACTCGGCCCGCTTGACCACACCCAAAGATTTACGGCATACAATGTCAATGGTTTCAAGTTTTGCACCGTTTCACGAGATCAGGGATTGTTGACCCAAAACTCGGGTGTATATGGCACGTTTGGGATGAGGAGTTATGTGAGCAGCAATGACGGGAACATGCAGTTCGGTGACGTCCCGTATTATGGAAAGCTGCTTGATGTGGTGAAGATAAGTTACCAAGGCCTTTTCCCTGTGACGCTGTTCAAGTGTTTGTGGGCGCATATGACAACGTCCCGGGGACTCACGACTGACGACTTAGGCATCACATCGGTGAATTTCTCTCGGCCTATTCACACTGGTTAGTCTGAAGATGATGAGTCATATATTCTTGCCTCAGAGGCCCATCAGGTTTATTATGTCGCCAATGAGAGGCACAGGGATTGGAATATGGTGGTTCACTTAAAGCCTCGGGACCTTTACGACACGAGCGATGGTGATAACGTCGCCTACGAGAGTGAGCCATTACAACTCGCCAGTTTCGAAAACTTCTTCCAAGACGACGATGTCAATTTACCTATAGTTCGAAACGTTTCTTAATATACGCTTTGGGAAATAATAACATTATTAACCAAAGTTTTATTTGTGGTCAAACATATTCAACTCACACGTAACATTTTCTCCATATATTTTTTGTAGGGATGGCGACGAAGATTGAGAGAAAAAATTATGTTTATGAAGTAATCCGTAATCTTCTAATCTTTTATATATATATATATATAAACACAATGGTATTTGTAGCGGTTAGTAAACCGCTACTAAAGGAGAAAATAACCGCTACTAATAAAAACCGCTACAAAATGTGACACATTAACCGCAACAAAGTGATGTGCAGATATCAACATAAATACCTCCACCAAACCACATTTAATATGCTTCAGTTTACTTTTCTACACATGTTTTCTCTCCGTTTTCTCTCATATTTCTATGTTTCTCAAAATGGTTAAGTGTTTGAAGCGGGTAAGTGCCTTTCAACCAGATCAAATCTAGTGACTATTGAAATGTTTATTTTTTCTTCTACCTTGGATAATAAGTTTTGTTATTTTGCAGTTGTATTATGTATACTTTTCAACTTTCTTTCCACTTTCACATACATTATTTTATCTACTTTCACACACATTTTTTTAGAATTAATATTATTTTAATTAACTTATAATTTGTTGTTTATACCTACATATTCTCATTGTTTTATACCTATATAATAACATTATATATAATATAATATCATATTTTATTATCATTTATTTTCACAAAAAATATAAATTATTAATAATATCCAATATTTACTTAGTTACTTTAATTATTAAAAAGGATTTTTTTTTTCAATTTTATTAATTTGTAGCGGTTTACCAACCGCTACAAGTACGAACTTAGAAATGGCGAATATTTTGTAGTGGCTTTCACCCGCTACAAATCTAAACAGCCGAAATAGGCGGCAAAACTTTTTAACGAAAAAAATGGTGGGATTTATTTGTAGCGGTTGCTAACTGCGATAAATATTCAAAAGAATTAGGTGGAATTTTTTTTCCCCAAAAAATGGCGGGAATTTGTTGTCGCGGTTAAAATACCGCTATAAAGTAATATAATTAGTAGTGGTTATGTAACCGTTACAAGTCTGACCAAATAAAATTTGTAGCGGTTGGTTAACTGCGACTAATGTCTCAAACAAGACCTCAGCGCAGCTTCATGTAGTGGTGGTCAATTAAAACCGCTACATATACAGTAGCGGTCCAAGTATATGTAGTAGCGGTTTTGGTTAACCGTTACAAATTTGTTTGCTTCGGTGTATTTTGTAGCGGTTTGGTGAACCGCTACAAATGTCAATTGTAGCGCCTAAACCGCTACAAATATGCCAATTTGTAGTGCTGACATTATGTGTGAAAAAAGGCTTTGTTGGAAGAGGCAATACCCACTTCGATTATCTATCTGCCTCGGAGGGGAATAGTCTTCGACTATCGACTGGAGACACCCTTAAAGTAAGAAAAAATAAGCATCGATGCATGTCTTTTCTAACATAACAACTTCCCAATATATATATATATATGTGCGCGCGCGCCTGTGTGTGTGTTCTTGTACTAGTCGATGGAAATACTGGTTGCTTGCCAGAAATGGAGTTTAAAGAGTTAATTTGCCTCCTAGTTGGTAGATAAGAAAGATTATTCTTTACTAATAAAGTCTAGCACAACTGGAATAAGATAGGGCGATGGCCCCGTATTTTTACCAAAAAAAAAAAGTCTAGCACAACTGACAGATAGTTGGGTATCTTAAATATAGTTTGAATCCTGACCAATATGATAATCTATCTGCCTCGGAGCAAAATAGTCTTTGACTATCGACTGGAGACACCCTTAAACTAATAAAAAAAAAAAAAAATCATTTTTATTTTATTTTTAGAACTAAATTGAGTTTTTTTTTTTTCAAAAATAAAATTTTTAACTAAGATTTTAAGAATCATAAAATTAAAAAAATATAAATTTTAGTTAAAGATTTTTATAATAATTGAGAAATAAAATAAAAAATTTAAAATAATTGCAGAACTGCTTTGCACCGAACCTTACAATATGATTATTAACTGCATTGCTCCTCTTTGTTATGGCTCTTCTCTTTGTCTTACTCTGTAGACAATTCCAAAAGCATCATCAAACAATCGTACCTTGCACATCCGTTTCTAATTTATTTACATTGTATCTTTTAACATTGGTAACAATTTTTATCCTAAATTTTTTTAATTTGATATTTTTAAAATTTTATTTACTGTATATCTTGCACGTCTTATTCCATTTTTTATTTTTAAAATGTTATTATAAATAATTTAGTTTAATTCAAAAAAATATATTTAAATATTACAGAGTTTTAAAAATTAATTTTTTAATAATTTAAGATTAAAATATCTTAATCAATTTTTTAAAAACATATTAATTTTAAATATTTTATTTTCAATAAATTATTAAAATAAAATATTTAATAATTTTTTTTCTAAATTTTTAATTTTTTCTCTAATTAGGACAAAATTTTAATTAAAAAGTTACTTATTTACACATTTTTATTAAATTTATATTATTTTGGTGAACTAATATGTCTTGTTATATCTTGCCATTCTGTCACATCAATAATTTAATTATTTATATCAATGCTAATTAACGGATTTTAAATATATAAAATTAATTAAATATAATTTTAATTTTTAAAAAATTAGAATAAAAAATAATTTATAAAAGATACAATAAATAAAAGGCTAAATTTATATAGAAAGAAAATGTGTTTAATATATTATTTAATTTTGCAAAATAGTTCTCATGGTCCATACCATGGCGTAGGGATGTCCAAAAACTCGTAGTCTAGGTGGTTGATCGACCCAACCCGATCTCGATTTTTTTTTTTTGGTGCAGGACCATATGAGGCAAATCGAGCCGGGACTTTGAGTGCCCTTTCGGGTCGACGGGACTTGGTCCAGGGGCTAAGACTAGTGGTCCGATCCGCCCGATATATATATTATATATTTTTTAAAGGGTGAAGGGTCAAAATACACATCACCTTTTAAAGGATCGCCAATGCGACCTTTTTAGGGGATAAAAAATACACACGATGTTACGTTTTGTGTGCAAAAATCATGTTAGTTAGTTGACCGTCAACTTGGATGGAGCTTTGACGTAATGATTTGGTGACACGCTTACGTGAAATTAAAAAATTTTAAAAATTAGGAGAAATTCAAAAAATTAGGAAAAAATTTTAAAAATTCGAAAGAAATTAGAAAAAAATTCAAACAATTAGGAAAAAATAAAATAATTAGCAAAAAAATTTAAAACATTAGCAAAAAAATTTAAATAAATAGAAAAAAATTCAAATAATTAGGAAAAAAATCAAATAATTAGAAAAAAGTTCAAATAATTAGGAAAAAATTAAATAATTAGGGAAAAATTAAAATAATTAGAAACAAATTAAAATACCTCCGCTAGTGGGCCCCACCATCGACAACCGTTTTGCCGCCGCCTTTATTTTAATTAATTAATTAATATATTTTTTCAATGAAGCTTTACCCTACCTAGTCATCTTCAACAAGCTGTATTTTGTGCATATAGAACTCCTCCTCCAATAGCTTACCCTAGTGCATCTTCAACGGCTTACCCTAGTGCGGTTTACCCTAGTATTTTTGGTTATCCAGCTTGGCCGACAAATGATCGCGCTAGGGTGGTGGCATGCATTGACGGTTTCCGGTGGTGGGGCCCACTGGCGGAGGAATTTATTTTTTTCCTAATTATTTTAATTTTTCCCTAATTATTTGAATTTGTTCCTAATTATTTGATTTTTTTCTTCTAATTTTTTGAATTTTTTCTAATTATTTGAGTTTTTTTCCTAATTATTTAAATTTTTTCTAATTATTTAATTTTTTGAATTTTTTCTAATTATTTGAATTTTTCCCTAAATATTTTAATTTTCCCCTAATTTTTGAATTTTTTTGATAATTATTTAATTTTTTTTTTGAATTTTTTTAATTCCACGTCGTGTCAGATCAAAATGTGCGCGTCGTTCCATTCAAGTTGACGATCAACTAAAGGCCGTGGTATTTTTGCACCCAAAATGTAACGTCGTGTGTATTTTTGATCCCCTAAAAAGGTCATGGTGCTGATTGATCCTGAGGGAAAAGTTGATATGTATTTTTGACCCTTCACCCTTTTTAAAAAATAAAAATCACAACTTAACATAACCCTTTGTCCTTCTTTATTGTCTTCTTTATGATTCTTCATGACTTATTAGTGAGTCTTCTTCTTCGGCTAAAAAAATATCCGGAGTCTTCTTCCCTTCTTCTTCAATCTTGCCCGATATAATGTTGTTATTTTTGTAATTTTGTTCAATGTTGTTGGAGATTCTTATATGTGTATGATTAGATTTAAGATGTTTGCGTGTTTGTATTAATTATTGGTCAAAAAGTGGGAAAAAACTAAAAAAAAAAAATGAAAGCAGTCGCGGACGTCAAGCGCAATCATTGATCGCCTCGATCATCCATTTCGGTCGATCTTGAAACAGGCCTGATCAAACTCAATTAGCTGTCAACCCGAAGTCCTCCTGACCAGAGACCTCAGGTTAACCCCAACCCGATGCAGTCTGGTCTATAGACATCCTACCATGGCGCGTAATTCAAATTGATGTGAGAATTCGTTGCGTTGCATGTAGATGGGGGAAACACATGCTGAATTGAAATTGTGGTCCATGATAACTTAAACAGATGTGCAGGTGGCAACAGAGGATAAGAGGTTCGTACATGACAATTGCCAATGGAAAAGGACATACACAATTATTAGATTCTTCGATTGTTAATATAATTGTTTAAATTATTAGGCTTACCTATTAATGATTACATCAAATTACCAAACGTCTTACCTACTAATAATTACATCAAATTTCTAAAGGTTTTGTAGCTTAATGTTATCTGGCAAAACTCGGGTGGCCCTTGCCCATCTAAAATTATATAATATAATTTAGATGTTTAGAAAATTAAATTTCAGTCTCATCAAAATTTTAAAATTTTAATTTTAGTTTTCATTAAAAATTTCATAGAGGGACTAAAACAAAAATTTTAAAACTTTTTGAGGGTTTAAATGTAATTTCATGAACATTTGGGTTATATTTATAATTTTTGCCCCATAATTACAATTCTTAGATCCGCCTCCGGTGCTATGGCTACTCCCCCAACTAGTGGGAGTTTGCGAGTTCGGTCCCGCTTGTTATAATAATTCAGGCCATTAGTGCCTAATGCCTTGTAAACTTTTTTTATAGAAAAACATCAAATCCAAAAAATGAATATGATTCATCAAGGCAAAGCAGAGTAGAATATTCAAAGAGAAACGGAGCAAACGAAGTTGGTTTCACATACAAAAGAAGCAAACTATTCAAGAGACAGTAATATGGTGAGTTGTTAAGGCAATACTCTATAAATTGTTATCCGTAAAGTAAATTTGGCCTCAAGTTGGCACATAAGAAATTTCAGTCTTTCTATTTTAGTTTTAAGAAATGCAGTCTCTAAAATAAATTTATTGTACATTTTTCAGAATTTAATCATGTGATGCATTAATTTATTGAGTTTTATATTTTAATCTATTAAGTTTAATAAAATTAATAATTTACATTTTATGTTATAACAATTAAATGAGTATTAAATTTTACAAACAATAAAATTGTTTTATATTTTTATCATAAGACTATTTTATTAGGTAAACATTAAAAAATTGAGTCCTGACATATTATTATATTTGTTTAAAGTTGAAAATGACCTAGGCTTTGGCAATATGCAAGGGAACCATTTATGCTTACCTCTCTATATTCATTAACATTCTCTACCGTTGAAAATTTATAATAAATCAAAAATCAAAAAATCAATTGCAATCTTTATTGTTAAGCAAAAATCAAATGCACTAATAACATCCAAAACCATGTTAACAAAGTGCAAAAATTGCTTTAATAATGAGTGTTAAAGAGGTAAAAACTCTCATGTAAATTATTGGGTTAATATCATTATTGGTTTTTATTAGTGCATGTAAGTTAACAGAGGGAGAGTAACATAATTATAAGTGCACGATGACTATTAATGCGGGAAAATCCACAAAAATACCATTTGGAATTTAAAATGACAAATAGGTGATTTTACAACAAAATGAGTTGTTAATCCCGTTATTTTTTTTGTTAATAGGATTTTAAAATTCAAATGATATTTTTCTGTCATTCTCCCTACCAATATCATCAATATAAAATACAAAAGTTGTAATAGCTTGCACTACTAATAGATTAAAAATAATATAGGGAGGGGCGATCAAATTATAACTATTAGAATGAATTAACGGTGTGTATATTTGTCTTATTTATATTAAGTATTCATTCAACATTCTCGCACGTTTCCTTTTATTTTACATGCATGGTCCATTTTCGGAAGGTAGCTGATGGAACCATTCGTCATAAATAATGCGGTCCATTAAAGTTTTGTCGATAGAGAAATGCCAAACACAAATCCCAATTGAAGTTTTGTCTATTTGAAACTCTTAATTTAGAACCTTATTGCTACTGCATCAAGGCATTTGGTTCATTTTCAACAACTATTCTTAAAAACAAGCGTTAAAAGTCATTTTTCAAGGATTGTTATGAAAAACATTTGTTGAAAGTTAAACGCAAAAATTTAAATATAATGATTTAACTATCTCTATTTGGTTTTGATGATTTCGTTAAAGATGTTATATGAAAACAACCCAAGAAAGTAGATATTTAGCAACAATTTTGATTCTAGAAAAAATTGTTTTAAAAAAAACAAATTCTTTAACTTTTTTTCCCACTTTTCAACCACTTGATATAATTATTTTCAATATTCAAGATAAAATTAGTGAATAATTTAAGGTAAAGAAATAAGGGTAAATGCAATTACTATGGTCCCCTCTCCTAATCCCTTGAGAGGGACTAAAGAATGCCCACGTCAAAATGTCATACACAGTGTGTACATACGTACCAATCACAAGACGCCAGCACACATATTCCACATCAGCCTATAAGATGAATACAATGGACATGAGAAAGAATATAATTGTGCCAATCTATTTGGGCTGTGATGATGGACTTGTTTGGGATACAGACAATCATATTTATAGAAAAGTTTGATTGGATAAAAGTAAAATTGTAAAATATGATCAAATAAATATTACATAAATCCATAGCCACTCTTAGAAAATGTCATATTTCGATGGCAAACAAAATTCGTCGCAAATATTGGTAAAATGCGAGGAATAAAAATTCGCGCAAAAATAACGTTTTGCATGGGGAAATACGGTTCCTCGTTAAAAAAAGGGGATTTTTGCGAGGGAAATTGAGTTCCTCGCAAAAATCCCCCAAAAAAGGCAACAAATGCCCTCGTTTTTGCGAGAGAACCCAAGTTCCTCGCAAAATGGCAATGAAAGAGCAGCAAAATCATCTTTTTTTGCGAGGGGAACTAGGTTCCCTCGCAAAAGCGCATTAAAATTCCTAAATCACTATTTCTCCTTCACACACGTGCCGTCCCCTCTTCCTCTCATCTCATCGCCGTCCAGTCCTCCTTGCGGTCACCTTGCATGCGCCGCCATGATCGTGCCCCCGATCGCCACACTTGCCAATGTTCGCCTTCGCCGTCGCCTCTTTGTCAGGTAAGGGAAAATCCAATTGTATATATTTTTAAGGTGCATATTGTGTGCATTACTCTAAACTAGCTAAATCGATCTTCCACAACGTAACAAACATTTTACACAGTGTCTCTCTCCATAGCAGAAGCAATTTGATGGATTCATTCCCAAATCTCCCACAACGTAATTCCCAAGTATCAACTTTCACGTTCTACACCTTGTTCCTTTCTCATTCAAAACTGATTTTCCCTTTCTGTTTGGCTGCCAAGAGTGTGTCAACAGAGAAATCCATTGAATTCTTCTCGCTTCTGACTGTCTAACGTATTTTATTTTTCTTGTTCTAGGATCCCATTGCGTCGTTCTCGCTTTCGCTCCCTTCTGGTTTGTGTCGACTTCTCCACTATAAATTCGCTAATTGTTGTTTACTTAATTACTTCGGGGTTGCTAGTAAACATGTTTATTTAGGAATGGAATGAAGATGAGAATTTAGGTTCTTGATGTTTTTGGATTTCAATTTTCGTTTAGCACCCTGAGATATATAAAGATGATTTTCCTCTCCGAATTATATTGTAAATCTATTGTTCCCTTTTTTGTTTTGGGGTGTCTCGAGCCTCCGACGTTGGGAAGCGGTTCTCAAGCTACCTGTATAAATCTCTCGATCCGATTCAAATGTTAATTTTGAAGACTCGCTTTCAAAGGATGAAAATCGAAAAAGATGAAGAAAGGGAGAAACTAGAAGTGAATTGCCCAATAATCGGTGTCGGGAGACGAGGCGGACAACGAAGAGAAGCTATTAAGAACTTGTTATGGAGATGATAAGCATAACGAAGACCGGTCTTTGGCCAAGGTAGGTTTTCTTGTCTCTTTTCTGAATTGGAAGAAGAATGTCTTTCCGTGCTTCAATTAATCTAAAAATCAATGGAATTTTCATTCCCCCAAGCCAAAGGATCTGGATACTTTCAGCTCCCACTCAGTACTCCTTTCAAGTCATCAATTTTCCATTAGCTTTTCCCAATAGCCAAGCAGAGGATCTGAAATAACCCAATTCCAATTGTTAAATGTTTTTTTCTCTTTGGTTATTTAGAGCCCCCTGATATCAGAAATGGGTTCTCGAGCTATGTTTATGAGTCTCCAATGTCTGGTACGAGCAGCCAATTTGAGGATTCTGTCTCATCAAAAGAGAATGGGCGTGAGATTCAAGGAAAAGATGAGATAAAGTCAGCCGTGTGAATGTTGTCGTAGGAGAATCTTCAACACATAATAGCTTTTCTAATACAAGCACGAGGGCATCCAACTTTAGTTCTTTTGGCTTCATATCTGGTATCTGCAACTTTTCTTCCATATTTGAGCCATGTGGTTCTCTTGACTGATTTTCCCCTAAAATTAAGAATACTTCGACATGAATGCAATAAATTTAAAGTGTAATGTTGTCCACAAGTAACTCTTGTGATCAAGTCTGGCTAATCTGCAGATGGGGAAACACTCAGTCTTATAAGAGGGATAACAGGATAAAGACGTTAGAAGCGAAGGTGAGGGAAGGTGGAATATCACCTAGAGGGGGGGTGAATAGGTGATCTCAAAAATTCTTTCGCCGGATAAACGATGAAAGCAGTAAAACAAGTAAAGAGAAATGACACGAGAGGAATTATCTTGGTTCGGTCCAACTCCTTGACCTACGTCCAGGTCCCCGTAAAACTCGGGATTTTCACTAACTCACAAATACAATTACACACTCTGTAACTCAGGATGATCCTTTCTCCCTAGGACTCACTCCCCCTTACAAGTTGTAATCGTACACCCACACTCAAGATACCTCTACCTTGAGATTTGAACGAATTGTAAAAACAAATAATAAAACTCTCTCACAGAGTAGATGAATGATAAAACATTGAAGGTCAATAATATCTGAAGATATAAACAGAATAGAAATTGATCGCTTTGATTGCTTTGTCTGTGTATCTGTATGTTCTGTGTATCGATGAATTCAATCCTTTGAGTATATATAGTAATTGAAGATTGAAGACCGTTGAAGGATTTGAATTTATCCGTTTGAAAGTTTGAATATGTCCGTTGAGCATTTAAGTATCCCCGCCTTCTGCTAACCTCAATCGAGTGTCCGCTTAGTTGGGTAGTTGGCGGAATTAAATGTGATAGCCGTTGAGAGACTTTGACCGTTGCTTCATTAAATGCCTTCGCCTACTTGTGCGAGAATATGAGTCGAATAACAAATTTGGAATGTCGATTCGCTACACGCTTTTATTTCGTTTGCGTGTTCTGCTTTTTCGGCGCAATAAATGCTTTTGACATGTTGTAATGCTTTTCGGCTAATCTCACATTAAACAAAGGTTAATCAACTGAAATCCACTCAAAAAGATGTTTAGATATGATATAAATAAGTTTGAGAGTGATTAAGAGTAGTTAAAAGATTACCCATAATGATTAGAGCATAGTTTAAGCACATACCGATGGTTTCTAGAATTTGCAAGAACTTACTTCAGGTAGCTTAAAAGATTACTTGAGTAATATCTTATATTTTCAAGATATAAAATACTTTGGAGAAATATTACTTTGAGTAAAATCAAGTTGTTCAAGAAACAGAGGCGTTAGAATCACTTTCAGGAAATTACTTGCGAAGCTTACTCAAGTAATTTGAAAGTAATATCAAAGATAATAAGACTCTGCATAGAAGAACAACATTACTTGCGAAGTTTGAAAGTATTACTCAAGTAGCTTTCGAAAGTAATGTCGAAGGAAATAACGTTACTAGATTACTTGCAAACCTTACTCAAGTAATGTCAGAAAGTAATGCAATTACTTGCAAAGAAGAAAAAGCTTACTTGAGTAACCACGCAAGTAATGTCGAATAATTTTAGGAGAAAGCGATTGACTTAAGATTACTTGCTGAGCTATTAAGTCTTACTCAAGTAACACTTGAAAGTAATAAAATTACTTATGGAGAAAAACTTCATTACTCGAGTAATTTCGAAAGTAATTTTGAGTAAAACACGATTAGGTCCATATTACTTGCAAATGAAAAGGTATTACTCGAGTAACTCCGAGAGTAATGTTGAATAAAATAATTACTTGCAAAAGGAGTGCTCATTACTTGAGTAATGTCCGAAAGTAATCGGATAGTTTTTCACAGAGACTTTCGAAAGGTGTCAATTTATACGGGACAATTATTTGAATAATCAAGAACACCTTGCTTGAGTAATTAACTTAACATTTACTGATTCAAAAACACAAATCCCTTTTAACAAAAGGTTTAAATAATGAAGTCTTGTTATCATCAAAACTCGTGAACCAACAGCAAGGAGAGATGATTATTGAGATGCGGGCACTTCTCCAGTCCATATTGAAGGACAAGAGTACGGGCTTGGTGGTGATGACAATACCGGTGGTGATCATGACCAGACTGCTGCAGTTTAGATTTTTTTTTAGTTTATTTTGGTCGAAACATTATAATTTGTAATATTTTGTTTTTGCTATGTAAACTCTTATGATTGTTACAATTTATTTTTATGATATACAAGTTTTTTTTTTAATATTTTTATGTAATTATTTTATTTTTTCGATTTTTTATATTTTTTAAAATTAATTGGAATTTGTGAGGAAAAGTGTTTGCCTCGCAAACTCCTCAATTTTGCGAGGAAAGGATTTTCCCTCGCGCGAGAAGAATGTTCCCTCGCAAATTCAGAATTTGCGAGGGGGAGAGAAGCATTTTTAGACGGAAAATTGTTTTGTGAGGGCATTTTTTTGCGATTGAACTTTTTTCCGCCGCAAATCGTTTGCGACAGAAAATGGTTTTTTTGCGAGGAATTTTTCCACCGCAAAAATTTTTTTTTTTGTTTGTTTTTTTTTTTTTGTGGTGAGCTGCTGTATAAGTCTATATGCTCAAGCTCATTTTGATAATTTAGCAAAGTAAGCTTTTGAAATAAGTTCATAAGCTTGATTGGGTACAGATTGCATCCAAACGGGAGGGGGGAAAAACTCATAAGAACTTATGGAACAGTAAATAAGCCTATAAGCCACTCCTAAAAGCTCTTCCAAACAAGCCCTATATCTTCGTGGAGCTGAACCCTTTTTATTTGTATCATTTATCTTTTAGAGATACAAAATAGTTTCAACAAATGAGCTTGTGGAGGTGTGAAAAATAGAGGAAAAGTTTAAACATTTATTTGAATTTACGTTTTGAAACCCTAATATAATTTTCAATCGTGATTTTGAGATTTACAAAGTCAATATATAATATGAGTTTTACCTCAACTTATAAAAACATGTTATCATAAAATAATTCAGACAAGCCCTAAACCATTTATATGAGAAGTGGTTCACGTTTACTGTGACTTCTTATAGACTTCTAAAGGGGAGCTGAGGTAGGTCCAATTTATAGACTTCTAACCTCATATTCTTAAATGGGTATCTTCTCTCATGGCCAATCAGAAAAGATTCGAAAATTAACACGTGAAAAATGTATTGTTGTTATATACACTGAATTGAGTTTATCAATATCCATATGCCCCTCTGGCTATGCATGATTGCTAGTTCTTGTGGACCCCCTGGCTACTTTTTGAATGACTTCCCTGCATCTACTGCCCATTGTGATTAAAGAGAGAAAATTAGTAGTCACAAAAATGGGGACCTCGCATCTTGTCATATACAAACAATTATTACAATTCATTAGGAAGAAATATCCTAGACAAATTATAGCAAAAAGGGTAAAAGAGCAATTTTATACATGACCTTTTTTCCGTGGTCAAAGACCATAACCTTTTTTCTGGAGTAAAAATACACACGACGTTACGTTTTGGGAGCAAAAATACCACGGGCCATTAGTTGATCGTCAACTTGGATGGAACGTTGACGTAATGATTTGATTTGGATCGACACGCGTGGATGTGATTTAAACTTAGTCGCTTCGGGTCAAATCACAATTTACTTAATTAAATGCAATATAATACAAACAACTGGAATCGTTCTCTTATCGGAGCCAATTTATTTTGGTCCTATATTGGTAAGTCTTAAAAACATGGTTAGAAAAGGGGGTTTTGAATTGGTTTTCTCTAAATTAAAATTCATGAAAAATATAATGCAACTATTTTTATTCTTTTTGGTATTTTTGGAAAATAGTGAAGAACGCTTTGGATTAAAAGAGATTAATGATGGATCTTTCTTGGTAATGAAGAAGGTGGCAATCCTTGCTAAAATATATTTGGGAGTTCAAATTTCATTAAATTAAAAAAACAACCTCAAGATAACACTGAAATCCAATAATTTCAATTAATAGTAAATTCCTACAAACATAAGAAACTACTACCTTGAAATATTGTTAAAATCCACTTAATATGTAATTGAAATTGGGATGATGAAAATTGTTTTTTCCAATTAGAATGTTAACAACCATTCAAGAAATTTAAAATCAATTATGTTTACCATTCATAAAAACGACACAACAAGATAATTTAATCAAGCGTTTAAAGAAATATGGAGATTTAAAAATCAAAATACATCATCCAATTAAAACTACATCAATCAATCCATTGAACATATAACATCAATCCAAGTCTCACAACTACAAAATGATAAACCTAAACAAGGAAATCAAATTTATAGTCTAAGCAAAAGATTGAATTAAAGAACTCCCCTATTGAAGCACAAAAGCTCAAGCCACAAGTCTTCATCACCAAGAAGCAAAGGTTTAGCTACACATAGCCATTATACAGTCCAGCAAAATCGGTAAAAATGAACTAGCCATAGGAACCAAGCTTGCTGGAAAATTCTGTTCTGATCTCTGGGACTCTCGGTTGGTGGAGAATGTGAGTGAGATTTACAGAATGGTGAAAACAGAGGGAGTGGTAGATCAAGACGAAGGAGAGTTCGGTGATGATGGTGGTGAATCGTGGGTGAGAGTGGACAATGAAGGACCCCCAAGTTCTCGTTCTACTTCCTTTTTCTTCTCCAAAACATGTTTGATGACGCTGGAAAATTCTGTTTTCTGGTTCAGTTCTTTTAGAGTGAAGAAGACAATGGGTAATGGTCGAATGATGAAGGTCCATCGATCCCCAATGTGTGCGTGAAGAGGATGGGGGAAGGAATAGAGTAGGAAGGTCGATCCCCAAGCTCCGGTCCCCAGGTGTCAAGATGTTCTCATCATCCCGACGAAGCTCATAGCTGAAGGTCGAATGTCCAAATGCTTCTTGTGGCGCTCCCCCCAACCAACCTCCCTCAATGTGTCGGCCTCTCCAATTAATAACCCCCCAGCTTCTCGTCTTTGTATGCGGCGCTCCCATTTTTTATTCCCCTCAGCTCTTGCGCGACCTCCATGTGAATGTCGGACCTCCCGGCTCTCTCTCGGGTCTGCTGTATTTGCTGGATTCAAAATGAGATGAGACCTAGTTCAAAACGCATAGCTTAACCACAGGGACCTAAGTGAAGATTATAAAAGTTTCGCAGAGGGACTAAATTGAAATTTTTTACAACTTGAGCTCAAACTTCCATTTTCAAATTTAGTCTAATTCCTTCCGGCACCAACAATTTAAAGAATTAATCTAACATCAAATATTCTCATAAAAATCAATAATTAAGAGTAACTACAATTTCTTTGACAATTTTGCTCTTTTTAATCCTAATTTAATGTATTTACTCTTAATCTTAATTTATCACAAGAAAGGCATTTTAGCCTCAATAACTATGATAAAATGCATTAAAAATCCCAATTTAATTATCAAAAATCATGTAAAAATATGGTTCAATCAGGATCTTTGACGTGGAATAAAAATTCAAAAAATTAGAAAACAATTCAAATAATTAGGAAAAAATTCAAATAATTAGGGAAAAATTAAAATAATTAGTAAAAAATTCAAATAATTAGTGAAAAATGAAAATAATTAGAAAAAAAATAAAATACCTCTGCCCAGTGGGCCCCACCATCAAGAAATTGCATGCGGCTATGGCACACTGCTACACTGGCCCAGCGGCCGGATAACCAACTGGTGGAGGAGGAGTTGTATATACATGGGTGGTGCAGTTGTTGAAGATGCACTGAGTAAATTGTTCATTGAAAAAAATATTAATTAATTAATTAAGATAATCTTTGTGTCAATTCTCCCTACATAGATAAATCTAATCGATGTGTGAAGTACGCCTAAGAACTAGTGGCGTCCCTTTGGCGGGGGTATTTTAATTTTTTTTTTTCTAATTTTTTTATTTTTCCCTAATTATTTGAATTTTTTCCTAATTATTTGAATTTTTTCTAATTTTTTGAACTTTTTTCTAATTTTTTGAATTGTTTTTCTAATTATTTGAATTATTTTTTTTTAAAAAAAATATTTCCTACTTTTTTTGATTTATTTTCTAATTATTTTTCTAATTTTTTAATTTTTTTTTCAAATTTTTTGATAATATTTAAAACTAAGGGGCAAAAGAGTAATTTCACATAAAACTAAGGGCAAAAGTGTAATTTCACCCGCGTTTCACTGTTTACTTCCATCCAAGTTAACATTGACCGTTTGGTCAACTAACGGTGGCCGTGGTCTTTGGGCGCTCCAAAAACGTAACGTCGTGTGTATTTTCTTTCGAGAAAAAAGGTCGTGGTCTTTGCGCTCACTGTGTAAGAAAGTTCGTGTGTAAAATTGCTCATTCACCCTAGCAAAAAATAAAAAGAAAGCCTTGCATCTTATCTAAAATTTTCCATCTAAAACTATTCAAAAGATGTCTCCAAGGAAAAAAAAAAACTATTCGAGAGACAGTAAATAAATCATCAACCTCCGCCTCTTAATGAGGTGGGATCTGATCAAGGATACAATAATTTCATGAGCAAGTCTAACTAAGCTATCAGCTATGTAAATTGTTTCCCTAAGGACATGATTAATTACAATGTAACATTCCAATCTCTTTGAAAGAGTCTGGCCTCATTTGTATGTTTGTTTGAATTAACGATAGAAGCTATTCTTTCAACTTGATTTACAAGGTACGAGATAGTAAGTATATGAAAGGAGTTTTTTTTTTTATTTGTGTGAACGTGTTTTTGTATCGCTAACTCAAATAAGTCCCATGTCCTTAATTATAGGGGTGGTTTGCAGTGCATGCCCTTAGGAGTAAATTCACAGCTTCAATGCAGTTAGAGACTAATATGACTTTTCTGTGCCATCGAGACCAGCATAAGTGTAGGCCATGGATTATGCCTAAAAGCTCTGCAATCGCTATATGAAACCGCATAGCCACTCATTGTTTTCCCCACGTATCACTCCTCCACAGGCAATTAATTTTCTAAACAGGTGCTTATGAGCATTTTTTCCTAATTTGAATTTTTAATAAAATTGTATTACATAAAATAATTATTCAATTTTGGATGAGACCCCATGACTTCTAATTATACTTGCAACATCAAATTATTCAATGGTTCAAGCCTTTCAACTGACCTTTTTCTTGGCCATTCACAACTGGTTTTGATTCATTATTTAAAGAAGCTAGTCAATAGGTGATGTATAGTAGTATAGTACTATAGTCAGTGGCGGAACGCCCTTTATGGCTAGCTGGGGCTTTACCAAATTTTACTGATCGATCTTATAAAATTCTTTAGAATATATATGTATTTATTATATGATATTTTATTTGGCCACAAATTTGGCCCCACTAATTTTTTTATCTTCTCGTAAGGATAATGTTTGTTTCATTACTCATTAGGTTGTGAGAGAAAAGTAAAATTTTTGTTTGAGATACCAAAAAGATTAGTGTCATCTTATATATTGTTTTAATTTATAATTATCTGTTATTATTTGTTTGTATTTTCCAGGGTTATTTGATATTATTTAGTAAATATCTTTCTCGGGTCTTTATTTAAGGAACCAACTAACAATTCTCACAAGTTAATAAAAAAAGTTAAAGTAATTAAATTTTTCCTAAAATTTAAGTAATTTTCAATATTATCCCTATTAATTACACTAAACTCTAATATCATATTAATTATTAATTCTTTTTTTCCTAAAAAAATAGTAATAATTAGTTTTTATTAATTATTACTCTCACTCACTACATTTTTAATTATGGGTATACATGGAAAAAAATATTTAATGCTATTTGGAAACAAGCAAGTGTTTTATAAAAAGAACCAAATATACTTGTTAGTTAGTACCTTATAATAATAATTAAAGAGAGAAGTTCAATATGTTTATTTTTTGGCCCGGGCTAAAATTTTTTTCTGGTTCCGCCACTGACTATAGTTTGAAACATCATATGCCTTCCTGAGTTATCACTCTAATCCTATTTATAAATCTCTTTTGACCAAAAAAATTAATTCTATTTATAAGTCCCTTTTGACCAAATAAATGAGATTGTGACAATTTTGCCTATGTAATTGTACCAATGAAAATTGAGAGAGAAGAAAAGGTTAGAAGGTACCCATTCATAAATGAAGGTAAAGTTGAAAATTTACCCCATAATCATTGAGCTAACTACCTCTCATTGGTATGTATAATTTGGTCAAAAAGAACTTATAAATAGGACCAACGTGATATGTATTGCCTAATTAATCTCGGGTCGGGTCTGTGTCTGTATCGATGCATGTCTTTTCCAACATAACACTCACCTATATATATAGAATTCCAATTTGTAATGATGCGATTTAAGAAGTGGGACTTTGTTAAATTGTTTTCCCTTGTTTAATGAAGCAAGTGATCTATACAAAATATTTCTTAAAATTTGATTCCTATTTTAAATTTAAACCCTGCATTACTAATGTGCATCAATTTAAGGATTTAGAATATTGTTGTTCAAAAACTTTTTATTTAAAGCAAGTCGACGGAAATACTGGTTGCTTGCCAGTAATGGAGAGTTGGCACATAAGAAAGATCATTCTTTCTATTTTTGTGTTTCAGAAGTGTTGTTTCTACAACGGATTTATTGTACATTTTCCACAACTTAATTATGTGATGAATTGATTTATTAAGTCATATTTTCCAGTTTTTGAAGTTTAATAAAATTAATAATTTAAATTACGTGTTATAAAAAATTATGTAAAATGTTGTTTAAAAATAGGTAAATCATTTTATTTTGTAGACATTAAAAATTTTGCATTCAAACTGAAGCATAAAACAATATTCTATTCCGTTGGATTGTCCCGAAATGGTTATGGAATTGAGTTCTGACATATTATTACATTGCTTATAAGTTGAAAGTGACCTGACTTTGGCCACTTGCAGAGGGACCATTTATTCTTAGCTCTTTAATTATATTAATTTCTCTTGCTACGTATAAATTTTTTTATTGGTTTATACATTTTTATTAAATGGTTTGTGGCTTAATAAAATGTAATAGAGAGAGATTAAAAAAATGATATTTAGAGGAATCATTGAAAATAATTTTCAAACAAATAGAATTGTTTAAAATATGACTTTTAATAATGGCGACGTTTAATCTATATAACTAACTCAATCTAGTGAGATAAAAATTTTGTACGAATTGTGGTATATTTAACTAAACATTTGTTTTAGTCTTTCACCTATAGAATCATTTTTATTTTGATCATCCATAAATTAGCTTTTTATTTTTTATTTTCTTATTCTAAATATTTTTTTTTTAAATGAGTTAATTTAGTTTAAAAATATACTAAAATATTAATACTGTTAATATAATTGTCTAAATTACTAATAATTACATCAAATTACTAAAAGCCTTGTAGTCTAATGGTATGGATACTATCAAACTGGTGGGAAGTCATGGGTTGGATCTGCTTATTGTAATTTTCACTAAAGGCCTTGCAATCTTTATTGTTAAGGAAAAATTGCACTGACATCTAACCGTAAAAAATTTTGATTCGTCCATACCTTAGGTCGTAATTGAAATTGACGTGACACTAATGCAAAAAAGCTTTAAAACTACCTCATTTAGATCGGATTATAGAGAATCGTCTTAAAAGTATGACGAATTGCAGTTTAGTAAATATAAAGAACTTTTGGATCGGATTATAAAGGATCCGGTCTTAAAAGTATGATTAAGAATAATTTCGTAAATATATAACACTTTTAAGACCGGATTATAAAATATCCGTCTTAAAAGTATGACCGTGGCAATTTCGTAAATATTGTGAGAAGACGCCGATCAGAGATGAGTCCGAGAATGCGATGATTTATTCCTTCGCTTAATTGGAATTATATACATATGCTAATAAGTAAATAATCTTCTGACCTGTGAAGTTCCTATAATCTAGGGATTACAATCAGGAATATAATTACAAAATTCAAAAAACCATGATCTGCCAATTTAATTCCTAAAATCTCTATAACAACTTAATTAAGATGATTACAATCACGAATATAATTATGAAATTCAAAAAACCATGATATGCTAACTTAATTCCTAAAATCTCTCTAACAACTTAATTAAAATGATTACAATCAGGAATATAATTACGAAATTCAAAAAATCATGATCTACTAACTTAATTCCTAAAATCTCTCAACAACTTAATTAAAATAATTGCACAATATAATCATATATGCTAACTAATTAAATCTAAATTTCCAACAAATATATAGAACACTTTTAAGACCGGATTATAAAAAATTCGGTTTTAAAAGTATGACCGGTGGCAATTTCGTAAATATATAGAATACTTTTAAGAGGATTATAAAAGATCATGTCTTAAAAGTATGACCGGTGGCAATTTCATAAATATATAAAACACTTTTAAGAGGACTATAAAGGATCCAGTCTTAAAAATATACTTTTAAGACTTTTTACAAACAAATTAGGTCTTAAAAGTGTTAAAAAAACTAAATTCGCTAAACTCATTAAGTCCGTGAGCGTGTTTGTCTTCTTTGTGATATAACATTTGCTTAGTTCTGATTCAACGAGTGTCCCAAGAGCTTCACGGGTCAAATCCTCAGCAAGAATGACATCCTCTTCCTCTAACCTACTTGCAATCTTTCGTAAGTCATCCTAAGAGCCACACAATCAAATCCTTGACAATGTTGGCAGTGAGATGTTTCGAGGGTTTTGCGATGGCATCAACTCCGATCCAATCCTCAGCAACGGTGCAAGCGTACTGCTTTGAGGATTCTGGACGACGATGGCTCCTTCCTTTTCGATCTATGGCTCCTCCCACAGATCTGACTTAAAATCAAACCCAGATCTCTTCTTGCTTAAGTCTGTTTGCTCCTACCTTGACCGCTCCTGCTCAGATCTGGACTTTGATTTTGGTTGCTTGAAGCTTTGCCAAAGATCGACAAAGAGGATCCCGCTCGATTTGGTTGCTTTAAGCTTGTGATTTTTTTTGTAGATCTGGACTTCAATTTCACTCTCGATTTTATATTGATTCAAATTTGATTTTCATGGTGAATGATTTCTATTTCTGGACTTTGTATTCATCTTTTTTGTTTTTCTTGTTGGTGTTGCTTCCAATCTTCTCTTCTTTTTTGTTTTTCTTGTTGGTGTTGCTTCCAATCTTCTCTTGGTTCTCCGTCGTTGATGACGGAGGAACATTCAAAATGTTTCCGATCTAGTAATTTGGGACCGGTAGTTTCATTTGGGTTTTTTCTTTTTAATTATTTTGAAACACTTTTAAGACCGGATATTTCAAAAGTTCGGTCTAAATTTTTAAGACCGGTCGTTCATCCGGTCTTAAGAGTTACAGACTTTTAAGACTGCCTGGAACAATACGGTCGCAGATCCGGTCTTACGATTCCTCTTTCGTCCGGTCTTAAAGCCTTTTTTTACACTAGTGTGAAAAGTAGTTGTGTGCATGTAAAAAGGTCAAACACATGCAGAATTGAAATTGTGGTCTGGATCATGATAGATAGCTTTTGTTATGCTTATCTATAAGCACCGAAGAGGTTGAAAATTGAACTTTTTTTTTATAATAAAATTTTAGTAAAGGGGTTGGGCTCGCCCACAGTCCAAAGGGAGGGCGCTTGAAGCTCAGTCCATAGGGCATACTGACCAGAGAGTACACATGTCTCCACCTCTACCAGCGTTTCCACCGCTTCCTAGACAAACGCAGGGATCGAACCCCCTCCCTTAAGGTGAGGAAGTTCGACCCATCTTCACCAGTTAAACCCAAGAACGAGGGGTTGAAAATTGAACTTAAACAGAAGTGCGGCTTGTAACGCCCTACCTCACTATAGTTATACATTCACATAGGGTAGAGCATTACACTAGCTGACTATTTATTCATCTAAATTTATGCGCGAAAACATAAAGGTGGGAAATATAAACCATGCACCCACTATATGTACATAATTCTGTCTAGTTATGATAAAGTCATTCAAGGTGAATGCTGCTGATTCTAAAATATCCCGGTCAGCTCCAAAAAGGAACAATTTTTACATACCACTATAGTCATATTTATAAGTCCCTTTTAATTGAATCACATATATCAATGAGATGTAGTTAGCTCAATGATTATAGGATAAATTTTTAACTTTGCCTTCATTTATGAATGAGTATCTTTCAACTCTTTTTTCTCTTTATTTTCATTGGTACAATTAATATGGGTAAAATTGTCACAACCTCATTTATTACCCTTAAACTTGACTTATAAATATGATTTTTTTTGTCAAAATGGATTTATAAAGATAATCAGAGTGGTATAAACTTTAATCACTCCATCTAACAGCTGTATAAACTAAGGTCCTAGGTACCAA
This sequence comes from Acacia melanoxylon, assembly GCA_019022615.1. Classification (NCBI taxonomy): domain Eukaryota; kingdom Viridiplantae; phylum Streptophyta; class Magnoliopsida; order Fabales; family Fabaceae; genus Acacia; species Acacia melanoxylon. Next base: position 4,769,873 of record JAFJYJ010000042.1, read on the forward strand.
CACCTAAGGTCTTTGTCTGCAACCTGCTGCAAGTATTCCAGGCCACCACTACTGGTTAGTTGGTGGGCCTGAAAGCGCACACACATGATAGGGGTGAGATCAAAATCCTCATTAGGAGTCACTACTACAAAATACAGATTTTACTTCCTTAAAAAATGTTTAACTTTTAAAAAGGAAAGTAAAAAATAGAGGTGGTGATTTTTTGTAATTATGTAGGGCAATTTTGACATATTGGGCGTCTCTTTTACCTAAATGGACTTTTGGCATCTCTTTTCATAATTGGGATGCCGAAAGCCCTACTTTTAGCGACCCAATTTGAAAAGGGACGACAAAAAGTTCCAAGAGCACCCCCTAATTTAAATAAATATTCTCTTTAATTTGTGGTTAAGCATTGAATTTCTCCTAATCAAATATATACTACTAAACCTTGTGTCTCAAAGCTAATTGGTCCACAGTGTCATCCCAATTGAATAAAACTAACGTGCTTATTGGGCCACCTATGCTCTCAACCACTTTCCCCATGTCTATTAATTCCCAGTAATACGTGTTACTTACAATGAAGGAAAATTCAAATATGATGCTTATCCTATTGGGCCAAGTTTTCAAAATAGTTTTATACCCATTTAATTCACTACGACTTTCGATGAATTACTATTTATTTCAGGTCGAGTTCCAAGGAGTCTTATATATTTCCCATGCGTGATTGTGGATATCAGTAGTAAAACTCTTTCTATAAGGAAGCGTATTGGTGGATTTCTTCGGTAATAGTACGTAGTTAATGCCATTTACTAAACTGTTCTCTATTCTGACTTTTGGTTAAACATTTTTCACTCTATTTATACAATTTGAAGGTCCCGTAATAGTTGAAAAACTCGAATTTATCACATCAGACAAACTTGTAGAATTGAATTTTCCTATTTCATATGTCAAATTCGAAAGTTATTTCATTGTCCTCTGCTTCTGCAAATGAATCTCATTCACAAGAAAGTCCCAGTTCTCATCCACAATGGCAAACCCGTCTGTGAATCCGCTATTATTGTGCAGTACATCGACGAGGTGTGGAAGGACAAATATTTGCTTTTGCCTTCAGATCCATACGAGCGAGCTCAAGCCAGATTCTGGGTTGGTTTCATTGACAAAAAGGTCGATTCTAGATTCTTTGAGCTCATTTCCTTGGATTGCTCTACTTACTATACTTACTGTTCATATCGGTACCAAAATCTTTCACATTTGAAGAAGAAATCTCTGTATTTCATCTTTATATCTATTTTGATCTGTGAATAGAAAGGGTTTGGATTGATGGGAATGCATGCAGGCGTATGAGACATGGAGGAGAATGCAGTTTTCAAAAGGAGAAGAGCACGAGACAGCAAAGAAGGAGCTGTTGGACATATTCAAGCTTGTAGAATTCAATTTGGCTGCAGATCATCCTACATACTCAAGTGAATCTCTTCTGAGTTTTCAAACGAGGATTCCATTGTCCCAGATTGCTAAGCTAGAGCAAGTAATCACTTCGTTTAATTATATTGGTACTCAACTATCATTAGATGTTATGCTTTAATTTTTTTCAATAATACGTGTTCAGGTTTTTTCTTTTTGTTTTGTTTACTACAACCAAATTTTTAATTTTTCCTATTTTAGGAGTGTGATGAGGTTACGAAAGTAACCATTCAAAAGATTGAAACACTTTATGGCTGGGCGTATCATGCATGTCCGTGTGACAAGAAGCCTGAGTACCAATGGTACTCTTAGATGTATGAAGTGTGATAAAGATGTGCTAATGACTCTTCCCAAGTATGCTTCTTTTGTTGTTCAAAGTTACATCAAGATAGCTTGTATATATTACTGATGTGGTCTTAATTGAAATTGATTTTTGTAGATATAAGGTTCACTACAAATTCTACGACGCTGAGTTATTGGGTAAATCTGCGTCCAAGATCAAAGAAGATATGCATAAGGTTATTGCACATTTGTGATTTAATTTAAATGTTTACACTCATTACCGATGCAATATTTTAGATATATATTTGTCTTTCATTATTGTATAGGAGGGTAGAAACTCTACCGTTGCGGAAAATTAGCTTGATGAAGTTGTAGGGAAGGTTGTTATTCTAAAGCTTAGGCTTAAGAGCCACAACATTAAACATATGACAAGTAATATTGGTGTCACTCAGTTTTGTGCTGATACTCACTTGGTGGAAAGTTTCAGTATTCAAATATACAGGTTGAATTTCAAATTTGTGTTCAATTTAATATTAATTACAAATTGTTGTATAAGTCAATTACTAAACTTTTTTTCAAATTTCACTTTGTAGGATCAACTTCCAAACATGATACAGGTGCAATTTTTGACAAGCGTGTTATACTAAGTAACTCTAATAAGTTTCCTAAATAGGTTTTTTTTTTACTGTACGATGACAAGCCTTTTATACTATTACTTTGTAATTAATAAATTTGTACATAATAGCCATGAGGCAGCCGAAGGGGAAAGAAACTCATTTAATCAACACAGGTGTTTGGGTCAAGGTAACATGTCTATTCAGGTCGTCGTGCAGATTGGTTGAACAGCTGGTAATATCCAGTGAAAACCGTGAGCAAGTTCGTCATTGTGAATAATTCACAGTCATCCATTCCTTGGTTAATAGTTGTGTCAGTATCTTCATCCTAAGGATTTACTGCATTAAGCTAAGGTCGTAGCAGTAAGCATTTGTATTGTTTTTGCATCAAGGTCATCGCAGTACGTAATTCCTTCTTCATCAACCAACACACACACACACATATATATCAGTGTTTAACTCTCTTTTTCCGCTCTGCGTTATTTCCTTCTGATGGTTGCAACCTCCATTTATGATAGCTAGTTTTAAAAATAATCTTAATATTTGATCCAATGACTTTTATTATTGACAAAAGAAGCAGTTTTGAAAAGGGAGACATAATGCTTTTAGTCCTTGGCTTGCATTGGCTTTCATGGCATTCTAGAGTCTGCTACTCTATTCATATTCACAGCATGGAAAATTGTATGAGGAGTTTCATTACACGTGTTTGGTCCACACTATTAATTGATTTATTTTTATTTTTTTAAAAAAAAACAAGATAAGATAATATTTATTAATATGAAGAGTACATGCTATAAATTACATACGGCCTGAGTTTTTAAAGAAAACTTAACACGAGCGAAAACTGAGGAAATTAAAGGCATAAATAAGTGAATTTTTTCTTTTGTTAAAAACCATTGAAATTGATAAAGGAAAATCTATCTATCTAATATAAACTACCATACGTTGTAGCCAATCAGCTATTGGGCCACGTATACATCCTATTTGGTCCTCTCAACATAAGCTATTGGTCAATACATGGCATCTAATATGTGGTCCAACGTGTTTGGAATCACCTATTTGAATTAGCCAAAGATGAAGGTCAGCTTAAATATTTATTTGATTGGGTAATGGTGTCTCATTTAACAGTTAACTATTTATTATAGGCTTGGTGTTCCAATGAGCCTGTTCTATTCTCTATGCAGTATTGGTGTTAATGAAAGTGTTGTACTTGTATTCTCTGTATGGATATTTGTGTAGCAAAAGGTCAGCGTAAGGAATAATGTCATTGGGTAATACTTTCTCCTTCCACACTTACGTATTTATTATATTGGGTGTTCCAACGACCATGTAATATTCCCTATGCAGTTTTGATGTTTCCCAGTAGTGGAAATTTAATTAATGAACCTAATTGGAAGACCTAAGTCTGTCACCGTAATTAATGAAGCATAATGGAAAGTTTTTCATTTTCATCGTTCCATGCAACATAGATGTTACTATTTATACCCTATTTGTCAAGTTACAAGATTCAGTTGAAAAACTTAAATTATACCACTCTGGTCTTATTTATAAGTCCACTTTGATCAAAAAAATTGGTCCTTTTTATAAGTCCAGTTTGACCAACTAAATGAGATTGGCTAGTCATGTTGGAAAAAGAAAAAGATGAGAGAGATTTGACAATAAATTTTAAAAGGTACCCATTCATAAATGAAGGTAAAGTTGGAAATTTGTTCCATAATCATTGAGATACTTACCTCTCATTGGTATGTGAGATTTGGTCAAACTGAACTTATAAACAGGATCAGAGTGATATCAATGTAAACCTACTTTGCACAACGTTGTATTTACGTAGAGATGTCGTCTTCGAAAGTAATTTCCTTCCTCCAACTCGATTGCACCAGAAACAATTGGAGTAATTTCCTTCCTCCAACTCGAAAGTAATTTCCAGATGTGGTCGGACTTGTGACTGCAGTTTATCCCCTCAACGATGTTGTAGTTGGTCCGTTTTTCTGCTCTACAAAACTTAATAAATATGAGGTTTGAACTATCTTAATAAATACGTATACATTAGTTTCCCTAATGTATACGTATTTTAATGAGGCGTTAAATGGGTTACCTAAATGCTCCAGCATTGTTGCTTGTGTTTCTGTAAATGTATTCAATGCTTAAGATAGAATCACCGTTAACCCGTGTAGTTCGTAAACGTATTCATAATTAACCATGTACGTGTCAAGTTCGTTTGAAACTTGTGCATGCACCTTTTATAATTCCTCATTCCAACAATTGAGAGAGAGAATAAATTACACATTAAATATTATTTGTGTTAATTAATTAATAATTGTGGATAAGAGGGTTTTGGTGGGGTTTGTTTTAAGGGAAAACAAAAAAAGAAACGAGGGGGGATCCTCCCCTAGAATTTTAGTGACAGGTTGAGGAAAGGCATGGGAAGTGAAAGATTCTTTGGAAGCAAAGGGGTGAAGTTGTGATTTACAAAATTAAATAAAGTAGTTATTAATTAATAAATTAAAAATTCCTTTTTTCAGTAAATATTAAAAAATACGGCTTTTATTTCAATAGTTGCTTCCAATCAGATTGTTTATTTCATTAATATTTGCAAATTGAAAATTTGAAATCAATAATCAATCAATTAAAATGAGAGAAAGGATGAGTAATAATTGGTAAATATCATTTTAGAATACACTTTGAATTTTTAATTAAAAATTTAAGAAAATATCTTGAGTTATTATGAAGATACTCTATTTAAAATTATCAATCAAATCAAATATTCTACGCAAGAAAAATATAACACGACAATATAGAGACTATACATATACCTATTTGATCTGTTAGTATTTGAATTTGAAATTTTGAAATTCCCTCCTCTCCATAAGTCAGTCTTGCTTATCACCATAAGATTATATATGTAACGTGGATCATGTAAATGATGTAACAAAATGGTGAAATAATAACATTGTAGCATTTTTTATTCATTTTATCCCATATACTGTTTTAACATATCCGTGCATCGTATAAGTCAAAAGTCTTTAATTACCCAATTTAAATGTTGAGAAGACAAATCAATCACGTGCCATCAAGTATTTGATAAGATAATGAGTACACTTTCTTCAAAATTGGGGGGGAGGGGTTCTTCTTCGTGCATGGTTTTGGAGGTACAGGTAAAACGTTTATATGGAATGCATTGACAGCTTCCGTACGGGGAAACAGTGGAATAATCCTTAATGTAGCATCCAGTGGGATAGCAGCAACTCTACTACCATCAGGTAGAAGTGCACATTCAAGGTTTTGTATTCCTATTGATGTTAATGAAGACTCTATATGTTCAATTACTCATAATTCACTAACTGCAAACTTAATCAAAGCTACTGATCTCTTTATTTGGGACGAAGCACCAATGATTGAGAGACATTGTATTGAGGCTTTTGATCGAACATTGAGGGATTTAATGAAAGCAATTTGATATTTGGGGGAAAATGTATTGTGATGGGTGGTGGTTTCAGGCAAATCCTATCGGTTATATCTAAAAGTGGGTGTGCTGAAATCGTCGATGCAGCAATCAATGCTTCTCATCTTTGGAAAGAATGTAGATTACTTCCCCTAACCAAGAATACAAGGCTTGACATTGGATTACCACATGATGGTATTGCAGACACTTCAATACCCTCCGAGCTATTGCTATATGATGATTGTGATCCAATTAGGTCCATCGTTCAATCTACCTACCCAAATTTAGTAGAACATGTTGTTGATGTATATTACCTGACCATTCTAACTCCTTTAACTGAAAATGTTGACACATTGAATGACTACATTTGTTCTTTGTTACCAAGTGATCGGTGGAGTATTTCAGTTTGGACTCTATAAGTCGTACAAATCAGGCAAACTGAAGTTTAGAGGATTTGTATGACACAGAATATCTAAATGCAATGAAATGCTCAGGGATTCCTTGTCATAAATTGGTTTTGAAAGTAGGTATACCAGTTATATTAATAAGAAATATTGATCAAGCAGCTGGCTTGTGAAATGGTACATGGCTACAAGTAACATAACTTGGCAAGAATGTCATGAGGGAAAACGCATTGAATGACATAAATGTTGGTGAAGAGATTTTGATACACATAATGTATATGAACCCATCTGAATCTAAATTGCTTTTCAATATGATAAGGAGGCAATTTCCAATCATAATATCATTTGCAATGACAATAAACAAAAGTCAAGGTCAATCAATGTCAGATGTAGGTCTCTACCTTCCGAGTCCAGTATTTTCACATGGACAATTATATGATGCATTATCTAGGGTCAAGAGCTTCAAGGGTTTGAGGATACGTATATTGGATGAATTCAATAAATCCAGTAGTACTACAACAAATATTATGTATAGAGAAGTTTTTCAAAACCTTGATTTCAAATAATATAATGTTCTTATTAATTTGTTTGGTTATCAAATAGTAGCATATGTTCTTCATTTTAAGCCATGTACAAATTTAACATATCCGTGCAACGCACAGGAAGAAAGTCTTGTTTATTTAAAGAAAGTGAGGAAAAAGTACATGATTGAATAATTAATTGGAGAATGGTATCCGGAATATTCATTCTATATTATTCATAGACAGAAACTACTGCTTCTCTAAATTTCAAGTACCAAATGTAGGGGTGAAAATATATTAGGCTAGGTTAGACTTTACCTAAATAGGTCTAAGCCTGTAATAGATATTTAAAGCATGAGCTTTGACCCGAGCCTATGTGTAGGACTTTTTTAGGCATGATCTTGGGCTTTCAAAAGGCCTGAGAAGGTCTAATGCCTATTTAAAGGTATACTTAAAATGTAAGCTTTTAAATAGTCTTTAAAGTATATGCCTTCAAATTTATATATAACTCTTCAAGCCTATTTACAATATCACATTATGTCTTAAAAGCTTAACATCTATTTTGTTATAATAGAAGGACTTAGTAAGAAAAAGAAAAGAATGCAATAATTGTCCAAGCAAGTGTGAGAATAAGAAAAACTAATTGTCTATTGACTAATGAGATATTTTATGAAATTGATCAAGCATAACAAGCAAACAAGTAAATTGGATTTTACCTTTTACTTTTCACACATAAATGATGACAATCTTCCTTACTAAGATTATAATATTTCATTTGACACTAAAATAAACTCAACATTTATTATGTTTTATCGGACGACGCAAACCAAGGGAAAGTGAGTGAGTTAGCATTGTTGTCTCAAGCAGTGGCGGAGCCAGGATTTTTTATTTGTGTCCGCACAATTAGTGGGTCGCCCCGATTTTTTTTTTTTTGAAGAAAAATTTTAAATGCATTAAAAAAACAAAAGAATATAAATAAGAAAAGAAAAGAAAAATTCAACTTAACATAGAAAAATAATAATCAAGAATAACTAAACTATTACAAATGTAACGATTATAAAAACATTCTTTGATTCTTCATTATTTGAAAATATTGTATTATATCTTCATTCTTTGAAATTGCGATGCTTGTGATGGTTGATAGGATTCTTGGACAGTTAGAACTGAAATACTATTTGAAATTGCTCACTTTGATATTCGGGTTATGTATTTGTGGGTTTTAGACGTTTGAAATAAGATTGTATCGTTGACATTTTCTGAGAACAAAACAATAAAAAAAGTTGAAACAAAATAGGAAAAAAAAAAATAGTACAAGAAAATAATTACCCAAAGCACACACTTACACCACCATCAGACTTGTCTTTTATTTTATATATATATATATATAAAAAGACTTGTCTTTTAGCAACAAAAAGCTGAGAGAGTTCACACGCATAATCAGACTTGGCTTTTATATTTGTATCAAACAAAAAAAAGACTTGGCTTTTATTCACAGTTCACACGCATAAACCAGTTCACACGCATAAACCGACAAAGACAAGCCAACTAATAAAACAAGAATCTGCAAATCACATCCCGTGGCGGAGCAAACAAGACAAGTCACACGCATAAACCGATAGCCAAAAAGGATCAGCGAGTAGAGACAGATCACAGATTCACAGAGGTTCATGTAATCGTATTTCGAATCATACCTATTGTCGTAAATGAAGCCGAAAGCTCAGGTTCAGATCTGGACTTGGCGCCGATCTGGAAAGCTCAGGGAACTGCAGAACTGGACGTCTGGACCAGACTTGCCGACTTGAGCGAAGAGAACGGCGGCGAAGGGCTTAGGGCGAAGGGCTCAGGTTCTCAATAGCTACGGCCTTTTTGTTTTTGTTTTGAATATTTCCATCTTTCAATACCTATTTTTCCGGCAAGAGAACGGCAGAGATTGGGAACTGATTTTTTTTTTTTTTTTTTTTTTTTTTTTAATTTATTAAAAAAAAAAACCTCCAAATTACTGTCTGCACCTGCGGTCTTCAGCTACACCGTGGCTCCGCCACTGGTCTCAAGCAGTGTTGTAAAATCGAGTTTTACGTAGGCGGAAGGGTGGTAGAAACGTAAATCGTAAACGACACGAAACGTAAAGTTTTTACTTCTTAAGGTCGGGATAAAAAATTATATATATATATATATATATATATATATATATATGCATGTAAAAAAAATCATAAATCACTACTCAAAATTTTAAAAAGATAAATTATATTTAAAAGATACAAGTCACATAACTATATAAAATATAAGTTTAAAAACACAAAAAGAGTTTAACAACTCCTAAAAACAAGTTCCAAAACATTAAAAGAACAAAGTTTAACAATTCATAAATTATAACAATTCATTCAAATCAAAGACATGATTTTGCAAAAACTTCATGTCCTCAATGTCCTTTTCTCTTGCTCTTATAACTTTTTTTTTTGGGTTTTAAGTAAAAACGGTGGAATATCTAAAAACGTACGTTTCTACACGTTTTACGTTTCTACACGCGTTTCTACCCGTTTTACCGGGACGAGTTTCTACTTGAGTTTTAGCACGTAACAACCCAGTAAAAACGTAAAAACTTACGTTTTTACGTTTTTACACTAGTTTTTGACAACACTGGTCTCAAGCAATGGAAGACAAGACGTAAGGGCAAATTATTAATCTAAATACAAGGTTTGAGTATGTGTGAACAATGATGAGATGTGAAACTTAGGATTAAGGCTGAATTGATAAATTTATAAAATTATTTAGATGATATTATATATACTTATATAAAGACATAAATAAATAAAAAGTTGAATAGGCTAGACTTGTAGGCTAAGTATTGTGAAAATAGGCTAAGTAATAGCCTGAACCTGAGGATGACCTATTTAATAAATATGCTAATCTAGACTTTATATAGGTTAAGCCGTAGACCCTTGTTAAAAGACAAAAACAAAAACAAAAACATGATCCACTGGGAACTCATGAAGAGCGCCCTACAATGAGGACATTGTTTGCTTCCATCTTGTTTATGGCTGGGAAATAATTTAGGGCTAGTACAAAAATCCTAGGTGGAAAACGTTACATTACGTGATATTTTTTTTAAACAAAGTTTGTCGAAAACGATATTTTAAACAAGATATATAATTTAAGGGCCAAGCGGTTCAATGTTTGGAAATATAATCTTAAGAATAATGAGTGGCTTGTGTAACGTCATTTTTAATTTTCATTGAAGTTTATATAATTTTTTAAAGGGTTTAATGTTTCTACAATTGCTACAAAAACCTTTTTTTACAGCACTTACATAAAAGTGAGTGGGTCCCACTAATATTTTCTCTCTCATCTTTTTATAATGAGACCCACTCACTTTTATGTGAGTGTTTCTGCAGTATTAAACCCTTTTTTAAAATTAAAAATGAGTTTAAGTGATTAAAATAAAATAAGGGATTAACATATCGGCATTTAGTGCAGATATGTTTCTGTAGCAAGCCTAAACACACGTTTCATTCTGTTTTAATAGGGCGCATTATTTCCTCTCATTCTTATTTCATATGCGTGGAATTTGCCTGACGTCTTCAATACCTCATCGTGGATTTATGAGCAGCATCTGCATAGTAACGGAGCATATTTGCGGCTAAAGGAACTTCCATGTTACAATACTGGAATAGTTTTCCGGCGACCACGGTGTGTAGTGCTACTAGTTCTTCTGTGTGTTGTTCTATCAGATCTGCCCATTTCATCAATATTCTTCCTCTCTCCTGAATATTCCCACACAAACCATCACACTTAATACTCATAACGCGTGGAACGAAACTCCTTGGATCTACCTACATCCAAGCCTAAATGTCGGGTGTTTGAAGACGTCAGGTGAGGTATTGAAGACGTAAGGAAAATTCTTTGGATCTGCTGATAAAATCCACGGTGAGGTATTGAAGACGTTAGGCACATTCCACGCATATGAAATAAGAACGAGAGGAACTAAGCCGCCCTATTAAAACAAAATGAAATGGTGTGTTTAGTCTTGCTGCAGAAACATATCTGCAGTAAATGCAGATATGTTAATCCCATAAAATAATGGGGGTAGTTATTGTATTTCACTGTAAGATTTATTATTTTGCCATATTATTTATATAATTTTCATAATAGAGTTACTACATGATCCATTAAACTATAGTTTATGTTTTAATCTTAATTTATAATTATTTTATTCAATTTTACCTTAGTTTCGAGATCTTTTTCTAGAATAAATCCAAAAATTTAAAATTATCCTACAATTGAAAATATATAATATTAAGGATTGGGTTCTCTCATGAATTTTCCATTTTTCTCTTTTTTTCCAAAGAATTTCATATACGCCCTTAGATTAAAAAATTAATAATTCAGATTTAATATTTAATAATAATAATAATAATAATTTTATAAAATATTAAATCTAAACCATCCATTTTTATATAAGGGAGAAGGGGGATGCTGAGGGGGAAAAAAGAGAAAATGGAAGAGGAGAGATCTGCTTGTTGATCCATACAATTGATAGGAGACAATGAAAAAACAAATGATGAAACCAATTAAAAGGATAGTTTTCTCTTCAATATATTCACATTTTAGAAGACAAACACATGGAATGGGAAAATATATATATATATATATATATATATATATATATATATATATATATATATATATATATATATATATATATATATATGTGGTGGGTTCCACCAACAGGTGTTGATCCTCAAGGAAAGGGCTTAATGGTTGCTTAAACACAATGTTCTCATGAAGCATAGAGCCTGTTTGTTTCTATTTATTAAAACAATTTTTTTTTCTTTTTTTCTTTTTTTCAAAAAAAATAATAAGACTTTTTTAGAAAACCATTTTTAATAAGTGTTTATGAAAAAAAAAATTTGTTTTTAAAAACTAAAAAAAAAATTAGGTGTTTTCTTATATTTGTTTTTCTATTTCATATTTTTTGAGGCCGCTATATTCATTATTAACATTCACATACCGCCATGTCAACATCAGTGATAGCCGCCACCACATTACTTTGAAAATATATTTGTTTAAAACAACCATCCAAATAGTTTATTTTATTTATTATTATTATTTTACAAAACTTGTTTTTTTTAAAAAAAAATTAAAATGATTTTGGAAACAAAAACAAACATGCCCACTGTTTTTCCTCTAGATTTCTTTTTTAACTTTGTCTTTTTGCCAACTTAAGCTCATAAATAAGGCAATTTCAGATTATGTGTGCGTGTATCCCTTCTTGCAATTGTATGCCTTTAGACGTCCTTAAACTATATTATTCTTTTTACGTTTACATCTATGGAACATTGATTCGTTGGCAGACGATCCGGAAGAATATGATGCTCTTTGAGTGGGCAATCAAATGCAATATAGAATATGATGCTCTTTGAGTGGACAATCAAATGCAATAAATTAAAAAGGAATAATATACTCACTCGGTCCTTAGCATAAGAAGCGTGTTTGGTGGTCCCAACCACGGTTATTAAAATCAAACCGGGTCACTAAAACGGTAGAGTCTTGACGGTCAAGGTCGACAAAAACAAATCGGAGCGATCCTGTGGCTAATTTAGTGAAAAAGTGAAGATTTTAGAGTTATTAACATAACATTATAAAGAAAATTTAAGAAAAAGATCATTTTGTAAAAAACAAATATAGACCGGTTAATGCCCGTACTGAACTGCATTGTCCTGGCATTTGGGATAGGGAAGACCAACAGAAGTAAGAGAGAAACCTTTGATGTTTTCATGAACATCAATGGTAGCACCAACATGCCATGGATGCAACTTGATTTTCCTATTCATGCTGAAGGAGGCCTTGTTTTGTTTTCTGAAGGGAAACAAGGCCATGTGTCTATCTGTGATCTACTAGGAGATTTTACAGAAGAAGAGTTAGAAGGACTTAATAAGTGTCTTGGGTTGGATTGGAATGATGTGGAAATAAAAGTTAAAGATATAGACATAGTTAACTGTGGAATTTATGTTAACAAGAAGAAAACTAACATGGAGAATGTGCAGTTCATGTCTCCTTTGCTTTCAACAACTTCACTTAAACGAAGAGCCATAGCTTCTTCTAATCAACCACCCAACAAGTTGCAGAGAAAGTTCAAGATCACTAATAAATTAGGAAAGATCATTAACGCAAAGAAAAGAACAAGGTGAGAAACTCTCCTTCCTGCTAATTTTCGTTTCATGCACGACTTCTAATTTTATTAATTAATCTCAATTTTGTTTCCCTTTCATGTGCTGTAGGGGAACTAAGCCACACCAAAATTTTTATTCATGGAACAAGAAGCAGATTTTTCCAATGGGCAAGCATCTTTGGAGATTTTCGTATTGTCGGAATTAAATATTACAATTGCTTATTTACCACTGTTTGTCAATTCCAATGTGACGGTTAGTTTGATCATTTTAATGCGTTATTATAGTAAATTTGCTACATATGTTGAAGATGAAAATAATATCGCTCATCTTACCATTCATCTCTTAACGGAATTTATTATATAATCTTGGTAGAATTGTTAAAATAGTTCATTGTTATTATCATGCCATGAGGATCCACATGCCCATAACCTCCTGAAAATGTTCTTTAATTTCAATTTTAGTGATACAATATTTTATATAAAGCTACCGAAAAGATTATTTTTAATATTTATTCGTTTTTCCGTTGATTGTTAATATTTATTCTATGTTAATGTCATATAACCTCCAATTGTTCCACATCGATCGAATCAACTTTTTGGTTTGTATTGGAGTTTATATATTAAGAAAAATGATAGAACGAAATTTAAAATTGCAAAATTTTAAATTAGGTATTTCCCATAAAATAAGTTAAAAATTACTTATTAAGTCTTTTCTTTACCTTATTTATTTTTGGCAACAAAAGAGTTTTGAGATTTTGTAATTTTAAAGTTTTTTTTTTCTGTTATTTTTCCTATATATTAATAATTTTATGTATTGATGAATTAATTTTAATTGATATATTTTAAATACAAAATTAATATATAAAATATTAAAAAAAATAAAGGCAATTAGTGAATTATAAATAAAACATTGTAGTTTTCAAATTTTCTGCCGTATGCAATTTATGTAATAAAAGATATAACGTAACATCGTGTTGTATTATTATATTGTACATCCATGGGATCCCCCGTACCAAAGGGCACAGAGCCAGCTGGTTGTTCTTCGAAAATTCTGGCAGATATCTTCATAATGGGTATGTCTTTTATTTGGAATTGACGTAACTGAGATATATGGAAGAATGCGATGTCTTTTGAGTGGGAAATGAAGCGCAAAAGGGAATAATATATTACTATTAGATGTTCTGTGTTTTATGTTTAGTCTTATCACTCATAAGGCTATAACTATGAGATCTGTTTCTACTTTTTTCGAGTGGTGTGTCTTTTCACTTCTAGCTATTAGAGCTGGACCAAATATTTGAAATTAGTCACAGAGAGGCGGCATTGCCTTGTGGTTAGGCTCTGTGACCGACCTTGAGGTAATGGGCGGCCTGCGCGCCCCTTTTTTTTTGTAGTTTTTTTTTTTTCCTTTTTAAATTTATTAATTTTTATATATATTGTATTTGTTATAGAGTTGTTTATCCATTTAACTATAAATACATAATAACTATACTTTAATTTTATGATTTGGTTTTTTATTTGTTACAAATAAAGATTATGGATGTGTTCATGATGCGGGAGAAGAATTTCATGATATTCTTACTCATGAGTAGGAGGCTACTACTCAAAGTGAAGAATAATCAAATGTCGTTAAATTAAAATTGATGATAGTGACGAAAATGACGACAATAATAGTCATAAATCTTAATGTCGCTTAGTGATATGTTTTTTATGTTTTATGTGAGTCATTTGTAAACATAGTTTTCTTTTGATTATGAATTAGTATTTGTGTTTATTTATTAAATGATTCGTGTTGTAATTTACTAATTATATTTCTTTGAAACACACTGATCAAAAATAGTTAAAATTTAGAATAGTAATTTTCGGGCGCATTTCTTGGCCCGGCCCTGGTGCTCTCGGTAGAAACTTTAAAAAATATGTGTTTTTTCTTACTCCGGACCCGGAGGGCTAGCCCTGACCCTTCACGGGCCGGCCTTGAAGGGTCGGGCCAGCCCTGATTGACATCTCTACTAGCTATAACTACTTTTTGAATGAATTTAAGTTTGAAATCATGAAAATTGGCTTTAAAATTTTTAAAGTCAAGTCATTTGCTTTCTTCCTCTATTTTTTTGCTTCGCTCTCTATTCCCAAAATTATTCCTAAAAAATTGATTAATAGAAATGAATTATATGTGCCCCTCGTTGTGTCTGTCTCTTGGGTATCAAATAAAGCAGTGAGAGGTATTTGTTGGTTTGTATTTATTTAAATAAAAAACCAGAAGTGAAGCATCTTTTTACGTACGGGGCATCTTAACTTTGATTCTTACAATAATTAAGACTATTGCATCCGGAATTCAACTCAACGCGCCAACAAAAATTAATTAAACTACTGCGCCTTGCTCTTCTCTTTTGAACTACGTATGTACGTGTCTTTAAATACTAGTAAAAACAAGTTATCTTTCGGAAGATTATGAAAGTAATGTATTACTAGTAATAAATTTTACATTGCGTTTGGTATAGAAAATGTGGCTGCTGTTCATCTTTGGTGATTACGATAGTAATATTTATAATTATTACGGCAATAATAATTTAAAGACATTGTGCTTTTATGAATATGGCAATATGATAAAAGTTCATGATTTGGTGAATGCATCTGATAATTTTCATTGATAATTTGTTTATATGTTTATATTATTGATTAAACCATATTTTTACATGCTTTTTCATAATTAAGTTAGGATTCTTAATGTATTTTCTGGGACATTATTGGATAAATAAATACTAATTTGATTAAGGGACATTTGTATTGAATTAAGTGTAATTAAGGGTAAAATGATCATAATTTATTAATTATTCATGCAAATGATTTCCTAGACTTTTGATTCTACCATGTACTTAATCTTATATTATAAGTGTTTTGGAAGAAAATTGAACAATTTGGAAAAAAGTCAATTAGGTCAAAATTAATATTTTTGGGGAGTGGGGAAAATTTCAGAAAAGACCTCAGAATCAATATACACTTAAAAGTAATAGGATTTTAAGCCGTGCACTATTCTCCCTCTCACATATTACTATTATTAACAATAGTACCAGCTCAACAGTTCGCCTCCACGTTGGGCTTCGTGCACAAACAAAAAGTATGTTGGTTTATATTTTCACAATTTGAAATTCCTCCTGCAGAGATGATGAGGTGTGCATTGGAGTATGTTCGTCCCTCCATTTTTTCAATTCAAATTTCAAAATTTTACCCATATATAATCACCGAAAAAAAAAATATTGTTTCATACATTCTTGTACAAAATTTGAAATTCCCTCCACTTTTCCTCTCATTGCTTTGATAAACGTATGCTCTCTTTCAATTTACCATTTCCAACAATATGAGAGTTCACTCCTACCACCCATTTTTAAAATCAAATTTCAAAAAAATTGTTTCATTCATTCTTTCTCAGACACCACGGATCTTTGTCAACAATCAAGAGAGCATACGTTTCAGTACCTGTGGATTTGTCTTCATCTTTCAAGTCGCTGATACGGGCGTGCGGGTTGGTTAATGGAGTTTATTACCTTCTTATATTTACTATTTCATATCCACAGGAAATGGGTGCTTCTTCATCTTCTACTATTGCTTCTCATGGGTCTCCAACTTCTGCAGATTTGCCTTCACATTGAGCACTGCTTCATGTACTGAGATGCTTCCACAGGTGGCTATGCAAGGTTAATTTTATGGATTTCGATTTCTTCTCGCTCTTCAAATCTTCGTTTATTCCCAAACACAGTGTAGCTCGATCTGTGTCATTTACTGCTACGAAATCCTTCTCCATCTGTGATCCATTTTAAGGCGTCATTTAAAAGATAGGTGCCTCCAGATCCAGCTTCAACGGTGCTGATTGAGATACATTCAAAGAATATCAGATCAGCAGCTGTGGATTTTTCTTCATCTTTCACGTCGCTGATACGATCGTGTTCAGATTCCGGGTAAGTTACCAGACTTCATTACCTTCTTATATTTACTATTTCATATCCACATGAAATGGGCGCTTCTTCATCTTCTTCTACTATTGCTTCTTCTGGGACTCCAACTTATGCAGATTTACGTTCTGGAGGCACTGCTTCATGTACTGAGATGCTTCCACATCTGGCTATGCAAGGTAAATTTTATGGATTGCGATTTCTTGTGGATATTCAAATCTTCGTTTTTTCCCAAACACAGTCTATCTCGATCAGCGTCATTTACTGCTAGGAAATCCTTCTCCATCTTTGATCCATTTTACTGTGTCATCTATCACATGGGTGCCTCCACATCGAGCTTCACCGGTGCTGATTGAGCTTCATCGGCACAGTACCGTACACTCATCTGTTTCTCTCCCTCAACGCCGCTCTCGCAGATCAATGGAGAAGAAGATCAAGAAAGGTGTTTCCGGTGAAGTTGAACGAGGATCCGGTGAAGAAAAGGAAGAAGATGCATGAAGAAGAAGAAAGTGACACTGCAACGCAGCAATGAGAGAGGGAGGGAAAAAGAAAAGGTTGAAGTAAATGAATGATGAATGAAAATTATAGTGGCAGACACACGGCATCACGAGGCAGAAAAGAAAAGTGAGCAAGATTGCCTCCCACTTTCCAATTTTTAATTATATGTTATATTACTTTTTTCCATCTTCTCTCATTATTACATTAAGTAAGCAAATGCCGTGTAAGCAATGCTATTGCCCAACAACTTTCATCCACTTTAAGTAAGCAAATGTCTTTTCCATGCCAATCAGAGTATTGGACGATTTTTTTTTTTTTTTTTTGCTTTAGACGGAATTTCTCAAATAGGTAGTCCCATTCAAAAGAAACAACTTCAACCTATGCTTGGCAAATGTGTGGAACAAAAAATGGAGCTATGCAAGGTCAATTTGTCAGTGAAACACACCATCGACAAATTTTTACTGTGCAGAAAGATGACCTTATTTAATAACTTTTGATAATTATTAAAATTATACAGTTAATATCTTTCTTATGCACCCATAACGTATCTTTCTTATTTTGTTAAATAATTATTTGTTATTCAAAAACTACTAAGCCCGGTTTATAAAGAGTTACAGGTTTGTCATATGGATCGTTTGGAATAAAATTGAGAAAAGATGACTGTTAAGCCATTAAGATTTTAAATTCATAAGGTTATCATTACGAGAAGCTTAGCAAAAAAAATAATGATCACAAGCTTCTGACAAACAAAAATGATCAAAAGCTTAAACATAATTATTATAATTATCCGTCGGTGGGTGGGATCTCAGGCAAAAATCACGTACACGATATTTGGTGAATAATACACTAAGAAACCCATTTTAATTATTACTACCTCCGGTCCTCAAACAAAAAAATTGATCATTTTTCTTGGAGGTGGTATTATCACTACAGATTAATTTTGTAATCGGGTTCGGCCTCTAGGGAATTTACAAATGATAAAAAAAAAAAAAATTGATCATTTTATTATTTTATTTTTGTTTGTATTAATTTTATGAATTTTAAATGTATAGAAATATTTGATATATACACATATTTTCCATGGATTTTTCCGAAAAAAATATTTCTATTCAGAAAAATCCATGCCTGCGATGAAGCCTGTCGTTACTTCCACACCACTCATGTTGTTCAGAATACAAGTGCGAGCGTGATGATTTTGCAGGTACTCTCTTTTCCTTTGGCCGATAAGGTCGAATGATTCATTTCAATATAATCGGTGAATGATTAACAAAAACATTAAAAAATTCTGAATAATTAAAGAGAGAGAAAACGCGTAAGGACATAATATATATATATATATATTAATTGGTGGCATTATCAAAAACCTACCTGCTTCCACGAGCCAAAAAAAAAACCTACCTGCTACATATAACAATAGTAAATTATTGACATTTGCTTACAAAATTCTTGAGAGAAGGGACCCATTCATCTTTAGGCACCACGTCGGAGTGTAGAAATTTAATCAAAGATCTTATAAAACATGGTAGGATACATCTTATTATTACTCCTTCCCGTCTTCGAGCAAAAAATTACTCCTTCCCGTAAATAATAACATGTGAGCCCCATGCTTTATTATTACTCCATCCCGTCATTTATTCCCAAATTGGTTTGGGTTTGGAAGTTACTATTCTTAATTATTGGTTTATATATTTAAGTGAGCCACGATTAATTATTACTCCCTCCAGTCCTAATTATAGGACATATTTAACCGATTTTGAGGACATTAAGGAAATGAGTTAAATTAGTTAATTTTACTCTTTTTCCTAAAATGTCCTTATATAAATCTTAAATGCCATAAATAAAAGTTAATCAATAGCTCCTACCTCATACCTCTCCGACCTAAAAGTTTCTTTTCCACACGCTTTTAAATTAACATAATGATCTTACTATATACATATATGTGTGTGTACATATATAAATATGTATATACATATATCTACACACGCATATATATACCCACACAAACACACACACACATATATATGCATACACACACACACACAAATATATAGACACACACACATATTGACAGACACACATAGATATACATACACACACACTCTCAAAGACACACACATGTGTGTGTTTATATATATGTGTGTAGAGACACACATACACACACACACACACACACACATATATATATATATATGTACATATATATTGGTAAATTAATGTGAAGGCAGATTGATAAACAAATTAAAATCCAACAATTTAAAATTTTTATTAATTGGAAGATTTTACACACTTCATATACTCATAAAAAATCAAACACACTTGAGAAAACAAAATATGAGTGTTTTAGAAAGAAAGTAACAAAAATTATAATGTTGTCTTATAATTGGGACCAAAATAAACCCCCAAATGTTGTCTTATAATTAGGACCGGAGGGAGTATAATCACACCTTCACCAACTTGTGAAAATAACGTTTTCCTCTGCCCAATAATCAGTTTAAGATAATTATTATAACTATTTTGGATTTTAACTTTATTGAGTAAAAACCCAAAGTCTTTACTTTTTTGAGAAAAATAAATTGGCTTTGTTTAATTTTAGAGTAAATTTTTTGCGACCTAATAAGTAAAATATAACCTTGCAAATAAACCCGCATGCAATGCATTGAACGAAAGTACTATGGCATTGTACGTACCCTTCGTTTTTTTTTTACTCTCTTTCAACATGTTGCTTTGCTATCCATTTCATATTTTTGTCAAGTCTTTGCTATCCATTTGACACCTTATGCTTTTATATGACACCTCATCTTACCACTACTCTTTCGGTTTGACACCTTATGCTTACCATTTTTTTGATAGCTCACGCTTCATAATATGTTTTACTCCCTCGGATCCTAATTATAATATTTAGAAGCGTTTTTTTATCAATTCATGTAGCCACACTGAATAAGATGAGGGGAGCTGAATGATTTGTTACTGAATGATGATTGATGCATTTTATCTGGAACTGGTGCAATTTTTAAATATTAGTTGCAGCCACGTCCACTATTCTGTAATGAAAATATGCGATTAACATATCATATAAGCAAAACATAATTCTTTTGAATACCTATGTTTTCCGATTGAGCTAAACATAATTGTCAACTATTCTCTGTCTGAAAAAAAAAAAGCATCATTAATCATCGAAGTCAAAAAAAACCCTAGTAACAGTTTCAAACAATGCATCAATAATTGTCTACTAAGGGTTTGAACAAAATGCAAAGATGCCCGTAGAGAAATCAATCATGCATTCCACAAATATTATAGTATTGTACCATTTGTAATAGTATTAAATTATATTTTACATAATCATTTTATACGATTTGTTATAATATTATATTACTTTCATAAATAATATTTGTTGCCAAGTTTTTTTACATACATAATATTATAATATTTAATTATTATATAATAATACCCCCTCCCCTTAAAATCGTGGGCTGTCCGCCCACTATCAGCTATAATTATATTTATTATTATAACGTGGTATATTATAAATATAATATATTTAATAATATAATGTTTCAACATAATATAATATAATAGTATATTCTATATTATTAAATTTTATAAAAACACTCAAGAGTATGAACGATAGTTTCGTGATCAACATTGAATCACGGGTGAAACACTCCTATCGTGTGAGAATACAAAAGAAAATGGGTCATATTACGTAATTTTTTCCGGTAGATTTTTTCAAAAGTCACCTACCGTGTCTCCCACCTTTGGTTATTTTATATTAAAATATTTTTTTAATATAATATCATAATTAATTTTATAATAATATATTAAAATAATCTTTAAATATAATATTCGATAATATAATATTAATCCTTTTATGTTTTTTTAATAATATTATAGTATTTTATTATTTCAATTTATAATATAAATATATATTATAATTATAATATATAGGGGGTATCTTTTTTTTTTGCTCGGAATAGGGAGTATCATTATATCATAATTACACATAATATTATAATATTATATATTCATTTATTTTATTATAATATTATATAAATATATTATAAAAATGATAATGATAATATATATTATATTTAATTATAATATATAATTAAATATATAACCTTTTTCAAACCATCACGTGAAGGCTTAAGAAAAAATTAGTGATGGGTCCCACGTGTTTATATTTTCAAACCTTCACATAAAAATTTGCTTGCCGGGTCCCACGTGTTTATAAAATAGCAGAATTCTATGTAATCAACAATTAATTAATGCTCCGAGCAAAAAAAAAAATTTAATTAATGCTGGTAGCGTCGAAGTTGGAGCATGAATTTAACGAAACATACTTGGTGAATAAATAGTAGTACAAAATTTTTGGGACAATATTTTGTAGACTATAGAAGTTATTTGAGGAAAATAATCTTTATAGAGTATTAATAATTTATTCGAAACATTTACATATCTAGAGTAAAGGACGAAGAGCAAATATCCCACAAAATGTAAAATTTAGTGATTTCAAGAGCAAATATCCCACAAAATGTAAAATTTAGTGATTTCAAGAGCAAATATCCCCCATTCTGTCAATTTTCTATGAACAATGGGTTCTAATATTTTTTTTTTGCTCATAAACAATGGGTTCTAATAGCCAAAATATTTTACTTATAGACTTGTAGTTTTCAATGATCAAGGCGGGCACACTCCTGCTGCCATGGCACCGTTGATGATAGATACATTCCTAGGTTTGAAATCAAGGGGAGGGGATATTATTATATAATTATTATATTGAAAAAACACTTCTCATGTTATAAAATAAGTGTTTTTACGTATTACCTGTAAGAAAATGGACTTTTATCATTATATATATATGGGTCCCACCATTTCATGTATGTAGGAATCTTCTTCTTCTTATGCAACCTGAGAAGTTTAAACCCCTTATTATATATTATATTTGCATAATATTATACATATAAATATATTATAATATTATATTATATTATAATAATATAATATATCACATTATAATCAAAAGTAAAAACGCGGCAGGTGGATATGTTGAAAAAATCGCCGGTAAAATGACCCAAATTATACTTTAACAATTTATTTTATTTTAATATATTATACATATTATATATATTTTTGATATATGATTATATAATATGTAATAATATATATTTCATTATTACATATTATTATTCTTATATTTAGATTTTTAAAATATATTTTATATTATTTTATTTTATTTTATTTGATAATTTATTATATTTTAATATATTATACATATGAGATTTTTTTGAATGAATAATAATATATATTATATTATTTCATATTATTATTATTATATTTATATTTTAAAATATTATTTTATTATATATATTATTTCATTTTACAATATAAATACATATATTATAATTATAATATATAGTGGGCAGGGGGATGGGTATTATTGTATAATAATTAAATCTTTGATTATGATAATATTATATATATATATATAAATATTATTATATTATATTTAATGATGTATTATATAACAAAATAATCAAAAGTGAGACACGGTAGGTGGAAGTGTTGAAAAATTTGCCCAGGGAAAAATACGTAAAATGACCGGAAAATAAAAATTACACTTAAGAACCTAGGATAATTTTTTAAAAAATTTCTTCATTGTTGCTTAAATGAGTAAAATATGTCGTCTTACAATGACGTGTGTCATACATGTAATAAAATTTTAGACCTAAAGATTAAAAAATTAGTAGAATACTAGGCCCTATTTTACGAATGACAAATTTAGGATAAGTAATATATATGTCACCCCATATATATTACTCCCTCTGGTCCTAATTATAAGATAACATTTGAGAGTTAGTTTTAGTCCTAATTACAATACAACATTAAAAAATTTGTCAATTTCTTCCTAAAATACTCATATTTTATTCTCTCAAGTGTATTTGGTTTTTAATGAGTGTATGTATGTTGATGTGTAGACTTTTACGGTAAGTAAAACTTTTAAATTGTTGGATTTTAATTTATTTATCAATCTGCTGATATTAATTTTTCAATACATACATACATATATATATATATACACACACATTTACACACACAGATATGTGTGTGTCTACACACAAATATATATAGACTATATATATATATGTGTGTGTGTGTTTATACATATATTTATATTTGTGTACCTATGTGTGTGTACAGATATATATAAATATGCGTGTGTGTTTATACATATATGTATGTTTGTGTATCTATACGTGTGTACATATATGTATATCTTTGTGTGTGTTTGTCAATATATGTGTGTGTGTTTATACATATATGTATATTTGTGTATCTATGTGTATGTAGATATATGTATATCTTTGTGTGTGTTCGTCAATATGTGTCTGCGTACATACATACATACATACATACATACATACATACATACATACATATGTTGTGTGTGTTTATACAAATATGTATATTTGTGTATCTATGTGTGTGTGTATACATGCATATCTTTGTTTGTTTGTCAATATATGTGTGTGTATACAGATATATATATATATATATATGTGTGTGTGTGTGTGTGTGTGTACACACAAATATGTGTGTGTATAATATACATATATATACGCATATATATATATATATATAGCAAAACTATTATTCCAATTACAAAACGTGTAGAAAGAAAAAATTTATGTTGGAGAAATATGTGGTAGGGGTTGTTGATTTTCTTTTACTAATGTCATTCTAAATTTATATGAGAGCATTTTAGGAAATTGAGTAAAATTAACTAATTTAACTCTCTCCTTAATCTCCCCAAAATCGGTTAAATATGTCCTATAATTAGGACCAGAGGGAGTATATCACATTATCATGCGATATTTTTTATTTGGAAAAATTATAATAAAGGACCTAAGAAAAATAATATTTATTAAGAAGGATTATAAAAATGGTAATTATTTAGAGGGACCAAAAATTAAAACATTAAAATAGAAAGACTAAATTGCCCTTGGTTAGATTTCCTATAGTATATCTAATTAAATCGAATGCGAAGTGATTGATTGAAAATGATAAATAGAGATCAAATCGAGAATCTAGAATATGTAAGTTAGAGTCTCTACTAGTGATTTTTTATCTCTCCGTAGAGGAACCATAGGTTATTCCGTTGACAAAGATCTCCCATGCCTCCTCCCCCTATGTTCTATGAATTTATGAATTTATCTCTTTTCAAGACTTGAGGCAATGTACAGTAAGCACGAAGACTTGGAATTGTAAAAGTAAAATGTATTTTTTTGAATTTCTTACCTTTACACAAAAATTGTCGAATCAAGGGCAATTTAGTCTTTTTATTTTAATGTTTTAAGTTTTGGTCCTTCAAAATAATTACCATTTTTATGATCTTTCTTAATAAATATTATTTTTCTTAGGTCCTTTATTATAATTTTTCTTTTTTTTGTCAAAATTATCACACGATCTTGCAAAAAGGGGATTAATTATTTGCATGTGTGAGTCTATCTTTTTTTTTTTTTTTTTTTTTTTGAAAATTATTATATTAATTAATAATCAATTCATACTATTGAGGGCTATACCAACAACTTAATTTTCCCTTCACTTCTACTTTCGGCCGCCTTCGACCTTTGTAAACAAAATGTTACTCCCTCGAATCCTAATTATAGGATAATATTGAAATGTTGGTTTTGGTCTTAATTATAAGATAGTTTTCTATTTTTGGTCAAATTCTTCCTAAAATATCCATAGTTTATCCAAATACTTGATAAGGTTATATGTATGTGCACTATAACGGTTAACGTTTTGATGGAATTTTTTATTTCTTTTGATCTGTAACAGAAGTTGCTATAAATATAAGAGTATAAATGTAGTTGTGGTTCAAGTTGTGTTTTTGGGTAGTGACATAACTATTTTTATTGGTTTATTTGAAATCTAATTCTTTCTTAATTTTGTTTGTGTTTTTTTATTTCATAAATATATATATTTTTTTGGTCGGATATAATTTGGATGATGAGAAGGGGATGATTTGATTTTTTGTTCAGTAATTGATGCATCCAGGCAAGGCTCGGGAATAAATTATGATTTGAAATAATTGTTATGGGTCCCATAGATTTATACATTAACAAGTGAAAGGAAATAATTATTTATTAAATATTCCTTCTAGTCTTAATTATAGGATAACATTTGGGGTTGGTTTTGGTCATCATTATAGGACAACATTTAAATATTTATCAATTTTTTCCTAAAATACGCCTATTTAATTCTCTTAAGTGTGTTTGATTTTTTGTGAGTATATATATGTGGATGCGTAGACTCTTACATCCTAAAAATACATAATTACTATTAGAAAAATTGGGATGTTACAATAATGGTGCATCATTTCAAGAAAACTAATTAATATAGCTAATAAACTTCGCAAAATAAACATGTCTGGTGGTGAAGGTGAAGAGAATTGTAGGGAATGAAAAATAAAATGAAGTAAATAGATCCAACACAAAGCATGCTGGAATGCTTTTGAGGAAGACTATGCTTTTGAAAGCGTCGGGGGTGTTAAGGAAGTACCGAGTTGATAAATTTTTTAGAAATATTTACCAAGGCTTGTGGCATTTAAATTTATGTTACATATAGGAATGTTTAAGTACGGTAGTAATTTGATGATTTTTTTTTCCCTTTCGAACTGAGGCATTTGTTGCAAAAAATATAAATAAAAGTATAACCGATATAGCTGTGGTTCATGTTGTGTTTTTAGGTAGTGATACATCTTTCATTTTTTATTGGTAGCTTTAAAATCCAATTCTTTTCTTTTATATTCATTAGTGTTTGATTAAATTTGTTAATAATTTTAATGAGTTAAAGCTCCATGATGTACTTTCATGGAATTATTGCAACCGCGCAACGCGCGGGGAGCTGGTGCTTGTTTTTGGGAATAGCAAATCTGTGGAAAGAGGGATAGATAAAATCACCCCAGATATATTGGACATCTCAGTTATGCTCCACCAACATTTTGACAGGTCTCATAAGTCCCTATAGGAACTTTTATATTCTTCATATTGGACCAGGAACCAATTAGGTTCCTCTTGCTGGCGAAGATACAGAGACCTGTGAGAGGCAGCGCCGCGAAGACAAAGATCTGGGACCTTGAGCTTTTGGGAACTAGGGAGCTTGAGAGGTGAAAGGAAGGAGATGGAGCACCACCACCGTCGACGACGTCCCATCACCATCAACTCCGTCGTCGGCGAGAGAGCTCGGGCTTTTGTGAATTGGCAAGAGGAAGACAGAGAATAGAGATCGCGTTGTGACAAACAGAGCTTGGAAACCGTCGTTTTCTCTATTCCTTCACCCTCTCATCGTCGTCGGAGAGAGGGACCTTCATTGCCGTCACCTTCTTCCTTTGTCACCGGAATCTCCGTCTTCACTAGCCGCCACCACCGTCGAAACAAAGAGCCAGAGCACCATTCATCCTTCTCTTTCCATCTTTCCATTTTCCGGCCAGATTATGTTATTCTAGGGACCTTCGACCTTTCTCTCACTCCACTATGGTTCGACTTCCTCCGTCCTCACCACCGCTCTCTACCTCCATCAGCACCCTCTGTCAACCTTCACCACTGAGCTGCGAGTTTGAACTGGGGAAGGAGCTACGAGGTCGAACATACTGGGGGAAGGAGCTGTCATTATCGTCCCACTTCACCATTTTCATATATCTTCTTCCATCCTCACAGCCACCTCCAACTTCGATTTTCATGACAGCTGCGTTTTACTAGTTTTTGGTGATAGAAAGGTGCTTCATGTGCAGTTAATCGTTTTGCTTCTTGGGATAGGGACAGTAGCTTGATTTTCAGAGCGAGGGGAGTTTATTTTATTTTCTCAACCCATTTTTTCTAATTATATTTAGGAATAATTGAATTAGATTAATTGAGTATCGTGTTATTGCATTCAAATCAAGAGGAAGTAAGTTGCGTTAATCTAATCATAATTGCACACTGAATGCACTTCAATAGTTCCTTAAGAGGTGATTATTAGTTATGTTAGTAGGAGTAATTAATAATTATGAATACTAGACTCAAGTATTTGTTTGGGTCTTTCGGTTGTTCATCACGACTTAGTAAAAATTTACCCATACATT
The DNA here is from genome assembly GCA_019022615.1 of Acacia melanoxylon. Taxonomy (NCBI): domain Eukaryota; kingdom Viridiplantae; phylum Streptophyta; class Magnoliopsida; order Fabales; family Fabaceae; genus Acacia; species Acacia melanoxylon. Next base: position 4,797,310 of record JAFJYJ010000042.1, read on the forward strand.
TAATTAAACTATGATAGCTAGTTAGCCGGCTTTTTGACCAATTTGCCCCTAATTAAATAACTATTTACCAAAATGCCCATGTCTGGAAACTATTCACCTATATACCCCTGTTTAGTCGATTACACCCCTCATGTAATCGACTAAAACGCGGGGCATTCTTTTTTTTGAATTTCCCCGTGATGTAGTCGACTAAGCTACAATGCTTAGTCAACTACATCGGGACAAAGGGGTTTTTTAAAAACCCCAATCGCGTCATAATGAAACCCTTATGATAATCACTACTACAAAATATGGATACTACTTCCCTAAAAGACGTCACTTTTTTAAAAAGGGAAGTAAAAAGTGAAAGAAGTGGCATTCTCGTAATTATTTACTTGTTTTTGAGACTTTAGACGACCTAAATATTAATTTAGGACGACTAATTTTTTTTTTTATGTCCTAAATATATTATAGGACGCCTAAAATTTAATATTTGGCGCAATTTAGAAATTTTGGGAAATGCTTTAGCCCCAGAAATCTTTTTTTGGCGACCTGAACAAGCTTCAGGTTGCCAAAACATTTTTTTTGTGACGACCTAAATAAGGTTTGGGTCGCCAAATTTTTTTTGTGACGACCGAACAAGGTTTGGGTTGCCAAATATTTGGCGCCATTTAGGATTTTTTTGGCGCCGGAAAATTCTTGAAAATTGATAGCAATTTTGAGACTTTAGACAACCCAAATATTAATTTAGGTCGCCTAAATTTTTTTTGAGACTTTAGACAACCCAAATATTAATTTATGTCGCCTAAAATGAAATATTTGGCGCTATTTAGGATTTTTTTGGTGCCGAAAAATTCTTGAAAATTGATAGCAATTTTGAGACTTTAGACAACCCAAATATTAATTTAGGTCGCCTAAAATGAAATATTTGGCGCTATTTAGGATTTTTTTTGGGCGTAGGAAAATTTTTGAAAATTGACTTTAGACAATCTAAATATTAATTTAGGTCGCCTAAATTTTTTTTGTGACTTTAGACAACCCAAACAATTATTTAGGTCGCCTAAAATGATTTTTTTTTTTTAAATTTTATTTATCCCTTCTCTCCTCTGCACAGCATTTAATTCCCTACGTACGCCTTCCTCTTCTCATTTTTGATCTGCACATACGCCTTCCTCTTCTCTCCTCTACACCCCATCTTCTCTTTCGATATATTCCTACTCCTTCAACACTCTTCGATCTAGCTGGGCGAGGAGAAGGCGGCGAGGAGACGACGGCGAGGAGACGATGGCGAGGATACCGAGCAACGAGACGCCAGAATATGCACTTCGGAACAAGAGTCACCATCGATTTCATCCAAAACGCTGTCGCCACGACAGGTGTTGGATTTGAGCAATCCGATCAGTGCGACGCTGTCGGAAGATCTGGCAGCGGTAGCAACCTCTACCAAAGGCGACCACTTACCCCTGCATATCTTCGCCACGACAGGTGTTTCTTCTTCTCCACAGGTTTGGACGAAACTCATCGCAGACAAAGGTCGAGATTTATCAGCAACAAGGTCCAGTGGTTTTGATTTTTAGCTTGTGATTTGCGATTGGTTCTTGTTGAATGCTTTGCTGATTGGTTTGCCTTATGGGTTTTCCACGCTTTTGATATTTTTGCCTTCAATTCGAGTGTATATTCAGTTGATGAATCACTGATTTTTTGCCTTTAACTTAGGGGTATATTCAGTTGATGAATCACTCATTTATTGCCTTCGATTTGGGTTTATTTTCGATTGATGAATTGCAGATTTGTTTCCTTCTATTTGGTAATGTCAGATGATGAAGATGATGAATCTGGAAGGAAAGAGGATGAACATTGAGGTTGAGTGGAGGGTATTTTTCTGGAAAAATGAACTGTGAATTGAGCTCGCCGGAGGAGAAGAAGAGAAGAAGATTCGACTGAGTTCAGGGGTATTTTGGGTTGAAAAATTTTAAGTTCAGGGGTATTTTGGTATTTTCACACTGCACTTAACATCTGTTAAACGAATTTAACTGAGATGGGATTTTTGCTCTGATTTTAAAAGCTCATGTGCATTTTTGCTCCTCTGGAAAGCATATGGTGCTAGACGCTCCCGAGGATAAAGCACATGTGTATTTTTACTCCTTTACCCTATTAATTAATAGGTGCTGTGGTGTGGCAACTAGGAAAAGTTTGGTGGTATTGGAGGCCTTAGAGGGAGTCTAAGGTTAGGAGCTCGAATTCCTACTTTCTCATGTATTTTTTTTTTTTAAATTTCAGTATATTGAATTACCAAAATGCCACTTTGTAAAAAAATAAATAATACAGAACATATTTTGTTTTTAGCGCGCTGCAACCTCAAATCTGAACCTCAGAGAAGTTCATGAGAACCCCAAAATCCCCAGCCTCGTTCGATCTTCTCAGCGTTTTTCTCTTCCACTCACCACTGCCGGTAAGCTTCTTATTCTTCACCCAGCCGTATCTTTCTCTGTGTTGATTTCCATCGTCACTCACCTTCCATGGCTGTGATTGTTCATTCTAACAGGAGAAGGAGGACTGCCATTTCTTCCATCATTAGTGTCGGAAACTCGTTGATGTCCTCCGTTTTCGCTGCCAATGTGTCGGTGTGTGAGTGATTTGCTATTGGTGGTTTATTCTGTTTCCTTTTTATTATAAAACGCAACTGAGTTGGGGTATGTTTGAATTGCCCTCTTTTTTTGGCCTTGTATTGTGTCCTGAGATATGGCTATATGTAGATATTTAGACCCACTAATGATATGTGATTTTGTGGGGTGCATCAAATTTTGCCCCCTTATCTTGCTATTATGTTTTTGTGTGTGGATAACATATTCAATTTCTATTTGGTATGCTGCCATTGGTTTTGAGTGAAGAATTAACATTTTTACTGCCTCTGCAACTTGACATTCAAATAATGGAAGGTAGTTAGTGGCTTGTTATCTAGCTAATAACTCTAGAAAGAGATATATTTGAATAGGCTTATAACACCACGCCATTACATTACATAGATTTTACTCTTGTTAAATGTGTGCTTTAGTTATTGATAGAAGTTAGACTTGTTAGAATGATGTTTATGTGTTAGTTTCTAAATTGAATATTGGAATATGTATAGGATAAAAGGAAGCGGTAGATGTTTGTAATAATCCGGATAATTATTTATCTAGAATATTATATTTCGATAAATAATACCTATTGGAAATAGGTGAATATGTGGTCTCAAAACTAGTGCAATAAATACCTTATTTTCTAAGGTAATTTCTATTGAAATTAGGGTAAATAAAGAGTTAAAATCCCTAAATGAATTTGTGGGTCATAAAATGCCCTGAAAATATTATGATAAATCCTAAATGACAATTAAATAATTATTACAAATTAGAAAGTATGTTGTCTCTAATTTTAGGAATTTTTGGGATTATTTCTTGGAAAATAATGAGGCAAAAAATTAATATTATTTTGAGGGACATAAGTTGCCCAGTGATTTTTAATATTATATATGGAGCATAAGTTACCAATGTCAGTCCAATAGTTGTGAGGAAATGATTAATCCTAATTAAGAAAATTGTCAATAATTAGTAAGGGACTAATTAAATAATTAATGGCTAATTGTTTAAGCATGAGAAAATGAGATAATTGCTTAATTAGATAATTAAAGCATAAATTAAGTAATTAAAAAGGAAGGTTGACAAGTCAATGGGAAGCAACATCTTTTGATAATTAAATTGATGATTAATGATTATAATGAAATATAACCCTCTAAACCTCCTAGCCCATCATTCATTGGTCCATCTGTAAGTCTGATGTGTACATTTCGATCAACATTACTTGTCATGACGTGGAAATCATCACAAATACTCCACATCCGCACTCATCAGATATTATTTATTGTACCCACTCATTTTTTCAACGTGCATAATAAAACCATTGGCTATTTCACAAATGAGATGAATCGGCTCATTTATATTGCTATTTTTTTCAACCAACTGAGATCTTTCCCAATGTATTTGCATGTTTCGTTATCAGCTATGTGTAACCATTGGGCGAAGTAAGCGGCAACGTCTTTAATGTTTCCATTAATTTTTTTCAATGATTTATGAACGCTTTCAATGAAGCATCATTGTATGTCTATTTAAAACAGATAGGTTAACAATTTTAGCTTCAATTGTACAACTCATATCCCATTGTCTTATTGATCCAGAATTCTCAGTAGTGGATTTCTTTGGTACAAAAAAATGAGCACTTGTAATGTATTGTCTTTTCTTTTGCTGGATGGAAAAACAAATCTGTGGTCTATTATTGCGAAGGTCGTGTCTAGCTTTTGGATGTTCCATACACCAAGATGCGTCGTCCCATTACGTTTAATGTTGTACTCACAGACTCGAAGGTTTTTTTTTTTTTTTTTTTTTTTTTTTTTTTTTTTTTTTTTTTTTTTTTTTTTCTGTATTATGTTTGTTAATGTTATACTTTTTTGTTAATCATTCTGCTGCTCATTGGTTGTTGATGCTCCCCTCCTTATTGTAGGGGTACCATTGCTTGGCTGTATTGCGAAGGTGGGAGCTTATACGCAGACCGTCTGGTGTGCTTATTCCAGGCTTCTGTTTTGTTCTTAAGCATTTTAGCGTAGAACATGGCCCGAATCTCATAAACCACCATTTGAAAATCGTGTTAGAAAAACTTATTGAGATTAAATTTGTGAGTGAAGTAATAAGGACTCCAGATACGATATTCCAACCCCTTTTGGCTCTAGCTACTACAACAGTTGTCGAAATGAGTCTCATAAGTATCAATACTTTTTCTCCTTCTTACTGTTGCTTTTATATATATTCAGATCTTTGTCGAATGTCTTTATCAATATTCAACTCATTCATTATATGCCTGTTTTCGTACCCAATGTTGTAGGACTTGTCACTCGTCTTGATGCACTTTTAGATATAATGGACGGTGGAGAATGCAATTACCAGTTGAAGTTCGAAATTATGGATGAATGGTTTGATGATGACTTCTTCTGTTTTGTTAATTCTTCAAATTTATAAATGTCAATATTAACTTCATTCCTTTTTTGTAGTGCAATCCCTTCCAATGTTGTTTAAGAGGTCCCCCCCGCTTTTTGGGCCTCAAGTAACTATGAAAGTGTTTTGGACAAAACAGATGTTGTTGCTACTTTGTTTTCTGTGAAGATGGTTAGGATTGGTGGTTCGTGTTTTTCGTTTTATCAAGTTAATTATTTTGTGTCATTTTCACTTTCATCATATTTGATTTACTTATTTTTATGCCCTTTTCATTGCAGATGGGAAAACCACCTTTCATAGCCATAGTGACATTTTTGAGGCTGTTTTTAATTACAACCATCGTGAAGTAGTCGACTTTCGATTGAAACTCAACCGTCTCTCTGCTGCACATTTGACTCAGGACAATGAAATTTTTGGATGGTCCCGCCATGAATTCGAAGTCTCTCCTTAACATCAGTTCATCATTCTGCATATCAGTCTTTGCCTTTACGTGTTTATAGCTTTGTGGTTTTTTAAAACGATTGTAGTTGAATCTCCTTTTTGTAATGCTCTGTCAAACTTTCTTCCCATTTGTAGTACCTACAACGTTTATTACTTTTTCATCGAACAATGAATACTTCATGTTCAACGTTTTGATCTCATTTTTGTACTTCAATCAATGATTTATCCATTTTCTATGTTAATTGTTGACATTTGTTCTGTGAAAAAAGTCAACAATTTTACACCATACAACGTCTTTTCAATGTTAAGTATTACGGTAATATCATACAATAATATGACTCTCTTTTTTGTTCTCAATCTGTGTAAATTCAAATTATCATTGCGTTGTTCAATTTTATTTAGAATCTTATTACCACAAGTAGTACCTGAAAAAAAATCCCTAATTGTTTTAAATATTATATTTGGATAAATAATGCCTATTTAAAATAGGTGAATATGTGGTCTCAATTTTTCTGTTATGTTTATCCTATTTTCTAGGAAATGTCTCCCTAGAATTTAGGTGACTAGAGATTTAATTTTCTAAATCTTATTAGGGATCATAAAATATCCTAAAATTATCATAATCAAGTATAAGTCTTATTTATGTCATAAAGGTGATTAAATGTCATCTAAATGCCTAAATCAATTAGAGAAAATTAGCAACAATTATTAGGCAATTACATTTGCAATAATTGAGATATTTTTGTAATTTTCGAAATTAATTAATAATTAATTTTAAAAGGGCATAATTAAGAATATATCAACTTAATTAATATCCAAAGGATATATAAAGGCCAAAATTAGTACATAAGGAGTTTTTAATCATCAATATTAATTTAGAAACCTATCAAATATTGACAATTAGGCCTAATAACCCCTAAAACACTATATTAGAAATATTAACCAAGATTAATTAATCCTCCCTAAAATCATACAAAAGTGGCAAAATTTACTAATTAAAAAGGCTAAGTAATTGCATTAATTCTTAATCCTAAATCATTAACAAATATCATCAATAGTGTTTAGATTTTTCCAACCCAACATCAAAGGCTTGGATTAAAATTAATAAAGCTAAATCCTAAGGCTTTAATTAAGTATCATAAAGTGAGATCCATGTGAATTAAGCTTCAACCAATGAGATAATTCTTTCTAGATGAATTAATAAGTAATTAAAACACAAGATTTGAAGAGAAAAGAGGGAGTACATGGTTTGTGCATAAAAAATCAGAATAGAGGATTGAAGTTATTAATTAAATAAATGGTGCAATGATAAATTAAGCACATGCAAGTCTTAATCAAGGAAGAAAAATTGCACTTCACATTGATGCAATTAAAGGGTTCACATGGAGCATTAAAATCATGAAGACTTTTTAAGGCAAATATGTCTTAATCTCACATTAATTTAAGAAGACTTTAGTGGTAAATAATTATGTAAGCATAGGTAATAAAGGGATTAAGTGGTTAATTAATTAATGGTAAGATAAAAACCATTAGGATAAGTTCGGACACAAGTAAATGAGAACCAATAGAAAATAAATCGTATCTTGAAAACCATTGATCATAGAACAAATATAAGTAGATATTATGAACAAGCACAATTTAAGCTTGAACTTGGTTATCTCCAAAGTGATTTTCACAAACATTTATGATTCATACTTAAATGATTTAAGAGTTTTAAAAAGACCTTTAATTAAGTCATAAAATTGAGATTTGAAAAGTGGAAATGGATCTTGAATAAAAACACCAACTTGCACCTAACTAAATAAGATTTTTGAGGTAGAAAAAAAGATGATGAGGCAAGGGAGAGGGAGAAGTCGGTTTTACTAGGTGTAAGGGTAGGATTTAAACTTCTCAACTAAGTTTAATCTAAGGGCTAAAAAAGAAAAAAAAAAAGAAAAAGATGTTAGGAAGTTAATGGCCAAATTGCTATAAATAGGGAGCTAAGGCCTTCACAATTCTTCACACCAATCAGCCCAAAGTGATCTGATTATAGACGCTAGAGAGTGAGTAGAGTGACTTCTTGAAGCAAGAGTAAGGAAGAAGCAAAGTTCTAGGTAAGTTCTTGAGCTCTAGCTTTGTGATTTGTAGCTTAAATGTTGTTTTGATTCATGATCTTCCAATTATAATGTTATTTTCATGTTTTTATGATTAAAATTGGCTTTATTTCAAAAAAATGATGAAGAAGAAGTTATAGCAAATTTTTTAGAAGATTATGGTCAAAAAAGAATTTCTGGCGAAAAAGGAATAGAATAGAAGTCTAGATAATCTTTCGAGATTATACGGTCAAATTTCGAGGGCGAAATTTTATTTAACGGGGGGAGAAATGTAATACACTAAAAACCCTAATTATCATAAATGATATATTTTGATAAATACTTCAAGGAGAGTATATTGTCTCAAATTTTTCTATTATAATTATTATTATTATTTTTAGGCAATCTCTTCCTAGAATTAAGGGGATCATATATTTGATTTTCTAAATCTTATTAGGGATCATAAAATATCTTAAGATTATCATAATCAAGTATAATCTTAACTATATCATAAAGGCAATCAAATATCATCAAAAGATGCCTATCAATTAGAGAAAATTAGCAACAACTATTTGGCAATTAAATTTGCAATAATTAAAATGATTATGTTAATTTTCAAAATTAATTAATAATTAAATTAAAAACTCATAATCAAGAATATATCAACTTAATTAACATCCAAATGATATCTAAAGGCCAAGATTAGTACACAAGGGGTTTTTAATCATCAATATTAATATTGTAACCTATCAAATTTTGACAATTAGGCCTAATAACCCCTAAAACACTATATTAGAAATATTAACCAAGATTAATTAATCCTCCCTAAAATCATACAAAAGTGGTGAAATATGCTAATTAAAGAGACTAAGTAATTGCATTAATTCTTAATCCTAAATCATTAACAAATATCATCAATAGTGTTTAGATTTTTCCAACACAAATTAAAGGTTTGGATTAAATCTAATAAAGCTAAATCCTAAGGCCTTAATTAACCCTCATAAAGTGTAATCCATGTTGTAATACCGGATTTTAGCAAATCTGGAATACTTGAGATAAGAGAAATTAATAAATATTTTGATGAAGCAAATTCATGAGTTAAAATTATTATAGAAAATTGTTATAATTGTCGAGTAAATTGTCGAAAAAGTTACAGAAAATCCAGATGAATAGAATGACTAAAAATGCAATAATGGTGATAAAAACAGGTCTAAAAACATTATGATAAATATTTGAAAGATCATGAAAAATTATGGGAGTATTATCTTTAATTATAAGAATTTAATAAATTATTTCAGAGGAAATAACATGAAGAAATATTTAAAAAGCATTAAAGAACCATAAAGTAACTTTATGGTGTAAACATTTTTAATATTTTACATAGGATATAAAATGACAATGTCAAGTATGAAGTTTGTAAGATAATAATATACTGTAAATTATAAAATTATCAACCATTGGTAAGAGAATGATTAGATAATTACTAGCTAATTGATTCAAGTAAAACAAGAGGAATATAGAAAGTTAAATTTATGGTAAAATCCTTAATTAAGAGATTAAGGCTGGTAATTAGCATAAAATATACTTACGATTATGATAAAAAGATTAAGATAAATTAGTAAAGATAAATGTATGAAGAAACCTAATCCTAAAAAGATCACTAAACGAAGAATTTAGGCCGATTAAGCCTTAACGAAGGCGGGGGTAAAACGAGAATTTTTGGTAAAAATATTATATTTTTAAAAAATGGAAAAAATAATTAAAACTGAATTTTAAAATAAAGGGGCCGAAATTATTGGTATTTTTAATTAAAAAGAATTGTTTAAATAATTAAAATGATAATTAGAATAAAATAATAATATAATGCGGTGAGTCGGCTTATAGCGGCCGAGGAAAAGTTAGAAATAAATTCTATAGGTAAACCAGAGGTAAAATTATTTTCAGACTGATCAAATTAAGAACAATTAAATTTTTACACGAAGAAAGAATTTACCAAACGTTAATTCCGCAACCGAAAACCCTAATTCCTAATAAGACGGAAAAGCCGATCAGATAGAGTAGAGCGGATAGGCAAAGCGAGAACCTATAGAAACAATTGCGTGTTTTCAAACACGGGATTAAGTTAGGCAACAACCGGACGTTTTACGATTGACAAATTGTTGTCCGAAGTTGGTTCTATCTAAGCGATTTCAGAATCGGACGCGTTTGTCCGAATATCTTCCGACGCACCGAGAATACCTGGATATGATAAAAAAGAGGATCAAAATAGATAATATGAAAGAGGATGAAAAGATCTTCAAAGTTACACGCCGGATTTTTGAGTTTCGCAAAATCGCGCTAAAACGTACACCGACGGTAGCTTTATCGTAGGAGGCCATAACGCAAGAGCCATCATGGATGACAACTCATTCATTGACTTTTGGGGCCCTTGGACGTCGGCCAAGAGGATGGAGGGCCAAGATTGCTTCTCCCAAAACCCTAGATCCAACGGCCAGAATCATATCTAAAGACTTTTTATTAATACCCACCTTGTCCCTCCCTTCTTCTATAAATAGAGAGCCCCTCTCCTCTCATTCTTCACACCAAAATTTGAATCCTAGAGAGAGGTTCTAGAGAGAGAATCTCTGCAAAAATTCTGTCTAGCCCCGAGTAAGTTCTTTTGTCCTTAATTTTTAGTTTCCGTAGTTCTTTCGGTAGTTATAGTAGAACTGTTGTTTTGATCTAGGAAGTTTAGAATATATTCCTATACTTGTTTTTATGCCTCATTGCATTGAAAGATGCCCCGACAAGGTAAAAACATAGTGGGGATAATTTTGAAATGGAATAAGGTCAAAGTAACTAAGTTCGCGAAATTCCGCCAAATAGGGGTAGTAAGGGCAAAATGGTCTTTTTCACCTAAAATGCCCGTTATGCTGCCAAATATTCATAAGTGTGTTATTATTCTGATTAGAATACTTCTGACGTCGAACCGCTGTCGAAATTCCATCGTTCCGCTGTTTGCCGCTGTTTCGCTGTTTTACGTACGGCCGTCAAAAAGTTCCGTTTTTAGCCGGAAGAGCCGGATATCTGCAACTAAGGTACGGACGCGTACAGTAACCCTAAATCTATGCTGCTTATATACTTTTGTGTTATAGATACGTTCATAGACCGAGGTTCGTTGAGAATCGTCGGGAGATACTTACGCCTTTACCCACGGATTATAGTATTGGTAATGTCGTTTGAGTTATTCCTAGCGCGAGGACACGTTAGTGGCATGGTACTGGATATGTGCGAACTAGTCGAGAGAGACTCTACATACCGCTTTGTGCTTATGTTCGTCCATGTTATTGATCATACATATCTTTGTTTGCTTTTGTGATGATATGCTGTATTGAAATGAATATATGTTGTACGTATACTGTTTTATTTGAGCATAAGGTTAACCGTTACCTGAGATCCATATGTGGAATGGATCTCAGTTGTAGCATCAGGGTCTGGAGGACCGATGTTTGGCGATCGAGGCATGCAGCTGGAGTAGGCCAAGACGTGTCTACATTATCTATCGTTTTCTTTAGTTTCTTTAACTTTTGAGAATTCTGGATGACTGTAATCCGATACATTTACACTATGGTCCATATTTTGAATGTAATGTAAATTACTTACTCGCTCCAATGCTCTACTCTGATTACTCTGCTTGAAATATTTGGAAACGTTTTTTTTATTAAAAAAAAATTCCGCCGTTTTCAAATGGGATGTTACACATGTGAATCAACATTAACCAATAAGAGACCTTCTTCTAGATGTTGAGAGATAATTAGAAAACCAATTTGAAGAGCAAAAGGAAGTAATACACGGTTCATACATAGCTTGGAGAATAAGAATGCATTTGTTTAATCCATGTGAATCAACATTAACCAATAAGAGACCTTCTTCTAGATGTTGAGAGATAATTAGAAAACCAATTTGAAGAGCAAAAGGAAGTAATACACGGTTCATACATAGCTTGGAGAATAAGAATGCATTTGTTTAATAATTAACATAATAAATTTAAAGCAAGCACATGCAAGCATTTAATTAGGGGACAAATTGGAAATTGCTAAGAGTACTAAGTTGAACTTTTAAGGCTTGCTTGATTAAGACATATTAGAGATTGAAATGAAATGCAAATTAAAGGTGAAGCAAATAAAATCTAGATATTTACTAAAGTAAGAAGACTTTAGGGGTAAAGGTGATGTAAGCATAGGTAATAAAAATTTAAAATGGTTAATTAATTAATGGTAAGATAAAAACCATTAGGATAAATTCAAGACACAAGTAAATGAGAACCTATAGAAAATAAATCGTATCTTGAAAACCATTGATCATAGAACAAATATAAGTAGATATTATGAACACGCACAATTTAAGCTTGACCTTGGTTATCTCCAAAGTAATTTTCACAAGCTTTTATGATTCATACCTAAGTGATTTAAGAGTTTAAAAAAGACCTTTAATTAAGCCATAAAATGGAGATTTGAAAAGTAGAAATAAATCTTGAATAAAAACACCAACTTGCACCTAACTAAATAAGATTTTTGAGGTAGAAAAAAAAGATGATGAGGCAAGGGAGAGGGAGAAGTCCGTTTTGAGTAGGGTAAGGGTGAGATTTAAATTTCTCAACTAAGTTTAATCCAAGGGTTAAGAATGAGTAAGAGTTGTTAGGTAGTTAACCCACAATTTGCTATAAATAGGGCCTTTGGCTCTTCATAATTCCTCACCAATTCACAAAGCAAGAACAAGCTTAGAGTATTAGAAATATAGAGAGAAAGTGAGAGTGAGAAGCTTTGGGAAAGAAGGAGCAAAGTTCTAGGTAAGTTCTTGACTTTCTAGCTTTTGAGTTTTTAGTTAAATTGTTGTTTTGATTCATAATCTTCCAATTATAGTTTTATTTTCATGTTTTTATGGTTATAATTATCTTTTTTCGAAAAAAATGATGAAGAAGAAGTTATAGCAAAATTTTTGGAAGATTATGGTCAAAGTAGCGAAGCTCTAGCGAAAATTTGTCGGTTAGCGACTCCGGAAGCAATTTCGAAAACGCTGGCATCTTATTTTGAAGATGCTATGCTAAAATTCTGAGAACATTCATGTTGCAATTATACATATAGAGCTTTCCAAATATACCTATGGCATGTCGTTTTGAGTTTTGTGCTAGGAGATAAAAATTCTACAAAATGGGCTATGAAATTCTGAAAAACTCTGGGCAGAGGTTGGAATTACGAAAACTGAGAATTTTTTATGAAATCTGGGTATGAACCAATATTTTTTCTTAAAATTATATATCCTAAGGATTTCGAGGAATTTTACGGATCCTCGTTTCGATTTTTTTGGAATTAATTATGATTTTTCAAAGTTAGGCAAAAAATCAGCCATTTGCTGTACAATAGCGTTTTTGCAAAAATAAAAGGAAATCAAATTGTGAAAAATTAATCCAGGGGTAAAATGGTGATATATAGCCAAAATATCTCTTGAAATAATATTTATGAATTAATAGAGGCGATATTACCATTATAGGATTACTATGCACGAATACCGTCAATGACAAGCGTACTGTTAATATCGACCCAGGTACGTTCGCGTACTGTAACACTAACTCTGATGTTTATTGTATACTTATATGTGATAGACGACTATACATGTGAATTGTATAGATAACTTTACATGTGATGTGTACTGTTAACATAGACGACTATACATGTGAATTGTATAGATAACTTTACATGTGATGTGTACTGTTAACATAGACGACCATACATGTGAATTGTATAGATAACTTTACATGTGATGTGTACTGTTAACATAGATAACTATACATGTGAATTGTATAGATAACTTTACATGTGATATGTACTGTTAATATATTAATCTTACATCTGCTGTGTGCTTATGTGTTGATTATTGATGTAATGTCATGAATATCTGTCATACACATATTATTTACATAAGCAAGAGGTTAACCGTTACCTGAGGTCCAATGGGCATTGGACCTCTGTCTTAAACTAATAGTTCAGGAAAGGATCAAGGATCAGAGAAGGCACCGGTAGATGGAGCCGTAGAAAGACGCCGATGGACGGAGCCGTGAGGAGGCACCGGTCAAAGCAAATGCAGGAAGAAGGTTAACAAAGACTACCTTCTGGCATGAATCTAATAGGGTTACTTCAAACCATTTGATGCTTAAACTAGAAAGGGTCATCTATGTGGTTTAGTCAATCAGTCACCGTGAATTTGGGGAGACTCTCACTAGACTTTACCTAGTTAATTTAACTGTGTTAGGTTCTATGCCCCAAGTCAAGAAATGGCTTGGTCTGAAGTTGTATAGTTACGATGTAAATCCTGTAATTATATAAAGTCTTGTATCACATGAATTTTCCTTCGGGAAATTTTTAATATACCAGTATACGTCAGGCATCAGCATATGTCTGAGTATTTTATATCAGTTACTCATTGTCCAATTTGTTAGTACATGCTCTCCGTTTCCGCAACACGCTGAGTTGTAGCACCTCAAAACTCTGATAATTTTTATAAAATCACGTGTCATCGGCACGATTTATGCTACGGAATTTGGGGTGTTACATTTTGTATGGCGATCCTTGGCATAAGTTCAGATGCATCATGAAATCTGACCGTCGGATCATTGCCATCAGTTATTACGCAAAGCTATCAAACCGCCTGTATATTGATCAATTAATCAACAAATGAATTAAAGCATGATCAGTTACTACTTATAACAAACAAGTTCTGAAGTCCTCATGTTTTCATTACAAGACAAAATTAAAGATGAGGAAAAAAAACGTTCTGAGTATTCAAGTAAGAATCAAGATGAAGGAAGAGGTATGAATTGTTTTCTTTTCATTGTACTATCTACTTCTTTCTATCAATCAGATTTCTTATCAAGCACTTTATTTATTTGTAATAATGTGTTAACTACTAATGTAGGCAAACGTACGTGTGCAAGAAGTTCAGATGAAAATATCCCACGTAGTTTCACTTCTATTACTTCCAACTCAGTCAATCCGGTTACAATGAATTTTGGTTTCTCTATCACAGAGAATGAGATTCAATCTCCTCAATCTACAATGACGTGTCCATTATCACACCACACTACTGCTTATGTTCTATCTAATATTATTAACAAAACAAGGAAGTCGCATCTTATCGAAAATAGTTGCAGCGGCTTAACGTCTGTCAGCAGAAAAAGTAATGTTCCTGATGTTAACCAACTATCAATATCAGTTAATTAAAAGAAGGTTCAACAGAGGTCGTTGAGTACAATGTCTCAAGTTGCGAGTAATTTAACCGTCAGGCTTGATCAACAGTACGAGACAAGTAAGCATGTTTTGTTCGTTGTAATAACATAGTCATGATCTGCCAAACTTTATAAATATTGTAGTTCCTGTGACATTTAATATTTTTGCATCGATGAATGAATGCTTTACGTTCTCAATTTCAATATGTCATTTATGGATTGGTATTGAGAATTGTTTTTATAAGTCTCTTTTGTGAACTTCAGACTTTTTGTTGTATAGTCTCTTTGTTTTCAATCTGTGGATATGAATTCGAAGCATCAACCAAACTTATTACTCTATTTTATTTCAGTTATCAGCTAACAAAATGCTTGCACAACACTGCGAATGTAATTTTTTTTTGTCCTGTGTTGTTTCGTTATTTAAAAACAAAACAAAGTGAAAAAAATGACAGGTGACAAATGGAGACGTTATCACCGTATTGAACGACATCACTAATGTAATTAATATACTTATCTGGTAGAATATTACGTTTCCTTTTTATGTTCTCTCTGTGTTTTAAATTAAATTACATTTTGGACTCCTATATTTTTTCATCAACTTATTATGATTATTAACTTTTATTTATGAACTTAAAATAATATATGCATGCTTTTTTAGGTTAATAGCATTCTTCATTCTTGATGGAGTTGTAATTAGATTAGTCATTCACTTTTTACTGCTATTAATGATATATGGAAGGTCAAATATTTTTCCGTTCTTATTAATGAAGTGCATTCTAAACACACATAAATGTACTTCTTTGTTTCAGACAACTCGGAATTCAATCAGAATGAAAGTGATAATGCAACAGTTCTTGGAGAGGTGCAGGAGTTGTTGAATCGTTTATACAAAACAAGCTACTAGATGATGGTGATGCTTGTCACGAGTGTTGTTTATGTGGTGTTCAAATGTGGTTTGCAGAAAGTTTAAAAAGTGTCTAAAAAAATGCCAATCCATAGTTTGGAATGTGTTGTTTGTAACATCCCATTTTTAAAAGCAGTATATTTTTTTTTTTCATTAGAGTAGAGCATCGGAGCGATTGAGTAACTGATACTTATATTCAAAATGTCGTAAGTCTGGCTGATTACAGTAACGGTACATTATACCGAGCGGTTTTAAAAGTAAATCACAACAGAAGAAAGTCTTCAGCTGAGTCCCTATGCGTGCTGCTTGCCTTTCTCCTCGGTCCTCGGTCCTCCTAACCCTGATGCTATATTAAGAGCTGAGGTCCAACGCGCACCGGACCTCAGGTAATGGTTAACCTCATGTTTATATATACAACATAAACAGTATATGAGCATACAAACAAGCATTTCCCAACATCACAAAGCCCCCTGGCAGATGTGTCACACTTAGCATACGTTTCGTACTTAGCAATCGTTTCGCACCAAGCAATTGTTTCGCACCAAGCATTTTGCACTTAGCAAACGTATCCCAACACCCAGCAAGCATAATAACAGTACAATGAACATACCACAGAGCTATCAACTACCTCACATAAGCACATAGCACCTATACGCATACAATAAACATCAGAGTTAGTGTTACGATACGCAAACGTACATTCGTTGGCGATAGACGGTACGTTTGACGGAAAACGGTACTTCTGACAGAAAACGGTACGTCTGACAGTGGTACGACAATGGTACGTGATCACAGGTATCCCATAAGGATAACATCGCATCTATCAACATTTAGTATCATAACAGGCATTTCAGATACAAATTACCATTTTGCCCCTAGTTTGACTAATCGGCGAAATTTCGCCAGAGCTTCGCTACTTTGATTCTAATCTTCCAAAATTTTGTCATATCTCTTTCTCCAACATAATTCTCGAAATATATATCATATTTAACCCTAAAACATGATATTAAAATAATACTTGGAAGATTAAAGATCAAAATAACATTTCTACTATAACTACCGAATAGAAAACTAGAACTTAAGACTAGGTACCGAAGAAATTACCCAGCACTTCGCTACTCCTTCTCTCTAACTTCTCACTCTATTTCGAAATATGCAAGGGAATTGGTGAGGAATGAAGTGAAGAGGGGTTGCCTATTTATAGAGAATTTCCATGGATCTCAACCCTTGGATCATCTTTTGCATCAACGGTTAAGAAGACGAAGATGTGGCCTCTTGCAAACCATTCATTTTCCTCTTCTCTCCACCACAAAAAATGTCCCCTTATGTCATCCCATGTCACCAACATGATGTCATCCATTCACTTTATGAGTTTCTTCCGATAAGTCTTCCTGTTCGGTGTTCTAATCGCGTAATCTTAAACAATCTCAAAAATACAGCAACACTGCGTTGAAGGTCTATTCTTCCTCTTTCAAAATACTTGGATTAGCAACATTTTTTATCCCATTAAGGGTATTCCGTAGCCTGCTGAACATTTTCGGATAAACGCCGTCGGTTACGGAAATGTGTAACATCCCATTTTCAAAAGTAGTATATTTTTTTTTCATCAGAGTAGAGCATCGAAGCGATTGAGTAACTGATACATATATTTAAAATGCCATAAGTCCGGTGTTTTTACGGTAATGGTACATTGTACCGAGTGTTTACAAAAGTAGATAACAACGGAGGAAAGTCTTCACGGGTCTCTATGCGGCCCGCTTGCCTTTCTCCTCGGTCC
Source organism: Acacia melanoxylon (assembly GCA_019022615.1). Classification (NCBI taxonomy): domain Eukaryota; kingdom Viridiplantae; phylum Streptophyta; class Magnoliopsida; order Fabales; family Fabaceae; genus Acacia; species Acacia melanoxylon. The sequence goes on from JAFJYJ010000042.1 coordinate 4,814,768, forward strand.
TCGTTCCTCCCGATCCCGACGCTATGTTAAGAGGCGAGGTTCAATGCCCATTGAACCTCGGTGTAGCGAGTTAACCTCATATTCACATATACAGTATATGGACTACGAACGTTCACAACATTAACAAGACATGAGCCCAACAACGGATATATTACACACACCACCAATGCGGATATATCGCTCCCGGCGCATGCGGATATATGTCGCACCCAAATAAAAGAATATGTCGCTCCCGGCGCATGCGAATATGTCGCTCCCGCGCATGCGAGAAAATGTCGCTCCCGGGCGCATGCATATGTTCGAGTTATCCTCTAACACCATTATGCACTCAAATAACATACCATCAATACACATACAACACACATATCACATATACGCATACCATAAATATCAGAGCTAGTGTTACAGCACGCGAACGTACAGACAAACCACAGAGCTATCAGCTACCACATACAATACACATAGCACATATACGCATACCATGAATATCAGAGTTAGTGTTACAGTACGCGAACGTACCTTGTCGGCGGTACAACGGTACTTTTACGGAAAAACGGAAAATTTGACAGCGGCGTAAACAGCGGCACAACGGCGATACAAATGTGTACGATTATCTCGGATATCCTATAAGGATAGTATTTATCAATATCTAGCAGCATAACAGGCATTTTAGGTACAAATTACCATTTTGCCCCCGAACCCCTAATCGCGGAATTTCGCTAGAGCACGAAGCATTTTTTTCGCTCTATCTCTCCGAATTTTGATAGATCTTTTCCCTCATCATATTTTCGAAATATATATCATATTTACCCCTAAATATGATATCTAGACTATCTTGAAACATTAAAGATAAATCTAGCATTCCTACTATATCTACCGAAAGAACTACCGAAACTAAAGACCAGACCGAAGAACTTACCCCGACTTTGCTCGACTTTCTCAGCTTCTCTCTCTAAAACCTCTCTAGGCTGCATTTTTTGGGATGAAGAAATGAAGAGGGGAAGACTTCTATTTATAGAAGAAAGGAGGGACAAGGTTGGAATTACATAAAAGATCTTCAGACCGGATTTCGACCGTCGGATCGCACTTTGACACGTGGCTTCATCTTGGCCTTACACCTATTTGGCTGACATCATCCTTCTAGAAGAAGATGATGTCATGCATGACATCACATGTCGACTTACCGATAGCGTTTCCCCGATCGGTGTCCGAATCGCGTAATTTTCTTTGAATCTCAAAAATGCGGGAACTAGGTTTTGTAGTTCCATTCTTTCTCTTTAAAACTACTGGGTTTCATTATATTTTTGATCCCATTAAGGGTATTCCGTTATCTGCTGAAGATTTTGGACAGATACCAACGATTACTTTAAATCACTTCCGATAGAACGGCTTCTTGGCGAGAAAATCACTGGTTAAGTAATATGATCTGATCTAAGTAACCATATCCCTGGTTTGAAAAACACGGTGCGTTTTCTATAAGTCACTTTTAGCACTATCTGCCTTATCTTAATTATCTAAGTACTCCTAATTACGTTGTTGGTTTTGAAGCGATTTACGAGACCGCTCAATCCGAGATAGAATTTCACTTTGGTTTATAAAAAGTCCGGATGACTTAGACTATATCCCTATATTTTGGTGTAAGATTTTATTTCTATCCATTCTCAAATGTCTGTTGGCTCTTTTACCATATATATTATTATTTTATTCAAAATATCTAGATATTTATTTATTTTTATTTTATTTTTATTTATTTTTTAAGCATAAAAATATTTACTTATTTATTTATTATTTATTTAATTATTAATTTCGAATTTCTCCCTTAAATTAATTATTTACTAATTAATTTACTTATATCTTAATCTAAACAATTAGCCACTAATTACTTAATTAGCCATTTACTAATTGTTGATAATTTTCATAATTAGGATAAATTATTATCTCACAACTATTTGACTTACATTGGTGTTTTATATCCCATGTAAAATATTAAAAATATTTGGGGCCATAAAGTGCTTTTAATATTATTATATTTATGCTTCTCTATTTTTCAAGGAAATAATCCCAAAAATTCCTAAAATTAGAGACAACAAACTTCCCAAGTTTTTGTCAAGTATTTGTTGCCATATGATATTTATCATAATATTTTCAGGCCATTTTATGCCTCAAATGCATTTTAGGGATTTTAGCTTTTTATTCACCCTAATTTCAATAGAAATTACCTTAGAAAATAAGGTAATTATAACTTATTATTTAAGACCACATATTCAGCTATTTCCAATAGGTAATATGTACTAAAATATAATATTCCAGATAAATAATTATCCGGGTATTACAAAATGGCTTAGGTAACATCAACTTTTGGGTAAAAATTCACTGATTCATAATGTCGATCTTAGAAACTTAGTTCATGGTTTTCTAGATAGGATTTATTTTCCATTGGTTCTCATTTCTACTATCCGCCCTTTTCCTTTTTCGTCTTGTCTCTTAATTATTCCGTCGGTTTCGGAAATGACGGAGGAGCGCCCACCGGGATAAAATTATACACGTTTATAATAGTTCACGATGTTAGATACTTAGTTCACCTATTTTGAGATATGATTTAATTTTATCGGTTCTCATTTATCCCATGGGTCTTTCTACATAATATCCCATTTATATTATTATTTAATTAATAAATATCATGATATTATTTTACAAAGAAACCATAACCCTTTTCACACCCAAATTTCGCCCCCCCTTTTCATTCTTATTTATTTTTTAATTACCTTAATATTATATTTAATTAGAAAGCTTAATTAGGGCCTTTAATCCTATGATTAGCAATCTTTTAGGATTTAGGGTTTTTATGTACTTAATCTCATACATTTTTCTTAATCTTTACCAACTAATTAATAAGAATACTTTATGCTAACCTTAGCCATAAACATCTAATTAAAGGGTTTTACATAATTTACCTTGGATATTCTCTTGTTCAAGCTTAAACAATTAGCCATTAATTACTTAATTAATCACTTACTAACTGTTGATAATTTTCTTAATTAGGATTAATCATTTTCTCACAACTATTTCACTAACATTGGTATTTTATGACCCATGCATTATATTAAAAATCATGGGGTCAATTATGATCCCCAAAATAATATTAAATCTTGCCTCATTATTTTCCAAGGAAATTAATCCAAAAAATTACCTAAATTAGAGACAACATATTCTCCAATTTTTAATAAATATTTCATTGCCTCTTAGGATTTATCATAATATTTTCAGGTCATTTTATGCCCCATAATTGCATTTAAGGATTTTTAGCTCTTTATTCACCCTAATTTCAATAGAAATTACCTTAGAAAATAAGGTAATTATAACTTATTATTTGAGACCACATATTCACCTATTTCCAATAGGTATTATTTATCGAAATATAATATTCCAGATAAATAATTATCCGGGTATTACATTGTTCTAATGGGAAAGTTATTGTGCCTCTTTTAAAGAACGCTCCCGAAGAACTTGCCAACTTATATTTTGGCAAACAATCATCTTATTCAAAAAATTTCTTAAAAAATATCCATTCGTACAACAATATGTTTTGTTTTACCTCAATGGGGGGGAAAATTAACCATTCAATAAATGCAAGTGGTGGAGGCCCTTATTCATTTGTCCTTTCTAGCCGAACCATCATTTGATTGGGAGCTCACTTCCCACTCCACGGTAACCCTCCGGTATACGCTCAACTTTTGTATATTTATGACACTGAGACAATGAAGTCTCAAACTGTATTTCATCTGTTAAGTAAGTGTTTGTACAATTTTTGTTTGTTTTCTTCCAAGTGCTTTGTATAGTAAAACATAATATGAAATAAGTGTTTAAAATTTTCTCTTTATGTTAATAGTTTTTAAAATTTAAATCTTATAATAATTCATCGATAACATTAGCATTTGAGATTCAATAATTTTCAGTATTTTAAATTTATCCAATAAAAATATGTAGTTTGACATTAATAATATTTGTGTTAATTAACCAGTAAAACGAGTCCTTATGTCCAATCACCACAATTTATGCATCTTTTCCATTAATTTTACTTATTAGCAACATTGTACTCATTTTAATTTTTTTTAAATATATTCAAAGATTTGCAGTTTTCGTCTACCAATAAAGAAGCTGTAGGTCTATTTGAAATTCAAAAACTACTGTTGCACAATGGAAAAAGCCTAGATGACTATCCATCTATGCCTAGACCAAGTGAAGACAACGTTATTGACATGTCGAATCAACTGATACTGCAAGAGTTAAACTACAACAAACAAAGGGAGAGCGATGAATCCAAAAGATTGCAACATCTAATGATTGATGAGCAAAAAAAGGTATTCAACCAGATACTTTGCTATGTTTTTTCAAAAAAATGTGGCTTCTTCTTTTTACATGGTTATGGTGGGACTGGCAAAACTTTCATATGGAATGCCTTGACAGCTTCCATTAGGTCTAAAGGGGGGATTATCCTAAATGTAGCATCAAGTGGAATTGCAGCAACTTTATTACCATATAGTAAAACTGCACAATCAAGGTTTTCAATACCTATCGACATCAATGAAGATTCTATGTGTTCAATTACTCATACATCATTAAGTATTTGGCTGCTAATATAATTATTTGGGATGAAGCTCCAATGATCAAAAGACATTGTGTTGAGGCTTTTGATCGAACATTGAGGGACTTAATGAAGACAAATTCCATTTTTGGAGGAAAATGTGTTGTTATGGGAGGTGATTTAGGACAAATACTTTTGGTCATTCCTAAAAGTGGGCGAGCTGAAATTGTATATGCAGCTATCAATGCTTCTCCACTTTGGAAGGAATGCACTATATTGCAATTGACAAAAAATATGAGGCTAAAGTCTTCTGACAATCGAATTGAGGAGGAAAAATTAAAAGCATTTTTTGAATGGCTTCTGCTTGAAGGAGATGGCGTCATTGGATTACCACATGGTAACCGCGAACGTGACATTACCCAATGATTTGTTGTTTTATGATGATGTTCATCCAATGAGGTGCATCGTTGATGCTACAAACCCTAATTTAGTGGAGCGTATATTTGAGAAAGATTACCTAAACAATAGGTCTATTCTAACACCGACAACAAAAAATGTCGGTTGTTTGAATGACTATATTTGTTCTTTGTTGCTATGAGATGGTGTGGAATACTTCAGTGCTGATTCTATAAATCGTATTGATAATGCAAATGAGAGTTTCGATGATCTGTATGACACTGAGTATTTAAATTCATTAAAATGTTCGGGGATGCCTCATCATAAATTGGTATTAAAGGTTGGAGTACCAATCATGTTAATTAGGAACATTGACCAAGCCTCTGGGTTGTGCAACGGTACTGGGCTTCAAATAACACAACTTGGCAAAAACGTCATTAAGGCAAAGGCTTTGAATGGCACAAGTGTTGGTGAAGATATTTTGATACATAGAATGGATATGAACCCATCAGAATCTAAACTACCTGTCAAGATGACTAGAAGGCAATTTCCAATAATCAATTCATTTGCAATGACGATTAACAAGAGCCAAGGACAATTGATGACAAACGTAGGTCTTTACCTACCAAGCCCTGTGTTTTCACATGGACAACTTTATGTTGCTCTATCTAGGGTCAAAAGTTTCAACGGTTTAAAGATATTGATATTGGGTGAGTTTAAGAAGTGCACCGACATTACAGTGAATGTTGTGAACAGAAAAGTTTTCCAAAACCTTATGCCACATCCACAAATGTAACCAACCATATTGTATGATCGAATTCATTAGTTCACATGGTTTGTATAAGTCCTTTAATGTATTCATATAAATTAGTACTTAGATTAGCATCATCGTTCCTTATATTGATAAATTATTAGTTAAATCAAATATGTGCAACGCATGGGTCGAAAGTCTTGTTAATAACGCAAAACAACATCCCACACTAATCTTTTATCTAATCTATAATTGTTAGTAAAAGACTCAAGAAGTTTCTACCAATAAATCATTGTGCTTTTTTTTTTTTTTTTTAACGAAATAAATCATCGTGCTTACAACATTTGATGCTCTTCAAGTTAACTACATACTCAAGTTAGGTGCTCTTCCTTTTTATTCAGGTGTTTAAAGTTCTACCAAAACTTATTGTTAGTATTTTATTGTCAACATTTCAAAAACCATTTCCAAATGGCTGTTAATGGGAGGGAGAGATTGAACTACTTTTAATATATTAAGGGTAAAATTGCATCACAAAATATTTTAAGGTATTAAATGCACGTATGTTTCATGAACCTGCATGCATCGTAATTTAATATTAAATTATTTTGTATTGGAAATGTCAGCGTTTAGAATACTATTATGAAAACGATTTCCTTATGGTGTTACAAAATATGTCAGTTTTAATTTTTTAGAACATGCATAATTATTTTAAAATATTAATTAATTGAAACATAATTTTTAGTTTGCCTATTAACTATCAATTAATAGGAAAACTAAAACAATGTCGTAGTTGGTTCAATTGTCATTCCCTTTGGGGATTGTTTAATTTCCTTTTTGGTGTTACTGAAAATATTATTTCAAATAAATTGTCTTTTAATTGTAAGTCACTTTTGGTGTTAATTGAAACATAATTGCTATTATATAAACTATCTCTAGAGCTTTCAATTGTAAGTCACTTTCGGTAGTGGTATAAAAAACTATCGCCAAAGAAAACTTTTGACTGGCTGCTACTTGTATACAATATCAATACCACAGGTCTTGTTACTACCAAAGGTTATCAACTCAAATGTCTCTCCTCATAAAACCAAAATCATTTCCTCCTCTCTTTAATTAGTGGCAACTAAAAAAGTTGCTACCAAAAGACTTTTTTCTACAGTGATTACTTAATAATAATTTTGGCACAGAAAGGTGGGATTGAAACAAAATATCAAGATTTGGGGGAGGAAGCTAAAATCAATTTTGGCATTACGCCTAATTAAATTCAATTTCATTAATATTATAGTGGATCTCAAATTTTATACAAGCAATAAATGTTTTTTTTTTGGAGGGGGAGAAATGAAATTTCCTAAAAATGAAAAGGTGGTATGTACGTATTTCAAAAATGATACATCCACCACCCATATGATTATTGTAAAACAAAAAAAAAAAATCCAGTTAATGAAAAAACAACTACTTGGTCTCTTTTTGAAAACTTACACCACTTAATAAAATGAATTAACAAAAAAAAAAAAAAAAAAAATACTAGTGCAACCAATCACAAACTTTGAAACAATAGAGATATTTCTCTATGATTGTATTTTAAAATTTACATAATATAATACACAACTTTGCATCGCACAGGGAGAAGCCTCTAGTTTGTTTGATTGCATTTAAATCAATTAATACGTATATTATGTGTTATAGCATGAATGTGCGCGCGCCTAAAATATTGTTTATGTGTGTATCTTGCCTTAATTCAATGATAATGTATTGTACGCAATTGAATTAATGTATTGAGTTTGCTGCCTCCGGCCACTTACTGCCTTCTCATCATGCATTAATTGTAGTATAAAATTAAAATTGATAATAGCTATAAAATCCCTCAAAAAAAAAAATCAATATATCCATTTGGGCTTCTACAGTTTTAGTCTTTCTCTGATTTTTGGGACTGAAATGGGCCAGAAAGCCCAATCATACTCCTAGGCTTTTTCATTTACGTAATGGATTTAGCCCAACCCAAATGAACTGCACTAATCCAATCTTACTTATTCTTATTTTATTCTCAAGCCTTTAGAAAATATTGAAGAAAAATAATCTCAAAAGCTCACTGTTTAAGATGTAAGAAAGGATATATTATTGCATTAGGTGCATATTACAATGTGGATTCGGCTATTAAAATTACTATGAAATCCAATTTTACATTTTCACAGACACACACATATTATAAGTCTTATCTCACTAAGTGTAACCGGTTATAGATGCACGGTAATATTGTGATCTATCAACAATCAAATCTTTAAATAAAATTATAAGAGAAAAGTGTTATTGGTAAGAAGGCAAGTTGGAGATTATGACAACTTTTCCCCAAGCCCACCCTATTTCAAGATACTAAAAATCTTGAGGCACGTGGTTAAAGTTATAAGGACTTGTAGGATCAATCACGGCTTTGAGCTTGCCAGTCTCAAGAAATGGCCTTAGTTTCTCCAAGATTTAACCACAAACTGTCAAGCTTGAATAAATTACCCTTGGATGCGATTAAGGCCATGTTATATCAAATAATAACTCCGATCCTTCATGTTTTATCACCACAAACGAGTTCTTGCAATCACCTAAAAATTATAATAGTTCTCATCTTATCTTTAATGTAAGACTTGTTTATTTAATTTGAGAAAGTTAGTGAAGTAAGATAAATTACTTAATTATAATATGTGATGACATGTCTCTAAAATATTTTTATGGAACATTAGAGATTATATTAATTTATAAGTTAGTCAAATTAGTTTAAAGGAAAAGGATACATATAACAAGTAAAATAGAGGGGAAAAAAAGGTCTTACATTTAAGACCTAAACTTACCCTCAAATTAAGTCTCACATTTAGGACATGATATGATTTAATATGTACGATAATCATGTTAACTATTACCTCAACTCAATTTATCAATCTGTTAAATATAAAAGCCAGCCAGCATAGGGTTGGTTTTGATCATAATGTAAAAAAAAATTAGTATACTTTATCTCCTAAATTTATAAATTTATAATTTTTTATTAATTACTCATATTAAGAGATTTTTCAATCCAAAGAGTAATATTTAATATACAAATGATTAAAAAGAGTATTTCAAAAAACTGACACACACACACAAATAATTAACTTAATTAAAAATGCACTTTAAGAAACTAATATATCATGTGACTTTTTAGTGACTTAATCATAACACCGTAATAAAAAAATGTTAATATTATAATTTTAAATGTTGAAAAATCGTTCTTAAATATTAACATATTAAAAAAAAAAATTCATTGTTGGGCTTAGATGATTAAAAATATATACTTTATAAAATTAGAAAAAAAAAACTAAAATCTTGTAAAAATTTGGAAGGAAAAACTTTACTTTATCATCAAAGACGTTGCCAATTGTGTAACATCCCCATTTTTTCATGTGCATTAATGTGAAGTTACTTTGCATACATGAATATTTATGAAGTCATGTGATAATGATAAGAATTTATTTGCATGAGATAATTAGATTAAGATAAAAATGTAAAATACTTGCTTATGTGTAATTAAATGTTTATGGTTAAGGACGACCTTAAGGAAGAGATGACAATGGAAGTCAAAACATATTTCATTTTCTAGGGCAAAATGCATAATGGAAGAAATAGAGAAAAAAATATAAAATTCCAAAGATACTTAAGAAGGTGTTATGAACTTAACCAAAAATTATGAGCTATTAGGCTAAGTGGGAGGGATAATTTTTGGAGCATAGAAGGAAGGCCCGTTTTAAAAATTTGAAAGGATGGAGGGAGCTAAAAATTGTGTTCTTGAAAAAAAAAAGATGTTGACAAGTTATCAAGTACACTTGATAGATATAGATTTTATAATTAAATAGGTGTATATTTTATGGTATAATGAGTTGGATTTATTAATATTTTATACCTATTTAATTATTATTTTTATATTTATTCATCTTTTTAATTAAATATAGGATAAAAAAATATTATAAAGAAAATGTATTGATATCTTATTTTGTTGTATAGGAGATATTATGTGATTTAAAAGAGGCAACAAATTAAATTGAAAAAATATAATATAATATATTATGTATCGTATTATATAATATAGGATTATATTATATTAAAATTCACCAAGACGTCACAGTTGAGCCGGGATGCAGATGGATAAAGATATGATATACCATATCTTTTTTTTTGGTTACCCACCCGGTTCACCGGGGCTTTGCCCCGACTAGTCCGGATCCGACCCGCGTCGCGCACCTGGCTATGGTGGGAGAGTCTCCCGGGGGTTTTTTTTTTGCATTCACAAGACTCGAACCCGAGACCTTGCTTAAGCGACACAAGCCGCTTACCACTTGAGCCAACCCCCGTTGGTGATATACCATATCTTTAAGAGATGTGGCTTAAGCGACACAAGCCGCTTACCACTTGAGCCAACCCCCGTTGGTGATATACCATATCTTTAAGAGATGTGGATAAAGACGAAAAAAAAAGCACGCGGCCCAACACGCAAGAAACCTAAATCCTACATATTGAAAGGACGCCGAATAGCATCAAAGAGACTCAGACGATTTGAGCGACAACCAGAGAGGAGAGATGGAGGCGTTTGGAATGAATCATCTTCACGGGAGGATGACAGGACCATAAAGGCCACAGAGAAGCTTTTTTTTCTCTCTTTATGCTTTGAACCTGAAGTCTTATCTTTTGTTATGGATTTTATTATAGCCACGTGTGCCTAATTTTTTTTTCAACCTAGGGGATCTATGAACTTGTTTGAGACTGAGATTATTACAACAAAGTATTTTTGATTAATTTTATTTCAGTTTATTTAATCTTGTTTTTATTGTTATTGTTTATTGATTGGCCACCCTTAATCATGTTTTGAGGATTTAGCGTTGAAGAGGGAATCTTAAATTGACCTTGAGATTAAATAATGTGGAATTAGATTTTAATCTAATTTGTGTTTAGGATAGGCATATACCTAGAAGCTCCGCATAATCAAATTAGAGTGAGCCCAATCTAAAACACATCTTATTTAGTTGTGTGAGGCTAACATAATTAACTAAGGTAGGTATATAAACGGACCGGAAGACATTTATAGACATTAATACTCTAGATTAACTGATTAGGTTGATTCAAAATAAATTTAGTGGGGATAAAATCTAAGAAACAAATAAGGGATTAGTAACTCTAGGTTGCTCGTTCGATTAGTGTGATAGTTTGTTTATTTTAATTTTAGTTTTAATTTCTTTTTCTTAATTAAAAATTTAATTTGTTTTGCTCAACTTAAATGAAAATGTAAAATTAATGCTTAATTAAAGTTTGTGATACTAAGTCCTCGTGGGAACGATACTTTTCTTATTACTTTATTATTTGATACGACCGGTATACTTGCGGAGTTATAGGCTATAAAGTTTTGCCTTATCAACACCTAATCTACTTATTGGAAAATAATGGCCATTTTTGAGGCAAGTACCAAAGGAAGCATTGGAATAGGAATGAAAGAAAATCTCAACCACTCCCTATCCCTCATTCTCCCTCATTTTCGCTGGGCATAAAAAAGAAGACGAAGAATGGGAGGAAAAAATGCCAACAACGTAACCCATCCAATGTACACTATTAATGAAGCATGAAAGGGGCATTGGATTGGATTTTGTAAAGTACAAAACTCCCCCAAAATCCTCCCCCACCCCACGGATTGAAGAAGGAAGAAAGAGGAAAGAAGGAAAAAAAATGATGATGCCAAGTACTCATAATAACCTAGAGGACCTGGGAAAATTGTAGAGAAAATTTGGGATTACATTAATTGTGAGTGAGGGAAGAAGTGACACAAGGAAGGAAGAATTGGACATATTATTTGAGCAAGAAAAAAAAAAATGCCTCCCCATCAGGTTGGTCACGTCATTGAGGGAGGAAGAAAAAGAAAAATTTTAAGTCAATATATGTGACTTGTAGAAGAAGTTCAAAAGCTAAGCTTATATTAGAGACTTAGTAGGTTGGAGCACTTTTTAAAACACCCATTTCTCTTCCATTTGGGCAGCTGATCACGTTGAGAAGGAGAGAGAGAAAGGAGGACAAGAAACTCTAACACAAGAGAACATAAGAGAATATAAGGAGCATGAGGAAGATTGAAGCTAAGGTAAGGTTATAGCTTTAGATCCTTAGTCCACTCTCTTCTACCCCATCTAATGTGGCTAAGACATTAAAGAACAATTTTTTCTTGGTGGTTTGAGGTATAGGCTGAAGTGATCTTGGTGGAAAAAGGAGGCAAATACTCAAGAAAGCTTGAGTCCAAAGACAAGTAAGCCACCTTTGAACCTTCTTGTGATTTCTTGATTGTTCGAGCTTGGAAATAGTTATTCTCTTTAGCATATATAAATACTTTGGGTCCGATTGGTTAATGGAAAGAATGAATAAAAGTTTAAAGTTAAGGTTTATGGTATAAAATGGTAGATCAAACCTAGTATATGAAAGATATGAAGTTTGAAGGGAAATTTGACATTTTGTTGGTTAAACAATGATTTTCATCCAGCTGGATATACTATTTGGAATGGATTTTGGTGTTTTTGATGGTTTTAAACTGTTTAAAATGAGATTTTGTATGAGGTTGAACTTGGATCATAATTTTGAAAGCATAAATGGAAGTTTGAAAAACAAAGGGGTGCTGTTTCTAGAAATTCCTGTGGAATCATCTGGTTTTCTCATGATATTTGACCTAGTAAATGGACTTATAAAATGAAATTTTACAGGAAGAAATTAGACATCTCAAGGATTAATTTTATAGGTAGCACGTATTTTTATGAATTTTTTGCCAAGAGAAATTATTTTTTGAAAATTACCCCTGAATCTTGGAATTTATTTTGGACAGTAGTGATGTTTTGGGACATGGCTGAATTTTTGACTTGGTCTGGCCCAAATGAGTATTTTTTGTTGAAAATATACATATTAAGGATCATTTGGGCTTTGGAATCAACCCAAAATAATTTTTCTAGATTTAATTATGACTTTTTGAAGTTTGGTCTTTATTTCTAGAAATTTCATAATTAGGACGAAAATTAAGAGTATAAAGGCCCATGTTAAATTCCTTAATAAGAAAATGAATTTAGTAAAAAAAAAATGAACAAATAAAATTTGGTTAATTTTAAATTATCAAATAAAATATTTATTGAGGTGGAATTAATTATATTTATATTTTATTATTATTTTAGGTTTAATTGTATTCTTTTGTCGGGAAATTATTCTTATCGTAGTCGATTGCTAGATAGTAACCTTAATCTTCATATACTTTGTTTGACTTGTGTATATATATTTTTCCATTTATATTGCATACATTCGGTTATCATTCATTTTTCAAGCGCTATGGAACCGGAACATGTTATGTACATAAACGGGCCTTGCTGTGTGCCATGCTGGCAGTCTGTTCTGTGTGTGCTATTAGAACTGCTGCAGTTTGTGCTATGTGCTATTAGGACTGCTAGTTTCAGATTGACTGTGTGCCTTGCTGTGTGTATGATACTGAATAAGATGTGGTTTGAATTTTTATTCGTGGTTTGCTTACATGCTTTGTTATATATTTTATATGAAATTAATGATTACTCTGGGATTCAATTTTGAATCCCAACCCCTTTTAAGCCCTTTGGCAGTTTATTGAGACCGGAGCATGGAAACAGAGGTAAGGCTCTGGAGCTAGAGTAGTGTGGAGGCGAACGTTGGTGACTGTTATTTTTGGATATTTATTTTGGTTACCAGATAACTGTAGTATTTTATTTTGGCCTATTTGGGCACCATTATCCAGATGACTGTATATTGATCCCTCTGGGGAAATATTTACCTTTCTGTAATTTATCTTATCAGTATATTATTGTCCAAACCGGTGCATGCTCTACTGCTAATACTCTGATGAATGACGTAAATTAACCTAGAAAAAAAAAGTTTAAAATTGAATTCAAGTAAAGGATTACACTACCCGCCATCTAATAGTGTGAGGCTGGTAAGTGTGTAACAAATCGTGTCGTAGACAAAGTCAAACTTGTCATCAATGTCTTCATACTTTGTGTTGCTATAATCAACAACCTTATTTGCACGCAATTGCTTCACAAACTCAACTTTAGGTGTACTAGTTGTGGCCACAACACAAGAAGTTCCATACAATTGTTTAGCCAACTGAAAAACAAGAGATCGAACACCACCTGCTCCACCTACTACAATCACGTTTTGGACTTCCTTGAATTTCGCTGTTTCGAAGCCCTCCACGGGGGTTTGAACCGCCAGCGGCAAGCTCACCACCTCCTCGAACGTAAGCCACATTGGTTTCTTTGCAACTAAGTACTCTCTTCCACCACTATCAACTGTGCCAATGTTCTAAGTTATTTTTGTAACACCCCGTTTTCGTAAACGTTTTCTTGCTGTTATTGATCAGAGTTGAGCGTCAGAATTTTTTTTTCAAATTAAATTGGAAATAGAGTAACTGAATAACATTCATAATAATATGTCTGGTAGTCATCAGTAGTACATTCATCCGAAGTTTTAAACAAAATAAACAACAACTTTATTTCCTCCGTCTGCTTCTCTAAGCCAGCTCCTTACCCTTCTCCTCAAACCGAACACCTCGGGATTCTGAAGCTATATTACAGGCTGAGATCCAATACACATTGGATCTCAGGTAACGGTTAATCTCATGCTTATGTAAACAGTATATGCATGGCAGATATTCACAACATTTCACAATCATAAATCACATCTCAACATATCAGGAAATAACACTACACAGCCCCTGCAGTATGTATGTCATCCCAGTCTGTACACTCTTTGGAGCCACGATGTACAGTCGTGTCCATAGCACTAGGAAAACTCTCAAACGGTGTTAACAATACCATAACCCGTGTACTTATGATTTTACTATTTTCAAATGAGACAGAATCTCAGTATAGGAATACAGCAATCACATATAGCATACAAAAGCATAAGAGTTAAGGTTACAATATGCGTCCGTACCTTCGTTGACGGTATAACGGAACTCTTACGGAAAAACGAAAATTTTTCAACAGCGGGTGAAACAGCGGTATGACGGCGGCACAACAGCGGCTCGAAAGCGGTTCAATTATCTCAGATATCCTATAAGGATAGTATTTATCAATATCTAGCAGCATAACAGGTATTTTAGGTACAAATTACCATTTTGCCCTTAGTTGGCCTAATCGGCGAAATTTCTCCAGAGCTTCGCTACTTTAACCCAATCTCTCCAGAATTTTGACATATCTCTTTTCCCAATATATTTTTAAAATAAATACCATATTTACCCCTAAAACATGATATCTATCTATCTGGGAAATTTAGAGATAAATCTAACATTTCTACTATATCTACCGAAAGAACTACTGAAACTTAAGACCAAGGACCGAAAAACTTACCCAGGGCTTCGCTACAATTTTCTCCGGACTCCTCCTTCTCTCTACTCTCTCTCTAGGCACGGTTTTGGGGTGAAGAAAGTGAAGAGGATGGCTTGCTATCTATAGAAGAATTTTGGTTACTATTCATGCCTTTTTCAGATCAGTTTTCAACCGTTGGATCGCACTTCGACACATGGCTCCATCTTGGCCCTCCACATGTGTGTGCCAACCTCCTTGCACATTTTCCAAGAAAAAATGAGGTCATACATGATGTCATCCCTCTTGCTTTATGAGCCGACACCGATAAAATTCCCAGTTCGGTGTCCTATTCGCGCAATCTTGGAGAAACTAAAAAATCCGGCAACGTAGTTTTGAAGTTCTATTCTTCCTCTTTAAAACTACTTGGGTTAACTAAATTTTTGATCTCATTAAGGGTATTCCGTTGTCCGCTGAACATTTTCAGACAGACGCCATCGGTTACAGAAATAACTTTCGATAGCACCAGCTTTTGGACAAAAATTCACTGGTTGGTAATATGTCCTGACTTAAGAAACCTAATCCCTGGTTTGTTACAACGGTCTTGTTTTCTATAGGTTCTCATTTATACTATCTGCCATTTTTCTTATTTATTCTGTATCTTAAGTACGTTGTTGGTTTCAGAAATGACTTCGGAGACAGCTCGCTCCGGGATAAAATTTCACTCGTTTATAAAATGTCCAGATGTTACAGACTCCATCCCCAGGTTTTGAGGTAGGATTTTATTTCTATCGGTTCTCATTTCCCGTTGGCTCTTTACCAAATTTATTATTATTAAATTCTAAATATCTTGATTTTTTTTTGAAATAACCACAACCCTTTTCACACTATTTCTTAATTATTATTATTATTATTTATTTTTTATTTTCGTCCCCCCCTTTTTAATTAATTATTTAATTATTTCCTTATTAATTCATTTATATCTTAACTTAAGTAATTACCCACTAATTACTTAATTAGTCATTTACTAATTTTTGACAATTTCCTTAATTAGGATTAATTATTATCTCACAACTATTTTACTTACATTGGTATTTTATATCCTATGTAAAATATTAAAAATAATGGGGCCAAAAAGGGCTTTTAAAATAATATTAAATTTTCCCCTTATTTTTTCTAAGTAAACAATTTATTAAATTACTATAATTAAGGACAATATTCTCCCTAATTTTTAATATTTATTTCACTGCCCTTTAAGATTTATCATAATATTTTCCGGCCATTTTATGCCTTATAATTGCATTTTTAATCCTTTGGCAACTTATCTCTTCAAATTTTTTTAAAATTTTACTTAAGGTAATAGGACAATTATACTCATTATTGGAGCCATATATTCACCTATTTTAAATAGGTAATATTGACTCTCATGAAATATTTAAGGAATTTTATTCATATAATAATTATCCGGGTATTACAATTTTAATGGTTGTCCGTTGTTGAAGTCTTGTATGTTGCCGTAGACTTCGTCACCAATCTTGAATTTTGTAATGGCGGCACCTTTTCCTATTACCACTCCCGCCATGTCGCAGCTCAGGACGACCTGTATAGATTGTATGGTATTATTACGTTTTATCCAATAATTTCTAGATAAATTGTTAATTAAAGATCATATTCAATAATTTGATTGAATGTTATGTTTGATTTTCTTCTATTATTTTTCAATGGAATCTGTTATTTGATGCATGTGATTAAGACCAGAAAAAGAAAAGAAAGAAATTTGCAACAAAATATTACACCAGAAATTAATCGAGAAAATGGTGATTGACTATTTTTGTGTCAGATTCATATAATTTGTTGTTACAAGGTGTTGTCACAAAAGTTCTATGTGCTTGATTTTTGTTGTAAAACCATTTATTTAATACTACTTCAAGCCCTATTAATGAAGCTTAACATACCATTTGTTTCTCTCTTTATAGCGCCATTTTACTAAATTATTATATGACCTGTAAGGTTCCATAAAGAAGTAAAACTGTAAAAGCAAAAAAATAAAAGTAAATTTTTTTCAGTATTTTTAAAATATTTTTTCAGTGGTGTTTAGTATTTTAAATTATTTTTTTGCGAATTTGATACTGTAAGATGATTTCTTTCCTTAACACCCAATATTCTAAAGTAAATTTTTTGTGCATGGACACTAAAATATCTTTTTAGTATCACTCAAGATTCTAAATCTATGATGTTGCTTGTTACTAATAAAAATACTTCAATGATAAGATCACACTAAAATTTATTTTAAGTTTAAAAAATATTTTATGGTACTGATGAGTAATGAGTACATAAAAGATTAGTTAAAGATATAAAGTATTGCTTGAAAAATACTTGAAATTGTGTGCCGATCAATTGGCCATAGATGCTCGTGGGAAATGATCAACTTATTTTGCTGCACGATGTGCTTCTAGATTGTACTGACATAGTTCAGAGGAATCTATGCAGTGTAGAGGAGGGGTTAACACCTCTTGCATGGTTACTTTCTGATAGTGTAATTTTGAATCCTCAAGCTTTAGCTTGCCATTTGAATGCAAAGGAAAAAGAAAAGAAAAGAGGGCTCACTTTGGTTTTTTCTTCTCACTTGTGACTTTTTGAATAACAATTTACACAAAGCGTCCTTCATTAAATCAATTTTTTTCTTATAGTAATCAATTTTTTGTGTTATACTCCTACTAGTAATGATGATAGTAAACAGAAACCCACAAAAAAATGAGGAAAAATCACATTTTTCCCAAAGAGCATAACAAATAGTAAAAAAGTCTCATAGTAGATTCCCTTATCATAAAGCTCCCTAGGGACAGCAGTGATATAAAATTGAATGTCAAATTACCTTCTTGCCCCCATTAACTAAGAAAGGAAAAGAGAAGTATTTATATATGATTAAGTGTATGTACTTGTCACTGTCATTCTATAACTTGTCAAATTAGGTACATCCACTTATCAATCATAAATTCCGAATGTAAGAAACTCCAATGTAAGAAACTCAACTTAATAAGTGTATGTACATATTTTGACAAGTTGTACATTGACAGGTGTTTGTTTTGAAAAATTTATGTGTCTATTTTGACAAATTATACCTTGGCAAATGTATGTACCTATTTTGACAACTATTTGTACCTACTTTGACAAGTCATATATTGGCAAGTGTATGTGTTTTTCCCCCCACAAGTTTATATGCTTATAATGATAAGTTATATACATTGACAAGTGTATGTACCTATTTTGATAAGTTATACATTAGCAAGTTTATGTGTCTATTTTGATAAGTTAATGTATATATATTAACAACTTTTTGTGCCTATTTTAGCAAGTTATATATTGATAAATGTATATGCATATTTGGACAAGTCATTAGGCCTAAGCAAGTTGCTCGCAACCCAATGGGCCAGCCCGAACCTATCTAAAATTTACCCATTTAAGCCAGCCCATAAAAGACACATGATAAGATGGGTTGAAACCCGCCCATTTAATTGTTTTAAATTTTATTATGAGTTATTTTTATTTCTGTATTTGTATTTTGTAGGAACACTCCAATCTACATTACTTTGCTTCCAGTTAATTTCTTAGTTTCTTGTTTATAGAAGTACTATGAATTTTATGCTTTTGGGTTTCCAAACTCGATCTTGTCTATTTATGGTTTTTATTATAATAACTAGATTCTAAAGTGTAATACCCGGATATTCAATACTGGGATGACTATTAATTATAAATAAATATTGTTTTAAGTGTTATAGGTGAATATGTGGTCTCAAATATTGAGCATAATTATCTTATTACTTAGGGAAAATTCTATGGAAATTTGAGGAGATAAAGAGTTAAAACTCCCTAAATGCAATTATAGGCCATAATATGGACTGAAAATATTATGATAAATCTAAGAGGGGAATATAATAATTATTAAAAATTAGAAAGAATATTGTCCCTAATTATAGGAATTTAATAAATTATTTCCTTGGAAACAATAAGGGAGAATTTATTATTATCATAAAAACCCTAAATTAGCCCCATGATTTTTAATATTTTACATGGGATATAAAATACCAATGTCAGTAAGATAGTTGTGAGATAATAGTTAATCCTAATTAAGAAAATTATCAACAATTGGTAGGTGGCTAATTAGGTAATTAATGGGATAATATAAGAGGATTAAAAAAATAGATAAATGAATTAGAAAAATATTTAATTAAGGGCTGAAATTCGTAATTAAAAAATAAAATAATAATAATAATAATAATAATAATAATAATAATAATAATAATAATAAAAATGCTTAGAAAAAAAAAAATAAAAAATAAAAAATCTAGATATTTGTAATATAATAATAATATATTTGGTAAAGAGCCAACAGGACATTTGAGAATGGATAGAAATTAAATCCTACACCAAAATATAGGGATTTAGTCTAAGTCATCCCGGACCTTTTATAAACCAGGTGAAATTTTACCTCGGAGCGGATTGTTTCCGAAGTCATTTCGAAACCAACTAGGTCATTAAGATACATGATAAATGAAGAATAGGGTAGATAGTAGAAATGAGAACCAATGGGAAAAAGTTATGCCGTCGAGAACCAGGGATTAGGTTTCTTAGGTCAGAACACATTACGAACCAGCGAATTTTTGTCCAGAAGCTGGTGCTTCCGGAATTCATTTCCGTAACCGATGGCGTCTGACTGGAAATGTTCAGCAGACAACGAAATACCCTTAATGGGATAAAAAATTTGGTTAACTTAAGTATTTTGAAAGAGGAAGAATAAACCTTCATCGTTGTGTTCCCAGATTTTTGAGTTTCTCCAAAATTGCGCGAAAAGGACATCGAACCGGAAACTTTATCGACAGGCTCATAAAGCAAAGAAGTGACATCATGCATGACATCACTTCTTTGACTTTTTGGCAAGGGGGAGGTTGGCACACACCATTTAAGGGCCAAGATTCATCCTTTCCAAAACCCTAGATCCGACGGTCCGTAATTAGTTAGACTGAAGTTTGAATTAATCACCAAAATGTCATTCCCTTCTTCTATAAATAGGAAGCACCTCTCCTTCTCATTTCCCACACCAAATTTCGAAATAGAGAGAGGTTAGAGAGAAGGAAGAGCTCTGGAGAAAATTGAGCAAAGCCGGGGTAAGTTCTTCAGTCCTTAGTCTTTAGTTTCGGTAGTTTCTTTTGGTAGATATAGTTGGAATGCTAGAATTATCTTTAATTTTCCTAGATAGTCTAGATATCATATGTAGGGGTAAATATGGTATTTATTTTGAAAATATACTGGGAAAAGATATATGTCAAAATTCTGGAAAGATCGGGTTAAAGTAGCGAAGCTCTGGCGAAATTCCGCCGATTAGGGGAGTCAGGGGCAAAATGGTAATTTGTACCTAAAATGCCTGTTATGCTGCTAGATATTAATAAATACTATCCTTATAGGATATTTGAGTTAATTGGACCGCTGTCAAGCCGCTGTTGTGCCGCCGTCACACCGCTGTTTTTCCCACTGTCAGAAATTTCCGTTTTTCCGTAAGAGTTCCGTTATACCGCCGACAAGGTACGGACGCGTATTGTAACCTTAACTCTTATGCTTGTTGTATGCTATATGTGATTGCTGTGTTCCTATACTGAGATTCTGTTTGTTTGAAAATGGTGAAATCATGAACATACGGGTTATGGCATTGTTAACACCGTTGAGAGTTTTCCTAGCGCTATGGACACGACTGTACATCGTGGCACCGGAGAGTGTGAAGACTGTGATGACATACATACTGCAGGGGTTGTGTAATGTTATTGCCTGATATGTTGAGATATGATTTATGTTGTGAAAATGCTGTGAATATCTGCCATGCATATACTGTTTACATTAGCATGAGGTTAACCGTTACCTGAGATCCAATGGGCATTGGATCTCAGCTGTTAATATAGCTTCAGGATCTCGTGGTGTTTGGAATGAGGAGAAAGGGAAGGAGCCGGCTTAGAGAAGCGGACGGAGGGAATAATTTTGTTGTTTATTTTGTTTTAAAACATCGGATGATTGTACCACTTATGACTAGCAGACATATTATTATGAATGTTATTCAGTGACTCTATTTCTATTTTAAATTGATTTTTTTTTTCCGGCTGCTCAACTCTGATCTATAACGGCGAGAAAACGTTTACGAAAACGGGGTGTTACACAAAGTGGGACCGTGGTTAAAGACTATGGTCTTTAATTTGTCTTAAGTATTGTTTTTTTATATAACATCGTCTTAAGTATTTTTATTATTATTGTAATTTACTACTACCTCCGGTCCTAATTATAAGAGCTAGTTGACTTTTTTTTGGAGAGATTAAGGAAGCTAAATAAGTTGCTTAATCATTTCATATGTCGTGTTTTCTTAGATTATATATTAGTTTATTAGTCAAACTATTTAGTTTGAAGAAAAAAATAAAAATAAAAATACTCTAAACTAATATAATTAACTTATTTAATCTCTCCAAAAAAGTCAACTAGCTCTTATAATTAGAACCGGAAGGAGTAGTAGATTTTCATGTGCTGCTTTTTTAGAAGAAAAAAATCAGCAAAGGAAGTAATTCATTACTGTTGGTTGCATAATGACTTAACAAGGATCAGCGTTGTTTCAGGATAATTGTCCATTGGTTTTATGGATTCGGTTTTATTTCATAAGGAGAAGAACCATTCTTTGTGGTGCATTTTTGAAAATATATTTGAAGGTGATTATTTTTGTCATGATTGTTGTTTTGCTGAAGGGTATAAAATAAAAAGACAGTACAGGGGTTGTGAAAGTAACAAATTTGTGTTTATGTTAATATGAGGTTTATATATAGGTATTCTGTTTTGAAATTATATCAAATAGTATTTATTTGGTAGTTGGAGTTACATCCCCTTCATCAAGTGAATATGAAAATGACGTTGAAGCATGAAGATCTAATGAAAGCATGAAGATTTAATGGAAACATGTCATCTCAAAAATCTTTGATCTTATAATTCTCATGATATATGTCTAAATTTAAATTGTTTTGTATAATATGTGATAATTGAACTTTGAAAATTCAAAAGTTAAAACAATTATTCTTACCTATATTTAGAAAGAAAGTTCAAAATTTAAATCGGTTACCCATAATCTGTTTTAACTCGCTCATTTATATCATAACTCGTTTAACATGGGCTTAAACGTGTTGATGTACGGGTATGGGCTAGCAGATACCCGTGTAACTTTAAATCGGCGGGCTGCGGGTTTAAGTACGGGCTGCCCAACCCACCCATTGCTCTGCCCTACAAGTTATAAAGTTCTCATTAACAAGTTCATCTGTGTTAACTAAAACAACTACTATGAACAAGTTGATGTGTTTTTTTTTTACAAGTCATAGATTGACGATTGACAAGTACCTGCACCTAATCATATATTGCTCATTCTTTTTTCCTTTTTAATTAATGAGGGCAATAGGATAATTTCACATTCAAAACTTATATTTTCTTCTTATATTCAAAACTTATATCACTGCAGCCTCTATGGAGCTTTTTTATAAAAGAATCTACTATAAGACTATTTTACTATTTTTTCTGTTAACCGTGAACCTTGTAACGCCCCCTTATATCTCCTGATATAATCAGGGTTACTATGCAATGAAAATGCTGTGAAAATGATTTATGTTGTGAAAATGCTATGAATATCTGCCATGCATATACTGTTTACATTAGCATGAGGTTAACCGTTACCTGAGATCCAATGGGCATTGGATCTCAGCTGTTAATATAGCTTCAGGATCTCGTGGTGTTCGGAATGAGGAGAAAGGGAAGGAGCCAGCTTAGAGAAGCGGATGGAGGGAATAATTTTGTTGTTTATTTTGTTTTAAAACATCGGATGATCGTACCACTTATGACTACCAGACATATTATTATGAATGTTATTCAGTGACTCTATTTCTATTTTAAATTGATTTTTTTTTTCGGTTGCTCAACTCTGATCAATAACGGCGAGAAAACGTTTACGAAAACGGGGTGTTACATTTTTGGTATCATAGAAAATCATTCTGGCACAGACCGAGCTATGTTACTACAATCAGTTTGGTGCTTAAACTAGAAAGGGTTTTTGTGGATCAGCCAATCAGTCACCATAGCACGGTGAGGCTCCCATGAAAAACCCTGCCTGGCCAAACTGTTTGAGTAGCGTAGTTAGATATGTTGCATTTTTGCGAAAAACAGATTTTTGAAAAATAGTACTGACATAACCTGGTGTTGTGTTGTAGAGATGGACAGGGATGTAGAACCTTAAAGCATGTATCATGGAAGGAGAGTGCGCGTGGCGCGACGGACTTATCCGTGTACCGTTAGGATAAGAAGGAACCCTGAACCGGAACAACCACCCCCTGATCCAATGAATATATTTCACCCTGTACCCAATCGCGTGTATGCCCCATACTGTACACCTACACCTAAAGTGGAGCCAGATTATCACCCTGGCTCAGTATATCAGCCTTACCCTACCAATATGTACGACCCCTTACCAGCACAAGTTGAGTTTCCAAACTACATGTTTGAAGTTACCCCGATAAGCCCAGATAGTTCCCATCACTCCTCAGTGGGTGACAACTTTGACTATCCCGAAATCCAAAATCTTGGTGACCCAGATGCATACTCAGATGACCTTGAGTATGTTCTAGATGATAATGCCATCCTGACTCAGGCCTTACAATTAGAACTTTGCTATGCCAGCCTAAACTCTCATAATGACCAAAGCAA
Organism: Acacia melanoxylon; assembly: GCA_019022615.1. Taxonomy (NCBI): domain Eukaryota; kingdom Viridiplantae; phylum Streptophyta; class Magnoliopsida; order Fabales; family Fabaceae; genus Acacia; species Acacia melanoxylon. The sequence continues at coordinate 4,838,628 of JAFJYJ010000042.1, forward strand.
GTACCTACAATACCTGACTTTAGTTAAGGATTCGTATCTGACGAACTCTCGTTATATATTTCCATACCCTCCGGGAGACTGGATCAGATCCACTCTCCAACACTTTCCTCGTACCTGTTTTTGGGTAGAGAAGACAAATGAAATCCTGAACGAGGGAAACTTCGAGGACATCGGATCATACCTCTTTAATCTCAAACGCTTGGTGTATCAGAATATGTGAGGGTGGAGGAAGTTTGGAGAAACAGAGCAAGAAAGCCGTGGAAGCTAGTAGTAGTAGTAGTTGTGTTGTAAACTACAGATATACATTTTGATTTGTGAGTTTGTTTAAATTGTTATTTGCAAACTATGTGTGTATTGACCCATTGTTGTGAGGGTTGTATAAATGATGCATACTATTCTACTGTTGTAGTGTGGTTTGAATAATGTGGATAAATAAATGAAATATTTATGTACATTTTGTTTGTGTTATGTTAACAAAACTAACGTTTCTCGTAAATAAATGAAAATAGAATATTATGGCAAACCTTAGAGGAGCAGGTGCTCCTAGAGGCCGAGGCAGAGTGAATAGAAGTATATACATTTCCTGCCTTTGTCTATGCAAGTCTGATTTGTAAACCCTGAAAAGGTGAAATACTAAGAAAGTAATTAGGGAAATAATAATGGCATAAGAGTCAAGCCATTATTATAGTTTTAGTTACATTATAGTAGGTAGTGGTTAGACATTCTTTGTTAGTTAGTTAGTATTTTAAGCTGTGTAATGGTTTCGGTGCAAGCTGTTACTGGGCCTTAAGAGTCAATCCTCTAACTAAATATAAGAGGTTAGTCTAATATGTGTAGGAACCAGTTATGATGAATGAATGAATTGACTGAGTTGCAAAGCATTTACGCAACTCCCTTTCCTCTGTTTCTCCCAATTTCTTCTACAATTCTACATCTTTCTTAAATAAAATGTTGAAACTTGATGAAGTGAATTTTACTAATGTTTGACCTTCATATGAAGCAGAAGTTTTCTAATTTCTGTTAGTGAGATGGCTGAAATTCATAATTAATAGTTTTTTTCAATTCTGATTCACAGAAAAGAAGGGAACAAGCACAGGAGATAAGGAGAAAGAATGATTGCCCGCATAGGGCTTCTCGCGGCGGATATGAAATGGCCGAAAAAGAATTGATGGCATCCAAACGGAAGAGATTGGAAGATGAAGCTGAATCCAATCCTTCTGCGATAGTTGATCAGCCATCTCCTATACGTCGCGAGGAGTTGTGGTTGCATATTTGGCAAAAGCCAAGCGGCGCCTACACGAGTGAACAAACTTGTGTAGTTGCTGAAAGAATTATAAGTATCGTTATTGTTATTTTTTAGTTTCTAAACATGTTTCATTACTAAGCTTCTTGTTATCTGTATCTTACAGGAAGATCTTAAAAAGAAAGAAGCAAAGGGATCTTTTGTGTTGGACGGGAGGAATGATGTTCTGACCGTTGCGACCGGAAAACCGGATCACGCGGGGCGTGTAAGGGGGGTTGGAGGACGGGTAGGCCTGAAGAAATACTTTGGTAAATCCAAACGCCACAAAAAAAGTATGGTTACCCGGGAGGAGATGGAACAAACGCTGGTCAAATTAAGTGATGAAGCAGCGGTTAAAGAAGCAATGTTTCAATCCCAGATGGAACAGATGCTGGCCAAATTAAGTGAGGAAGCAGCGGCTAAAGAAGCAATGTTTCAATCGCAGATGAGCCAGATGAAGGAGAAAATGAATCAGATGAGGCTGCTTTTGAGCTCTCGTCTAGAGAGCAGTGTTCCCGTCACACATTCACCTGCACCTATGCAGCCAAGCACTAAAGGAGATGCATTGTTGGACAGTCAGAGCAACCTTGTGACCTGTATGTGGAGGATGGTGATAGTCATAGATGATTCGTTGCAAAAGGGACTGTCCACAACTTGGGATCAACTGTGCACCACCAACAAATGGCTGATGATGAAGTCAGAGTGTCAGTTGAAAAGGTGATCGTTGATGCACCTCTCCCTCTCCCAACTGATGAGCTGAAGGTTGTGAGTGATGTCATTGGAACCTTCATCTCGTGGTTAGTGAAGCTTGTACATGTCTCTACTCTTCCTGAAGCTTCATCCCCTCCTTCTCAAGTTCCATCCCCTCCTCAAGCTGCATCCCCTCCTCCTCAAGTTCCATCCCCTACTGCTCATTTGACTGCCAAGGAAAAAATATCCGATTTGGTAAACAACGGATATTTTAAAGATAAATCGTGGCCTGTCAATGAAATAGTAGGCCTCCCTCATCCTCAAGATGTTTACCTTGACAGCGTAGATGTAATGTCCCTGCTGGTTCCTGGACAGGAGCTTTCATCTGCAATTGTTTAAATGTTTATGAAGTAAGTATCTTCTTCTATGAGTACATAATTTAAATGCATCGTTTAGACACATATACATATATACTAATTCCCTGATCGATGTCATTATTGTAGGTTCTTGCATCAACAATTGGTTGAACAGGGCAGAATCAATGTTTTTGGATTCTTGTGCCCTGTCTATGCAAGTACAACAGCCTTGGAGTTGAGACAAGAATACATGTCAAAGAGGGTGTGTGAAGTGATAAGAAAGGTTTACGTGTTTCCATACTTCCACATGTATATACATATCACAATTCTTGTATGCAATTAACTTAATATAATTATGCTACATATAATACTGCTGTGAATTTTTAGCCGCCACTGGCAATTGGTCCTCATGTGCATGAAGGATCATAAAGTTATCTTATTATGCTCCACTCACAGTCAGCCAGGGACTACATTGTTGGAGAGCGTCAACAAGTAAGCATGTCATTTTGATTCTTTTTTATCGAAATCTCTACGTGAATTTTCGGTGAACATTATTGATAAATTTGTGATTTTGATCATAGTGCCATGAGGACCTTCCAAACCGAGGTAAGCAAAAAGCGTGGGTCTCATGCCACTAATCCTAAATGGTACAAACCACAGGTTAGTACATATTTCGACACTGGCATCACTGCCTTGTGAACTTGGTCATTTTTCCTAAATGCTAGCTCTTATATATATTTCTTGTTCATTTTAGACCCATCGGCAACCAACGACGTCCAACTTATGTGGCATGTACGTCATGAAACACATGTATGATGTTATCACGGGAGGAACGACAAAATTAACTTCAAAGGTAAATGTATTTAATTGATGTTACATATTATGGCTGAATTCAGTTTGTGGCTTAATGTTACATATGAAATATGCATGCAAGTTAATTCAGTCTCTGTCTTTGATGTTACGAGAGGTTTTTAGGACTGCTCCCTTTCCGATTATGAAGTGGAGCACATACACAAAGTGTTTTGTGAATATATGTATGACCTAATTAGGTCCTAAATTCAGTTGTAAAATACGCACAATGTGTAATTCAATAATATATTTGTATATATTTTTGAAGAAATTCGTTCATTGATTCTGGCTATTTTTGTGCTTGAAATTTTGAGGTACAGGATGTTGTAAATGAGAAAAAAGAGAGTATCCTAAAGCCCGTTGCTAAAAGTCTTCGTTTATTTTTTAAAAAAATATGGCTAGACATTTAGGACCGGACGCATTTATTTGCCCGGTCTTAAAACCGCAAATTTGTTAAATAGCCGCTCCTAAAAGTCCATCTTCTTCGTTTATTTATAAAAATTTCGTGAGACCTTTAGGACCGCTTATTGATTAGAACATCGGTCCTAAAAGTCTTCTAAAAATTTGCTAGTCTTTTAGGACCGAACTTTTATGTTATGACCGGTCATACAAGTCTACGTTTAACTAACTAAAAAATATATCTAGACTTTTAGGACCACACATTTATTAAACCTCCGGTCCTAAAGGTCTTCTAAAAATTCGCTAGACTTTTAGGACCATATGTTTATGTTATGACCGGTCCTAAAAGTCTACGTTTAATTAAAAAATATGCCTAGACTTTTAGGACTGTTGTGTTGTTATTTGTCCGCTCCTAAAAGTTCAGTCATAAAAATATTTTTTAAAAAATATGGCTTAACCTTTACGAACGTGAATTTTTAAGCTTTTAATAGTTTTTGACTGTGTTTTCAGATAAATTTTTTGGGTTCATGAGGACCGAGGTTACGGCGTTCCGCTCAAGCTAGGACCCTTCTTGTCGTCGATGTTACCTCTCTTGATGTTGAGTAAAGCATTATCGGTTTCCCTTTTCATTGTCTCTTTTCTTTTTGTCGGAAAGATAAGAAGATACTGAAAGGAAACTGAAAATATTCAACTCAGGTAGAGGTAACACCGACTACAACGGCGGTCCAACCTTGAGAAGAATAGTCACTTTGTTTATTTTTATTCGAATAAGGATAACGACAATTTTTTTTTTTGTATGTTCTTAACTGTATTCTATGAATTTTTATTGTTGATTTACACGAGGACAATGTTTTGTTTGTTTCCTTTTTGTAGGAAAAAGAAAGAAGACAACAAAAAATGGCGATCGAATATGGAAACAACAATTTTTTTATTATATTTTTTCTGCTGCCCCGTGAGGAGCAGCAGCAGCAGCAGCAGTACAGACAAAAAAAATAAGAAACAAAAAAACATCTACTCCCCCCATCGTTGTCGGATGAGAGGGAGTCAGCGGAGAGGTCGGAGATGTCGTCATCTGAAGGACGATACTCAACGTCATGGGCGTCGAGTACCGCCTGCAGCTTGGCGTTGACGGCGTGGTAGACTTGAAATAACTGGCATTGGCGTCGGTCTATATGAGCGAGGCAGGCCAGAATATGCTGAATCATCTGGTAGATTGTCGGTTCTGGCGGCAACAAAGGAGGAGGACCTTGTGGTGGTGGAGGACCTGGTGGTGGTAGAGCGGCCATTCCGTGGATGTTTGAAGTGATGGAGAAGAATGTGAAGGAAGTAAAGTAACATCGGGTTTAAATAGATAACCCCGCCCGACCAATGTGAAACGCCGAAACAATAACGAGGAGACGCATAGTTACGTTCGTCGAATACGAAGAGACGCCTAGTTGGGAAGTTTTTACGGAAGTCGCAGAGACTCGAATCGTTCATTTGAACAGAGTGTATGGATATTTATTTCGTGAATCATTAAAATTAAAACAAATAAATGAATTCTAGGATCGGATGCAATGTAAAAGGTCGGTCTTAAAAGTGATTGAATTGATTAAAAAAATAAATAATAGACTTTTAGGACCGGAGACAATATAAAAGACCGGTCCTAAAATCAATTGAATTGAAAAAATTAAGTAAATACTTTTAGGACCGGACTTATGATAAAAGGCCGGTCTTAAAATCAATTGAATTGAAAAAAATAAATAATATAATTTTAGATTGCATATTTATTAACTCCTCAATCCTCTCTCGTCTTTATTATATTAAACTCCTCATACCTCGTAACTCCACACTTCGTCGCTCTACGTGGCTCTCTGCCCCAACTGCTCAAACCATGGTTAAATACAAGAGAACTGCTCGTAGGGGTACTCTTTCTCCTGATGCTCGTGCCTTCCTTAGATCGTTATACGGTGCGCCTCCTTCAGCGAGAGTGTGTTCTATCGTGACAGAAGAGTCTCGGGTCGTTGGGCCCATTGTTATTTCGGATGATGAAGAGGTTGCCTCACCCCCCCTCCAGCCTTCAGATCATGAAGAGGTTCCTGCTCCCCCTCTCCAACTAGTTGGCCCCGGTCGCCTACCGCCGACCCCTCTCCTCTTTCCTCCGATGATGCATTGCGGTGATGCAAATAAGACGGGAACTTGCGATATCCGACAGGAATTTAATGCTTTTCACACCGATATCGCCAAGGATGTTTAGTCAGATTCTTGTATTTTATATTTTTCTGCTTGTTTCTCTTTTGTTTTTTTCTTGTGTACGTGCATATTCACCAGTAATGTATGAATCATTAAGAACTAAGCTTGTGTCTTTTTTTTGTTCATATTCTCCAGTAATTAAAGAAGCTTATTCTCTAGTTTTTATTTAATTTTAATTCATTCAGTTGCTACTGCGCTCGCCAAAGCCAATCCTATTTTTTTAAAAATGAGTACTTTTAGGACCGGATGTTTCATAATACTCCGGTCTTAAAAGTAAATGAAAAATAAAAAAATTAAGACCGTAGTCTTTTAACAGTCCGGTTCTAAAAATTTAATTATATATTTAGGACCGGCTACTTTATAACTAACCGGTCTTAATAAAATACAAAATAATAAAACACATCTCTGTCGCGCGGAATATTAAATTTCCCTCTCTGAGCTTCTCTTCTCACGCCGAAAGTGATTACTCAAGTTCTGTCTCCCGTGTTTTTGTGTTGCTTCGTCGACTGCTTCGCATTGCTCTCTCGACAATCACTTTCTGGTTCGTTAGCTAAACGTCTATAGACCAAGCTGTTAGAGGTGTTTCGGTTATATAACTTTATGGTTTTCTGGGTTGAACAAAATCGATGAAATGTTCTTGTGAGTTTCTCTTTTGTTAATGAATATTGTATTTTGAAGATTATATTTGCGCTTTAGACCTACCCAGTGACCACAAATGTTTTTAGGTTACTCTTTCATCGCAACATCAACGTTCGTGGCGGGGGAATAAAGACTTCGCAAACGCATTTGAATTTATATGCTACAGGTGAGTCCACAAGACCTTCACGCGATGCATTTAATGTCCATAAATATGCTTTTATTTTGCTTCTTGGATTCACTTTGATACATTTATGACCGAAATTGATTCTTCGTTATGTATTTAATGGGCAAGTTTCTTCGTAGAAAATTTTTTTGACATAAGCGACGTTGAGCATAAATATGCATTTGGTGTGTTGCCTTATTTTATATGCAAGTGCCAATTTTTTCGGATTATGTATGTTAAATCTTTCCGTCTATAGGAATTCTACTATGGATCACAGTTGGATAACTGCATTACGGACGAGTGTTGAATATCGAATGGGGTGAGGGACTTTATAGAATTTGCTAAACAAAATGCCCATGATGATAGTGGGAAGTTTTATTGCCCTTGTGTAAAATGTTTGAATGAGAGGCGACTAAGTCCTGAAGTTATCCACACACATTTAATTTGTGAAGGATTTTGTAAAACTTATACAGTATGGGTATGGCATGTTGAAAAAATACCAAGGGGGTCTCAACATGGGGATGTGGCCTTTGATGATAATGACACGGATATGGATGATCACATAGAGGACATTATTCGTGATGTAGGAGAAGAGGCTTTTCTTCAATCACATGCATATGGTAATATGTGCAGTGATGCAGAGACCCCGCTATACCCTAGCTGTAAAAAATACCAATTGTTGAACGCTGTATTGAAATTGGTAAGATTGAAGGCACGTCATGGATGGAGCGACAAGAGTTTTTCTGAAATGCTTGAGGCTTTTAAGGACATGTTTCCAGATGATAATGTGTTGCCGCATCGATACTATGATGCAAAGAAAATACTCTGCCACTGGGGATTGAGTTTGAAGAGAAGCAGAATTATCCGATATGTGAAACCCCAAGGTACAAGTCAAATAAGGGGCCTGCAAAAGTGTTGTGGTATCTTCCAATCATACCAAGGTTCAAGCGGTTGTTTGCGAATGAAAATGATGCAAAAAAATTGAGGTGGCATGCAGATGAGAGGATTTCTGATGGAAAGCTTCGACATACGGACGATTCTTCTCAATGGAAGAAAATCGATCACTTATTTCCGAACTTCGGCGAAGAACCTAGGAACCTTAGGCTTGCCCTTAGCACGGATGGCATAAATCCCTATGAGAGCCTTAGCAGCATACATAGTTCATGGCATGTGCTCCTGATTATTTACAACTTATCTCCTATGTTATGCATGAAACGAAAGTACATCATGCTGTCTATGTTGATTTCGGGACCAAAACAACCCGGAAATGACATTGATGTTTACCTTGAACCCTTGATCGAAGACTTGAATGAGTTGTGGGAAGAAGGTGTCGATCTTTTTGAATCTTTTAAGAAGGATGTATTTAAATTGCGAGCCATGATATTCTGTACTATAAACGACTTCCCAGCATATGGGAACTTGTCAGGGTATAGTGTAAAAGGCCATAAACCATGTCCGGTTTGTGAAGAAGGCACACGCTACCATCAACTTCAACATGGAAGAAAGACGGTTTATCATAGACGGGGCCACCCATATCATCGATTAAAGAAAGCCTTTTTTGGTGGCCAGGAGTATGAAGATGCTCCGGTGGCATTGACCGGGGAGAAAGTTTATGAGAAGGTGAAAAATATCGTTGTCATCTTCGGTAAGGCGCAAAGAGTAGAAAAGAAACAAATATATGTAAAAAGATATCTGTATTCTTCGATCTTCCATATTGGCGCAATCTTGATGTGAGACACTGTATTGATGTCATGCACGTGGAGAAAAACGTTTGTGATAGTATTGTTGGCACACTTCTCAACATACAAGGTAGTTCCAAGGATGGTGTGAAGGCAAGATTGGATTTGCAAGCAATGAGAATACGCGAAGACTTACATCCAAGGCCATAGGGAAGAGAACTTATTGTCCCCCGGCTTCTCATACTCTGTCTAAGGATGAGAAACGAAGTTTTTGTGAGTGTTTAATTGGCACAAAAGTTCCCTCGGGGTATTCCTCAAATTTTAAGAGGCTTCTATCGATGAAGGGCTTGAAATTAGTAGGCCAAAAGTCTCATGATTGTCATGTCTTGATGCAACAGCTACTCCCAGTAGCTATTCAAGGCATTGCCGAATATGATCTTCGGGTCGTTTTGACTAGACTTTGTGTCTTCTTCAATGCGGTTTGTAGTAAATTTTTTGAGATTGAAAAGTTGGATGAATTGGAGAATGAAGGATATCTTATCTTGTGCCACCTTGAGAAGCTTTTTGTTCCTACCTTTTTTGACATCATGGTTCATCTAATTGTTCATCTAGTGAGGGAGATAAAGTTGTGCGGACCTATCCATTTACGGTGGATGTACCCAATTGAAAGATCTATGAAATTCCTAAAGGGTACGTGAAGAACGTATACCGGCCGAAGCATCAATTGTTCGAAATATGTTTCGAAGAAGCCATGGAATTTTGTCAAAATTATTTGGCCAAAGTAAGACATATTGGGCTTCCAAAACGTCGCATCTTTGAAGGGGGTAGACGAGGGCTTCGGTAAAGAGTGTGGATCCCGATGAATTGTCACAAGTCCACTTATACCTCTTGAATAATGTTGATGAAGTTCAAGCCAAAGCATAGCTGCACATAAAGAAAGTTTGTAAGGAAGTAAAATCATCGAATGATCGAACAAAGGTTGATTAGGGAGCATAATGTAGAACATTTGCAAACCGGTTCAAACAAAAGGTCGAGGGAGAGGAATTTGTTTCGAGACAATCAAATGGTTAGCACGTGGTCCGAGGTTGATGTCATAAGTTGGAATTCGTATGTGATCAATGGTTATACATTTTACACGAAGTCCCTAGATGATAGAGCAATCGAATAAAGTGGTGTTATGTTAGAGGTGAATCTATGCACTTCTCCAGTTCCAAAGACAAGAGACCTTTATTGGCAGTTATGACATATTATGGGGTTATTGAAGAGATTTGGGAGGTAGACTATGTTAAAATTAGATTTCTCATATTCAAATGCAAGTGGGTTAATGTCAATAATGGTGTTCAGATCGATCGGCTAGGATTTACATTAGTCGATGTCAATGGTAGAAGTTTTGGAGATGAACCTTTTATTATGGCGAGACCAGCGAAACAAGTGTTCTATATCACCGATCAAGAAAATAAAATGTGGTCTGTAACTCTCCAAGGAAAAAGGGTTATTGATATTAATGAGGAAAGTCATTCAAATTATGGTCTTCCTAAGAGTACTCTTTTTTCAAGGGGTCTACCAGACATGAACGAAGAAGATGAAGCGGATAATGAACCCGGCATAAGAAATGATCATCAAGAAGGGATATGAGAGGATATCGCTTTATAAATGAGTCAATTCATAAGGTAATATTCATATGCAAAATTCTTTGAAAACTTTAAGGTTTTAACTATATTATATTCCTTTTATGTTCTTAAACAATGTCACTAACTATGAAGTTTGTTCTTGTTTTATTTTGTGGCGGGGATCGGATCCAAAGGGGCATGTTATAAAAGAGGATGTTACGTTGTTGGGTGGGAATCGGATGAAGGCATGGTGAATATTACGTTGGGCATGTATGTTGTATTTGTAACTTATTGTGTATTTGCATTGTAAGTAAGTTATGATATTGATGTATAAATTAATTTAGGTGTTGTGTAGTCATAGTATAATCATTAATTAAGAAGCCACGTAACTCATGGTGAATAATATTTATATTCTTTTTCCCAATTCAATTTATTCATAATTGTTCATAGCTTGTACTTAAAGTATCGACTTTTATGTCTTTGGATTGGGTGGTGGATTTTTTGAAATTATGATCCGGAAGAACGAACGGGGAAAAAATTCGGGAAAATTTAGACCGTAATAAGTAGGCCGGTCTTAAATGTTCAAGCTGTTAAGACCGGATTTACTAATATGTTCGGTCTTAAAGGTCATGTGACATATTTGATATTAAGCCGGTCTTAAAAGTTTGTCTTTCAAGACCGTTGTATTTATAAGTCTGGTCTAAAAAATAAATTTTTAAGACCGGATGAATTTACCGTCAAGTCTTGAAAGTCAGTCTTTTAAGACCGCGTATAATTAGTCGTCTGGTCTTAGAGCCACTATTTTTCAGACCGGATTTATATTTGTCCGGTCTTATAATTTTGATCTTTTAATAGCGTCCGGGTTTTTACCCGGTCTTAAAAGTTGAGTTTTAGGACCGAAAAAAAAATTTAGTTTTATTTAGTACGACTTGTAAGACCTAATTTTTTAAATGTCTGGTCTAAAAGAGTTTCTTTAAGACCGGTTCGAATCCGGTCTTAAATGTGGACTTTTAATACCGGCTGGAATAAGACCGGTCGCGGGTCCAGTCTTACGATGCCTCTTTTGTCCGGTCTTAAAGCCCTTTTTTGCACTAGTGTTAATTCCAAAACGTTTTTGCATATGATCCTTGGTCTCAGCTTTTTCCCTTTTTCTGAGTCTCTTTCCCTCGGTCACACTTAGATTCTCAGATTTTCTCACGGTTCTCTCCGAATTGACAGCAAGAATGGTATGGGGTGGAGAGGTGAATTGTTGGAATGAATATTCAGAAGTAGAAGGGTGTATGGTGTCGTGTCTGGTTGAGAGGAAATGCAGTTGAGGGAGGTGGAATGGAAAGAGGGAGTTTACGGTGGAGGGAGAGGGAAATTATGGAACAAAGGGAGTCGTATGTGTGTGCACGTTTAAGCCGGATTGGAGAAATAAAAAGTTGAAGGTGGTGTGTGCGTACGTGGCAGAAGATTGCAGAATGAAGAATTAGCTGTCAAGCTTTTAAACATCAGTGGATGGTTTGTGCGTTTTACATGGGTCTAGGTGTGTGTGTTTACAAAAAGTGTGTGTTGGGTTTATTGACTATTTAAGGACTATTGGGCTTTTGCTTTATTGTTTGGATGCATGGGGTGTGTGTGTTTAGATTTATGCTATTGTGAGGGAATTTATAGTTTAAATAAAGAGAGGAATGAGAAGGCACGAACTGGATTCTATTACTAGGCCGAAGAAAACATAATGAGCCGAAAGGATATAATGAATGGAGGGAGTATTATGGATGTTTGTGTGTGTGCGTTGCTTGTAGTAATCCAACCCACAAAATACTACCAATTCCTACATACTCCTTTTCCAATATTATTTCATAATCTATCCTTTATAATCTATCCTTGGATTTATCCTTTTCTCCAATAATTTCTTTAGGCCCTAAAATACTCCAAAATATTTAGGCCATAAATCAACCACTAACTAATTATTCTTAATTTTCAGGAAAATATGCCTAAATTTCTAAATATTAATTTTAACATTTATCTAGGCTAAACTTCTCATAATTAATTCCATGTAATATTCTTAATTCCAAATCTCCAAATTTTGGGATGTGACAAACCTAGTGCCAATTTTTTTTTTTTTTTTTTTAAAAAAACACGGAGACCCATGAAATATGGAATAGACGCTAGGGCTCTCATTTGTGGCATTTCAATTGAGTGTTCACATTAGATTCAACGGCTTTTTCATTGGGACTCGATGTCATAAATATCGGTTGCTCTTCGAAGTCTCAAAAGAACCCAAATCGCTCTGCAATTTTCTTTCACGCTCTATTGTTTCTCCTTCATATCAAGGCTTTGGCTTGATTCCTGCGGCGCTCCATTGTGAAATTACTCTGATTTCGAGCTAAGTCTAATACATACTACATATAAACACTATGTTGCACCGACACTGACACGGCGTTTTCGACACGTTACCGATACGTGACGTCGACACGTTACTTCAAAAATACTAATATTTCGACACGTTCCGACACGTCTTAGTATTAAATAATATTTTTAATATTAAGAGAGTATTTCACATTAACAAAGTATAATAAAAGAAAAATCATTTGCATAATTAAACTACATCTCCACTAGTAATATTTGCCTCCAACTCTGGCTCATCTAAGGAAAGGGCAGCAACATCTAAAGCTCCAATATCATTAAAGGTATCAGCTGCATCTCTACTAATGTCCCAATGATGACTTTCTCCTTCATTATATTTCGCATCGTTTCTTGATAATAGCCGAAGGTTGCTATGTATATAAACTAAGTCTTCACTCGTTTGGGATACATTTTATTCCTCTTCATGGAATGCACAAAAGAGTAAGTACTCCAATTGCGTTTAGCACAAGATGAAGAAGAGGGTTGTGTAGCTTTTTAAGCAAAGGTGCACTGCAACCGTGAACTCCCCACCAATCATTGGGATTCATTGTATATCGATTTTCAATAGCCTCAAACTATCTAAAACCTCCCTTCATTTTAGCAATGTTAATCTCCAAATTTATGCGAGACCTTTCCTCCACACTAGAAAAATGTCTCATGAAGAACTTTTTTACTTCGAAATTAATCTCCACATCATCGTCTGGAGAAACTCGATTTGGATCTTCAGCAAGCCATTCATCACTGTAGTGTCTACCAAAAAGAAAAAATATTATAAATGTCAAAATGGTTTCAATTAATAGAATTACTAAACCAAGTCACAATTATAAAAAAACTTACTTGGGATGCAAAGCATGTGACAAACAATGAAGGGGAGTTGACCTTTTGGTCCAACGATCCACAAGAATTTTATACACAAAATCATAAAACGTTGATGACTCACTATTTATCCTCCCTTCTTTCAAGTATATTACATTCTTTACCTTCTCAATCATCGCATCCCACATATCATAAACCAAATGAAGACAAGGTTTATCAGTGTCACAAAACCTGATCATATCATAAATGGGAGCAGTGAAAGCAAGGATGTAATCAATGTCTGCCCACAACTCATCATCCAATATCATATCCTTCACTTGTCTTGCCCTTCCTTGATTATCATCTTTGTAAATAGTCCATTTTTCACTAATGACCATGTTTTGGAGGGCACCCTTTAGCAACTTGAATCTCTTTAACATCACAATCATGGAAGCAAATCGGGTGTCAGCAATAGAAAGCAACTTCAATGTGGCAAACTCATTAAATATAGACAATCTCATAGAATGAGTCATGATGAAAGTCTTGATTGTTGAAACACGATCAACAATTTCAGATATCCAACTACTCTCTCCATAAGTAATCTCATTATTCTCCACATTTTTGGCCACACAAATGTTCTTCAAAGCCAAGTTCAACGTATGAACAACACATGGTGTCCAACTGATAGTCGGATATTCTCGCTCAATGAGTTGCCTTGCACCCTTACAATTAGCAGCATTATTTGTTATTACTTGAACCACCTTATCCACCCCAACTTCTTGTATTACTTTCTCCAAGTTGAAAATAAAATACTTATCCTTGATTTCACCAGACCAATCAACACTCTTCAAAAACATGGATGAACCGTCACATACCGCCATGAAATTAATTAGTGGCCTCCTTTGGGAATCACTCCACCCATCACTAACAATACTCACACCATTTGATCTCCAAAGAGATCGAGCAGGGATTAACAACCTATCAACATGATCCTTCTCCTGCTGCAAAAGCGTAGTCCGCAATAAGTTATACCCAGGGGGTCGATAACCTCCAATGTTATGACTTGCAGCATAAGTGAATACTTGTTAAAAGTACGAGTTCTTTGCCAAACTAAATGGCAATCCATCAGAATAAAACATCCGAGCAATAATATGATTTAGTTCTTCCCGCGCTCTATTATTGAAAGCCCTCTCAATAGGACTCTTGCTTGCAGTTCCTTGACTTCCTTCATCACTTTTTTTCCTTTTAGCAGATGTACTAGCTGTAGCTGAAAAGCCGGTGGGTGGTAAAGGAACATGTCTCGGTACATTATTCATCACCCTTTGAGAAGATTCCTCTTCCAATTTTCCCATTTCTAACAAAGATGCCTCATCGAAACTCTTACATAATGCAATGCCTTTTGATCTAATCTTTAACAAATGAGCTTTTATTCTCGTAGATGAACTTTTGTATTCTTTTTTGCAAAAGTTACACTTCCAACCCACATTCCCTCCAGCTTCTGTTCCTTCATCAACTCTAGTCACATATCTCCACAATGGTTTGTCAGTTTCAATGTCCACATTTCGTGAGTTGGACTCTAAGTTTATTGAATTACTGCTTTGATTTGGGTTGGACTCCATTATATTCTATCAATCATTTAAAAACACAATCATATTTCACATTGTAACACTCACGCCAAGGCAAGGCAACAGACAGAGCATACAGCCGTGTTGATTCATGAATAGCCAAGAGTCCAAGACAAGGCAACAGACAAAATCATATTAAAAACACAATCATATTTCAATTAAAAACAGGGAAACAGGGAAGGGGAGTCATGGTGCAAGGAAGGCAACAAAAATGAGATTTCACATTGTAATTTGGGAGACAAAGAAGAAGTCGATTCAAGCCAAGGCAACATAAATATATTTCAGCTTCAACGCAAAAAACCATTCAGCCATCAGTTTAAAGTTTAAACCGCAGAAAAGAAGGAGGAAGAAGAAAAGAAAAACTCACAGTCGCAGCCTCACAGGGGCGTCGGCGCCGTCGAGTCCAGTTCGATTTGGGAGACGGAGAGAATCGCAGAAAACAGTACACTCACGCACGATTTGGGAGTCCCGGCGAATCACGGTGAGAAGGCGACGCCGTCGTTGATTTGGGAGAGTATTTCACCGAAACAGCTAATTTGAGAGAATGGGAGGTGCACACAATATAGTCGATTAGGGGATTTAGGGCGAAATCCGATCTTAAAAAACGCCTTCAGTTTTTGACAAAATCACAAAACTGCCATTTGACTTTTCTCAGCCTTAATTCGCGAATTGCTAACGAATTTGCGTGTCCGATGAAAACGCATGTCGGACTCGTTCTTCAGCTGGAAAATGCCGTGTCCGTGCTTCTTAGTATAAACATACATACATATATGTATGTATTCATTTCGTAGTAATTTTTATTGATTTTCCCTTTTGTGAAGACTCCTTGTTCTGATTCTCTACATGTATTGTAAAATTGCTTTCTCTTGATTATATACGTTTCAATTGATTTGGCTTTAGAATCTGTTATCCTACCTCCCTATTCAGGATTCGTACGGTGCTTGTACAGTGTTCTTTGTTTGCTTTGGATGCGTTTTTGTAGAGCAAAATGTCGTCTGTACGAATGAAAGAACTTCAACAGATTCCTAATTAGCGTCTTCATCGTCGTCTTGGTCAACTTTGCTTCTGATTATGTGTGCACTTTACCTCGTAAAACCCGTCTATTCACGTGGGATTCGACTACCTTCCGCGGGCAATTAGGTTATATGATCACTTTTAGAGTCTTCAATCTCTTCTGCTATGATTTTGAGTTCAATCGGTTTCTGTACGTCTATCTCTTTTTCTGTTTTTGATTGCTTTGGAAACTGGAATTTTCTCTCACGCTCAGCTTTTATTGCTCTTGTTTCTCCGTCAGATCCATGCCTTGTGCCTCGATAGAATTGATTTATTCCACGCTCAATTGTGAAATTACTTTTTGTGAAAGTTTTCTTCTTCAGATTTTATACATGTCTTGTACATGATCTATATATTGTGATAATAAGTCTTCGTTGAGGATTCGGGCCTAGCTTGTACCAGTGTGAAATTCACTGCTTTGCATAATGATGACTAGTGTCTTTTCTTTGCTTTTTGTATGAATGACAGAACAAAAACGAATTCTAGTTTTATACATGTCTTCGTTGCTAGTTTTATTACCATTGTTGCCTATAGCATTTTACCTGGCGAAGGTGACAAACCTTTCTTCTAGTTATATGAAAATATTTGGGAAAATCTATCTTGGGGCCCTTTTTGGGAAAAAAATCCCAAAAAGGGCCCCAAGATTCTGAAAAACCCAGAAAGGGCCCTTGGGCCCTTTTTGGGATAAATTCATGAAATTTTTACAACTAAAACAGTCATATTTACAACAATATCAGCCCCCCGTTTACAACTAAAACAGTCACATTTGCAACAATATTTTTACAACTAAAACAGTCATATTTACAACAATATCAGCCCCGTTAACAACTAAAACATTTAATGAAAAATCCCAAAAAGGGCCCTAGGGCCCTTTCTGGATTTTCCAGAATCTTGGGGCCCTTTTTGGGATTTTTTCCCAAAAAGGGCCCCAAGATGGATTTTCCCAAAATATTTAGAGCCTACCATTTCTTCAATGACTTTTAGGTTTATTTGGATTTTCCACACCTATTTCTTTGTCTATTTTCTCATGTTGGTTGATTTTTTTCGGTTCTTTTTTACATCAAGTTTATGTGTTTATCCATGTATAGTGAAAATCTTCTATCTGGTCTTTTTTTCCATATAAAACGGTTCCTCTATTATTTTTAGATATTTGAATTTTATCCGAAATGTTTATATGTCTTTAAGTTGTTTCAGACTTGCCAATAACATTTTCTCTTGTCTTTCATAATGAATTATTTTTTTTCATTCAATAAAGGAGATACCAAAATATTAGGAAAGAATTTTGACCAACAATGTAAAAAATCTCTTTCAAACATAGACCGCAGATCAGTAGTTTTAAAAGGATAGAATCTGTCTGATTGTGCTGCTTCTTTGATAATAGCCATTGCATTTATTGTGTGCTTGTGATATTCTTCATATATTTGGTCATAATGTTACAAAGTTGCATTATATAGTTTATCATATGAAGAGAGTATCCTTCATAGTAATGTACAGAAACTAATTATTGGAATAGATCAGTGAGGAAGTTCATAGAGATCTATTATGCGTTATAGAGATCTTCATTTTCTTTTGATTTCATGTTCTATCTTCACATTAGTATATAGTGCTTCTTTATTGGCTGTGGAATAAAATCAACAGCCAAAACTTTCACAAGTGAGACATTTTCGGTGGATATGAAATCATTAGTATATCATATGACACGCACATTGATATTGATAATTGATCATATAAATAATAATGCCTTGTACTAAATATTAATTTTTAGAGGGTACAAGGGTCTAATTAAAAGAAAAACATGAGTTTATTTCATTTCTTAGTATAATTATTTTTCCATTGACCAAGAAGAATCTTGGATTAGTTGAACACCCCCAACTTTTTAAATGATAGCATGGTTTAGGAAACTGGATCAAACCGGCCAGTACATACAAAAAACCAACGAACCGACCAAGAAACCGGTTTGAGCTAGGGGAAAAAACCTGTTAGAGGTGATGCTGGGTCAACTCGGTTGAGTTGAGTTAGTCACCGAGTCACCTTAATAGTTTTTCTACCAATGGATGAAAGGACGTTGTTTTGTTGGTTAATCTTTTTTAAAAAAGTTGACTGAAGTACTGAAGTTCGATAACGAGATCCGAATTCGATCATGACTATTTTCCTGAAGCTCAAGTTCATCCTCCGCTAAACCCTCCCCCCGTCCAACTTCGTCCATCTTGCTCAATAGCTCCATCTATGGCACCAGGTTCTATAAGCTCCGACGAGCATTAATTGTCCTCATTTCGTTGTGAAAGGTTGTAGAGCTCGGTATGGGTTCATTGCTCTGTGCTCGGTATGGGTCATTGGTCACAGAGCCTTTGGTTTGGCTTGATGAAAGGTTGCATAGCTTAGTCATTGTAGCTTGGTTAGTTTCTTGTTTTTTTTTTTGGCTTCTTTTTTTCGATTAATTTTTTAAAATTTTGCCTTCACGCTGTTAAACCCTGAGAGTTTTTCTCTCTGACTACATGGCGTCTCCCTCTTACCTTGAAAGTTCAAAGCTTTGGGTTCATTGCTTTGTGCTGTCGTGGTGAAGGCCTAAAGCTCGATCTATGAGTTTATTTAGGTTTAGTTTATGATTTTTTTAATTTTTTTGGTTTCCTTTTAATTGTTTTGTAGTGAACTTGTGTTTGTTTAGCTAACTTGCCGTTGGTGCTCTATTTTTTACTATTGGATATCCTATTGGTTTGCTCTTCGTTTGTTAATGGAGGGAAATATTAATAATGAAGGTGCTCAGAATACAACTCTCAATAGTTAAAAGCTAGTACAATCGAGTGTGAAAAAAATAAGACCTTGCTTGGAAATATGTTTTTGTTAAGAAAGAGGGAAAAGTAAATTTGGGGGTGGGAAAAATAGGTTAAAACAATATTTAGCTGGTGTGAAGGTCAAGTGAGTTCTTATAAAAAAAAAAAGTTTCCAATGATGTGCATGCTAGAATGAAAGAATCTTTGGTCGAAGGTTCAAAGCAAAATCTAGATGAAGGCAATGTAGTTAGAAAAAGTGAAGAACCAATTGTTTCAAAGAGGAATAAAATCATTGACAAGTTTGGTATCTATGACAACTCCTGGTGCTCAATCAAGCATCAAGAGTGCATGGGCAAGTCAAGAAGAAAAATATAATGTTAAAATAGTTTTTAGTCAATGGACTTATGTGAATTGTGTTCCATTTTAATGCATTGACTTATCCCTTATTTCAAAAAGCTATTGATGCGGCTATCACAATTGGCTGCTACTACAATTAGGCTTTGGCTACTACTATAATTGGGCTTGAGTTATCATGAGTACAGAGTTAGCTTATTGAGAGAATGTGCAAAAGAATGTCAACTTGTAATTGATAGCCATCGAGCTAAATGGATAGAAAATGGTTGTACGGGTTAGTCGGATGTTAGATAATGAACTTTGATTAATTTCTTAGTTTATTCAAGTACATGTCATTATTTTTGTGAAATCTGTTGATGCTTCTTTTTTAATCAAAGATGCTAATAAATTTTCATTATTTAGAGAAGTTATTGAGTCGGTCAGTCCTGAAAATATAGTTCATGTTGTGACTGACAATGATACTAACTAAGTAGCATGTGGTAGATTGATAAAAAGAAATAAAAACAACTTATTGGTCACCTTATGCAGCTCATTGTTTTAATATGATTTTGAAAGACATTACATTTATGGCCCCATGTGTCAAACCTTGCAAAGAAGGCGTCCAAAATCATTGTTTCTACATATAACTAGGTCTTCTTGTCATGGTTAAGAAAAGGACTTGGTTGGAAGAAAATTGTGTGTCCTAGCCGGGTGCAACAAGATTTGCCATGACAAGAAGATTTGATTATATGCAGAAACAACGATTTTGGATGCCTTCGTTGCAAGGTCTGACATATGAGGCATAGATGCAATGTTTTTCAAAATCATATTCAAACAAGATATCTTTACACAAGGTGACCAATAAATGATTTCATATTTCTCGTTTATCAATCCACATGACCAATAAATAGTTCGCAGCATTGTCAGTCACAACATTGTTTAGGACCAACCAACTCAATAACTTCTCTGAACAATGAGAATCATGTATTAGCATCTTTAACTAAATATGAGCATCAAAATATTTTACAAAAACTATGTCATGTACTGAATAGACTAAGAAATTAATCAGAGTTCGCTGTTTAACATCTATACAACCATCGACCATGAATGTACAACCATTTTCTTTCCATTTAGCTAGCAGACTATAAATTTCAAGTTGACATTCTTTTTTATAATATCTCAATAAGCTAACTCTATACTCATGATAACTAGGGACCTTAAACTCGAGCCCAATTGCAGTAGCAACATCAATAGATTTTTGAAATAAAGGACAAGCCAAATGGAACACAATTCACTTTAGCCCCTTGACCGAAAAACTATTTAACATTATATTGTGCTTCTTAACTTGCCCATGCACTCCTGATGCTTGGTTGAGCACCAGTAGTTGTCCTAAGTGCAAAATAATTTTCAGCCATAGTGCTAGGAGGTTTCCTCTTTGAAACAATTGATTCTTCACATTCTCTAGTTGTATTGCCTTCATCTACCAAAGATTGTTTCATTCTCGCTGTACATTATGTGAAACTTTTTTACAAGAACTCACTTGACCACCAACTAAATCAACTTATTTATGTAAAGGTTCTATACATCTGCCCTTTCCCAAGCCATTTTTTTAGCGAAAGACTCCCACCTCCCTTGTAACTCAAAGCACATAAAAGGCATGTAAACACATTTACTTTCTCCTCTTAACAAAAACATGTTCCCAAGCAAACTCTGTTTTTTCACAATTGATTGTAGTGGCTTTGAACTATTGTTCGAAGGATTCTAGAAGAGCGCCTTCATTATTATTGTTTCTCTCCATTAACAAACAGTAAGTGAACCAATATGACCTTTCAATCAACACATTTCGCTTAATAGCACAAGACAGCTAAACAAATTGAAAGCAAGCCAATTTGACATCCAAAAGTAAAAAATAGAGCATCAACAGCAAGTCAAAAGCTAAAAAACACAAGTTCAAAGGAAACCAAAAAATTCAAAAATCATAAACCAAACCTACAAAAACTTAGAGACTAAACTTCAGGCCTTCAACACGACAACACAAAGCATTGAACCCAAAGCTTTTAGCTTTTAAAAAATGCCTCTGAACAATAGAAACAAAATCATTGGCACTGAGCTCTAATCTTTGCCCTCTACCAATAAAACAATGGTCAGGGACTAGTGAGATAAAATAGTTCAAATGACGAGTCAGTTTACTTGGAGACAAGATTAAACGTGAGATCGGGAATATTAAGAACTGAAGATAGCGAGAAATGGATATAATTGGTTTAACTGTGCCTGATCCAAATACTTGAACTAGGGAATAATTGGTGATGAATATGGAGAATGGGTTGGCATACAATGAAAATAAATGATAGTTACTACCGGTGGCACCAGAATCAATGACAATTAGATATCTAGACAATATGAGCAAGACCGCATTGCTCATCATTTCAATTTCTCTTCCTCTTTCAATTTGTTTCTTTTATTTTTTATTTTGGATGTTTTTCTTTTATCAAATTATGCTTTGCTTGAAAACAAAAAGATTAAAAAAGTAAAAGAATTATCTTTTACCAAATAACAGAATTTTTTGTCAGAGAACTTTTTTTTCAATCTTGTTGTTTTAGTCAAAGTAGAATTTGGTCAGAAAGTATTGAAAAAAAGAGGGAAGAGAAATTAAATGAATTGTAAAAACAACTATATGATGAACAAAAGAAATTGCACACTACAAAAAAAAACTGTTTTTTTGCGGCGGAAAAATTCCCTCGCAAAAATGACATTTTCCGTCGCAAACCGATCTGCGGCTAAAAAAGTTCCGTCAAAAAAATCGCCATCGCAAACCAATTTTCCGTCACAAAAATACCTTTTTCCCGGAATTTGCGAGGGAATACTTTTCTCTAGCAAATCCTGGAATTTGCGAGGGAAAAATTTTCACTCGCAAAATTTTGGAGTTTGCGAGGGAAACGTTTTCCCTCGCAAATTCCAATTAATTTTTTTAAAAAATATAACCAATTTTCCGTCGCAAAAATACCTTTTTCCCGGAATTTGCGAGGGAATACTTTTCTCTAGCAAATCCTGGAATTTGCGAGGGAAAAATTTTCACTCGCAAAATTTTGGAGTTTGCGAGGGAAACGTTTTCCCTCGCAAATTCCAATTAATTTTTTAAAAAAATATAAAAATTTATAAAAAAAATCAAAAAAATAGATAAAGAAAATAGAAAAAAAATACTTGTATATTATAATAAATTGTAACAATCATAAGAGTTTACATAGCAAAAACAAAATATTACAAAATATAATGTTTTCACAAAAATGAACTAAAAAAAAGTCTAAACTGCAGCACTGATGTACTTGCGGATCATCCATCTGTAGGATAACCCGACGCTAGACCTTCTAATATCGAGAAGCCTACACTTTTCCAGCTCGTAGATATTGATTTGTGGGGTCATGTTAGTGAGCTTTATATGCAGGATCAAGAAGCCTACACTTTTCCAGCTCGTAGATACTGATTTGTGGGGTCATATTAGCGAGCTTCATATGCAGGCTTATTGTGAAATAACCATGCCTTTTCTTGTTGGCATACAAGTTGTTGAACTTCCCTAGGTATGATATCTATATAGGTGATCTTGACACATGGATATGGATAACCTTATTCTTCTTTCCCCAGACCAAAGCTTGGTGTGATAAGATAGAAGAAATCTTTAAGGAGTATGCTTTTAATGACTTTGAAATCTTTCTAGATTTCATGAAAACCTTTTTAGCTACCCTTTGTAAGGGTTAGGAGAAGAAGAACCAACCGGAGGCATGTATCAACTTTCCTAAAAGTCCAAGGGGAGTTATATATTAAAGAATGACATTTTGTAAATAGTAAGTATTTAACGTCTTGATAAGATTATGAAATGTTAGTAACAAGTATGGTGTATGTTTTAAATGCATATGAACGTCAGGAATAATTATTATACCTCTGTTATTAACAACTAATTTTTGTAACGTATAGTACTAAAGTAATACAAATGGCCAAAACAAGAACCAACCGGAGGCTAAGACCTAAACTAGAGCCTCAACAAGACCTAAATCCACCTGTGTGAGGCAGGGGCCGAGGCAGAGGTCGAGGACGAGGACGGAGAAGTGGCAACTACAAAAGTACAGCTTGCTCAAGCTACAGAGACAGAAGAAGGGGAAAACCAAGATAACCCTCAACGGGTAGAGGCTCTACCTCAACAAGACCTAAATCCACTTGTATGAAGCAGGGACCGAGGTAGAGGTCGAGGACGAGGACGAGGAAGCTGCAACTGCAAAAGTACAGCTAGCTGAGGCTATAGAGACGAAAGAAGGGGAAAACCAAGACAACCCTCAACAGGTAGAGGCTCTACCTCCTGCCCAACCGCAACAACAGAGATCTGTTAGAGAGTCCTAATTCTGAAATGTCTGTATTGTTTATGCATGCATATGATTCTCCCACAATAATAATTGTCATAAAAGGGAAGATGCTTGAAATATTATCTGGGGATGTTAAGGTATGGGTTTGAGGGGATAAATTGATCTTGGCAAAAAACGAACTCAAGTTGGATGATAAGAAGGCTTTAATAATAAAAGAGCTCGAAAGAGAATATCTTTCTCAGACTTATAATTGCATTTACTAAATATAAAGAGTGATGAAAGCCATAAACATTTGAGTTCAATTGTAAGTGTCAAAATCTTTCTAACATAGCTTTGATCGCCTCATGTGAAGGCATTATTTGCTCTTTCCATCTTTTCCCATTGGAGTTTTCATGGATGCCGCCTAGTGTGATCTAATTCAACCGGTACCTTATTATTTAACTTTGTTTGATCATAGCAGAAAGAGGAACGACCTAGAAATAGTGATCATCTTCAAATTTAGGTATACTAAAATTTCTTAAAGAGATCAGAAACGAGGTGGGGGTAACACAAGGTAGTTCCTCAATAGTATGAGCACTACTACGGTACAAGGGATTCGCACTTACTTCACAGTTTGTTCAGTAATCAAAAGGAACATGTTTATGGCAATCTCTTTAGGCATCATGCTTTTGTTACCCACAATATCAATATATAATTGATGAAGTTAAAGGCAAATTCTCGCCTCTTCATTCAGGAGTAATATTATAATATGCTTTCCTCAAATTGTCACTCACTTGGGCCACTCACTAGGTTTAACTAATTTATAAGCAATTTCCTTCAAAGGGTATTTATTGATATCATTCTTCAGTTGTTGATAGCTACCTATGGATTAAAAAAGGGAGGTCATAGAATTGTGAGATTACCCAGCACTGATGTAAGTTTTTCTGCAACGTAGAATGCTTTTCCACTGCACTAAAGATTACCCCCACAATAACGCGCATAGTATTAAAAATATTTGATAAATGTTTCATTTCTAGAAGTCCTCTTTGCAAGACTCAATTCCCAACATGGAAGTAAGAGCGAATGGTGAAGCCACACACAGAAACACGTAGACTAGATTCGTTGTGGCTTCAGCAAATCATAAACAAATGATGACATAACAACAAAAAGAACATAACAACATAACACAAATTGACCCCCAAATCACCCAAATTCAACTAGCAGCACCTAATTCTCAAGGCATACAATTCACACAACAAAATATCTACAAACACGTAGACTAGATTCGTTGTGGCTTCAGCAAATCATAAACAAATGATGACATAACAACATAACACAAATTGATCCCCAAATTACCCAAATTCAACTAGCAGCACCTAATTCTCAAGGCATACAATTCACACACAACAAAATATCTACAAACACAATCATGCACTACTTTAATATAGACAAACAAG
Source organism: Acacia melanoxylon (assembly GCA_019022615.1). NCBI lineage: Eukaryota > Viridiplantae > Streptophyta > Magnoliopsida > Fabales > Fabaceae > Acacia > Acacia melanoxylon. The sequence goes on from JAFJYJ010000042.1 coordinate 4,863,283, forward strand.
GATTTGCAATTTGCAAGACTCAATTAACAACATGAAAACCCCATCTCAAATCACATTCATTTCTCACATGATCAGTCAAGTAGTATCGGTACTACTATATGCATGTCATATTAACTTACTTAAGAATAATTACAGAGGAGGAAATGAAAGAATTAAGGAAGATGACTAAGGTATTTAGAAAATACATGTCATGTTAACTAACTAAAATTTGGTAAAAATGTCTTATATTAAGGATCAGAGATTTTTTTTTTTTTTTTTTTTTTTTTTTTTTTTTTTGCTCGAAAGGGTTAGGGGTATTATTATTTTGATTTCAACACATGTAAATGTGACTTGGAATTACTATTCAAAATTTTATTTATCCTATAATTTTGAGTAAGAACTAAAACAAAGCATATGGTGGCAAAACTTACCTTGTGCTGGTTGCTTGTTCGTTGAAGCCCACGCTGCCTGATCTTTTTGCCCATTTACTTCATTTTGTAGTTTTAGGAATCCTGAACTATTGATCAAACCTGTAAAAAGGGGGATTTGAGATTATTAATTAACTACTGAAAAAAAAATTGGAAATATTACAGCAAATAAAGCGTTCTTGTTCAAGATTGCTATCAGTCTCTGGATGGACTACCAAAATTTCTAGGCTTGTTTAATAACTAGAGAATTCTGTGGTCAACAAAAAGTATCAAAATTATGGTATCCTTCAACATTCTATTCCAACTATTAGTTTCTTTTCATCATTGTGAAGAATACCTCTCCATATAATAATCACGCATTTTTGTAATTTTTTTTTTTTTTTTTGCTCGAAAGGGTTAGGGGGTATTATTATTTTGATTTCAACACATGTAAATGTGACTTGGAATTACTATTCAAAATTTTATTTATCCTATAATTTTGAGTAAGAACTAAAACAAAGCATATGGTGGCAAAACTTACCTTGTGCTGGTTGCTTGTTCGTTGAAGCCCACGCTGCCTGATCTTTTTGCCCATTTACTTCATTTTGTAGTTTTAGGAATCCTGAACTATTGATCAAACCTGTAAAAGGGGGATTTGAGATTATTAATTAACTACTGAATTTTTTTTTGGAAATATTACAGCAAATAAAGCGTTCTTGTTCAAGATTGCTATCAGTCTCTGGATGGACTACCAAAATTTCTAGGCTTGTTTAATAACTAGAGAATTCTGTGGTCAACAAAAAGTATCAAAATTATGGTATCCTTCAACATTCTATTCCAACTATTAGTTTCTTTTCATCATTGTGAAGAATACCTCTCCATATAATAATCACGCATTTTTGTAATTTTTCAGTTTATACCAAATCTATGCAGAAGCTTATGTTACAAGAATACCCTAAATGCAATGGCTATTATCAAGAAGCAGTCTGGATAGACTACCAAAATTCTTAGGTTTGTTCAACAACTACCGAATTTGTGGTCAAATCAACGTTCTATTCCAACTTATAGTTTCTTTACATTATTGCAAGAATACTTCTCCATATAATAATCATAATTTTGTAGTTTATACTAAATCTATAAGAAGCTAACCTAACAAGATTACCCATAAATGCAATGACAATTATCAAGAAGCAGCAGCACAGTCAGATATTTATATCCGTTTAAAATCTATAACGATTATATACTTTTTGACATTGCACACAAATCTGAATTATTTTCTTCTACTTTGATATCCCATTTACTTAATGAAAAAATGAAAATAAAAAATCTTTATGGAAGATAACGGAAAAGGTTTTTTGCATTTCTAAAAACTCAGGGACGAATTGTTTGGAGAACTATACTATGGATAAAATTCAAATATCCAAATAAGGAACCATTTTACAATGGAAGGAAAAAAACGAACAGATGGGATAAAAAAGTGCTACTCCACATAAACAAACAGAAGCTTATTTTTTTGAAAAGAACTATCAATGGAAAAATAGATGAATATATAGATGGATGCAGAACAACCAAATAGAGCAGAAGAGATATAAGAATCTACAATTGATCACATAGAACTGAAAGAAAGCCTTCTTATTGCGGAAGACAGTACAGGACGCAGGGGTCTACTACGTAACTGAAAAAGTTGTTGTCAAGTCTGAATCGCAGAGACGAATTATTTGGAGAACAATTTAGGATAAAATCCAAATATCCAAAAGTAATAAGGAACCATTTTCCATTGGAGGAAAAAAAACGAACAGATCAGATAAAAAACCTTTACTCCAAAGATACAAACAAAAACATAACTAGTTTTTTTTTTTTTAAAAAAAACAAATACAATGGGAAAATAGACGAAGATGAAGATATAGAACAACCTACTGAACTCCAAATGATAGCAGAAGAGATCTAAGAATCTAAAATTGATCACATAACTGAAAGAAATCCTCGTTGCGAAAGATAGGACGCAGACTCCAAATGCCATGGGAACAGAAGAAGGGTTTCATGAGGCAGCAATGGCCATGACCAAAACGACGAAGCCGATAATCAGAATCGTTTGACAATATGTGATTCGTACAACGCCAATTTTGTTGTACGAAGACGCATGAATAGCAAACAAAAAGAGATCGTTTATACTTTATACTTAATCAAAGCGGTGAATTTCACTCTCGTATAAGCACCGGACAAAATCCTCAACTACCGGATAACAAAGCCCAAACTAAAATCACGTAAAACCGAAAGGCATATTCAAGATCCAGAACACGAAAAGTTTTATGAAATGAAAATCAATTTGTATAGCAATGAAGTGAGAAGAAGAAAATATTGGATTCAGCTTGAAATCGAAATCCAGAATGATAAGATCTGAAGTTGCTACTACTCACCTGCAATCAATCAATTTCACAATGAATAGCCAAAGGAATAAAGTCGAGCGCGTCGCGTATCCTGGACGAAGAAACAGGAGTAGTAACATAGTGTGAAAGAAAATTTCACAGCAATATGTCTTCCGGGAGCCTTTGTGAGCAGTGGTATTTAAAGAGATCAACAAAATAACCGTTGAGCCTTTCACTAAAAAATAAAATAAAATGCCGTTGGGCTCGGCGATTGAACGCTCCATTTGATTAATTTTTTAAATTGTTTTTTGACCTGTCACTCCTTTTGAAATGGAGAAGTACAAGTGAAGCTACTATTTTTCTCTGCGTTAGAAATTCGTAAAATTGTTTTTTTTTTTTTGGGAAAAATTGGAACCAAGTAATTAAGAAAATTATACTTATTAAACAAAGTTTAAATATTATAATTATTTAAAACGACCATATATTAAAGTATAAATTAAAAAATGCTAAATTATTCCCAACCAAATTTCTTATATTTTTCTCTCACCACATCTTACATATTTGATTAGTTTAAAAAATAGACTTATAATCGATTTGATTAGAGATCATTTACTTAGTGAAAACTGTTCACAAGTCGACTGCCTCCAGTGAATTCAAACTGTTTTTTTGAGACTTTTGCAAAACCTATGATTTTATGTGATAAATCATCTCCTATCTCATTTTTTAGCCTTTAAACATGTTTTTAAAACATTTGAGCAGAACCTCCTCTTAGGATTTAAGGTTTCCAAGTCAAAGAGAAATTACCATAATTTATCAAGTTCAAGAACATATCACAAAGGGTCAAGATCATCTCTTACCTTGACTTAATTTGTGTTCTTGTAACTTACTCTTTCTTCTTGGCTCTAAAGGTTTCAGTTTTCACCATCATAAACACCATGAGAAAGTGTTTTCATCAAGGCTAGAGATAAATGGAAAGCATAAGAAGATAACCTTGTGTTCTTGAGTTCTTCCTTCCTTCTTTCCTTCTCCTTGATTTCGCCTAGCCTCTCTCTCCCAAGGATCTGATTTGTGTTTCAAGTGTGAGGATTTACAAAGAGAGGGACTATGTATTTATAGTAGAAGATTAACCCCTTTATGGGCCCCACATGTCAAATTACCATTATACCCTTACAAAATATCACATTTCCATGACTTAGCTTACAAGTTGTTCAACTCTCTTCTCCTCCACACATTCTTGCATGAAATTAAATGCTCTTTTAGGGCCCTTGGATTGTTCTTCCATGTGTCATCATCCTATGGTTGAAGTTCCCTCATTGGCTCAAGCAAATTCAAGAGGATTTAGACTCAATTGCATGTGATATTATCTTGCAAACTTAGCTCATAATCCTCTACCAATGCTCAGCTGCAATTGTGGACTTCTTGGGCAAGTTAATGATGTCATTTTGATGACACACAAAAGAGCTTAATTAGGTGTCTCTTAATACCACATATCAATATATGATTGGTTGATTGACCTGTCAATGTATATTTTTGTATTAATCAAGCTCTAATGTCATCTTATTTGGTCCTTATTTTTTTCAAAAATAACAACCCTTCTAAGGGGTCTTAATAGCCTCTTAGACTGATGACACATACACAAGTTAAAAATAAAAATAAAAAACATCTAGACATTTATCCCTTGCTTGACAAGTGTTTACTTAGCACAAAATACATTAAATACTATGTATTTTATTCCCTTTGACAACTACTTATTTTCATTGTCTTCTACACCTTGACTTTAGGCCAAAGTATAGCCCTATTAGGTTGTTACAAATGTTTGCCTCTAATCTCAATTAATGCAAGTTCATTTGTTAGGGAATTGTGGTTAATATGTACCAATTTGGCCATCACACTAGTGCAAAAAAGAGTTTTAAGACCGGACAAAAGAGGCATCGTAAAACCGGACCAGTGACCGATATTGTTCCAGCCGATATTAAAAGTCCACATTTAAAACCGGACACGAACCGGTCTTAAAGAAACTCTTTTAGACCGGACATTTAAAACATTAGGTCTTAAAAGTCGTACTAAATAAAGCTGAAATATTTTTTGTTCGGTCTTAAAACTCAACTTTTAAGATCGGAGAAAAACTTGGCCGCTCTTAAAAGAACAGAATTTTAAGACCGGACAAAAATAAATCCGATCGAAAAATAGCGGCTTCTAAGACCCGACGACTAATTATATGCGGTCTTGAAAGCGACTTTCAAAACCGGATGGTAAATATATCTGATCTTAAAAATTGAATTTTTAGACCGGATGTTTAAATACACCGGTCTTAAAAACCAAACTTTTAAGACCGGCTTAATATCAAATATGTACACATACCTTTAAGACCAGACATATAAATACATCCGGTCTTAACAGTTGAACATTTAAGACCGACGTATTTATTTCCGGTCTAAATTTTCCAAAATATTTTCCTTGTTCTGTTCTTCCTGATCATATATATACACAAATCCACCACCCAATCCAAGCACATAAAAGTCGATACTTTAAGTACAAGCTATGAACAATTATGAATAAATTGAATTGGGAAAAATAATACAAATATTATTCACCATGAGTTATCCGCTTCTTAATTAATGATTATACTATGACTACAACACCTAAATTAATTTATACAATAAGATAACTTACTTACAATATAATAAGTTACAAATACAACATATATGCCCAATGTAATATTCACCATGCCTTCATCTGATTCCCACCCAACAACGTAACGTCCTCTTTTATAACATGCCCCTTTGGATCGGATTCTGCCACAAAAATAAAACAAGAACAAACTTCATAATCAATGACATTGTTTACGAACATAGAAGGAGTATAATATAGTTAAAACCTTAAAGTTTGACAAAGAATTCTGCATATGAATATTACCTTATGAATTGACTCTTTTATAAAGGGATATCCTCCCATATCGCTTCTTGATGATCATTTCTTATGCCGGCTCATTATCCGCTTTATCTTCTTCGTTCATGTCCAAGTAGACCCCTTGAAAAAGGAGTACTCTCAGGAAGACCATAATTTGAATGACTTTCCTCATCAATATCAATGACCCTTTTTCCTTGGAGAGCTACAGACCACATTTTATTTTCTTGATCGGTGATATAGAACACTTGTTTCGCCTGGTCTACCATAATAAAAGGTTTATCTCCAAAACTTCTACCATTGACATCGACTAATGTAAATCCTAGCCGATCGATCTGAACATCATTATTGACGTTAACCCACTTGCATTTGAAAATGGGAAATCTAATTTGAACATAGTCCACCTCCCAAATCTCTTCAATAACCCCATAATATGACATGACTGCCAATAAAGGCCTCTTGTCTTTCGAACTGAGAAGTGCATAGATTCAGCCTCTAACATAACACCACCATTCTGGACGGTGCTCCTATCATCTAGGGACTTCATGTAAAATGTATAATCATTGATCACATACGAATTCCAACTTATGACATCAACCTCAGGACCACGTGCTAACCATTTTATTGTATCAGAAACACATTCCTCTCCCTCAACCTTTTTTTTGAACCAATTTGCAAAAGTTCTGTTATCCTCCCTAATCAACCTTTGTTTAGTCATTCGATGATTTTCTTTCCTTACAGCTTCTTTATGTGCAACTATGCTGGCTTGAACTTCATCAACATTATTCAAGAGGTATAAGTGGACTTGTGACAATTCATCAGGATCCACACTCTTTACCGAAGCCCCTTGTCTACCCCTTCAAACATGCTGACATTTTGGAAGCCCAATATGTCTTACTTTGGCCAAATAATTTTGACAAAATTCCATAGCTTCTTCAGAAACATATTTCTGAACAATTGATGCTTCTGGCCGGTATACGTTCTTCACGTACCCTTTTAGGAGTTTCATAGATCTTTAAATTGGGTAAATCCACCGTAAATGGATAGGGTCGCACAACTTTTTCTCCCTCACTAGATGAACAATTAGATGAACCATGATGTCAAAAAATGTAGGAAGAAAAAGCTTCTCAAGGTGGCACAAGATAAGATATCTTTCATTCTCCAATTCATCCAACTTTTCGATCTAAAAAACTTTACTACAAACCGCATTGAAGAAGACACAAAGTCTAGTCAAAACGACCCGAACATCATATTCAGGGATGCCTCGAATAGCTACTGGGAGTAGCTGTTGCATCAAGATGTGACAATCATGAGACTTTTAGCCTTCTAATTTCAAGTCCTTCATCGATACAAGCCTCTTAAAATTAGAAGAATACCCCGAGGGAAACTTTTGTGCATGTAAACACTCACAAAAACTTCTTTTCTGATCCTTAGACAAAGTATAAGAAGCCGGGGGACAATAAATTCTTCGCGTATTCCCATTACATGTAAATTCAATCTTGCCTTCACACCATCCTTGGAACTACCTTGTATGTTGAGAAGCGTACCAACAATACTATCACATACGTTTTTCTCCACATGCATGACATCAATACAGTGTCTCACATCAATATTGCGCCAATATGGAAGATCGAAGAATACAGATCTCTTTTTCCATATATTTGTTTCTTTTCTACTCTTTGCAGTCTTACCGAAGATGACACTGATATTTTTCACCTTTTCATAAACATGCTCCCCAGTCAATGCCACCAGAGCATCTTCATACTCTTGGCAACAGAAAAAGGCTTTCTTTAATCAACGATATGGGTGGTCCCGTCAAAGAAATCTCCTATGTCCAAGATAAACCGTCTTTCTTCCATGTTGAAGTTGATGGTAGCGTGTGCCTTCTTCACAAACCGGACATGCTTTATGGCCCTTTACATTATACCCTGACAAGTTCCCATATGCTAGGAAGTCGATTATAGTATAGAATATCATGGCTCGTAATTTAAAAACCTCCTTCTTGAAAGAGTTAAAAACATCGACACCTTCTTCCCACAACTCCTTCAAGTCTTCGATCAAGGGCTCAAGGTAAACATCAATGTCATTTTCGGGTTGTTTTGGTCCCGAAATCAACATAGACAAGCATGATGTACTTTCGTTTCATGCATAACATAGGAGATAAGTTGTAAATAATAAGGAGCACATGCCATGAACTATGTATCTTTGCTAAGGCTTCCATATGGATTCATACCATTCGTGCTAAGGGCAAGCCTAAGGTTCCTAGGTTCTTCGTCGAAGTTTGAAAATAAATTATCGATTTTCTTCCATTGAGAAGAATCGACCAGATGTCGAAGATTTCCATCAGAAATCCTCTCACCTGCATGCCACCTCAGATTTTTTGCATCAATGGAAGCATGTCCTTAAAAGCCTCAAGCATTTCAGAAAAACTCTTGTCGCTCAATCCATGACGTGCCTTCAAGCTTACCAATTTCAATACAGCGTTCAACAATTGGTATTTTTTACACCCAGGGTTTAGCTGGGTCTCTGCATCACTGTGAAAGTGGAGCTAAATCACCAAGAGGGGGTGAATTGGGGATTTTAAAAAACTTTTTCGAATACCTCTGTTTTTGAACACTAAAAACAGAGATGAACTAAGATGAGAATAGAAGAGCAAGACACAAGGATTTATCGGTTCGGTCAATCTCTTGACCTACGTCCGGTCCCCGAGACTCTGCGGGATTTTCACTATCTCAATTGATTACACACTCGTACTCAAGAGTAATTCTCTCACTAGAACTTACTCCCCTTACAAGTTGCAATCAATGAACCCAATCACTAAGTCCCCGGACTTGTGATTCTTTACAATAAATGATTTACAGAAAAGAGACTCTCTCTAAGAGTGGATATTGATAAACACTGAAGCTTTTGTATCAAAAGATACTTTTCGAAAAAAAACTTAAGAGTAGTTGGACACTTTGAATGATTTTCGTTTTCTGCAGTATATGGTTGTTGAGAGGAATTGAATGCAGCTCTATTTATACTGAGAGTGCATTAAATGACCGTTGTAGTCCTTCATATAACCGTTGGAGACCTTAATCAAGGATTAGGATGTGTTTAGGTCTTCTTCTCTCTCTATTCTTCACTTAATCCAGCTGTGCTGAGGTTCAGAGTTGACTCTCTGTGAATTAATCCGTTGGTAGAGCAGTTACTTGATGAGGAAAACATTCTTTAATGCTTTGCAAGTGTGTGCAGACGGATTACCCAAAAGTATACAACTTTCTGGGTTCAGCATTTAATGTTTTGACATGCTTTTTGCTTTTGCTTTAAACCTTCATTTAATATCTTTAAAACATCTGAAACTCACCAACAAAGTGGTTAAACATAGCTAGGAACATTAATGAATATTGTTAGGAATTATTAATATCAAACAAGAAGGTTTCACATATTCGTCAAATTCGAATTTCAAATTTCCGCGATGAAAACTCGAGTTTTGGACTTTGGTGTGTAAAATCGATTTAAGTTCAAAACATCAAAGCGAAGGTTTTCTTCCAAAACTGGAGGTTTTCAAAACATTGAAAAACATCAAACTTTACGTTTGGCCAAAACTCAAGTTTTGATTTCAAAACTCGAGTTTTCATTTAAATATGAAAACTTGAAGAAATCGTGCCAAGTCAAAAACTGGAGGTTTTGGAGGAAGCTGGCGATTTTCAAAAGCGAGAAAATCCAAAGACTTTTACGTCCGAGCAAAACTCAAGTTTCACAATCAAAACTCGAGTTTTCACTTTGTGAAAACTTTGAGAAAACTTTGCTAAACTCAAAACTCGGAGGTTTTCACAAAAAACGGAGGTTTTAAAACCGCTAAAAACCGAATCCTCTCGCAACTCAAAACTCGAGTTTTACTTCAAAACTCGAGTTTTCACTATTTTGGTGAAAACTTGGAATATTTCAAGTTAATTTGAAAACTGAAGGTTTTAGCCAAATCTGGAGGTTTTCAAAGTTCAAAAACTTAGGAGATTCTCGTAAGTCCAAAACTCGAGTTTTAGATGAAAAACTGGAGTTTTGACTTTTTCCAAAAATATCGAGAAGTCTCTGTTTTGTGAAAATTGGAGTTCTCTACGAAGACTCGGCGGGTTTGCTTAGTTCAAGTAAATTGGTTTCTTCTCGTAAGATCAAAACTCGAGTTTTGTAACCAAAACTCGAGTTTTCCTTTCGCGACAAATTTTTTAAACTTATCAAAGGAAAAACTTCATAGATTGTTTGCAATTGTTGGTAATCATCAAAACCTTTAGAGAACTAACATTCTCCCCCTTTTTGATGATGACAACATTTGTAAACACACATCTTTTAGAATTTGAGAGAGAGTTTTGATTTTGAAATGAACTTTGCAATTCACAGTGACTTGAAAAATTTCAGGGCATTTTAAAATACAAGTTTGCAAATGACAGCAGTTGATTAACCACAGAAATGACAGAGATGAGTAATGAAGCTTGTAATAACCATAGACATCACAGGTTGTATCTCATATCAGTAGATAAAGTTAGTACATGAGCAAACTGAAGTACAAAATGACAGAATATGCTTAAAACTCAAAAACTCAAATTCTAACTTTGGCCTTGGCCTTTCTCTCCCCCTTTGTCATCTTCAAATGAGGGTGGAGCTGAGATAGAGGGTTCATGGAGATTGAGTATGGGAGTAGATGGAGGTGAGGTATGGTGAAGAACCTCAGTAGAGGGGGTAGTTGGAGAGGGATCTGGATGAAGGAGTTTAGTTTCTGGGATATCTGGATATGGAGAAGGGAGAACCTCAGTGGTTGGAGTAAGTGTGGGAACAGGTGAAGAGAAGATTGTAGTGGAGGGATGAGGTGAAGAGGTGGGAATCTGAGGACTGGTGAAAGTGAAGGTAGGGGATGAGGAACCAGAAGCAGGACCTGAAGTGCTTGGACCAGCAGAAGTACCAATATGAAGATGCTTCAAAATCTTATCCACTTTTTCACTGAGATCCAAGTTGGAGACAAGCTGAGTAGAGAATTTGGCATCAAGATCCTCAACCTTGCCCTTGATTTCAGCAGCCTGTTCAGCAACTCCTTCAATCTGAGTCTTCATTTCCTCCTGAGCATCCACCATTTCGTGGTTCCCTCCTCTGACTTCAGCCACCAACTTACCAATTTCGAACTCCAATCTAATTGACAAGGAAGCAATTGCCTTGTCTACAATACTTTGTACTCTGGAATCAAAATCTGCAGGCAATGTTGACTGAGAAGCTGAAGGTGCAGATTGAGCTTCCTAAGCTTGGGAGTGTGCTCTAGCTTGTGATGCTCTAGGTTGGGACCTTGAAGGTGCTCGAGATTGCCCAGATCCTTCAGCTTCAAAAGTGATGTGCATCAGATTCAATTGAGCTTTTCCAAAGAATAGAGGGGTCTTGAGTGTGATGGCAGCACCAACATACCAAATCTTGTGATAGAACAAGATGACTGAGATCAATGAAGGAAAAGGTATGTGGGAAAGCTTCCTATGGGAGAACTTGAACTTAGTCATCTCCTGGAAGATCCAGTGACCCAGATTAAAAGGAACCTTTTTAACAAAGGCAGTGAAGAGTGGGTAGTCTTTTTGGGCAAAGTGGGTGTAATTACCACCCTTCTGAATGAAATTTCGAGAATAGATATACCACAATACCCTATTTGTATTAGACATAGAGCCAGGATTGAAGGAAAGCATATGATGCTGGTCTTGAGGAAAAGGCTTATTAGGTCTAAGGGTTTCAAATATCTCCTGATTGCTATAATAAATGTCGAGAATAGGAGGTGGATTGTCAATTTTCAAGATAGAGTTTAGAATGGAGGCAGACAGAGTGAATTTGACACCTCTAACAGTAGTGGTGATTCGTTCCTCAACTATGTCACCACTTGAATCCAAGACATTGTCATATTCCATGTTAAAGTAAAACAGTCTAACAAGATTGGTAGCAAAAGGGGCATATATTGAAATGAAAGACTCATAAGGCTTTAACCATGGAGACAAATCCAAATGACACTCCTTGTGAAAATCTTCTAGAATCACAGCTACTACTGGACAAAACTCTCTTTTCATATATTGTTCTTTAAATTTATTGTTTTGTTCAACAGTAAGACCATCAGAAACGATTCTAAAACCTTGAGGTGGAGAGGGATGTTGATAGATGTCTGATATCGCATTGGTCATGACTCCAGAATCTCCTTCTTCCTGTTGATGCTGAGATGATGAAGGAGCTTTGGAAGAGGATGGACCCTTTGAGGATGGTTGAGATGCAGAGGCTCTTTTCGTCCTTGCAGACTTTGTGGCCTTCTTTCTCACGGGCTGAGGATCTTCAGATGCCTTTTCCCTTTTCCCTTTGGTTCGGGTTCCTTTCTCTTCCTGGATGGCGATTTGGGAGGTTCTTGGAACGACACACCCTTTGATTTGGGTGAGACAGCAGGAGTTTTTCTCTTTCCCTTTGATGGAGGTGAATCAGCGGAAGGAATGTTCTTGCTGATTCCTCTAATAGCTCGATCTGCTCCAAGGTGAAGACGTTTGGGAATCGTCTTCACCCTCACGGGTCGTTGAGGTGGAGGAGGAGGAGGAGGAGGTGACCATGATTTTGAGCTTTCTGTGCTAGAATCAGAGTCGTGAATCTCATGGGGGGTTGATTTCGAAGTCATGGGAGAATTTTGAGAGAGGGTTAGGGTCGAGAGATGAGAGAATTAGAGAGATGAGAGAAACCCTAGGTTGAAACTTGAGTTCTAGGTCGAGTTTGAAAGAACTTAAACGGTATCTCATTATATATAAGCTTGACGAAAACTCAAGTTTTCATATCAAAACTCGAGTTTTGATAAGCAAGTGATAACTAACCTGGATGTCAAAGGTGTAATGTGAACCTTTGAACTTCCACGGCCAAAACTCGAGGTTTCTCTCCAGTTTTCATTTTCTCCAAAAATCTTGGTTTTTCTCTGACCCCGACACATTAAAACCAAAACTCGAGTTTTGAATCAAAACTCGAGTTTTCACTCCTCGATAGCAAAACTCAGATTTTTAAGCATCCTGCATAAAACATAACTAGACACTCCGATGCTTAAGTTAGTAAGTTTCAATAATCAAAACAATAACTAACATTGAGTAAGAAATGCTTACAGCTCATTGGGATTTACCATTCCCAATTCTCTTCTTATGAAATTGAATTGCTCCTTAGCCAATGGTTTGGTGAAGATGTCAGCAAGTTGAAGATGAGTTGGGATGAACATGACTTTGACATCTTTCTTCTGAACATGATCCCTTATGAAATGATGCCTCACATCAACATGCTTGGTCCGAGTATGTTGAATCGGATTCTTTGCCAAGCTTATTGTGCTTGTGTTGTCACACGCATTGGGATCTCCTTCGGGTTGATTCCCAATCGATAGTTGTTGCTTAAGCCATAGGACTTGAGCACAACAACTTGAGGCAGCTACATATTCAGCTTCAGTAGAGGACACAGCCACACTGGTTTGCTTTTTGCTAAACCAGGACACAAGTGAACCACCAAGAAACTCACATTGGCCACTTGTGCTTTTCTTATCAGTTTTATACCCGGCATGGTGCGAGACGAATATGCCACCAAATGTTCGGTTGACATTTGGGAAACCACAATCCAAGTGTCTTCGTGTCAGCAAGGTATCTGAAAATTCTCTTCACATGCTCAGCATAGGACTCCTTGGGAGCAGATTGGAACCTTGCACACATCCCCACACTGAATTGGATGTCAGGGCGACTTGCAGTCAAATAGAGCAATGATCCAATCATTCCTCTATATCTTGTAATATTAAAGTCCTTGCCCTCTTCATCAGAGTCCAATAAGGCAGTGGAACTCATTGGAGTGTCAGCTCCATTGCATTGATCCATCCCAAACTTCTTCAGCAGATCATTGAGATACTTGGTCTGAGATATGAAGATCACATTCTTCTTTTGCTTGATTTGTAGACCAAGGAAATAGTTGAGCTCTCTCATCATGGACATCTCAAATTCTCCCTGCATATTCTTAGCAAAATCTTCACACAAAGTATCATTAGAAGCACTAAATATAATGTCATCAACATATATCTGAACAATTAAAATTTCACCAAGCTTATTACTCTTTATGAAGAGAGTTGTATCTGCTTTTCCTCTAATAAAACCTTGATCAAGAAGGAATTTTCTTAATCGCTCATACCAAGCTCTAGGAGCTTGTTTAAGACCATATAGGGCCTTCTTGAGATGATATATATGATCTAGATGATGTTCATTTTTAAAACCGAGAGGTTGTTCTACATAAACTTCTTGAATAAAACCATTTAGAAAAGCACTTTTTACATCCATTTGATATAGCTTGAATCCTTTGACACAAGCAAAGGCTAGAAGAACTCTTATGGCTTCCAATCTTGCCACTGGAGCATAAGTTTCTTCATAATCAATTCCTTCTTCTTGATTATAGCCTTTAGCAACCAATCTTGCCTTGTTACGGACAAAGATTGCTGATTCATCTCGTTTGTTCTTGAATACCCATTTGGTGCCAATGACCGGATGGTCTTTGGGCCTAGGTACCAAATCCCAAACTTGATTCCTATCAAATTGATATAACTCCTCTTGCATGGCTATCACCCAATCATTTTCTGAAAGGGCTTCATCTATCTTAGAGGGTTCAATATGAGATATAAATACAGAAAAAGTTACTTCATTTAAAGTGATGTTTATGGTTCTTACTCCTTGATTTACATAACCTATTACTTGGTCTAAAGGGTGATTCCTTATGAACTTCCAAGGTCTAGGCTGAGACTGATCAGGATTTTCAAGATTGTTTTGGGGATCATCCTCAAAAACATTTTCAGGATTTTCAATAGATGCAGGAGTAGTTTTCGAAAAGAATTGGTTTTTGAAAATATTTCCCTCTTCATCATCCAAGGATTTATCAGTTTTGGATTCACAGAAAACAACATGCATAGACTCTTCAACAATACGAGTACGAGTATTAAAGACTCTATAAGCTTAACTCCTATTTGAATAGCCTAAAAATATACCTTCATCTGCCTTGGGATCAAATTTTCCCAAGTTATCCTTACCATTGTTGTGGATGAAACACTTACATCCAAACACATGCGGATGTCCCGATTTGGCTTTCTTCCTTTGTACAAATTTCATGGGAGTCTTGTTCAACTTCTTCCGGAGGTAAGCCCGATTAGAGATATAGCAAGCGGTGCTCATTGCATCAGCCCAGAACACTTGAGAGGTGTTGTTCTCATTCAGCATAGCCCTTGCCATCTCAGTGAGGACTCGGTTCTTTCTCTCCACAACTCCATTTTGTTGAATGGTCCTCGGGACTGAGAAGTTGTGATCAATTCCCATGTTGTCACATAACTCAGCAAATGCATGGTTTTCGAATTCTCCTCCATGATCAGTTCGAATGCCTGAAATTGAGAACCCTTTCTCGTTTTGGACCTTCTTGGCAAAACAGACAAATTGATCAAATGTTTCATCTTTTGAGGATAAGAAAATGGTCCAGGAAAATCGAGAAAAATCATCAACTATGACCAAGGTATAAAGATTGCCACTAAGGCTTTTTACTCTAGCTGGTCCAACTAGATCCATATGGAGTAATTGGAGGGTCTATTAGTTGAAACTTCACTTTTCGATTTGAAAGAAGATTTGGTTTGTTTTCCTTTTTGACAAGCATCACAAATCATGTCGTTTTTAAAATGAAGTTTTGGAATACCAATAACCAACTCTTTTTTAAGTAATGTCAAGTTGGATCATATTGACATGAGCTAACCGCTTGTGCCATAAGCAACTATCATCCATATTACTAACAAAACATTTTTCAGAAGCAGACCCGTTTCTAGAGAGATTAATAGTATAACAATTTCCATCTCTAGGAGCTCTGAATAAAGCTTTTGATTTAATATTTTCCAAAGGGAGATCATTTTTACTTACAATCAAGCATTCCTCGAATCAAAGATAGCTAGATTACCTTTGTCAGTGCTTTGGCTTACACTGAGGAGATTGTGGTAAAGTCCTTCCACAAGGCAGACATCTTTGATTTGTGGTCCTTCATTGTTTCCAATTTCACCGATGCCAGTAATCTTTCCAGATTGATTTCCACCAAAGGTCACCTTGCCACCATCCTTGGGCTTGATTGAGACAAATCTGAATTGGTCTCCTGTCATATATCTTGAGCATCCACTATCAATGTACCACTTGTTGGGATTTGATGCTCTTAGACAAACCTACAAAACATAACCAATCAGGTCTTAGGTACCCATCTTTTCTTGGGTCCTTTGGGGTTAGTTTGTGTCTTAGGAACCTTGTAAGATCCCTTTGGCACCCATTGATAATTTCCTGATGGTTTAATTTTTCTTTCATTTTTATGAAAATAGGAAGAAGTAGTATGACCCTTGCGATTGCAATAATTGCAATGAGCAAAAGGATTTGAAGAATGAACAGATTTTCTAAAGTAGTTCATATAGTTCTTTTCTCGAAATTTCTTTTTCCCTTTTCTTTTATCAAAATTTGGTTTGTAACCGATTCCTGATCTATCATTTATGAATCTTTGTTCTTTCAAGATGACATTGAGCATTTCACTTCCTCTAGTGAATTTCTCAAGTGCCTTTGTAAGATGTAAATTCTTTTTCTTAAGATCAGGGCAATCTTTACAAACAGCATTTTCAAGGTGGGAAAACTCTTTAACTTGCAGTTCAAGAGTAACATTTTTCTTTTTCAAGACAATATATTTTTTCGCAAGTTTTTCAAATTTCGATTGAACAACAATGTACTCAACCAAACAATTCATCATAAGATGGTTTTGAATCGTATACCTCATCATTGTTGTCATGTTGCTCTTGTTCTTCAAAGAACTAAACGAGATATTTGCTTTGTCTTCCTCATCAGCTTCATCTTCATCAGATGAGCTATCTCCCCAAATAGCTGAGACATAGGCTTTCTTTTTGAATCGGTTGAACTTCTTCTTTTCTTTGTCCTTGTTGTTCAGCTGGGGACACTCAAACTTGATGTGGCCAGGCTTCTCGCACTCATAGCAGATGATTGGCTTCTTTGTCTCAGTGCTAGAGCTGCCTTTGTGAAATTTCTTGTACCCTTGATCCTTTCGGTAGAATCTTTTGAATCTTCGAACGATCATGCCAAGTTCTTTTTCTTCTTCTTCTTCTTCATCATCATTTGTCTCTTTAGCTTCTTTGATAGACTTAAGAGCTATGCCTTTGCTCTTACTATGGATTTCATCAAGTCCCTTTCTCAACTTGATCTTGCCTTCTTATTCTGATAAGCTACCAAACAAAGCTGCTACAGATTCCATTGATGCGCCATGAGCTTCTTCGATGGCAGTAACCTTGGCTTCCCATTCCTTGCTGAGAATGTTCAATATTTTTCTGACTTGAACTGGTTCATCATAGATTTTTCCCAATGCAGCAAGTTTGTTGATCAGATGAGTGAATCTAAGACGGAACTCACCAATCGATTCTCCTGACTTCATACAAAGAAGATCGTACTCAATCATAAGAGTGTTAACTCTATTTTCCTTAACTCCAGTGGTTCCTTCGTGAGCCAGCTCCAATGCGTCCCACATTGCTTTAGCAGAAGTTTTAGAGCATACTCGAAAGTATTCACTCTGACTTAAGGCACTCTGGAGCATGAGAATAGCCTTCTTTGTTAAGAACAACCATCTTCTTGTCATTCTCATCGTATTCTTCTTCGAGCTTTGGAGTTCTTACTCCATCTTCAGTAGTTGATGGAACATAATCTCCTCTTTCAAATACTCTCCAGAGACCATACTTAGAAGCCATTACAAAGACTTTGAATTTGCTTTTCCAGAATGAGTAGTGCTCTCCAGTGAATCCCGGTGGTCGGTTGATCGAAGCTCCATCAGGTAGAATACCATCCATAGTGATCCTCCTCGAGGTGTTAATCTCTTCAGAGAAGACCTTGCTCTGATACCAAATGAAAGTGGAGCTAAATCACCAAGAGGGGGGTGAATTGGGGATTTTAAAAAACTTTTTCGAATACCTCTGTTTTTTAACACTAAAAATAGAGATGAACTAAGATGAGAATAGAAGAGCAAGACACAAGGATTTATACTGGTTCGGTCCAATCTCTTAACCTACGTCGAGTGGGATTTTCACTATCTCAATTGATTACACACTCTGTACTCAAGAGTAATTCTCTCACTAGAACTTACTCCCCCTTACAAGTTGCAATCAATGAACCCAATCAACAAGTCCCCAGACTTGTGATTCTTTACAATAAATGATTTACAGAAAAGAGACTCTCTCTAAGAGTGGATATTGATAAACACTGAAGCTTTTGTATCAAAAGATACTTTTCACATAAAAACTTAAGAGTAGTTGGACACTTTGAATGATTTTCGTTTTCTGCAGTATATGGTTGTTGAGAGGAATTGAATGCAACTCTATTTATACTGAGAGTGCATTAGATGACCGTTGTAGTCCATCATATAACCGTTGGAGACCTTAATCAAGGATTAGGATGTGTTTAGGTCTTCTTCCCTCTCTATTCTTCACTTAATCCAGCTGTGCTGAGGTTCAGAGTTGACTCTCTGCGAATTAATCCGTTGGTAGAGCAGTTGCTTGATGAGGAAAACATTCTTTAATGCTTTGCAAGTGTGTGCAGACAGATTACCCAAAAGTATACAACTTTCTGGGTTCAGCATTTAATGTTCTGACATGCTTTTTGCTTTTGCTTTAAACCTTCATTTAATATCTTTAAAACATCTGAAACTCACCAACAAAGTGGTTAAACATAGCTAGGAACATTAATGAATATTGGTAGGAGGTATTAAGACAAACAAGAAGGTTTCACAAATTCGTCTGATTCGAATTTCAAACTCTGCGATGAAAACTTGAGTTTTGTTTCTCAAAACTCGAGTTTTGGACTTTGGTGTGTAAAATCGATTTAAGTCCAAAACATCAAAACTGAAGGTTTTCTTCCAAAACTGGAGGTTTTCAAAACATTGAAAAACATCAAACTTTCTGCTTGGCCAAAACTCGAGTTTTCATTTAAATATGAAAACTTTAAGAAATCGCGCCAAGTCAAAACTGGAGGTTTTGGAGGAAGCGCGAGTTTTCAAAAAGCGAGAAAATCCAAAGACTTTACTGAAAGCAAAACTCGAGTTTTGCAATCAAAACTCGAGTTTTCACTTTACCGTGAAAACTTTGAGAAAACTTTGCTAAACTCAAAACCGGAGGTTTTCACAAAAAGCGGAGGTTTTGAAAACCGGCTAAAAATTGAATCCTCTCGCTTACTCAAAACTCGAGTTTTACTTCAAAACTCGAGTTTTCACTATTTTGGTGAAAACTTGGAATATTTCAAGTTAATTTGAAAACTAGAGGTTTTAGCCAAAACTGGAGGTTTTCAAAGTTCAAAAACTTAGGAGACTCTCTGTAAGTCCAAAACTCGAGTTTTAGATGAAAACTGGAGTTTTGACTTTTTCCAAAAATATCGAGAAGTCTCTGTTTTGTGAAAACTGGAGTTCTCTCTTAAGACTGGCGGGTTTGCTTAGTTTAGTAAATTGGTTTCTTCTCTGTAAGATCAAAACTCGAGTTTTGTAACCAAAACTCGAGTTTTCCTTTGGCAGCAAGTTTTTTAAACTTATCAAAGGAAAAACTTCATAGATTGTTTGCAATTGTTGGTAATCATCAAAACCTTTAGAGAACTAACACACCGCACATATTACCATATGCATGTGATTGATGAAAAGCCTCTTCTCCTACATCAAGAATAATGTCCTCTTTTCGATCATCCATATCCGTGTCATTATCATCAAAGGCCACATCCCCATGTTGAGACCCACTTGGTATTTTTTCACCATGCCATACCCATATTGTATAAGTCTTACAAAATCCTTCACAAATTAAATGTGTGTGTATAACTTCAGGACTTAGTCGCCTCTCGTTCAAACATTCTACACAAGGACAATAAAACTTCCCACTATCATCATGGTCATTTTGTTTAGTAAATTCTATAAAGTCCCTCACCCCATTCTGATATTCAACACTCGTCCGTAACGCAGTTATCCAACTGTGATCCATAGTATAATTCCTATAGACGGAAAGATTTAACATACATAATCCGAAACAATTGACACTTGCATATAAAATAAGGCAACACCAAATGCATATTTATGCTCAATGTCGGTTATGACTTTTCTTTTATTACGGAGAAACTTGCCTATTAAATACATAACGAAGAATCACTTTTGGTCATAAATGTATCACAGTGAATCCAAGAAGCAAAATAAATGCATGACAAGGAAATTAAATGCATCGCATGAAGGTCTTGTGGACTCGCCTGTAGCATATAAATTCAAATGCGTTTGCTGATTCAAACTTGCTCCCGCCACAAACATTGATGATGCAGACAGGAAGAGTAACCTAAAAACATTTGTTGGTCAGTTGGGTAGGTCTAAAGTGAAAATATAATCTTCAAAATACAATATTCATTAACAACGAGAGAAACCCACAAGAACATTTCATTGATTTCGTTCAACCTTAAGAAAATCATAAAGTTATATAACCGAAACACACTGTTACGGCTTGGTCTATAGATGTTTAGCTAAGGAACCGAAAGTGATTATCGAGAGAGCAACGCGAAGTAGTGACGAAGCAACACACAAACACCGGAGACAGAACCTGAGTAATCACTTCGACGCGACAAGAGAAGTTCAGAGAGGAAATTTAATATTCCGCGCGACAGAGACATGTTTTAGTATTTTTTATTTTATTAAGACCGGTTCATTATAAAGTAGCCGGTCCTAAATATATAATTAAATTTTAAAGACCTAGGAGATTTAAAAGAGTCCGGTCTTACTCTTTATTTATCATTTAATTTTAAGACCGAAGTCTTATTAAACATCCGATCCTAAAAGTCCTCATTTTTTTTTTAAAAAAAAAGAGGATTGGCTTTGGCGAGCGCAGCAGTAACTGAATGAATAAAAATTAAAGAAAAAATGGAGAATAAGCTTCTTTAATTAATGGAGAATATGAACAAAACAAAAACACAAGCGTAGTTCTTAATGCTTCATACATTACTGGTGAATATGCACGCACATAAGAAAAAATACAAAAGAAAAACAAGCAGAAAATTATCAAAAACAATAATCTGACTAAACATCCTAAAGCTTATTATCCTCCAAAGCCTTGGCGATATCGGCGTGAGTAGCATTAACTTCCCGCCGAAGATCAACAAGTTTCTGTCTTATTCGCATCAGCCGCAATGCATCATTAGAGGAAAGAGGAGAAGGGTCAGCGGTAGACGTGCTGGGGCCAACTGGTTGGAGAGGGGGAGCAGGAACCTCTTCATGGTTTGAAGGCTGGAGGGGGCTGCGACAATCTCTTCATCATCCAAAATAACAATGGGTCCAACGACCTGAGACTATTTTGTCACAATAGAACGCACTCTCGCTGGAGGAGGCGCATCGAAGGCACGATCATCAGGAGTAAGAGTACCCCTATGAGCAGTTCTCTTGTATCTAACCATGGTTTGAGTAGTTGGGGCAGAGACCCACGTAGTGTGGAGTTACGAGATTGTGAGGAGTTAATAAGGACAGAGAGGTATGAGGAGTTTATATACTTTAAGAGCCACGTAGTGTGGAGGTACGAGGTATGAGGAGTTTAATAAGGACATAGAGGTATTTAATTTTTTCAATTCAATTGATCTTAAGACCGACCTTTTATAATATATCCGTCCTAAAAGTCTATTATTTATTTTTTTCAATCAATTCAATCACTTTTAAGACCGACCTTTTACCTTGTATACGGTCCTAGAATTCATTTATTTTTTTCAATTCAATTTTTTTAAGTAAGAATTTTTTCTTAATAAATATTAATTTTAAGAACGGATCTTTTACAATATCTGGTATTAAAGGTTCATTCTTTTCAAATTACTCAGATAGCAGAGTCGTATCCTTACACTTTACTCAAATGAATGATTCAGAGTCTCTTCGACTTCCGATAAACTTCCCAACTAGGCGTCTCCTCGTATTCTGAGGAACTATGCGTCTCCTCGTTATTGTTTCCGGCGTTTCACATTGTTCAGGAAGGGTTCTCTATTTAAACCCGATGTTAATTTACTTCCTTCAAATTCTTCTCCATCACTTCTAAAACCTCCATCGTAATGGCTGTTCTACTACCACGAGGTCCTCCACCACCACCAGGTCCTCCTTTTCCATACCCTCCTCTGCTGCCTTCGAACCCGTCATTCTACCAGATGATGCAGCCTCCTGGCCCGCGTCGATCATATAGACCGACGCTTGGGCGACCTATTTCAGGTCTATCACGCCGTCAACAACAAGCTGACTGCGGTACTCGACGCCTAGGATGTTGAGTACGATCCTTCAGATGACGACGTTGACGACCTCTTCGACGACTCCCTCCCCTCCGACAACGATGGGGAGGATTAAATGTTTTTATGTTTTTTTCCCTGTATACTGCGCCCCTAACGGGCAGCATTAAAAGAAATATAAATAAAATTTATTATTGTTCTCATATTCGTGAACATTATCCTTTTCATTATCTTTGTTCTTTCCTATTGTCCATATTCGACTCCCTCCCATCTGACAACGATTTTCCATATTTGTGAAACAAACAAAACATTGTCCTCGTGTAAATGAACATTAAAAAGTAGCATAATACAGTTAAGAACATACAAAAAAACAAAAACAAAAATCGTTTACCTTATTCGAATAAAAACAAACAAAGTGACTATTCTTCTCAAGGTTGGATCGTCGTTGTCGTCAGTTTTACCTCGTCCTTATTAGAATATTTTCAGTGTCCTTTTCATTATCTTCCTTCTTTTTCTGACAAAAAGAAAAGAGACAAAGAAAAGGGAAACCGAGGGTAACATCGACGACAAAGAGGGTCCTAGCTTGAGCGTAACGCCGTAACCTCGGTTGTCATCAACCCTAATAATTTGTCTGAAAAACGAGTCAACATTTCTGTTTAAAGGAAAACTATTAAGACCGGACGTTTGACAAATATATGGTCCTAAAAGTCTTCATTTATTTCTAAAGACTTTTAGGACCGCATATTATCCGAACCTCCGGTCCTATAAGTCTACATTTAATTAGAAAATATGGCAAGACTTTTAGTACCGCGTATTATATAATCTTCCGGTCCTAAAAGTTAATAAATATGGCAAGGTTAATAAATATGCAGTACTAAAGGTCTCGCCATATTTGTAAAATAAACAAATTCTTTTAAGACCGTACTTTTAACAAATATACGGTCCTAAAAGTCTTTAAGACCGGATCTTTAAAAAATATGCGGTCATCAAAGTCACCGAGTACTTTATTCAATTATTATTATTATTTTATTTTTTCCTTTTTTATATAGATTACAAGGAAAATAAATTCCTAATTTTCCAATTAAGTTTAAATCATTGGCTATTCTTCATGATTTAATTCTCATATATAATTTTAGGCATAATTCATTGACTTATTCTTTTCCCTTAATTAATTTAGGTCATAGAAGACGCGAATACTTTTCAGAGTATCTTGTTGCTCATTTACAACATCTTGTTCCTCAAATTTCAAGCACTAAATAGCTAGAATGAATGAACGAATTCTTCAAAAAAAAAAAATTATTGAATTACACATTGCGTATGTATATTTACAAATGAATTTAAGACTTAATTAGGTCATACAGATATTCATAAAACACATTGCGTATGTGCTCCACTTCATCTTCAGGAAAGGGAGCAGGATAGGCAAACCTCTGTAACATCAAAGATAGAAACTGAATTAACTTTCGTGCATATTTCATATGTAACATTAAGCCAGATGCTGAATTCAGCCATATATAATATGTAACATCAAATACATTTACCTTTGCAGTTAATTTAGTCGTTCCTTCCATGATAATATCATATATGTGTTTCATGACGTAGATGCCACATAAGTTGGACCCCGTTGGTTGCCGACGGGTCTAAAATGAACAAGAAAGATATATAAGAGCTAGCATATATAGCTTACTGACCAAGTTCACAAGGCAGTGTTCCAGTGTCCAAATATGTACTAACCTGTGGTTTGAACCATTTAGGATAAGTGGCCTGAGACCCACGCCTTTTGTTTACCTCGATTTGGAAGGTCCTCATGGCACTATCATCAAAATCACAAATGTATCAATAATGTTCACTGAAAATTCATAGTAGAGATTTCAGACAAGAGAATCAAAATGACATGCTTACTTGTTGACGCTCTGCGTCAATGTAGACCCTGGCTCATTGTGATTGGAGCATAAGAAGATAACTTTATGATCATCCATGCACATGAAGACTAAGCGCGTTAGGCGGCTGAAAATTCACGAGTAAAGTACTAAAGTGATATATGTAGCAGAATTAAGTGAATTGCATACAAGAATTGTGATATTTACCCCTGGTAGTATGGAAACACGTACACCTTTCTTATCACTTCACACACCCTCTTTGACATGTATTCTTGTCTCAACTCCAAGGGTGTTGTACTTGCATAGACTGGGCACAAGAATCCAAAATCATTGATTCTGCCATGTTCAACCAATTCTTGATGCATAAACCTACAATAATAACATCTATCAGGGAATTAGTATATATATATATATGTGTATCTAAATGATGCATTTAAATTATGTACTCATAGAATCAGATACTTACTTCATAAACAGTTGAAGGATTGGATTAGTAAGCTCCTGTCTAGTGTCCAGGAAGTAGTAGGGACATTACATCTTTGTTGTCAAGGTAAACCTCTTCAGGATGAGGGACGCCTACTACTTCATTGACAGGCCATGATTTATCTTTAAAATATCATTTTTTTTGCCAAATCGGATATTTTTCCTTGGAAGTCAAATTAGCAGTAGGGGATGGAATTTGAGGAGGAGGGGATGCAGCTTGACGAGGGGATGGAACTTGAGGAGGAGGGATGAAGCTTCGGGAGGAGTAGAGACATGTACAAGCTTCACCGGCCAAGAGATGAAGGTTCCCTTGACATCACTCACAAGCTTCAGCTGATCAGTTGGGTGAGGGAGAGGTGCATCAATGATCACCTCTTCAACTGACACTCTAACTTCATCATCAGCCATTTGTTGGTGGTGTACAGTTGATCCCAAGTTGTGGACAGTCCTTTTTGCAACTAATCGTGTATGACTATCACGATCCTCCACATACAGGTCACAAGGTTACTCTGACTATCCAATAATGCAGCTCCCCCTAGTGCTCTGCCGCATAGGTGCAGGTGAATGTGTGACGAGAATACTGATCTCTGGATGAGAGCTCAAAAGCAGCCTCATCTGATTCATTTCCTCCCTCATCTGGCTTATCTGGGATTGAAACATTGCTTCTTTAGCTACTGCTTCCTCACTTAATTTGGCTAGCGTCTGTTCCTTGAGGCCTATCGGTCCTCCAATCCCCCTTACACGCCCCGCGTGATCCAGTTTTCCAGATGCAACGGTCAGAACATCATTCATCCCGTCCGACACAAAAGATCTCTCTGCTTCTTTCTTTTTAAGATCTTCCTGTAAGATACGAGATAATGAGAAGCTTATAAATGAAACATGTATAGTAACTAAAAAAATAACAATAACGATACTTACAATTCTTTCAGCAACTACACAAGTTTGTTCACTCGTGTAAGCGCCGCTTGGCTTTTGCCGAATATTCAACCACAACTCCTCGCGATGTATTGGAGATGGCTGATCAACTATCGCAGAAGGATTGGATTCAGTTTCATCTTCCAATCTCTTCCGCTTGGCCGCCATCAATTCTTTTTGGGCCATTTCATATCCGTCGAGAAGCCCTATGCGGCACTCATTCTTTTTCCCTATCTCCCGTGCTTGTTCCCTACTTTTTCGTGAATCAGAATTGAAAAAAAAACTATTAATTGTGAATTCCAGCCATCTCACTAACAAAAATTAGAGAACTTCTGCTTCATATGAAGGTCATACATTAGTCAAATTCACTTCATCAAGTTTCAACATTTTATTTAAGAAAGATGTAGAATTGTAGAAGAAATTGGGAGAAACAGAGGAAAGGGAGTTGCGAAAATGCGCCAACTCGGTCAATTCGTTCATTCACCATAACTGGTTCCTACACATATTAGACTAACCTCTTATATATAGTTAGAGGCTTGACTCTTAAGGCCCAATAACAGCTTGCACCGAAACCATTACACGCTTAACATACTAACTAACAAAGAATGTCTAACCACTACCTACTATAACAGAACTAAGACTATAATAATGGCTTGACTCTTATGCCATTAGTATTTCCCTAATTACCTTCTTAGTATTTTACCTTTTCGGGGTTTACATATCGACTTGCATAGACAAAGGCGGGGAAATGTATACTTCTATTCACATACCAAACCATTTAAATAACAGGATTAGATGAACACAATAACATTCACATATCCGCACAGGTTAATAAGCACACAAAAGGGAAAACAAAACTAAATATAAACTCACCAGAGCTTGAGGAGTGGTCTGCAGTTGAACAAATTGTTGCCAAATTTGTTCATCAATAAATGTGTACTTGTCCCAATGATTTTCTTCAGGCTGAACCTCGGCAAAAATATACTTGTTAGCTAGAAAGGTTTTAAACTTCCTCCACCGATCAAGACAATAAGACAATGTCTTGTCTTTCAACTTCCGACGATCCGGGACGGTGTATGTAAGTCGGATAGTGTCCCAAATAGGATCATTTCTTCGTGTCAACGTCCACATTTTTCCACTCATCTGTCAAGATGCTAACCTTGCTGCGTACTAGATAGCCAACAAAACTAGTATATTTGCATTTCTTGGGACCGAAGGGTTCCAACTTTTCATCAAACTAAATCTCCAGCCTTGACCCAGAAGTCCGACTTAGGGTTACATCCATCATTCATGTGCCTCTTCTACCACGGCGTGCAGGGCGGTTACGAGGCTCATTGTGAGATGAAGAGGGTTCGTTCTGACTCACACCAGTAACTGGCGTTCCCGGAACAAGAATAGAATCGTTTTCACCGTTCATTTTCGAGACAGGAAGAGAGGTAATGCAACAGGAAGGGTTTCACAACGTGAACAGAGGTTCTTCAGTGAGAATACCAAAAGCTTTCGCGCGAAGAAATGTTTATTTGGCGGTTGATTTTTAAGACCGGATAAACAAAGAGATAGTCTTAATAATTAATATTCAAGACCGGTCTTATTAAAGTTCGGTCTTAAAAGTAATTACTTTTTTATCTGCACTTTTTTTCTATATTTTATACCGGCCGCATTTTATGTCCGGTCTTAAAAGAATAACTTTTAAGACCGGCTTTTAAATATGTTCGGTCTTAAAACTTTATTACCTTTATATTTAAATTTTTCCTTATATTTTGGACCTCAGAAAATATTAGTCCGGGTGTGTGGGATTTCTCCATAAAGTAATTGATATTTGAATTTTTTTAATAACATTTTTAAGACCAGTTTGCTTTTTAACCGGTCTAAATAATATATTTAAGACCGATGAAAAAATGATCTAAGTATAAGAAGTTCTTTATATTTACAAAATCACCGGCCATACGTAAGAAGTTCTTTATATTTACAAAAGCGCCACCGGTCATACATTTAAGATCAAGGCGTCGAAAGTCCGGTCTAAATGAGGCGGTCTTAAAACCCTTTTTTGCACTAGTGTCAAGTGTGATTCATACACTTTCTTAACTCCTTTTGATTGGAAATCACCACTATTTTATATGATTTTATGTCACATAATTTAGCCAATTAAATATAGTCACATACTTAACCATTGCCAATTAATTTCAAAATGAAATTCGGTTGGAAAAATAATCAATAGAGTATAAATCGGGAAATGTATATTCACCCTTGTATTCCACTGAATTCTCACCAAAATAGAGTTTTTGGTAAAGTAGAAATCAAGGTAACACACACGCACGCACGCAAATTGTCGGTTTCTCATGATGATTTATTTATACAACTATTGTTAACATTTAAAATTTATAGTGTTAGCGTGTTTTTGTTAATGAAACTTACAACGGTATGGTTAGAAGACTAGGAATATATGTAATAAAATTTAAGAATCAAAATTTTGAAGTTAAGAGACTAGGGGATCTGGTTTTGGTGCCTATCCTTTGGATAGGGTACCATTTGCCCATCTGATCTGGACCGTCCAGATCAAATTTGGACGATCCAGATTCTATTTTTTTAAATTGTTGCTTTTAAAATAAAAAAAATCATTTAAAAACATGTCAGTTAAGAGATTATCTTTATTTTAGATTCTGTACCCATTAAAATAATTTTTTTTTGAAAAAATAGAAAGTAAAAAAGATGAGATCTGGACGGTCTAGGAGAGAGGAGCTCTCCCTACCAGACTAGGTCTGCTTTTGCTACAGTATGATACGCTACCCGCATTTGCCAAAGGATACTGTAATTTTAATAGCATTATGTAAACAGTAGTAGTAAATTTAAAAAATGAATGAATGGGTTCCCACCACTTCAAATCGTACGTTGATGCTAGATTTTGCCGGAATTACAGGAACATTCCCCAACAAAGAATCTTTTTGGAGGGTAAAAGACAGGCTCCTCCCAACTAAATTTGTTACAGACACAATTTAAAATTCAACCCTCAAACACTTTAGAGACGAGATTTTGTCACTTAAGTTGGTTATTGACACTGTCTTAAACATAACTACCTCCTATAAAAGATTCTTGTATTTATTTTTTTAAAAAAAAAAAAATTTAAACAAATGTTATCCATAGATCTGTGGAATTCTAGGAATGGTGGCATCTATTCTTGTGGTAAAATGACATTCTAGGATCTATGAATTACAGGGTTTATGACAGTAAAGGATCTTAAAATTCAAAAACGACAAAAACGAGGCAGACATCGCTCACCCCCGAAAAAAAAGTAAATAAATACACACAAAAACGACGCATCCTCATCTTCCAACAAATTTCCTACCATCTTCCTCCCTTTTCTGTTATAGCCATGGCGGTCCAAGTAGTATCATCGTCTTCGGTTGGCTTCACCAGCAAAACTAAGTATAGATACGATGTTTTCCTGAGTTTCAGAGGCGAAGATACTCGCAAATGCTTCACTGTGAATCTCTATGATGCTTTGCGCAAGAAGGGAATAAACGCCTTCATTGATGACAAGAAGCTCGGTAAAGGGGAACAAATCGCACCTTCTCTACTTAAAGCCATAGAGAAATCCAGGATTTCGATTATTGTGTTCTCTAAGAACTACGCAACTTCCACTTGGTGCCTTGATGAACTAGCTCACATCGTTCAGTGTAAGAAGGAGAAGAACCAGGTGGTTATGCCCTTATTTTACAAGGTGGATCCGATGGATGTTCAATATCAGAAAAATAGCTTTGAGGAAGCCATGGTTGCTCTTGAGAAAAGGTTCAGAAATGAGGTAGAGAAAGATAGAAACAGCTTTGAGGAAGACAGAGCTGCTCATGAAGATAGGGTGAGAAAGAACATGGAGAAACTGCAAAAATGGAGGTCCGCTTTGTTTGAAGCTGCTAGTTTGTCATCAGCATGGCTTTTCCAAGATGGGTACATATCTCCTTATAGTGTTTTTTTTTTTTTTTTTTCCCTTCTCCTGATGAAATTTTCAATTAATTAGTGGTTACTGATGATTTAACGCCCAGTTCATTGTGAATTTCTATATATTGGGTCTTACTCGTATGATTATTTTATCTGAGTATATCTAGTGTTGGAGTATTTTTAAATAATTATAAACAAGAAATTTTTACCATAACTATTTTAATTTATGTTTTTGACTGTAAATGTATGTTATATTTTACTATAGAAATCAGAAAATAACATTTTAGTTTTTAATTGCTCATATATATCTATATTATCATAGGATCTTTGAAATGTTGGTCACCAACAATAATCCCTCCAGATCCAACGTCAAATGGATCTTCATAAATCGTGTAGAAGATATTAAACAGGGTATCTATTGTTATTGAGAATTATGTTCTACCTTTGAATACAAAACTATTTTGGACCTTCATATATGAGCATAGGATGCATTAGAATGAATTCACATTAGGTTTTTTCTCTTAGGTGCTTTTTAGGTGTTTTTCCCTCTAATTGAGGGATTAGGCATTTTTTTAATATTTTTATATTCTATTTATTTAGATTAGATTATATATTGCATCCTAAATTTTTTTTTTTTTTCACCCAATATCTCAAATTAATTAATTTCCAGGATATTGGGGTTCTAGAAAAAATATTTCTAAATGCAAGAATGGAAATTAATTAATTTGAGATATTGGGTGCAAAAAAAAATTTCAGGATCCAACATATAAACTAATCTAAATAAATAGAATATATAAAAAAAATTAAAAAAATGCTTAATCCCTCTAATTAGAGAGAAAAGTACCTAAGAAGACCTAAGAGAAAAGACCTAATGTGAACCCGAATAAATAAGCTATACACAATATCTTTGGTATTAAACGAGTTTGGAAAATGATTTACATTTTTTATGAATGGTTCTAGTTTAATTATTTTTTATTTAACTTTCTTTTGGTCTGATTTTTTTTTTTTTTTTTACTTAAATATTTCCATATGTGCGGCAAATATCTATAATTTTCTTTTGAGGTTGTGATCTTTGAAGGATCACATACAAGGGGATTTTTTTTTTTTTTTTTGAATAAATATTCAAGGAGATTTTACTTGAAAGAATCATCATAATAACAAACAATAAGAAGCAAGACATTTTGCATAAGTTTTCTTCACAATTAAAAAATATTGCTTTTTTGTAGATGCGAATTTCGGTTTACTGAACGAATTGCTGAACATGTGTATGCTATGCTTCCTCCTAAGCCATACCATAACATAGAACACAAGGTTGGACTTGAGCCTCGGATAGAAGAAGTGATCTCGCTTCTAAATAAATCTGACAAAGGCGTTTGCATGTTAGGGATTCATGGAACGGGTGGAATTGGTAAAACAACCCTTGCAAAAGCGATCTATAATTCAATCTTCTACCAATTTGAAGGTGCATGTTTCTTGTTTGATGTCAATGAAGCATCAAAGAAATTCCAAGGCATTGTTCATCTTCAACAAAAACTTCTATCTGAGATTCTTGAGGAAAAGATCATGAGCTTTGGTAGTGCTGCCCAAGGAATATCTAAAATAAAACACAGACTCTCTCATAAAAGAGTTTTCTTGGTTCTTGATGATGTTGATGAGATTAAACAGTTAGAACGACTTGCAGGGGGGTGTGATTGGTTTGGTTGTGGAAGCAAGGTCATTATAACAACAAGAAATAAGCAATTGCTAATTGCTCATCATGTTAAAAGAACATATGAATTGATGGAGCTAAATGATCTTGACTCTCTTGAACTCTTTTGTCGGCATGCCTTTCATATGAGCCTACCTCCAAAAGGCTATCAACATATGTCTAGTCATGTGATAAGTTATGCAAAGGGCATCCCTCTAGCTTTAGAATTAATTGGTGCCAATTTAGCAAATAAAAACTTAAAGGAATGGAGGTCTACATTGGAACAATATGATCAGATCCCAGAAAGAACAATGCATAAAGTATTAAAGATAAGCTATGATTGCTTACAAAAAGGTGCTAAGATTATTTTCTTGGATATTGCTTGTTTCTTTGAGGAGGAGCTATTGGGTTCTATCGATGAAATAGCCGAAGCTTGTGATTATGGTGCAAGGTTTTATATTGAAGTGCTTATTGATAAATCACTTATATCGATTAATTATAATGGTCATTTATGCATGCATGATCTGATAAAACAAATGGGTAGAGAGATTGTTAGGAAGGAGGCACCATCAAATCCTGGCAAACGTAGTAGATTATGGAATTATAAAGATGTTATTAAAGTACTACATGAAAATTCAGTAAGAACCCGACTGTTTTTTGTTTCCCTATATACATTACATTTATTGTGCTATTGGGTAATATCTAACAAATGTTACCTTTTTGGGGTTTTTTTTTTTTTTTTTTTTTTTTTTTTTTTGCTCAATCCTTTTTGGGTTCACATTATAGGGGAGTAGTAATATTGAAGGAATAATTTTTGATCCACCACAACAAGAAGAAGTGGAGTGGAGTGGTAAAGCCTTTAAGAAGATGACTAATCTTCGAATTCTTATTGTTCGAAATGCTCAATTTCCAACTGGCCCTAAATATCTTCCCAATAATTTGAGATGGCTTGAATGGCAAAGATTTCCTTCTACAGAATTGCCGCCAAATTTTTCTCCAAACAAGCTAGTTGTCTTCAAGTTATGTTACAGTCCTTTCAGGTTGGAAAAATCATTCAAGGTACTTTTTTTAACCTTGTATAAATCTCTCTCTCTTTTTTTTTTATTCTGTTAGATGATATAGGTTTGGTCATAACATTTCTTGTAATTAATGTTGATTCAACACTCTGTTTTTTGTGTTGGCAGAGACTTGAATATTTGACATGTATGAATTTCTCACATTGTGAGTTCATAACTGAAGTACCAGATATGTCTCAATTCCAAAGTTTAAGGAAATTGTTGTTTAGACACTGTTACAATTTGGTCAAAGTTCATGATTCAGTGGGATCTCTCTCTAAGCTGGTTAAATTAGATGTTGGTCGATGTGTCAGACTTACAAGCTTTCCACATGAAATCAATATGCCATCTCTTGATGTTATTCATTTCAGTCATTGCAAGAGTCTGGACTACTTCCCACATATAGTGGGAAAGATGGATGCATTAACGGCTATTTGGGCTGAAGATACTTCTATTAAAGAGCTCCCTCCTTCCATTGGAAATCTTTCCGGGCTTGAATCTTTAAATTTAAGCTCTTGTAAAAGTCTTAAAGAGCTTCCGAACAGCTTATTTTTGTTGCAAAATCTTAACTGGCTTGAATTGGAAGACATTCAACCTGATAGCATAAAATCTTTAAAGAAATTATTGCTAGAGAGCCAACCAGTTAGCTGCACAAATGTTGAGTTCTTGACTCTCAAAAATTGTTGTCTATTGGATGAAGATATTCACCTGACTCTGAATCTTTTCCGGAATTTGATACATTTAGATGTATCAAGGAATGATTTTGTGTCCCTTCCTGGTTGCCTTAAAGAGTGTGGTAGGTTGCTGGAATTGGATGTGAGTAACTGTAAGAGGCTAAGAGATATACCAGAAATACCATCATCGTTGTTGGCAATAAGGGCAGAGAATTGCATGTCATTAACTACAAAGTCATTAGGCCATTTATGGTCTCAGGTTTTTCTCATACTTTTTTCTATTTTGATTATTATTCAAAATTAAATACAATGGTGATTGGTTTGAAATTGGAAAAACAAATCTGGTCTTTCTGTTTCTAAATCACACATTTTTCTGTTGCTTGTAGATTTTTGAGTTAAATTTATCTGCGTACATGTCACTATTTAAGTCAGTCGTATTGAGCAATGTGTTTTCCTGTGCAAGTTAA
This sequence comes from Acacia melanoxylon, assembly GCA_019022615.1. Classification (NCBI taxonomy): domain Eukaryota; kingdom Viridiplantae; phylum Streptophyta; class Magnoliopsida; order Fabales; family Fabaceae; genus Acacia; species Acacia melanoxylon. Next base: position 4,896,343 of record JAFJYJ010000042.1, read on the forward strand.
CGCAATCCATAACATTTCTGTTTATTGAGCAATCTGTTTTCAAATCTGAAAAATGCCTTTTGCTGCATCTGTTGTTTTGGTAAATCAGGCAAAAAGGAAGTTCGCTGGCATGATGATCACTTTTCCTGCAACAACATTTCCTGATTGGTTCCACAATTGCTGTCAAGGAGGGAAAATGTCTTTCCTTGCTCGTAGGACTTTCCCTCTTTTGGTCTTTGCTTTTGAGTTGGGGAAAGCCAACACAAGTAGGAGACAATCCTTCCATTATTCTCTGAGCATCAATCGTCGTGTAGTACAAAAGAGACATGATGAAATCACAATTAGACAAGGTCATGTGTCTTTATTTAATCTAGGAGTGGCTTTTGACGGAGAAGACTGGAGGTGGGTTCAAAGATTCATGGAATCGGATTGGAATGATGTGGAGATACAAGTCATTGGCTCAACGCCAGAAATAGCTGTAGTTAAGTGTGGAGTTTTTGTGTGCAACCAGCAAATAAACATGGAGAATATCAGATTCAAGTCTCCTATTATGCTTTCCATGAATGCTCCAACAACTTCACTGAAACGAAGAGCCATAGCTTCTCCTCCTAACGAACCACCCAAGAAGGTCCTGAGAAAGTTTAAGGTTGCTGATAAAGGAAAGATCAATAACAATAAGACAGTTTCAAGATGTGCCTCTAGCTGATGACAGTGATTGTTGTATCAATTTTTTTTATTTTTTTGCTTGTTATTAATTTTTCCCTGTTCATTTGTTGTAGGAGAAATAAACGACAGCAATTTTTTCTTAAGCGTTGCGAGAGTAGAAGGATGGTTTTTCCAATGCGTAAGCATGTTTGGAGATTTCTGAACTATTAGCCATTAAATATTACTGTCACTAGCCCTCCGTTAATTGAGATGAGGACTCCGAACTGGTACGAAATGTCTAGGCTGCTAGCATGACCCCAGGGGGAACTTAATTGTTTTATTTGCAAGGCTGCTAGCATGACCCCAGGGGAACTTAATTGTTTTATTTGCAGGAGACTGAACACTATCTGTAGTCAATATATTCTGATCAAAATTTTATTTTCGTTTTAATCATTGGTTTTGGTTTTTATAGTTTCATAAATATTTGATATGAATTTAACTACTGGTCCTTATATTTTTAAAAAGTTTTTGTTTTGGTCTCTATTACACACCTACCGGCCTTGTCCTTTTGGGTGGCGGGTAGTGTGGCCCTTTGCCTTTATTCCATTTTAAATTATTTACCCAGGTTAATTTACATCATACATTAAAGTATAAACAGCAGAGCATGCATCGGTTTGGACAAGGTATACTGATAAATTAACATGCAGAAAAGTAATTATTTCCTTGGAGGGATTCATATACAGTCATCCGGATAATGGTGCCCTGACTGGCAAAAATAATATCCTACAGTCATCCGAAAATCAAAATAAATATTCAAAAGAAAATCACCAACAACTGCCACCACACTAGCCCTGCTCCTGAGTCTTACCTCTGTCTCCCTGCTCCGCTCTAGATGAACTGCCAAAGGACTTAAAAAGGGGCTGGGATTCAAAATTGAATTCCAGAGTAACCGTTAATCTCATAGAAAATGTATGAACAATGTATGTAGAAAAACCATAAATAAACAAATACCACATAACATTTAATATCAAGGTACACAGCCAAATCTAGAACTATCAGTCCTAATAGCACACATCACAAACTATAGTGGTCCTAATAGAACACAGCACAGACCACTGGGCATAGCACACAGTAAAGCCCTTAATGCACACAACACGTTCCGTTTTCATAGCGCTTTGAAATAAATGATAACTAAATGTATGTAACATAACATGGTAAAACATACATATACAAGTCACACAGAGTATATGAGTATTAAAGTTACTACCTAGCAGTGGACTACAGCTAAAAATAATTTCCTCAGTGCAAGATATCAAAATTAGACCTAAAATAATAAAATATAATTATAATTAAATCCACTTCAATAAATATTTCCTTTGATGCTTTAAAATAAGCCCAATTAATGTGTCCATTTTTACAAGTTCCCTTTTCTTATTAAGGAATCTAATATGGGCCTAAATTCCTTTTATTTTCGTCCAATTTCTGAATTTTCTAGAAATAAAGGCTCAACTTCAAAAATTCATAACTAAATCTAGAAAACTCCTTTTGGGGTGGTTCAAAAGTTCAATTGATTCTTATTATGTCTATTTTCAACCAAAAATAATCATTTGGGACAGATAAAGTCGAAAATTCATCCATAGCCCAAAACACCCCTACTGTCCGAAATAATTCCCAGTTTTCAGGGGCTATTTTGAAATATTTATTTCTCTTAGCACAAAATTCAGCAAAATATGTATTACCTATCAATTCAATATTTGGGATGTCTACTTTCTCTCTATAAAACTTTATGATTTTTAAAGTCTATTTACTATGTCAAAAATTGAGTTGAACCCAGATGACTTCACAAAATTTTCACAAAAGACTTAACCAACGTTTTTCAAGCTTTCATCTAGGGTTCCAAAATTTTGATCCAAGTTCACCCTTATACAAAAATTTATTTCAAGCACTTTAAAACCCTAAAAATCACAAAAATAAATTCATATCGACATGAAAAAGCAGCTGCACGAAAATTATTGTTTAATCACAAAATATCAAACTTCCACTCTAACTTCATATCTTCCATTTACTATGTTTGATCTACCATTTTAGGCCATAGATCTTAGTTTTAAACCTTTAGTCATACTTTTCATTGACCATTCAAACTCAAGATACATATATACTTACGTCCATAGCCATTTGCAACCTCAAACAACCATAAGAAACATAAGAAGGTTCAAAGGTGGCTTACTTGTCTTTGAGCTTTAGTCACCTTGAATCTTTGTCATCTTGATCACCACAACCTCTTGTCCTTCACCACAAGACACCAAGAAAAATGTTGCTTTAGTGACTTCACTACTTTAGAAAAGGGTAGAAGAGAGTAAATTAGGGTTCTACAATCTTAACGCTTACCTTATCTTCAACCTTTTCTTCCTACTTGATCCTTCTTTTGCTCCCTTGTATGGAAACTTTTTGGAATCTTTTTTCTCTCCTTCTAGTAAAAAATGGCAGCAAAAATGAAGGGAAAATGACCTTTTAAAATGCTCCACCCTTGTACTTTGGTAGATTACCCTTATGCCCTTATTTTCTCTTCAAATTCCTTAGAGTTTCCTTAAAAATTCCACTTTTCTCTCAACTTTTCCCCTCTTGGACGAACTTTAGGGGCATTTTGGGGAAAATAGTATGTCTTCTTTTCACTTGAATATCATGTCCAATCCCTCTTGAATGCTATGTACCATTTTCCTTTTCGTGAAGAAAAATCTTGTCCTATTGGCACTAATTCTTCTAGGTAGCTAATGTACTTGTGCTCAATGGCAGAACTTGGAGGAAAAGTTTGGGGGGGCCAAATAGTGGTGGAGGAAAAATTTAAAGAAAGTTTTATATGCATTAAAAATGAAAAGAATAAAAAAAATATTCATGAAATCAAGTCAATTAACTTCATCTATAAGTGTAGTGTAGAATAGGTAAGGGTACACCATAAAAGTAAATTTCACTGATAAACTAAAAATTTTAGGTAATTAGAATGAAATATAGAAAAGAATGACAAGATTAACATAAATCATACAAGACCCCACATGGAACAAAGATTAAATTATAAGCCCAAAGATATAAAAAGAGGGAAAAATGTTAAAACAAAAAACAAAAAACAAAAAAAAAAGTTGGGGGGCCAAAATTTAATTTTACATTATATTAAGCACGCACCGAGTGTAAGGAGAAATTGAGAGATGGAAACTGAAAGCTGAAGGGAAATGGCACTTGTTCCTATGCAATTTTGACAAGTTAAATAGATATGCAGAGAAAAATTTGCATTATTACACTAAAAACAAAAAAGTAGTCAAAACAAAAAGAAGAAAAAGTTGCCAGCGCCTTAGTAGCACACGGTGGTATGGGGGCCGGTGTTAACCGGCTTCCCCTCCCCCGTCCGTGGCTCGAGCCCTATCCCCCTCCCCCCACTTTGAATATCAAAAAAAAATTTGTCAAAATTGCATAGGAACTATTATGAGTGTAACACACCCGTTTTTATGAACAATACAAAACAAATGGTCAAAGTTTCATTATTATACTAAAAAATAAAAATAAAAAGTTCCTTTAAAAATTTTTAAACAATTTTTTTTTATTGATAAGTTCCGCCATTGCTTGTGCTACCTTGTCACTTTCTCTTTTTTTTTCTTCTTCTTTCTTGCCAAAAACCGTGCATGAGAGAGAGTGAAAGAGTTGGTGAGATTTCTTCTTTTTCCATTGCTCTTACACACTCCATTTATTATGTACTTGTATGACATGATAACATCTTTTCTTTCATTCTCTTTCTTCGCCATATTTTGAATTTTTAACGAGGAAAAGAGATTATTTGTAATTTCCATATCAAACTCTATGTCCTTTAGTACTTGCCCCAAAAGTAGCCATCATTCTCCTATAGGTACTAGGTAGATGACTTGTTAAAATAAGTATACACATTTTTTTTTCATGAGCAAAATTTTCACGGATGGAAAAAAGGCTTTTAAGACCGGACAAAAGAGGCATCGTAAGATCGGACCAACGACCGATCTTGTTACAAGCGGTATTAAAAGTCTAACTTTTAAGACCGAACTCCAACCGGTTTTAAAGAAACTCTTTTAGACCGGACATTTAAAACCTTAGGTCTTAAAAGTCATATTATATAGACTTGAAATATTTATTGTTCGGTCCTAAAACTCAACTTTTAAGACCAGACAAAAAATAGGTCGCTCTTAAAAGATCGACATTTTAAGACCGGACTAAAAAAACTCCGGTCTAAAAAATAGCGACTTCTAAGACCAGAAGACTATTTATACCGGTCTTAAAAGACTGAATTTCAAGACTGGAAGATTAATACATCCAGTCTTAAAAATTGAACTTTTAGACCGCACATATAAATACACCGGTCTTAAAGACCGGCTTAATATCAAATATGTAAACCTTACCTTTAAGATAGGACATATAAAAATATCCAGTCTTAAAATTTGAACTTTTAAGACCGGCGCATTTATTTCTGGTCCAAATTTTCCTGAATTTTTTCTTTGTTATGTTCTTCTTGATCATATATATATACACAAAAATCCACCACCCAATCCAGCACATAAAAGTCCATACTTTAAGCTACAAGCTATGAACAATTATGAATAAATTGAATTGGGAAAAAAATACAAAATATTATTCACCGTTATGTGGCCTCTTAATTAATGATTATACTATGACTACAACACCTAAATTAATTTATACAATAAGATAACTTACTTACAAATACCATGAGTTACAAATACAACACGTAAATCAACATATATGCCCAATATAATATTCATCATGCCTTCATCTGATTCTCACCCAACAACGTAGCATCCTCTTTTATAACATGCCCCTTTGATCGGATCCGCCACAAAAATAAAACAAGAACAAACTTCATAGTCATGACATTGTCTAAGAACATAGAAGGAATATAATATAGTTAAAACTTTAAAGTTTTCAAAGAATTCGCATATGAATATTACCTTATGAATTGACTCTTTTATAAAGGGATATCCTCCCATATCCCTTCTTGATGATCATTTCTTATGCCGGGTTCATTATCCGATTCATCTTCTTCATTCATGTTCGGTTGGCCCCTTGAAAAAGGAGTACTCTCAGGAAGACCATAATTTGAATGACTTTCCTCATCAATATCAATGACCCTTTTTCCTTGGAGAGCTACGCACCACATTTTATTTTCTTGATCGGTGATATAGAACACTTGTTTCGCCTGGTCTACCATAATAAAAGGTTCATCTCCAAAACTTATACTATTGACATCGACTAATGTAAATCCTAGTCGATCAATCTGAACACCATTATTGACATTAACCCACTTGCATTTGAAAATGGGAAATCTAATTTTAACATAGTCCACCTCCCAAATCTCTTCAATAACCCCATAATATGCCATGACTGCCAATTTAGGCCTCTTGTCTTTGGAACTGGAGAAGTGCATTGATTCAGCCTCTAACATAGCACCACTGTTCTGGACGGTGCTCCTATCATCTAGGGACTTCGTGTAAAATGTAAAACCATTGATCACATACGAATTTCAACTTATGACGTCAACCTCGGGACTACGTGCTAACCATTTTATTGTATCAGAAACACATTCCTCTCCCTCGACCTTTTGTTTAAACCAGTCTGCAAAAGTTCTGTTATGCTCCCTAATCAACCTCTCTTCAGTTATTCGATGATTTTCTCACCTTACAGCTTCTTTATGTGCAGCTATGCTAGCTTGAACTTCATCAATATTATTCAAGATGTATAAGTGGACTTCTGACAGTTCATCAAGATCCACACTCTTTACTGAAGCCCCCCGTCTACCTCCTTCAGCATGCTGACGTTGAGGAAGCTCAATATGTCTTACTTTGACCAAATAATTTTGACAAAATTCCATGGCTTCTTCATAAACATATTTCTGAACAATTGATGCTTCTAGCTGGTATGCGTTCTTCACATACCATTTTAGGAATTTCATAGATCTTTCAATTGGGTACATCCACCGTAAATGGATAGGGCCGCACAACTTTATCTCCTTCACTAGATGAACAATTAGATGAACCATTATGTCAAAAAATGTAGGAACAAAAAGCTTCTCAAGGTGGCACAAGATAAGATATCATTCATTCTCTAATTCATCTAACTTTTGAATCTTGAAAACTTTACTACAAACGGCATTGAAGAAGAAACTAAGTCTAGTCAAAACGACCCAAAAATCATATTCGGCGATGCCTCGAATAATTACTGGGAGTAGCTGTTGCATCAAGACATGACAATCATGAGACTTTTGGCCTACTAAATTCAAGTCCTTCATCGATACAAGCGTCTTACAATTTGAAGAATACCCCGAGGGACACTTTGTTTCTCATCCTTAGACAAAGCATGAGAAGTCGGGGGACAATAAGTTCTCTTCCCATATGGCCTTGGATGTAAGTCTTCACGTATTCCCATTGCTTGCAAATCCAATCTTGCCTTCACACCATCCTTGGAACTACCTTGTATGTTGAGAAGCGTGCCAACAATACTATCACATACGTTTTTCTCCACATGCATGACATCAATACGTTGTCTCACATCAAGATTGCGCCAATATGGAAGATCAAAGAATACAGATATCTTTTTCCATATATTTGTTTCTTTTCTACTCTTTGCAGTCTTACCGAAGATGACACTGATATTTTTCACCTTTTCATAAACATGTTTCCTAGTCAATGCCACCAGAGCATCTTCATACTCTTGGCCACAGAAAAAGGCTTTCTTTAATCAATGATATGGGTGGTCCCGTCGAAGAAATCTCCTATGTCCAAGATAAACCGTCTTTCTTCCATGTTGAAGTTGATGGTAGCGTGTGCCTTCTTCACAAACCGGACATGCTTTATGGCCCTTTACATTATACCTCGACAAGTTCCCATATCTTCGGGAAGTCGATTATAGTACGTAATATCATGGCTCGTAATTTAAACACCTCCTTCTTGAAAGAGTTAAAAACATCGACACCTTCTTCCCACAACTCCTTCAAGTCTTCGATCAAGGGCTCAAGGTAAACATCAATGTCATTTTCGGGTTGTTTTGGTCCCGAAATCAACATAGACAGCATGATGTACTTCTGTTTCATGCATAACATAGGAGATAAGTTGTAAATAATCAGGAGTACAGGTCATGAACGTAACTATGTATGCTGCTAAGGCTTTCATAGGGATTAATGTCATCTGTGCTATGGGCCGGATGTCGAAGCTTTCCATTAGAAATCCTCTCATCTGCATGCCACCTCAAATTTTTCACATCATTTTCATTAGAAAACAACCGCTTGAACCTTGGTATGATTAGAAGATACCACAACACTTTTGCAGGCCCCTTATTTGACTTGTACCTTGGGGTTTCACATATCGGACAATTATGCTTCTCTTCAAACTCTTTTCTATACAATACACAATTATTCGGGCATGCATGGATCTTTTCTTACTCCATCCCCAGTGGACAAAGTATTTTCTTAGCATCATAGTATCGATGCAGCTACACATTATCATTCGGAAGCATGTCCTCAAAAGCCTCAAGCATTTCAGAGAAACTCTTGTCGCTCCATCCATCACATGCCTTAAAGCTTACCAATTTCAATACAGCGTTCAACAATTGGTATTTTTACACCTAGGGTATAGCGGGGTCTTTGCATCACTGCACATATTACCATATGCATGTGATTGATCAAAAGCCTCTTCTCTTACATCACGAATAATATCATCTATGCGATCATCCATATCCGTGTCATTATCATCAAAGGCCACTTCCCCATGTTGAGACCCTGTTGGCATTTTTTCACCATGTCATATCCATACTGTATAAGTCTTACAAAATCCCTCACAAATTAAATGTGTGTGTATAACTTCAGGACTTAGTCACCTCTCATTCAAACATTTTACACAAGGGCAATAAAACTTCCCACTATCATCATGGGCATTTTGTTTAGCAAATTCTATAAATTCTCTCACCCTATTCTGATATTCAGAACTCGTTCGTAAAGCATTTATCCAACTGTGATCCATAGTAGAATTCCTATAGACGAAAAGATTTAACATACATAACCCGAAAAAATTGAAACTTGCATATAAAATAAGCCAACTCCAAATGCATATATATGCTCAATGTCGGTTACGTCTTCTTCTTTTTTAACGGAGAAACTTGCTCATTAAATGCATAAAGAAGAATCACTTTTGGTCATAAATGTATCACAGTGAATCCAAGAAGCAAAATAAATGCATGACGATGAAATTAAATGCACCGCATAAAGGTCTTGTGGACTCACTTGTAGCATATAAATTCAAATGTGTTTGCTGAGTCTTGCTTCTTCGGCCATGAACGTTGATGTTACAGACAACAAGAGTAACCTAAATAACACTTGTTGGTCAGTTGGGTAGGTCTAAAGTGCAAAGATAATCTTCAAAATACAATATTCATTAACAACAAAGCAACCCACAAGAACATTTCATTGATTTCGTTCAACCCATGAAAAACCCAGAACGATAAGCAGGAAAATCATAAAGTTTATAACCGAAACACCTCTTACAGCTTGGTCTATAGACGTTTAGCTAAGGAACCAGAAAGTGATTGTCGAGACAGCAACGTGAAGCAACGACGAAGCAACACACAAACACTGGAGACAGAACGTGAGTAATCACTTTCGGCGTGACAAGAGAAGTTCAAAGAGGAAAAAATTAATTTTTTGCACGACGGAGATATGTTTTATTAATTTTATTAAGACCGGTTAATTACAAAGTATACGGTCCTAAAGATAAGGTTTTTACTAATTTAATTTTTAAGACCGGAGGTTTATAAGTCACCGGTCCTAAATTTTTACTATTCATTTAATTTTAAGACCAGAGTTTGATAAAACATCCGGTCCTAAAAGTCAAATACTTTTTAGACCAAACACTTATAAAGTATCTCGGTCTTAAAGGTCCTCATTTATTAACCAAACCAAAAAAAAAGATTGGCCTTGGCGAGCACAGCAGCAACTGAATGAATAAAATAAAGGAAAACTGGAGAATAAGCTTTTTTAATTACTGAAGAATATGAACCAACAAAAAGACACAAGCTTAGTTCTTAATGCGTCATACATTACTGGAGAATATGCACGCACACAAGGAAAAAAAAGAAAAACAAGCTGAAAATTATGAAAAACAAGAATCTGACTGAACATCCTAAAGCTTATTATCATCCAATGCCTTGGCGATATCGGCGTGAAAAGCATTAATTTCCCGCCGGAGATCAGCAAGTTTCTGTCTTTTTTGCATCAGCCACAATGCATCATTAGAGGAAAGAGGAGAGGGGTCAGAGGTAGGTGCGCTGGGGCCAACATGTTGCAGAGGGGAAGCAAGAACCTCTTCATGGTCTGAAGAATGAGGGGGTACGGCAATCTCTTCATCATCCAAAATAACATTGGGTCCAATGACTCGAGACTCTTCGGTCACAATAGAACACACTCTCGCTAGAGGAGGCGCACCGTATAACGATCTAAGGATGGCACGAGCTTCAGGTGTAAGAGTAGCCCTAAGAGGAGTTCTCTTGTATCTAACCATGGTTTGAAGCTTTAAGCAGTTGGGGCAGAGAGCTAGGTAGTGAGGAGTTAGGAGGTAGTGAGGAGTTAATAAGGACAGAGAGGTAGTGTGAGGAGTTAATAAGAGCATAGAGTAGGAGAGATATCCAATTGATGATGAGAATGAATTAGGATTCAATTGGTATAAATGAATTTAGTGTTTCTACTTTAAGAGCGTATTTTAAAAATATCCAGTCCTAAAAGTCTATTATTTATTTTTTCAATTCAATTACTTTTAAGATCTACCTTTTATGATATATCCAATCCTAAGTGTCTATTATTTATTTTTTTAATCAATTCAATTACTTTTAAGACCGACCTTTTATCTTGTATCCGGTCCTAAATTCATTTATTTATTTTTTTCAAATTCATTTTTTTAAAGTACAATTTTTTTCTTAAAAAATATTACTTTTTAGAACGGATCTTTTACAATATCCAGTATTAAAAGTTCATTCTTTTCAGATTACTCAGATAGCGCAGCAGAGTCATATCCTTACATTTTGTTCAAATGAATGATTCAGAGTCTCTTCAGCTTTCAAATAAACTTCCCAACTAGGCGCCTCCTCGTATTCGAGGAACTATGCATCTCCTCGTTAAAGTTTCCGGCGTTTCACATTGTTCAGGATAGGTTTTCTATTTAAACTCGTTGTTACTTTACTTTCTTCACACTCTTCTCCATCACTTTTACAAGATACACCGTAATGGCTGCTCCACCACCACAAGGTCCTCCACCACCACCAGGTCCTCCTTTTCCTCATCCTCCTCTTCAAAATTCGTACCCTCCTCCGTTGCCTCCGAAACCCCTCATTCTAACGAGATGAAGACCTCCCGGCCCGTCGATCATATAGACCAATGCTTGGGCAACTGTTTCAGGTCTATCACGCCATCAACAACAAGCTGGACGCGATACTCGACGCCAATGATGTTGAGTACCATCCTTTTGATGACGACCTCTTCGACCCCTCCCTCCCCTCCGACAACGATGGGGAGGATTAGATATTTTTATGTTTTTTTTATGTACTTATGCTGCCCCTCACCGGGCAGCATAAAAAAATAATAAATAAAATTTTTATTTCACATCTTCGATCACCTTGTAGTCCTTTTCATTATCTTCTTTTTTTTTCCGACAAAAAGGAAACAAACAAAACATTGTCCTCGTGTACGATACACATTAAAAATTCACAGAATACAGTTAAGACCATACAAAACAAAACAAAAACACTTTGTTTACCTTATTCGAATAAAAACACAATGAAAATTCTTCTCAAGGTTGGACCGTTGTTATCATCGGTTTTAGCTCGCCCTGATTTGAATATTTTCAGTGTCCTTTTCATTATCTTCCTTCTTTTTCCGACAAAAAGAAAAAAGACAAAGAAAAGGGAGACCGATAATGCTGCTCAAAATCAGGAGAGGAAAAGATGACGACAACAAAGGACCTAGCTTGAGTAGAATGCTAGAACTTCGGTTGTCTTGAACCCTAATGATTTGTCTGAAAAACGAGTCACCATTTCTATTTAAAGGAAGACTATTAAGACCGGACATTTAACAATTACACGGTCCTAAAAGTTGAGCCATATTTTTTAAAATAAGTCTGGACTTTTAGGAGTGGACAATTAATAAATATACGGTCCTAAAAGTCTCACCATATTTTTAAAATAAACGAAGACTTTTAAAACCAGACTTTTAGGAGCGGACAATTAACAAATATATAGTCCTAAAAGTCTCACCATATTTTTAAAATAAATTAAACAAAGACCTGACTTTTAGGAGCGAACATTTAACAAATATACGGTCCTAAAAGTCTCGCCATATTTTAAAAATAAACGAAGACTTTTAATACCGGACTTTTAGGAGCGGATAATTAACAAATATACGGTCCTAAAAGTTTCACCATATTTTTAAAATAAATTAAATGAAGACCTGACTTTTAGGAGCGGACATTTAAAAAATATACGATCCTAAAAGTCTCGCCATATTTTTAAAATAAACGAAGACTTTTAAGACTGAACTTTTAGGAGTGGATAATTAACAAATATACGATCCTAAAAGTCTCACCATATTTTTAAAATAAACGAAGACTTTTAAGACCAGACTTTTAAATTATATACGCTCCTAAAAGTCTAGCCATATTTTTTCACTTTTAGGACCGGATCTTTAAAAATATGCGGTCCTAAAAGTCGCAAATACTTTTCGAGTAGATCTCTTACTGCTCATTTACAACATCCTCTACCTCAAATTTCAAGCACTAAATAGCTTTATTCACCATCCAATACATTCAGAAACCTAAAATGGACACAAGAAAATTGTTCGAAAAAATAAACAAATATATTATTGAATTGTACATTGCGTATATTTACAAATGAATGAATTGTTCGAAAAAATAAACAAATTTATAGAAGATTATTGTTGCTACAACATATATTTACAAATGAAATTAGGACTATAATTTTTGTTATGACTTTAAGAGGTCATACAGATATTCACAAAACAAATTGCGTATGTGCTCCACTTCATCATCGTAAAAGGATCAAAGCACAGAAAACCTCGTAACATCAAAGACAGAAACTGAATTAACTTGCGTGCATATTTCATATGTAACATTAAGCCGGAAACTAAATTCAGCCATAATATGTAACATCAAATACATTTACCTTTGCAGTTAATTTAGTCCTTCCTTGCGTGATAATATCATATATGTGTTTCATGATGTACGGGCCACATAAGTTGGACCCCTTTGGTTCCTGACGGGTCTAAAAAGAACAAGAAATATATATAAGAGCATATATAGCTTACTGACCAAGTTCACAAGGCAGTGTGCCAGTGTCTAGATATGTACTAACCTTTGGTGTGAGCCATTTAGGATCTTTGGCATCATACGTATGCTTTTTCTTTACATGGATTTGGAAGGTCCTCATGGCACTATCATCAAAATCACAAATTTATCAATAATGTTCACTGAAAATTCACAGCAGAGCTTTCAGACAAGAGAATCAAAATGACATGCTTACTCGTTGATGGTCTGCATCAACGTAGGCCCTGGATCGCTGAAAGTGGATCATAAGAAGATAATTGTATGCACCTCCATACACATGAGGACCAACTGCCATTGGTGTAACAACCCAAGTTTCGTAGCATAAATTGTGTCTGGTGACACGTGGTTTTAGAAAATTCGTCAGAGTTTGAGGTGCTACAACTCAGCATGTTGCAGAAACAGAGAGCATGTACTAAAAAGTTGAACAACGAGTAACTGATATAAAATACTCAGGCATATGTTGATGCCCGACGTATACTGGTATATTAAAAATTTCCCGAAGGAATATTCATGTGATACAATACTTATATAATTACAGAATTTACATTGTAACTATACATTTTCAAACCAAGCCATTTCCTGACTTGGGGCATAGAACCTAACATAGTTAAATCAACTCATTTGGCCAGGCTGGGTAAAGTCTAGTGGGAGTCTCCCTGAATTTACGACGACTGATTGACTGAACGTAAGCAAACAGCAAATGTATCCCAATAGTACATAAGCACACAGCAGATGTATCCCAATAGTACATAAGCACACAAATGATGTATCCCAATAGTACGTAAGCACACAATGAGATGTAAAGTTATCGTCTATCACATATAAGCATACAATAAGCATCAGAGTTAGTGTTATAGTACGCGAACGTATCTTTCACCGTGTAATAGCCAACTTGCCTGAATTTTTGATCCGACTCCGGACTTCCCGGATATCCCTTGAAGAACTTCCTCCTCCTTCATGCTTCCTACTCTCTTTCTCTCTACTCTTGCTCTCTAAGAACTCAACTATTTGGTTGAGTTGGTGTCAAGAGTGAAGAGAGGTGATGCCTCTATTTATAGGAAAATTTCCTACTTCTTCAACAAGTTTTCATTTTCCTCTCATCCTTTGGATCTAAACTTAATCAAGAAGTTTTAATCCTCACCCTTCCCTCTTCAACTTCTTCAACAAGTTTCTTACATTAGCCAACAAGTTATCTTCTATTTTACTTTAATTACCACATGTGTGTTTATGTCTATATTAATCAATTCCCTCTTCTTTTCTTACAAGCAAAACTGTGGCCCCCTTATCTCACCAATTAGCCCCAAAAGTCTTCCACAATAAATGCCCAATGTGAACCCATGTGATTCCTTTAATTGCTTCTTCCATTTTGTCCCAAAGTCTTCCATAATTATGACTTGCATGTAATTAATTAACTTGAGCATTTTATTTAATTAATCAACTTCACTCTTCCTTCATATCTGAACCGACTTCTCTCTTTCTTTCTTCAATGATCACCTTTTCAACTGACACTCTGACTTCATCATTAGCCATTTGTTGGTGGTGTACGAGTAGATCCCAAGTTGTGGACGGTCTCTTTTGGAACTAATCGTCTATTTAATTAATCAAGTATTGAGGTTTTGGACTTAAACTTATTTTCACATAAATAGTTCAAAACTCGAGTGTTGGATGAATACTCCAGTATTGACATTTTCCCAAGACTTGGTCCAAAGTGTTAGTTCTCTATGTGTTTTGATGATAACTGACAATTGTAAACACAAGTTAAAATGAGTTTTTGATAAGTTGAAAAACTTACTGTAAGGTGAATACTTGAGTAATGGTTTCATTACTCAAGTATTGAGTTGACAGTGAATGGCTCCTTCGTGCAAAAATGATGACTACTCGAGTATTGATTTCAATACTCAAGTAATGGACTTACAGAGAGCATTCCAAGTTCTTCACTTAGTTCAATACTCGAGTAATGGTTTGATTACTCGAGTAATGACCAAATAGAGACTCCTCTTTTAAAAGGCAAATATGCCAATACTCAAGTATTGATATGAATACTCAAGTATTGGTTATCCAGAGAAACATCTTAGTATTCATCATGTGAATACTCGAGTAATGGTTTGATTACTCGAGTAATGGTCAAACAGAAAGTTTTCAATCTTTTCACATGTTTATGAATACTCAAGTATTGGAATGATTACTCAAGTATTGAGTAGATTTAAACTTTACAAGTATTGGATTTGGTTCAATACTCGAGTAATGGTATGATTACTCGAGTAATGACCAGACAGAAAGTTTTGTCATTTCCAAGTGTTTTGAATACTCAAGTATTGATATGAATACTCAAGTATTGACTTGGAAATAAATCAACGAAAGTTTTTCAAACAAGTGCTTACTCGAGTAATGAGTTGATTACTCGAGTATTGGTCATACAGAGAGCTTGGCTCTTTTTCAAATGTTTTGAAAACTCAAGTATTCAAATGAATACTCAAGTATTGAAGTTTTGGACTAAAACACATTTTCACATAAATAGTTCAAAACTCGAGTAATGGTTGATTACTCGAGTATTGACCTTGTCCCAAAAGCTTGGTCCAAAGCTCAAAACTTGGATTTCTTTCTCCGGAAGAAGAATACTGAGTATTGATATGAATACTCAAGTATTCACATTAGTGCACAGTGACTTACTCGAGTAATGAAGAACTCACTCAAGTAATGGTCGCGGTTTTTGAAAATCAAGCTATGCGAAATTGCTAAATCCTATTTATTTGATTCTAATGCTTGCCATTATTATTCTCTAATATTCCTTGCTATGTTTAACCACTTTGTTAGTGAGTTTTAGACGAATTAGAGAATGCTAATTGAAGGCTTAAAGCAAAAAGCAAAAAGCATGTCAGAACATTAAATGCTTCAACTAGAAAAGTTGCATACTTCTGGAAATCCATCTGTACACGCTTGCAAAGCATTAAAGAATGTTCTCCACTTCCAGCAACTAATTCTCCAACGGATTTATTTACAAGAAGTCAACTCTGAACTTCTGCCCAGCTGGATTAAGTGAAGTTTAGTGAGAGAAGATTACCATAACACATCCTAATCCTTGGTTAAAGTCTTCAACGGTTATATGAAGGATTCCAACGGTCATTTAATGCACTCTCAGTATAAATAGAGTTGCATTCAATTCCTCTCAATAGCTAAGACCACAGAAAGCGAAAATCATCAAAGTTCTCAACTACTCTTAAGCTTTTTCTGTACTAAATATCTTTTGATACTCTAGAGCTTCAGTGTTTATTTCTATCTACTCTTAGAGAGAATTTTCTCATTGAATATCATTCATCCAGTGTAAAGAACCACAAGTCAGGGGACTTGGTAGTTGGGTGCATTGATTACAACTTGTAAGGGGGAGTAAGTTCTAGTGAGAGAATTACTCTTGAGTGGAGAGTGTGTAATCAATACAGATAGTGAAATGCCCAGAGAGTCTGGGGACTGGACGTAGGTCAAATTGTTGGACCGAACCAGTATAAATTCTTGTGTCTTGCTATTCTTCCTTATCCTCCTTACATTGCTCTGTTCTGGCATTGATAAAACAGAGGATTCTTTCGAAAATTTTAAAATCCCCAATTCACCCCCTCTTGGTGATTAAGCTCCGCTTTTCACAAAGCTCAAAACTTGGATTTCTTCTCTGGAAGAAGAATACTCGAGTATTGATATGAATACTCAAGTATTCACATTAGTGTATAGTGACTTACTCGAGTAATGAAGAACTTACTCGAGTATTGGTCACGGTTTTTGAAAATCAAGTTGAGCGAATTTGCGAAATCCTATTTGTTTGATTCTAATACTTGTCATTATTATTCTCTGATATTCCCTCCTATGTTTAACCACTTTGTTAGTGAGTTTCAGATGAATTTGAGAATACTAATTGAAGGATTAAAGCAAAAGTAAAAAGCATGTCAGAACATTAAATGCAAAGCCCAGAAAGTTGCATCCTTTTGTGAAGTATTTGTTGATACATTAAGCTTCAGTGATTATCATTATCTACTCTTAGAGAGAGTTTCTTTTCGTAAATCATTTATTGTAAATAATCACAAGTCGGGGACTTGGTGATTGGGTTCATTGATTACAACTTGTAAGGGGAAGTAAGTTCTAGTGAGAGAATTACTCTTGAGTGCAGAGTGTATAATCAATACTGATAGTGAAAATCCCAAAGCGTCTGGGGACTGGATGTAGGTCAAGAGATTGGACCGAACCAGTATAAATTCTCGTGTCTTGCTATTCTTCCTTACTCTCTTTACTCTGCTCTGTTTTAGCATTGGTAAAACAGAGGTACTTTTAAAAAGAATTTTAAAATCCCCAATTCACCCCCTCTTGGTGATTAAGCTTCACTTTCATTTGGTATCAGAGCAAGGTCTTCTCTAAAAAAGATTAACATCTCGAGAAGGATCACTATGGAAGGTATTCTACCTGATGAAGCTTCGATCAACCGACCACCGGGATTCACCGGAGAGCACTACTCATTCTGAAAAGGAAAATTCAAAGTCTTTGTAATGGCTTCTGAGTTTGGTCTCTTGAGAGTATTCGAAAGAGGAGACTATAAACCATCAACTACTGAAGATGGAGTAAGGACTCCAAAGCTTGAAGAAGAGTATGATGAAAATGACAAGAAGTTAGTCATTCTCAACAGCAAGGCTATCCTCATGCTTCAGAGTGCTTTAAGTCAAAGTGAATACTTTCGAGTGTGCACTTTAACTTCTGCAAAAGCTATGTGGGATGCTTTGGAGCTAGCACACGAAGGAACCACCGGAGTTAAGGAGAATAGAGTCAACACTCTCATGACTGAGTATGATCTTCTTCGTATGAAGCCAGGAGAATCTATTGGCGAGTTCCGGCTTAGATTCATCCATCTGAACAATCAACTTGCTGCATTGGGAAAAGTCTATGATCAACCAGTTCAAGTCAGAAAAATCTTGAACATTCTCAGCAAGCAATAGGAACCCAAGGTTACAGCAATCGAAGAAGCCCATGGCGCATCAATGGCTTCGGTAGAAGCCCTATTTGGCAGCCTGGCTGAATATGAAGGAAAAATGAAGTTCAGAAAGGGTCTTGATGAAATCAATAGCAAGAGCAAAGGGATAGCTTTCAAGGCAATCAAAGAAGCTAAAGAGACCAATGATGATGATGATGATGAAGACGAAGAAAAAGAGTTTGGCATGATCGTTCGAAGATTCAAACGATTCTATCGAAAGGATCAAGGATACAAGAAGTTTCACAAAGGTGGCTCCAAAGACGAGGCAAAGAAGCCGATCATCTGCTATGAATATGAAAAGCCTGGCCATATCAAGTCTGAATGCCCCCAGTTGAACAACAAGGACAAAGAAAAGAAGAAGTTCAATCGTTTCAAAAAGAAAGCCTATGTCTCAGCTATTTGGGGAGATAGCTCATCTAATGAAGATGAAGCTGATGACGAAGAAAAAGCGAATATCTATTTAGTTGCTGAAGAAGAAGAACAACATGACAACAATGATGAGGTATACGATTCGAAACCATCCTATGATGAATTGTTTGCTGAGTACATTGTTGTTCAAACAGAATTTGAAAAACTTGCAGAAAAATATATTGTCTTGAAAAAGAAAAATGTCACTCTTGAACTGCAAGTTGAAAAGCTTTCTCATCTTGAAAACGCTGTCTGTGAAGATTGTTATGATCTACGAAAAAGAATTTACATCTTACAAAGGCACTTGAGAAGTTCACTAGAGGTAGTGAAATGCTCAATGTTATTTTGAAAGAACAAAGATTTACGAATGATAGATCAGGAATCAGTTACAAACCAAATTTCGATAAAAAGAAAGGTAAAAAGAAATTTGGAGAAAAGAATTATCTGAACTACTTTAGAAAATCTGTTCATTCTTCAAATCCTTTTGCACATTGCAACTATTACAATCGTAAAGGTCATTCTACCTCTTCCTGTTTTCATAAAAAGGAAAGAAAGAGTAAACCTTCAGGAAATTATCAATGGGTGCCAAAGGGATCTTATAAGATTCCTAAGACACAGACTAACCCCAAAGGACCCAAGAAAAGATGGGTACCTAAGACCTGATTGGTTATGTTTTTCAGGTTTGTCTAAGAGCATCAAATCCAAACAAGTGGTACATTGATAGTGGATGCTCAAGACATATGACGGGAGACCAATCCAAGTTTGCTTCAATCAAGCCCAAAGATGGTGACAAGGTGACCTTTGGTGGCAAACAATCTGAAAAGATTGCTGGAATTGGTGAAATTGGCAACAATAAAGGACCACAAATCAAAGATGTCTACCTTGTTGAAGGACTTTGCCACAATCTCCTCAGTGTAAGTCAAAGCACTGATAAAGGTAACTTAGTTATCTTTGACTTTAAGGAATGCTTGATAGTAAGCAAGGATGTTCTCTCTTTAGAAAATATTAAATCAAAAGCTTTATTTAGAGCTCCTAGAGATGGAAATTGTTATACACTTAATCTCTCTAGAAATGGCTCTGGTTCTGAAAAATGGTTTGTTAGTAATCTAGATGATAGTTGGTTATGGCACAAGCGATTAGCTCATGTCAATATGATCCAACTTGACAGATTACTCAAAAAGGATTTGGTTATTGGTATTCCAAAACTTCGATTTAAAAACGACATGATTTGTGATGCTTGTCAAAAAAGAAAACAAACCAAGTCCTCCTTCAAATCTAAAAATGAAATTTCAACTAATAGACCTCTTCAACTACTTCATATGGATCTAGTTGGACCAGCTAGAGTAAAAAGCCTTGGTGGCAATCTTTATACTTTGGTCATAGTTGATGATTTTTCTAGATTTGCTTGGACTATATTCTTATCCTCTAAAGATGAAACATTTGATCAGTTTGTTGTTTTTGCTAAGAAGGTCCAAAACGAGAAAGGTCTCTCTATTTCAGGAATTCGAACTGATCATGGAGGAGAATTCAAAAACTATGCATTTGCTGAGTTCTGTGACAACATGGGAATTGACCACAACTTCTTAGCCCCGAAAACTCCTCAATAAAATGAAGTTGTGGAGAGAAAGAACCGAGTCCTTACCGAGATGGCAAGAGCTATGCTGAACGAAAACAACACCTCTCAAGTGTTCTGGGCTGATGTAATGAGCACCACTTACTACATCTCAAATCGGGCATATCTCCGGAAGAAGTTGGGCAAAACATCCTATGAATTGTACAAGGGAAGAAAGCCAAATCTGGGTCATCTGCATGTGTTTGGATGCAAGTGCTTTATCCACAACAATGGTAAGGATAACTTGGGAAAGTTTGATCCCAAGGCAGATGAAGGTATATTTTTGGGCTATTCAAATAGAAGTAAGGCTTATAGAGTTTTCAACACTCGTACTCGAATTGTTGAAGAGTCTATGCATGTTGTTTTCTGTGAATCCAAAACTAATAAATCCTTGGATGATGATGAGGAAAATGTTTTCAAAAATCAATTCTTTTCAAAAACTACTCCTGCATCTATTGAAAACCCTGAAAAAAAATTTGAGGCTGATCCCCAAAACAATATTGAAAATCCTGATCAGTCTCAGCTTAGAGCTTGGAAGTTCATAAGGGATCATCCTTTGGACCAAGTAATAGGAGATGTACATCAAGGAGTAAGAACTAGAAATAGCACTTTAAATGAAGTAACTTTTTCTGCCTTCATTTCTCATATTGAACCCTCAAAAATAGATGAAGCCCTTTCAGACAATGATTGGGTGATAGCTATGCAAGAGGAGTTACATCAATTTGATAGAAATCAAGTTTGGGATTTGGTACCTAGGCCTAAAGACCATCCGGTCATTGGCACTAAATGGGTATTCAAGAACAAACGAGATGAATCAGCAATCATTGTCCGTAACAAGGCAAGATTGGTTGCTAAAGGCTATAATCAAGAAGAAGGAATTGATTATGAAGAAACTTATGCTCCAAGTGGCAAGATTGGAAGCCATAAGAGTTCTTCTAGCCTTTGCTTGTGTCAAAGGATTCAAGCTCTATCAAATGGATGTAAAAAGTGCTTTTCTAAATGGTTTTATTCAAGAGGAAGTTTATGTGGAACAACCTCCTGGTTTTGAAAATGATCATCATCCAGATCATGTATATCGTCTCAAAAAGGCCCTATATGGCCTTAAACAAGCTCCTAGAGCTTGGTATGAGCGATTGAGCAAGTTCCTTCTTGATCAAGGATTTATTAGAGGAAAAGAGATACAACTCTCTTCATAAAGAGTAATAAGCTTGGTGAAATTTTAATTGTTCAAATTTATGTTGATGACATCATTTTTTTGCCTCTAATGATGCTTTGTGTGAAGGTTTTGCTAAGAATATGCAGGGAGCGTTTGAGATGTCCATGATGGGAGAACTCAACTATTTTCTTGGTCTGCAAATCAAACAAAGAAAAGATGTAATCTTCATATCTCAGACCAAGTACCTCAATGATCTGCTGAAGAAGTTTGGGATGGACCAATGCAATGGAGCTGATACTCCAATGAGCTCAACCACATCTTTGGATGCTGATGAAGAAGGCAAGGACTTCAATATAACAAGATATAGAGGAATGATTGGATCATTGCTTTATCTCACAGCAAGTCGCCTGGACATCCAATTCAGTGTGGGCATGTGTGCAAGGTTTCAAACAGCCCCCAAGGAATCTCATGCTGAGAATGTGAAGAGGATCTTTAGATTCCTTGCTGACACAAAGACTCTTGGATTATGGTTTCCCAAAGGTCAACCTGAACATTTGGTGGCATATTCAGATTCAGACCATGCTGGCTATAAGACGGATAGAAAGAGCACGAGTGGCCAATGTGAATTTTTCGGTGGGTCACTTGTCTCTTGGTTCAGCAAGAAGCAAACAACCGTAGCTGTGTCATCCACTGAAGCTAAATATGTAGCTGCCTCTAGTTGTTGTGCTCAAGTCTTATGGCTTAAGGAACAACTATCTGACTTGGGAATCAACCTGAAGGAGATCCCAATATTGTGTGACAACACAAGCACAATAAGCTTGGCCAAGAGTCCAGTTCAACATACTCGGACCAAGCATATTGATGTGAGACATCATTTCATAAGGGATCATGTTCAGAAGAGAGATGTTAAAGTCATGTTCATCCCAACACATCTTCAACTTGCTGACATCTTCACTAAGCCTCTAGCCAAAGAACAATTTAATTTCATAAGAAGAGAATTGGGCATGGTAAATCCCAATGAGTTGTAAGTATTTCTCTCTTTCTTAAATGTTAGTTATGGTTTTGATGATTATTGAAAACTAACTTAAGCATCGGAGTGTCTAGCTATGTTTGATGCAGGATGCTTTACAAGTTTTGAGTATTTGCTGATAAGAGAAGCAATACTCGAGTATTCGAGAGGCAGAGAGCAACTTAAAAAAATGGGGAGAAGCAATACTTGAGTCAATACTCGAGTATCCAAGTAAGGTATTGAATACTCGAGTATGTAAGTGACAATACTCAAGTAATGGTCTGGAATTTCAAAGGTTCACCTAAAGGCCAATAGTTCAATACTTTAGTCAATACTCGAGTATCCGAGTAGAGTATTGAATACTCGAGTATGTAAGTTGATTACTCGAGTATTGAACGAGAATATCAAAGGTTCACATCACACCTTTGAAGTCTAGGTAAATGAAATTTTACTTCATTACTCGAGTATTGAAGTGATTACTCGAGTATTGCACTGTATATATATATACTCACTATTCATGTTCTTCATTACTCGACCCAATACTCAAGTTTTTCCCTAGACTTGTCTATTTCTCTCTCACGTCTCTCCTCGCCATTTTCGACTCAAATCCTCTCTGTTCTCACTAAAATGACTTCCAAATCCTCGTCCAAGGCCATCGTTGGTGCGGATTCAACCGAAGAAGGAACCCAATCTGAGTCACCAACCCTTGCTCAACGACCTCCGAGGATGAAATTGATCCCAAAGCGTCTTCATCACGGCATTGATCGCTCAATCAGAGGGATTAGCGAAAACATCCCTGAGG
Organism: Acacia melanoxylon; assembly: GCA_019022615.1. NCBI lineage: Eukaryota > Viridiplantae > Streptophyta > Magnoliopsida > Fabales > Fabaceae > Acacia > Acacia melanoxylon. Next base: position 4,919,363 of record JAFJYJ010000042.1, read on the forward strand.
CTTCAACGCCAAACCCAAAGAAGAGAGGGGTGTCTTTTGATCAATCCATTCCAATCCCTCCGAAGAAAAAGAGATCGGTACCTGAGCCAACCACTGATAAGGGAAAAAAGAAGCTTCCTACATCCTCCAAGTCCAAACCAGCAAGGAAAAAGAGAGCTACCACTTCATCACAACAATCCTCAAGAGGCCAATCTTCATCGAAAGGTAATTCTTCTACACCTACCCAGTCAGAGGAAGAAACAGAGTCTTCGCCTTCAGTAATGCCCAATGCTATCGAGGACATCTATCACAATCCCAATCCTCCCTCCGGTTTTGCCATTGGTATTACCTCTCTTTCAAGTGAACTTAATGCCAAATTTAAAAAGGATTACATGAAGAAGGATTTTTGCCCTGTGGTTGCAATTGATTTAGTTCAATTGCAACGTGAGTGCAACATCAATTTGTCTTCATGGTTTGCACCCTATGAATCCTTTATTTCAATTGCAGCTCCCTATACTCCCAATTTAGTGAGATTATTTTATTTCAATATGGAGTCTGCCAACATTCTTGATTCTGATGGTGAACTAGTTGAAGAAAGAGTCACCACTAGTGTTAAAGGTGTCAAATTCACCTTGTCAGCCTCCATCTTAAACACAATCCTCAAGATTGCCAATCTACCTCCTGTCTCCACTCCAGACTATGGCAACAGAGAGATATTCTCAACATTGCGACCAAATGAGGAATTCCCTGACAATCAGAGTCATACCCTTTCTTTTAAACCCGGATCAATGCCTCCAATCAATCGGGTTCTCTGGTACATCTACTCAATGAACTTCATTCAGAAAGGAGGAAGCTACTCTCATTTCTCTCAGAAAGATTATAGATTTTTCACTGCTTTTGTAAAGAAGCATCCTCTCAACCTTGGTCATTGGATCTTCCAAGAAATGATCAAGTTCAAATTCTCGTCCCGGAAGAATTCATACATGCCTTTTGCCTCACTCATCTCTGTCATCCTCTACTATCATAAAGTCTGGTATGGCGGTGAGATTATGAAGTATCCACCATACTTTGGGAAGGCTCAACTAAACTTGATGAAGCTCACCTTCGAAGCTGAAGGCTCTGGCGAATCATGAGCACCATCAAGATCACAAGCCAGAGCATCTCAGTCCAGAGCTCAGGAAGCTCAGTCTGCTCCTCCTCCACCATCATCTCTGCCCTCTGACTTTGGTGACAAGGTCAAGACAATTGTGGATGCTGCCATCGCTTCTCTTTCCATCAGACTTGAGTTTGAGATAGGTAAACTGGTCAATGAGGTTCGCCAAGGCAATCACGATATGGTATATGCTCAGGATGCTATGAAGGCTCAAATTGACACTCTCATTGGTCAGAATCAAGAGTTGAAGAAGAAGGTATATGATCTTACAAGTAAGAATGCTGAATTATCTGATCAGCTAATTGATCTTGATGCCAGGATATCCACTCAGTCTGTTACTTGAAGCATGATCAGCAACACAGTGGACAGGATCCTGAAGAACTTTCATATTGGATCCACTTCTACCTTTGGCACCACTACTGCTGTCAAACCTGAATCCCCACCTTTTGTCTTCCACACCTCACCAATCACCACCTTTCCACCTGAGACTTCCACTCCCATTCCCGCCTCTTCACCTCTTCCAGCCTCCACTCCCACCACTGAGGTTCTGGCCTCTCCAACTGCTACTACCCCATCCACTGAGATTCTGCATATCTCACAGACTCCTACCACTGAGCTCTTTGTTCCTACTCCAATCTCAGCTCCATCTCCCATTGAAGATGACAAAGGGGGAGAGAAAGACAAAGATGTAGTAGAGTAGAATTTGAGTATTGGATGTTTTGTTTGCATTTGCAGTGTTTGTAGGATTTGCACTTGTTAGGCTGTATTTCATATTGTGCACTTTGGATGATGTTATGATATCAATGAATTATAGACAACTTATGTGCTTCTGCGTTCTCTGATGTTACATTTGAAATTTCTGTCAAAATCAAAACTTCAATCCAATTCACAAACTCTCTCAAATTCTAGAAAAGTTTGTTTACAAGTGTTGTCATCATCAAAAAGGGGGAGAATGTTAGTTCTCTATGTGTTTTGATGATAACTGACAATTGTAAACACAAGTTAAACTGAGTTTTTGATAAGTTGAAAAACTTACTGTCAAGTGAATACTCGAGTATTGGTTTCAATACTAAAGTATTGGGTTGACAGTGAATGGCTCATTCTCACAAAAAATGATCAATACTCGAGTAATGGTTTCAATACTCAAGTATTAAGCTTACAGAGAGCATCCCAAGTTTTTCACAAAGATCAATACTCGAGTAATAGTATGATTACTTAAGTAATGACCATACAGAGACTCTTTGTCTAAAAGGCAAAAATGCCAATACTCAAGTATCCATATGGATACTCAAGTATTGGTTATCCAGAGAGTCATCAAAGTATTCAACATGTGAATACTCGAGTAATGGTTTGAATACTCGAGTATTAGGCAAACAGAAAGTTTTCAAACTTTTCACATGTTCATGAATACTCAAGTATTGGAATGAAAACTCAAGTATTGAGTTGACAGAAACTTCACAAGTATTGAAAATAGTTCAATACTCGAGTATTGATATGGTTACTCAAGTATTGACCAGACATAAAGTTTTTGATATTTCCAAGTGATTTGAATACTCAAGTATTGGAATGAATACTCAAGTATTGACTTGGAAAAGATTTCACTAAGGTTTTCAAACAAAATGCTTACTCGAGTATTGAGTTGAATACTCGAGTATTGGGCATACAGAGAGCTTTGCTCTTTTTCAAATGTTTTGAAAACTCAAGTATTCAAATGAATACTCAAGTATTGAGGTTTTGGACTTAAACTTATTTTCACATAAATAGTTCAAAACTCGAGTATTGGATGAATACTCCAGTATTGACATTTTCCCAAGACTTGGTCCAAAGCTCAAAACTTGGATTTCTTCTCTAGAAAAAGAATACTCGAGTATTGATATGAATACTCAAGTATTCACATTAGTGTACTGAGTGACTTACTCGAGTAATGAAGAACTTACTCGAGTATTGGTCGCGGTTTTTGAAAATCAAGTTGAGCGAATTTGCGAAATCCTATTTGTTTGATTCTAATACTTGTCATTATTATTTTCTGATTTTCCCTGCTATGTTTAACCACTTTGTTAGTGAGTTTCAGATGAATTAGAGAATACTAATTGAAGGATTAAAGCAAAAGCAAAAAGCATGTCAGAACACTAAATGCAAAGCCCAGAAAGTTGCATCCTTTTGGGTAATCCACCTGCACACGCTCAACAAAGAATTAAAGAATGTTTCTTCATCCAGCAGTTCCCATTCCAACGAATCTATTCACCAGAAGTCAACTCTGAACTTCTGCCCAGCTGGATTAAGTGAAGATTAGTGAGAGAAGATGACCAAAACACATCCTAATCCTTGGTTAAAGTCTCCAACGGTTATATGAAGGATTACAACGGTCATTTAATGCACTCTCAGTATAAATAGAGCTGCATTCAATTCCTCTCAACAACTAAGTCCACAGAAAGCGAAAATCATTAAAGTTCCAACTACTCTTAAGCTTTTTCTGTACTAAGTATCTGTTGATACACTAGAGCTTCAGTGTTCATTTCTATCTACTCTTAGAGAGAGTTTTCATTATTGAATATCATTCATTGTAAAGAATCACAAGTCAGGGGACTTGGTGATTGGGTTCATTGATTACAACTTGTAAGGGGGAGTAAGTTCTAGTGAGAGAATTACTCTTGAGTGCAGAGTGTATAATCAATACTGATAGTGAAAATCCCAGAGAGTGTGGGGACTGGACGTAGGTCAAGAGATTGGACCGAACCAGTATAAATTCTCATGTCTTGCTATTCTTCCTTACTCTCTTTACTCTGCTCTGTTTTAGCATTGGTAAAATAGAGGTACTTTTGAAAAGAATTTTAAAATCCCCAATTCACCCCCCCTCTTGGTGATTAAGCTCCACTTTCACAATGGTCAGAACATCATTCCTCCCGTCCGACACAAAAGATCCTTCTGCTTCTTTCTTTTTAAGATCTTCCTGTAAGATACAGATAATGAGAAGCTTAGTAATGAAACATGTATATTAACAAAAATTAACAATAACGATACTTACAATTCTTTCAGCAACTAGAAGAGTATGTTCACTCGTGTAGGCGCTGCTTGGCTTTTGCCGAATATACAACCATAACTTATCGCGACGTATTGGAGATGTCAGATCATGTATCGCAGAAGGATTGGATTCAGCTTCATCTTCCAATCTATTGCGCTTGGCCGCCATCAATTCTTTTTCGGCCTTTTCATATCCGCCGCGAGAAACCCTATGCGGGCAATTATTCTTTCTCCTTATCTTCTGTGCTTGTTCTCTTCTTTTCTGTGAATCAGAATTGAAAAAAACTATTAATTATGAATTCCAGCCATCTCACTAACCGAAATTATAGAACTTATACTTGATATGAACCTCAAACACTAGTCAAATTCACTTCATCAAGTTTCAACATTTTATTTAAGAAAGATGTAGAATTGTAGATGAAATTGGGAGAAACAGAGGAAAGGGAGTTGCAGAACTGCTGCCAACTTAGTCAATTCATTCATTCATCATAACTGGTTCCTACACATATTAGTCTAACCTCTTATATATAGTTAGAGGCTTGACTCTTAAGGCCCAATAACAGCTTACACCGAAACCATTACACAGTTAACATACTAACTAATTGACAACAATGTCTAACCACTACCTACTATAATAGAACTAAGACTATAATAATGGCTTGACTCTTATGCCATTATTATTTCCCTAATTACCAACTTAATATTTTACTTTTTCACGGTTTACATATCAGACTTGCATATAACTAAGACATGCTCCTCTAATGCAGGACAAAGGCAGGAAATGTATACTTCTATTCACACACGAAACCATTTAACTAACAGGATTAGATGAACACAATAACATTCACATATCCGCACAGGTTAAAAAGCAAACAAAAGGGCAAACAAAACTAAATATAAACTCACCAGAGCCTCAGGAGTAGTCCGCAGCTGAACAAATTGTTGCCAAGTTTGTTTATCAATAAATGTGTACTTGTCCCAAGGATTATGGTCAGGCTGAACCTCGGCAAAAATATACTTGTTAGCTAGAAAGGTCTTAAACTTCCTCCACCGATCAGCACAATAAGACAATGTCTTGTCTTTCAACTTCTGACAGTTAGGGACAGAGTATGTAAGCCGGATAGTATTCCAAATAGGATCCTTTACTGTGCGCAAGTCCACATTTTTCCACTCATCTTTCAAGATGCTAACCTTGCTGCATGCTAGATAGCCGGCAAAACTATTATATTTTCTTTTATTAGGATCGAAAGGTTCCAACTTTTCATCAAACTGATTGTCGAGTTTTGACCCAGAGGTCCAACTTACGGATACGTCTTTCATTCGTGTGCTACTTCTACCACGGCGTGCAGGGTGGTTACGAGGCTCATTGTGAGATGAAGAGGGTTCGTTCGGACTCACACCAGTCACACCCGTAACTGGCATTGAAGGAACAGGAAGGGAAGAGTTTTCTCCGTTCATTTTTGAGAAAAGGAAGAGAGGTTAAGAGTGGTGGTGCGAAAGAGGAACTCCTAAGAAAGTGAGAGAGAAACAGAGGATGGTGGTGGTGGGCGAGGAAGAGAGGTAAAGCAATAGGAAAAGGGGTTTCGCAACAAGAACAGGGGTTTCAGAGTTAAGAGAGAACAACGTAAGTCGTAAGGTACGGTTTTGCGCGAAGAAGAATATATTTGGCGCTTTAGTTTTAAGACTGGATGAACTAAAACGACGGTCTTAAAGGTTAACATTTAAGACCGTCCATTATTAATATCCGGTCTTAAAAGTAATAAACTTTTTGTTTAATTTTTTTCAATATTTAGTACCGGGCACAATTTATGTCTGGTCTTAAAGATATAACCTTTAAGACCGCCTTTTATATATATCCAGTTTAAAAAGTGTTAGACCATTATATTTAAATTTTTCCTTATTATTTTTGGACCACAGAAAATATAAGTCACTTGTACGAGATTTCTCTATAATGTAATTGATATTTCACTTTTTTTAATAACATTTTTAAGACTGGTTGTTTTGTTAATCGGTATGAATAATATATTTAAGACTCATTAATAAATGATCTGGTCTAAGAAGTTCTTGATATTTACAAAACTGCCACCAATCATCCTTTTAAGACCGATGCGTCAGTACTCCGGTCTAAACGAGGCGGTCTTAAAGCCTTTTTTTGCACTAATGTTTGGTTCCCTCCATCTTCTAATTTCGAATTGGGCTTCCTTTTTGGGGTTCAAAAATTATCTTTCCCACTTAGCCCATAATTCTTGGTTAAATCCATGACACCTTCTAGGGCATTTTTGGAATTTTATTCACTTTTTCCCCATTTCTTCCTTTATGCATTTTACCCAAGGGTAAAAATGGAAAATAAGATATGTTTTGACTACCATTGTCATTTCTTCCTTATGGTTGTCCCTAACCATAATCATTTTATTACACATAAATAAATGATTTCACATCCTCATCTTATTTTGATTATTTCATGCAAGTAAATATTTATTATTAGCACATGACTTCAAGAAAATTCATGAATGCAAATAACTTCACATTGATGCACATGAAAAATGAGGATGTTACAGTCTCTATACTTAGATTAAATTTTTATAAAATTATAGAAATTAAAACCAACTACTTAAAACTATAGGGATTGGAAACAAAATTTAATCAAACTCAAAAGATAAAAAGGAATATTAACACTTTTTTTTTACAAATACAATTAAAAGTTCAAAACTCTTGAAATAAGATATGGGAAAAAGACAAAAAAGATACCAATCAAAATTCAAAATCTCAAATCGTCTTGTTATCTAAAAGAATATGGAGATTAACAACTTATTTTCAAAGTCATTAAAATCGGACCGGTCATTGAACAAGTTGGGGTACTTGGGTCAAGGGTGATGGGTTAGACCAAAGCCGAACAAGTTGTAAAATATGAGGATTAAAAATAATGAAAAATGACGTTGACGATATTGAAGTTGTAAACTACGGTCGTGTTTCTTATTAGCAATTATATTTTGGAGTTATAAACTTATAATTTTGATTTACTCATAAAATTAATTATTGTTATTCTTTTATATTATTAACCGAATTGTATGATTAATTATATTTTTCTTGAATATAGGGTTTACTTATTCCATTACATATATCGTTTAATTATTTTAATTAGGATAATTGTAAAGCATTAAGATCAAACATGAAAACTTGGGAATATATAAGAATGATAATAGAAAGCATTAAGATCAAACATGAAGAAATCACAAATTCGTATGATTTGAATTTTGAATACTTGCGCCCAATACTTGAGTGAGTTCTTCAATACTTGAGTATTGCACTTTGTGCACTAATGTGAATACTTGAGTATTCGAGATGAATACTTGAGTATTCGTCTTCCAGAGAAGGCACTACATGTTTTGAGCGTTTGGACAATTTTTTAGTAGGACCAATACTCGAGTATTGAACCAATACTTGAGTATTGAATTTTTATGTGAAAATTAGTTTAAGTCCAAAATCTCAATACTTGAGTATTCAAATCAATACTTGAGTTTTCAAAATATTTGAAAAAGAGCCAAGCTCTCTGTATGCTCAATACTCGAGTATTCAACTCAATACTTGAGTATTGAACTGTTTGAAAACTTTGTGAAAACTTTTCCAAGTCAATACTTGAGTATTCATCTCAATACTTGAGTATTCAAATCACTTGGAAATAGCAAACCTTTCTGTATGGCCAATACTCGAGTATTCAAACCAATACTTGAGTATTGAACTATTTGAAAACTTTGTGAGATCTTTTCCAAGTCAATACTTGAGTATTCGCTCAATACTTGAGTATTCAAATCACTTGGAAATAGTGAAACTTTTCGTCCGGTCAATACTCGAGTATTCAACTCAATACTTGAGTATTGAACTGCGTTTTCAATATTTGTGAAGTTTCTGTCATCTCAATACTTGAGTATTCATTTCAATACTTGAGTATTGATAAACATGTGAAAAACTTTGAAAACTTTTGTTTGCCCAATACTCGAGTATTCAAACAATACTCGAGTATTCACATGTTGAATACTTTAATGATTTTTTTGTTTGACCAATACTTGAGTATTCATATGAATACTTGAGTATTGATAACTTTGTATTTCAGTCAAAGAGTCTCGTATGATCAATACTTGAGTATTGAAACCAATACTTGAGTATTGACTCATAGTGAAAAACTTGAGATGCTCTCTGTAAGCTCAATACTTGAGTATTGCGCATTTTGCGAAAGAATGCACCATTCACTGTCAGCTTTCGAGGGTCATATCTCCCTGACCTGAACTTCGTTTTGGTTTGTTCAACTCTTCATGGACAGCTCTGTGAGTTTACTTTCATATGCCACCAATTTCAGCTCAATCGGATTTGTATTTTGTGAGTTACACTCAAAACATTGAAGCTTGGTTTCTTTGTGTGGCGTGGATGTTTCTGTCAACTTGTACAATTCATAGCTCCCTCATATGAACTCCTTTGGGCTTGAATTTTATATCCAAATGACGCATTGGGAGTCTAGTTTCATATGCCACTGATTTCACTTCAATCCGATCTCTGGTTTAGAAGATATCATCAAATTACCAGACATCGCCCATGCTGAACGTGAAAAGAGCTGATCAACGTCGCATACTCGAGTATTGACTCAAGTTTTCAATACTTCACTTGATACTCGAGTATTGACTCAAGTATTCAATACTTCACTTGGATACTCGAGTATTGACTCAAGTATTGCTAGTCCGAGAGGCCGAAATGCGAGAACACTTTGGATACTCGAGTATTGACTTGGATACTCGAGTATTGACATTCCAGAGACGCCAGAGAAGCTGAAGACACTCCAATACTTGAGTATTGATGAACATACTCGAGTTTTGACTCCTAAAGCTGATTTTTCCTTGTTTTAACTCTAAATTGAGTCATTCCAACTTCCATATGATCTTGGAGGCTTCTAACATCAATATAAGAACTTGAATAATGATATCTTCATTCCATTCAACAAGTTCTTCCTTTTTCCATCTCCCAACTTGATCATTATTCATCATTTAACTTGGGCTCATTATTCTCTGCAGCTTCTACCTTCTTCCCTCTTCTTCTTGATTAAGTTCTTGCTTCCTTTGACATTCTGATATTCCAATTATATTGTGTGCAAGAACTTCTTTCTTCAATCCCTTATTTCCTTCTTGGTTATTCCCCATGATTGAACACTTTCTTTCTTCTCTTCTCTTGATCATTGCCAAAATACTGTGTAACTTCTTTGCTTCTTTGGCATTCTCTCCCATTCAACTTGGAGTAACATCTTGCTTCCTTGACAACCTCTGCAAGTTCTTCTTTCTTTAATACATTTCTTGATCAATCTCCATTATTAAACTTTGCATCTACATTCAATATAAGAATTAGTCAAAGTATAATGTAAATGTAGTATGCAACCTTTTTGCTCTTAAGAATGGCATCTATATAAGACATCATCAAAACTAATCATATCTAACAGTCATGAAAGGCATCAATGCTACCCTAAAGAAGATAGGTAAGATGGAACTGAAACATAAAAAGAGGTGGAAGAGCCACATTGATAAAAGAATGAAAGGCGGAGGTGGATGCAGGGTTGGATGAAGGGGTTAGAGGATAGGCTTGGTCATTTGCAGCTTGGATGAGAGTAGGAGGTAGCTAGTGATGATGACAAGGGAGCTGATGTTTCTGAGGAGGAGGAGGATACTGACACATCTAAAGAGGAAGATTAGATTCAGGGTTCTTGTATTTGTACTGACATTGGTGTTTTTTGACTTGATGTTTCTTTTGGCTTGATGTATTTTTTGTTTGTGGGGTTAAACTTTTTCAATTTGTATTGAAATTGGTGTTTTTTTTGTAATGAATGTTACTGTTTTCGATCTATGTGGTTTAAGGTTTTCATTTCGATAATGACATTTTATAGACCTAAAATACTAATTTCAGGATCTTAGCGGACCAAACCTATGCAATATCATTAATTGATGCTAAAAATACCTTCCCCAAGTCACACCTATATGTAAAATTGAGTTGGAAATGGTTTAGTCTAAGATGCAAATTGAAATCAGCAAGTGAGGGGTCTTCTGGAGCTGGTTTAGTCAAGTACATCATTGGGTCTTCTGAAGACCCCTCACTTGCTGATTTCGATTTGCATCTTGGACTAAACCATTTCCAACTCAATTTTACATATCAGTGTGACTTGGGGAAGGTATTTTTAGCATCAATTAATGGTGTTGCATAGGTTTGGTCCACTAATGTCCCGAAATTAGTCAATGGTTCGTTATAACATAACAATTAGCCAATGGTTAGTTGCATCACGTCATTACCAAAACAAGTCATCATAAACTCAATACAAAACACATTACATAGCATTCAAGCTTGTCTAATCCTCATTAAACATGTACGTATATTATGACCAACTTGCTTGCAATTCCTACATCTAAGCTGGCTGCTTGAGGGTTGAGACTCCACCCAATCCATCTCATTCTATATCCTTGTTGACTTTGGTCTTCCCTATGTGCGTGACAAACTTGCATTCGGGATAACGGTTGGGTCATCTCCTTGTTGAATCAACAATTCATTGCCTATCGGATACCAGTGTGCAGCATATACCTGACTAGTGTATGGGATAGTGAATACCGGGTTAACATAATCGTAATGGTTCAAATTTTTGATCTTACGTACTACTAATACGTGGCTGCAGGGATACCTTCTTGCTGCAAACCTCCCACATTAACATTTGCGATTGATCAAGGCAACCCTCATTATGTCACCGGCATCATGTATAGATTGGTTGTATGCATCCTCAACCTCAAATAATTGTAAATCTCTGTCATAAAGTCGCACATGGTACGTGACTGTCAACTAGTCCATCTTTTGTATCGCTTCTTCAACCTTTTTTGAGACTATCCTACCTACAGCCATATGTTTGTTAATCTCTACACGCCTTGTGACGAAATATCCGACAAGTCTACTACAAGTCATCTTCACCAATGCCGTTATCAGTAGATTACGTGCACCCCTGAGGACCTTGCTGACACACTCGACTAGGTTAGTCGTCATGTGACCAAACCTCCGTCCGTTTTCATCATAGGACCTGTACCATTTCTCCTTTGGAAGCCGATCAAACCAGGAGGCAACTTGTGGGTTTATATCAATAAACTCTTGAAACCTCATACCAAACTGAATCTTTGAACTCGTGTACCTTGCATAACAGCGAATGTAAACTCATAACAATGGAAACAAATCAATGATTACAAATATGTGCAAGAAGTAAATAAAATGTGAAATTTCATACCTAATTTTATAATTGTTTTCTTCAATTGCATATCCCTAAATTTAGTATTAAAGTTGCTCTCGACATGATGTAGGCAATACACATGATAGGCATATGGAGGCCGCCAAGTACAGTGATCTTTAACCGCCTTTATGATACTGGCATGACAATCAGATATCAAACAAATACCCCGCCTCAATGTCAGATGATCACGTAGGAGACTAAGAAACCACCACCAATCATCATACTTCTCACCAGGAGGAACAACAGCAAAGGCAATGGTCAGGACCTTCCCATCCCCATCCTGTGAAGTCACAATCAAAAGAGTACCTTTGTATTTTCCGTACAAGTGGGTGCCATCAATTTGAAGTATGGGCTTATAGTATTTGAAGGCTTCAATGGTCTGGTGAAATGTCCAAAAAACCCACAAAAGACGCGTTTGTAGGTATAAAAATGACGTTCGTTGAAACATTCATCAATATCAAGCCTAAAAACAGAACCCACATTACACTGCGTCATGTATGTCAACCAATTGGAAAAGAATGCATATGATTCCTCCCAATCACCAAATAACTTCACAATGGCCTTCATTTTTTTCCTTCCAAGCCTTCCTGTATGTTACATTATATCCATGTAGACGTTGTATCCTCTCTTGTGTCAACACTGGTTTTAAAGCTGAATCTTCTCTAAATATAACTAGTGAAAACTGTTGGTTTTGATTAGTTTTGATGATGCCTTATATAGATGCCATTATTGAAAGCAAAAAGATTGAGTAATATAGATATCTCCTACATTGACAAATTGTTGTATTTAATGTAGATTAATCCAAGTTGAATTATAGAGATTAATCAAGAAGGAGATATTGAAGAAGATTATTCCAAGTTGAACTATAGAGATTGACCAAGAAAGAAGACTAAATAAATAAGAACTTGCACTATATGTTCTTATATGTGATCTTTGGAAGTCTCTATGATCAATAGAAGTTGGAATAAAGCTTCATCATATTTGAGCTACTGAGTGGAGTATAAATGAATAGTGCTAATACGGGAAGCCGACACATTAAATTCTGGAACAAGTTCAGCATAGGCTCGGCTTTTCGGATATTAAAGAAGATATAAGAATGATCAAGAAAGTAGATTGAAGAAAGAAGTTCTTGCACACAATATAATGGGAATATCAGAATGACAAGGGAGCAAAAAGTTATCAAAGGACTTTTGGAATAATCAAAAGAAGAGGAAATGTTGAAGAAGGTAGAACTTGAAAAGAATGATGAGTCCAAGATGAATGATGGAGAATGTTCAACAAAAAGATCAATAAAGAAGTACTGAATTAGAGAAAGAGATTGAATCAAAGATGTGAAGATTAAATGATGAAGAATGATTAAGTTGGGAGATGGAAAAAGGAAGAACTTGTTGAGTGAAATGAGAATATAGTTATTCAAGTTCTTATATTGATGTTAGAAGCCTCCAAGATCATATGAAAGTTGGAATGACTCAATTTAGAGTTAAAACAAGGAAAAATCAGCTTTAGGAGTCAAAACTCGAGTATGTTCATCAATACTCGAGTATTGGAGTGTTTTCAGCTTCTCGGCGTCTACGGAATGTCAATACTCGAGTATCCAAGTCAATGCTCGAGTATGCAGTGTTTTCAGCATTTCTGGCCTCTCTAGACTAGCAATACTTGAGTCAATACTCGAGTATCCAGTGAAGTATTGAATACTTGAGTCAATACTCGAGTATCAAGTGAAGTATTGAATACTTGAGTCAATACTCGAGTATGCAGTGGTGATCAGCTCTGTTTCACGTTCAGCATGGGTGACGTTTGGTAATTCGATGATATCTTCTAAACCAGAGGTCGGATTGAAGTGAAATCAGTGGAATATGAAACTAGACTCCCAATACATCATTTTGATATCAAAATTCAAGCCCAAATGAGTTCATATGAGAGAGCTATGGATTGTGGAAGTTGACAGATAAATCCACGCCACACAGCAAACCAAGCTTCAATGTTTTGAGTGTAACTCACAAACTACAAATCCTATTGAGCTGAAATCAGTGGCATATGAAAGTAGACTCACAGAGCTTTCCATGAAGAGTTGAACGAACCAAAACAGAGTTCAGACCAGGGAGATATGACCCTCGAAAGTTAACGGCTAGTTCAACAAAGGTCAATACTCGAGTATGTAAGTTCAATACTCGAGTTTCCATCAGACAGAGAGCAACTTGAAGGTCGGCGAGAAGCAATACTTGAGTGAATACTCGAGTATCCAAGTAAAGTATTGAATACTCGAGTTTCCAAATGAATACTCGAGTATTCGACGCTGGTTCAGAAAACGAAATTCTAACGGCTAGTTTGCATCTGAGTCTAACGGCTATATTTCTTTCTCCAACGGTCATATATTGATCTCTACCTATAAAAGAAGTCAGATTCAAGACAGAAGAAGCAAGACACAAGCTTACATCTTCAACATGCTAATACTCTGATCTTCACATCATTTACTCTTTGTTTTCAATGTTTACTTAGCTTATCAGAGAGAGTGAAATTATTTGTCATGTATTTCAGTGTTTATCTTATTCACTTCTGAGAGAGAAGATTCGTTATAAACATTATATCTGTTTATTTGAGAGTTACTCAAGATTGGGTGATCTTGAGTGGGAAAGCAGTGTAACCTTACATTGTGTAAGGGGAGTATCTCGATGAGAGATTTGGCTTCACAAGTGCTGTGTGAACTTGTGGGTTTGTAAAGGCTTCTCTTGTGCCCGGATTAAACAAGAGGATAGTGGATTAAAAATCTCAAGTGGAGCTTGGGGAGTGGACGTAGGTCAAGGATTGGGTCGAACCAGTATAAATCTCAGTTTGCATATTCTCTTCCTTAATCTCCTTTATTTCCAGCATATATGTTTGAATGACTGTCTATAGCTTTATAACTCTTTCTTTGTCATACAAACTAATTTTACTGAGTTACAAAAAGATTTTCAAAGTTGATAAGTTTTTATCATTCTAGTTCATCTCTGTTTTTAGAGTTCAAAAACAGAGCATTTCTAAAAAGATTTTTAAAATCCCCAATTCACCCTCCCTCTTGGGTTCAGCCGGTTCTTACAAAAACAAAACAAATTCTAAATGTACTGTGAACAAACAAACCAAATGTAACTGCAAAAAATAGAAACATACTGATAATGGGTGCATATATAACATCTGAATCCAGCTGTCTATGATCCCGGGCGAGACTCTGGTTCGGGCAGTTGTGATCTTTACCCCACTTACAGACCACCAAACTATTTCCATTCTTGGGGACCATTACCCTCATATACCAGGGACAACCATCATCATGGTTTCGACACCTCATAACAAACCTATGCTCATCGCTTTTTTCAACTATGGTTGTACGATAAGACTTCATACAATATAATTTCACAGCATATTACATTTCAGACTTAGAAGGAAACTGCTTATACAAATATAATGGATCACCTAAATGCCAACCACCTTGCAATTCATCATCACCATGTAACATCTCCATGTCATCATCACAGTGCACCCAATTAATGAAGGATAGTGCAGGCTTTCGTTTCAAAATGGCTCAATCTCAGGCCCTACATCTATTAAAATGTTTTTTTTGTCAGAACCACTAAATAAAAATTACAAACACAAGTTTACTAACTTACCATTGCTAATTGGGTCAACACGAAGCGGTGGCATTGTTGCAGTACTCGGGTTTACTGTGTTCGTGTCAGCATCAAAATCACCTTCCACATCAGTATCTGAGGTGTCACCTAGTGGAATAAATCTTTTCGATTCGCCCTCCTCATTGTTGTGCATATTCTCATCTTCCTCATCCTTCTCTTCCTCTGTCAATGTTATTTGACTTAAGACATGTGAAGGTGTAAATAAACCGACAGCTCTGTCTTCTTGACCAAAATACTGTGGAGATCTTGTATGCATGGGTATAGATGATAATTCACCAAATTCAAGCTCAACATATATCTCAATAAAATGTTGTGATTTCCAATTAGCAAATGCATCTATGACATACTCTGCGTCTTCATCATCACATACATCGTTACTAATGTAGTATACACTATCCTTACAGACTATAGTCTCCACTTTGGTAATCAACCGATGAATGCAATGGCTTCCATGTAGCCCTAATTTTCGGTAAATTCTTTCTTTGAGCTCGTTGTACGTAGCGTCCCATTTGATTTTCATCATTTTCGTTTTTCCTTCAAATTGAACACCACCGGGACCTTCAAAATGCCTCCCACTATGGTAGATTACAGTAACGTGCGTGTTTGAACTTGAACTCATCCTTCACACCAGAAATTGGGAGCTGCAAAAAGGTGGTTTTTAGATTACAAAAAAAAAAAAAAAAAAGCTTAACAAAGTGAAACTACAATGATTACCCAACAATAATACTTTCAACAAGGTGGGATGGTATTAAACTTTAATGACTCGCACTAAAACTGAGGAAAGAGATAGGATTGAGGAGGAAAAGGGGTACATTGTGATAAGGGTTCTGATTTGCCCCAAATGGGGTTTTAAAAAAACTGACTTATCGCGATGTAATCGACTAAGCACTGTAGCTTAATCGATTACATCACGGGAAAACTTAAAAAAAAGTTGCCCCTGTTTAGTCGATTACATATCCCATGTAATCGACTAAACATGGGCAGAATGGTGATATCTTTTCAGACAGGGGCATTTCGGTAATTAATTATTTAATTAGGGGCAAAAATGGTCAAAAAGTCGTTGTTATCATATTGGTAAATTTCTCTCTATTAATTTTGTAAATAAGTACACTTCTTAATATTAAAATTTGTGTTGTCGTGTGGGTGGATGCATGGGTTAAAATATTTGTTTCATCGTATTAATTGGGTTGAGAATTGTCTTCATTGTTCCAAATGGTAATTCCAAGAATACATGACTCAATAAGATGCTACTCTTTGGGAAAATGACACTTAAATACCATATAAAATTATTAAACCCTGAAAAGCCCATTAAATTTGTAAAAGGATAGAGAAGGGATGAGGAGACAATCAGTGTAATATTCTGAATTTCAGGCATTGAGACTTGAGAATAAGCCTAAACTAGGTAGACTACTAAGCCTGATTCAGGAGGTGGGACATTCTCGAGTAAGGCCATATCTTCAGCTGAAAGATAAAAAGGGGCACAGAAAACCTATATGGTGTAAATCTGATTGGAAAAGATGCCACCCAACTATGTCTTGAGGTATAGGACAATTAATTGAAAGAAAATATGCCGGTATAAGTAAGTATATGGTATATTCAGAGTAGTCGGGTATGCGCTACATTTTTTAGAAAACATTGATATATGGCATCGTTTGTCCTGTCTCGGTATTCGTGTCACAATCCCGAGTAAAACCCGAGCAGGATCTCGAGGAAGCACCAATAAAGTAACTTTAATAAAGAAAAATCAAGATGACTAATGATGACATACTTTTGTGTTAGTCTAATAAGATCATGACACGTGTCCCCTCATAATGCAAGTGAAAAAGCTACTTTTGTGTTGGCCAAATAGAATGGTGACATGTGTCCCTTCATGATTACAAAGTACAAAAGGCATTTATGAAGGCCTAAGATATCTTGGTTTAAAGTCGAACCATCAACTAATAGGAAGAAAGAAAGGACAAGAAATTATGATATGAACACAAAGTCAACAATATTAGATTTTTGGCCAATAAGTGAGGGCCAAAAGGGGTACTAAATCTACCCATAAAAAGACATAAATTAAATATATTTGTGTGCCCAAAATTAGCAAAATTCGTGCAGATTTAAAGAGCCAAAGAAAAGTCCAAGTTTGGACATGAAAACCCATGAAAAGTGAACGAAATGTAAGAGTAATTTGGTAATATGACATTGGGGATATTTTTACATGTTATCTAACCATTATTTAAGACCCAAATCACTCTCATTTTCTCCCCAAAGTTGACACATACAAGGGAGAGAGGAAGAAAGAAAAGAAGAGTTAACTTGTGAAGCTCAAGCATTCCAAGAGGGGTTCATGATCAAGGTAAGTAGTTGTAGCTTCACTTCCTACTCTCTTCCACCTTCTTCATTGTGTTAAGAACCTAACAAATCACTCTCTCACCTTGATTTAGGAGCTTAGACCGAAGTGATCTTGGAGCATAAAGAAGATCAAAGTTCAAGGAAGTTAAAGATCTAAGATCAAGTAAGTCTTAACTCTAATAACTTCCTTATGATTTTCGAGTTGATTTGGAAAAATGGTCATGTATTTGAGCATATAAATATATCAGGGGTCTGTTTGGTTAAGGAAGATTATGAATATAAAACTAAAGTTAAGATCCAAGAATTAGAAAGGTAAATCAAACATGATATAGGAAAGATAGGTTGCTAAAATTGAATCTTGATTTGTTGTTGGTGGTTTATGATTTTCGTCCAGCTGCTTAAACATGTGGGTTTGATTTGATCTTGAAGATTTTGATGGTTTTAAAGTGTTCAAAATGAGATTTTGTATAAATATGAACTTAGATAATGATTTTGGAAGCAAAGGTGGGAGATTTCAAACATCGAAAAATTGTTTTGTGAAAATCTTGTAGAAATCCGCGAGCTTGTGCAAGTGTTTTGGCATGATAAATCAACTCCTAAAATTATGAAATTTTATAGGAACAAAGTAGACATCCCAAGGTTTAATGTGATAGGTAACATATAATTTTTGGAGCTTTGTGCTATGAGAACCGAATTTTTTTAAACCGACCCTAAAACTGGAAAATATTTCGAACCAATGGTGTTATTTTGGTTGTGGTTATATTTTAGACAGTGTGTGGTTATATTTTCGATGGTGTACGACCCGAAAGGGTATTTTTAGTCAAAAATAGACATAATAAGGGTCAGATGGCTTTTTGAGTCACCTCAATCGGATATTTCTAGAATTAATTATGAATTTTTGAAGATTGGGGTTTATTTCTTGAAATTTCTGACCTTGGCTGAAAATAAGAGGATTTTTACCAATAATAAATTCCTTAGTAAGAAAGGGGATTTCAAAACTATGGATGCTTGAAAAAGCCTTATTATAAATCAAGAAGTCAAATATTTATTAAAGTGAATTTTCATCAGTATTGGGAATTTATTTATATTATTGGTTGTTCTAGGGTTATTCTTGTCATTTTATGCACTGGAAAAGTTATTAATATTTGTGATCGACTGTCAGGTAGTAACCTTAATCTTTATATGCCTTGTGTTACATTGTATGTTTGATTTTCCATGATTGTGGACCCGTGTCCCGTCAGTGACATGCATTTATGTGCATTCAGTGTGGTCTGGGTTCAGAGCCCGAATACTGTACTTTTTCCTAGCGTTGTGGATCTGAGGCTTGCTTTGTCTAGCAGTCCTGTGTTTGTTTTTAGGACTAGAGGTCCTTTCGCAGTTAAGATTGCATATATGGTATGCTATATTCATGTTACTGCACATTTGTTACTGAATGCTTTTATATGGTGTTTTTCTTGATTATGGTGACATACATGCATTGCATATACTTTTCATATGAGATAAATGGTTACTCTGGGATGCAATTATTAATCCCAAGCTTTTGCAAGGATTCAGGTAGTGCTTCTAGGATGGTGCCTGGAGACGAAGGTAGGCGTTCGGAGCGGGACTGAGTAGTCGGTGACTTATATTTTGGATATTTTTTTTGGTTACCCGGATAACTGTATATTGATTATTTTGCCTGTTGAGCACTATGTAGGTGTGTAACAATTAGAGATTTCCATATTTTATCAAAAAGGCAAAATTGCCCTTAAGAATGATGTCAAGAAAACACAGTGTCAAGTGAAAACTCTCACTCTCGTTGAAATTTCTCTTAGGTTCACCTTATTCTTCTTATAACTCTCAAACTCGGGTGTGCTCGGGCTCCAAGTTCTTCTTCCTCTACCTCTCACACTCGGTGTCGTCATCCCCAAATTGGCAAGGATGGGTACAAAGAGAAGTATCAGGATTTCTCAACACGGGCTCCAACTTCTTCTTCGTCTAACTCTCATACTTGGCATCGTCCTCCCCAAATCGGCAAGGGTGGGTGTAATACATCGCATAATTGCTTGAAGGATAGTAAGAGTAAGCAAGTATTAAGGTTTTTGTGTTGTGGGTGTTGCATTGTCGCCGTTGGTTGGAGTGGAGGTCGATTTCCCTGAGTTTCGAAGGTCGTCAGTCCATTCTAAGAGGACAAGAGGAAGGAGGCTACATTTTGTAACATCCTACTAATATACCAACAATAATCAGAGAAATAGTGCGTAACATAATAGGCGAACAGAAATAGCATAACATACTGATATAATATTACTTGATTACAACAGGAATTTTTGAAGGGTTATATAGATTATCTATAACTTTTAAAAGTAACTATTACCAAGTTACAAAATTCGATCAAATATGGTTAGTAGTTGCCCTTACCTTGATCTGAAATCTCCAGTTGTTGATATCCGCCGCTTTGCCCTAGGAACCGGTCTAATACACTGTCCTTTTCACAGGTAGTAATAAGGCTTGGAATCCTGAAGGATCCTAGAGTAACAGGTTAATCTCATAAACAAAATATAAGCAGTATATGAAAGTCAATTAACATAACATAGCAGTCCACACAGCATAAAGCATTTAGAATCCATAATGCAGATCACATATAGCCAAAATAGCATATACATATATCATAACTATAGCGCTAGGTATACCGTGTGGCATGTACTGAGAGTCCTCCTGTACACCGGAGCTCTCAATCAGAACACCCAACTAAAAATAGCAGAACCTACCGAGAGTCCCCTGGAACCGCCAGGGTTCTCAATTGGAAGCGTCCGAGTCCTTTGAATACAACTAGGTTAGCCACCTAAGGACTTTCGTCCAATAGGCCCTACCTTATCTCTATCCACTGGGAAGGTACTCCATGGTCAGCCCTTCCGCTCAATTGAGCCACGAGTAGTGCTAGTCCATACGGGATGAGACATTCACATATATGATTCAAATAGACATATACAGCTATACCAAGTATGTGAGATTAGAATTACTACCTGATTGATTTACAATCTTCAACTGGCTCCAAGTCCGTTTAATTGTCTAGGGCAATGGTCGAGTCCTATAAGTATACATTTACGGATGGCGGGTTATTATTTGTCCAAACTCTTCATAATCTCTAATTTCATGGAATTATGCTTAATGTAAGGCTATTGAGCCTATATTAACCCTCTATTGGGCCTTACTTTTCATTTTTACTCTTAGGCCCATTTTTTTGCCAATTTACTATGAAATCTTTGAAAAATCATAATTAATTTCATATAACTCCGATTGGGATTGGGATGAAACAAATTTATATTTGAAGCTATTTGATAATACCTCCTCTGTTTTAGCTCCTATAAACAGAGAACTCACATGCAAGATTTACTCCAAACTTTACATAATGTGGAGTAAGTCTTGCATGTGAGTTCTCTGTTTATAGGAGCTAAAACAGAGGATGTACTATCAAATAGCTTCGAATAGAAATTCATATATATATATAGACACATACATACATATACACATTCAACACACAAGTTTTCCCTTTCTTTTTATATGCAGCGTTTATATACAACAAAGTAACAAAGTTTTGTTTTAAGAGCAGCAATTTATATACATGTTAAAATAGTGTCATCCTTGAAATAGATTTTCATGTTTATAGAAATCATATGTGTCTTAGGTGTGATGTCTATAATGCTACACACACACACACACACACATGACAGCAACTTTGGGGTTATATGGAATAGCAACCAAAGGCTTCATACTCAAAACCATATTTTCCAACAAAAACAAAGTGCTCATGGGGTTATGCGGATCATACTCAGTTCTAGGTTTAAGGATAGCAACTTATATACATACAATAGTTAAATATATATAGTATTTGGATATCTAACCGTTGAAAACCGTATATAGATAAATATGTAGTAGTTCCCTCACGTCCCACTTTATTTATTCTATTTATATATGATTTCCCATTCATTCATTCATATCATTCACTCATCAAACTATAAAAACCACTACGGAACACTTGGGTTTTATTAAGCCAGTGATATATGTAAAAGAAAAATGAAAAGTAGATAGGTACAGGCTACAATACAAATTAGAAAGACCTTGGTTTGGTTATTACGTAGTTATATCTCATTGTGATATGTATGTGTGTGTAACGATATATATCAGTAAGATAGAAAGGTTTTCGGGTTCCTGATATATATATATACACACACACACACGCACACATACTACCCAACAACCTCCTCTGTTTTAATATTCATTTAGCAGAGAATTCATGGCTGCATTCCCCATGTCTTCATACTCAGAAACTTGCATTGGAAAATGACGAAAACTAGAAGGAAGAGAAGCTTGATGGCTTACCTCCAGTTGCTGGTTTGCACGTTACGTTTTCCACCGCCACACAACACCCCTGTTTTCGGTGTTGTTTTGCATAAGAAGATTGAGTAAGGAATATTCATGGTTTGACTCTCTCCCTCTCCTACTTTGACCTTCTCTTTCTTGTTCTCGGTTTTCAGTTTTGGTTGAGAAAACGTGACTAATAAAAAGCCAAAGAGCATGGATATATAATGAAACTAAGGGTCCGATTCGAGGAGGAAGGAGAACAAACCGAGAGATATTCAATGTGGGTCTCGAGAGGCATGGTGGGGGTCTGAGTTTGCTGATATAAGAAGCATGGTGCTGCTGGTTTGTGTGTACAGTTGAGGGCTGAGAAGATACACAGATGAGGGAGAGCATGGGTTGGTTATCTTTTGCTTATAAATCCTGATGCGTTTCGGTGAGAGGACTGGCTTTACGTGAAAACACTGTGCTCCTTGCGTGTTGGGTGTCTGACTGAAGGATATATGGACTGGGTGGTTTTGTTGTTGGGCTGAGAAAGAGTATGTAGGGCAATATAATAAAATTTTTTTTTTTGATAATATATAATCATTATTGAATGGTATATATCTTGTTGATATGTATGCCAGTAACATATTGGGCTTGAAGAGAAGTAAATGAGAGTGGGTTTGTGTCATGTATATGGGTTTTGTGTTACTTGGGTTTTATACTAAAATTTATCTCTTGTAATTATTTCCTTGATTTTATTATTATTTAAGGAATTTTTTCAATAATTAATTTCAAAATTATTTTAGGCCCAATTTCATAATTTAATTTCTCATTCAATATTTCAATTTTTAAATCCCACAATTTGGAATGTTAAAAATTGAGACTCATTTATCCACAAGTTACCCACACCAAGAGGATAAGAATGTTGATTATGTTATTAACCACTTATGTTGATTGTCTAAAGCAATACACAAACGTTGATTTTGTATAGGAAGTCAGGAAACGAGGAATGTTTTTGTCAATATCATATATGATATTAACTAAATGTAAAATGGGCTTCACAAAATTCGTAATGGAATGACTAATTTAATAATGATTTTAACAAGAATGGTAAAGGTTTTGACAAAAGAGTTTTGCCGATGAAAATTACATGTAAGACAAGATTTACCAACATTTGTGGCATTTCACCAAAATTCGTAATAGGATTGACAAGTTTAATAATGATTTTGACAAAAATTATAAAGGTTTTGACAAAAGAGTTTGCTAATGAAAATATGTAAGTCAGGATTCTCCAAAATTTGTAGCATTTCATCAAAATTCGTAATGAAATTGACAAGTTTAGTAATGGTTTTTACAAGAAGTGTAATGGTTTTGGCAAAAGTGTTTGCTGATGAAACATGTAAATCAAGATTACTAACATTTGTAGCATTTCAACAAAATTTCACATGTTTTCATCAGCAAACTCTTTTATCAAAATCATTACTAAACTTACCAATTCCATTACAAATTTTTATGAAATGCCACAAATATAAGTGAATCCTTACTTATATGTTTTCAATAGTAAACTCTTTTATCAAAACCATTACAATTCTTGTTAAAACCATTACTAAACTTGGCAATTCATTACGAATTTTCACAAATGAGTTTGCTAATGAAAACATGTAAAGTTGATGTATCCACTAAAGGAAAAATCAATCTTTTGATCCCTATGGTTTTGATCGAGTTGTAATTCGGTCCCTACATGCACCTTAACTCGGTGTAACTCAATCCCTACGAGTTTTGTCTCATTTATAACTTAGCCCTTGAACTTTGATTTATTGCAACTCGGTTCTTATAGTTTTAACCATTTTATAATATGGGCTCAAACATGTATTCTAGAACATAAGGACAAAATTATAAAATGGTTAAAACTATAAGGATTGAGTTGTAGTTGGTCAAAGTTCAAGGACTGAATTACAACCGAGTTAAAATTATAAAGACTAAGTTACACCAAGTCAAAATATAGAGACTAGGTTACAATACAGTCAAAACTACGGAGAAACTAAAAGATTAATATCCCTAAAATAAAAAGGGTCCTATTTAGATAGTAAAGAAGGGACAAAAGACGGGTATGAACCTGAGAGGGAGGCATTATTTAATTAGGCCCCGTTTCATTTATTAAAAGTGGGCTTCAGATTATATTAAGAACATAAGGGAGTACATATTTTCCTCTTGTTTTCTTTCTTAAGTTTATCGCTTCCCCTCACTTTTTCCAATAGTAATGCGATTTCAGATTATATTTATCCTTTCATGCAATTATATGTCTTCAGAGGTCCTTCAGCGATATTCTCCTTTCTTTTTATGTTTGCATTGTGAAATTCAGAAAAAGATATTAACCATATATATTGGAATACAATTATTCTCTGGCTGTCAATCTGACGATAGATTATGGCTCTTTATTTGGCATTGGATTTGGAAGAATGTGATGCCTTTTGAGTGGAAATTAAACGAAGAAAGGAATAATAATATATGAATCCATATTTAAATTTGTACTATCCAGGCCACACTGGTTTGACAAGATTATATAGTCTATTTTATCCTCATAATAAAGCTTCACTAACCATCTCGCCATGACCAAAGTGATTTAGTCGTTAATTTGTCTGAAAATTAAATGAATGAGAACTTTAAATTTACTCATATTAAAATCAAGGATCACATCTCAACTAGTCATAGAAAAATTGAACGAAATATTAAATAAGGACAGTCTTAAACATGTAACTAATACTTCATCTATATATATCGATAGTGGCAGAGCCAGGTTGTTACAAATGGGGCCAATTGCAGACATAAATTTTGCTTCTTATTTTTTGTTTTTTTATAAATAAATGAAAAAAAAAATTGTGTGCAATCAAATTATATAGACATTGTTTGTTAATCCATAAGCACAAGTTACCTTCTCAAGTTACCTTCTCAAAGTGCAATCATATCTCTTTCTTTATTTGGTTTTCTTGCGGCTTTGGAAATCTATTTATTAAAAACTCCCTTACTTCTTTTCATGGGGTTGTGGATGATTGGGTCTACCGTCTCTCTAGAATTCTAGAGAAACCTTATTCTTAAAACATAATGTTAATTTTAACTCTTTTGTATGGTCATCAACTTCTCATTCTATATACCTTTTGCTTATTTGATTCTTGTATGATCTCTACCTCCACGAATTCTTATGATTACTAACTGGAAAATTTTGTCACTTATCAAGATTGGACAATTTCTCCCCATTACATATTCTTCTCATTCTATATATCTTTTGCTAACTTATGTTGAGCGTGATAGCTTGATAAGATTGATGATGAATATATAATGCAATATTTTCAAGGAATGAAGAATCGAAGAATACTTTTGTAATCGTTCTATTGTAATAGCTTAGTTGACTCTTGATTATTATTTTTCTATATTAAGTTGAAGTTTTCTTTTCTTTTTTTGTCTATAGTTTTTTGTTTTTTAACACATTTAAAACTTTCCTTAAAAAAAGTGGGGCGCTGCCCCCGAATCTCCCACTAATTATGTAGACACAAACACAAAATCCTGACTCCGCCATTGTATACCGATGATACATCATTGAAATATATAACTATATATATATAACAAATTTTACCCAAAAAAACGACTATTTGTAAACTATAAATACTATGGTATGATTTATATTTCAATTTTATAATGCTAAAAACGAATGATTTAGAAGTTATTGTTTTCATTTTGACCGTCCCTCCTATGTCATATCCACCTGTAAAAATTCTGTCTCTTAAAGTTGAAAGCAAAAGTGAGATGTTTCTTTTCCTATTCGTAAAATGTTTAATTAATCGTTATCATTTTCTTGGAATCTCTCATCGTGTCTGTGCTTTCAATATCATCAAATTAAGCGGCGTGTATTTTTCTTGTTCTTGTTCTTTTTAAAAAAAAAAACCAGCAGATGAAGCATTTTTTAGGTGCTGTCGCGCTGAGCATTTTCTCTCTGATATGTTCAATTATTGAGAGTATCAGATCTAAAAAAGACACGCAACTGGAATTAAAAGCGTAAACTAAAATTAATTAGAACTAATGGCAATTAGGTCACAAAATATCAATATACTAATAGTTAGGTCTAAAACAAGTTTTACCAAAAAAAGAGTGCAATTATCAATTGAGATTAAATTAATGTTAAAAATGTAAATATAAATTTTTGTAACTAAGATTCTCTTTTATAATTGTTTAAACTGATATTTGTAAATTATTTTTTTAAAACAAATTTGTGAAGAATTTAGCCAACAATAAATGATTATCTTGGAACTTTATCATAGATTTGCATTATATTGATGATGAATTTATTACTTTAATTAAAAGTTTAATTTTGTTCCGATTTTATTATTTTCGTTTTGTAAAACTTTCTCTCTTTTTTTTTTTAATTTGAAATATAAATATACATATATATTGTGAAGGGATGTGAACATTGAGAGCTAATTGAGATTAAGGTTATCTTTGAAGAATAAAATGAGATTTTACTTGAAAGGATTATATAAATGAGAAACAGAGAATGAGATTCTGCTACTATCATATTCATAACAACCAGAGAATTTGTACTTTTGTAGATATGAATGTGGGTTCATTGAAAAGATTGTTGAAGACTCATAGGCTATGTTACCTCCTAAGCGCTTACATTGCCGGCCGGGAATACATGGTTGGAATTGAGCTTCGCATAGAAATACTGAAGTCACTTTTGGATCATTCAAATGATGGTGTTTGTATGTTGGGGATTCATGGAACTGGTGGCATTGGAAAAACAACCTTTGCAAAGGCTTTGTGTAATTCAATCTTCTACTAATTTGAAGGTGCATGTTTTTATTTGTTTGATGTTAGAGAAGCATCAAAGAAATATCAGGGCATCGTTCATCTTTAACAGTCACTTCTATCAGAGATTCTTGAGGAAAAAGGACAAAGTTTGGCAGTGTTGATGAGGAATATCTAAAATAAAACATAGACTCTCTCACAAAAGTGTTCTATTGGTTCTTGATGATGTTGATGAGGCTGAACAGTTGGAAAACTAGCAGGGGGCGTGATTGGTTTGGTTGTGGAAGTAAGGTCATTATAACAACAAGAAATACGCAGTTATTGATTGTTCTTTATGTTGAAAAAACGTATGAAATGAAGGAGCTAGATGATCATGACTCTCTTGAACTCTTTTGTTGGCATGCTTTCCATTTGAGCCAGCCTGCAAAAGGCTATGAAAGTATGTCTAGACGTGTGATAAGTTATGCGAAGGGCCTTCCTTTGGCTTTAAGATTAATAGGAGCCAATTTGGCACATAAAAATTTAGAGGAATGGAGGTCTATATTAGAACAATATAAGAGGACGATCCCGGAAAGAACAATTATAGATGTACTAAAGATAAGCTATGATTGCTTACAACACGGTGCTATAAGAGTTTTTTTTTTTTTTTTTTTTTTTTTTTTTTTTTTTGTTGGATATATTGCTTGTTTCTTTAAAAGAGGAGGTATTGGAATATGTAGAAGAAAAGCTAGTAGCTTATGATTTTGGTGCCAGGTTTTATTTTGAAGTTCTTGTTTACAAGTCTCTTATAATTGTTGTTGATTATGGTACTACCTCTAGTATTAAATATATGACATATTTTATAGTATAACTTTCACTACAAACTATGTCCTATATTTAGAACCGGAGGAGTAACTTGGGGATGCATGATCTAATACAGCAAATAGGTAGAGAGACTGTTAGGTGGGAGGCACCATCAAATCCTTGTAAAGGTAGTAGATTATGTCATTATAAAGATGGGCTTAAAGTATTGCAAGGAAAATCTTGTAAGGATTTAAATCTTGAATCTAGGGTGCTATTTTGCAATATCTAACTATTATTGTACATGTACATTGGACTTCCATCGCAGGGAAGTAGTAATGTTGAAGGAATAATGTTTGATCCGCCTCAACAAGAAGTGGAGTGGAGTGTTATGGCCTTTGTGATGATGAGTAGTCTTAGGATTCTTATTGTTCAGAATTCCCAATATTCAATGAGTCCACATTATATGCACATATCTTATGTGCTTCTTATGTGCTCATACCTCTAATAGAGGTATGAGTGTTACACCCCTACCGGCCTCGCCCTTTCGGGTGGCGAGTTAGAGGGATTCCTTTTATATAATCACCTTCCATTATCACTTGGTCCAATTACTTTATCACAAAGTTAGCACAGCAGAGCACATGATCCGATTTGGACAAATCTAACTTCTTCACTAGAGTTTTGCAAAGATTCTGGATAGATGATCCTTCTATTCCCAGTATCCATAATCACGTTATTAGCCATTAGCCAATCCATGCCCAAAATCACATCAATCTCCCGTAGAGGCAAGCAGATTAAATTGATCGCCGACTCACGCCCACTCACCGTCACCACACAATTCAAACATACATCAGTGGTCTTAGCCTTAACCCCTAAGGGTGTAGATACAAGCAAATCATATGGCAACTTATGGACTTCTAACTTCAATCGTGTCACACAATCGCATACAATAAATGAATGACTTGCACCAGTATCAAATAATGCATGCAATGTGTGTTCATAGATTAAGATCATACCTTGAATCATTTCAGGGGATTTTTGGGTTTCTTCTCTTGTCAGTGCGAAGACTCTACCCTGAATCTGGGGTCTCCTTTCCAGCTTAAGTTGTGGGCAATCCCAGCTAAAACACTAGTGCAAAAAAGGACTTTAAGACCGGACAAAATAGCCATCGTAAGACCGGACCATTGACCGGTCTTGTTCCTGCCGGTATTAAAAGTCCACATTTAAGATCGGACTATAATCGGTCTTAAAGAAAATCTTTCAGACCGGACATTTAAAACATTAGGTCTTAAAAGTCGAACTAAATATGGCTGACATATTTTTTGTTCGGTCTTAAAACTCAACTTTTAAGGCTAGGGCAAAAACTCATTTGCTTCTTAAAAGATCAAAATTATAAGACCTAGGACAAAACTATACGATCGAAAAATAGCGGCTTCTAAGACTCGACGTCTAATTATACGCGGTCTTAAAGACCGACTTTCAAGACTGGACAATAAATTGTCCGGTCTTAAAAATTGAATTTTAAGACCGGACGTATAAACACAACGGTATTAAAAAACAAACTTTTAAGACCGGCTTAATATCAAATATGTACACATGACCTTTAAGACCAGGACATATGGATACATCCGATCTTAACGAGTTGAACATTTAAGACCGGCCTATTTATTTATTACCGGTCTAAATTTTCCCGAATGTTTTCCCTGATACGTTCTTCGATCAATATTCACAAATCCACCACCCAATCCAGACACATAAAAGTCGATACTTTAAGAACAAGCTATGAACAATTATGAATAAATTGAGCGGGGGGAAAAGAATACAAATAATATTCACCATGAGTTATGTCGCTTCTTAAATTAATGAATATATTATGACTACAACACCTAAATTAATTTATACAATAAGATAACTTACTTACAATCCAAATACAACAGTTACAAATACAACATACATGCTCAATATAATATTCACCATGCCTTCATCTGATTCCCACCAAACAACGCAACATCCTCTTTTATAACATGCCCCTTTGGATCCGATCCTGCCACAAAAATAAAACAAGAACAAATTAACCTCATAGCCAATACATTGTTTAAGATCACATAGAAGGAATAATAATATAGTTAAAACCTTAAAGTTTTCAAAGAACATTGCATATGATGAATATTACCTTATGAATTATATTGACTCTTTTATAAAGCGATAACTCCCATATCGCTTCTTGATGATCATTTCTTATGCCGGGTTCATTATCCGCTTCATCTTCTTCGTTCATTTCCGGTAGACCCCTTGAAAAAGGAGTACTCTCAGGAAGACCATAATTTGAATGACTTTCCTCATCAATATCAATGACCTTTTTCCTTGGGGAGCTACGAGACCACATTTTATTTTCTTGATCGGTGATATAGAACACTTGTTTCGCACAGTGTCACGCCATAATAAAAGGTTCATCACCAAAACTTCTACCGTTGACATCGACTAATGTAAATCCTAGCCGATCGATCTGAACACCATTATTGACATTAACCCACTTGCATTTGAAAATGGGAAATCTAATTTTAACATAGTCTACCTCCCAAATCTCTTCAATAACCCCATAATATGGCATGGCGCCAATAAAGGCCTCTTGTCTTTCGAACTAGAGAAGTGCATAGATTCGGCCTCTAACATAACACCATTGTTGGATGGTGCTCCTATCATCTAGGGACTTCGTGTAAAATGTATAACCATTGATCACATACGAATTCAAACTTATGACATCAACCTCAGGACCACGGGCTAACCATTTGATTGTATCAAAAACATATTCCTCTCCCTCGACTTTTTGTTTGAACCAGTTTGTAAAAGTTCTGTTATGCTCCCTAATCAACCTTTGTTCAGTCATTCAATAATTTTCTTTCCTTACAGCTTCTTTATGAGCAGCTATGCTTTGGCTTGAACTTCATCAACATTATTCAAGATGTATAAGTGGACTTGTGACAATTCATCGGGATCCACACTCTTTACCGAAGCCCCTCGTCTGCCCCCTTGAAGATGCGACGTTTTGGAAGCCCAATATGTCTTACTTTGGCCAAATAATTTTGACAAAATTCCATGGCTTCTTCATTAACATATTTCTGAACAATTGATGCTTCGCCGGTATGCGTTCTTCACGTACCCTTTTAGGAATTTCATAGATCTTTCAATTGGGTACATCCACCGTAAATGGATAGGTCTATACAACTTTATCTCCCTCACTAGATGAACAATTAGATGAACCATGATGTCAAAAAAGGTAGGAACAAAAAGCTTCTCAAGGTGGCACAAGATAAGATATCCTTCATTCTTCAATTCATCCAACTTTTCAATCTCGAACACTTTACCGAAGATGACACTGATATTTTTCACCTTCTCATAAACTTGCTCCCGATCAATGCCACCGGAGCATCTTCATACTCGGCCACCAAAAAGGCTTTCTTTAATCGACGATATGGGTGGCCCCGTCTAAGAAATCTCCTATGTCCAAGATAAACCGTCTTTCTTCCATGTTGAAGTTGATGGTAGAGTGTGCCTTCTTCACAAACCGGACATGCTTTATGGCCTTTTACACTATACCCTGACAAGTTCCCATATGATGGGAAGTCGTTTATAGTACAAAATATCATGGCTCGCAATTTAAACACATCCTTCTTGAAAGAGTCAAAAACATCGACACCTTCTTCCCACAACTCCTTGGTCTTCGATCAAGGGGTGAAGGTAAACATCAATGTCATTTTCGGGTTGTTTTGGTCCGAAATCAACATAGAAGCATGATGTACTTTCGTTTCATGCATAACATTGGAGATAAGTTGTAAATAATAAGGAGCACGAGGCCATGAACTATGTATCTTGCTAAGGCTTCCATATGGATTCATGTCATCCGTGCTAAGGGCAAGCCTAAGGTTCCTAGGTTCTTCACCGAAGTTCGGAAATAAATTATCGATGTTCTTCCATTGAGAAGAATCGGACGGATGTCGAAGCTTTCCATCAGAAATCCTCTCATCTGCATGCCACCTCAAATTCTTTGCATCATTTTCATTCGCAAACAACCGCTTGAACCTTGGTATAATTGGAAGATACCACAACACTTTTGCGGGCCCTTGTTTGACTTGTACCTTGGTGTTTCACATATCGGACAATTCTGCTTCTCTTCAAACTCTTTTCTATACAATACGCAATCATTCGGCCATGCATGGATCTTTTTGTACTCCATCCCCAGTGGACATAGTATTTTCTTAGCATCATAGTATCGATGCGGCAACACATTCTCATCCGAAAGCATGTCCTTAAAAACCTCAAGCATTTCAGAAAAATTCTTGTCGCTTCATCCATGACGTGCCTTCAAGCTTACCAATTTCAATACAGCGTTCAACAATTGATATTTTTTACAACCAGGGTATAGCGGGGTCTCTGCATCACTGCACATATTACCATATGCATGTGATTGATGAAAAGCCTCTTCTCCTACATCACGAATAATGTCCTCTATGTGATCATCCATATCCGTGTCATTATCATCAAAGGCCACTTCCTCATTTGAGACCCGCCACTTGGTATTTTTTCACCATGCCATACACATCTTTGTATAAGTCTTACAAAATCCTTCACAAATTAAATGTGTGTAGATAACTTCAGGACTTAGTCGCCTGTCATTCAAACATTTTACACAAGGTCAATAAAACTTCCCACTATCATCATGGGCATTTTGTTTAGCAAATTCTATAAATTGCCTCACCCCATTCTGATATTCAACACTCGTCCGTAATTCAGTTATCCAACCGTGATCCATAGTAGAATTCCTATTTATGACACAGATATAAAATAAGGAAACACCAAATTCATATTTATGCTCAACGAAGAAACTTGTCCATTAGATGCATAACGAAGAAACATTTTTGGTCATAAATATCACAGTGAATCCAAGAAGAAATATTAAAGCATGACGAGGAAATTAAATGCATCGCGTGAAATTAAATGTGGAGTCACCTGTAGCATATAAATTCAAATGGTTTGCGGAGTCTTTCTTCTCCCGCCACGAACGTTGATGTTGCAGACAGCAAGAGTAACCTAAAAACATTTGTTGGTCTGTTGGGTAGGTCAAAAGCGCAAATATAATCTTCAAAATACAATATTCATTAACAATAGAGAAACCCACTAGAACATTTCATCGATTTCGTTAAACCCAGAAAACCATAAAGTTATTTAACCGAAACACCTCTTTACAGCTTGGTCGATAGACGAGAACCTGAGAAATCACTTTCGGCGCGACGAGAGAAGTTTTGAGAGGGAAATTTGATATTCCGCGCGACAGAGACGTGTTTTAGTGTTTTGGATTTTATTAAGACCGGTTAATTATAAAGTAGACGGTCCTAAATATATAATTACATTTTTAAGACCGGAAGTTTACAAAACGCCAGTCCTAAGTTTTTATTATTCATTTACTTTTAAGACCGTAGTTTTATTCACATCCGGTCCTAAAAGTCCTCATTAAAAAAAAAAAAAAAAAAAAAAGATGATTGGCTTTGGCGAGCGCTTAGAGAACTCAATGAAGAAAAAAAAAAATTAAAGGAAAACTTGAGAATATGAACAAAAAAAAAGACACAAGCTTAGCGGGTTTAACTTTTATTAAGACCGTTTAATGACAAATGGACGGTCCTAATTTTTTATTATTCATTTAATTTTAAGACCGAGTTTTATTCAACATCCGGTCCTAAAGTCCTCATTTTTTTTAAAAAAAAAAGATGAAAATTAAAGGAAAACTTGAGAATATGAACAACAAAATTCCAAGCTTAGTTCTTAATGCTTCATACATTACTGGAGAATATACACGTAAACAAGAAAAAAAAAACAAAACAAAAACAAGCGAGAAAATTATAAAAAACAAAAATTTGATCGACTAAACATCCTTGTCGATATCGGCGTGAAAATCATTAAATTCCCGCCGGATCTCGGCAAGTTCTGCCTTAATCTCATCAGCCGCAATAAATCGGTAGAGGAAAGAGGAGAGGGGTCGGTAGGCGTGGCTAGGGCCAACTTGTTGGAGAGGGGAGCAGGAACCTCTTCATGGTGCGAAGAAGGCTGGAGGGTGGGGCAACTTGTTGGAGAGGGGGAGTAGGAACCTCTTCATCATCCGAAATAACAATGGCTCCAACGACCCAAGACTCCTCTGTCACAATAGAACGCACTCTTGATGGAGGAGGCGCACCGTATAACGATCTACAGAAGGCACGAGCATCAGGAGTAAGAGTACCCTTACGAGCGGTTCTCTTGTATCTAACCATGGTTTGAGCAGTTGGGACAGAGAGCCGCGTAGTATGGAGTTACGAGATTGTGAGGAGTGACTAAGGACAGAGAGGTATGTTGAGTTACGAGGTATGAGGAGTTTAATAAGGACAGAGATGTATGAGGAGTTAATAAATATGCGGGTCTAAAAATTCATATTTTAATTTTTTTTTCAATTCAATTGATTTTAAGACCGACCTTTTTAAATATATCCGGTCCTAAAAGTCTATTATTAATTTTTTCAATCAATTCAATTACTTTTAAGACCGACATTTTTTCTTATATCCGGTCCTAAAAATCTTTTTTTTCAATTTAATTTTTTTAAGACCGGATCTTTTACAATATCCGGTATTAAAGGTTCCCCGAGTCATACCCCTACACTCTCTGTTCAAATTAATTTCAGAATCGCTTCGACTTCCATATAAACTTTCCAACTAGGCGTCTCCTCGTATTCTGCGGAACTATGTGTCTCCTCGTTATTGTTTCCGACGTTTCAAATTGTTCAGGCAGGGTTCTCTATTTAAAACCGATGTTAATTTACTTCCTTCACATTCTTCCCCATCACTTCTGAAACATCCACAGTAATGGCTGCTCCACCACCACGAGGTCCTCCACCACTACCAGGTCCTCCTCCTCCGTTGCCTCTGGAACCGACAATCTACCCGGATGATCCGGCACATCCGGGCCCGCCTCGATCATATAGACCGACGCAGCGGTCAGTTGTTTCAGGTCTATCACGCTGTCAATGCAAAGCTGCAGGCGGTACTCGATGCCAAGGACATTGAGTACCATCCTTCAGATGACGACCTCTCCAACCCCTCCGACAACTCCCTCCCCTCCGACAACGATGGGGGGGGGAGTAGATGTTTTTCTTTTTATTTTTTATGTTTTTTTTGTCTTTGCTTTTTTTTGCTCCTCACGGGCGCAGGTTAAAAATTATAAATACATTTATTATTGTTTCCATATTCGTGAACATTGTCCTTTTCATTATCTTTTCTCTTTCCCAGACAAAACGGAAACAAACAAAACATTGTCCTCGTGTAAATGAACACTAAAAATTCGCAAAATACAGTTAAGAACATACAAAAAAACAAAAACAAAAACAAAAAACCATTTACCTTATTCGAATAAAAATAAACAAAGTGACTATTCTTATCAAGGTTGGACCGTTGTTGTCGTCGGTGTTACCTCGACTGAGTTGAATATTTTCAGTTTCCTTTCGTATCTTCCTTATTTTTCGGACAAAAAGAAAAAAGACAACGAAAAGGGAAACCGATGATCTTTGCTCAACATCAAGAGAGGTAACATCGACGACAACGAGGGCCCTAGCTTGACGAACGCCAAAACCTCGGTTGTCTTAAACCCAAATAATTTTGAAAACGCGAGTATAAAACTATTAAGAGGAAACAAATATATACACAGTCCTAAAAGTTAGGCCATATTTTTTTAAAAAAATAATATTTTTATGAACTTATAGGAGCGGATATAGAACAAAACCACGGTCTTAAAAGTATGGACATACTTTTTTATTAAATTAAACGTAGACATTTAGGACCGGTCGTAAAATAAAGAACGGTTCTAAAAGTCTAGCATATTTTTAGAATACTTTTAGGACCGGATGTAATTATTTATCGATCCTAAAAGTATGGACATACTTTTTAGTAAATTAAACGTAGACATTTAGGACCGGTCGTATAATAAAGATGCGGTCCTAAAAGTCTAGCATAATTTTAGAAGACTTTTAGGACTGGACGTAATGATTTGTCCGATCCTAAAAGTCTAACCATATTTTTAGAAGACTTTTAAGACCGGAAAAATAATAACGTCCGGTCCTAAAAGTCTAGCCATATTTTTTTTTTAAATTAACGAAGACTTTTAACACTGCATGTTTAATAACTATACGGTCCTAAAGGTTTCGCCATATTTTTATGAACAAAAACTTTTCTCATTTACAAAATCCTGTATCTCAAATTTCAAGCATAAATATCTAGAATGAATGAACGAATTTATTCTTGAATTACACAATTTGTATGTTTATTTACAAATGAATGACTTGTTCGAAAAATAAATGATTTACGATTTGAAAATTATTTTTGCTACAACATATATTTACATCCACATTTAAGACTTAATTAGGCCATACGAGATATTCACAAAACACATTGTGTATGTGCTCCACTTCATTATCGGGAAAGGGACCGGAAGCTCTAAACATCGTAACATCAAAATGAAACTGAATTAACTTGTGTGCATATTTCATTAAGCCAGAAACTAAATTCAGCCATAATATGTAAAATTAAATACATTTACCTTTGCTAACAATTTTGTCTTTCCTCCCCGATAACATCATACATGTGTTTCATGACGTACGAATGAGCCACATAAGTTGGACTTTGTTTTGGTTGCCGAAATGGGTCTAAAACGAACAAGAAATATAGCATATATATAGCTTACTGACCAAGTTCACAAGGCAGTGTTTCAGTGTCCAAATATGTACTAACCTCTGGGGTGTACCAGTTAGGTTTAATAGTTGCCTGAATCCCACGCTTTAATCTTACCTTGACTTGGTAGATGAACATGGCACTATCATAAAAATCACAAATTTATAAATAATGTTCACTGAATATGCAACGTAGAGATTTCAGACAAGAGAATCAAAATGACATGCTTACTTGTTGACGGTCTCCTGCAATATAGGATCTGGCTTATTTTGAGTGGAGCATAAGAAGATAACTTTATGATCCTCCATGCACATGAGGACCAACTGCCAGTGGTGGCTGAAAATTCATAACAGTAAAGTACTCAGAGATATATGTAGATGAATTAAGTGAATTGCATACAAGAATTGTGATATGTACCTGTGGAAGAATGGAAACACGTACACCTTTCTTCTCACTTCACACACCCTAGTTGACATGTATTCTTGTCTCAACTCCAAGGATGTTGTGCTTGCATATACCGGGCACAAGAATCCAAAATCATTTATTCTGCCATGTTCAACCAATTCTTAATGGAAGAACCTAAAATAATGACATCGATAAGGGAATTAGTATATATGTATGTGTGTCAAAAAGATGCAGTTAAATTATGTACTCATAAAATCAAATACTTACTTCATAAACATTTGAATGATTGCATTACTAATCTCCTGTCCAGGAATCAGCAGGGACATTACATCTATTTTGTCAAGGTAAACATCTTTAGGATGAGGGACACCTACTACTTCTTGGACAGGCCACGATTTATCTGTAAAATAATTATTGTTTGCCAAATCAGTTATTTTTTGCTTGGCAGTCAAATGAGCAGTAGGGGATGGAACTTGAGGAGGATGGGATGTAGCTTTAGGAGGGGATGGAACTTGAGGAGGAGGGGATGTAGCTTGACGAGGGGATGAAACTTGAGGAGGAGGTTGCTCTGACTGCTGTCCAACAATGCAGCTCCCCCTAGTGCTCTGCTGCATAACCGCAGGAGAATGTGTGACGGGAACATCGCTGTCTAGACGAGAGCTAAAAAGCAGCCTCATCTGATTCATTTCCTCCTTCATCTGGCTCATCTGGGATTGCCACATTGCTTCTTTAACCGCTGCTTCCTCCTTCATCTTTTCCAACTGGGATTGAAGCATTGCTTCTTTATGTTCCATCTCCTCCCGGGTAACCATACTTTGTTTGTGGCATTTGGATTTACCAAAGTATTCCTTCAGGCCTACTCGTCCTCCAACACCCCTTACA
Organism: Acacia melanoxylon; assembly: GCA_019022615.1. Taxonomy (NCBI): domain Eukaryota; kingdom Viridiplantae; phylum Streptophyta; class Magnoliopsida; order Fabales; family Fabaceae; genus Acacia; species Acacia melanoxylon. The sequence goes on from JAFJYJ010000042.1 coordinate 4,956,743, forward strand.
CGCCCCGCGTGATCCGGTTTTCCGGTCGCAATGGTCAGAACATCATTCCTCCCGTCCGACACAAAAGATCCCTCTGCTTCTTTATTTTTAAGATCTTCCTGTAAGATACAGATAACAAGAAGCTTAGTAATGAAACATGTTTAGTAACTAAAAAATAACAAAAACGATACTTACAATTCTTTCAGCAACTACACGAGTTTGTTCACTCGTATAGGCGCCGCTTGGATTTTGCCGAATATGCAACCACAACTCCTCACGACGTATAGGAGATGGCTGATCAACTACGGCAGAAGGATTGGATTCAGCTTCATCTTCCAATCTCTTCCGCTTGGCCGCCATCAATTCTTTTTCGACCATTTTATATCCGCCGCGAGAAGCCCTATGCGGGCAATCATTCTTTCTCCCTATCTCTTGTGCTTTTGCCCTTCTTATCTGTGAATCAGAATTGAAAAAAAAAACTATTAATTATGAATTCCAGCCATTGATGTCTAACGTAAATTAGAACACTTCGCTTCATATAAAGGTCAAACATTAGTCAAATTCACTTCATCAAGTTTCAACATTTTATTTAAGAAAGATGTAGAATGGTAGAAGGAATTGGGAGAAACAGAGGAAAGGGAGTTGCAGAAATGCTGCCAACTCATTCAATTCATTCATTCATCATAACTGGTTCCTACACATATTAGACTAACCTCTTATATATAGTTAGAGGCTTGACTCATAACAGCTTGAACCGAAACCATTACACAACTAACATACTAACATCATAACAGCAATGTCTAACAACTACCTACTATAACAGAACTAAGACTATATAATTGAGACTTGACTCTTATGCCATTATTATTTCCTTAATTACCTTCTTAGTATTTTACCTTTTCAGGGTCTACATATCAGACTTGCATTGACAAAGGCAGGAAATGTATACTTCTATTCACAAACCAAACCATTTAACTAAAAGGATTAGATGAACACAATAACATTTAAATATCCGCACAGGTTAATAAACACACAAAAAGGAAAACAAAACTAAATATAAACTCACCAGAGCTTCAGGAGTGGTCCGCAGCTGAACAAATTGTTGCCAAGTTTGTTCATCAATATATGTGTACTTTTCCCAATGAAGTTCTTGAGGCGGAACCTCGGCAAAAATATAGGTGTTAGCTAGAAAGGTCTTAAACTTCCTCCACCAATCAGCACAATAAGATAATGTCTTCTCTTTCAACTTCGGACAGTCAGGGACAGTGTATATAAGTCGGATAGTGTCCCAAATAGGATTCTTTACTTTGTGAAGATCCACACTTTTCCACTCATCTATCAAGATGCTAACCTTGTTGCGTGCAAGATAGCCAACAAAACTAGTATATTTGGATTTCTTGGGACCGAAAGGTTGCAACTTTTCATTAAACTGAATCTCCAGCTTTGAGGCAGAAGTCCGACTTAGGGTTACATCCTGCATTCGTGTTCCTCTTCTACCACGCGTGCGGGCGGTTCGAGGCTCATTTTGAGATGAAGACGGTTCGTTCGGACTCACACCGAGTCATAGCGATGGCGGCGTTCCGGAACAGGAGTAGAATCGTTTTCACCGTTCATTTTCGAGACAGGAAGAGAGGTAATGCAACAGGAAGGGTTTCGCAACGTAAACAGAGGTTCTTCAGTGATAGTAACAAAAGCTTTCGAGCGAAGAAATGTATATTTGGCGGTTCATTTTTAAGACCGGATATAAAAAGGGACTGTCTTAATAATTAATATTCAAGACTGATCATATTATGGTCCAGTCTTAAAAGTAATTAATTTTTTATTCGCACTCTTTTTCTAAATTTTATACCGGCCTCATTTTATGTCCGGTCTTAAAAGAATACCTTTTAAGACCGGTGTTTATTTACATTCGGTCTTAAAAATTTATTACCTTTATATTTAAATTTTTCCTTTTTCTTTTGGCCCGCATAAAATATTAGTCGGTTGTGTGAGATTTCTCCATAAAGTAATTGATATTTGAATATTTTTTAATAACATTTTTAAGATAGGCCTTGTTTTTAACGGGTCTTAATAATATATTTAAGACCGATGAAAAAATGTCTGGTATAAGAAGTTCTTTATATTTACAAAACTGACACCGGTCATACATAAGAAGTTCTTTATATTTACAAAAGCGTCACCGTTCATACATAAGAAGTTCCTTTTATTTACAAAAGCGCATCGGTCATACCTTTAAGGCCGGTGCGTCCAATGTCCGCTACGAATGAGGCGGTCTTAAAGCCATTTTTTGCACTAGTGAAATGTCCAGGCTTATGGCAGGTAAAGAAAACAGATTGCCTTTCACAATTTGTCCCTGGATGTATCTTGCCACACCTGTTACATTTTTGAGGCTCTGAGGGCCTTCTATAGTTTTGCTGCCCCAGCTTGAAAGTTTTCTTGTTGTTGCCACGCCTACCTCTGCCCTGCCATGGCCTTTGACGTTTCTGGGATGAATTTCCACGACTATCATCACCGCGGCTAGAGGTACTGCGGAAAGCTCGTAAATCCTTAAGATTTCTTTCAACTATTCGACATTCCTCAACAGCTTGACTTAACACTCGGAATTTCCTGGCTATTAGCTTCTCTCTTATTTCATACTTCAATCCTTAAAGAAGGATGTCCACCATACTGCACTCCGCATTGGGATTTTGGTGATAAGCAGAGTATCTTGACAGGCGGGTGAACCTGGCATAGTAATCTTCAAATGGTTCACTATCTCCCTGCTTGATATTCAGAAACTTTGACTCCTTCTTAATCCTGATTGGGGGAGGCTGATACTGTTCATTGAACTTTGCTTGAAATAATTCCCAAGTAAAAGGGATGTTGAAACTACAAAGGGTGGACTCAGTGTTTCACCACCAGCAATCGGCGTCACCCTCAAGCTTATAAATAGCGAGTTGTGCCTTCCTTTCTTCAGGGCATCCTAGCACCTGGAAGATTTTCTCTAGGCGTAGGATCCAGTCTTCCGCTGTGTCAAATCGTCCACGAAATGTTGGGGGATTCTGCTTACAAAATTTAGAGACCCAATATAATGGAGTCTCGATATTTCCATTCCCTTGCCGGTCTTGTTGGTGCTCGTCCCCCTGCTCTTCTTCATCACCATTGACGTTCTCCTCGTCTCTATCTTCTTGTTCTTCCTGGTTCTGACGGGCTCTTAGTTCATTTATCTCAGCCCTCATTTGATGCATCATATTATTTTGTTCTTGCAACATGGCCATCATCCGCTAAGTCATATTAGGTTCTGGGTCATTCCGAGCTGGTTCAGGCTCCCTTCTTGCCCTAGTCCTTCTTCGATACATCTTTAACTACAATACAGCAAACTTCAAATGAATAACTATTCTGCAGATACGGATTTGGAACAAGAACACTTAGATTAACCATACTTTCATTATATATTACTAGCATTCATACTCCTTAGATATTACACCTTAGATAGTCCTACCATGACCTTCCTACTCCTACTTGCTTCTAGCTTCTACACTGACCATTCCTTCATACAACTATTTAATATATGCCTAACTACTACCACACCCTTCTACCAGTGTGGCTTTACATAAAAGGGTACACATGGAGTTCTACGAGAGCAATATAAGCTCCCATGTCCAAGTAAAATTATTGCTCGCTCTCAATGATCCCGACGATTCACTGAATCCATTCTGGAGTCCTTGGGAGAAAATACAGGAGCTCTTTTTTCCACTGCTCAAGTGGATAAATAATCCCATTGACCCTACTATTATAATAAATGTCTTGCATCCGGGTCATATACTGACGATATTGAGTTATCGGGGTGTCCTTCTCCGTGCACGCCACGTGGTACTCCGCCCTGGCTACTATCAACAATCCTTCGTCAATCTCCCAGGGAAAAGGTAGATTACCAAACTCATCTACCCTATTCAAGAGCTCTTCATTTAGGAGTTCGTCATTATCCCCTGTGGAAGAAATGACTGACTCATCCTCTTCCTCTGGCTCTTCTTCTGCTTCTTCTTCTCCTTCCTCCCCCTCTTCTCCTTCTTCCGGTTCCCATTCGGGTTCCAGCTCTGGCTCTGGTTCAAGTACCGGTTCATACTCTACTGGGGGTGCTGGTACGTTTGCTAGAGAAGCGGCAAGGATTACCTCATCCTCGGGGTTGAGTGTTAAGAATGGGAATTGCTGGTATATTAAGTTAGAATCAAGTGGTATGTCAGGAAGAGGTGGTGGTCCAATCATTTGTTGGGATTCAGGCGTTGGTGGAAGAGATGGGGGTTCGTGTTTTATTTCCACAAAAGGTTCGGGTGGTAGCGGCAACTGAAACATTGGAGTAGGTTCAAGTTCCTTAGCTGGGCTGGGGTTGAAGACAGGCGGGTGCAGGGGTGTTGGTATCACATTAATAGGCATGGGTGTCCGTCGAGTATAAGTTCAGGCACCGGTGGATTTTCCTGATGTCGAGCCGGTTCTGGAGTTACGTTCCTTCAAATAATTTTATCATAATTCCCAGATGATGAATGCTTCGAATATGAGTCAAAATTCCTCATTGCTATATTAATACATGTCCGTACACATATTACAGAAGTTGGGGTGTTACAATGAGCATATTTTATATATATATATACTATATTTATTTAGATTTAAATTGTATACTACTTTCTCGACATGTTTTTTCCACTCGCATCTCAAATTAATTAATTTTCAGTTCGCATTCAGAAATATTTTTTCAGTAACACCCAAGTATCATGAAATCTAATTAATTTGAGATATTAGATGCCAAAAAACATATCGTAAAAACAAAGCATATAATTTAAATCTAAATAAATACAAAGTATATATATAAAAAAAAATTATGCATATAAGAAGCACATAAAATATATGCATATAATGTGGACTCATATTCAACCGGCCCAAAGTTTTTTCTGAATAGTTAAGATCGCTTGACTGGCCGGGATATCCTCTAGATTTTTCTCCTAAGAAACTATTAGTTTACATCAAATTATCTGGTAGTCTTTTCAGACTACTGGAGCCATTCGAGGTATTTTTTCCCTTTATAGTAACTACTTCAAGAATAAATTAATTCAACTTTCCTCCTATATATATAAACCTTATAATCTATTTCTTGGATCTATAATGTTTTTTCTTTTTTTATCAGAAACTATGCTGTTAATTAAATAATTTTGTTTTTGTTTTGCCGAGGTTTGAATGTGTTACATATATGGATTTCTTATTTAGTAAACTCATAACTGAAGTACCTGATATGTCTCAATTTCAGAATTTAAAAAGATTGTTCTTTACAAGGTGTCGTGATCTAATCAAAGTTCATGATTCGGTGGGATCCCTATCTAAGCTGGTTGAATTAAGTCTCAGTAGATGCACCAGTCTGACAAGCTTTCCACATAAAATCAAGATGGCTTCTCTTCAAAAACTTCATCTCAGTTATTGCGCGCGTCTTGATTACTTCCCATGTATAGTGGGAAAGATGGATGCACTGAGGACAATTTAGGCAGAAGGCGCTGCTATTAAAGAGCTCCCACCTTCCATTGGAAACCCTCCAAGACTTGAATCTTTAGTTATAAGCTCCCAAAAAGTCTTAGGGAACTTCCAAGCAGCTTATTCACATTGCAAAACCCTAGTTTTCTTAATCTAACTGGTATTCAACCTCCTGGCAGAAAATCTTTGATGAAATTAATGCAAGAGAGCCAACCAGTTATTAGCTGCGTAAACTTGGAGGCAATATATCTCGAAAATTGTTGTCTATTGCATGAAGATCTTCACCTGGCTCTAAATGGTTTTTGGAATGTGCAAAAGTTAGTTCTTTCGGGATCGATTGTGTACCTTCCTGGGTGCATCAAAGAGTGTGTTAATCTGCAGAGACTAGTAGTGAATAACTGCAAGAGGCTTAGAGACATATCAAAGTTGCCATCAAATTTGGAAATTATAGAGGCAGAGGATTGTACATCATTAACTATAGAGTCATTTGGCCATTCATGGTCTCAGGTTTTTGTCATCCTTTTTGTTTACTATTTTCTTTTACTATTTTGAAGATTAATAATATTAAATTCTAGTTTTATGGTCTGATAGAGACTGGTATTTTCCATTTGGAATATGGATTTCTCTGTTTTCTCAAGAAAACCATGAATTCATTTCTTATCCATTGACCACAACTTGTTCACGCATGGAATCCTTCTATTATCTAGGCAGATTAATTCTTTCACATCGCAAAACTTTTTACTGTTGGGATTCTTCCTTTTCCATTTTTTCCTTTCTCTATCCGCAAAATAATGTAAAAGTCAATATTTTGCAGGGTTGAAGTTTTCTGCTTATATGTCACTAGTTGCGAACTATTTCATGAAGTCAAGTTATCATTGAAGCTTATCCTCAGTGAGGGTTAAGAGCATGTTAGCATTCTGTTAGGTATAAAATTATGCTTTGAAAGAATTTAACTTTAATGAATGGGGGATTAAGTTATTTGAAAATAGGGTAAATGTGCGAAAATACACGTGTTTTATCTTCGGGAGCGCCCAGCACCAAATGTTTTTTTTGGGTGCATAAATACACATGTGGTTACAATTTATGAACAAAAGTCACACCACCTTTAAAATCTAACTTAACGGTGTTAACTTTGGGGTGGGACCCACACCCCCTCAAAGCTCAATCAGGCCCCCCTCTCCCTTCCAAGCTCGATCTGATATGAGATCTACACCCTCTGCTCCACCGCCGGTGACACCTTCGTCTCCTCCTCCAACGGCCCCAACTCCACCTTCACCGAACCCTCTTTCTCTTTCCCCTCCATCAAAATTTGTTCTGCTTATATATATTATGTAGCCATCAACTAAATCATTTCTGAATTCCTATGCTACGAGTGGCTGATTTATTTGAAGCCCGATCTATCTCGATACGCTGTATAGTCATTTAGCCGGGAATAGAGTTTAACTTCCTGGTATGTTAGTGCAGAGTTGAAAGAAAGAAAGAACAGAAAACCGGAAATTCGAGGAGTTCCATCCTGATTTTTTACTCTATTTGTTCTTAATTTCTTATCCTCCTACTCTGGTTATAATTGAAAGTCACAACTAATTAACTAATATGTTGTGTTTATTCTTAGCACGATTTAACCTCCACTAAAGGGGAACTTGTTTCTTTATTAGATTATGTTGTTTTCGAGATGTAACATGTCACACCCTGAAAACCCAAAGGGGTGACCGGCACGGAATATGAGAGGACTCATACTCCTTAAGCCTTAAACTTATAAATATACGATTTAAAATACATGGATCCTACCTATAAATTACATGGAGCATCAATCTCTAAATAATAATACAAAAAGTCTAGATCTATAATTACATCGACTAGCAATACCCCAAAATGAGACCGCAACCTTTAAGTCATTAAAAAGGTTCTTCACCGCTTAGCAGGAGGTACAAGATCAGCGATATCGTCTGAACCAAAACAAATTTTCCGGTGAATAACGTCTCATTCTTTTAATTGAATAAAATGCAAGAGTAAATAATTAAACGTTTTTATCTGCTAATAAAATCAATATGACAATAACTTCAATTTCTAAAATATAAGATCATAAATAAAATAGAACTCTATACAAAATATCGTTAATCAAATCTTTTCAAGTGTTAATAAAACCTCGATTTAACATACTCAATATTAACGATGATTCTCAAAACCACATCTTTCCGTAGAACTTCTTAAGGCGAATGACAAGCGTGGCCACACGGTCCACGAGGGTAAATAACAGGCATGGCTCGAAACCATGAAAACAAGCGTGGACATGGACACATAGTCCATGAGGGTAACTAGCAAGGCATGACTCAAAGTCATGAAACAGGCATGGACACATAGTCCATGAAACAGGCATGGACACACAGTCCATGAAACAGGCATGAGAACTAAATCCCATGAAACAAGCGAGCTCGAGGTTAACCATGGTGCACCAAGAACTAACTTGAAGATCTATTTTGTTAGTAACCGTGGTCGTATTCAAATCCTTTCCGAAATATTTTCAAGCATGCTTGGGGTCAATTTATCAAAATAATAAAACTTATTCCTTCAAGATAATAACGGCTCTATCTCATACTTCATAATCAAATCCCCGCATGAAGTTTCACAACCAATATTTCAAAAAAATTCTTCAAATTCAATCATCGATAAAATCCTTTTAAAAACATCAAAAACCCGCGTAAAAAAACATTCTATTTCAAATAATAAATTCTAGCTTATAAACTTTCCAAAATCCAAACTCATTTCAATATAAAATTTATGAAAAATATCTCAAACTTCTCATTTCCATTTAATTGCATAATCATGAATTATGCTTTCAAACAATTGGAAGAAAATACATAATGACGAATAAAATCACTTCTTCTTTTTTTACACATATACTTTCAATAAATATTCCTTCACAAAACCATACTTTTAAATATGGAAATAAACATAAAAGTTCAACAACAACAAAATATCATTTATAAAAATTAGGGACGTTATTCACTCACCTGTTGCTCCTTGCGAAACTATAACTTTACTAAAATCCCTTTTTATTCGCTTTTCTCTTGAGCTCTGGCAATTGCCAATTCCTATAAATTTTGAAATTCATATATCAACCTCTAATGGAATTTACCTACTTAAATTAAAGATCTTTAAATACCAAAACATCCTTTAATCACACCTATCACACAATTATCTATATTTCTAAATCTCAATTCTTCTAAAGCCAACTTCAAAACACTGATTCAATCCTCACTTAGGAACTCTTTGACACCCAAACACATGCACAACATCTCTCTAGGTTCTGAAAAATTCCCAGCTTTATACTTATCCTTAAAACTATCACTTTACCACTCTCAGTCATTCCTTAGTTCCATTAGTTACTGATTTATCATTTAAAAACCTTAAAGCAGCAACTTATCATCTACTCTTAATTCTTAATTATTTGGAGTCTGTCACTACACTACTCTAAGAAGAGAGCTTGGATAAAAAACTTTATACATACACACACACACACACATATATATATATATATATATATATACTTCCTTCCAATTCCATACTCTCAAGTACAACACCCAAAAACCGAAATGAGGATGGGATAGTAATTAGAAGACTCACCTTCAACCAGAAACTAGTTTGCATATCGATTTTAGACACTCTTCTTCCTTTTCCGATGACTTCCTATCGTACAGTGACTCTCACTCTCTCTTCGGTGTTCTTCCTTTTCTCTGGCTTTATCATTCTCTTCTCCGTGATGTCTCACTCAGTCTCGCACTCTCTCTTTCTCTTTTCTGTGGCCGAATGGAATAGGGAATGGAAGAAAAGTATGTGTGTGTATAGGTGATGTCCGAATAGGTGTAAATGGGTGAGGGACGTGTGTGTTTATGACTGGAGTTGTGCTGTCCAAATGTTGAAATGAGAGAGGGTGTGTGCGTATACGTGTCCAGCGTTTAAGAGAGCAGAGTGTGTGCTTCATGCACTGTTGAATAAATAGAGGTAGTGGAGTATGGGTGTTGCCCATTATGTCTCTCTCTTATGCGCTGATTGATATTAGAGAGATAAGGAGTGCTAACCATTATTAACGTGAGAGATGCTGAATAAAAGAAAAGTATTTTAAGGATGAAATAAAACACACGTAAGTGGGGTCTGTGTGTATATACTTCTATCCAGATATGGGTGAACTATCCGAAATAATTAAAATTAATTGGTGTTGCATATGATGAGGTGTCTTGAGCTAAGGAAATCAAGTGAGAAATGGATGAATATCAGATATTAAAGGAGCTGACCGAATGGATTGTTGGAGTAAATGAGGAGTGTTGCATGTGGTAAGGTGATACGTGGCTTGCACATGCACAATTTTATGTACAACACTCATTTCCATCACTTAAATACATTTTCAGTTTTAGAAAATTCCAGCTCAAGAACGTTGACTTAGAAGTCTTTAATCACATCTATACACTACCTTTAGTTACTCTTCCAAACCTTCATCAAACGGACACAATACATCAACACCCAAAAGTTCCAGATTCAAGGAAATGTATTCTCAGAGTTCCAACAACGACAATCATAAGCCTCAAATTCCAAATAATTAATCTTATCATTATTTAGGCCAAATTTTCACAATTTAATTCCCTTGTAATATTCTTATATCCTCAAAATAACATTTCATAATTTCCCCTAATTTTTTTTTTAAGATCCAAAATAATATCTAATAATTATCTTTATGAAAAGCTTAAGACTTGACACTTTTCTTTAGTAGCCTCATTTATCTCAATCATATTCCTAAACTTCTTGTCCCAAAATTTGGGGTGTTACATAACAAACGAAATTAAATCAGGAGAATACTATTTCCCTTTCATTTTATATTCTTGGCAGCTGTAGCAAATTTTAATGAGTAAACTCAATCATCACAGGTCTTCCAACATTTTCTCCATTTTTTAGTCCTCTTTACGTACTTCCTCTCAGTTAATACTTAGCATTTGAATCTTCAATATCAGATCTGAATTATTTGTTGATGATAGTTTCTATTTGACGGGCAAGACCACCATACTTAAAATCTTAGGAGGGAAGCACATGGTGGAACTAGGCATGATTCGTGTACTTGGAAGATCAGCTTTCCACGACACCACTTTAATATCTTCTGGCGATCTGTGTTATCTTGGTGGAGAGCTTGGTGCAATAATATCTCTGTCATTGTCCTTTTTACTCCAAAAAAGGAGTTTGAAAACACCATTAAGATTTATATATACATGGATGAGGATCAATCAACAAATGCGGAATTGAAGAAATTAACTACTGTGATAAATATATGATTTTCTGTTTCACTGCAACTGCAATTCTGTTTGTCGATTGTTCATGACAGTCTGTCGAAGAAGTAGAGGTGTGGAGGGTGATTTTAGAGGGCATTTTGGTATTTTCATAAAAATGGAATGAATTGGCTTATTCGAAAAAGGTCTTGTTTTTTGGAAGATCTATCTTGTGTCTGGTATTGCATGGTTCCACTCTGCAAGTACTCCAAATCATTCTCTTGAAACTCATCCTCTTCATCATAAATGATCCCTTGCCCCGAAATGACCTGGCTCAATAGGGAAATCTCAATTCATTGGGCCTTTCGATACAATCAAATAGGAGCCCAAACTATGTGATTGAACAAATCCTCCTCTATCTGTTGTGGATCGAGGAATAAATCCTCCTCTATCTGTTGTGGATCAAGGACTTCTTCCCCTTCTTCAAACTCCGATTCATATTTTTCGTAGAGAAATCTAAATTTGTCTTAAGAATGCTGGTTTTAAGAATGAGTGATTGCCCTTCTCTGACCTTTACTGTCCAACCTGAGAGCGAACAGCTAAAGTGTTCCGCTTATTGAACAAGGTTCTATGGTCGGTCTGCAACCCCTAGATGCCGAAGGCGTCCTTGTAGGCCCCACCACAAAGTTAACACCGTTAAGTTAGATTTTAACGGTGGTGTGACTTTTGCTCATAAATTATAATCACATGTGTATTTTTGCACCCAAAAAAAAGCATTTGGTGCTAGGCACTCCCAAGGATATAACACATGTGTATTTTTGCACATTTACCCTTGAAAATGTCTATACATAATTAAATTGAAAATGCTCCTGTCTGTTGGGGATGAAAATGAGAATTCTCTTTTTTATTCTTTCATTTGTTGTTTTCAAATCTGAAAAATGCCCCTGGTCTCTGTTGGTTTGGTTCATCAGGCTAAAAAACAGTTCTGTCACTTGAACATCAATATGCCATCAACAACATTTCTTGATTGGTTCTACGAATGCTGCAAAGGAGGGAGATTGTCGTTTTGTGCTCGTGGGAATTTCCCTCATGCTGAAAAGCGAACACTAGTTCAAAACAATTTGTGCATGCTTCTGTGAGCATCAATGGTCGTAAAACAAAAAGGAGACAAGATGCTGCAAATTATGGAACTAGGCAAGACCATAATTAAAAACTAAAATTTCACAAGTTGTTTTAGTACATCATGATCAAACGTTCTGAGCAGCTCTCTCCCAGCAAGAGCAATTAGAAAATATTTCAAGACAGTTAGCGGAACCCATATGTAAATATTTTCCTTATTTGACCATTTGAGGTGATTGAAAGTTGCATCAAAATTAAATTTATTAACTTAATTACCCCGGCAATTTCTAACCCCTTTTAAAACGAATATATATATATATATATACACACACACACACTTTCCCTTTTTCCATATCACGTCCCCGATTTTTCTCCATTTTTTTAGCTCTCTGAACTCTGAATTGCAATTTATGTTCACAATTTATAATTTGTAATCCCAATGTTAGCACTAGTCAAGAATAAAGCAACCAATAAGGAAGAAGTGGGTTGCGTGTCTCAACAAATTATTACAATTTTTGTTTTGAAGAAGAAAGGAGGAAATACACATCAAATAAAATAAACAAAAATTTAATTTTAAATTGGACAAGTTGACGAGGATGCTTTAGATTTTGTCTTCACGTTGTTATCCAGCCACCTACAAATAATGAAGTGCTACCATCTTTTTTTATAAGTAATTTTTATCCTTATGTAAAACGAAATGAGAATTAAGATTATTTAAAAATAAAAAATATGTAAAAAAATATCATGTTTCTTTCAAGTATACCCCTATTTATGAAAAGAGTATAGGAGAGAGAGCAGGCTGACATGTGACATCCCAAATTTTGGGAATTAGGAATTAAGAATATTACATGGAATTAATTATTGGAAATTTGACCTAGATAAATGCTAAAATTAATATTTGGAAATTTAAAGGCATATTTTCCCGAAAAATTAAGGATAATTAGTTAGTGGTAGATTTTTGGCCTAAATATTTTAGAAATAATATTTAACGGCCTAAATAAATTATTTAAGGAAGAAAAATTCTTATTTAAGATTTAGGATTATTGTTACCATATATACCCACTCCTAATTATCCATAACCATTAAGCTAATTTATTTATTTACCCACTTTGGGCCCAACCCAATAGAAAAAGGACTCAACCCATATATATGTAAATACTTAAACCTATCAAACATTTCATCTCATATGACCATTTATACGATCAGCTCATACGCCATCAGATAATTAGATAACCAATTGGGCCAACATACATTCATTCATTATTCTTCTCTTTAGCCCAACGTGTTTCCTGCTCCAACCCACATCTTAACATCCAATTATTCCCATTTTTCTTGGTCCAACGGGTTCATTACACACACCTTTTTTTTTATACATAAGGCAGGGATCGAAGCCCTGAGGGGAGAGGGGGGAGGCTAGCTCTTAAGGCTAGCACAAATGCCACTGCGCTACGAGGCGCTAGGCTCATTACACACACCTTAATATCCACTTAATTCCCTCTCACACGTCTTGTACCTCCGGACAACCCAGCTCATTTCTCCTTTCATTATGCTTCCGCCACATCATCCCTCTTCCATTATTTCCTTTCGACAGCTCACCTCACTGCTGCACCTCAATATATGTCTATTAATACCCATTCCTCTCTCATTTTACTCGCTGGTCCAGACGCAATACAGAGAGGCGAGAGTCCGAGAGAGAAAACAGAGAAACGCAGAGAGAGGGTGAGACTAAGAGTGAGACCGAAAGCTAGGAATCCAAGAGACTGAGAGAACACGAGTTGCCGGAAGAAGAAGAAGAAGCCAAGCATCGCAAGCAAGCTTGGTTTCCGGTTAGGTGAGTCCTTGAGCCTCATCCTTGTAGCTTCAATGTTTTCTGCATAATGGGTCTCTGATTTAGGAAACCGAATCAAAGGGAGTTTGAAACTTATGTGACGCATGCATGGGTTTGAAGGTTCTAATTTATTATTGATGAAACAGAAGCTTACTGTTTTGGTACATGTGTATAAATTATTGGAGGAAAGTTGCATGCATATATATATATATATATATATATATATATATATATACGTATTTATGGTTATGTTTTAGTAATAAACTGAACCTAAAATATTTATTTAGAAGTATTGAAGTCAAGTTTAAGAATGAGAAGGCTTAAGGAAGCCAAAATGAATTGTTGAACATAAAGAAGAAGATGCTGCCAATTCTGGAAATTGGAATTTTTCTGCAGGAACAGTAATGTTGCAGCAGGGAAAAACCATATTAAACGACCTCTTATGACCTTGGAATTTTGCGTACACTTAGTACACATAATAAGGTTTAATATTAGTCAAAGAACACCTGAATAGGAGGTGTATACAAGGATTTATGAATTTTCTAAGACAGACAAGAAAACTGAACGAAAACTGTTTTTCAGACTTAGTCGGTAACGTTCTCTGTATAAACTGTATTAATACCGAAATTAAATTAGGTGATAATAATTTTTCCTGTACACTAGACTAACAGGAGTTTAAGAAGAAATTTGAACCACCTCAATCGGAGCTTCCTAGACCCAGATATGAATTTTTAAAGTTGGATATGAAATTCTGAAAAATCCAGTTTGCAGATTGAAGTTGTCTCTACAATTCGAAATTCTGGGAATGACTCAGTTATGTTTTGATCAGTGGATTATTTTTACTATGAAATAGACTTACAGAACTTCGATTAGGAACTTGAACCACTTGATTCGGAGTTTTCTAGACCGAGATATGATTTTTCTAAGTTCCTAGAGAAATTGAAAGCTGAATTTCTGTTAAGTCTGAAATTAATCACGTTTTTGAGCAAATTACAACTAGCCTTAACTTGGAATTTTTGAATAAGACTTGAAGGGCTAGATATCGAATCATGGGAAGAATATAGAATACATAATATAGGATAACCAACTGAAGAGAATGAAAAGGATAAGTTTTATGGGTCAATCTAATAAGCAAAATCTTAATATTGCTATTAAGATTAAGTTGAGTAATGGCCCGTCTCTAAATATTATAGGATTTGGATACTTGTGTTGGCCAAAAGATAAGCAGAGCAAGAAGAACTCTCTTGAGAATAAGAAGTTGTAAAGACATTCAGGTAGTAACTTTTTTCTCACATACCTTGTATGCCTTTATATTCATGTATGAACCATTGTGATACTTGAATTTTGAACACCTAACCTTATCGCCGGTTAAGGCCGGGAGGAAAATGCCCTTGAATGTGGGGTAACCCTAGATGTCATCACGGTTAAGGCCGGGGGTGATAATCCGATAAGAGAATCGTTACGTTTGTGAAAGAATGGCAAATGCCCAATTGAATTACCCAGCGCTGAGGGAATGGACCTGTAGGTCATTTGAATGAATTTGAATTTGAAAGAATTTGAACTTGAATGAATTCGAATCTGAATGAATTTGAATGGTGTTCAATTGAACTTGAACTTGAATTTGAATATTGAATATTGAATTTGTTGCAACTGGTTGTCTACCATATACTGTGCATGCATTTTATATGAGTGATTAACGTTACTACTGGGATTCGTTTGAATCCCAGACATCCTTGAAAGTTCAGGGCATGAAATGTATAGTAGACGTGGCTCACAAGGCAAGGCGGTGGATACCGGTGCGAAGATCTTGAGACGGACGAAGAAGCTGTTGTTGGTTATCTATATTTTGTATTAGACTATGTTGAAAGTATGTAATATTTGTAAGAACCTCTTATGGTTTTAAGTTATGTATCCAGACCCTAATATCAGTATTACTATGCTAGAACTCCTTTTCTTCCTAAGTTGTGCATTAATACTCTGATGAATGTCATTATAAGAAGAGGACGTGACATTCGTAGTATTTTACTCTAATGAATTCCATTATACGAATGTTGGGTGTGACACAACAAATATCGAGAGTATAAATATAAAATATGAGAGAGAATATATAATCAATGAGTAAATGAAAGAGAATTAGTGGTGAGTGTGAGATAATTAATATAAAGATGTTTATTTAATAAGGGTAGAAAAGAACAAAAAAATAGTTTAAATTGTGAGACACAAGGAGAAAATTGCTAATAAAAAGAACGAACTTTATAAAAAAAAAAAAAAAAGTTGCTTATAAAAAAGACCAGAGGAGTATAACACATTATTTAAATTTTAAGACAAAATTAATAAAAAAAATTATTGATTTATAAAAATTGTTAGTTAATACCCTATAATAAGGATTCAATGGAGTATTAAACTAGGGAAAATTCATATGAGGGCCCCTTTAGCCCTAAAAATCCCAAAAAAGACCCATAAACTCTGTAAATCCTAGAAAAGGCCTTAGGGCCTTTATAGGTATTAAGTTACAATGCAAAATTACATTCATGCCCTATGTGGAAATCTGAAATTCAACAAATTTGAATATCAGTCTTGCCCTATTTGAGCTCCTCTCTGATCTCTAAATTGGAAATCTCTCTTCTCCGTCGCTCCCTTCTCGGATCTCTGGCCTTCTCAATCTCGATCTCCGCCTCTGCGTGTCGTGCTCGTGGGTCTCGCCTCTGCGCCTCGGTGCTCGTCCGTCTCGCCTCTGTGCGTCCTTGCTCGTCGGTCTTCGTCTGCGCGCGCCGACGTCCTTGTCCGTCTCTCGCGCCTCCGCCTCTCGTGCTCGTAGGTTGGTTTTCATGCGAGTGGACCTTCTTCTTCAAGTGCAATAGAGAGAGAAGCCACTATTGCAACTTTGATTCTTCTTCTTCGGGTTCGGAAGCTTGAACACATAAGGGAGAAGGGAAAATCGAGTTAGTAAAAATTTGTGATTAATTGGCTTTTGCAGCAACCCAATCATGGCCAAAAGCACTAATTGACTTATGCATTTAAGTTTCGCAATGGTTATTAACTCCGAATGTGTTTGTTCAGTTTGGGCTCTATGATCACAATAACTTGATGTTTCCTTGCCTTATGCTTTTTGCAATGGAGACCATCCCTCCGTTGAGGAGCTCACTTTGGACTATGGAGTGGTTGATGATTGTACAAGCAAGCTCTTAATATGTAATTAGATGATAGTGGAATTGTTCTTAATATAGGCCATTGTTCTTATAATGGCTCAATACAATATTGTGCCTTTTGAATTGTCAATCATATATTAATACTTCAGCCATTTTTCTTCTTTTTTTAATAGTAGTTAATAGTTAGCTTGGTATGTCTTTGTGAATTTAATCTATATACCTTTATATGTTGTTTGTATATCTGTGATGTGTTTGCCTACAAGGCTCTGAGTGATTATGAGTATGAGTATATATGCTTGTTGCTCTGCTTTTCAAATCCTTTTCTGCATCTTATTTAAAGGATCTGAGTGTTTGTGAGTATGTCATTTACCAAATGCTTGTGATACGAGATCCTGAAATTGATGAAGGTAACTTAAAAATAGTTCTTTAAATAGTTGATATTATCAGTATATGCTTGTGCTACTTTCTTAAAATTGCTTTATGTTTTGAGGACATGGGTGTATGCTTTAACTGAATGGTGTAAAAAGTTTTTTTTTATGAGAAAACCTTTGAATTTGCATCAAAGGTTTTTTTTTCACTCTTGTTAATGAACCTGAATGTTGAATTAAATTTCCTTAAAACAACTTGCATGTGTTGCGCTTTAACACATATTAATTTCCATATTGCAGTGCTAATATCAACGCTTTAACATAAGGACAAGAAACAACAATGAAACACTCTCAAAGGGATGTGAGGTTCTCAGGCTATAACTTGTTCACGGAAGAATTCTTCAAGCAACATGTAGAAAAAAAAAGGAAGGGCAAGGGAAGAAAGTTGTAGGAGGTGACCAAAGAACCCATGCTGACTTATGTCTACAAATGAGAGAATCATGGAAAAGGTTGAGTTCAGCCGAGAAAGGTGAATACACCAAGAGGGCTCAACAACTAAGAGGCCTTGGTAAAGTGGAGAAGTATATTGTGACATTCCTAACGAGGTGCGCACCAAACACTTTCATTCAAGTATGCCATAAGTTAAAGGAACGACTCGAGGACATGGCAAGGCTGAAAGCGATTGGGTTTGATAGGTTGGTGGAAATTAATTGCCGACAAATAAACCGTTTCTTGTGTGCACAATACATGGCATGTTTTGACCCCAACAAAGCAAGTGTCCATTAGAGGGGAGACCTGAGTCATAGGGGCTGAACATGTGCATCAACTTATGGGTTTACCTATGGGGGGTAAGGGCATAGAAGCTAAAGTTCCCCACCAGAACCTAGTGTTTAGTCACTTTAGGCGCGCGTACAAGGATGTAAAGTATAAAGCAATCGGTGACACGTTGTTAGAAAAGTTAGATGAAAACTTTGAGTATATGTTTATTCTATTCACCCTAGGTACCCTTTTGGCTCCACGTGCATCCATTTGTGTTAGTGACCGTATGTTGAAGGTGATGACGTTCACTAAGGATGCCATTGGTGATTTTGATTGGTCCACCTTCATTCTTGAAGAACTCACCCAACAGATCGATGAGTTCAACAAAGACTCCCACAAGTCCGGTAACAAGAGCAAACTGTTGGAGGATGTGTATACTTCCTCATGGTAAGTTGTCTTTAACTAAGTTTGTATGTAAACGTTATACGTCAATTCTTTGAGTTTGTTATTAATGGTTTGAAATGTTTTTTTTCATTTGTTTTGTTTGCAACATTTTGGTTTGGGTGATGTGGTAGCCTCGAGCATGAGTCGGCCATGGCTTATTGGACCGATGACAAGATTAAGAGCAGAGTTGAACTCGAGAAAACAAGCCAAAAAGGCCTGCTGGCTGGCGCCTCTCGTCCTCAGCCATCGGTCACTCTGTTTGGCATCGTTTGATCCTAACACGATGCTCACTCACCCGGTAATGTGTGACAACAATTGTTCACTTCCATTTTTTTTTGTATTATGTAATTTGCGTAATTATAGCTGTTGTTACTGTGTTTGATGATTAAACACAGAATTAAATCAGTTCTTGCAATGTCCTAAAACACAATATTGGTGACTTGTAATTTTGCTGGGTTCTTTGTGGCTTATGTTTCTTACATAATGCTTGAGCTTCCAACATTTATAGGGCATGTGAGGAACTAGGCATCAAATGAACCAGAGTCTTAAGTCTTCCATCTCTTACATATTAAACTTCAAAATGAATGCAAAATTTGATTTCTTTGATTGGTCTTATTTGCAATTATTAGTATCCGTGCAATGCATAGAAAAGTGTGATTACTTCTACAAATGAAGCATTACGGTGTATTCAAATATGTAGTTTTATTGTGTCCATGAGTTCTTGCACTGTCCTTGACTCGAGTTGTTGCTGTTATTGATGATTGAACAACTGATTTTTTGATTTTCCAGGAAGTTCGCATGACATATTTCAGGCTTGTGTCCATGTTGGGACAGGAGATGTTGGCCCTTCAACATAGATTAACATCGGATACCAATAAAACTGAAGGGCCACAAGAAGGCTTGCACGAAACTGAAACACCCAACAACCAGCCCTCACGTTCCGGGGAGCCTCAGAAAGACAATGACAAAGAAACATTTGGTTGTCTGCATCATACGCACAAGCTAACAACATTGTTCCCCTATAAGGGCCACTCAGATGACATCCATCTATATAAAGTATTGGCCGACAACCATCTACAAAACCTTTTATAGAACAACCATAGGCAATAAATAGCCTCTTAAATCTGTTATCGGCTGACCCTTCCCATTTTGCAACTGTATCGAGATCACTCTCCATGAGTCTGCCACACATCCAAGGAATAACCTTGTAAGAGTCCTCTACTCGTCCATGTAATTGCCTCCTTTGCTCGTTCTTTTGCACTATATGCTTGACGATAATTTAGGCGTACCCCATAGTCGCTATACAAGTCCGTTCGAATTTCATTAGATGTCTTCTCTATATTATTTCTCAAACCATCAATTACAATCGATGATGTCAAGCTACACTTGGGTGGATGAGATACAATAAGGCTATCCTGTGCATGGTGTATGTGTTCACTTCTATATGATCTAATGATTAGGAACTCGGTATCTTGACGTTCTCCAGCGGAATATGCACCTATGTACCAGGGACAACTATCAACCTTGCACTTCACTATTATCTGCTTTGGCTTGTTCTTGACAAATTTGAATGAAAACTTGTGTGCAATGCTATATTTGTACAATGTTTCACGGAGGGTCACAACATTCACAAACATTTGTCCTTTTCCCATAATCAAATCCTTCCATTTATAATGATTCATTTCAGGCGAGCTTAATGGCACACTTTGCGAAGAACACGTTAATAATGACAACTCTTGAGTTTCATTAAACATTTTAGGGGGAGACATAGACAACCCAGCTAGACCTCCAAAGACTTGATCCCTTCTGCGACAAACAACAATTA
This sequence comes from Acacia melanoxylon, assembly GCA_019022615.1. NCBI lineage: Eukaryota > Viridiplantae > Streptophyta > Magnoliopsida > Fabales > Fabaceae > Acacia > Acacia melanoxylon. The sequence continues at coordinate 4,976,962 of JAFJYJ010000042.1, forward strand.
TTAGTGCAAGTAATGAGAACCAAGTAATGACAATTAGTATACGAACAAATTACCTTTCTTAACACAACTACACTTACACTTCTTGTTCTTCCATTTGAACATTTGTTCGTTGTGGTATATTGTCATTATTCCCATTTTCTTCAATGTACACATGACAATATGTTTCATTATACCTTATTAAATGTTCTACCCCTTCATCATCTACAAGATCAACAAATGTAGATGTATCCATGTTAAGTTTGCACTTCATGCAAATTTCAAAGTATTTTCTTCCCAATTAAAGATGCTATGATTCTTAGCAACTCCTCAAACGTTGTTCCTTCCTTGATGCCTCTTGTTCTTACCATTCCACCAATATAATCACTACCTTGTCCTCCCCTCTACAAAGTTACCCCCTACATGGATGTAACATAACAAGTTCTTCATTGAAATCTTGGCCATCTTTAACTATGATCTGCAACATAAAGTTAGCATTAACAAGTTAAACAGCCATATTAACAACTAAAACTAAAGGAATTAACAACTAAAACTGTAGGTATTAACAACTATCTCATATCAGCATTTTCGCATTCAATCATTCCCACCAACAAACAAACCCCCCTCTGTTTCCATGCTCGAAAAATAGAGCAACCTACCCTACATCGTTTTCACTTTCATCTCGCATTAACAAGTTAAACAACCATATTAACAACTAAAACTGAAGGTATTAACAACTATCAAATTTCAACGTTTTTTCAGCCTTCATTCCTTGATCACTTTCAACCATTCCCACTCAAATACGACATTTCCCTCTGTTTTCATGCCCAAAAAAGAGCAAGATTTTAATAACCCAACCCTACATTGATTAAAAACGAAGTAGCATGGTGATTATGATATCTTAATCAAAATATTAGCATTTCTTACATAACTCCTACCCGATAATAGCATAAGTGAGGCGAAGCTCCAACCTTTCAGTCACCCAACCTTCTGACTAAAAAAAATGATGACGAACAGCAATATACAGATTGCTGAGTTCAGACTGTAATGCAATGGATGATCAGAATACACCTAAGGATAAGCGGCGGAAGAGGGAAGAGGGAAGAGGGAAGAGGGAAGAGGGAAGAGAAGGGTAAACGATTGAGGAGGTAGGTGAGGATCAGTCGAGGAAACCCATGTCAGTTTCGGCTTTTCTTCATTCTGAATCGATGTTATGTTTTAGCGCCAAAACAGATGATGTTTTTACTCCCAGGGGTGTGTTGGTAATTTTGCATTGTATCTTAATACCTATAAAGGCCCTAAGGCCTTTTCTAGGATTTACAGAGTTTATGGGCCTTTTTTGGGATTTTTAGGGCTAAAGGGGCCCCCATATGAATTTTCCCATTAAACTATCACTCTAGTCCTATTTAATTATAAATCCAAATTAACGAACTTTCACATAATAATGTGAGTTAATTAACCCATTAATTATTGGCTAAATTTTCAATTCTTACCTTATCTATAATTGGTTTCAAAAGTCAACAAGAATAAATCCTTTTTATTTATTACAATTAATAGGGGCAAAAAAAGTAAAAATAGAAAATGCATTTGTTACTATAAAAATAGGCTTATAATAAGGACTATTTTTTGTTGTTGTCAAAACAGACTCATAAATAAAAAAAGATTGGTATAAAGTACTCCCTCCGGTCCTAATTATAGGAGCACTTTTGTAGTGCAATTTGCACTACACTCCTATAATTAGATGGGAGGTAGTATAAACTATAAACTACTCCCTAAACTACTCCCTCCGTCCCAAATTATAATCTTCATGTAATAAGGATATTTAATACCCGGATAATTATTTAATTTAAATATTATAAAATAGGTGAATATGTGGTCTCAAATATTGAGCATAAATTATCTTATTTTCTAAGATAAATTAATCGAAATTAGAAGAAATATGGTGCCAAAAGGGCCAAAAATACATTTTTAAGGCATAAAATGGTGAAAATATTATGATAAATCTTAAAGGGCAGTAAAATAATTATTGAAAATTAGGGAAAGTATTTTCCCTAATTATAGCAATTTAATAAATTATTTCCTTGGAAATAATAAGGGAAAATTTAATATTTTTATAAAAACCTTAAATTAGGCCCCATGATTTTTAATATTTTACATGGGATATAAAATACCAATGTGAATAAAATAGTTGTGAGATAATAATTTATCCTAATTAAGAAAATTATCAACAATTAGTAAGTGGCTAATCAGGTATTTAATGAGATAATATAAGATGATTAAGATATTAAGTAAATTAATTAAAAATAAATTAAATAAGAGGGGGACCGAAAATAATAAATAATTAAGAAAATAGTGTGAAACGGGTTGTGGTTATTTCAAAAATAATATCTAGATATTTAGAATTTAATAATAATATATTCGGTAAAGAGCCAAGGGAGAAATGAGAACCGATAGAAATAAAATCCTAACTCAAAATATAGGAACTAAGTCTGTAACATTTGGACATATTATAAACGAGTACAATTTTATCCCGGAGTGAGCTATCTCCGAAGTCATTTCTGAAAACAACAGCGTACTTAAGAGACAAGATAATTAGGGCAAAAGGCAGATAGTACAAATAAGAACCCATAGAAAACAAGATCGTTGTGACAAACCAGGAACTAGGTTTCTTAGGTTAGGACATATTATAAACCAGCGAATTATTATTCAGAAGTTGCTGCTATCGGAAGTTATTTCCGTAACCGATAGCGTCTGCCTGAAAATGTTCAGCAAGCAACGGAATACCCTTAATGGGATCAAAAATTTAATCATTCCACATATTTCTAAAGAGAAAGAGTAGACCTTCAGTGCCTTGTTCCCGGATTTTTAGGATTCATAAAGATTACGCGATTAGAACACCGATCAGGGAACTTTATCGGTACTGGCTGAAGATGACATCATGCATGACATCAATTCCTTGACTTTTGTGCCAAGGGGGTCGGCCAAGAAGGGAAGAAGGGCCAGGATGGAGCCACGTGTCAAAGTGCAATCCGACGGCCGAAATCCAGTCTGATAAAGTGATGAATAGTGTCATTTTTTCTTCTATAAATAGGAAGCTCTCGTCTTCTCATTTCCCACCCCAAAATCGTGTTCTAGAGAGAAGTTAGAGAGAAGGAGGAGCCCGGATAAATTCTAGCCGAGCCTTGGGTAAGTTCTTCGGTCCCTAGTCTTTAGCTTTCGTAGTTCTTTTGGTAGATATTGTAGAAATGCTAGATTTATCTTTAAATTTTCCGGATAGTTTAAATATCATGTTTAGGGGTAAATATGGTATTTATTTCAAAAATATATTGGGAAAAGAGATATGTCAAAATTCTGGAAAGATATGGTCAAAGTAGTGAAGCTACGCGAAATTTCGCCGATTAGGCCAACTAGGGGCAAAATGGTAAATTGTACCTAAAATTCCGTTATCTTTGCTAGATATTGATAATTATTATCCTTATAGGATATCTGTGATAATCGCATCGATGTCGTACCGCTGTTGTACCGCCGTTATACCACTGTTGGGCCGCTGTCAAAAATACCGTTTTTCGTAAAACGTACCGAAGTACCATCGACGAAGGTACATTCACGACGTACTGTAACACTGACTCTGATGCTTATTGTTATGCTTATATATGATTGCTGTGTTCTTGTACTGAGACTCTGTCTCAATTATTTTTAAATGCAATCATGAATACACGGGTTATAGTCTTGATAACACCGTTTAGAGTTTTCCTAGCGCTGAGGACACGATAGACCATCGTGACACTGGATTTGATAGTGCAGACTGTGATAACATACATACTGCAGGGGGTGTGTAATGTTATTGCCTTACATATCTGATTATATGTTTTCCTACATCTGTTATGGGCTTTTGTAGTGATTATTGCGAAAATGTCATGAATACCTGTCATACATATACTGTTTACATAAGCATGAGGTTAACCGTTACCTGAGGTCCGATGGGCATGGGACCTCAGTCTGAATGAATAGACAAAAAAAGGGGCATGAACCATAAGTGGCACCAGGGGATGGAGCCATAGATAGACGCCAGTAGACGGAGCCGCGAGAAGGCACCGGTCAAAGAAAATGTGGGAAGAAAGTCAACAGAACCTGCCTTATAGCATGAATCTAATAAAGTTACTTCATATCATTTGGTGCTTAAACTAGAAAGGGTCGTCTATGTGGATCGCCAATCGATCACCCTAGCACGATGAGGCTCCCACTAGACCTACCCGGCTCGGCCAAATGGGATGATTTAAGCGAGTTAGGATCTATGCCCCAAGTCTACTCAAGGCTTGGTTGAAGAGGTATAGTTACATGTAAGAATTGTAATTATAAAGTTTTGTATTCTTGTATCATATGAATAATTCCTTCGGGAGATTTTGTGATATATATCGGTATACGTCAGGCATCATCATATGTCTGAGTATTTTATATCAGTTACTCAATGTTATATTTGTTGTTCAAATTTTTAGTACATGCTCTTCGTTTCCGCAAAACGCTAAGCTGTAGCACCTCAAACTCTGATGAATTTTTTTTATAAAACCACGTGTCACCGGCATGATTTATGCTACGAAATTTGGGGTGTTACATTTTGGTATCAGAGCTAGCTTCACAGCTAGTCTCGAGAGCATTGTATAGACAACAAAGACAAGAGTACTGATATAATACTGATTTTGTGATGCAATAAAACAAATACCCTAAGGTAAAGGTTAGAGTTTTTGAAAAACTCTAAGACGTCTGATATGGAAAATCGGAGTCTGAAGGAGATTCCCGAAACTAAAGTGATAGTTGAATTTAGAAGACAAAACTACCTAGGTCTTCCTAGAGACAGTAACCTATTGTTTAGGTTTGGCTGTAAAACACAGTAACTTCTCGGTTAAGAGTCTTCCGGTAAGGGTAATAACTTACTACTTAAATGCCTTATAGGAACAATAACTTACTAAGTTATCTTAAGGGAAAGATTCCTGCCTAGTAGAGGCTAGATATCATGCGTACAAACGGAGAGTGGCTCCGAGAATGAAAGTTAGTGACTAAAATTCTTAAACAGTGGTAATCTGTTACATTGTAGAAAAGGGAAGGTCCCCGGTATTGTACGAGAAAGGCAGTTATGCCGCACTAGTACCCAGGTATAAGAGTTGTCAGTATATAGTAGTATGTGTATCGATATTAGAACCCGGAACTGATAAAATAACATGTGAGAGTTGTCAGCGCAAAGTGGAAATTGTGTCGTTAGAGTGCATCAGATCCAACTGACGCCGTAAAGTTAAGCATACTTAGAATAAGAGTAACCTCAGGAGAATAATCCTGGTAAGGTAGAGTGATGAGTTTAGATCCTTGGAATAAATGTCTGAATACCGTAGGGTATGAAACAGAGAAATCCTTTAATACCAGAGGAATAGATAAAGTAATAACAACACCAAAATCTAAATAAAACAGAGCAAATGCTTAAGTCAAAATATGACTGAACGTTATAAACAAAAACGAATCACCATGTGTAGACTATTTTAGGAGAAGGCACATAGCTTGAATGTTCGCAAAATAGTCAGACGTATACCCCGCTCCCGAATATAAATTCGAGTCGGTCTATTTTCTTAAAATGAACATGTTGTTTCTATGAATGATTTGAAATCTGAGTAATATCCCGAACAAATATACCACCCTCAAACCGTGCAATATTCTGAATCCTTATATCACCTGAAACTGTGTACCAATTTTGAGTCGAAGAATCACTCTAATCAATCACCTGTACACATTTATGACATAGACCCTCGGAGGTATATCATCCAGAGATGATATACAATTTTGAACCTATACCTCAAAAATTGACTTGTTGTACCCCACTCCAAAACATATAGTCAGTGTATCTTCCTACTCCTAAATCATATCATCTTAAAAACCCTGAGGAAGTGTGAGTGAGGTTGTCTGAGTTTAAAAACCTAGAAGTGAAAATCCTTGAACAGAATCGTACGAATAGTTCGAAATGAACCACAGTAAAACACGAGTTATGGTTTCAAGGTAAAATCAATAAACCTTAGCGATAAAAGTGTCTAAATAGATTATCTAAAAAAGGAAGTAACCTATAGAAATAATCGAGTTAAGAAAGTCACTTGGAGTTGAAACTAATATTAGAAGTCCATAAAACGAAAAGATAACGGAATTAAATCACAAAATCCTAAAAGGGTAGAAACCTAATAAAACTCAAGTTCTTGTTCGAGAGACAATTTGGTGATAGTACTACTTATGGAATGTTTGATCGGGAAGGCTACTTACGGGGAGGTGTGATCGGAAAGGGCTGCCTGTGGAGGATTCTGATCGGTATAGCTACCCAATCAGAGGGGTTGTGTGTGGCGCCGAGTGAAGTACTGTAGGGCGAAGCCACCGTGACGTCAAACCGTAAAGTAAAAGTCGCCATCACAACAAACCATAAAGTAGAGCTACCAGTGTATCGAGCTCAAGGTAAGTACATCATAACGAGTCTCACATTTAATAAGTTTCCTAGAGAAAAGGTTATGTGATCCAACAGTAAAAATCCAGTACTAAGGATTGTGCGATAGAATCCAAGTAAAATGTTCGAAAAATTGTGAACAAAGCTCCTCAAGATACTTTTAGAAGATCTCAAATGGAATACAAACAAAAGGCGAAGTAGAGTTCGCTATTGAAACAAAGTATGAAATTGAACCAAAAATCAAAGGTTCCGTATCAGATGGTTCCAGATAACTGAGTCTCTAAGAGATGAAAGCACACATCAAAACGAATACATCAATCTAGAAAATTTCAACTTCTACCATGAACAGAATGATATATAACGTACGTCGATGGGCGACAACACTAATTCCAAATAATTTAAATCCGGTAGAGTAGGTAGAGTATGAAGCCGGATGAACGCGATAATTAAGGATCAGATAGACGGTTGCAGTTGAAGCTGCACAGGAATGACTAGGTTCTAGTAAGAACAAATTAGCAAGTATGCATATATGAATAATGAACAGTAAAACCTTTGGGACCGGTGTGTCCTCAGGTCAGTAGGTAATATAGTGGGAAACCCTAAAATTCTTGTAAAACAAAGTTGTTTATAGGCTAGCAGTAAGCCTCAGTTGTTGGACAAATACTGGAAAGTGTCCCGAGAAGTCTGTGAAACTAAAAGAAATAAATAAAGTCCCAAATTGTCAAAACATTAAGGTAGAATAAAAACATTCTACAGATAGCTTGAGTAGCTGAGGACAGAGGTCCAAATGAATTATTAATGATCTTTCGAGATTAGTTCCCTGGTTCCCTAGTGAAAATGAAAGTTGAATTTTATAACTTGTCAATACACCTGCTATAATTTGTCAAAATTATGAATTTACACCTTGAGGTGATAAAAATATTTTCAAAACAGAGGGTTAAACCACAGTGGTAATGATGTTATTGTGAAACAATATTATGATAAAAACCTAGAGGTTAAGTGGAGTTAACAATTGTTTTATGTTAAAATCAGTATAAATACTGGAAGGACGGAAATCAGTTGTGAAACAACTTGTTGAGTCAGACCAGATATTCTGCACAAGCTCTGTTAAAAAGTTTTTGAGGGAATCTGTTCTAAAGAATATAAATACTCATAGTACCAAGTAGTTAAAGTAATAGTATAAATTGATAAAGCTTTATGAATAAGATATTTTCTCAAAAGATAATTTCGATAGTAAATAGTGTTTGAAATCATATTGTCAGTAAATAAGTTTTCACAAAATTGTATTAGTAACAATAAAATGTTAAAGAATGAGAACCCTATTGCTACGGGTAATATGAAAGTACTACTACTAGATAAAATGATAAAATACAGCAAGTAAGAAATTTCTAGAAATTTTCACAAAGTTGTTTTGACAGCAGTTAAATTTTTAAGTGTGATAGCACTAATACTTTTCGAAGTAGTGCGAATTATGTAAGTAAATCGAAATCACGAAATATTTTACAAAGTATGAAGATTTTAAAATTTGACAAGAAGTTTTTGAATAAGTGATGACATGTTTGTCAATACTATTGTGTTAAATATAGAAGCGATGTAATTGAAATTTTGATGAAGGGACGGGAACTATAGAAAGGTCTAGAACACTGAACTAGTTCAGTCAGATAGAGGTTGTCAGCAATAGTGTTTGAGTAAGTATGGGTAATCTGAGAACTTGTAAAGACTCAGATGAGCTAGACGAGCATAGGCTCAAGGTGAAAACAACTAGTAAGTACAGGGCGGTGCTCCTCTACCATGAAGTCAAAGGAACTTAGCATTATGTGAGATACTAATAAATGTGATAATTATAAAAAGAGCTAGAGTCTCAGGTGCGGTAATATAATAAATCGAGGCGGTGGGCCAAGTATGTGGTAAGCCGAGGGCTGAATGAGTCAGGCAGTGAGGCCTGTATAACCAAGCACGGAGAAAAAGGATCGATGAATCCTGTGTTTTGATAATATACCTAAAGTACGGTATGAAAACAGTTCTAGGCTAGAAAGAGCCAAAGACAGTAACATAGTTATTTAATTCCTGTGTCTAGCGGGATAGTACCGCAGATTCATATAGAATTTTCTCGTAATTTGCTTTACCATGGATAAAACTCGCTAATAAAGATTAAATCATTGTGTGAACCAAAGACTATGAGATGAGCTTACGTAGACTCAGAAAGAAGTCGGTTACAGTACCAAGAGATTGGTTATCCCAGTAGATTGGTTATCCCAGGTCCAAGTAGATTTTATATAGTTTGTAGTGGTACCAATAGGTATGGATTGAGATATGTCTTGCCGCAGCGGACAGCGTGATGGCTTACACTACTCGTCTATTGAAGCCTCTCAAGTTGAACTATTCTACGCACGATTTAGAGTTAGTGATTTGTCGTGTGATTTGAGAACATGAGGCATTACCTCAGTTAATATAAAATTACGAATTAGAGAGTAAGTATCATCCATATAAAGAAAATGATGTGTAAATGCCCAACATAAAATTAGTACTAGTGGTTCACAGGATTCAAGAGCAAATGCTGCTTGAATATTATAAAGACTTAATCATATCAAAACAAATTCCCCGAAAAACTATAAATACACCCGATGAATTTCGAAATCTCTTGTTAAAACAATCGAGATGTTAAAGTATGGATCAAATACTTACCGAGATAGTTTACCCCCAAACTTTAATGAATTCCACGGTATTTTCTATATTTCTCGGTTGAAGGAATATCACCTAGACCGTGATCACGAGATAGAATACGAAGTAACGAAATACACAAAATCGATATTTGTATAGTCAAAACAAAAACGAATTCTCATCTTTAAGAGAAGTAACTCGAGATAGTAATATCCCAGTTGAAAAGATAGTTGAAAGGGAGATTGTCTCCGAATGAGACAATTCGGGAAAAACGGTAGTGGATATATTCGAAGTTATAGACTAGAAGTCTAGTTGCGATATAATAAATTCGAGGACGAAATTTTAATTAACGGTGGAGAAATGTAATACCTAGGATAATTATTTAATTTAAATATTATAAAATAGGTGAATATGTGGTCTCAAATATTGAGCATAAATTATCTTATTTTCTAAGATAAATTCTGTCGAAATTAGAAGAAATATGGTGCCAAAAGGGCCAAAAATACATTTTTAAGGCATAAAATGGATGAAAATATTATGATAAATCTTAAAGGGCAGTAAAATAATTATTGAAAATTAGGGAAAGTATTTTCCCTAATTATAGCAATTTAATAAATTATTTCCTTGGAAATAATAAGGAAAATTTAATATTTTTATAAAAACCTTAAATTAGGCCCCATGATTTTTAATATTTTACATGGGATATAAAATACCAATGTGAATAAAATAGTTGTGAGATAATAATTTATCCTAATTAAGAAAATTATCAACAATTAGTAAGTGGCTAATCAGGTATTTAATGAGATAATATAAGATGATTAAGATATTAAGTAAATTAATTAAAAATAAATTAAATAAGAGGGGACCGAAAATAATAAATAATTAAGAAAATAGTGTGAAAAGGGTTGTGGTTATTTCAAAAATAATATCTAGATATTTAGAATTTAATAATAATATATTCGGTAAAGAGCCAACAGGAGAAATGAGAACCGATAGAAATAAAATCCTAACTCAAAATATAGGAACTAAGTCTGTAACATTTGGACATATTATAAACGAGTACAATTTTATCCCGGAGTGAGCTATCTCCAAAGTCATTTCGAAAAAACAACGACGTACTTAAGAGACAAGATAATTAGGGCAAAAGGCGAGATAGTACAAATAAGAACCCATAGAAAACAAGATCGTTGTGACAAACCAGGAACTAGGTTTCTTAGGTTAGGACATATTATAAACCGAATTATTATTCAAGTTGAAGCACATTATCGGAAGTTATTTAGTAACCGATAGCGTCTGCCTGAAAATGTTCAGCAAGCAACGGAATACCCTTAATGGGATCAAAAATTTAATCATTCCACATATTTCTAAAGAGAAAGAGAGACCTTCAGTGCCTTGTTCCCGGATTTTTAGGATTCATAAAGATTACGCGATTAGAACACCGATCGGGGAACTTTATCGGTCTTGGTGAAGATGACATCATGCATGACATCAATTCCTTGACTTTTGTGCCAAGGGGTCGGCCAAGAAGGGAAGAAGGGCGGGATGGAGCCACGTGTCAAAGTGCAATCGACGGCGAAATCCGATCGATAAAGTGATGAATAGTGTCATTTTTTCTTCTATAAATAGGAAGCTCTCGTCTTCTCATTTCCCACCCCAAAATCGTGTTCTAGAGAGAAGTTAGAGAGAAGGAGGAGCCCGGATAAATTCTAGCCGAGCCTTGGGTAAGTTCTTCGGTCCCTAGTCTTTAGCTTTCGTAGTTCTTTTGGTAGATATTGTAGAAATGCTAGATTTATCTTTAAATTTTCCAGATAGTTTAAATATCATGTTTAGGGGTAAATATGGTATTTATTTCAAAAATATATTGGGAAAAGATATATGTCAAAATTCTGGAGAGATAGGGTCAAAGTAGCGAAGCTCTGGCGAAATTTCGCCGATTAGGCCAACTAGGGGCAAAATGGTAAATTGTACCTAAAATGCATGTTATGCTGCTAGATATTGATAATTATTATCCTTATAGGATATCTGTGATAATCGCATCGATGTCGTACCGCTGTTGTACCGCCGTTATACCACTGTCGGGCCGTTGTCAAAAATATCGTTTTTCGTAAAACGTACCGAAGTACCATCGACGAAGGTACGTTCGCGACGTACTGTAGCACTGACTCTGATGCTTGTTGTGATGCTTATATATGATTGTTGTGTTCTTGTACTGAGACTCTGTCTCAATTATTTTTAAATGCAATCATGAATACACGGGTTATAGTTAGTGTTACAGTACGTTCGCGACGTACTGTAACACTGACTCTGATGCTTGTTGTGATGCTTATATATGATTGCTGTGTTCTTATACTGAGACTCTGTCTCAATTATTTTTAAATGCAATCATGAATACACGGGTTATAGTCTTGATAACACCGTTTAGAGTTTTCCTAGCGAGGACACGATAGGCCATCGTGGCTTGGATTTGATAGTGCGATTGTGATAACATACATACTGCAGGGGCTGTGTAATGTTATTGCCTTACATATCTGATTATATGTTTTCCTACATCTGTTATGGGCTTTTGTAGTGATTATTGCGAAAATGTCATGAATACTTGTCATACATATACTGTTTACATAAGCATGAGGTTAACCGTTACCTGAGGTCCGATGGGCATTGGACCTCAGTCTGAATGAATAGACAGGAAAGGGGCATGAACCATAAGTGGCACCAGGGGATGGAGCCATAGATAGACGCCAGTAGACGGAGCCGCGAGAAGGCACCGGTCAAAGAAAATGCGGGAAGAAAGTCAACAGAACCTGTCTTATAGCATGAATCTAATAAAGTTACTTCATATCATTTGGTGCTTAAACTAGAAAGGGTCGTCTATGTGGATCAGCCAATCAGTCACCCTAGCACGGTGAGGCTCCCACTAGACCTACCCAGCCTGGCCAAATGGGATGATTTAACTGAGTTAGGATCTATGCCCCAAGTCTACTCAAGGCTTGGTTGAAGAGGGTATAGTTACATGTAAGAATTGTAATTATAAAGTTTTGTATTCTTGTATCACATGAATAATTCCTTCGGGAGATTTTGTAATATATATCGTATACGTCGGCATAATCATATGTCTGAGTATTTTATATCAGTTACTCAATGTTATATTTGTTGTTCAAATTTTTAGTACGTGCTCTCCATTTCCGCAAAACGCTAAGCTGTAGCACCTCAAACTCTGATGATTTTTTTTTATAAAACCACGTGCACTGGCACGATTTATGCTACAAAATTTGGGGTGTTACACTTCAAATAACATATTTGTGTTTATTAAGAAAACAGTTAAAATAAATTAAAAATAATAAAGATGTATTTTTTCAACTATATACCTATATTTGCAAGGAAGATAAATGAAAGAGATAATAAATGCAATAAATACAATCGATGGGTAAAATTGAAAAAGGCGCAATAAATATTTTGACAAATGTAAAAGGGATAGGATATTATCACTACCAATTTTATATCACTATCATGTCATTACCACTTTTTCACCTTAGTTAGATCAAAATTTCAATAGGAGAGAGAAATGAAGCTTGCATTTTGAAACAAATATCCTCCCATCTTCCACCCTTCGTTGGTGGATCAAACATTTTGTAATAAACACATAATGATTAGTTTAGCAACTTACAAAGAAAAACAATTAAAAGATAACACAACATATGAAATTTTGTCACCGACCCCTAGTCAATGTGTGTGTATTATATATATATATATATATATATAATATGAAAGATAAAGTGTACATTTTTTTTAATAGAAAAGGCAAGCCAGAGCTTGAAAAGAAGACAAAAGGGCAAAACCCTAGTACAACAAATTAGGAAAACCTAATTGCAACAAGCTAATTGGTCTCTCAACACCATGTGAAGACATCCACTAGGAACGGTTGAAAATGAAACCACATCAGCCTCAACAGGAGTCTCATAACCTTGCTTGGCCATTTAATCAGCACAGGAATTGTTGTCCCTCGGAGTATAGTGAAGCTCCACGTCCCAATCTCGAAAGAGAAGGTCTCTAGTCTCCATGATAATATCTCTGAGCGGGTGGTCGGCACAGCAACAATCTCTCATGATGCTATTGACGGCATCAAGAGAATCAGAGTAGAGGAGAATCCGCTGTAAACCCATCTGTTGGCCCATCCTAAGACCCATCATGATGGCGTATATCTCAGCCTCAATAACAGAGTGGCATATGAGAGATTTAGAAAATCCTTTCAACCAATGGCCTTGAGAGTTCCTGATAACTCCACCACAAGCTGCTTGGTGCTGATGGCGCACAAAGCCGTCTACATCAATGCGGGCCACATCAACTAGGGGAGGGGTCCAGGAATTTTCTTCAAACCTGCCAAAATGAAAAATACGGTGAGATAGAGTCTGATTCATAGCACTTTCCATGAGGAGATAATTACACAGATGAAGCATCTCCCTGATATTTTTGTTTTCACCTTGAAAGAGAAATGTGCATCTAAACGTCCAAAGGATCCAGCACCCAAGGCTAAAGAGTCTCGGCCAAGAGAAGTGATTAAACCTTCCTTTCCCTGGATTGTGGTTGACATTCAGGTGAGCCAATCCTGCAAAGTACCTGCAAAAAACTTAGTAAAATAGTTAGGTTTCAAGATTTCCTTCCAGAAGCTCCTCGCCTTTCCACAGTCTCTGATCACATAAATCACACTCTCTTCGCAATGACATTGAAAGGGGCAAAGATTATCATTCGTAAGACCCATTTTCGCTCGAAGAGAGTTATTGACAAGTCTTTCATGCCCGACCTGCCACATGAAATACTTAACCTTCTCAGGAAGCTCCCATTTCTACAACGAAGACTAGAATTTATTGGAAGCAACTCCAGCATGATCAGAGAGATACATGTAAGCGGATTTGACAGAAAAGCAACCATCTTTTGAAGCTCTCCAAGTGAAGTAGTCAGGTGAACTACTACGAGGAAGATGCACTTTGGAGATAATATTTATGATATTAGAGGGAAGAATGCCCTGCCACCTATTAGTGTCCCAGGTTCCACCCATTGAAAGGTGATCCCTCACTGTCTCATTTTCATTAATTAGGGATGGATCTGGAACAAAAGTAGCAAGGGGCCTATCAAAGGGAAGCCAAAGATCAGACCAAAACTTAGTCTCCATTCCATTGTTGACTTTCCTCCCAACTCCAGCAAGAAATTTATCCCAAACCTCTACAATAGCTTTCCAAGTAGAGGAAGAACTTTTCTTTTTCAAGACATTAGGCACCGGGGAGTTGCCACAATTGTACTTCGACCATAAGCATTGGACCCACATGGCATTCTTCTTAGTCAAGAGACTCCAACATAGCTTCATAATAAAAGCTTTATTATGGCGACGAAGATTTTTAAACCGAGGCCTCCCTGCTTCTTAGCCTGAGTGATTTTATCCCAAGCAATAAGGAGCATTTTTTTCCTATCTTCTTCCTGAGACCAGAGAAAGTTCCTCAAGATTTTGTCAATTTCATTAATAGTGCACATGGGAAGAAGACTTGATTGCATGTGATAACTAGGCAAAGCAGACATCACAGATTTAATAAGGACCGAACGGCCAGCAATGCTCAAAAATCTACTCTTCCACGAAGAGAGCTTTTTCCGTACCTTTTGCACAATGGGGTGGTAAGTACCCTTCGTAACTCTATTATGAGTAATAGGCACCCCCAAGTACTTCCCAAGATCGAAAGGATACCTATCCCAATCAACTGACTAAGCTCAAGGGCTCTATTAAAATTAACATTGGCAGAGCAAAACATCCGAGATTTACTTAGGTTGATTCTATGCCCTGAAACTTCACAAAAGCTTTGCATCACTTTGCGAACTTCCATCATTTGATTACAAGATGCTTCTGTGAAAAGGATGAGGTCGTCAGCAAAGAACAAATGGGAAATATGAGGGCCCCTTCTTTTAAAAGAAAACGGCCTCCACCTTCGACTATCACACTCAGCTCTAATAAGATGACCCAGACGCTCCATGCACAGGGGGGAAAATATAAGGGCTTAAAGGATCTCCTTGTTTAACTCCTCTAGAAGGGGTGAAGCTCGGGCTTTCATCACCATTCCAGAGGATATACATGGTATTAGTAGAAATACAAGCCATAATGAGGTCCACCAGATTGTTTTCCAGGTTTAAGCGTTTAAGAGTATCTCTAATGAAACCCCAGTCAAGTCTGTCGAAAGATTTTTCCATATCAATCTTGATTGCAACAAAGCCTTTCTTCCTCCCCTTCGCTCTCATTGAATGAATGATTTCTTGGGCGATAATAATGTTGTCACAACTAGACCTGCCAACAATAAAACTGCACTGCTCAGGCCTTATAAGATGATCCATTACGTCTCGGAGCCTATTTGCCAGCACACCTTTGTAATTATTTTAAAGCTCACATTGCACAAGGATATAGGCCTTATAAGATAAAGTGTACATTTGACCCTCTAATTTTACACAAGCTTTTCATTTAGTGTCTTGATTTTATAAAGTATCTTTTTAGTCCTCTAAACTTAATATTGTCAGGTTTACATAATGATTTATTTATACAACTATTATTCACATTAAAATTTCTAGTGGTTTGTATCAAAAAAAGAAAAAAATTCTAGTGTTAGCGCTTTTTTTTTTTGGTTAATGAAACTTATAAGGGTATGATTAGAAGACTAAAAATATATTTAATAAAATTTAGGGTTAAGATACATTTTTGCCAACAAACTATTACAGAAAGAGCATCCAACACAAATATTAATTAATGGTACCTTAAATACCAATAAACAATTAAAATGTAATAGATTGACCAACGAACTTTTAAATAACGGGACGTTAGATAACATTAGTCAATCTTGCACCTTAGATAACGGACGTTATCTTTTTCTAACGTTGTCTTTCTTTCGCACCTTTTTAAAAGTTTGTTGGCCCGTCTAGACATTTTTAATTGTTGGTTGGTATTTAAGGTACCATTAATTAATATTTGTCTTAGATCTTTTTCGTAATAGTTGTTAAGAAAAATGCACCTTAACCCTAAAATTTAAGAATCAAAATTTTAAAGTTAAGAGACTGGTCCACTTTAGCTATAATATGATTACGGTACCCCCATATGCCAAAGGATACTTTAATTTTTTTCATTAGCATTACGCATGTCGGTGATAAAATAATAGCATCACGTAAACAATATTATTAAATTAAAAAATGAATGAATGGGTTCCCACTTCAAATCGTAGGTTGATGCTAGACTTTGGTGGAATTACAGGAATATCCCCAACAAAGACTTGTCTTTTTTGGAGGGTAAAAGACAGACTCCTCTCAACTAAATTTACTACATACAAAAGTTAGAATTCGAACCCTCAAAGACATTAGAGACAAGATACCTTACCACCAGTGGCGGAACGTCTTTATGCCACAAATTTGTAAACAAGACTGATCTTATAAAATTTGTTAGAATATATATGTATTTATTATATGATATTTTATTTGGTAATAAATTTGCGACTAATTTTTTATCTTCTCTCGTAAGAATAATGTTTGTTTCATTACTCATTAAATTTTGTGAGAGGAAAGTAAAATTCTTGTTTGAGATACCAAAAGATTAGTATCATCTTATATATTATTTTAATTTATAATTATCTGTTATTATTTGTTTGTATTTTCCGGGTTATTTAATACTATTTATTAAATACTCTACATGGTCTTTATTTAAGGAACCAACTAACAATTCTCACAAATCAATAAAAATAGTTAAAGTAATTAAATTTGTCCTAAAATTTAAGTAATTTTCAATATTATCCCTATTAATTACACTAAACTCTAATATCATATTAATTATTACTTCTTCTTTTTCCTAAAAAAATAGTAATAATTAATTTTTATTAATTATTACTCTCACTCACTACCTTTTTAATTATGGGTATACATGGAAAAAAAATATTTAATGCTTTATTTGGAAACAAACAAGTGTTTTATAAAAAAGAACCAAATATATCTTGTTAGTTGATCTTATAATAAGAATTTAAGAGAAAAAGTTGATATGTTTATTTTTTGCGCTAAAATTTAAAAAAAATTAAGTTACACTTCTTACCACTTAAGTCAATTTAAGTTGGTTATTTAGAGCTCGATAGTATTTGAAATTCATAAAAAAATACCTGTGCTGCTGTAAAAAAAAAAAAAATAAACATATGTTATCTATGTATCTCGTGGAGTTCTAGGAATGGTGGCATGTATTGTTGTGGTAAAATCGTAAAATGACATTCTAGGACCTATTAATTACAAGGTTTATGACAGTAAAGGACCTTAAAATTCAAAAACGACAAAAACGAAGCAGCCATGTCTCACCCCCAAAAGAAAAGTAAATAAATACACACAAAAACGAGGCATCATCATCTTCCAGCGAATCTCCTCCCATGTTCCTCCCTTTTCTGTTAGACTATAGACTTTGAATAAGATTCTCTCTTATTTCAGTATTCAAATCTCGATACCTATCTTTACCCTTGCGATTACCATAGCCATGGCGGTTCAAGTAGCATCGTCATCTTCGGCTGGCTTCACCAGCAAAACTAAGTATAGATACGACGTTTTCCTGAGTTTCAGAGGCGAAGATACTCGCAAATGCTTCACTGTGAATCTCTATGATACTTTGCGCAAGAAGGGAATAAACGCCTTCATTGATGACAAGAAACTCGGTAAAGGGGAAGAAATCGCACCTTCTCTTCTAAAAGCCATAGAGAAATCCAGGATTTCCATTATTGTGTTCTCTAAGAACTACGCAACTTCCACTTGGTGCCTTGATGAACTGGCTCACATCATTCAGTGTAAGAAGGAGAAGAACCAGGTGGTTATGCCCTTATTTTACAGGGTGGATCCGATGGATGTTCAATATCAGAAAAATAGCTTTGAGGAAGCCATGGCAGCTCTTGAAGAAAGGCTCAGAAATGAGGTAGAGAAAGATAGAAACAGCTTTGAGGAAGACAGAGCTGCTCATGAAGATAGGGTGAGAAAGAACTTGGAGAAAATGCGAAAATGGAGGTCTGCTTTGTTTGAAGCTGCTAGTCTGTCATCCGCATGGCTTTTCCAAGATGGGTACATATCTCCTTATAGTTTTTTTGATTGCCTTCTCCAGATGCAATTTTCAATTAATTAGTGGTTGCTGAAGATTTAACGCCCAGTTCATGGTGAATTTCTATAAATTTTGGTCTTACTCGTATGATTATTTTATCTGAGTATATATAGTGTTGGAGTATTTTTAAATAATTATAAACTATAAATTTTTACCATAAATATTTTAATTGATTTGTTTGACTGTAAATATTTGTTATTTTTTACTATAGAAAACAGAAAATAACATTTCATTTAGTAAATGCTCATATATATCTATATTATCATAGGATCTGTGAAATGTTGGTGACCAACAATAATCCTTCCAGATCCAATGTGACATGGCTCTGCAGAAATCGTGTAGAAGATATTAAACAGGGTATCTATTGTTATTGAGGGTTATGTTCTACTTTTGAATACAAAACTATTTTGGACATTCATATATGAGCATAGGATCCATTAGACCTTTTGAATAAGCGATACACAATATCTTTGGTATTAAAAGGAGTTTGGAAAATGAGTTACCTTTTTTATCAAAGGTTTTAGTTTAATTATTTTCCATTTAATTTTCTTTTGGTCTGATTTTTTATTTACTTAAATATTTCCATTTGTGCAGCAAATAGTTATAATATTATGATTTTAAAAATAAAAAATAAAAACCGTTACATAGTAAATGGATAAAGGAAAAAACCGAAGAGCTAATTGATATTGAGGTTGTGATCTTTGAAAGATCGTATACAAGGAGATTTTACTTGAAAGAATTATCATAATAACAAAAAGTAAGAAGGAAGACATTTTGCATAAGTTTTCTTCACAATACAAAAACTGCTTTTTTGTAGATGCGAACTTCGGTTTATTGAAAGGATTGCTGAACATGTGTATGCTATACTTCCTCCTAAGCCATACCATAACATAGAACACATTATTGGACATGAGCCTCGGATAGAAGAAGTGATTTCACTTCTTAATAAATCTGACAAAGGCGTTTGCATGTTGGGGATTCATGGAACTGGTGGAATTGGCAAAACAACCCTTGCAAAAGCTATCTATAATTCAATCTTCTACCAATTTGAAGGTGCATGTTTCTTGTTTGATGTCAATGAAGCATCAAAGAAATTCCAGGGGATTGTTCATCTTCAACAAAAACTTCTATCTGAGATTCTTGAGGAAAAGATCATGAGCTTTGGTAATGCTGACCAAGGGATATCTAAAATAAAACACAGACTCTCTCATAAAAGAGTTTTGTTGGTTCTTGATGATGTTGATGATATTGAACAGTTAGAACGACTTGCAGGGGGGTGTGATTGGTTTGGTTGTGGAAGCAAGGTCATTATAACAACAAGAAATAAGCAATTGCTAATTGCTCATAATGTTCAAAGAAGATATGAATTGATGGGGCTAAGTGTTCATGACTCTCTTGAACTTTTTTGTTGGCATGCCTTTCATATGACCCTACCTCCAAAAGAATATCAATATATGTCTAGTCATGTGATAAGTTATGCAAATGGCATCCCTCTGGCTTTAAAATTAATTGGTGCCAATTTAGAAAATAAAAACTTGAAGGAATGGAGGTCTATATTAGAACAATATGATCGGATCCCGGAAAGAACATTGCATGAAGTATTAAAGATAAGCTACGATTGCTTACAAGAAGGTGCTAAGATTATTTTCTTGGATATTGCTTGCTTCTTTAAAGAGAAGCTATCGGGTTCTATTGATGAAATAACTGAAGCTTGTGATTATGGTGCAAGGTTTTATATTGAAGTGCTTATTGATAAATCGCTTTTATCAATTAATGATAATGGTAATTTATCCATGCATGATCTGATAAAACAAATGGGTAGAGAGATTGTTAGGAAGGAGGAGCCATCAGATCCTGGAAAGCGTAGTAGATTATGGAATTATAAAGATGTTCTTAAAGTACTACATGAAAACTCAGTAAGAACCTGGCTTTTTTTTGTTTCCCTATATACATTACATTTATTGTACTATTGGGTAATATTTAACAAATGTTACTTCTTTGGATTCACATTATAGGGAAGTAGTAATATTGAAGGGATAATTTTTGATCCGCCTCAACAACAAGAAGTGGAGTGGTGTGGTAAAGCCTTTGAGAAGATGAATAATCTTAGAATTCTTATTGTTCGAAAGGCTCAATTTTCAACTGGCCCTAAATATCTCCCCAATAATTTGAGATGGCTTGAATGGCAAAGATTTCCTTCCACAGAATTGCCGCCAAATTTTTCTCCAAACAAGCTTGTTGTCTTCAAGTTATGTTACAGTCCTTTCAAGTTGGAAAAGCCATTCAAGGTATTTTTTTTAACCTTGTATATTTACCTTTTATCAAATCTCCTTATTTTTTATTCTGTTAGATGATACAAGTTTGATCATAACATTTCTTGTAATTAATGTTGATTCAACTCTCTGTTTTTTGTGTTGGCAGAGACTTGAATATTTGACATGTATGAATTTCTCAAGTTGTGAGTTCATAACTGAAGTACCTGATATGTCTCAATTCCAAAGTTTGAGGAAATTGTTGATTAGAGACTGTCACAATTTGGTCAAAGTTCATGATTCAGTGGGATCTCTCTCTAAGCTGGTTACATTAGATGTTGATGGCTGCGTCAGACTTACAAGCTTTCCACATGAAATCAATATGCCATCTCTTGAAGATATTACTTTCAGTCATTGCAAGAGTCTGGACTACTTCCCACATATAGTGGGAAAGATGGATGCATTAACTGATGTTTGGGTTGACGACACTTCTATTAAGGAGCTCCCACCTTCCATTGGAAATCTTTCCGGGCTTGAATCTTTAAATTTAAGCTCTTGCAAAAGTCTTAAAGAGCTTCCAAACAGCTTATTCATGTTGCAAAATCTTAACTGGCTTGATTTGGGAGGCATTCAACCTGATAGCAGAAAATCTTTAAAGATATTATTGCTAGAGAGCCAACCAGTTAGCTGCGGAAATGTAGAGTTCTTGATTCTCAAAAATTGTTGTCTATTGGATGAAGATATTCAGCTGACTCTGAATCTTTTCCGGAATTTGATAGAGTTAGATGTATCAGGGAATGATTTTGTGTCCCTTCCTGATTGCCTTCAAGAGTGTGGTAGGTTGATGCAATTGGATGTGAGTAACTGCAAAAGGTTGAGAGATATACCAGAAATACCATCTTCTTTGTTGACAATAAAGGCAGAGAATTGCATGTCATTAACTACAGAGTCATTAGGCCATTTATGGTCTCAGGTTTTTCTCATACTTTTTTCTATTTTTCTTTACTTTTTCTATTTTGATTATTATTCAAATTAAATACAATTGTGATTGGTTTGAAATTGGAAAGAGAAAAAAATATCCCGTCTTTCTGTTTCTAAGTCACACATCTTTCTTTTGCTTGTAGATTTTTTAGTTGAATTTATCTGCTTCCCTGTCACTATTTAATTCATAGTCGTATTGAGCAATGTGTTTGCCTGTGCAAGTTAACGCAATCCATAACATTTCTGTTTATTGAGGAACAACATTTTTGTTTTCAAATCTGGAAAATGCCTTTTGCTGCATCTGTTGTTTTGGTAAATCAGGCAAAAAAGGAGGTCGGTGGCATGAAGATCACTTTGCCTGCAACAACATTTCCTGATTGGTTCCACAATTGGTGTGAAGGAGGGAAAATGTCTTTCCTTGCTCGTAGGACTTTCCCTCGTTTGGTCTTTGCTTTTGAGTTGGGGAAAGCCAACACAAGTAGGAGGCAATCCTTCCATTTTTCTCTGAGCATCAATGGTCGTATAGTACAAAAGAGATATGATGGTGTCCCAATTAGACAAGGTCATGTGTCTTTATTTAATCTAGGAGCGGCTTTTAAGGGAGAAGACTGGAGGTGGGTTCAAAGATTCATGGAATTGGATTGGAATGATGTGGAGATACAAGTCATTGGCTTAAAGCCAGAAATAGCTGTGGTTAAGTGTGGAGTTTATGTGCGCAAACAGCAAATACACATGGAGAATATCAGATTCAAGTCTCCTATTATGCTTTCCATGGATGCTCCAAATACTTCACTGAAACGAAGAGCCATAGCTTCTCCTCCTAATGAACTACCTCAGAAGGTCCTGAGAAAGTTTAAGGTTGCTGATAAAGGAAAGATGAATAACAAAAAGAAAGTTTCAAGGTGTGCCTCTACCAGATGATAGTGACTATTGTTTCAAGATTATTTTTTTTGCTTATTATTAAATTTTCCTTGTTCATGTATTGTAGGAGAAAAAACCGACAGCAATTTTTTCATAAGCGTTGCAAGAGGATGGTTTTTCCAATGGGTAAGCATGTTTGGAGATTATTGAACTAATATCCCATCGTTACTTGAGATGAGGACTCCGAGTTAGTACGGATTGCCTTGGCAGCTGGGTTGACCCCAGGTGGAAACTTGATTTTGATTTAAAAGACACTGAACACTATCTGTACAATTATTCTGATCAAAATTTGATTTTGGTTTTGGTCTCTATAATTTCATAAAAAAATTTGTAGGAATTTAATGTCCCTATATTTTTAATGAGCTTTGTTTTCCTGTACTTTTAATGAGAGAGATACAGGAGAGAGTGCATGACTGATCTGCATGTGCTCCCCACACTTTAAAAAATAAATAGCTCCTGCAAAATTCCTGATATGTCTCAATTTCAAAATTCAAGAAGATTGTTGTTTACAAGGTGTCACGATCTAATCAAAGTTCATGATTCGGTGGGATCCCTATCTAAGCTGGTTGAATTAATTAAGTCTCAGTAGATGCACCAGTCTGACAAGCTTTCCACGTGAAATCACGATGGCTTCTCTTCAAAAACTTCATCTCAGTTATTGCAGGCGTCTTGATTACTTCCCATGTATAGTGGGAAAGATGGATGTACTGAGGACAATTTATGCAGAAGGCACTGCTATTAAAGAGCTCCCACCTTCCATTGGAAACCCTCCAAGACTTGAATCTTTAGTTATAAGCTCCCACAAAAGTCTTAGGGAGCTTCAAAGCAGCTTATTCACATTGCAAAACCTTAGTTTTCTTAATCTATGTGGTATTCAGCCTCTTGGCAGAAAATCTTTGATGAAATTAATGCAAGAGAGCCAACCAGTTATCAGCTGCGCGAACTTGGACACATTATATCTCGAAAGTTGTTGTGTATGGCATGAAATCTTCACCTGGCTCTAAATTGTTTTTGGAACGTGCAAAAGTTAGTTCTTTCGCGATCGATTGTGTCCCTTCCTGGGTGCATCAAAGAGTGTGCTAATCTGCAGATACTAGTGGTGAATAACTGCAACAGGCTTAGAGACATACCGAAGTTGCCATCAAAATTGGAAATTATGGAGGCAGAGGATTGCACATCATTAACTATAGTCATTTGGCCATTTATGGTGTCAGGTTTATGTCATCCTTTTTGTTTACCCATTTTCTTTTACTATTTTGAAGATTGATAATATTAAATGCTAGTTTTATGGTCTGATAGATACTGGTATTTTCCATTTGGGATATGGATTTCTCTGTTTTCTCAAGAAAACCATGAATTCATTTCTTATCCATTGACCACAACTTGTTCACGCATGGAATCCTTCTATTATCTGGGCAGATTAATTCTTTCACATCACAAAACTTTTTACTCTTGGGATCCTTCCTTTTCCATTTTTTCCTTTCTCTATCCGCAAAATAATGTAGAAGTCAATATTTTGCAGAGTTGAAGTTTTCTGCTTATTTGTCACTAGTTGCGAACTACTTCATGAAGTCAAGTTATCATTGAAACTTATCATCAGTGAGGGTTAACAACATGTTAGCAATCTGCAGTTAGGTATAAAATTATGCTTTGAAGGAATTTAACTTTAATGAATGGGGGATTAAGTTTTTTGAAAATATCTATACATGATTAAATTGAAAATGCTCCTGTCTGTTGGGGATGAAAATGAGAATTCTCTTTTTTATTCTTTCATTTGTTTTCAAATCTGAAAATGCCCCTGGTCTCTGTTGTTTTGGTTCATCAGGCTAAAAATCAGTTCTGTCACTTCAACATCAATATGCCATCAGCAACATTTCCTGATTGGTTCAACGAATGCTGCAAAGGAGGGAGTTGTCGTTTTGTGCTCGTGGGAATTTCCCTCATGCTGCATAATGAACACAAGTTCAAAAAAAATTGTGCATGCTTCTGTGAGCATCAATGGTCGTAAAACACAAAGGAGACAAGATGCATGCTGCAAATTATGGAACTAGGAAAGACCATAATTAAAAATTAAAATTTCACAAGTTATTTTAGTACATCATGATCAAACGTTCTTAGCAGCTCTCTCCCAGCAAGAACTATCAGAAAATATTTCAAGACAGTTAGCGGAATCCATATGAAAATCTTTTCCGTATTTGACCAATTGAGGTTATTGAAAGTTGCATCAAATTTAAATTTATTGACTTAATTACCCGGCAATTTCTAACCACTTTTTTTGGGGGGGGGGGGTGGAGTTAGAAATAAATTATATCTTATATATTCCTTTTGTATTATATCCTAGAATATCATTGTATGCTCTAGAATAATCTTGTAAGGACACTTGTCAATGTGTCATTGGTTGTACACTTCTATAAATAGAATGATGGAGGCTCAAGCAATCATTGAGCTTGACCTAATTTCTTCAAAACCTTGACTTGGTATCAAAGCTAAAAAGCCAGAAATGGCATCTTCTGGGAATTACTCTAATCAATCAGATCCAGCCACCACTACACAAACATCCGAAAACCCTAACCCTAATTCCACCATTCTTCACACCGCTCAATCTCCAAGAGCCTCTACTGTCACCTCGATCCTTCCCATGTCAGCGTCTGCAGGTCTTGCCCCACACACTTTGTCCTCATCTCCTTTCTCATCTCGTCCGCCACACAACTTTCCCTCATTTTCTTCTTTTCCCACATATCCATCTTTCCCGTTCTCTGACCCGAGACTACACAGACCAGCGACAGCTTTTGCATCCTCCCACACCCAGCTTCTGACGGCCTTTGACCCATCGCACACCCAGATTCTGACGGCTTTTTACCCATCGCACACCCAGATTCCGGTCACCTCCCTCTCGTCTTCTCCGTCATCCTCCGTTTTTCCGTCAACGACTGCACCCATGTCTTCTTGTCCTTTTCAGTCTCCCTTTCCACCATCGACCACCTCTTTTCCGTCCAACCCCATCCCTATTTCGACCTGTCCTCCTCAGTTTTCCCCATCACAGTCGACCTTCCAACCCCTACATTATACCCACTTTCCCAATTTTTCCTCTGCCTTTCACCAAAGTCCTTAGGTTCCAGCTCGATCAACTCCGCTGCTTAGCTCATTACACCAGGGCAGTCCCGTTAAGTTGAACGGTGACAACTTCCTCACCTGGGAGTCTATGGTTATGCCCATCATACGTGGACATCGTCTTGATAGTCACGTCCTCGGCACCATGTCTATTCCTCCAGAGTTCTTCTTTGATTCCGCTGAACAAGTGTGCCCCAATCCTGCCTACGATGACTGGCTAGCCACTGACCAGATCCTCCTTGGTTGGCTCCTAGGCACCATGACAGTTGAAATTGCAAGTCAAATGACTGGCTGTAAGTCTTCAGCTTCTCTCTGGAAGGCAATCACTGAGTTCGTTGGTGCTAATACTAAGTCATGAATCACCTTCTTGAAGAGTGAGTTTCAACAACTCAAGAAAGGGTCTCTCAAGATGAGAGAATATTTAGCCAAAGTGAAATCAGTCTCAGACAATTTAACCTTAGCTGGCTGCTCCTTGTCTCTGGCTGATTTGATTACACAAACCCTGGCTGGCTTGGATGCTGAGTACACACCGATTGTGGTAATCCTGTCTGAAAAGGAACATTTATCGTGGTCAGACCTCCAATTGAAGTTACTCACCTATGAATCTCGCATAGAGCAACTTCATACTACCACCACTGGCAATTTGTCTCATGCCTTTGCTGGTTTGACTTTCCAATCAGCAAAACAGAGGTCGTGGACGTGAAGGTAGGAGAGGCAGAGGTCGGTCCAACAGAGGAGGCAGAACACACACCTCTCAGTCCAAATCTGATAGACCGTGGTGCTACTTATGCGACAAGCCTGGTCATGAAGTTGCTAACTGTTTTCAGCGCTTCGACAAAAATTTTAAGCCTCCAACGCACAAGCCTGACACCATTGTGTCTGCCTACATCACTACTCCGGAAACTACAGTTGACCCAGCATAGTATTTGGACACAGGGGCTACTCATCATATTACCAACACCTCTGATGATGTTGGAACTACTGTGCCTTTAGGTATTCCTTCTATTTCAATTGGTAATGGCTCTTCTATACATGTTACTGGTTCTGGAAATGCAAAGTTACTATGTGATAAACCTGCTGCTCTTAAATCTCTGAAATTGAATGATATCCTCATTACTCCTCAAATGTCAAAGAAACTGATCAGTGGTTCCAAATTGACTAATGACAATAGTAATGTCTCTGTTGAAATTAATTCTGATGGGTGTTTTGTGAAGGACAAGAGTCTGCCTAGTATTTTGCTGCAAGGAAAAACCACCAAAGTAGAGCTGTCAATCAGGGCCGGCCCGTGAAGGGCCAGGGCCTAATGGCAGGCCCTCCCGGGGCCCGGAAAGTAAGAAAAACACATGTGTTTTAAAGCCCGGCCGAGAGCACCAGGGCGGTGGCCGACCGCAGGCCCTAAAATTACTATTCCAAATTTTAACTATTTTTCCTCCGTGTGTTTCAAAGAAATATAATTAGTAAATTACAATACGAATCATCTAATAAATAAGCACAGTCACTAATTCATAATCAAAAGAAAACTATGTTCACAAATAACTCACATAGTAGTAAAACATAAAAAGCATATCACTAAACGACATTAGTACGATGACTATTATTGTCGTCATTTTCGTCACTATCATCAATTTTAACGACATTTGATTGTTCTTCACTTTGAGTAGTAGCCTCTGGCTCATGAGTAAGAATATCATGAAATTCTTCTCCCGCATCACGAACACATCCATAATCTTTATTTGTAACAAATTATAAATCAAATCATAAAATTAAAGTATAGTTATTATGTATTTGTAGTTAAATGGATAAACAACTCTATAACAAATACAATATATATATAAATTAATAAATTTAAAAAGGAAAAAAAAGAAAAAGCTACAGTGAAAAGGGCCTGCAGGGCTGGCCCGTGGCCCTCAGGGCTAATTTCAAATATCTCGCCCATTTTTCAAGCCCTACTTGAAGGGCGGGGCTTAACGGCGGCCCGATGGGCCTGGCCCGTTTTGACGGCTCTACACCAAAGGATCAATACCAGGCCTCTATCAGATTGACAACCCTGTTGTTCCAGTGCCAGACCTTGCTGCTAGTTTAATTTCTGTTGGAAATAATCAAGTTAGGCCAAGTAGAAATTTGTCTTTTTCAGAATCTTGGCATAGAAGACTAGGACATCCTAGTAAAGTTGTTCTAGAAAAAGTTCTTACTGATTGTAATATTCACCTGCCAGTTAATGAAAAATTTCAATTTTGTGAATCTTGTAAACTGGGCAAATCCCACAGACTCTCTTTCTCTGTCTCTCTTTCTCGAGCTACTTGTGTTCTAGATCTGATTCACACAGACCTTTGGGGTCCCTCACCTATTAAATCTGCTGAAGGTTATAGATACTACATTAGCTTTCTTGATGACCATAGTAGACATACTTGGATCTATCCTTTAAAAACAAAAGGCGAAGCGCTCTCTGCTTTTAAAGTTTTTAAGAATATGGCTGAGAATATGTTTGAAAGAAAAATTAAAGTCCTCCAGAGTGATTGGGGTGGTGAATTCAGAATTTTTCAGAGTTTTCTTGATGAACATGACATTGTCTTTCGACATTCTTGTCCTCACACATCAGCTCAGAATGGTAGAGTTGAAAGGAAACATCATCATATTGTTGAGACCGGTTTAACACTCTTAGCTCATGCTTCTATGCCTACATTTTATTGGTGGGATGCATTCTCTACTGCTGTTTATCTCATCAACAGACTTCCTACTGTTGTTTTGCAGAGTGTTTCACCATTTGAAGTGCTCTATAACAAAAAACCTGATTATAGGAACTTCAAAATCTTTGGATGTGCTTGCTTTCCCTGCCTCCGACCTTATAACCAGAATAAACTTCAACACCATAGTACTAAATGCACTTTTCTGGGTTATAGTGGTTCTCATAAAGGTTACAAATGCTTAAGTTCTACTGGTAGGATCTATATATCACGGCATGTTGTGTTTAATGAGGCTGATCTTCCATTTGCTAACAATTTCCTGTGTTTTTAGAAGCCAGCAGCTGCTGAAATTGTTAATTTCTCCAGCATATCTCCTTTTATTCGTGAACAGGGCTCTGTATCTGAATCTGATCTGCTGCCTAATTCGACCAACACAGCTGTATCTCCTCTTGTCTCACCCAATCACCCTTCATCTATACCTTCACCTAATCCTTCTCCACCTTCGGCTTCTCCTCTAGCATCACCAAATCACCTTGCTTCTCCCATATCAGCCAGCACATCAGTCACGACCTCACCCACACAAACACCTCACCACCTTTCATCAGCTCCTCCATCACTTTTAGCTTCACCTACACCATCATCACATTCAGCTTCACCTACACCATCATCACATTCAGCTTCAACATCATCCTTTGATTCAGCCCCCTACAGCCACAAACAGTCACTTCTCATCATCCAATGATCACCCGGAGCAAGCTTGGGGTCTCCAAACCCAAGTTTCCTTATGTTGGGTTAACTATTGCCTCGGATCCTGTTCCACACATGACAAAGCAAGCTTTAGCTTCACCTCTCTGGAAAAAAGCCATGATAGAAGAATTTTCAGCCCTTCAAAGAAATGCAACATGGACTCTTGTTCCTAGACTCAAGACTCAGAACATTGTTGACAACAAATGGATTTTTAAATCCAAATTTAATTCTGATGGTACTCTAGCCAAGCGGAAAGCCAGACTTGTGGCTAAGGGATACCAACAAAGTGAAGGTATTGACTTTTATGAGACCTTCAGTCCCGTTGTTAAAGCTTCTACTATTCGCATTGTTTTGACTCTTGTTGTCTCTTTGGATTGGGAGATTAAACAACTTGATATAAATAATGCTTTTCTCAATGGCTTCTTGTCTGAACCTGTCTTTATGAAACAACCGGAAGGTTTTGTTGACTCATCTCGGCCTGATTATGTATGCAAATTGTCTAAAGCCCTCTATGGATTGAAACAAGCTCCAAGGGCTTGGTTTGACAGACTTCGCAATGTTCTTCTTGCTTGGGGGTTTACAAATGCAAGGAGTGATATCTCTTTGTTTGTCTATTCTGATAAGACTCAGATTCTGATGATTTTGATATATGTGGATGACATACTTGTGACTGGTAGTAATGCTTATAGTCTTAAATGCTTCGCTGCCAAACTTCACTCTATTTTCTCACTGAAAGATCTTGGTTCTCTTCACTATTTCCTTGGAATGGAAGCATATCGAGATAGCAAAGGATTGTACCTAACTCAAGGGAAATATATATGTGACCTATTTGATAGGTTCAACATGAATAATGCATCACCCTGTATCACCCCTATGACTGCCACAAAATCCTTATCTACATATTCAGGTGAACTACTTTCCAATCCTACTGAGTATAGAAGTGCAGTTGGTGCTCTTCAATATTTGTGTAACACAAGGCCTGATATTAGCTTCAGTGTTGGTAAGTTGAGTCAGTTTTTGTCACAACCAACTACTGAGCATTGGAAAGCAATGAAGAGAGTATTGAGGTATCTTAGGGGTACTATTCACTATGGTATTCATGTGAAACCAGCTAGTGCTCTTGCCATTTCCGCCTATTCAGATGCAGATTGGGCATCATGCCCAGATGATAGACGTTCTGTTGGGGGATATTGTGTCTTTTTGGGTGACTCTCTCGTGACCTGGTCATCTAAGAAGCAATCAGTTGTTTCTCGCTCTAGCTGTGAATCTGAATATCGGTCTTTATCTAACACTGCATCTGAATTGAGTTGGATTAGATCATTACTTTCTGAGTTGAGTTTGAAACTAAAGCAGATACCTACCATATGGTGTGATAACACCAGTGCTGCCGCTCTAGCATTCAATCCTGTGCATCATGCTAGAACGAAGCATATTGAAATAGATGTGCATTTTGTCAGAGATCAAGTTTTGTCTAAAGCTCTAAAGATCTCTTATGTACCAACAGAGTTTCAGATTGCTGATTGTCTTACTAAACCATTACATAGCTCTCGTTTCTGTTTCCTTAGAGATAAGTTGGGAGTCACTGTTGCTCCCACTAAAAGGCATCAGCAAGATCTCACCTTGATCAGAAGTAAGAAGAAAAGGATGGCTCGAAGTGAAGGAGAGAGTTAGAAATAAATTATATCTTATATATTCCTTTTGTATTATATCCTAGAATATCATTGTATGCTCTAGAATAATCTTGTAAGGACACTTGTCAATGTGTCATTGGTTGTACACTTCTATAAATAGAATGATGGAGGCTCAAGCAATCATTGAGCTTGACCTAATTTCTTCAAAACCTTGACTGGGAATGTATACTTTCCCTTTTTCCATATCACGTCCCCAATTTTTAGCTCTCTGAAGTTTGAATTGCAATTTATGTTCTCAATTTATAATTTGTATTCCCAATGTCAGCATTAGTCAAGAATAAAGCCACCAATAAGGAAGAAGTGGGTTGCGTGTCTCAAGTCTCAACAAATTATTACAATTTTTGTTTTGAAGAGGAAAGAACACACATCAAATAAAATAAACAAAAATTAAATTTTAAATTGGACAAGTTGACGAGGATGCTTTAGATTTTGTGTTCACGTTGTTATCCAGCCGCCTACAAATAATGAAGTGCTACCATCTTTTTTTACAATTAACTTTTATCTTTACGTAAAAAGAACCGATAATCAAGATTAGTTAAAAATAATAAATATGTAAAAAAATATCATATTCCTTTTAAGTATGCCCATATTTATGAAAAAAAGCATAAGAGAGAGAATGTGTAATCAATGAGTAAATGAAAGAGAATTAGTGGTGAGTGAGAAATAATTAATATAAAGATGTTTATTTAATAAGGGTAGAAAAGAAAAAATAGTTTAAATTTTGAGACACAATGAGAAAATTGCTGATAAAAAGAACAAAATCTAAGAAAGAGAAAGTTGCTTATAAAAAAAAAACCAGGAGGGAGATAACATACCAACTAACAAGTGTTCTTAGGCTGCGTTTGGATGGGCTTAAAAAAGTGTTTTTTTTCTTAAACTCCAAATTGAAGCTTAAAAAAAACAAAATTTTAGCTTTTTTTTTTTTTTTTTGCGACTTTTTCATTTTTAAAATGTTATCATCTAGACACATAAATTAATTAAAAAAACATTTTTAAAAAAAAAATGTTTTTTTAAAAAATTAAAAAAGCGTCATCCAAACGCTCTTAATCCTTTTTATAAAGCGTTTCTTTATTTTTAAAGAGCATTACATATTTTCTCCATTTATGCCTACATTTAATAAGGGTGGTGGAAGAGAATAATAATTAATACCATTCTCATCCTTTTTATAAGTACTTTTAGCTCATTCTCACATACCAAAGAAACTTTGTTAACTCATTAAACATGACCTAAATTTCTAAATTTTTCTAATTTTACCCTCATTTATAAATAATATTCTCAACCCCTCTCATCTTTCTCTTTTTCCAACAAGAATTAACTCGCTTTTTTATCATATTTAATA
Organism: Acacia melanoxylon; assembly: GCA_019022615.1. Classification (NCBI taxonomy): domain Eukaryota; kingdom Viridiplantae; phylum Streptophyta; class Magnoliopsida; order Fabales; family Fabaceae; genus Acacia; species Acacia melanoxylon. Next base: position 5,008,927 of record JAFJYJ010000042.1, read on the forward strand.
GGGGTAAAATTATAACAATGTCATTAATTACTCTCTTGGCAGACTTATAATAAGGACCAAAGCTACTTTTTAAATTAGATTTATAAAAAGGACAAGAGTTGTATGATATTAGAGTAAGTGTTATTAGTAGGCCCTCTGCTTCTTAGCTTTAGTCACTTTGTTCCAAGCGATGAGATGCATCCTTTTGACGTCTTCATCCTGAGACCAAAGAAAATTCCTCAAGATCTTATCAAGCTCATTGATAATACAAATAGGGAGGAGGGTTGATTGCATCTGATAGCTGGGCAGAGAGGATAGGACCGACTTGATCAGGACAATGCGACCAGCCATCGTTAAGAACTTGCTCTTCCACGTGGACAGTCTATCCCGGGTTTTTTGAACAAATATCCTCCCATCTTCCATCCATCGTTGGAGGATCAAACGATGTGTAATAAACACGTAATGGTTAGTTTCGTAATTTACAAGGAAAAACAATTAAGAGATAAAACAACATATGAAATTTTGTCATCGACCCCTAGTCAATGTGTTATAATATATATATATATATATAAATTATTCTATATTGATAAATAATATGAAAGATAAAGTATACATTTGACCCTCTAAATTTACACATGCTTTTCATTTAGTGCATTGATTTTATAAAGTATCTTTTCATTCCTCTAAATTTAATATTGTCAGGTTTACATAATGATTTATGAGATATGATATTATTCTTATCATTTTTTGTCACTACCACTTTTTTAGTTAGATCAGAATCTTAATAGGAGAGAAAAATGATAAAGGTAGATAAGATTTTGATCTAACAGTGAAAAAGTTGTAGAATAACGTTGACAAAAAACGAAAAATGATGACAATATTTTATCTCATGATTTATTTATACCACTATTATTCACATTAAAATTTCTAGTGTTAGCGTTTTGTTGTTGTTAATGAAACTTCTAAGGGTATGATTAGAAGACTAAAACTTTATTTAATAAAATTTAAGAATCAAAATTTTGAAATTAAAAGACTAGGTCCATTTAAGTTATAATATGATTACGGTACGCGCATATGCCAGAGTCCACGTTACATGCTTATAGCTTAGGTGCTTCTTATGTATTTATACCTCTATTAGAGGTATGAGTATATTTTTTTTTAATTTTTTATATATTGTATTTAATTATATGTAACTATCGACATTTTTTTTGTATCAGATATCAGATCTCAAATTAATTAGTTTCAGTTTAGCGATTCGAAATATTTTTAGAATAACATGTCGATAATGAAACTAATTAATTTGAAGATCTTGTGTGCAAAAAACATATAAAAAAGAAAGATATAATTTAAATCTAAATAAATACAATATATAAAAAAATTAAAAAAAATATGCTCATACCTCTATTTGATAAAGATATAAGACTTGGCTAAGTTATAAGCATGTAACGGATCATATGTCAAAGGATACTTTAATTTCTTTTCCAACAGCATTAGGCATGTTGGTAATAAAATAATAGCATTATGTAAACAGTAGTATTAAATTTTTAAAAAAAATAAATGAATGGGTTCCCACTTCAAATCGTATGTTGATGTTAGCCTTTGGTGGAATTACAGGAATATCCCCCAACAGAGGCTAGTCTTTTAGAGGGTAAAAGACAGACTCATCTCAACTAATTTGCTACATACAAAAGTTAGAATTCGAACCCCCAAAGACATTAGAGACAAAAGACCTTATCACTTAAATCAATTTAAGTTCGTTATTTAAACTTCGATAGTTTTTCAAACATGAATGGTGGTATGTATTGTTGTGGTAAAATGACATTCTTGCACCTATTAATTACAAGGTTTATGGCACTAAAGGACCTTAAAATTCAAAAAGGCCAAAAACGAGGCGGACACCACTTAGATTTGACTACAGTCCACTCTTCTTTTCATGAGATTGAAATCTCAACAGTTTAAATTGAATGTTTTATAAAAATATTAACTTTAAATATTTTATAATAATTTAATATTTTATAAAACATTAAAACTAAACCATGGATGTAAATCTAACAACACAGTTGGAGAAAAGGATCGGAAGAGAAGTGTAGTGCAGCCGAGCCCCCTCTCACCCCAAAAAGAAAAGAAAAGTAAATAAATACACACAAAAACGAGGAATCATCATCTTCCGCAAATTTCCTCCCATCTTCCTCCCTTTTCTGTTAGACTATAGACTTTCAATAAGATTCTCTCTCATTTCAGTATTCAAATCTCAATACCTATCTTTACCCTTGCGATTACCATAGCCATGGCGGTGCAAGTAGCATCGTCATCTTCGGCTGGCTTCACCAGCAAAACTAAGTATAGATACGACGTTTTCCTGAGTTTCAGAGGCGAAGATACTCGCAAATACTTCACTGTGAATCTCTATGATGCTTTGCGCAAGAAGGGAATAAACGCCTTCATTGATGACAAGAAGCTCGGTAAAGGGGAACAAATCGCACCTTCTCTTCTTAAAGCCATAGAGAAATCCAGGATTTCGATTATTGTGTTCTCGAAGAACTACGCAACTTCCACTTGGTGCCTTGATGAACTGGCTCACATCATTCAGTGTAAGAAGGAGAAGAACCAGGTGGTTATGCCCTTATTTTACAAGGTGGATCCGATGGATGTTCAATTTCAGAAAAATAGCTTTGAGGAAGCCATGATTGTTCTTGAAGAAAGGTTCAGAAATGAGGTAGAGAAAGATAGAAACAGCTTTGAGGAAGACAGAGCTGCTCATGAAGATAGGGTGAGAAAGAACCTGGAGAAACTGCAAAAATGGAGGTCTGCTTTGTTTGAAGCTGCTGGTTTGTCATCAGCATGGCTCTTCCAAGATGGGTACATATCTCCTTATAGTTTTTTTTTTTTTTATTTCCTTCTCCTGATGAAAATTTCAATTAATTAGTAGTTGCTGAAGATTTAACGCCCAGTTCATGGTGAATTTCTATGAATTTTGGTCTTACTCGTATGATCATTTTATCTGAGAATATATAGTGTTGGAGTATTTTTAAATAATTACAAACAAGAAATTTTTACCATAAAATATTTTAATTTATTTTTTTGACTGTAAATGTTTGTTATATTTACTATAGAAATCAGAAAATAATATTTTATTTCGTAATTGCTCATATATATCTATATTATCATGGGATCTGTCAAATGTTGGTGACCAACAATAATCCTTCTAGATCCAATGTGACATGGCTCTTCACAAATCGTGTAGAAGATATTAAACTGGGTATCTATTGTTATTGAGGGTTATGTCCTACTTTTGAATACAAAACTATTTTGGACATTCATATATGAGCATAGGATCCATTAGCTTTTGAATAAGCTATACACATAATCTTTGGTATTAAACGGAGTTGGAAAATGAGTTACATTTTTTATGAATGGTTCTTGTTTGATTATTTTCGATTTAATTTTCTTTTGGTCTGATTTTGTATTTACTTAAATATTTCCATTTGTGCGGAAAATATTTATAATATTATGATTTTTTTTTTTAAAAAAAAACCCTTACATAGTGAAGGGATAAAGAAAAAAACGAGAGAGCTAATTGATATTTGAGGTTGTGATCTTTGAAGGATCATATTCAAGGTTTTTTTTTTTTTTTTTAATATTTTGAATAAATATTCAAGGAGATTTTACTTGAAAGAATTATCATAATAACAAACAATAAGAAGGAAGACATTTTGCATAAGTTATCTTCACAATAAAAAAAAAAACTGCTGTTTTATAGATGCGAATTTCGGTTTATTGAAAGGATTGCTGAACATGTCTATGGTATGCTTCCTCCTAAGCCATACCATAACATACAACACATGGTTGGACTTGAGCCTTGCATAGAAGAAGTGATCTCGCTTCTAAATAAATCTGACAAAGGCGTCTACATGTTGGGCATTTATGGAACTGGTGGAATTGGTAAAACAACCCTTGCAAAAGCTATCTATAATTCAATCTTCTACCATTTTGATGGTGCTTGTTTCTTGTTTGATGTCAATGAAGCATCAAAGAAATTCCAAGGGATTGCTAATCTTCAACAAAAACTTCTATCTGATATTCTTGAGGAAAAGATCACAAGGTTTGGTAGTGCTGGCCAAGGAATATCTAGAATAAAACACAGACTCTCTCGTAAAAGAGTTTTGTTGGTTCTTGATGATGTTGATGAGATTGAACAGTTAGAACAACTTGCAGGGGGGTGTGATTGGTTTGGTTGTGGAAGCAAGGTCATTATAACAACAAGAAATAAGCAATTGCTAATTGCTCACAATGTTAAAAGAACATATGAATTGAAGGAGCTAAACGATCGTGATTCTCTTGAGCTCTTTTGTTGGCATGCCTTTCATATGAGCCAACCTCCAAAAGGCTATCAACATATGTCTAGCCATGTCATATGTTACGCAAAGGGCCTTCCCCTGGCATTAAAATTAATTGGTGCCAATTTAGCGAATAAAAACAAAAAGGAGTGGATGTCTATATTGGAACAATATGATCGGATCCCTGAAAGAACAATACATGAAGTATTAAAGATAAGCTATGATTGCTTACAACATGGTGCTAAGATTACTTTCTTGGACATTGCTTGTTTCTTTAAAGATGAGATCTTGGATTCTCTTGATGAAATATTACAAGCTTGTAATTCTGGTGCAAGGTTTTATATTGAAGTGCTTATTGATAAATCTCTTGTAGCTATTAGTGATAATGGTCGTTTACGCATGCATGATCTCATAATACAAATGGGCAAAGAGATTGTTAGGAAGGATGCACCATCAAATATTGGCAACCATAGTAGATTATGGAATTATAAAGATATCCTTAAAGTTCTACATGAAAATTCAGTAAGAACCTAACTATTTTTTGTTTCCTCATATACATTAAATTTATTGTGCTATTGGGAAATATCTAACAAGGTTTCTTCTTTGGGCTTGCATTACAGGGAAGTAGTAATATTGAAGGGATACTATTTGATCCACCTCAACAAGTCGAAGTAGAGTGGAGAGGTCTAGCCTTTAAGAAGATGACAAATCTTAGAATTCTTATTATTCAAAAAGCCCAATTTTCAACCAGCCCTAAACATCTTCCTGATAGTCTAAGATGGCTTGAATGGGAGGGCTATCCCTCTACAAATTTACCACCAAATTTTTCTCCAAACAAGCTAGTTTTCTTCAAGTTAAGCTTGAGTCCATTCAGGCTGGAAGAGCCATTGAAGGTATTTATTTTTCTTTTTAACCTTTTATATTTACCTCTTGTTCAAATTTCTTTGGCCTTTTAACAATCTGTTTTTTTGTTGTTGTTTTGGCAGAGATTTGAATGTTTGACGTGTATGAATTTCTCACAATGTGAATTCATAACTGAAGTACCTGACATGTCTCAATTCCTAAGTTTAAGAAAATTGTCTTTTAGCGACTGTCACAATTTGATCAAAGTTCATGATTCTGTGGGGTGTCTCTCTAAGCTGGTTGAATTAGATGTCACTGGATGCATCAAACTCACGTGCTTTCCACGTGAATTCAACATGCCATTTCTTGAAGATATTGCTCTGAATCATTGCAAGAGTCTTGAATACTTCCCACATATAGTTGGAAAGATGGATGCATTAGTAAGTATTTGGGCTGATGACACTTCTATTAAGGAGCTCCCACCTTCCATAGGAAATCTTTCCGGGCTTGATATTTTAAGTCTAAGATCTTGCAAAAGTCTTAGGAAGCTTCCAAACAGCTTACTCACATTGCAAAATCTTGATAAGATTTATTTGGAAGGCACTCAACTTGGTTGCAAATTTTTTTTAAAGAAATTAATGCAAGAGAACCAACCAGTTATTCGCTGTACAAGTGTAGTGTCCTTGGAACTCCAAGATTGTTGTTTACTGGATGAAGATATTCACCTAACTCTGAATCTTTTCCGAAATTTGGTAAACTTAAATCTATCTGGGAATGATTTTGTGTCCCTTCCTGAGTGCCTCAAAGAGTGTGGTATGCTGTCGACATTGGATGTGAATAACTGCAAGAGGCTAAGAGATATACCAGAGTTACCATCAAAGTTGTGGTTTATAGGTGCAGGGAATTGCATTTCATTAACTAAAGAGTCATTAGGCCATTTATGGTCTCTGGTTTTTCAGGTACATTTTTCTATTTTCTTTTGCTATTTGGATTATTATTCAAATTAGATACAAATGTGGTTGGTTTAAAATTGATAAAAACAAAATACTTCCTCCGTTCTTTAATATAAGACATATTTTCCTAATTTGATTAGATTAAAGAAGTTGTTTAAGTTAGTTAATATGACATATTTTCTACAACACCCTAGTCATCTTCCTTAATTTGACCAGGAAAAGATAGATAAATATGAAAAATATGTCTTATATTTAGGGCCAAAATCAATTCCCAAAATATGTATTATATTAAGTACTGGAAGAGTATCTCTTATCTTTTTGTTTCTAAATCAAACACTATATTTTTCTTTTGTCTGTATTTTTTTTTAGTTGAATTTATCTGCTTACATGTCACTACTTAAGTCCTCGTCATATGGGGCAAAAACAGTTTGCATGTGGAAGTTAACGCAGTCCATAAAAATTTTCCTTTTTCTCTTCATGTAAATCTGGCAAAACAGGAGTTCGATAACGTGAAGGCCGTTTTTCCAGCAACAACATTTCCTGATTGGTTCCATAATTGGCGTGAAGGAGGGAGGATTTCTTTTCTTGCTCGTAGGAATTTCCCTCCTCTTGCCTTTGCATTTGAGTTGGGGAAAGCCAATAACACAAGTAGGGCACGATACTTCAAAATTTCTCTGGTCATCAATGGTCGTGTATTATTACAAACTACAACTTCTTCTCAGTATAATGCACAAGATCATGTGGTTTTATTGAATCTAAGACCGAATTTTTCGGCAGAAGACTGGAGGTGGCTTCATGGATTATTCAAGGAATTGGATTGGAATGATGTGGAGATACAAGTCATTGGTGATATACCTGTGCTTAAGTGTGGAGTTTATGTGTACCAACAGCAAACAAACATGGAGAATATCCAATTCAAGTCTCCTTTGCTTTCAACCACTTCACTGAAACGAAGAGCCGTAGCTGTTGCATATTTTATATTAATTATGATTGTATCATATTATTTATTGTTGATTACATCTAGATATTTCCATTTTCTGGTTTGATCATATCAAAATATTATGGACATTACTAGCTTCCTGTTTTAATCATGACTGGATATTGTAGATATTATTTGTTTTCTGTTTTGAATAAAATATCTCCTGTGTGTTGGCTGCACGTGAGTTGGACCGTACTCAAGTTTAGGGTTTGTTACTTGGTTGGTAAGCTAATACAAGCATTAATGGAAGGTTATAAATAGTGTAGACTGAGTTAGAGTGGTAAGCAGTAAAAACTTAACTCGCTCTCCTAAGGGTTCCCTAACAGGTGATGTTCCCCATACCATCATTGTGCCTATTTTCCTGTTGGAAGAATTCCTGATTTTATTCTCTTCTAACCTTGTACTTTGTTACAGTTTCTCTTATTTCAGATCGTGAGACGCTTCGCTTTGACTTATTATGACTAGAGGTATTTCACATTAAGTCTTCTGCGGCTAGTCTTTCTTTTGGATTTTATATAATGTATTTTGGCATTATTATCTTGTTTTCTCCTACAGTAGCTTCTCCTCCTAGTGTCAAGGGAAAACTCGGTAACATAGAGAAAGCTTCAAGGTGTGCCTATACTTGATACTGGCGCTTGGCCCATTGAGGCCTCCAATCGAGCTATTACGAATCCAGGTGCCAATTGCTGAGTTGAACTTTTCTGCATACATGTCACTTGTTATGAACTGCTACCTCCAATTCTTAATATAAGATCTTGTTTAATTGGCACAAAAAATGAGATCTTAGGTAGTATTTCATGAACTCAAGTTGTCGTTGAAGCTTGAGGGTTAAGAACATATGTTAGCATTCTGTTAGGTATAATAGTTTTTTTAAAAAAATTAATGAATCTGGCATTAAGTTATTTGAAAATATCTGTGAGTGATTAATCTGAATATGCTCCCATTCGCTTGGCATGAAAATGAGAATTCTCTTTTTTATTCTTTTGTATGTTGTTTTCAAATCTGAAAATGCCTTTGGTCTCTGTTGGTTTGTTAAAATCAGGCTAGAAAGCAATTCTGTCACTTGAATATCACTATACCATCAACATTTCCTGATTGGTTCAATGTATTTGAGTTGAGGAAAGCAAGCACAAGTGTGAAACACTTTGTGCAAGTTTCTGTAGGGCTGTACATGAACCAGACCAGACCGGGCTGGACATGAACCCGTGGTCTGGTCCGGAAGGGTGATCGGGCTGGACATGCCAACCCGAAGCCCGGTCCTACCCGGGAAAAAACCCGATGGCTTCCGGGTTGGACAGACCAGGTCAGACTGCACCGGGTTAGTGGTCTGGCCCAGGTGAAGAAAAATCAGAATTGAAAGAAGACCAGCATGGTTCTTTTACCCAAAAAAAAAAAGAGACCAGTATAGTTGAAGTGAAGAGGGCCCTCAACCAAATCATACCCCACAATAATTGACTTTGTAAATTTAGACTACTACGACATTTAGATTAGGCAAGGGTTTGGTTGAAGAACAAATGAAATTGGGAGGCATAAAGGTGTAGTCAGTGGCGGAAGTAAAGATAATTAAAGAGCACCAAACGAATGAAAATCCAGTCGGTTGAAACCAATATACTCCAATCGAATGATTTTTTTTTCCGAACTTAAAAACAAATAGAAACCAAAGATCCAAAGTTGATTGAAATGAAAATCCAAAACAAAAAATTTTAAACACAATGTGAGAATGATAACGATCCGTAGGGAAAACGATTCAGAAGATGAAAATGAAGAAATAAAATAGATGAAAGCTTTATGAAAAAAAATTGAGAGAGGGTAAACTCACGGTACAATCACCACGCATGGGTCATCGCCGGTGGTGGGGCTGAAGCTTTCCGATGGAGGACGATGGCAACCCAGATCTGGAGTGAAGAGGTCGCCATCGCCGTCGCCGTCGATGAAGCCCAGATCTGGAGGAAGGAGGTCGTCGTCGATGAGTGGCATAGGCCTTGGATCTTCTTGCAACGATGAGGTGGGAGTGGGACGGACGATTCAACGGTTGAGGAGGAGAGTAGGAGATGATGGTGATTGGTGAGAGTGAGATGCCGAATCGGGAGAGAGTGGGAGATTTGGCTTAGATGGAGAGTGAAATTGGGGATTAGGTTAGATTTGAAGTTATTAAAAAAATAATAAATAATAATAATATTTGAAGTTATTCAATAATAATAATAATTATATATATATATATATAAAATTATCCGGTAGGACCAGGGCTTATTGGTCTGGACTCGAGCCCGAAACCGGTCTTACGGGACTTGGTCAGACCCGGTCCTACCCGAATATATTAGGGTTTCTTTATCCTTTTTTTGGGACTGGACCGGTCCGGGTCGGGTCATACCGGGTTGGTCGGGTTTTCGGGTTTGCTGTACAGCCCTAAGTTTCGTGATCATCAATGGTCGTAAAACATAAAGGAACAAAAGAATGCAAGATAATATAATGTGTTAGGAATAAAAAACCACACTCTTTTAGTCTTTTTGCTTGCTCACAGGCTCGCAATATATGAAGTATGCTCTCCTCACTATCACACTCAAAAGGACGTGTTTTGCACATTCACATTGTGATTGGCTCTGAGTGTATTTGTTGAAAGTCTCTCATGGAACACTTGCCACACAAAGAATTTCACTATTTCCAAAATCCCCCAACACCATAAACCCCGCCAGTAGGGCTCAGGCCTATGCTCCTGCCATTGATACATGTTATATGTTGATTTCCCGCTAAAAGTGCCATTAGAAGCTTCCTGCCAATAACGAACATCCTCAGCCATGCCGGTAGGAGGATTAATCAACATGATTTTATCCACCGCCCATGCCAGAAGAAAACTTCTCCGCTTATTTCTATTCCATTCGCCATCCACTGTTTCGAAGGATCTCACTTTAGCTTCCAAATCCAATCGATGGAGATTTCCTTCCACATAATATTTCAGTTGTTTGTCTAACAGAGCCCAACAATCATGCTAAGCTAGAGTGGTTTGACCACTTCTTAATTTCATGCCAATTCCCTTTTTGAACTCCTCCCACACTGATGTTATACCGTTCCACACTGCTGATTAGTTCCTTTTCTTACTTGTGATATATTGTCAACCCCACAGCCATACTTACTCCGCAAACATTGGATCCACAAAGCTCCTGGCTTGGTAATGAGACCCCAGATAACTTCATTAAGAAAGCTTTGTTCTGACAATGGAGATCTTTGATACCCAGACCACCTTCCCCTTTTCTTTTTTTCAGTACATCCCAAGCTATGAGGTGCATCTTTTTGGATTCTTCATTCTGGTTCCAGAAAAAGCCCCTGCTTAGTTTTTCAATCATCAAAAGTACCCCTTTTGGGATCAACACTGATTGCATATGATATTGGGGAATCACTAACAACACTGATTTGATAAGCACAGTTCTCCTTGCCATGCTCAGATACTTCCCTTTCCAACTAGCTAATTTTGCCCTCACCTTCTGAAGCAACGGAGCAAATGTCATCCTCATCACCATTCTTTTATGCAAGATTGGGACACCCAAATACTTTCCTAAATCCGATGTCAGACCAATGCCTACAATCTGGCTAAGTGCATATGCCCTATTGAAATGAACATTCCGAGAGACAAACATCTTAGATTTGCTCAAATTAATTTTATGATCTGAGACCTGACAGAATAGATGCATGACATCTCTTATTTTAGCCATCTGATATGTGGAAGCATATATTGCTTACAAGAAAGAATATGATTGGAACAATATGATTGGATCCCAGAAAGAATATTGCATGAAGTATTAAAGATAGGCTATGATTGCTTACAAGAAGGTGCTAAGATTATTTTCTTGGATATTGCTTGCTTCTTTGAAGAGAAGCTATTGGGTTCTATTGATGAAATAACTGAAGCTTGTGATTATGGTGCAAGGTTTTATATTGAAGTGCTTATTTATAAATCGCTTTTATTGAATCATTTATGCATGCATGATCCCATAAAATAAATGGGTAGAGAGATTGTTAGGAAGGAGGCACCATCAAATCTTGGTAAACGTAGTAGATTATGGAATTATAAGAGTCCACATGTGGTGCTTATAATTAGTTACTTATTATGTGCTTATACCTCTCTAATTAGAGGTATAACTTATAAGCACATTTTTGTTTATTTTTGTTTTAAATTTTTTTATATATTGTATTTATTTAGATTTAAATTATATGTTGCTTTGAAATGATTTTTGCACCCGTATCTCAAATTAATTAATTTCCAGTTACGATTTATGCGTAACACCGTATTATGAAAATTAATTAATTTGAGATACCGATCAAAAAACATCTTAAAAGTTAAAGATATAATTTAAATATAAATAAATACAATATATATAAACAATTAAAAAAAAAAGCTTATACCTCTAATTAGAGGTATAAACACATAATAAGCACCTAATTATAAGCACCAAATGTGGACTCGAATTATAAAGATGTTCTTAAAGTAGTATATGAAAATTCAGTAAGAACCTGACTGTTTTTTGTTTCCCTATATGCATTACATTTATTGTGCTATTGGATAATATCTAACAAATCTTACTTTGGCTTCACATTATAGGGAAATAGTAATATTGAAGGAATAATTTTTGATCCGCCTCAACATGAAGAAGTGGAGTGGAGCGGTAAAGCCTTTGAGAAGATGAATAATCTTAGAATTCTTATTATTTGAAAGGCCCAATTTTCAACTGGCCCTAAATATCTTCCCAATAATTTGAGATGGCTTGAATGGTAGGATATCCTTCTACAGGATTGCCGCCAAATTTTTCTCCAAAGTAGCTTGTTGTCTTCAAGTTATGTTGCAGTCCTTTCAGGTTGGAAGAGCCATTCAAGGTACTTTTTTAACCTTGTATATTTATTTTTGTATCAAATCTCCTTGTTTTTTATTCTGTTAGATGATACAGGTTTGGTCATAACTTTTCTTGCAATTAATGTTGATTCAACACTCTGTTTTTTGTGTTGGCAGAGATTTGAATATTTGACATGTATGAATTTCTCACATTGTGAGTTCATAACTGAAGTACCTGATATGTCTCAATTCCAAAGTTTAAGGAAATTGTCGTTTAGTGACTGTTACAATCTAGTCAAAGTTCATGATTCAGTGGGATCTCTCTCTAAGCTGGTTAAATTATATGTTGACGGATGCGTCAGACTTACAAGCTTTCCACATGAAATCAATATGCCATCTCTTGAAGATATTATTTTCAGTCATTGCAAGAGTCTGAACTACTTCCCACATATAGTGGGAAAGATGGATGCATTAATGGATATTTTGGTTAAGACACTTCTATTAAGGAGCTCCCACCTTCCATTGGAAATCTTCCGGGCTTCAATCTTTAAATTTAAGCTCTTGCAAAAGTCTTAAACAGCTTCCAAACAGCTTATTCATGTAGCAAAATCTTAATTGGCTTGATTTGGAAGGCATTCAACCTGATAGCAGAAAATCTTTAAAGATATTATTGCTAGAGAGGCAACCAGTTAGCTGCGCAAATGTAGAGTTCTTGATTCTCAAAAATTGTTGTCTATTGGATGAAGATATTCATCTGACTCTGAATCTTTTCTGGAATTTGATAGAGTTAGATGTATCAGGGAAAGATTTTGTGTGCCTTCCTGATTGCCTTAAAGAGTGTGGTAGGTTGATGCAATTGGATGTGAGTAGCCACAAGAGGCTAAAAGATATACCAGAAATGCCATCATCTTTGTTGACAATGTAAGCAGAGAATTGCATGTCATTAACTACAGAGTCATTAGGCCATTTATGGGCTCAGGTTTTTCTCATACTTTTTTTCTATTTTGCTTTACTTTTTCTATTTTGATTATTATTCAAATTAAATACAATTGTGATTCGTTTGAAATTGGAAGAAGAAAAAATATCTCGTTTTTTTGTTTCTATGTCACACATTTTTCTTTGTCTTGTAGATTTTTTAGTTTAATTTATCTGCTTACATGTCACTATTTAAGTCATAGTCGTATTGAACAATGTGTTTGCCTTTGCAAGTTAACGCAAACCATAACGATTCTGTTTATTGAGCAATCTGTTTTCAAATCTGGAAAATGCCTTTTGCTGCATCTGTTGTTTTGGTAAATCAGGCAAAAAGGGAGGTCGGTGGCATGAAGATCACTTTGCCTGCAACAACATTTCCTGATTGGTTCCACAATTAGTGTGAAGGAGGGAAAATGTCTTTCCTTGCTCGTAGGACATTCCCTGTTTGGTCTTTGCTTTGAGTTGGGGAAAGCCAACACAAGTAGGAGACAATCCTTCCATTTTTCTCTGAGCATCAATGGTCGTATAGTACAAAAGAGATATGCTGGTGTCCCAATTAGACAAGGTCATGTGTCTTTATTTAATCTAGGAGCGGCTTTTAAGGGAGAAGACTGGAGGTGGGTTCAAAGATTCATGGAATTGGAATGGAATGATGTGGAGATACAAGTCATTGGCTTAAAGCCAGAAATAGCTGTGGTTAAGTGTGGAGTTTATGTGCGCAAACAGCAAATACACATGGAGAATATCAGATTCAAGTCTCCTATTATGCTTTACATGGATGCTCATATACTTCACTGAAACGAAGAGCCATAGCTTCTCCTCCTAATGAACTACCCCAGAAGGTCCTGAGAAAGTTTAAGGTTGCTGATAAAGGAAAGATCAATAACAAAAAGAAAGCTTCAAGGTGTGCCTCTACCAGATGATAGTGACTATTGTTTCAAGAGAGCCAACCAGTTATTAGCTTCGCAAAGTTGAGGCATTATATGTCGAAAATTGTTGTCTATTGCATGAAGATCTTCACCTGGCTCTAAATGGTTTTTGGAATGTGCAAAAGTTAGTTCTTTCGGGATCGATTGTGTCCCTTCCTGGGTGCATCAAAGAGTGTGCTAATCTGCAGAGACTAGTAGTGAATAACTGCAAGAGGCTTAGAGACATACCAAAGTTGCCATCAAAATTGGAAATTATAGAGGCAGAGGATTGACATCGTTAACTATAGAGTCATTTGGCCGTTCATGGTGTCAGGTTTTTGTCATCCTTTTTGTTTACTCATTTTCTTTTACTATTTTGAAGATTAATCATATTATATACTAGTTTTATGATCTGATAGATAAAAACCATGAATTCATTTCTTATCCATTGACCACAACTTGTTCACATGGAATCATTCTATTTTCTAGTCAGATTAATTCTTTTACTTTACAAAACTTTTTACTCTTGGAATCCTTCTTTTTCCTTTTTATCCTTTCTCTATCAGCAAAATAATCTAAAAGTCAATAGTTTGCTGAGTTGAAGTTTTCTGCCTATATGTCACCCTAGTTGCGAACCATTTCATGAAGTTAAGTTATCATTGAAGCTTATCATCAGTGAGGGTTAAGAACATGATAGCATTCTGTTGGGTATAAAATTAAGTTTTCAAGGAATTTAACTTTAATGAATGGGGGATTAAGTTATTTGGAAAATACATATACATGATTAAATTGAAAATGCTCCAGTCTGTTGGGGATGAAAATGAGAATTCTCTTTTTTTTATTCTTTCATATGTTGCTTTCAGATCTGAAAATGCCCCTGGTCTCTGTTGGTTTGGTTCGTCAGGCTAAACATCAGTTCTGTCGCTTGAACATCAATATGCCATCAACAACATTTCCTGATTGGTTCAACGAATGCTGCAAAGGAGGGAGATTGTCGTTTTGTGCTCGTGGGAATTTCTCTCATGCCGTGAAGCAAACACGAGTTCAAAACAATTTGTGCATGTTTCAGTGAGCATCTATGGTCGTAAAAAACAAAGGAGACAAGATGCTGCAAATTATGGAACTAGGCAAGACCATGATTAAAATTAAAATTTCACAAGTTGTTTTAGTACATCATGATCAAACGTTCTTAGCAGCTCTCTCCCAGAGCTATCAGAAAATATTTCAAGACAGTTGGCGGGAACTCATATGTAACTACTTTCCTTATTTGGCCAATTGAGGTTATTGAAAGTTGCATCAAATTTAACTTTATTAACTTAATTTACCCCAGCAATTGCTAACCACTTTAAAACGGGGAAAAAAATACAATACTTTCCTTTTTCCATATTATGTCCTCAATTTTTCACCATTTTTCCAGCTCCCTGAATTCTGAATTGCAATTTATGTTCACAATTTATAATTTGTAATCCCAATGTCAGCACTAGTCAAGAATAAGGCAACCAATAAGGAAGAAGTGGGTTGCGTGTTTCAACAAATTATTACAATTTTTCTTTTGAAGAAGAAAGGAGGGAACACACAACAAATAAAATAAACAAAAATTAAATTTTAAATTGGACAAGTTGACGAGGATGCTTTAGATTTTTTCTTCACGCTATTATCCAGCCACCTACAAATAATGAAGTCATACCATTTTTTTAAGTAATTTTTATGCTTATGTAAAACCAAGACAATTAAGATTAGTTAAAAATAATAAATATAAAAAAAATATCATGTTTCATCTAAGTATGCCTCTATTTATAAAAAGAACATAGGAGAGAGAATGAGTAACAAATATTACCTCCATCCCTAATTATAAGGCACTAGTTGACTTTTTTTGGATAGATTAAGGAAAGCTAAATGTGTTACTTAATCATTTCATATATGTGTATTTTTAGATTATATATTACTACGTAGTTTATTAGTCAAATTAATTAGTTTGAAGAAAAAATTAAAATACAAATACTCTAAAGTAATTTAATTAGCTTCCTTAATCTTTCCGAAAAAGTCAACTAGGTCTTATAATTAGGATCGGAGGGAGTATGAGTATAAAATATGAGAGAGAATGTGTAATCAATAAGTAATTGAAAGAGAATTAGTGGTGAGTGAGAGATAATTAATATAAAGATGTTTATTTAATAAGGGTAGAAAATAAAAAAGTAGTTTAAATTTTAAGACACAAAGAGAAAGTTGCTAATAAAAATAACCAACCCTAAGAAAGAGAAAGTTGCTTATAATAAAAACCAGAGGAAGTATAACATATCAAGTAACAAGTGTTTTTGGTCCTTTTTATAATGCACTTGTTTATTTTCAAAGAGCATTACATATTTTTTCCATTTATGCCCACATTTAATAAAGGTAGTGGAAGAGAATAATAATTAATACCACTTTGATCCTTTTTATAAGTACAATTTAGCTAATTCTCACATACCAAAGTAACTTTTCTTTGTTAACTCATTAAACATTACCTAAATTGCTGCATTTTTCTAATTTTACCCTTATTTATGAATAATATTCTCAAGCCCTCTCATCTTTCTCTTTTTCTAACTCGTTTTTTTTTATCACATTTCGTAGGGGTAAAATTGTAACAATATCATTTATTACTCTCTTGGTAGACTTATAATAAGGACCAATTTTTTTTTTTTTTATAAAAAAATTAGACTTATAAAAAGGACAAGAATGACATGATATTAGATAGTGTAATTACAGAAGTGATATTGAAAATTACTTAAGTATTAAGATAAATTTAATAAATTTAATCGTATTATTGATTTATGAGAATTGGTAGTTAAAGCCCTATAATAAGGACTAGATGGAGTATCAAACTACCACACTAGTCCTATTTAATTATAAATCCAAATTTATTAACTCTCAAATACCAATGAGTTAATTAACTCATTAATTATGAGCTAAATTTCTCCGATTATTCCTTTATTTATAATTGGTTTTAAAAGTTAACATGGATAAATTCTTTTTTACTTATTACAATTAATAAAAAGAAAAAAAGAAAAAAAGAAATGCATTTATTACTATAAAAATAAACCTATAATAAGGACCAATTTTTTTTTGTTAAAATAGATTTATAAATAGGATCGAGTGGTATAAACTACTCCGCATCCCAAATTATAATCTTCAAATAACCATTTGTGTTTATCAAGAAAACAATTAAAATTAATTAAGAGTAATATTTTTTTCAATTATACCTTTATTTATAAAGAGGATATGAGAAAGAGATAATAAATGCAACAAAAACAATCAAAGGGTAAAATTGAAAAGGCGCAATAAATATTTTGACGACAAATCTAAAATGAAGCTTTTATTTTGAAACAAATATCCTCCCATCTTCTATTCTTCGATGGAGGATCGAACAATGTGTAATAAACACGCAAGGGTTAGTTTAGTAGTTTATAAGAAAAAAATTAAAACATAAAAAAACATATATATAATTTGAAAGGTCAATGCAGTCAACTTGAGGTCTTAAATGTTTATTTTTTCTTGAGTATTTAATTTTTATAAAAAAAATATTTTTTTCGGAAAATAATTTATATAATTTGAAGGGGGTTTTTTTTTTCAATAACATAGTTGAAAGAGTTATTGACTGTAAAATTTTATTAATTTTTCTTGAATAAATCATACTATATTTTCTAAAAAAATTAGTCATGGCTAATCACTACTTGTTCTATAAAATACCGAGATGAAAACTTAATCTACCCTTAATTTTTCTTAAGAATAGTAGGTGTAGATGCATGTTTCTGAGATTGGACAAATTTTTATGAGTAAATCCCCTTTTCCCCCCGATAAAAACGTGATCCTCATTTTGATCCCTTACAACAACAAAAATGTCATTTTTACCATAAAAAGGATAAATAACTGGCCGATTGGTTGACATTTTGATCCTCACAAATTTCTAAAATGTCCTTTTTAGTCCATAAAAATGATTTAATAAGGTCGATTTTTTGTGTAATCAAAATAGGGTCCGTATTTTTTGTCGTGTGAGAAAGAGTTTTTACTCAATTTTTATTTTAAAGTCTCAAATCGACTTATTACTTCTAACGGCTTATTTGGGACGGCTCCAAAGCGATCACAAATTAACTAATGCCTTTTGGCTTGTTCATATTTCAACTTTATAAAATTAAAGTTTCAATATATTATTCAAATAATAATATAGATTTTACATTTCAATTAATAAAACTTATAATTAAATTATTTTCTAATTTTATTCTTTTATGTTTGCTTTTTATTTACACCTAATTATTTTTTATTTAATGGTCTATTTTGAGAGGCAAGTTCTCTATAATTTTGTAATTCGCAAAAATGCATAATAGTGAAGGGATAAAAAATTGTGAGCTAACAAATTTAAATAAACAATCAAATTAAGATTTTATTTTCTTCAGAAAAAAAAACATTTTATTACAAAATATATCATAAATAATAATAATAATCGCCTTTTACATATGCATTTATGAATCATGTTCATAGTAAGAAGATAATTTTCTCTTTTATAGGTACGCAATTGGGTTTATTGAAAGTTTTGTTGAAGATGCATATGCTATGCTACCTCCTCAACGCTTAGATAACCCCGGATACACAGTTGGACTTGAGCCTCGTGTGAAAGAAGTTGTTTCACTTTTAAATCAATCCGATAATAGAGTTTATATGTTGGGGATTCATGGAAATGGTGGAATTGGCAAAACAACCCTTGCAAAATTGGTCTACAAGTCTATCTTTAACGAATATGAAGGAGCATGTTTTTTGTTTGATGTCAAAGAAGCATCAAAGAAATACCGGGGGCATAGTTCATCTCCAACAGAAACTTCTATAAAAGATTCTTGAGGAGAAGATTGTGACCATTGGGAGTTGCTGAAGGAATATAAAGAATAAAACATAAACTTTCAAACAAAAAGGTTCTTTTGGTTCTTGATGACGTTGAGGAGGTTGAACAGTTAGAACAACTTGCTGGGGGATGTGATTGGTTTGGTTATGGAAGCAAAGTCATTATAACAACAAGAAATAAGCATCAGCTAATTGCACGAAATGTTGAAAAAACATATGAAATGATGAAGTTGAATGAGCATCATTCTCTTGAGCTCTTTTGCTGGCATGCCTTCCATATGAAACAACCTCCAGAAAACTATCAAGATATGTCTAGTTCTACGATACGTTATGCACAGGGCCTTCCCCTAGCTTTAACAGTAATGGGCTCCAATTTGGCAAATAAAAACTTAGAGAAATGGAGGTCTATATTGGAACAATATGAGAAGATCCAAGATGGAGCAATTCATGAGGTTCTAAAGATAAGCTATGATTGCTTACAGGATGGTGCTAAGCATATTTTCCTAGATATTGATTGTTTCATTGATGAGGATATGCTGGAATCTATTGAAGACATAGTAGAAGCCTTTGATTTTGGTGCTAGGTTTTATCTTGAAATTCTTGTTGATAAATCTCTAATAACTTTTGTCCATGATGACAGCTTCTCCATGCATGATCTAATACGACAAATGGGTACAGAGATCGTAAGATAGGAGGCACCATTAAATCCTGAAACACGCAGCAGACTATGGTATTATAAAGATGTTCTTCAAGTGTTGCGTGAAAATTTAGTAAGATTCTAATAAACCATGTATACACAACTTACTGTGACTTATATATATATATATATATATAAACATCTGTTAATGATACTTTTTTGGACTTGCATTACAGGGATGTAATAAGATTGAAGGAATAATGTTTAATCCGGCTCAACAAGAGAAAGTCAAGTGGAGTGGTAGCTTTTTGAAAAGATGAATAATCTTAGAATTCTTGTTGTTTGAAATGTCCAATTTTCATCCGGCCCTACATATCTTCCTAGTAGTTTAAGATGGCTTGAATAGGAGGGATATCCTTCTACAACTTTGCCAACAAACTTTTGTCCATGATGACGGCTTCTCCATGCATGATCTAATACGACAAATGGGTACAGAGATCGTAAGATAGGAGGCACCATTAAATCCTGAAACACGCAGCAGACTATGGTATTATAAAGATGTTCTTCAAGTGTTGCGTAAAAATTTAGTAAGATTCTAAACCATGTATACACAACTTACTGTGACTTGTATACATATACATATATATAAGGAAATATCTGTTAATGATACTTCTTTGGACTTGCATTACAGGGATGTAATAAGATTGAAGGAATAATGTTTAATTCGCCTCAACAAGAGAAAGTCAAGTGGAGTGGTACAACCTTTGAAAAGATGAATAATCTTAGAATTCTTGTTGTTTGAAATGTCCAATTTTCATCCGGACCCTACATATCTTCCTAGTAGTTTAAGATGGCTTGAATAGGAGGGATATCCTTCTACAACTTTGCCAACAAATTTTTCTCCTTTAGAACTAATTTTCTTGAAGTTACCCCGGAGTTCTTTTAGACTAAAAGAGCCATTCAAGGTAATTTTTTTATAATTGTTTATAATTATTTTTCAGTCAAATTTCTTATTCTTTTTTCTTGCTGGCCTGCTACAATTTCTTATGGGGTAAATGTTCATATTGGAATTAAGTACATGATCCTTATGATTATGATTTAAACAAGTCTAATGTAGTTGTTATAAAATTGAATTAGTTTACTTTATCCTTTATCCTATTATTCTCTCTCTCTCTCTCTCTCTCTCTCTCTCTCTCTCTCTCTCTCTCTCTCTCTCTCTCTCTCTCTCTCTCTCTCTCTCTCACACATGTCTTTAAGCACATTTCACCATATTATGCGAATAACTAACATAATGGACTAACATAGAGTTGGTCTAACGATGTAAAACATCGACTTTACTGACTTTAAATCCAAATTCAAATTTAATTTGTAGAACTAATTGGCTATATAAGATTCTTAGTTTACAGCTTTGTTTTAAAATAAAAAAATTATTTTCTTAAAAATTAACAGTTGGAAAAATTAATATTAAAATAAAAATTATGAAAAAAGATAAAGATAAATTTGGACCATCTAACTTTAAACTAGAGAATTTTAGTAATTTGGACTATGTAATTAAATAGTATTGCTTTCGTTTTGCAGAGTTTTACGAACTATGTGACAGATGGATTTTTCATTTTGTGAATTCATAACTGAAGTTCCTAATATGTCTGAATGCCAAAGTTTAAGAAGCTTGAAGTTAATGGGCTGTGAAAATCTGATCAAAGTTCATGATTCAGTGGGATCTCTCTCTAAGCTTGTCAAATTAAGTGTTCTTAGATGCTCCAAACTTTCCATCTTTCCACGTGAAATCAACATGCCATCACTTGAAGTGCTTCTTCTCAAAGATTGCAGGAATCTTGAGTTCTTCCCACATGTTGTGGGAAACATGGATGCACTACACCGAATTCAAATATCAAACACTGCCATCAAAGAGCTCCCACCTTCAATTGGAAATCTTTCAATGCTTGAATATTTAAATATGAGACACTGCATAGGGCTTGGGGAACTTCCAACTAGCTTATTCACATTGCCAAGACTTTGGTGCCTTGATTTGGGAGACGTTCATCCTCATACCAGAAAATCCTTGATCAAGTTAATACAAGATATCCAACCAATTATCACCTATCATATGAGAAATCTGAATCTCATGAATTGTGGTGTGTTGGATGAAGAAATTCACCTAATTCTGAATTATTTTCCAAATTTGACTGACTTAATTCTGTCACGTAATGATTTTGTGTCTCTCCCTAAGTGTATTAAAGAGTTTACTAATCTGTGGAGACTAGAAATAAATAACTGCAAGAGCCTAAGAGACATACCAGAGTTGCCATCAGGGTTGCATGGGATAGAAGCAGGGAATTGCACATCATTAACGGCAGAATCATTGACAGTTTATATTCTCAGGTTTTTCTCTATTCTCTCTTTCTTTTGCTAGTTCAAACACGAATCAAATTAAGTTAGTCCCAAGATATATAACACAGTGTATAAAACTATGGTTTGGTAAGTGAACTTTAAATGCATGGAAGGAATGAATTTCTTGAGTTAAGCTAATAGCTGAAGCTCTTGTTGGGATTTGAGCTCCTTTCTACGTGGAGTAAAGCCCATGTTTGAATTCCCTCAATTTTATATATTTCTTATTTTTTATATAAAAAGAAAAAAGGAAAAAAGAGTGAGAGAATGGAAAAAGGAAAGTTCTTTGTGAAAAAGAATATACTCTAAGAGTTTTCTAATATAAGGCCAATTGTATCTCACTTATTTAAATAGATAGGGGCATATTAGGCTTGTGAGGCCGAGGCCGGTAAGGCCAAAGTGGGGCAGATAGGCCAAAGAGGCCAGGTAGGCAAGAGAAGCGAGTGAGGCCTAGTAGGCTGGTGAGGCCGAAATTAAAGTTCCAATTATACAGCTATGTAAAGAAAATGATCTTGGAATTCGGCGTTTGCACACTCATTAACCATTGGATTGGGTTGAAATTTGTTCATCATGTTTGGTGCATTTTTTTGGCCATTTTCAATGATGGGATTGTCATTTGAAGGCATGGTGAATGTTCGTAGGGGGGAACATTTTTCTAGTATTTTCAGCTTCTTTTTTTTCTATTTTAAGCTTGTAGCTTTGGTTGTTTGGCTGGATGATTGCATGTGTTTATGCATGTGATTGAGATTCCCTTGTACCCTAATTTGTTTATAGTGGATCATGTTTTCATTGGTCTTAACAGTCCGTGGTTTCTACCCTTGAATTGAGGGCTTTTCTGCGTTAATAATTTTTGTGCCTCTGGTGCTATTTTATTTCTGTCATATATTTGTTTATTTGTTTCCTCATAAACTCTTGTAAGTGATAGAAACGTTTAACATCCGTGCCCTTCATAATATTTCTTTATCCGTGTGTGATAATATCGTGAATGTTTTGGCCTTCTCTCATATTTAAAATTAATGAATTCAGAGGGACATGGAAGGGTGAACTGAAAACATTATATCATTAAGAAATTAAATGGAATTGTATGAATGAGTAAAAATAGTTTTATGATGTTTAAAATCTGAGAACGCCTTTGGTCTTTTGGCTGTTATGGTAAATCAGGTAAAAAGGGAGCTGCCTGACTTGAGAATCAAAATGCCAGCAACAACGTTTCCAGATTGGTTTGACTGTAGCTGTGAAGGAGACACCTTGCGTTTTTGCGCTCGTGGGAATTTACCTCCTTTTGTCCTTGCATTTGACCGCTTGAGATGGCTCGACAGCTTCCGAGTTTGTATCAGCATTAATGGTCACAAAATAGAAGGCGAATATCAGGGATGGCCTTCTGACGCTCTAATACAAGGTCATCATGTGTTATTACGTGAGCGATCTGTACTTTACGAAAGAACAGCAAAAGGATATAAGCAGGTTTATGGATTTGGATTATTGGAATGAGGTGGAAATACAAGGTACATGTAAATCACCAGGCGCGTCCGTACTTAAGTGTGGAGTTTATGTGTACAAGAATGAAACAAACATAATGGAGAATGTGCGGTTCAAGTGTTGTGATGCTTCAACAACATCACTGAAACGAAGAGAAATAGCTTCTCCTACTAATAATTATGAACCACCCAACAAGTTCATGAGAACTGATAAAAGAAAACTCAGTCACAAGAAGAAAGGGTCAAGGTTAGCCTCTACTTTCTACCTACTAATTAATTTTAGAGTAAATACCCTTTTGGATCCCTGAAAAAAAACACGGACCCCATTTTGGTCCCTCACACAAAAAAATATCCTTTTTAGTCTCTGAAAAGCACGAATAAGGGTCAATTTGTGAACATTTTGGTCCTCAGAATTTTCCAAAATCCCTTTTTTAATTATAAAAAATCATATTTTAGTCCCTTGCGAATGGGGTTCATGTTTTTTGTCGGGGACCAAAAAGGGTATTTACTCTTAATTTTAATTTCAAGGCTTGCCGTTTTTATTTATAATTTTTTTTTTCCTGTTTCATGTGTTGTAGGAGAATTAAACCACGCCGGACTTTTCATTCGTGCCGCCCAAGAAAGATGGTTTTTCCTATGGGTAAGCTTGTATGGAGATTCTTGTATCATTAGCCTATTGTTATTAGTTAGGTGAATAAAGGATTTATTTTTCTCTTCTTCAACATGAATGTTGATTTGTCAGTATCAGTTTGTAATATATTTTAATGACGAAAAAATTACTACATCAAAGAAAACTCAGAGAAAGAGAGAATTTTACACAGGTTCTTTGAAGTTCTGCTCTTCTCACTACTGAATGCATGGTGTAGACTAAGATTGGAAACTGATGCAAACTGTTGTGATGAATTTATACTATCTTTGACAAATTAAATGGACAGTTGGATACCCATAAAGAATGTTTTTTGGATTATCCTCAAATGTTCATACCTTTTTAATAATGTTGTTCAGCATATTTTATTGAAACTGATGAAACAAAAATGGAGCATTTAGATTTTAGATCACCAAGCATGAGTTGAAGAATATACCTTTGGATTTGCTAGCTGTTTGTCTAATATCCTCTAGCTAGCTAGTATGATTGGCACATTTATTTATTTAATATCAACTCACTCTGTTTGCCTAAAACAGAGGATAACCAAATAAAATAAACGAGAATATGAAACGATTACGATATCACCCACTCTGTTCGTAGGATTTTTCATAGGGTTCTAAAAGCTTCTTTCAAACTTTTAAAAGAAAATATCAAACCACTTAATCCGGAGTTTCATCAGTGTCACCTAAAAATAGGAAACGATTTACAATATCACCCATATTTCAAAGATTGCATAGGAGCAATTGATGGAACTCATATCAAGTGTGTCACCAATCGAAGAAAGACAAATATATTGGAAGAAAGAGATATCCAACATAGAATATCATGGCCGTCTGTGATTGGGATATGTGCTTTACTTTTGTGTTGGCAGGATGGGATGGATCTTGTACATGATGCTCGTGTCTTCCGGACTGCGATCGAGAGTCCAACTATGAACTTTCCCCATCCACCTGAAGGTATATCTCTAACATCCTCACTTCAATTACATTAATTTCAGTCTTTATTTCTCATTTCCTATAATTTAACGATGTCAAATAAATGTGGACATTTATCAAGGAAATATTACTTGGTCGATCTTTCGCTATCCAACACCAATTGGATATATTGGTCCGTATAAACGTGAGCGTTATCACCTTCAGAATTGACCGACAATCGATTTAAATCCCAATGAGTACTTCAAATTTTATCATTCAAGTTTGAGGTAAGAGCGATAGAAAGGACATTTGAGTTTGGAAGAATATGTTTCACATCTTGCAAAATATGCCCTCATATAACTTTAAAACACAAGGCCACATAGTTTTAGCAACAATGGCGATACATATATTTTTATCCAAGATATTAAAAATGATGTGGAATTTGGTCAAGTGAAGAAGAAATATGGGTGATAAAGATAATAATGATGATCCATTCTTTTGGCATCCTCATCAATATCTTCAACACAAATGATTCGGGTATTCATGATCAAATCAAACCAACTTTAGTGAGGATATGTTTATTCATGTTCAATAATTGTGTTGTAATTTTTTTAATGGTATTGTTACTATTTTATTTGGAAAATTTATATTTAATTTTAAGTTTTATCTCAAATTATCAAATTTTGTACAACATATATTATATATATATGAATTTGATTAATACGCCATTTTAAATCATTTTTCATCTCATCTATCTTTTTAAATTTAATTAAATAAGTTTCCATTAAACAAATCCAGACTTGTCAGCTACTATGTCCACAAATTACGTTAAAAAGTCACTCGAAGAAAATAAATCCATTAAGAAAAGTCATCAAAAATAAAAATAAAAGCCACTTCTACTAACAGGCCCTATATTAACCTTACATACTGTTCATAACATGACCCTTACTTTTATAAAAAAACCATGACCCTTTTACGAGTTCGAAAAGTGTTCGACGTCTGCGGCTGTTATTTGTGAACTTTTGTGAGAAGTGTTTCAAACTTTATTTACAAGTGTGTGCCTTCAATTGGAAAAAGTCGGGAATTTCCTCACCGAAAGGAGGGGGGTTTGATCTTGGAGTTAGTGTGCGGGGGAGATCCTAGGGTCTAGAAGTGGAAGCGTTAGGCTTATTTGAAGCTAGGAGGTACGTGTACTCTCCTGGTACGATTATCTGCGTATAGGCCCGTAGAAATTGCCCGTGGCCGCTTAGGCGTAGGTGGCGAAAACCTTTTTTTCCCAAAATTTTTTTATCCAAAAGAAAAAAGTGTGTGCCTCAGTGCCTTTTTAAAACCAATCTTTTTTTAAAAAAAAAAAAAGGAAAAATCATGGTTTCAAGAAAAAAACACTCCAACATATGATAAAGGCATTTTTTTGGGTCAAAATCATGGTTCTGGGCTCTAAAACCATGGTTTTAGAGAAGCTAAAAATTGCCCAAAAACATGATTTTGGAGAAGCTGAAAATTATCACTTTTTTATTTTTTATGTGTGGGCCCGTCAACTTTCTCTATTATTTTTTCCTCTTTCTTTCTTTTCTTTTTTTCTTGGTACTGTTTTTTCTTTTCCACCCAAATTCTATTGCTATTTTCTGTTTTTTTTTAAAAAAAAAAAATCATTGTTCCTATTAGAAAAATAGCTAAGTCAAAATGTATCACTCCTTTTGGTCTTAAATATAAGATAAAGTTAACTTTTTTTGAAGAGATTAAAAAATTAATTAAATTATTTAGAATATTTATATTTTAATTTTTCCTTAAACTAATTAGTTTGGTAATAAAGCTAATATATAATTTAAGGATACAAAACATATGATATAATTAACTAACTTATTTATTTTCCTTCATCTTTCCAAAAAATCAATTATTTCTTATATTTAAGATCGGAAGAAAGTATTTATTTCAATATAAAATATAATATTATTTTGGATAATTACGGTTTGTAAATGATTTTTTAGTATGTACAATTTATATTATTAATACATATATGCTTGAGCTATTTTTATCATGTTACATATCTGACTAATGTTATAATTTTACTTTTGAAGACAAAAAATAATTTAATTTTTGGTATTTATTTTAAAATTTAATGTTAAAAATATTTAAAGTAAATCTTATCTTTATATGCAATTATCACAAAGTTAACGTTCTTTTTTAGTAATTTGAGCATGAAAAATTTATTATAATAACAATATCCAAGCATTATTATTTTATCCAAATCAATTTTTTTTAGAAAATTTATTTTGCTCAGAATCTAGTATGAAAAAGCACTTTTATCACTTTTTTTGAGAAACTATTAACAAAAAAAGCCAATCTCGAATATTCTTAAAGTTAAGGTTGACCGTACTCTTTAGGCATTGTGCCAACCATCCAGCAGAGTAATTATGCGTAAAAAGAAAATAATAATTTAATTTTGGAAGGCATAATGGAATAATTATGGCAAGAATAAGTTGTTGTTTAATCATGCGGGGCAATTTGAATCTAGAGATTGTAAAATCATGCATCCTGGACAAGTAATTATTAGGTAAAAAGACATTTAAATATCATTTCAACTTAAGCACCAGAAAATACAATTAAAACTTGTAACGATAGAGAAGAATGTGAGAATCAGTTTTTTATATTTTATTTAAAGCCAAAATAATACTTTTCTTATTTTTTCTGTACCTAACGATTTTATCAAAAGTCATTACGATTTTGTCAAAATTATTATTGTTTTTAGTCGATCATTCTCAATTAGTCATAACAAAAATAGTAATAATTTTAAAATCGTAATGATTTTGACAAAATCGTTAGCATGATTAAAAAAATATGTTAAAGGGACATTTTAGTTTTTAAGCTAAAATATGAAAAATTCTATTTTCACCCAACATCCTTTCTCTATCTTTTTCATTTCAAGGGTCTTTTATGGGTTGTTTTTGAAATATTTAAATGTCTTTTCCTAATTATTAATCATTACAATGTTACCCATAAAACTCTGGTGATATTGTTCGATTTGAAATTTGGTTTGTGAAGATTTTGTGCTTGGAACGTATAGTTAAGCCAGAGGAGTATTAATCCGATCCATTCAAGTTAAATATAGTTGGAAAAGGTCTTTATAGAAAAAAAATATAGTTGCCTACTTACAGCGTCTGTTTTTAAACAACGGATGCTGAAAAGGTTTTTTCCTGCGCAATTACAGGGAATACCCCACTGACAACAAAGGGTAATCTTTTTGGAGGGTAACAGACAAACTTCTCTCAATTAAATTTTCTACATACACGAGTTAGGGTGACCTCAACTTATTTGTTTTTTTTTTTGGTTGCTCAAAACTTTGGAAATGGTCGACAATTGGCCGTCGAAATAGCACCCAAATCTTTTTTTTAAATCTGTGGACTATAGGAGTGAATTAAAAAATGCGCTAAAAATTTAAATTGGCCCTCAAGTAGGCCACTAGGTTCCCGCTTGACTCGCAGTTACATTCGTAAGTTTAATAATAGTTTTTTAAAAAAAAAAATTTAATTATAGACTTCCATTTAATGAATGTGTTTATTTTAATTACTTAGATTTTTAGTTTTAAAACTGTTCTTTTTTTATGTTTATTATTATTCAGTATTAAAACATAATTATTTATTATAAATTTTAAAAAGAGATGTTTTCATATTAAATAAACATACTTTAGTATTACAATATTATATAAGTAATAAATTATAAATATATTTTTGTAAAATAAGTATAATTATTTTTACTGTCAGGTAAAATCATACGTAACGAAGAAATCTACGACAAACAAAATTACGAGAGGGGAAAAGACATTTTATCGTGAGCATACATAAAGCAATTCCTGTTTAATATTTTTGAAAAAAAGAAAGAAAAAACATATTTTTTGTTTTGTTTGTTTTTTTTTTTATTACGAATTAATGAACGTGTTTATTTGTTGAATGATTTATATTATTTAGATATTAATGTTGATAACATTTATTTGATAGATTAGAACTTTAATGGTTGCAATTTACTAATTATATTTATTTAAAAAAATCGAAAGAAAAATAGTTAAAATTTAGAATAGTAATTTGTGACACATGGGGCCGGCCACGACCCACTACGGGCGGGACTTTTAAAAAAACGATATTTTCCTTACCCTGGACTGACACATTATGATAAGCTTCAATGGCCAATAAATTTCTGTCAGTGAATCGGACCGCGGTCCCATTTCCTATTTCGAAACCCTCAATGACTTTAGAGACAATAGTCCTCGTGCCAACTTGAATTAGTTATCCAATGTCCGAAAATATTTCAAACACGATTTGGAAACATGCAATTATAAAACAAATTAAATAATTGTTTCCAAACATCTTATCGAGTTTAAGGCATGTATTGGTAAAATGACATTCTAGGACCTATTAATTAGAATGTTTATGACAGTGAAGGAGGCTTTTTTTTTTTCCAATTTGCCCATTTTTAATAAGCTGTTATGAAAATACATGATTTGAAACTATTTGGCAATGCGCCTGTTTAGTCAATAATCACGCCGTTTAGTGTTAAAAGCGGTAATTTTAAAATCCCGAGATTTAGTCGACTAAACATAAGTTTTTAGTCGACTAAATGTGAGAAAGGGAACAAATTTTTTTAAACATCCACAGGATTTGGTCGGTAAACCTAAGGTTTAGTCGACTAAATAGAGGGCAAATTTTTAAACATGTTGAATTTGATTTAGTCATTCATCGATCGAGCCAATACGATCACCCATTAGAAACCATCGTAAGGAAGTAAATACGCTCTCGCTCTCTGTTTTTTCACTGGCCTTCTTTGAATCCGAATTTGGTGGAGTTGAAGGAAGCGTTCTAGTGTCATTTCGTCGATTTAGGTATTCTGCATCTGCGTTGAATCTCCGTTGTTCTTGCGTTTATCTGAACCCGTTTTAGTTTTTTTAATTTAACTTTGATTGGGTGATTTTCGCGTATCTTTGATTGATTTGTGTATGTTTGTTATGTTCTCGTCGCTAGTTGAAGGTATGATTGTTGTGTAATCTTTGTAGTTTCATAATGATTGTTGTGTAACTTGAAACCCTTCATTTTTCATCCCAAATTTAAAAGCTCCATCCCTTCATCTTAAGGGGAGGCAAAGGTCCATGGTGTTCAATTTGAAGTAAAAATGATTGTAAAATCAAACGGCCTAGCCCGATGACATCAAGTTTATCAAAAATGACATGGAACGCACAATGCATTGTTCGGCTAATTGATAACTACAAAGACTATGATTAATATGATTAAAAACCTTCTCATGATGAATGCTTATATACACAGACCTCTAATTAGAGGGATGAGGCATTTTTTGATTTATATTTTTAAATATTATTTATTTAGATTTACAATTAGATCGGCATTTACGCATCTTTTGCACTTATCTCAAATTAATTGAGAAGAAGGGATACGCGGGAATTTACGATGAGGAGGAATCATATACGTATGAATTGGTTGACAACATAATTAATATGAGTTTACGAGGCTTGATACAGGATGAATGTGATTAGACCATGCATTAGTTTTATGTTCCTTTACAGCGTCTTTAGTAGGGTTTTTTTTTAGAATATTTGTTCACATGACGATCTCTTTATGGCAGAATCCTATGCTTGGGGTTACCCAGTAAATGACCGGGGGGATGTTTAAAAAAAAATTACTTTGTGATTTAGTGACTAAAAACTTATGCTAATGACTGAAATGGGGATTTTAAAAATTTAGTAAGCGTTTTAGTTTTCATCTTAAATGGGGCGTTAGTCTAAATACGTAACTTAAATAGTTCATAAATTAGGGCATTTTTGTTAAGTAGTTATTCAAAGCATTAGAAAAAAAAAAAACCCAATGGAAGGACCTTAATAATCAAAAACGACAAAAACGAGGCGGACATCTCTCACCCCCAAAGAAAGTAAATAAAATATTCGCAAAAGAGCATCATCATCTTCCAACAAATTTCCTATCATCTTCGTCCCTTCTCTGTTGGACTATCCACTTTGATGAATTTACTGACCCAACATCTGGATACACACAAGACAAATACAGACTCAACGGTCTCCTTGCTCACCCCTCTGACAGGATAAAATCTTTTGAGGCTTTTCCATTTCCACAACGCACTCATAGAGGTAGTTTAATCACAACTTATGATCAGATTAACAAAGCCAGCCCTTTAAACCCAGACTCTGAAGGGTGAATTCAAAAAAGCCAATCTAATCTATCATGTGCTTTCTCCATATCCACCTTCCCAGCTATACCCCTTTTGCCCCTTTTATTTCAAATGGAGTGAATTAAGTTTCAAAAAACTAAGAAATTGGAGAAAAAATCCCACTGCCGTTAATAAAATCCAAACGTTTTTTAGTTTGTGTAACTGGACGTGTTCTAAGCATGCATCCATCTTCTTCCTCTCTCAGCTTCTCGTTTTTCCATGTCCACCCATCTCCAGCAAACACAATAGTTTTCATTTATCTCCAGCAAACACAGTCCTGACCACTAGATTTAAATTAAAAATATATGCTCATTTATGTACTATAGTTCTCATAAGCTCTGCAATAATTGAAAGAACCAAATATCGCTTGAAGAATGAAAGAAACTTATTTTTACCACTAGGCTCTGTTCTGGTTTCTTGAAACAGAGGCAAAGTAACTACAGTCTTGGTCGATCCTGTTACATTTTGTTAGTCGCAGGACTGAACCCGTGATACACCACCGAAAGATTTCATACCACTAGGCTACAAAGTGAATCACGTTTAAGACGAGGGGAATCACGTTTAAGTTCATCCTCTGACGGAAAGAAACCAATAGTATTAGTTGCACACGGCTCGTTTTAAGTATCAATAATGTAGGCAGCCAGGCAGAACCACAACAGGTTGGATGTTTCATACAATTTCTCCTAAAGTAATTCGTCTCATATTATTTATTGACATTACCAGATCCACTTCAAATCATAGTAATAAGTTGGCGGAGAAGAACAACTTGCGTGCCAAAGACTTCACTAGATATAAGAGCCTCTTGACAAGTTGATGGCATGAGGAGAAATCATCGCACAATATTACATACAAGATGATGATGTGTGGGTTAAGACATCAAAGGCCAAAGGAATAGAAGAAATGAAGGGCTCAAACAAAAATACCTGAACGGCTATACCCTCTAAAAATCATAACCACTCCTCACTACTACAGAGAAAAACCGCATACATGACATGCCGTACAAAATGTTGAACATATATCTAGTAATGTGGATATGGGTATTATCCCCAAACAGAAGAAGACGAGGGGGAAAAGGAAAAGTAAAAGACAGAAGAGTGCTCCCTAGATAGCATTAAACACAGATCCGCGCCAACAGGCAAGTAGGCATATGGATAGCACGTTAAACCATTAATGAGAAGCCTTTATTATATTATTACTGCACATCATTTGCTAGAAGAAAGCGACATTCCGAAACCCACCATCATATATTGCCTGGCTTCCTCCAATTGCTGCCTGTTTAAGAGGGTGTTGTCCTTGGGGATGCAGCGGTATGACCTATGCGAATGCAAGGGAAATTGTTTAGTGGAACTTGGGATTCGCCTCTGTTTCAAGAACCACACATAGAGTATAGTGGTAAAATAAGTTTCTTTCATTCTTCAAGCGATATGGTTCTTTCAATTATTGCAGAGCGATAATTATAGTACATAATGGTATATTTTTACTTTAATATAGTGGTCAGACTCGTGTTTAGCGGAGATAAATGAGAACTATTGTGTGCTTATTGTACAAACAAAAATTCCAATCTTATACCAAGAATTATGATAAAACATACGAGAAAGAAGCACGTCGGCGGAGCTTTGGAACCCCACAGACTAAAGGCCACCTTCCTAATCTAAATCTTGTGTAGGAGTCCTCATCAAGGCATGATTCATCCTCGTGACTAATCTTGCTCTCAATAACTGAGATAAAACATTATCCATTTCACATGGCGAAGATGACAAATAGATTACGAAAAAACTGTTGCAATATTGGTAGCAACTTCATTTTTTTCCGTATTAAACTCAGCCGTCATTCTTGATCTGCGAGGATACTGTTTTGATATCTTCTCTTAATGGTAGATAGATTGAAAAGAAACGAGAATTTCTATCCTTGATAAGCGGTTCACAAGGCGTTACCACCAAATTTTTCCTCCGGTTAAACAGGCGATCCAAAGCTAGTTTAATATCACGAATAGCCTTAGATGAATCAGAATTTTGCCCTCCCGCGGATAAGGAAGCGAGCTTGGCTTTCAGTTTATGGATAGCTTTGACATTATTAGGAAATTCCTTGCTGCTCCACTATACTAGAACCTCCTTACTCTTCTCCAGATTACAAATAAACACATAATTGGCCGGGAGATTATCATCCTCTCTTGCTTCCCAACAATCACTAATTACCTGAGGAAAGGCCCTATGAGACGTCCAGGCAGCTTCAAAACGGAAGTTGTGTAGCCTTGGCCGATTAACAGGATGACACTGAATAAACAATAGATGATTATCCAAGCCAACATGATCAATATTAAAGACAAGGAGATTAGGGAAAAGCTCTCGAAGAATAGGATTGCCCAGCGCGTGTCTAACCGTTCTACGATTGTATACGGAGCATCCCTATTATTACACCGGGTGAACCGACTACATTTAAACCAGATCATCCAAGCCATAATTAGAAAGGCAATTAAAATTAGATCTTCCTCCGTTCTCTTGGTCTTCCTCCTTTAACCTCGGCCCGAACACAATAAATCGTGAAATCTGGCCCATATTGAGGACACGGATACCATTACCTATCCTACGCATCTCTTGCCAATATAAATTCCTTTCATCTTCATCGGGTGGGCCATAAATAAAGGAGATATAAGATGGGACATCAAAATTACGAGATGTGATGCGTGAATGTATAATATTGCCAGGAGAAAAGAATCTCAACATGTAGAATTCAACCACTAGAGAGACAACCTCCTCACAACCCGTAGGATTCAAAACCAGCTCTTCATCAAAACCCACAATGCCTTCTCAACATGCGCACATACCTAACCTTTTGCTTGGTCTCATTAGAAACACTATGCGGGTTTTTTTTGGAGGCATTCCTCCTTTAGATTCACGGCAATCAAGGCGGCCAAAGATACTTGCGGTTCCGGGCTAAGAATATTCATGGTGAACCGGTGGTTGGTCCACGTCTGACCAGCGGCGTTAGAGGAGTAGAAGAAGAAACAACCTCGTCGGAAAAAGTAGAGCCTTAAAACCAAGAATCTGGGAAATCAATCTACTTGAGTTACCAAAGAATGCACTGCAATTTACGAGATGGGCGTGTTTGGGCTGGCCAGGTGCGAGAATTCCACGGACCTATAGCACTTCGGCGACCGCGATGAGAAGAACCTTTATAAGGCGGAGAGATAGTAGAATCAGGTCAAAAGCGAGTTTTGTCTCTTAGCCGAATCCGGTGTAGTCGAGTTTGAGTAGGCGTTTAAGTTGAAAACGCTTCAAAGAAAAAGTCACCGGCGTCCGAGGGATAGGACAAGTGATGGGGGAGGAGACAATGGGGCTGTTCTCGGATTCGCTAGGAAATTCCACCGTGTTGCCTTGTTCACCAAATGATTTAGGTGGGCTCCGTCAATTGTACGCACCACGGACCGACGGGGGAGAGGCACGCGCCCCTTCAAATTAGGCTTCGGCTATCACGGGTTCAAGAGGCTCGGGTAGTGACGGCTGCACGTAGGCAACTTCCCCCAAATCCTCGTCTTCAATGGGAATCTCGGACTTAGAATCATACCATCTCTATGGGCTTAGCCTAGATGAGGCCCTAAACAACGTCTTACACTATCTCTCGGCCAAGGGGTCATGATCGCCCTCCCGGTCTCGCTTTCTTGAGCCACGAGCAGAGGCAGCGTCAACGCGGCGTAGAAGGCGCCCTTCAAAAGTCAACCTTGGACCGGGGTTAGAGGCGAATGCCAATACATCGTCCCGTCACGAAATACTACGGGTAAAATCCACACCAAAGTAGCTTTTCTCCTGACATCCACCGCCCGAGTGCGGCGGCCACCTCCCAGCGTCCTTATTCTCCGACTTGCCACTGACAGGCGCCGCTTCCACAGCGACCAACTTTGTAGCGAGGCGGAGAGCTAGTCTGGATTTTAAAAAAATGGAACTTCGCACCAATCAACTTCCCTGCACACAGCACGCATCCCTCATTCGTTCTTACCCGGCCGTGCAAAGCACGCCGTCAAATAAAGGTCGCTCATCCTCGGCCTCCTGGCACAGTGCAGGAGAAACTTTGTACCCACGACCATCATGACCGATCATACCACAAAGAGAAGTAAAAATGTTGTAACCTTTCATATTTAACGAGACCCAAGCGGTTCCCTCTTCGCTCGCGGTATCCGAAACTAGGAGTCAAAGGTTCACGCAAGCGCACCAATGATCAAGCCACGATGAAGCCTCGATCGGCACTCCCACTATCGGACTCTCGAGTAAAACCGTCTCCCAATGAGTCACCTAGGATTTTCGCAATGACATCATCAAAAGCCTCGAAGGATGCCATGGAATTGGACCCCGAAGGGAAATTTCAATATCAAAGCTAACGTCTTTAAGGACCATATAGTCCTCCAGCGGCTGGAGTTAAGCATAAAACCTTGGATTGACCATGGGCTTCCCTTAAGGATTCTCCCATACTCTTTTATCATGAAACACGAGCAAGGAAAATCGGTTGGTTGCTATCGAGTTCATGCACCTCCAATCGTCGTCAACTTCCCGGCCTTTTTTAGTCATGGTTATAATAGTGGGCACATGAAGTTTTTTCCTGGTGAGGATCTTCCCCACTAAAGTGCCACCATTTTTTTCGACTTCTCGATCAACCTTAAGGCTACTGTTTCAGAAACTACCGCACTACTACTATTGCTACTATCGCCCTACCTCCATACCTCCAAGCTACCCCGAGAAGCACGAACACACTACGCTTTACACAACGCGCTGTTGGACACTCAAGCAAGGATAGAACTAGAAAGGCGATCCGAGTGGGGAAGAACGCCGGAATCAAGGGAACTCGCTCGCGAGAGAGAAAGAGCGCTGCGGGGAGGCAAAAACAATGGTTTTACTTTTAAAGCCACTTTCTGAGAATGTGGAATTTTGAAATTTGAATTTATTGAAATCCTCCAATTTTGTAGCGGTTACAAAAGTAAAACCACTACAAACTATACAATTTTTGAATTTTAAGTTTCCTTCCTACAAATGTAACAAGTTTGTAGCGGTTTAAAAAATCAAACGCTAGAAGATGTAAAATGTTGAAATATGAATTTGGTAACCCGCCAACGGTCTTCATTTTGTATCGGTTATGGTGGCGGTTTTAAAGCGCTTCTTACAAAATCACGGGCTGGAAATTTGTAGTAATTGTTAGGGTGCGGTTTTTTATCCACTATAAAATGTCATCGGCCTTGTAGAGGTTATGGTAGCGGTTTTGAGCTTTGCTACAAATTTCTAGTTGTGCGTTTTAAGCGTCCCAACGCACGTCATTAAGATAACTAAGCATTCTCTCTTCACCCATATTCTCTCCTAACTTTATTCACTAAATATGGATAAGTCATGGATCGGAGTTGTCGCCTGATTCTCCGGCATATTTGGCGAGATTGAACACTTTCTTGGATTTCGCATTCTCCGTGCTAGTTGTAATGGTAAGATATTGTATCCGTTTTGTCGATGCAAGTTTAAGTGGTATACACAAGAAGTTGGTAAGGAACATTTAGCCACGAAGCCTTTCTTAGAAGAATATGTGTTGT
Organism: Acacia melanoxylon; assembly: GCA_019022615.1. NCBI lineage: Eukaryota > Viridiplantae > Streptophyta > Magnoliopsida > Fabales > Fabaceae > Acacia > Acacia melanoxylon. The sequence continues at coordinate 5,045,443 of JAFJYJ010000042.1, forward strand.
GGGAAGTTCATGGTGAAAAATGTCGTATGATATATGATGATCATCTTCTCAAAGTTCACAAGTAGGAGTTAGTAGATTAAGACGCATCCTATTAATGATGTTGTTACGTGATGCGTTTGGTATCAAGACAATAACTTCACCATAAAAGTTTAGGGTGCAACCCACATTTCTTGAGGAATGATCAATTTCGGGAATTTTTTGACCTGTGGATTAGCGGATCGTCCCTTTGTAATGGTTTTCAAAATTACTCTAAATTATCTTTCTTGATCAAATTGTATAATATCAAGTGCTTGTGTGAGATCACTAATAAGGGAATGTTGATGTTGTTGGAATTATTACAAAATAAATTCCCTGAACCGGAGATTCCCACAACCTTATATGAGGGCCAAGAAGATTATTAACAAATTGGCCTTAAATTTACCAAAAAAAAAATGATGCATGCCCTAACAATTGTATGCTATATTAAGGAGATGATGCTCGTAGGGAGACTTGTAAGTAATGTCATACTTTGAGGTACAAGACAATTCGGAAGGGAAAAGGCGGACAGATGAAACCAACAAAGATTCTCGGGTACTTTTCTTTTAAAGCCTCAATTACAAAGATTGTTTATGTCGTCTACAATAGTTGAGCATATAGGTGGCATGACGTTGATAAGAATGAAGATGGTAAGCTAAGACATCACGGATGTAGAAGTCCCTGAAAGCGTTCAACTCGAGACTTTCCAACTTTCACGACTTAACCCTAGAAATGTTTGGCTTGCTTTAGCGTCCGATGGTTTAATCAGCCTAGGAATCTTAGCACTGAGTTACACCATTTGGCATGTTGTCTTAATTCCACACAACTTCCCCCTTGGATGTGCATGAAACAAAGCTCCTTCATTTTGTCTACGATCATTCCATGCAAAAAGGCTTTGCGAAATGACATCGATGTGCGTATCTCCAACCGCTTATCATGAGTTGCCGGACTTGTGAAATGTCATAATCGAGACGTATGACGTGCGCGAGAAGACACTATTCAACTTGTGTGCAGCCTTGATGTAGATGATAAGTGATTTTCCTAGCCTAGGAACATTATCCGGGTGGAATTTGCATACCGGGATGGTGTGTCTATCTTGCAATTTTGACTCTGACTAAGTACTTTTTCCCCACAGTCATAAGAGTTGCTTAAATGCGTCATCGAGGTTTCTGATGGTAAGCGCAAGTTTAGGTTGCAACGGAATCATTTCAAAGGGCAATAGGAAAAAGAGGACTTCCTCGAGACTTTATTCGTGCGAGATATCTTACGTAAACTTCATGATGTTGAATTTGAGTTTGGGAAAAATGATGATGCAACAAGAGCGGGAGAAAGACGTTAGAACTTCTCGCTTTTGCTCTTCAAAGAATGGCGAAGATAAGTATATTCTTCGCTTTTATGTATTGGAAAGATAATTTGTCTTACTACAATCTTGATGTCATGCACATTGAAAAGATGTATGTGAAAATGTGTTACACGATGCTTAACGAACCAGGTAAGTCAAAAAGATCATCTTCAAACGAGGAAAGATTTACGAGCCATGGGAATTCATGAAGATGTGTGACGAGATGAGCATGAAAATTTCAACTTGCAAAATTCAACCTCACAACCGAATAAGGAAATCTTCCTCACAACATTGAAGAAAATAAAAGTTCTTAATGGGTATCCAAGCAACATTTCGCGATGTATTGACATGTAGACTCGAAAGGTTGATGAAGAGTCATGACTTCATACATTCTTATGCCAGTTACTTCCAGTCGGCAATAAAAATACGATGTCTCCTAATGTGTCGATCATTTTGGAGTTGTGTTCTAAGGTTTTGATCGTTGAGGAGCTTGATCACCTACCAATGAGAAAATCATTCTTACGTTGTGTCATTTAGAGATATCTTTCCCCCGTCCTTTTTACGATGATGGTTCACTCCGACAATTTCTTATTCAAAAAAGAGCTTTTGGCTCGGTTAAATATCAATGGATGTATCCGATTGAGAGATACTCATTTTACATATGCGCATCAGCATTAATCTCTAAATTTGCTAGTATACCCAGACATTTCAACATTTATGGATATTTTTCCTACTTTTACTTTACATGTTTCTTGGAAAATTGAAATCTTAGGTAAGGAATAAAGTGTGGCTAAGAGGTTATAACTGAAGGTTATATAGGGGATGGTCCCGTATTTCTCGCTTAAAGTACTTTGATGACATTGAGACGTCTTTCAACCAACCGCCTCATGTAGGATTGTAACGAACTAGACCATCATCAAGAGAGTTGTTAATCCTCGTGTTGGTAAACTAGTTGGAGGAAATGAGAACTTCAAATAATGGCAATTGAGAAGTTCCAAACACGTAGACATGTCTTGATTAATTGCACTAAATTTCGAACCCTTCTTTTAGTAAGGATTGTACACTTTCATAAGATTATCCTATATATTTCCTTACATTTATACTTCACGTTTCATGATCGCCCATCCTGATTAATTGCAAGGAATTTCGTAAGTCATATGAAGCATCGACTTAGGATCTGTTCACGAGAACATCCTCCGAAGTGTGAGAAAGGTCCCACAGAATTCCCGGGTCAGTTTACGTGAAGAATACTAAACGAACACAACCCGCACCACCAAAATTCAAAGCTCTCGCACTTCCGCCCTCTTTGACCATGCCACCAAGTTTACGATATAAAATGTCAATGGTTTCCCAAGTTTTGCACGGTTTCACCGGATCAAGGATTGCTAACCCAAAACTCAAGTGTTTATGGCACCTTTGGGACAAGGAGTTATGCGAGCATAAGTAACGGGAGCTTGCGGTTCAAAGACGTGCCGTCATCTTATGGAAAACTTCTTGATAAGTCGTTAGATAAATTACCAAGGCCGTTTCAGCGTGATGTTATTCAAGTGTTTGTGGGCAAATACGACAACTTCGTGTGGACTCACAACTGATGACTTAGGCATCACATCAATAAATTCCTCTCAACCAATTCATACTGGTCAGTCTCAAGATGATGAACCATATATTCTTGCCTCGGAGGCACACCGGAGCTTATTACGTCGAGGACAAGAGGCACATGGGTTGAAATATGGTGGTTCACTTAAAGCCTCGGACAGCTACGACATACGGGCGATGGTGATAACATCGCCTACAAGAGTGATTTGTTCCAACCCACCAATTTTGAAAAACTTCTTCCTTGAAGGAGACAACAATTTACCTATAGTTCAATGCGTTTTTAGATTACGCTTTATTACCACTTAATTAAAGTTTATGTTTTGTTCAAACATATTAAACTCATAACTAACACTTTCTCCTCACATTTTCTGTAGGATGGAATGGATATCGATTTAAAAAATTATGTTATCTTACTATAATCCTCTATATTTTTTTAAGAAAAAAAAAACCAACGATTATTTAAAATAGTTTTAAGACCACCCAAACATCGTCCAAAAACCACTACAAACATTTGTCGCCTCAATCGCTACAAGTTTTATGCAGATATCATATAAATACCACCACCACACCTCATTTCACACATTTTCCTTCATTTCTTCCTCCCTCACCTTCTCTCTATTTTCTCTCATCAGTCAATGTCTTCTAGAAAGGTTTAGTGCGAAGACAGCTTATCAAATATGGTTAATTTTTTTTTCAAGCTTTGATTTTAATTTTTTTCTTTTCTTATAATTCTATGATACTAATTATTATTATTTTAGTCGAGAATGTTAAGGACATTCCATCATCATTCCTTCTATAATCATCAACATTCTTTTCATAATCAAATAGTGGACAACATAATAAGTTTATATTATCCATATATTATCAATATTATACCTATGTCATATCCATAATCAAATATCATCTACCATTACTATTTTTTATATATTAAATTTTATTATATAAATTGTCATTTAAAAATAAATAAAAAATGACTCCACCACGGACTTTTTTTTTAAAAAAAATGTATTATTTTTGTGAGTTACAAATTTTGGAAAAAAAAGTTGGCCAAATTTTTCAAATTTCACACGACATTTGTAGTGGTTTTTGAAACGCTACAAACTTTTCATATTATGTAACGGTTTTTTGATTTTATGCAACAAAATTTGGTGCCGTTTTTGAAATTCCATCCAATAGTGTAGCGGTTTTATAATTGCTTCAAACTTTTCCACAAATTTTTAAAATTTTGTGCCGCCAATTTAAAAAATTCACGAATGTTGTTAGTAGCGGTTAAGAAACCGCCACAAAGTTATGCAATTTCAACTTGTAACGATTTTGTAGTTGCTACAAAATATTAATACAATATCGCATAACAAATTCATCTGTAGCGGTGATAATGAACCGCTTACACACGATCGCGGTTTTTATAAACGCTACAAAACAAACTTTACTGATAATGCATTTTTGTATTTGTTTTTACAACCACTTCTTATGTCGTTTGGCGGTTAAATTGTTACTAAATATGCGTAATTTTAAATCACAAAAGGTCTTTTTTTTGTGGGGTCAATACATATGTTATCGTTCTTCAATTTGGTTTGAGTTTCTTTTTTTTAAAAAAAAAAATCTCATAATATTTTTCTCCTTATTTTTCTCTCATTCTTTTCCTCCTTCGCCTAAAAAATTGCAAAACACTTATAATTAGTTGCAATTAAAATTTTGATAAGACAAGAGTCATATTTCTCAAAACTCGATAAATGCATTCATTTATTTCTAATATTCTACTTTAGAACTTAGAAAATCACTTGTAAAAAAAAAAAAAAATATGCCTGAAAATATAGAAAAGTAAGTGTCACATTCCTTTTTAAAAAAAAAAAAAAAACCTTTGTAAGCGTCAAATTCTTGAAGCTTCCAGATAAGTATGTAAGGTTATTTTGGGTTAAAAAATAAATAAGTTTTTGTTTTTTGTTTATTTTAATATTTCATTCTTCAAATTTAAAGTTCACCAGAAAAATAGTCTTTCATTAGCCAGATTAAGGGATATTAAATATTATATTCCTTGAACTTGCAAACCAATAAACAAGTTCATTTACAATGTTTTGTCTTATAGACTAAAAGGTCCAGTACAAAATATTTTCAAAAAATTAGCAGATAAGTTACAAAATAAATTTTTTGAACTAAAAACTATAGTTCACATGAATAACATTCTCAATAAGTGAGTTTCACATTATTTAAATTTATATTAGCCATTTCTGCACCTCAAGCCGCCCACTTGGTCGTTATGTGAAATTTTGAAAAGTAAATGAATATACCAGTTCAATTTTAATTTAATAAAATCATAATATTTCGGTAAAAGATCAACATAATGTTTTCTTATTTCATTACAATCCTTCTCTTTTAATTCTCTTTCTTTTCTGGACTCACTTCCCCATAATCTCAATTCTTGCGTTTGACATTTTGCTTTCGGCCGCAGCATCACCACCAGACAGCGTTTTCCCCTAAACTTCATGTTATATGTTTTTCATTGGCTTCATATGCACTGCAGCCTTTAACTTTCCTTTGTTTTTTTTTTTTTTTGAAAATAAAGTAATTAATATTTTTTATATTTCAAAATTTACTCTTAATTTTTTTGGGGAAAAATACAAAAAAGAAATGTTGAAATTAAAAATTTTCAAATCAAAGGCATTTCCCAAAAAAAAAAAAGAGTTGTGAATTGATTATCAAATTTTTTCTTTCCCTTAATCAACTTTTGGTAACAAACTTTATTTGAGATTTTCCAATTTCAAAATTCTTTTTATGTCGTTTTTCGTTCTTCTTCTTCTTCTTCTTCTTTTTTTTGCCTTCAAATTTACTCTTAATTAATTTCATAGGTAATAAACAATTTTGAAACGAACATAAATAATAAGACAATACGATGTAACAATAAATAAGAAATATAAAAAACGTTAATAAATTTGCTTTGAATTTTAAAAAATATTTATAAATTTAAATATCTAAAAAGGAAATCATATTTTTAAATAAAATTAAGTAGTATTTTAATTTGAAATTAATTTATTTTGGGTATACAACAAACCCAGCAGTGCAGTGGACAAACAAAAAACTCCCTCATCTTTAATTATAAACATTAATAATATTTACTAGAAAATTTTTCTTCTTTTTAACTACTCCCTCCTATCCTAAATATAAAACTCAATTGAGTTTTTAGAGTTAAGGAAACCAAATAAGTTACTTACTCATATCATATGTTGTGTATTATTAGATTATACATTAATTTATAAGTAAAAAAAATAGTTTGGAGGAAAAAAATATAAATAATTTAATGTAATTTAATTAACTTCCTTAATCTCTCCAAAAAAAGTTAAATGTATCTTATATTTAGAGCCGGAGGTAATATAAAGTCTTTGGCTATTGTAAAAAAGGGAAATTTGCATAAAATGCCTTTTAAAATTCAAACTACCCAAAAGATCAAGTGAATAAACAAAAGGATAAATAGGGGTAAAAGGTACTGCCTACAGTCACTAATTATAAGAACAGCTTTTACGGTCTGCGATTTATCTTACAAAAAGGGTCTTCTATAATTAGAATCGGAGGGAGTATGAATTAGGGATTTTGAGTGTTGATTCTTTTGCAAAATTGCCCCTCTTATTATATATATATATATATATATATATATATATATATATTGTGAAACAAAAGGACAAGGTCCCGTTGCGCTGGCATCAGACCTCTAGAGGCTAGGTGAGAAATTTTTGTAATGCGATTAACCAGATTTCAATAGATATTGGGCTTGTTTGGATTGAGTGTTAGGAGAGCGTTATGAGCGTTTGCGGTAGGAATTAATGCTTTGGAGAAAAAGGCACCAGCGTGGTGTGTTTTGGGTTCAGCGTTAAGTTCAACGGATCAAAGCTCTCAACGCTATTTCAAAGCTGGTTAAGGAAAATGCTCTAGAATCTAGCTTTTTCCAAAAAGCTCTCAGCTTTTTGACATGGGTCTTGCCAGTTCTACCACCATCAATCCAAACACAAATCATTATCTCGCGACTTTTTCCTACGAGCTTTTTAAAGTCGAGATAGGCTTTTGCCCACCGGCTCCTACCGCCAAAATGAGGCCCGTTTATGATTGTAACGTGGTTAACGACATTTATAATTATAAAAAATAAAGAATTAGAATTTTATTCTATTTAAAAAAATCTTATTATTATAATTCAAATGTTACACTCAAAAGAAGACATTTGTAGTGGTTAAAATTAACGTATTTGTAACGGTTTTTACCGGGCATTTTTGACTTAATTTACCCCTTATTTATTAACTAATTACCATTTACCCTTATTTGAAAACTATACACCAATGTTGCCCCATGTTTAGTCGATTACATGGTTTTAGTCGATTACATCCATCATAAAAAAAATTAGGTTAAAACTTGGGAAGGCCATAACTTTCTCGTTCGGAGTCAAGATCAGTGATTCTTTTTGATCCATAACTTTTTGAGATCTATGCACCGACATAAAAATTAATTTCCAGATTTAGTGAAGAGAAAGGAGGAAGAACACAGATTAGCTTTTCAAAATTTCGCCGTTGTAACGTGAGAGGCAAGGTTGCGCCTCGGGGATGAAGCGACCTTGGTTGCCGTCGGAATCCGTTTCAACCTTTCTCTCCATTACGTGTCTTGTCTTCCTCTGCTTCTTGAATTGCTTTGCCGCCGAGTTCTTTTTTCTTTCTTTGCCCTCCGGTTTGCGTCCTTGCGTCTTTGATCTTTTTTAGTTATACTAAGCTAACGTTATTGTTTTATAATATATATATATATATATATATATATATATATATATAATGAATTGTTTCCTTTTATTTGATTTTTTTTATTAGATCACATAATATCGCCTGCACAATAAAGATAGGGTATGAATGTATTTAATATATATATATATATATATATATATATATATATATATATATATATATATATAATGAATTGTTAGTATCTCCGGCACAATATGGATCACATAATATATATATATATATATATATAATGAATTGTTAATATTATATACCTATTTAGTTATATTTGATATCTTTGTTCTATACATAATATTAACAACTCATGTTAATATTAACAATTCATTATATAATATATATATATATATATATACATATCCTATCTTTATTGTGTAGGAGATATTATGTGATTTAATCAAAAAGAAAACATCAAATAAAAGGAAGCAATTCATTAAATACACACACACACACACGCACACACACACACACACACATATATATATATATATATATATATATTAAAACAGTCGGGATTAATAGAACTAAAAAAGATCAAAGACGAAAGGTGCGAAGCGACGGCGAAAGAAAAAAAAAGAACACGGCGAAGCAATTCAAGAAGCATAGGAAGACGAGACGCGAGAGAGTAGCACGAAACGGATTCGGCGGCAACCAAGGTTGTTCTATCATCGAGGAGACCTTCAATGTCTCACGTTACAACAATTTCCGTCAAAAGCTAATTTGTGTTCTTCCTCATTTCTTCATTAAATTTGGAGGTTAATTTTTATATCGTATATAAATCTCGAAAAGATATGTGGAATCAAAAGAATCACTTGATTTAGACTCACCAGACGCGAGTTCGCCTTCCCAGTTTTAACCTAAATTTTAATGATGAATCGATTACATGGTTTTTGATGTAATCGACTAAACAAAGGGGCGGGTGGTGTATATTTTTTAAGTAGGCAAAATGGTAATTAGTTAATTAATAAGGGGTAAATTGGTCAAAATGCGGTTTTAACCATTACAAAACACGGTGTTGTAGGACATTTTTGTATGCAGCTTTTCAAAAACCACTACTCATGTAATATAACCTATAATGTACTTGTAGCGGTTTTAACGTCACTGCTTACAAGATGAGATTGAATGAAGGATTGAGTGAACATTTTGTAGAACTTATAAAACCGCTAGAAATGATGGTAAAACAATTTTTGAGTGACCGGAAAGACAAATTGTTAAATTGGTGCCACCAATATAGCACTTATTAAACTGCTACTAAGTGCATCCACGAATTTTAAAAAAAATTACGGCAAAGGTTTGTAGCAGTTGTAATATTAGATGAAAATTTAAAATGGGCGCCAAATTTTTTAAGGCAAATTTGAATTAAAATTTGTAGCGGTTATAGAAATGCTATAAATTTTGGATGAAATTTCAAAAAAAAATACGCCAATTTTTTAAGGTGAATTTGGATTAAATTTTGTAGCAGTTCTAAAACCGCTACAAAATATTACTTTTTAAAAAAAAAAAACAACAACAACCTTTATTTAAGTCCCGCTTTTTACAATATTTTATTATTTAAATAATAATAGTTACTATTTAAGAAAATGATTAACCTTAAGTTAGATAAATATAAATATTATAGGAGGTATAATGCGAGAATGTGTAGATAATAAGAACTTATTATGTTGTCCACTAGATAATATTTGATTATAAAATTAATGTTGATGATGATAGAAGGAATGTTGAAGAAATGTCCCTAAAATTCTGGGTAAGAAAAATAATAATTAGTATTAGTATTATAAGACGGAAAAAAACATTGAAATCAAATATTTTAAAAAAATTACCATATTTGATTAGCTTGCTCAGCACTTAACTTCTCCAGAAAGTGTTGACAGATAAGAGAAAATGCGAGAGAAGGTGGGTGGGAAGGAATGAAGGAGTGTGTAAAATGTGGTGTGGAAGGGGTATTTATAGGCATTTGTGTAACTCTTATAATGGTTGATGTGATGGTTTTTGTAGCGGTTTTCATTTGTAGCGATTTATGTCGAGTGTTTGTAAGCGGTTTTACTTTCATAGCGGTTTTGGTTTGTATTGTAGCGGTTATAAAACCACTATGAAAATATGTTGATATTTTCTTTTTTTAAATATAGAGGTTTACAAGAAATGAAGCATAAAATTTTTAATCATTCTTTGTTGTCATTCCTACAAAAAATGTGTAAAGTGTAAATAGAACAAATCATCAAGAGGGAGGTGAATTAGGGATTTAAAAAATTTCTTTTTAAAACACCAAACACAAATAGTAAAATAGGGCAAACAAAGGAAGAGTAGAGAAGAATGACACAACATGATTTATACTAGTTCGATCTTAATTCTTGACCTATGTCCGGTCCCAGATGCTCAGGATTTTCACTAACTCACAAAATCGGTTACACACTCGCACTCGAAAGTTATCCTCTCACTAGGATACACTCCCCTTACAAGTTGTAAACTGATAAACCCAATCTCTAAATCCCACGACTTGAGAGTCTTACAATAAATGATATTCAATGATATACTCTAAAAGAGAAAATAGAATAAGCACTAAAGTACAATGTATCAAAAGATACTTTACAAATAGGTGAAAACACTAAATGCAGATAAACACTTGATAGCTTTTCGTTTTCTATATGTCGGTTCTTATAAAGACTTGAATGCTTCAGCTTATATATATATATATATGAAGGAAATATTAAATGACCGTTGGAATCATTAATGTAACCGTTGGAGACATTAATAAGGTCAAGTTAGATGCAACTTGGTCCTTTCTCTTTCTAGCTTTAAGTTAATCTAGGTGTTGGATGTTTTGGTTGACTTCCCTTGAAATAAATCCATTGGAAGATGATGTTTCCATAGGGGAAAGTCTACATATAATCCTTGCAAAGTTCAAGGAATGATTTGCCAAGGGTGCAAGGTTTTCCGGACTTGCAATAAACGTGTCGACGTCACCTTTTGCTTTATGCTAAATCCTCATTCTAAAACATTTTTTAATCATCCGAAACTCACTAACAAACTGATTAAACATAGTTAAGGATAGTAATGAGTAATGATAAGAAGTATCTAGATAATACATGAAGATTTCACAAATTCGAGAAAGTTGATTTTCAAACAGAGCGACACAAACTTGAGTTTGTTTAAGGAAACTGGAGTTTGCAACTTTTGCTCAAGACCCAAACTTGAGTTTAGTAAACCAAACTTGAGTTTGGTTCTTTCTTAGAAAAGATCATTGGGATTGAGCTTTGGACAACATTTTGAAATAGGAGCAAACTCGAGTCAATAAGTGGCAAACTCGAGTTTGGGACTTTTGGAGTGAAAATATGTTCAAGTCCACAAAGCTCGTATTAATTCGGATTTTGATGATCACAATTTCAAAGTATTGAATTAAGTATTTTTTATTTCAAAATAACCTTGCCCGAGCAAGATGGTAAGCTGCTCGGCAATATCGGATTCGGTGAAAAGAAGAAGGAAAGCATAGAGGATCATGCCCGGCGGCCCGAAAAACAAGCGAAAGCATGACTTGCCCGAGCAAGATGAGAAGCTTGCTCGAGCAACGACGAGGCTCACGAAGAAATAAGGAAAGCACAAACACATGCCGAGCATCCTTCGCAAAAGGCCGGAAAGTATACCTTGCCCGAGCAAGGTTACGAGCTTGCTCGAGCAAAATCGAATGTTGAAGCAAGCTAAGGGGAAGCACTAGCCATATGCCCAAGCAACCTCCTTAAACACGAAAGCAACACCTTGCCCGAGCAAGGTACTTGGTGTGCCCGAGCAAAACCGAAACATAAGCGAGGATCCGATTACCATAGTCTTTGCCCGAGCACAGGAAAATGGTTTGCCCGAGTACTTGCCCGAGCAACCTCTGACGCTATACTTGGACTCGTCTCTGCCTTGAGTTTGCCCGAGCAAGAATGGAGTCTTGCTCGAGCAACAATCGACCTTGAAAGCATTTTCTCTCTACTCGAATATCTTGCCCGAGCATAAAAACTAGCATGCTCGAGCATGCTCGAGCAAGGACAAAAGCTTGCCCGAGCAACCTTGAATGTCCTCTTAAATTTGACTATGTTCGAACCTTGCCCGAGCAAGAAGGAAGTCTTGCTCGAGAGCAGCGTCGTCTGGAAGACAATACTTCCAGTTCTTTGAAGAGCTTTTCCCGAGCATAGATATCACCATGCTCGAGCATCATCTCGCAAGCAACGAAAATGCTTGCCCGAGCACTAGCAGTAGAGAGTGTTTCTACACTATATGATACAAAGAGCTTGCCCGAGCAAACCAATAATCTTGCCGAGCAATGTCATCCCCGTTCTCAAGCTTCGTCTGCGTAAATTCTCTGATGATAATATTTATCTTATTACTTATGATTATTGTTTATTAAGTTTACCAAATGCTTTTAACCAGTGTATTAGTGAGTTTCAGATCATCAAGGCACAAATTACCAGCTGATTAAAATAAAGCACTTTGGTTTGTCAGAAGCATTAAATGCAAAGTAGAGACATTCACCCATTCCGGCAAGAAACCTTCTCCGAGCAAGCAAAAAGCATTCCGGCCATACCTTATGCAAAAATTCAAGAACGTGTCTCAACGGACAATTTGAATAAGGAATGTCAACGAAGAATAAACGGTCGAATGTCGAAATGTTGCAGCGTACGAGGAAACGAGCAAGTGATTTACAACGGACATATTGATTACTCACAACGGCTCATTAATTCCTCTCAACGGTCATCAATGCAATCAACTTATAAATAGAAGGAGCATTCAAGTCACCGCCTACCGAAAAATGTTGTGCATTCAATTAGCAATTAAGAGCATTTACTGTTTCGACATACGAGAGATTATCTTCGGATATATTAAGCTTCGGTGATTATTATTCTACTCTTTTAGAGAGTTTCTCATTTATTATCTTTCTTGTAAGAATCTCAAAGTATTGGGACTTTGAGATTGGGATACTTGACTACAACTTGTAAGGGGGAGCAAGTTCTAGAGAGAATTGCTTCGAGAGTTCTGAGTGTGTGTAATCGGTTGAAGTTAGTGAAAATCCCGGAGAGTGCGGGGACTAGACGTAGGTCAAGGATTTAGACCGAACCAGGATAAATCCGTTTGTGTTCAATCTCACTTATCCCTTACTCTGTTTATCTCTCGATTTACATTCGGTTAAACAGGATTCTTGCGAAAAATTTTATATCCCCAATTCACCCCCTCTTGGTGATATTCCTTCTTTCACTCAAATCGGAGTTTACAAAAGAAAACTTGAGTTTTCTTAAGTTCAAAATAGTGAGGAGCTCTACGCTTGACACAAACTCGAGTTTCTCACTCAAACTCGAGTTTTCTTAAGAGATGAAAAATCTTGAAAACTCTTTGCAAGAGCAAACTTAAGTTTGCAAATCCAAACTCGAGTTTGCTTAGCATATCAAAACTTTGAAAAACTCTCTGTCTAACACAAACTTGAGTTAACCATGACGACTCGAGTTTGTTTTAACTTGAAAAACTTGAGTGCTCTCTTTTTGGTACAAACTCAAGTTTGACAATCCAAATTCAAGTTTGTCTAAGTTTAAAGAACTTAGGCAACTCTCTCGTCAAGTGCAAACTTGAGTTTGACAACTCCAAACTTGAGTTTGCCTTTACGATAAGTTTTCCAACTTAACAAAGACAAACTACATTTGAGTTTACAATTGTCAGTTATCATCAAACACATAGAGAACTAACATAAAAAAATGTTAGGCTTGAGTTTAATATGTTTTTACTAAAATTAACCTTAAATTAAGTGATAATAAAGCGTAACTTATACAAATACACCAAACTATAGGTAAATTATCATTGCCTTCTAGAAAAAAGTTTTCGAAATTGGTAGGTTGGAATAGCTCACTCTTGTAGGTGATGTTATCACCATCGCCCATGTCGTAAAGGTCTCGAGACTTTAAGTGAACCACCTTATTCCTATCCATGTGCCTCTACCGTTCTCAACATAGTAAACCCGGTGTGCCTCGAGGCAAGAATATATGGTTCATCATCTTGAGATTGATCGATGTAAATTAGCCAAGAGAAATTTACTAATGTGATGCTTAAGTCGTCGTTGTGAGTCCCGGGAAGTTAATTTGTATTTTCCCACAAACACTTGAACAACGTCACGGTGAAACAACCTTATTAATTTAGTTCGAGGACATCAAGAAGCTTTCCATAATAAGTGACGTCTCCAACTCCATGTTGTCTGTCACTGCCGCCGCATAACTCATTGTCCCAAAATGTGCCATAAAGACCCGATTTTTGGGTTAGCAATCATTGTTCTCATGAAATTGTGCAAAACTTGAAACCATTAACATTATATGTCGTAAACCTGGTTGCATGGTCAAGACAGCCGATTGCGAGAGCTCTGAAATCTGGTGAGTGCAGGTTGTACTCATTTAGTATTCTACGCGTAAACCAACTTGGGAATTCTCTGTAGACCTTTTTATTATGTTTGTATACGGATCTTGAGTTGATGCTTCACATAAATTTTGAATTTCGTGCAATTAATCGTGAGTTGATGTTCATGAAATGTAAGTATAAAATGTAAAGAAATATATAGGATAACAAATGAGTGTACAATTCTTACTTGAAAGAAGGGTTCAACTTTGATGCAATTGATCAAGACATATCTATATGCTTGGAACCTCCTTCAACCGGGTTTTACCGACACGAGGATTAACAACTTTCTTGATGATGGCTTAGGTTTAGGACAATCGTCTACACAAGGAGATCGGTTGAAAGATGTCTTAATGTCAACAAAGTACCCGGAACATAAATATATGACCTCATCTCTTATAGAACCTTCACTGTATAACCGTCTAGTCACGCCTTATTCCTATGTAAGATTTCAATTTCCCAAGAAACCAATAAAGTAAAGAAGGAAAAATGTCCCTTAAATGCTGAAAAGTGGAACTAGTAAATTTAGAAAGTAATTCTGATGCACATATGTAAAATGAGTATCTCTCAAAATTATACATCTATTGATATTGAACCGGGCAAGTAAGCTTTGTTTTATGAACAAGGTGGACTATCAAGTCATCACCATGAAAAAGAATGGAGGAAAATTATCTACAAATGACAAAAGCGTAAGAATGGTTTTGTGTTGTAGTTGATTAAGCTCCTCAACGACAAAACCTTGGAATACAACTTCAAGAAGAAAGAACACAGCTCCTCCAAAATGATGGACACATCGGAGGCGTATTTTTATCACAAGGAAATAACTATTGCATAAGAACATGTGAGTCAGCTCTTGACCAAGCAATCTTTTGAGCCCGCTTGTCAATACATTGTGAAATATTGCTTGAATACTCATATGGAACTTTTATTTTCTTCAACATCGCGAGAGAAAGATTTCCTTATTTAGTTTTGTAAGGGTGAATTTCTTGGTTGAAATTTGTCATGCTCATCAAGCCACACTTCTTTACGAACTCCATGGCCCGTAAATCTTTCTCACTTGAAGATGGTCTTTTGACTCTCCTGGTTCGTTAAGCATAGTGTATAGCATATTGTTGCATACATTATTTTTTTCAATATTCAAGCACCAAGACTATGTCAAACAAATTAGATTTTCAATATGAAAGAGTAAAGAAGATGTCTATCTTTCGCCATTCTTTGACGAACAGTAAGTAGAAGTCATGGCTGTCTTTCTCCTACTTTTGTTGCATCGTCGTTTTCCAAACTCGAATTCAACATCCCGAAGCTGCTGTAAGATATTTGTACTGAATAAAGTTTGAGGATGTTCTCTTTTTTCATGTTGACCATCGAAACAATTCCATTGCAAGCCAAACTTGTGCTTACCATCAAGAAACCTTCAATGACCCATGAAGCCCCACTTTCGACTATAGGGAAGGCATCTTGAGTCAAAATTGTAAGTTGGACAAGCCATCCCAATATGCACATTCCACTCGGATAAAGTTCTCAAGACTTGAGAGTCACTTATTCTCCACATCAACAGTGTCTTCTCATATACATCATATGTCTTGATCCCGACATTCCACAAGTCCAGCAATTCTGCAATAAGCCAAATACTATGTGCTAAGATTTTCAATTATGCAATTCAGCAATCCCGACATTACACATTGATGTCATTACCGGTGCCTTTTATCCGGAATGATCATAGACAAGGTGTTTGTTTCGTACACATCTAGGGGGTAAGTTGTAGGGAATTAATAGCCAAATACTATGTGCTAAGATTTTCAAATGGATTAAAATGGTCGGTCGCCAAAGCAAGCTGAACATTTCTAAGGTCCACCCCGAAAATTTGGAAAGTTTAAGTCAAATGCTTTCCTGGCTTTTGCATCTCGTGGATGTCTTAATTTATTTCTTCATTCTTGTCAACTTCATACCATCTCATATGCTCATCTATTTTAAATGACATAAACAATCTTTGTAACTGAGGTTTTAAAGGAAAGTATGTGAGAATCTTTGCTGGTTTCTTCTTCTGCGTTTTCCCCTTCCGAATTGTCCTGTACCTCGAAATGTGTTATTTCTTACAAGTCTCCCTGCAAGTATCATCTCCCCAATATAGCATACAATCGTTGGGCCAAACATCAATTTTTTTTGTAGTTCAATTCTAATATATTGATAATCTTCTTGGCCTCACAAAACATTGTGGGAATCTCCGAGTCGGGAATGCATCTTGAAATAATTCCGCCAACATCGACATTGCCTTATCAATTATCCCATGCAAGCATTTGATATGATACAATTTGATCAAGAAAGATAATTTGCAGTATTTTCAACAAACTTGATACAAAGGGCAATCTGCTTCATCCTTGAGGCTGAAAGATTCTCGAGCTGCTTATTCCTCAAGAAAATGGGGTATCATCCCGAACTTTTGAGGTGAACTTGTTGTCTTGAAACCGAACACATCACGAACAATATCATTAACAAGATCATCTTGATCGACTTGAACTCCTACTTGTGAACTTCGAGGAAGATGATCATCATATCTCATATAGGGTTTCTTACCATGAACTCCCCATAACATATAGTCTTCCGGAAAGGATTCACAAGCAAATGTTCCTTAGGAACTTCTTGTGTATGTCACTTCTTGAACTTGCATCTACAACATGGACACACAATCTTACCATTACAAGCTAGCGTGAGAGAATGCGAAATCCAAGAAATTGTTTAATCCGGCCAAATATATTGAAGAATTGCACGGCAACTTGATCCATGACTTATCCATGTCTAGTGAACAAAGTTAGAAGAGAAGATGGGTGAAAGAGAAATTTGAGTTCTCTAAATGACGTGTGCCGAGACGCTTAAATTCAATTTCTAAAACATTAAATAATTTATAGTGGTTAAAACACCGCTACAATAACCATTTTAAACTTTATCACTTTGTAGCAGTTATTAGACAAAAAAACTGCTACAAATTTCATGACCATTGACACTTTGTAGTGGTTTAAAAATTGCCAACATAATCGCTACAAAAGGAAGATCATTGGTGGGTTACCAAACATTCAAATTTCAAAATTTCACATTTTGTAGCGATTATAATTAAAATCGCTACAAATTAGTGATCGTTGGTGGCGGGAAACTTAGAATCCAAAAGTTCACATTTTCTAGCGATTATAATTAAAACCGCTATAAAAATTTTAACAATTTGTAGCGGTTTATTTATTAAAACCGCTACAAAATTAATTGCATGATTATTGAAGACTTTTCGACACGAGTTCAAATTCGGAAGGCTATACAAGATGAAGCGGGTCCAATATATAGGAATTGGCACAACAGGGTTTATCATTATTTAGTAATAACCAGTGGAGGAACCACTTGCTGGCTAGGCCTTAGTTGACCCCAGTTGACCTTCTAAAACTTTTTAGTATTGTAAATGGAGCAAATCACCAAGAGGGGGGTGAATTGGGGATTTTAAAAATTCGTTTAAAATACTACGTAAATAGATAAGAAAAGGAGAGCGAGAATAGGAAAAGAAGAAAGGCTTGAGACAAGAGGATTTATTTGGTTCGGTATAAATCCTTGACCAAATCCGATCCCCAGACACTCTGGGATTTTCACTAACTCAAAATCAGTTACACACTCTGCACTCGAAAGTTATCCTCTCAATAGGATACACTCCCCTTTACAAGTTGTACACTGATATTCCCAATCTCCAAGTCCCATTGACTTGAGATTCTTACAATAAATGATTTCAATAAATGAAACTCTCTCAAAGAGCAGATAATAATGAACATTGAAGTACAAGAGTATCAACAGATACTTTTACAAGTAGAAAACACTAAGAGTAGTTGAAGCTTTGAATGCTTTTCGTTTTCTGCAAATTAGTTGTTGAGAAGACTTGAATACAACTCCTTATATATGAAGGGAGCATTAAATGACCGTTGGATTGATCAATGTAACCGTTGGAGACATTTGACTAGCTATTAGGAACAATATGGTCACTTCTCTCTCTAATCTTCGGTTTATCCGGTGCCGAAAGTTTATGGTTGACTTCCTTGAATTAAATCCATTGGAAGAGCAACTTCTTGATAGGGAAAGAAAACATTAATCCCTTAGCAACGTGTAGAGAATGATTGTCCAAAAGAATGCAAGTTTTCTGGACTTTGCAATAAATGTCTTCGGCGTCACTTTTTGCTTTAAGCCAAATCTTCATTTAATATTCTTTAAACCATACGAAACTCACTAACAAACTGATTAAGCGGAAGTGGGACCTCTAGAAGCTCCTCATTAGGAAACATCGACTCCATGCCCTCGACACAATAGCTCGACAATCCATGAAACCTCTCTATATAAACGTCCAGAAAAGCTGAACTTCACTTCTCCACTTCCATTTCAACTTCTCATAGCCAATTTGCATTATTCTTCTTTACCAAATATTATGGATAAACACAAGAGAACATTTGTTTTATCATCAGGAACAAACCAAAAGACAAACTCCCTCCACCAACAAGCATTGAATGACTCGTCTAATCGATCTACGAGCTCTATCATATGTTATAGGTTTTAAGCAAAAGAGCAAGGACGCATGGACTAGTACTTAAAAGGAACTTACCACCCTTGTCCATGTAATACCTAAAATCGACTTATGATAAATATCATAAATTCAGTAAATAATACCTATTGGAAATAGGTGAATATGTGGTCTCAAATAATAAGTAATAATTATCTTATTTTCTAAGGTAATTACTATGGAAATTAGGAGAGATAAAGAGCTAAAATGTATTTTTAGGGCATTAAATGGCCTAAAAATATTATGATAAATCCCAAGAGGTAGTAAAATATTTATAAAAAACTAGAAAGTATGTTGTCTCTAATTTTAGGAATTTTTGGGATTATTTCCTTGAAAAATAGAGAAGCATAAATATAATAATATTAAAAGCACTTTATGGCCCCATGATTTTTAATATTTTACATAGGACATAAAATACCAATGTCGGTGCAATAGTTGTGAGATAATAATTTATCCTAATTATGAAAATTATCAACAATTAGTAAGTGGCTAATTAAGTAATTAGTGGCTAATTGTTTAGATTAAGATATAAGTAAATTAATTAGTGAATAATTAATTTAAGGAGAAATTCGAAATTAATAATTAAATAAATAAATAATAAATCATAAAATATTTTATGCTTAGAAAAATAAATAAAAAATAAAAGAAAAATAAATAAATATGTAGATATTTTGAATAAAATAATAATATAATCGGAAAGAGTCAACGGGAGATATGAGAACATATAGAAATGAAATTCTACCTCAAGATATAGAAAGTTAGTCTTTTACCTTTGGACTTTTTATGAACCCGGTGAAATTCTATCTCGGATTGAGAGCGGTCTCGAGAAGTCGGTTCGGAACCAACAGGGGTGTTTAAGACAGGGAAGGAGAGAAAATGCGGATAGAGGATTTAGAGTCAATCTTTTGAAACAAGTAGTTGCCGTGAATTAGGAATCTAGTGACTTAGGTCGGATCATATTACAAACCGAGTGGATTTTTGCCTAGATTTGGCGACGCTTCCGGAATTCAATTAAAGTAGCAGAAGACGTCGGCCTAAAATCTTCAGCAGATAACAGAATACCCTTAATGGGATCATAAATTTCATTAAACTAGATATTCCTAATGAGAAAGAAAGAAACTTGAAACTCGCCATCGGCATTTCGCGATTCGTCAAGATTACGCGTTTCGGACGTGGATTTGAAACTTTATCGTCTGACTCGAGATGTCACCATCAAGATGACATCATTTTGTTGACTATTGGGGAGGGAGGTCTGCACAAGAAATGGAGGGCCAAGAGTGTTTTGTCCTCAAAATGCGATCCTACTGGTCCATATTCGTCAAGGCGAAGTTCGAATTATTTACCGTTTCGCCATCCGTCTCTTCTATAAATACCAAGCTCCTCTTCTTCATTTCTCACCAAAAATCTTCCCCTTAGAGGGAAGTTAGAGAGAAGCTCGGAGAAAGTCGAGCAAAGTCCTGGGTAAGTTCTTCGGTCCTTAGTCTTTAGTTTCGTAGTTCTTTCGGTGAGATATAGTAGGAATGCTAGATTTATCTTTAAATTTTCAAGATAGTCTAGATATCATATTTAGGGGTAAATATGATACATATTTCGAAAAATATGATGAGGGAAAAGATCTGTCAAAATTACGGAGAGATAGAGCGAAAATGGCTCCGCGAAATTCCGCCAAATAGGGGTACTAGGGCAAAATAGTAATTTTCGCCCAAATGGCCTATTATGATGTCAAATGTTGATAAACGTTGTCCTTATAGGATATCCGAGCTAATCGAGCCGCCGTCATACCGCTATTTTTCCCATTGTCGAATTTCACGTTTTTAGTAAAAGTTACATTTGTACCGCCAAAAAGGTACGTTCGCGTCTTGTAACACTAACGCTCGATGTTTATGTTATGCATGTATGTGCTAGGTGTACTTGTGTGTGTTTAGTTGTTATGTTGCTTGAGTGCATATAGATGTTAGAGTATATCTATGCGGCTTTGGGTGCGATGTGTCCACACCCGGGGGGCGATATGTGTGATTATGTTGGGTGCAATGTATACGCATTAGTTGTGTATATGTCTTGTTAATGTTGTGAACGTTCGTAGTCCATATGTTGTGTATGTAAACATGAGGTTAACCGTTACCAGGGTCCGTATGCATGGGACCTCGGCTCTTGATATAGCCTCGAGTCGGAGGGCCGAGAACCGAGGCAGAGGGAAGCAAAGCACGCATAGGGTCACGTGGACGGCACGAAGACAATTACGGTCGGAGACACATCTGTTGTTATGTTCCTCTATTGTTATCTTCTTTTGTAAACACCGATTAGGTGTGTACTGATTCTTTATGCTTGACCCGGACTTACGGCATTTTAAATATATGTATCGATTACTCAATTAACGATGCTCTACGATCGATGAAAAAAATATCGCTTTTGAAAATGGGATGTTACATGTTCACTATTTGAATGAGAAGGTGGACAAGTTCGGAGAAGGAAGAATCTAATGATGGATCAGATTCTTAAAACTTCTCCGTAACTTTTTATTTTTAGTTTGTCTATAAACTTTATCTCTTTGTATTTTTTATTTTGTAAGAAATGTGGTTGCATAATCAACTACCAATTTTTTTTTTAAAAAAAAGTGAAATATATAAAGGTTATTAAGTAAAACCCGTCACTTATTACAATGTCATGTAAAAAAGTGAATTATATAATAGTTATTAATAAATAACTATGATAAATGTAAACAAATAAATAACAATTCTTTCAAACAAACCTTGATGTAAAGTCTTAGGCATGATAACCCAAAAAACCCCACCATTCCTCTTTTGTTTAAACATATGAAACATAATACACTTAACACTTGGTGCATTCGAAATGAAACCCACCAACATCTTAACCCTACGACTCGTTGTCTTTTCTAGCCGTCGAGTCATTTTCATTCGAATCCCACCATAAAAACCTTTGTCCAACTTCTCGGATGTGACCGCACTTTTGAATGCACTTGACCCTTGTCTCAACAATTTCCACATGATATTTTTTTTGTTCGTGAGCCCTAGCTGATTGGGTTTCCTTTATGAAATCACGACATGATAAAGCATCCAAGGTGACGTTAAATTGATTTTGTGAAGTTATGTTTTTTAGAAAACTCATATTGTTCTAATCGAAGGTTTCTTAAATTTCTTTTGTGAAGTTATGTTGTTTTAAAAACCCTAGTATTGCTTTGATCAAAAGTTCATTTCTGATTACGGGAAGTTGATAGTCCATTGCTTTGATTCACGGTTCATACTCTATTGATTTTTTTCGAAGTAATTTTGGGAGATATGCATCCCTTAGCAAATACCTTTCCTCTTTTGGAAGTATCCATATCTTCGGAAGTTACTTGAAAAGATCAATAGGGATGTGATGAATAAACTAGTTCAATTGTACCAAGATGCGATAAAGCATTCAAGGTGACATTAAATTGCTTTTGTGAAGTTATGTTTTTTGGAAACCCTAGTCTTTGCTATGATCGAATGTTCTTTTCTTGTAACGGGAAGTTGTCAACCCACATTTCCTTGATCATGACTCCTACTTTGTTGATCTTTTTCAAAGTCACTTCAAGATATATGGATTCCTAAGCAAATACCTTATTTCTTGAAAGTATCCATATCTCCAAAAGTTACTTTGACAGGATCAATAGGGATATGTTGAATAAACTAGTTTAGTTGTACCAAGATGCGATAAAGTATTCAAGGTGACATTAAATTGCTTTTGTCAAGTTTTTTTTTTTGGACTTTATTGCTTTAATTTAGGGTTGTTCATCAACCAAACCCCAGATCCGGGCGGTGTCATTAGCCCGTGTTACGAGTCCGAGAAGGTTCTTCGGGTTGGACATTCTAGCCGAAGCCCGGTCTACCCGAAGAAAAACCCGATGACCCTCGGGTTGGATGAGCTGAGTCGAGGACTAGACCGGGTTAGTGGTTTAGCCGGCCCATTCCATTTTTCATGTACCGGCAAAAGTAAAACCCAGTTCAACAAAGTCATTTTCATTTATAATTTAGCTACTCTGTTTCACATATCCATGAGTAAATTGACACGAAAGCAAAACTTGAGAGAGAAAAAAGCTCAAAATCGAATCGGAGAGGGAAGATGTAATGGGAGAGCGAGAGCTACATGCGGGGGTGTGGCCGCGAGTTATGGGAGCTCGAGAATCGGGATTTGGAGATCGGACCTCGTCACATCCGACCTTCGTTTCACCTTCGCCTTCTTCTTCTTTTCTCTCCAGCAGCCTGAAACAAGAGAGATCCAGAGATCTCGACCAGAGCTTGAGAAAGAATCAGAACCATCAATTTTAGGACACCTATCCTGCTATCCATCACCTTCGAATTTCTTCTTCTTTTTGGACCTTCACTGTGCATCGCCGGAAACTTCAAAGACGCGCCAATGACCTGAATAGAGCTTCAGAGATAGTGTCACAAGCTTGTTTCTAGAGGTCACAGATATTGAATCTCAGAGAGGATGGAGAGAATGCTTGAAACCATGACATTGTTTGAATTTTGGAATTGTCGAATTGAGGGAGGTAGGGCATATATGATGAATATATATTGCCCTCAACATCAACGACGTCGTTTATGTTTAGGGTAGATTTTTTTTTTTAAGGCTAATATATATATTAATAAATTTATATCGGGTAGGACCGGGCTTAGTAGTCCTTGATCTTAACCCGATACACGGGTCTTACCCGAACTTCAAGTCAAACTCGGTCTTGTCCGAGATACGCTTAGGGTTTTCCCCCTTTTTTTTTCGAAATTTGGACCAAGGTTGAATAGGGATGGGCCGGGTTTACTGGGTTTTCGAGTTTTATGTACAGCCCTACTTTGATTGAAGATTCCTATCCTATTTTTTGTATTGAATAGGTGGCACCAAGTTAAGAGCTCTAAAATTCAACATTGTGAACAGTCCTAGACTCTTCAATGTGAGACTTTCTAAGCTTATTATTCTCGACTTTATCTTATAGAGTAGTACTTCCTACAACTAGTAGCCATGCAATATGGGATGGATCAAGATTTTCTAGTCTTTGTGGCTTGAATCAATTGTACTATTCACCTATATATCTCATAATGTAAGTGTTCATTACCCATACCTTGTGCCTTATCAACAATTAAGCTAAGAAAGCAACGGGCTAGTGAAAAAAACACGAATATCCGTATATAGGAAAGGCCGCATGTGGTAAACCAACCCTTGAGCAGCTCAAGGGTTTGCTTACCCTTTGATTTGCTTAAGGGTTCTCATACCCCATGCGACCTTTCCAATATGGATATTTGTTGGTTTTTTCCCCTAATCCATTGCTTTCTAGGGTTAATTTTTGTGAAGAGACACCATTTATATCTCATAATGTAAGTGTTCATTACCCATACCTTGTGTCTCATCGACAATTAAGCTAGGAAAGCAATGGGGTGGTGAAAAAAAACACGAATATCGTATATAGGAAAGGCCGCAAGGGGTACCAACCCTTGAGTAGCTCAAGGGTTTGCTTGCCCTTTTGCTTTGCTCGGGGTTCGTATACCCCATGCGGCCTTTCCAATATGAATATTTGTTAGTTTTTCCCCCTAATCAATTGCTTTCCGGGGTTAATTTCTGTGAAGAGACACCATTTATAGGTAAATAATTACATTATCACTTATATAGGTCAAAAGTTGTCATTGATTCTCCCCACAAAGCCTAAAATGTCTTGATCTATCCCATAATTGATCTCGTTCGTCAAAGAATCCTATCCCCCAATGCATAGAAACTCGATGTGGGAGGTAATTTCTATTATATAAAGTCTAGTCCAACTAGCTCAGAAACTCTCACTTGTAGAGTTTTACGACCATATATCACAGTTGTTATATAACAACCGTCATGAATTATAAAAGTTTACGATTCTTATTTAGGAATTGTTATTTATGTACTAAATACATAACAGTTGTCTACGTGAGACCGTTATTTAGTGTTATTAAAAGTCATAGTTCTTACAAAAGAACTATTATTTATGTTAGTGAATAAATTAGGTTGTCAAAATGAAACCTTTATGTATCGTGTAAGCATTACCATATATTATGATAGTTGCTCACGTGCGTCCGTCAATTATTATCATAGCAATATGCATATCATGGCCTCACTAAGCCTCAAGACATAACATGGTGTTATCTTATAACCGTTATAATAGGTCAAGAATAAATAACAGTAAGGAACCATAATTTATCTGCATGGAGTAAATATAGTGCCCACATATATCACGGTTTAGAACCATGAAGTATGACAGTTAATAACTGTCATGTTTCGCGATTTCTGTAGTAGTGTTGACTACTTTTGTGACACGAATGACAACATTGATAAAGGTATTTACTATTTCAATAAAGGTATTTTAAACATTAAATTCTTACTTGTAAAAATTGATCAGTGAAGTCAATTTTCCACAACCCTCATCCAATCAGTTGAATTTCCTTAAATGTGAAACTTGTTAAAAGTAATAGTAAATGGCATGAATGAAATGGTAAATATGTTTACCAATGTTGTTACTTGTATTACAAGTGTAGTCCATGAGTTAAAACATTACACTATCACTTGTAAAAGTTGATAAGTGTTGTCAATTTTCCACACAATCACTGATTAGTTGAATTTTTCCAAGTTTAAAACTTGTTTAGAGTATTAGTAAATGACATAAAGGAAATGATAAATATCTTTACCATTGTTGTTATTCACATTACAAGTGTAATAAATAATTTAATACATTATACTCTTACTTTTAAAAATTGATAAGTGAAGTCAATTCCCCACTCCCTCACCCAATTAATTGAATTTCCTAAGTTTGGAACTTGTTAAAAGTAGTAGATGGTGTTAATAAAATGATCTGGTCGGATCCGATTAGTCGGGACGAAGCTCTCCGAATATAGAATGGGCAACCACAAAAAAAAGAAGATAAATATCTTTACAAATTTTGTCAGTTAAATTACAAGTGTAGAACTATTTGTTTATGTTTATTATATTATATAAATTATTTTTAAATTCATTTATTTATTTTATGATTTAAAATTAAAATTATAATAATAATGATTTCAAAAAAATTAGAATAAAACATTAAATCATTTTTTATTTTTATAATTATGAATGTTGTCAACCAAATTACAAATATAATAATTTTCTATTTAACTGTGGCCAATTGTATTATAAAAATTTCTCGTCTCAGTTGTACGAGCCGCTAGGGATCTGACACTGACCTGTTAAGTGGGGAGTTTGTTCTTTTAAAAAAAGCAAATGTGAGGAGTAATTTTGTAATCGTATTAAGCTTATAATAATAAAAAAAGGTATTTAAATGCCTAGATAATAACAGCAAAATTAATAATGAGCAGGCTGGGGACAATGGCCTTTTTGCGTTAGCCGTAACTTATTTTTTATTTTATTTTTGCAAAAGCTCGAAAGGAAAAAAAAAAAAGTGAAATTATAAATATGATCTGTGTTTGGATTGATGGTGGTAAAAAGGATAGTGCCCAGGTCAAAAAGTCGAAAGCTTTTTTCAAAAAGCTACCCATTGAGCTTTTGGTGAAAGGAGTTTTTTTAAAAAAAGTCTCATGGGATAAAAGTCAACCTAAACACCTCCCACTAGGCTTTTTTTACTGCTACTTTTTTCTAGCTTTTTCTTTTTTTTCTTTTTTTACTTAAAGCTCATTAACGCTCTCCTCAAACAAGCCAAGAGCTGGGATCAGATTGCCTCGTAATCCAGCTGATATCCTCGTAAGCCGATCCAGCCGTTGATCTCCCATCATCAAATCACGATCGTCCATTTTAATACCTTAAAATAAGTTTAGAACCGCGAAAAATTATTTTAGGATCTTAAAAAAATATCAAGATATTTTTTACTAAAAATTTTAAAAATCCCTCTCTGGGACGTTGGATCAACTTTTGGGCTCCAGATCAAAGGATCTTGAGAGATGAAGAAGGGAGGATCTTGAGAAATCTGCTTCCCAAGAAAGCTCAGATAACCATTCCTCCATTTCTATTTATAATGCGATTGTTAGACTTCTATTTTGTCCCAAAATACTCTATAATAGAATTAGAAGAAATTATTAGTAGCGCAATTAATGCATATTTTCATTCTGTTCATAATTTATTAGGGACATCTTAAGAAAAATAAATTGTGTCATATTTCGAGCAGTTAGCCAACAAAATTATTTTTAATTGAAAAAACCCCAAGTTAAATAAAAGGAAAAATGATAGAAAAAAATACTACTTAACTTCAAAATCTTGTTGCTTACAAGACTAATGCGATTAATAATAACTAGAATGAATCGATTATTAACTTTGTTTTAGTGGTAAATAACATATATGTGATTTTGATGTTTAAGTGATTTTTTTCTAATTTTTCCTAAATTAAATTAAAATGAATTTATATTTTTGTTTTATGGGATTCGGGTATTCTTCTTGTCTATTTATAAGTTCTTTTGACCAATTTTTTTTGTCATATTTATAAATCTTCTATCAAGTAATAAATGAGATGTGAAAATTTTATTCATATTAATTTACCAAATGAAAATAAAAAGAAGAGAAAAATTTGAAAGATACACATTCATAAATGATGATAAAGTTAAAAATTTACTTCATAATTATTAAATTAACTACTTTTATTTAAGATTTAATTTAAAAAAAATTTATAAATAAGATCAAGAGTGTAGTACGGCATAATTTTCAACGGGCAAAAAGATAAATGTCTTTTTAAGGTACCCACGCCCCACCTATACTATACGGCTATACCTCACATAGTCATCCATCGATGTCTCTGCGACACGGTCAGTCAGAAAAAGTTAATGCACGTGACAGACAAACGACACAGATTTCTTCCCGGTTTCTTATCAAGTCATTGTACAAACGACACAGCTTTATTGGGTTTTTTTTTTTTTTTCTATTTCCCTTCCCCACAATTTTCCCCCTTTCCCATCTTCATTATTAAATTGATTTTTTTTTTTGCCAAAAATATATTCAATATTTTATGAATTATGTTTTATTTTAACTCTAAATTATTCGAATCAATTTTTTGTATAAATTTATTTATTTATATAATTAAATCTTGAATAAAAATTTAGAATTATTATAAAAATAAATAATTATTTTATAAAAATAAAATTTATTTTTTAATATTTAATTAAATTAATGAACCGAAAAAAGAGAAGAAAATGTAAGGGAAAAATTTATTTTTTGTATAATTAAATCTTGAATAAAAATTTAGAATTATTATAAAAATAAATAATTATTTTATAAAAATTAAATTTAGTTTTTAATATTTAATTGAATTAATGAACCGAAAAAAGAGAAGAAAATGTAAGGGGGAAAAAAGCAATAAACGGATTGAATTGGCCTTCCCATCCTCACAAAAAGTCAACCTCACCATCAAATTGGGCTTTGTTTTATGGAAAATGTTGGTCTTTAACACGTCAAATGTGATAAATTCTGTATATAAAAAAAAGTGATAAATTAATGTTCAAATTTTTATTGAAAGAAATATTCATGTTTAATGTTAACAATGTTTTAAACTGGACTGTCTCTAATTTCTCTGGGAGGGGCAGAGAGCGTGGTACTTTGGGACCATAACAAGGACGATGATACTTCAGACATCTTCAAAATCTGAAAAGGCAACTGAGAATTTTCATCTTTCATTTGACAGGGTGCAAATAAAGACGATGATACTGCTCTGGTTGTAAATAAGGAGCATCTTGAGTTTTATTGATTTTATATTAAATATTATTTTAATGATATTTCTATTTGATGTTTAAATTTAAATTATTAAAATCCATTACTCACAGAGTTATTTATGATAGGAAAAGTACCTTAATAAGGTAAAATGTAATTTTTCATCATACCGCTGTAAGACCATCAATTAAAGATGGGAAAATCTATCTTGGGGCCCTTTTTGGGAAAAAAAATCCAAAAAAGCGGCCCCAAGATTCTGAAAAAAGAGAAAGGTCCTTGGGCGCTTTTTTGAGATAAATTCATGAAATTTTTTTACAACTAAAACATGATCATATTTACAACAATATCATTTTCGTTTACAACTAAAACAGTCACATTTGTAACAATATTTTTACAACTAAAACAATCATATTTACAACAATATCAGTAAGTTAACAACTAAAATATTTAATGAAAAATCCCAAAAAGGGCCCTAGGGCCCTTTCGGGTTTTCCAGAATCTTGGGGCCTTTTTTGGGATTTTTTCCCAAAAAGGGCCCCAAGATGGATTTTCCCATTAAAGATAGTGAATGTTAGATTTTAGGGTTAAGGTGCAAATTCTTGCCAATGAACTATTACCCGAGAAACGTTTGACAAAAAACAATTGAAGGGGCCAAATTGGTCAACGAACTATTAAAAAGTGAAAAAAAAAAAAACACAATTTTGAGCAAATTCGCCAACGAACTATTAATCCATTGTCTTGGTGTCTCCGTCTTCCATTCATTGTCACGGCGTGTCGGCGACGTCGGCGTCTCCAAAGCTTCCATTGTTCTTTGGGTATTCCACTCACCCTCTTGAACTCATCTAGCCGGTCCTGACTTTTCGACCCAAGACGCTGCGCCTTGCACCCTGGTCGCGTGCCTCCGATGCCACAGAAGCGACCAACCGCCGTACCACAACGCCTTTCGCGAGTTTCATCTTTGTTGGTGTTTGCCTTATCCAACAAGAAGGCTTAACCGCTCTTTTCTCCGCGTTTCCGCACCGTCTACGCTGGGCCTCATATTTTAACGTAATAGTGATAATTGTTTTTTTAATAGTTCTTTGGTATTTTTTTTTTCACTTTTTAATAGTTTTTTGGTTTTTTGTTTTCACTTTTAATAGTTTGTTGGCCAATTTGGTCCTCCAATTATTTTTGTCTTAGGCATTTGACTCCTCGGGTAATAGTTCGTTGGCAAATCTACACTTTAACCCTAGATTTTATAAAGACAATGGGCCTATTTGGGTTGGCGGTAGGAGCAGTGACTTAAAAGCTATCTGACTCTAAAAAAAGCTCGGTAAGAAAAAAGTCAGATTATAAATAATGATTTATGTTTGGATTGATGGTGGTAGAAATGGTGGGGGCCACGTCGAAAGTTCTGAGAAGCATTTTGAAAAAAGGCTTTGGATTCTGACTTTTTTCCTTAACGAACTTTTTTTTGAGCGTTAGGACTAGAACTTTAAGTCCAATGAACTTAACGCCGAACCCAAACGCACCGTTGAGTTTTTTCTCCAAAGCCCTATTATTTCCTACCGCAAATCTCCTAACACTGTCCTAACATTCTCACCAAACAAGCCCAATAAGAGTATAAAGTATGGTAGATGAAATGAGGATTTGATATGAATGTGCTGTCATAAAGGAAAAGACGAAATTTGTAATAAACATATATATAAGGAAAAGTTGGAGTAGCAATTATAAAAATTGTGTGTGGTGGTTTGGATATATATAAAGAAGGGAAAATAACATAAAAATATTATTTGAATTTTAAAATCGTGTTGACAATAATAATAATAAAATTACTAAGAACAATAAAGTAATTGACAACTCGTTGGATTGAAAAATCGTTTATTTAGGATTTTGAAATTCAATTGATATTTTCTTGAGATTTTTCCCATAAAGAAGGCATTTGGATAAGCTAATGAGGAGGGTAGAATAAGAGGCATGAAATCTTCTAAATATAGGTAGATGAAGATTGAAGAGAATATTAAAAAGGTTACTTTAGTCCTATTTATAAGAGACCACGCTCTTTTGTTTGAAATATTTTTTAACAATTTTCCGTTTTGCATTCATGATTTTTTGTTTTTTTATTAATGGTATCATTCATATAAAAAAATATTAAAAGCCATCATTCAACTTCATAAATAAAAAATATTTTAATTTATATTTGTAACATATTTATTCCATCAAACTTATTTTAACCATATTATTTTATACTACATCTAAAACTTAATATAAGATTTACTTAACTAATTTGGGTAGACTAAGAAAATTAGTTAAATTAGTTTTTTTGTAAACAAATGTGTATTGTTTTCCTAAAATACCCCTTAAATCCTTTGCATGGAAATTCTCTTGTGATACAAACTTTAATATATGCAAATAATCAGGATAGTTTAGAAAAAAACATGATAATTTGGAATAAAATGGATTGAGGTCTTATATTTAGAATCAAATTCAACTTCCAACAAGGTCATATATAAGACTTATTCAAAGTAGGTACTCCCTACTTAATTAACTTAATATAATAAGACTTATTTGATATGTAGTTTGATCCTAAACAAAAGTAGGGTCTATAGGCTATTTAGGAAATATTCAACAACTATCATGCTTCTACTTCAGTTTCACTATTAACTAAAAAAAATAAATTATAAGAGCTTGTTTGATTTGAAGGGAAAGAGGGGAACAAAGAGAAAAGAGATTTTTTTTTTTCCTCATTTTTACTAAATAGATCATAATGTTTTTTAATATTTTAAAACTATACACTCAACAAATCATATGTCGAAAATATGGTTGATGTACTTGATCAAGTGAGAAATAATATTAAAGTGTTAAATGTTACTATTTGCGTAGAGGACAGCTGGGGAAAGGTACATAAAAGGTGAAAAAATTTAAAATACTGACGAAATAGCGATAACTCAAATAATGGGGGGCATTAAGAAAAGGACAAGGGAGTTAGTAGCAAAAAGTAGAAAGGCTAAGAGATGTACTGTAAGGTCAGTTACCTTTTCGTCTGGAAGCGGTGACAAAACAAGAATCTTGTTTCCAGATCCAACCACTGTCATGCATTTTGTTTTAAAAAAATACTTTTTGTAATTATATAGTAATTTAATTAGAAATATAAAGAAAATAATGTATGGTATTTGATCTAGTATTTTTTTTTTTTTTTTTAAAAAAATTAACTTATTTTTAAATGAGAAAATCCTTAAAAAAACACCAGTTGAACTTCAAAACGCTAAATAACTGATTTTGCACTAAAACGAGTTGTATTGCATTTTGTTATTATTAATCTTTTTATTCTTGTGGTTAACAAAATTTAAAAGTTTAAATGTGTTATGGACCAATATATTGGGCTAAATAGGTTCCTACCAAAGAAGGGGCCTACAAATAAACCCCTTTTACTCTGGTAAATGATCCGCCACTACTCCATCGTGTCGGTTGTGTGCGGGGTGATGTACATGTAGTGGAGCAGAGGCCTGGAGAACGTGGGAAATGCATAATGGCTGAGGGATGAAAACATTTGCATGGGAGTGAAACCCTAGGTAATCCCTATAAATAGGAGATTACCCAGGGTGCGCACTGGACTCTCTCTATTTTCCATTACTTACCAATTCGGTCACCGCACACACACCACCCTCAGCGATACGCCTCACCTTTGTAAAGATTGTGATCGAGTTCTCTCGTTGGTATCTTCTCATAGATGCCATCGAGTGAGAAAGCCTTCATGGCGCACCTATTAATTATAGTAACGACCCCCGTCGGAGGGGCCAGTTCGTCCCCTCACGGCGCATCGCTTACACCCGAGGTTGGCCGGCCCCTCATGGCGGAATTGTCCTCCTCCTCTTGGAGGATTTGTCCTTGGTAAATACCAAGGATCCAGCGGCTCGAACCTTGGACACTGAGGAATAAGTCCAAGCAAGACGCGCATTCATTATCATTCTTTAGTAGTAATGGATACTACTAGTGTAAATGATATTTTTCTTTCATTTTTTATTTTTAAATTTTTGTTTTCTTTATTGGATAGTTTCCTCAATTATAGTAATTAGTTCTTAGACTTATAAATTATAACCTATTAATTATAACTAATCGTATTAGTTCTTAGATTTATAATATGTTTATCATTGTTGATGTGGATGTTGATCACGTGATATATAAATTACCACAAAATACAAAATAAATAATATAATAAAATGATTGAATAAAATGTATTTATTATTGGCTTAAAAATATTTTTTAAAAAATAGATTCTGCTTATGGAGATAAGCATCTCCCTGTATCTATATAAAATATGTAGTTTAATAATGGAAAATGCTTTGGTCAAGTTACTTATATTCCTTTTGTCAAATTCTCCAATACATATGACCATGTATCTTATTTTTGAATTATTATCATTTAACTAAAACCCATATAAAACAAATAGAACACATGGTCATGTGTAATTGGAGAACTTGATGTAAGTATGTTCCTTTATTGATTTTAATTCTACTTAAATCAATTTGAAAAAATATATATTAATATAGATGTATGTTAAAAGAAGTAAAATACATTGACTACCCTTTTGTCTTACCTAAATTATAGAAACCTTCCATCTATTTTGAAAACTTTGATAACCCTCCTTAAAATTAAAATGCATGTTATACTAACTTCCCTTATATTTTTGAAATTTTACTCTATCCATCCAATCGTTAGTTGTCTTAAGTTTGGCTCTTAAACTTAGATTTTGACTAAAACACCCCCATTTAGCATAATAATTATTTAAATGTTTATATTTGTCATAACAATATAATAATACAACAACAACATTTTATAATGGAAATAAATTCAAAAATTTTAATATATTATAAAATTGATCATTTTTATTAAAACTTATTAATTTAGGTTTCTTTTAAATATATTAATTATAGAATAAATCTCAACTATTAAAAGTTAATCCAATAATAAAAAAAATTAAGTGGTGAGGAAGTTGATAAAAGGTTAGTAGAGTCACCTTTTTTCCCACTCATGACCCAAAGTACCAGACATAACCTAAGGAAAGTGGGGTAAAGACGTAAAACAACCGTTCCGGAAAATCTCTTTTCAAATTTGACATTTTACATGGAGAATCTAAATTAAATCCATTTAAAATATTAAAATCCAGATTCAGGCCTATATTTCTAATAAATATTTATCAAACTTGCAGGAGTAATTAGAGATTTAAGAATTTTGTAAATTTACCTTAATGGCCTATAGGGTGTATTTGATTTGAGAGGAGAGAGGGAGAGAGATTTTTTTTTTTCATCTTCACTATATAACCTATAGACTTTATTATGATTCCAATCTCTGCCTTCTCATAAATCTCATTGGAAACTAGAAATATTTACCTAATTTTATGGGTAATTTAGTAAAAGCATGCCCTTCTCTTACCTTAAACCAAACACACCAAACACGCTCTTAACATTTACAAACCCCTTTCTTCCTTCCTCACTCAGAAATCTCTCTCCCCGTCCTTATCACTCTCTCTCCAATTATCCAACACCTTCTTCCATCGGAATAGAACGAAAATTCGAGTTTCAAAACGTCATTCCCCCACGTAACAGTGCAGATTTGATTTTTCACAAGAAAAAAAAGAGTGCATATAATTGCATATTTGATAGTAGTGGGCCGTCTTCTGGAAGCATTACAAGAGGAGATGATGTTAAGGTTCTTGCTCAGATTTTCACTCTTTTTAATGATAGGAGATAATCGATTATTAGAGAGAGGGGGATGGGGGAGAAAGAGGAATTCCTAATTTAGGAGAGAGGAAAGAGTCTAGCAAACATTTAAGGGCATTGTAGTAAATTTAGAAGATTCATAAATCCTTAATCAATTATTTTGGCTTTATTAGAAATTTGGTGCAAGTATAGGCCTCAATATAGATTTTGGTATTTTAGATGAATTTAATTGAGATTTTGTCTTTTGCATTTAATTGCGGCATTACCAAATATTTTTCCCCTAGTGTATTGCCAATTAGTTCTATTTTATTTATAAGTCATTTTCAAAATATTTCACGTATATTAAAAAAAAAATTAAATTTCATTAACTCTATCATAAAATTTAACAACTTTTTAACTTTATTCACATTTAATAATACATTATATATTATAACACACATGATAACAAACTTAACACAATAGTAAATGAATGATATAATTTTACATTTACATGAAAAATTTAATAAGGTAACTTATAAATAAGATCAAATTTTTTCCCACTCTACCCTCTAAATAGGACCATAGGAGTATTAATTACCATAATTAGCTAAATAATGTTGTAACTGTTCCACCCCCTATCGTCTCTCTACATCCACTTATAAATATCATCAAAATTAAGGAGTTTTCTTTTACTTTTTATTTATTTATTAATATATATATATATATATATATATATATATATATATATATATATATATATATATATATTTTATAAAGTATTGTGTGAAAGAATGTAGAGGGAGGGTACGATAATTAAAAACTATAAGGACATTTGGCAGCAATGGGCACAAAATGACGAAGAGATAAAATCTACAGAGCTGAGTAATTAGTTCGATCACTCGCTTTGCCCTTTTGTCCATTTTCGATGATGATGATATATTTGTATGTATTCAGCATAAGTTGATGCCCTTTTTGTTTTTTAAGGCGAGATTTTTAAGGCAGGATATAAATAACCGGTTTTAAAAGTGTTACGGATCCCCATCAGGCCTAACATTGTGGCTCATTAATGGACAGACCCAATCACGGGATCTTTCAGATGATATTGGGTAATCCTACTATTATTGATGATAATTTTTGTAATTATATAGTAATTTAATTAGAAATATAAAGAAAATAATGTATGGTATTTGATCTAGTTTTTTTTTTTTTTTTTTAAAAAAACTTATTTTTAAATGAGAAAATCCTTAAAAAACACCAGTTGAACTTCAAAACGCTAAATAACTGATTTTGCACTAAACCGAGTTGTATTGCATTTCTGTTATTATTAATCTTTTTATTCTTGTGGTTAACAAAATTTTAAAGTTTAAATGATATTTTTCTTTTTAAATTTTTTTGTTTTTTTATTGGATAGTTTCCTCAATTATAGTAATTAGTTAAATTATAACCGATTAATTATAACTAATCGTATTAGTTCTTAGATTTATAATATGTTTATCATTGTTGATGTGGATGTTGATCACGTGATATATAAATTACCACAAAATACAAAATAAATAATACAATAAAATGATTGAATAAAATGTATTTATTATTGGCTTAAATATATATATATATATATATATATATATATAATGATTCTGCTTATGGAGATAAGCATCTCCCTGTATCTATATAAAATATGTAGTTTAATAATGGAAAATACTTAGGTCAAGTTACTTATATTCCTTTTGTCAAATTCTTCAATACATATGACCATGTATCTTATTTTTGAATTATTATCATTTAACTAAAACCCATATAAAACAAATAGAACATATGGTCATGTGTAATTGGAGAACTTGATGTAAATATGTTCCTTTATTTATCTTAATTCTACTTAAATCAATTTGAAAAAATATATTAATCTAGATGTATGTTAAAAAAGAAGTAAAATACATTGACTACCCTTTTGTCTTACCTAAATTATAGAAACCTTCCATCTATTTTGAAAACTTTGATAACCCTCCTTAAAATTAAAATGCATGTTATACTAACTTTTCTTATATTTTTGAAATTTTACTCTATCCATACAATCGTTAATTGTCTTAAGTGTGGCTCTTAAACTTAGATTTTGACTAAAACACCCCCGTTTTGCATAATAATTATTTAAATGTTTATATTTGTCATAAAAATATAATAATACAACAACGACATTTTATAATGGAAATAAATTCAAAATTTTTAATATATTATAAAATTTATTACATTGGTTATCTTATAAAATTTATCATTTTTATTAAAACTTATTTATTTAGGTTTCTTTTAAGGGTTTAAACTTCTCCGTGTTACATGAGATGAAGAAAATTTTACACACACATGCGTGAAATGATAACCCACATATATATAATGCTAATATATATATATATATATATATATATGTCCCATCATTAAAATTTTTAATATGTACATGTTAATACACTTCTCCTACAAATATGAGAAGTGTTTTTCCCTTCTTTTAAATATATTAATTATAGAACAAATCTCAACTATTAAAAGTTAATCTAATAATAAAAAATTAAGTGGGGAGGAAATTGATAAAGGGCTAGTGGAGCCACCTTTTTTCCCACTCATTTCCCACCTATCATAAGTTCATGACCCAAAGTACCAGACATAACCTAAGGAAAGTGGGGTAAAGACGTAAAACAACCGTTCTGGAAAATCTCTTTTCAAATTTGACATTTTACATTGAGAATCTAAATTAAATCCATTTGAATTATTTAAATCCGATTCAGGCTTATATTTTTAATAAATTCTTTATCAAGCTTGCAGGACTAATTAGAGATTTAAGAATTTTGTGAATTTACCTTAATGACCTTTAGGGTAAGAATTTTGTGAATTTACCTTAATGACCTTTAGGGTCTATTTGGTTTGAGAGGAGGAAGGAGATTTTTTTCTTCTTTACTAAATAGCCTATAGACCCTATTGTGATTTCAATCTCTACCCTCCAATGGAATCCATTGGAGACTAGAAATATTTACCTCATTTTATGGGTAATTTGATAAAAGCATGCTTTTTTTTTTTCCAAACCAAACACACTCTTAGCAATTTACAAACCCCTTTCTTCCTTCCTCACTCGTAAATCTCTCTCTCCGTCCTTCTCACTCTCTCTCCAATTATCCAACACCTTCGCCATCGGAAAAGAACGAAAATTCGAGTTTCAAAACGTCATTCCCCCACGTAACGGTCAGATTTGATTTTTCACAAGAAAAAAAGAGTGCATATAATTGCATATTTGATAGTAGTAGGCCGTCTTCTGGAAGCATTACAAGATGAGATGATGTTACGGTTCTTGCTCAGATTTTTATTCTTTTTAATGGTAGGAGATAATCGATTATTAGAGAGAGGGGATGGGGGAGAAAGAGGAATTCCTAATTAAGGAGAGAGGAAAGAGTCTAGCAAACATTTAAGGGCATTGTAGTAAATTTAGAAGATGCATAAATCCTTAATAAATTATTTTGGCTTTATTAGAAATTTGGTGAAAATATAGGCCTTGTTCCGGTATGGAACCAGATGTCCAGCCCAGATGGCTGGTGGTTTGATCTTGGATCGGGTTGCTTACGATGGAATATCTAGGGGTAGAGATATCCCGATAAGCGATGAATCACTGGACACAAGGCCTTTCGCCAGAGGGGGAGGGGGTATGTGTTCAGTGGGGTTGTGCGGTGAGGCAGAAAGTAAATAGCTAGAGTTAGAACGTGTGCACCTTGGTGTTCTCCCCTTGTATTTATAGGGTGTTCCAAAGGTATCTTAAGCGCACAATCTATCATATCCTGGATTATGGATATGATAGATTGCCCCATGATTGTAGGGGAACCCGGGATACTCGGCATCCCTCTTTGGGCCGTCCCCTGACTGGGCCGAGGTTTGGGCGTGCCTCCACTGGGCCGCCCCCTAATTGGGCCGAGGGTCAGGTCCGTAACAGTTGCCCCCAGCTCGGTAGCTCAAGGTTTGGAGCTGCCGGGGTGTATTATACTCTCGGGGCCAGGACGGGGCCAAGACGTGTCCTTGACCCCGGACCTGGGTGTTCTGTCGGGTAACCTATCCGGTGCGTGGATCCGAGGTGGCTGCCCGGTCTTCCGGACCCGAGATCGTTTCTCGAAGGTCGGCATCTCTGTTGGTGACTTTAGGGGCCCGAGGCGGTGCCGGGTGGTTTGCTTGGTTTCGAGGTCGAAAGCCGCTTCCAACTTCGCCATCATGGCGCCGAAACCTTCCGACTTCGCCATCATGACGCCCGCCACCCGGGCATCTTTGGAGTGGAGAGGATTCGCAAACGTCATTCCCCGCCCCCGGTTTCGTGCACATTTAATGCGTGTGCTTCCCGGGGCACGTCACCAGGTCTGCGGGTGAATTTCCGGTTTACCCTTAATTCCGGCGCCTCTTCGCGCCTCCTACCATTTCGAAGGTTTTTAACCTTGTTTTTCTTCATTTTCGTCTACCACCTTCGACCATTCTCTCGATTTTTTCTCTCATTCTCCATCTTCTCCGAAGAACCGGGATTTCGCTTCCCGGCGTCTCTCAAGCTTTCTCCTTCCGGCGATTGTCCTCCACTCGACCTTCTCTTATTCTCGTAAGTCATTTCTTTTGGCGTTTTCATCTTTACTGGATTTCTTGCTTCTTCGCTTAGTTCGGTTTAGTACGAACCCAAAGTATGCTTGTGGTTTGTCGAGGTTTCGGGTAGGCTCTAGATTGTTAGGTTAGGTTTGCTTACTCTCGAGAACCACATGCCTTCATTCCGGAAGGGTCATCGCTTTTTCCCTTATTGCCATTTCTGTTTCTTTAGGTTTGCATCCTTTGGTGACAATGAATAGGACTAATCAACCTTCGACTTCGGGTCATGACTTAACCTCTGAAAAGGAGGAAGCCCTTCGTGCTCGTTTCCATCGAATGAGCCATTGGCTACTGGGTACTCCTCTGTCCGAGGAGCAAAGGCTGGCCTCCTTCCTGGGTGGCAGCTAGGGTAGCCCGGGTAGGAGGGCCGTTAGAGGGTCTCGTCCCCCAGTTAGACCTTTTCCCGAAGGTCGAAGAGTGGTCGAGGTATTGTCCGCACAGCCCGTCAACCCTTATTACCCTCCTGTTCGCCCTAGGTTGGCTCTATCATGCGGAGGGATATGCCGGCCCTTGTTGGGATTGTATAGAATCAAGTTCATACCATGTCGCCAGAGGCGAAGATTCTAGGGCCGACGTCATTCTGGGCTCTTGTCGTCATAAGTCGGCCTTTGTCCCGGCCTCGGGTTCTGGGGGCCGTCTTGCTGCCGGTCCACCCATCTCTTCTTTTCGACCGGCATTTGTTCCGTGTCGTACCCTCGCTTCTACTGACTTTAGTATTTTTTATTTTTTGTATAGGTAATGGAGTCGTCGTCTTCGCCAGGTAATGCCCCCTCGGAAGCTGGGAGGTCGGATTCCTCTAACATTCCCCAGGATCTTATGGAGAGGTTTCCCTGGGTGACTCGGGATGTGTTGGCGACCTATTCACGACGATGTACAGCCCTCCGCCAGATGAAACTATCGGCTATGGAAGGCTGTTACTTTTGCCCCCCGGGGGGGAATGAGCCCATCTGTGCTTCGAGGGCTGAGGGTTTTACCAACTTCTTTTTCTTTTACAAAGCTTATATGACCCGGCTCGGTGTTCGCTTTCCGTTCACCGAGTTTCAAATGTCCTGTCTCAACCATCTCCATCTAGCCCCTTCTCAGCTTCATCCCAACGGGTGGGCCTATATAGTTGCTTTTGAGCAGCTATGTCGGTCTTTCTCGGCCCCTATACCGTGCACTACCACCTTATTCTTCTTCTTTTTCTGTCCTTTTACTCCCCGGTCTGGTAAGGAGTCGGAGCAACTAAAAGGGCTTACCTCTCTCCGAGGTGATCCCGACAAAAAACCCTGACGGCCTTCTCTGAGTCGTTTAAGCACTTCAAAGATGGCTTCTTTAAGGTGGTGGCTAAACCCGGCCAACAGCCGTGGTTCTTGGGGGGGGCGCCGAGGCGAACGATGTGGAGTGGAGGTTCCCTTTTCGGACCGAGGATCATCATAAGTTGACCGCCTCCTATCAAGTAGAGTCCGATGACCTTCCAGTTGACGAGGTCCTATCGATTGACCGCCTGGTATCTTGGGTCAAATCTTGTGGTGCCCGGAGCGCGGCATTTTTTTATTAACGGAGCCGGCTCTAAGCCGGGATACGTAATTTGTATGCATCTCGAAGTTCTTTTATTATAATGCTTACATCTTGTTTTACTTGTTACTAATTCGAATCGCTTGCTTTTGCAGCTCAACCGATCGGCGTAACCGCCCCCGGTATCTTACGCTCGTGACGCCTGCCCCCGATGCTCAGCCTAAAAAGAGTTCCCGCAAGCGTCTGTCCTCGGAGGCTCAGAAAGGGCCGTCCTCGGAGGAAAACCAAGCCAGGATGGCTAAGAAGGCCAAGGCGCCGTCCCTATTCGACGCCTTCGTCACACCGGGGTGAGCCCGTACGACCGACCCGCCGCCGCTCTATCAAAGGGTAAGGAGGTTTCGAGGGTCCGTCGTCTCCCTCGGGGTACTCGTCCCTCCTCCCGTCCCGAAAATCAACCGAGGTCTAGCTTGGGAGAAATGGCCTAAGACTGGAGAGCTTGAGGTTGCCTTCCTGCCACCTCGTCAATTTATGAATGCCCTACCGCTGGCTGTTATTGACGAGGTCGTGGTTCACGATATCCACACGCCCGCGGGGTGTTGGTTTGGCCCGTGCGTATTTGCACTTGAAGGCCAAATATGTGAACAAGTTTCTTTGCCGAGGCTCGCCGGTGCGGAAAGAAAAGGACGAGACGGT
Organism: Acacia melanoxylon; assembly: GCA_019022615.1. Lineage (NCBI taxonomy): Eukaryota > Viridiplantae > Streptophyta > Magnoliopsida > Fabales > Fabaceae > Acacia > Acacia melanoxylon. Next base: position 5,086,342 of record JAFJYJ010000042.1, read on the forward strand.
GAGGTCCAAGGAGAAGGCTGAAGAGGACCTCGAGGTTGCGAGGGCGAGTGCCGGGAAAGCGACCGAGGAGCTTCTTCTTACCAAAGAAGCTTTAGACAAGACTTCCTCGGACTATACGGCTCTACAAAAGGTTTACTCCACGGGCATAGATTCCCTCAAGTCCCCGCCTTCCCGCGGGTGGATTCGTGCTCGAGCTCGAGCGGACTAAGGCGCCCTTGCCGAGGAGAAGCAAGCCCGCCTCACCGTCGAAGAGATTGTGAGGGAGCCGCCGCCGACTGCTTTAAAATGGCCCTAGCCCAAATCCGCTATCTCAATCCCGAGTTGGAGCTGAAGACGGATGGGTATGATCACCGGGCATATGTGAAGGACGGCGTCTTCCATCCGGCCCCTCTCTCCCTTGCGGATGACTCGACTCCTTTTGAGGAGGATCGGGACGGGAAGGGAAGATCGGGGGTGCCGAAGGAGCCGATGGTGTTGGAGAAGGGAGCTCCAAGTCTGCTCCGGATGCCGAGGTGGCTATCCCTGGTGCCGAGGTGGTGGCTTCAGGAGATAACGCTCCCTCCGTTTAATTATTGTAGCGTTATACTTTTTATACCAGTGGTTTATACCGGGTTGACTTTGTAGTCTTGTAAAATTGCTACTTTAATTAATTGTTTATAAACTTGATTTCAACCAATCAGTTTGTTTTGTCAACTTTATTATAGTTAACAATCTGTTTTTATGGGCCGGTGGCCTTTATATGCGCAGATATGCTAAGTGTTACTTCCGATAGGTTGACTTCGGAATAGGGGTAGGGGAGTAAACCCAGGCTCCGAGATCTGGATATGGTCAGTCGGGGTTGTTTTTCCGAATAGGGGCAAAATGTCGATGCGTAATCGTGGTGTAAAACGCGCGATTGTACATGCTTTGATGGGACCGCTTTTTGACAATTCACTTCCCTATTTAGGAGCATTTTTTCGATGCATCTATTTTATAAGAGATAGTGTTCGTACCATCTTCGCGACCGGGCGTGGCGGCCGGGTGTATTCCTTCTCGTTGGGATTTTCGTTTGACCGCGGCTTCTTATGCCTCGGTGATAACTTATTTAACCGAACGTATTTGACCATGGCTTCTATGCCTCGGTGATAATTTATTAACCAAAAGTATAGCATAATTGGTGCATCCACTGGGGAGTCTTAAATAAGAATGCTTGAAAGAAACAATGCGTGCTGTCTTTCAGCGAAATATGAAACTGAAATTGAAAATACTAAATCAATTGAAAAAGCATAAAAACGAATGCGCCCGTCGGTCCTATCTTAGCAGGTGGACCGAGGTCTAACTGTAATAGATTCTCAGTTTGTCGGCATTCCAAGTCCTTTTGACCGCTTTCTCGCCTGTGGTCTCCTAACGTAGGCGCCTCTTTTTACAGTTTTTCCTTTATGCGGTAAGGACCCTCCCAGTTTGCCGTTAGCTTGCCATCTCTGGCGTTCTTGTTCCCGATGTCAACGCGTCGGAGCACCAGGTTTCCCCAGTTGAAGGAGCGAGGGTTCACCTTTCGGTTGTACATCGCTGCGATGAGCTGCTTGGTAGTTAGGTCTCGGCAGTGCGCCACGATTCGTGCCTCGTCAATGAGGTCTAACTCTGTCATCAAGGCGTCACTGTTCGAGTCTTCTCCTTTCCTGCTAGCTTTCATTTTCCTCCATGTCGGTTGGCCTATCTCGACCGGGATCATAGCCTCGCATCCGTATGTTAGACGAAATGGAGTTTCCTGAGTGGAGGTTTGGACGCTAGTCCTGTATCCCCACAAAACACTGTAAAGTTGCTCGACCCAAGAAGAATCGGGTCCTCCATACGTCTTCTCAATCCGTCGACAATGACTTTGTTGTCGGCCTCGGCCTGCCCATTGGATTGAGGGTGTTTGACAGATGCAAAGTGATGGATGATGTCGAGGTCCGACATCATACTCTGAAACCCTTTGTCAATGAACTGAGTCCCGTTATTAGTAATTATCTCGGCCGGGATCCCGAATCGAGAGACGATGCTATGCTGAAAGAATCGTTGAATGCGGGCCGAGGTGATCGTGGTCAACGGCTCGGCTTCTATCCATTTGGTAAAGTAGTCGACGGCGACAATGAGATACCTTAACTGTCCTGGGGCTATTTTGAATGGTCCGAGAAGATCCATCCCCCATTTGTAGAAAGCCCAGGGGGCCGTAATGCTTTTCAACTTCGACGGGGAGCGCCAAAGGATGTTGGCATGTTTCTGACAACTGTCAAACCTTCTTACTTTTTCCATGGAGTCGGCCGCCATCGTCGGCCAGAAGTACCCGGCTCTAAGTGCTTTCCGAGCTAAGGATTTTCCCCCCATATGCGACGTTGATGCCTTCGTGTATCTCTGGCGAGAACGTACCGGCCTCTGGCCGCATTCAAGCATCTCATCACGGGAGAGTGTAATCCTTTCCTATATAATTGATCGTCCACCATAGTGTACATGGTGGCTTGTCGGATCAACTTTCTAGCCTCCGTCTTGTCGACGGGTATAATTCCTCTTTCCAGATAGTCCTCGATTGGTTTTCTCCAGTCCGAGGCTGATGATATGGACATGACACAACTCAGTTCGTCCAGATTTTGTTGGACGACGTTCGGTAATTTCCGGACCTTTGGTGCTAGCCGACTTTGATAGTATGTCGGCCTAGTATTTTCCTCCCGAGGATGTGAGTGACCATTACCTCTTCAAACTCGGCTTTCATGCCCTTGGCTTTGTTCAAGTACTTTGCCAACAACGGGCCTTTGGCTTGATATGAGCCCTATATCTGCGCCGCTACGAGCTGGGAGTCGGTTAGGATTCTGACTTTCTGTGCCCCGTGCTCCTTTGCTTGTTCAAGGCCGGCCAGTACTGCCTCATACTCTGCCTAGTTGTTGGATGTCAGAAACTTGAGGTGGAGAGAGTGTTCGACGGCAATTCCGTCTGGATTTTCAATTATTATTCCAGCTCCACTCCCCTTTCCATTTGAGGATCCGTCGACGTACACCGTCCATTCTTTGAGGCCGACCTCCCTTTCGCGTGGGTTGGGGTAAGTTCCTTACGAAGTCGGCCAAGGCTTGCGACTTTATCGCATGCCGGCTTCGTAGGAAATGTCAAATTCGGATAATTTTATGGCCCGCCTTGTCATTCGCCCGCCAAGTCGGCTTGTGTAGAACTTGCCGGATTGGCCGATCGGGTACGTACCACGACTTTGTGCCCCGGGGAAATACGGGCGTAGGCGTCTTGCGCCATCAACAAAGCGAATGCTACCTTCTCCAACTTTTGATATCGAGTTCCGAGGTCTGCAATGCCTTGCTTACAAAGTAGATCGGTACTGTCCGGCTTGGGTTTCACGAACCGTAGCGGCGCTTATGGCCTCTTCGCCTACGGACAATACGGGAAAACCGTCTCTCCCGAGTCGGGCTTGGATAGGACCGGCGGGGTTGCCGAGGCATTGCTTGATCTTTGCAAATGCGGACTCACATTCCGGGTTCCATCCGCCTCGTGTCTCCTTCTTCGCAGTTTGAAGAAGGGTAACGCTGCTTCCCGACTTAGGCAGAACTTGTCATTGCCGCCAATCTCCCGGTTAGTTGTCTTCCTTTTTGTTGGTCGGTGCTTTCATCTCCAACACCGCTTTGCACTTGTCGGTTTGCTTCAACTCCTCGGTGTGTAAGCATAAACCCGAGGAAATTTCCCTTAGGGACTCCAAACGCACATTTTGCCGGATTTAGCCTTATTCGGTGCTTCCGCAACTTTTCGAACGTACGTTCGAGGTCTCGAATGTGGTCTCCTAGGCTTGATCGACTTGATGATCATATCGTCAATGTACACTTCTATATTTCGACCGAGAAATGGGTCTTCAAAGACTTTGTTTATCATCCGTTGATAGGTGGCCCGGCTTTTTCAATCCGAACGGCATGACATTATAGCAATAATTAGCCTTGCCGGTTATGAAGGCCGTCCGTTCTTGATCTTCCAGGATGCATCGCTATTTGATTGTATCCGGAGTAAGCATCCATGAAGGAACTCGCTTAATGTCTCTTTGAGCTGGGGGTCATTGCGCCTCCTATCTTCGTGACTTGGGACGGATCTTCCCAAGATTAAATCTTCCAACTCCCTTCCGGCTCGGGGTCTTGGATGTTCAGGTTCCTGCGTCTCTTATATCCAGTTCCACCACACTGACGGGTCGGCCCTGTAGTTTGCCTTTTTCCCCGCCCGAGGTTCTTGCAACACCTTGACCCTGGGATGATGATGCCTTCTCGATCTTGTTCTCACGCATAGTTTCATAGTAACATTGCCAAGATTCTTTTTGGTCCCGGTTATGGTGATTACCGGTTTTTGGAGCTAACCATCTTTAACATTTGATGCTTGGTGGAAACGATCATATCCCATTTGTGGATGGTTGGTCTCGCCCAATATCATATTGTACGGAGAGAGGAAGTCGGCCACGATGAATCTTACCCTCTCGGCTTTGAAGGCTTCTTTAGTTCCCAACGTAAGCTTTAGGTCGATGTACCCTTTGGCCTGGATTGCTCCCCGTTAAAGCCCACAAGTGTTGTCTTGCATGGACGCTTGGTCTTCTTTATCCAAGTTCATCCTTTTAAAGGCGTCCCACATAATAATATCCGAACTCCCCGAGTCAACGAAAATCCTTTTCACAAGGCGGTTGCCAGGATCCCGGTAACTACCAACCCATCTTGGCGTCCGACAACGTCTTTTAGGTCTTCGGAGGTGAACCGTAATGATGGAGGCGTCGGCCGGCCATGGTCATCTTTGAACTTTGGGGGGGGGTTCTTACCGATAGTACCTCCTCAAGTATTTCTTTCTTTGACTTGCGGTGTCTCCTCCTTCGCCCAAGCCTCCACCGATTACATTGCACCCGTGGTTCATGTCTATTTCCGGAATCGCTTCGTCATCGGAAGATGACTTTTCTTCCTATTCCATCGACCTTCCGGTCGTGTGGGGTCGACTCGGACTTCGACCTCCTTGTTTCCTTTTGTTGTTCTTCCGACCCCGTGTTTTTATCGAGGTATTGGCGCAACTTACCCTCTCGGATGAATTTTTCAATTGCGTCCCCCGAGTTCGTAGCATTGATCCGTAGTGTGTCCCGGTCCATCATGGAAGTCGCGTAACTTTGAATGATCCGTGGTGGGCGGAAACCAAAGTGGCCGAGGTCTGTCAACTTTTTCATCTCTCGTGAAGGCCACTTCTTTCCATAACTCGGCCGCGCGAAACATTGAGTGGAGTGTATCTCTCATACCTCGCTTCTTCGATTTGTTTGTTTTTGGCTCGCTATCCCGATTCTCGATCGCAGAGTCTTCCCTACGACCTCTCGGCCGATTCTTATTCCGGGGGTGGTGTATTTCTTCGTTTATCATCGCCATTAGTATTGGCGATCTCCATCCGCTTCTACTTCCAAATATTGCTTCGCTCGAGTGTTAAACTCGGTGAGAGTGTATACCCGGTTCTTGAAGATGGAATTTGCTAGCCGGGAAGAAGGATCCAAGCCGTCGACGAGGCAATGTACGTGAACGCTTTCCGGGAGGGATCTTACCTGGAGGGCCACCTCCTTAAATCTGTCCAAGTATTTTTGTAGCGTCTCCCTCGTCGTTGCTTTATCTTACTCAGGGTATACTGAGATTTGGGTTGTTTCCGGCTAGTTGCGAAATTCAATTCGAATTTTCGACCGAGGTCTTGAAAATCATGGATGGACCTTCTCGGCAGCGTGTGTAGCCAGATTTGGGCTGGTCCGATCAATGTGGCCGCGAAGAGCCGACTAATGATCGAGCCTTTGATTTGCCTCACGAACATGAGTAGCTCGAAGGCGTCGAGATGGGCCCTCGGGTCGGACACGCCATCATATTTTGGTAAAGAGGCCACTCAAATTTGCTAGGGTATGGAGCATTCTCGATTTCTTCCGAGAAAGGCGCCGTTGTGGCCCGCTATATATTTCACGTGATATTCCTCGGGCGAGCCCTTTGGTCGAGCGGCCCTCTCGTCTCGGTCCCGTCATCCGAGGTCTTTCATAGAAAACGTTTCTTCCGAGCCGACATGTGGTCTCGAGGTCTCATCATGCTCGAGTCCGTTTCGGAGAGGTCGTTTTCTCGCATACCGGCCATGCTTTGAGTTTTTGGCCGGCCGAGGGCTTCCGTGTTTCCAGGATATCCTTTCTTTCTTTCTCTTCATACCTAGGTCCTGCTCGTGTTTCGACGCTTTAGCTTGCTGGAAGTGGTCTTTCACGATCTGTTGCATTACTCTCAAATCTTCTTGGCGTTGGAGGTCATGTCGCTTCTCCATATTCTCCATCCTCCTCAGCATTGATTCCTGTGTGTTCTGGAGGAGGAGGAAGTCTGGGTTTGGAGTGTCGTTGCATTTATCTCCCTGCGGAGGAGACGAGACTGTGTCTGACACACTGTTCCTATCCTTGCTATCATTGTTATTGGGGATACCCTCAGGCCGGGGAAGTCCTTGAGTCTGTTGCTGCCGACTTGACTCAGCCTGTGCACGCGATGGACTTTCCCGGTGAGGGTTCCGACTGCAGCTTCTAGTAGTAGCCATTGTTGGTCACGGGGATCGAAGTTTACGGTCCCCACGGACGGCGCCAATGTTCCGGTATGGAACCAGATGTCCAGCCCAGATGGCTGGTGGTTTGATCTTGGATCGGGTTGCTTACGCCGGAATATCTAAGGGTAGAGATATCCGTGGCGATGAATCACCTGGACACAAGGCCTTTCGCCAGAGGGAGAGGGGGTATGTGTTCAGTGGGGTTGTGCGGTGAGGCAGAAAGTAAATAGCTAGAGTTAGAACGTGCACCTTGGTGTTCTCCTTTGTATTTATAGGGTGTTCCACGGTATCTTAATCGCACAATCTATCATATCCCTGGATTATGGATATGATAGATTGCCCCGTGATTGTAGGGGAACCCGGGATACTCGCATCCTCTGGGCCGTCCCCGATCGGGCCGAGGTTCGGGCGTGCCTCTGTTGGGCCGCCCCTAATTGGGCCGAGGGTGGTCCGTAATGTGCCTCAATATAGATTTTGGTATTTTAGATGAATTTAATTGAGATTTTGTCTTTTGCATTTAATTGCGGCATTACCCTAGTGTCTTGCCAATTATTTCTATTGTATTTATAAGTCATTTTACAAATATTTCACGTATATTAAGAAACATTTTAAATTTCATTAACTCTATCATAAAATTTAACAACTTTCCAACTTCATTCACATTTAACAATACATTATATATTATAACACACATGATAACAAACTTAACACAATAGTAAATGAATGATATAATTTTATATTTACATGAAAAATTTAATAAGGTATCTTATAAATAAGATCAATTTTTTTCCCACTCTACCCTCTAAATATGACCATAGGAGTATTAATTACCATAATTAGCTAAATAATGTTGTAAGCTTGTTTTTTTTTTTCTTCGTCTCTACATCCACTTATAAATATGATCAAAATTATGGAGTTTTCTTTTAGTTTTTTTTTTTATCTTATTTATATATATTTTATAAAGTATTGTGTGAAAGAATGTAGAGGAGGGTATGATAATAAAAAACTATAAGAACATTTGGCAGCAATGGACACAAAATGACGAGAAGATAAAATCTACAGAGCTGAGTAATTAGTTCGATCGCTCGCTTTGCCCTTTTGTTCATTTTCGATGATGATGATATATTTGTATGTATTCAGCATAAGTTGATGCCCTTTTTGTTTTTAAGGTGAGACTTTTAAGGCAGGATATAAATAACCGGTCTTAAAAGTATTACGTTTTTTTTTAATCAAAAAAATAAATAAAACGAGGTTTTTAAGACCAGATATAGTAAATAGATGGTCTTAAAAGTATTTTTTTTTGGTTGAATAAAAAATTCTTACTTTTAAGACCGATTTTACTTATAACCGGCTTAAAAGGTTAACGTTTAAGACCTGTGTTTACAAATAAACAGTCTTAAAAGTTAGATCCAATTGAGACGCTCTCTCTAAAATTTCTCTTTGTCGCGTTGAAAAATGAATTTCCCTCTCTGAACTTCTCTTTTTGTCGCGATAACTCTTGTTCCGTAGCGATTGTACCGTTGTGTTGCCTCGTCGCTGCTTTGCATTTATCTCTAGACAAGTTGCTTCCGGTAAGCTCACTTTTTGTTTGCTTACCTTAAAGGCGATACACTTTCTTATTTTTCCTTTCTAAACTTTCTTCTTGTTGTGATATCACTTTCTTATTTTTCTTATTTTCTTTCTAGTTTTCGAAAGGGTTTAACTAAATCGATGAAATGTACTTGTGGGTTCCATTATTGGTAATGATTATTTAGTTTTCAAGAATATATTTGCACTTGTGACCTACCCAATTGACCAACAGAGTGATTTTTAGGGTTATTTTTTTTGTCTGCAAAAGCAACGTGCGTGGAATTATTCCTCTGCAAAAGGAAATCTAACAAAAGCAACGTGTGTGGAATTATTCCTCTTAAAAGCCTTTGAATTTATAAGCTACAGTGAGAACACAAAACCTTCATGCGATGCATTTATTTTCCTCGTAATGGATTTATTCTGCTTGTTGAATTCACTGTAATGCATTTATGTCCAAGAGTAATTCTTTACCTTCATTTATGGCTATCTTCTATTTAAAGCAAACCTAATCCATTTCTTGACTTCTTTCTAAGGAATCAAAAAATGAGGTCTATATCAATATACCAATATATACTATTAATAATGGTGTTAACTTCATCTTTATTGGTCCAAATATGCTATCCACATCATCACTTTAAATGTTCTTTAAAATTTGAACTATTTCCTTTCTTCTTTTCCACTCATGTGCATTCAATGCCATCTTAATTTTGATTCTTCTAATTTCCGTTATAAAATTCAACTCGATTTCGCTTTTATATATATATATATATATATATGCATGTTCTCTATTGTGAACCAATTAGTCAAAGAACCTAAGGGCCTATTTGGTACGGGAAAGATTTAAGGAGGGAAAGGAATGGAAGGGAAGATTGAGAAGGAACTTAAAAAGTTGAGTTGTTTGGTAGACATGGGAAGGGAACTTAGTTGAGGGAAAATAAAATGTTTGGTAAGAAGAATTGGGTGTTAGTTAAGTGGGAAGATCAAGTAAAATTCTCACAATACCCTTTGCTTGGTTCGAACGAAAAACGTAAGTTCGAATGTAACATGCAATTAAGCGCTTGCATTCAAACGCAAAAACTGACAGTGCCTTAAGCTATCTGTGCTTGTGTCCCCAGGTGAAAGAAATAGGGCATCAATGATTTTAACACGCAAAGCGCTCAAACAATAAAAACTCATTACCTCTTACCTTGATTCGACCCACTCCTTTATCCACCATTGTCGGTGCCCTCTCCTTCATCCACCATCAACGGCGCCCTCTTCCATCACACCACCATCACCGTCGAGCAGATCAGACTTCGATTTGACCTTCCTTGCCCAGTCCTTCGATTCAAGCTTCCACTGTTGTCTCAAGCTTCTTCGGCTCCTCCTTCCAGATCCTCGCTCGCATCTGATTTCTAAGACGTGTACTTTTAGAGGGATTTTTTTGTCCCAATTATTCACTCTCCTGGGAAGATTTGAGGATCCCACCAATTTTGGAGGGATTTCAATTTCCCATGTTTGTAGGAAGATGGCACTAGGCGGGAACTCGATTTGATTGGAAGCCTACGCGTCAAACATGTTTTGCCCGGAGGAACTCTATTATGTTCCCAGGAACTCTTGTCAGTTCCTTGTACCAAATGGGTCCTAACTTGAGTTAGTTGAAACATTACTGTGAGTATATATATATATCTATATATATATATACATGTGTGTGTGTGTGTATAATTATTCCTCTATATCTATAGATATATATATATATATGTGTGTGTGTGTGTGTGTATGAATATGTACACACACACACACACACATACATATATATATATACATACTACACACACACACATGTATGTGTATATGTATATATAGGTATATACCTATATACATACATACATACATACATATATATATACAGTGGCGGAACCAGAAATTTTTTTTAGCCCGGGCCAAAAAATAAACATATTGAACTATTTACTAAATAATATGACATAACATTGAAAATATAAATAAATAATAACTAACAATTATAAACATATTTGATATAAGAAATGAATTAATCCTTTAAAAACACGCTTGCATTTCTTTATAAAAAAGGAACTGTTTGCTTATTGCATTATTTCGATCAACCAGTTTATTATAACATAAGAAGACAGTGTCTCCGAAAGGGTTTTTAGATTTGATTAATATTAGAGTTTAAATAGTACCAATAAAATTGGATGTATAAAAACTAAAGGACTAGGGACCACGATAAGGACTGGGTCACTGCTAAGCTAAAACAAAAGGCAAGTCTTGACAAAAAAAAAAAGGCAAGCAAAAGGCATTGCAACTTTAAAATGAGGTCGATCCTCCTTTGCCAAAGATCTAAAAATTCAAAGCAGTCAGAGCACTCAGAGTCAGAGTAGTCAGAGCACTCAGTGTCATATCAGAATGGAGACGTGCAGGAAGAAGGAACCATGAAGGATTGAACGTGGAGAAAGTCTCTTAGGGAAAAGTGTCAAAAAAAGGGGGAAAAAGAGAGAAGGAAATAGTAAAATTATAGAAAAGATAAGAGATTAATTAGACTAAATTATTGACTATAATAAAATATTATATAATAAATACACATATTTTAAAATATTTTAGAAAATTAGTCGGGGCCTTGATAAGAGATTAATTGGGGCTAAATTAGTGGCCAAAATAAAATATTATATAATACCTACGTATATTTTAACAAATTTTAGAAGGCCGCCTAGGGCCTTGGCCCCACTGCCATAAGATTTCGCCTACGTATATATACATATATTTGATATATAGGTATATACCTATATATGTATATGTATAGACACACACACACACACACACACACACATATATATATAGGTATATACCTATATATACAAATATATGTATTATATATATGTATTACACACACACACACACATACATGTATATATGTACACACACACACACACACATATCTATATGTATATATATAATCAAAAGGTGCATATACATATATGTACATATATATATATATATATATATATATAGACACACACACACATCTATATGTATATATACAATTAAAAGGCGAGTTATGCAATGAATGTGGTCATAAAATATACACAAGTGCAAGAAATGTGGTCAATTTGCATTTCTTTCCACTACCTTCATCGCTCAAATAATATAACGTGTACTATTTTCAGAGGGTTGACAAGAAGTACATTGGTCTTTATTTATTTATTTTTGATACATTACCATAATTAGCTTGCCTCATCAAAATATAAACAAGAAATACAATAATGTGTATTGTTTTTATATCCAAGAATAAGCAAAATTGAAATTGGTATTTTGGCTAATCATCATAGGTTTGAATGGTTTGCCTTTGTATTAGTTTACTTGGAAATGAAATTATGTTCATCTTCTCATGTTCCTTGCATCTTGCTTGTGGGCAATCTTTTTTAATATGTTTTGTTGGTATTTATATATTTGATATATGCTTTATCTTTCCATTAGTGGATTCAATATGATAATATGTATCTTATATGTTGGGATAATATATGATAAATCTTTCCGTCTATAGGAATTCGAATATGGATTACAGTTGGATAAATGGTAAACAAAAGAGTGTTGAATAAGATAATGTGGTGAGTGATTTTTTTGTATTTGCTAAAAGAAATGTTGATGAAGATAGTGAGATGTTTTACTGCCATTGAGTAGAATGTTTGAAAGAGAGGTGACTAAGTGCTATAGATATATACACATATAATTTGTGATGGATTTTGTAAGAGTTATACAATATGGGTATGGCATAGTGAAGAATTAAAAATGCCAAGTGCATCTTAATAGGGGAAGTGGCCTTTGATGATAATGACACGGATATGGATGATTAGATAGAGGACATTATTCGTGACATAGGAGAATAGGCTTTTGAGCAATCACATGCATATGGTAATATGCAGGTTATGCGAGAGAAGTTTGTATCCTAGAAGGGAAAAAATATCAATTGTTGAATGCACTATTGAAATGGTAAGCTTGAAAACATGGTATGGATGGAGCAACAAGAGTTTTTAGGAAATGCTTGAGCCTTTTAAAAACATGCTTTCAGATGATAATGTGTTGCCAGATCAATACTATGATGTTATGAAAATACCGTGTCCACCGGGATGAAGTACAAAAAGATCCATGCATTCCCAAATGATTGCATATTGTGTAGAAAAGAGTTTGAAGAGAAGCAAAAGTGTTTGATATGTGAAACCCCAAGGTACAAATCAAATAAGGGTCCAAAAGTGTTGTGGTATTTTCCAATCATACCAAGATTTAAACACTTGTTTGCTAATGAAAATGATGTAAAAAATATGAGTTGGCATGCAGATGAGAGGATTTATGATGAAAAGCTTTAACATTCGGCTGATTATTCTCAATGGAAGAAAATCGAACAATTATTTCCTAACTTCGGCAAAAAACCTAGGAACCTTAGGCTTGGCCTTAGCATGAATGGCATGAATCCTTATAGTAGCATGTTGGTCGAATTCCCTTATGGAGTAATAAAGAGTGAGTAGAGTATCATCCCACAACTACTCCCAGTAGCTATTTGAGGCATTGTCGAATATGATTGATAATTGAATATTTCATAAAATTATTTGTATCTCTTGGTTAATAAATTTAGGACTGTTATTTCGTTAATAAATAATGAGTTTTTTTTTTTTTTTGCTTATTTGGTCTTTTTATTAGATTGAATTCATTTTAATCACAACATTCCAGATTTACAGTGCTTCACTATTTTCACCATAACTCTTGAACCAGATATCCAATTTATTCTTGTCTTATTTTTAGATGATGTTGAGGGCTACAATTGATATGAAGACTTGAAAGGCAAGTTCGGACAAGAAGGTGGTTGAAATTGAAGCCAAAGTCAGACACGTTTTTCTAGATTTTTATTGGTCCCAAATTTTGTAATTAAGGACCATTTGTTTTTATTTCTGTTTTGGGCTAGACTTGTGGAGCCCCAGTCTATTTTCAAATTAGGTTTTTACTAAAGTTAGATGGTGGTTAAAAACATATTAGACATTACATTTTTACAGATTTTTAGATTGAATACATAAGTTTTCATGTTCTCTCAGTTGTTTTTCATGTTCTTCTTGTTCATGATGAACTTCTTCATTTCTTCTTCACACAAATATCCAGAGGACTCGTGCTTAAATCAGTAATGAACTTGTCTCTGTTTTGTTTAATCGGATTCAATTTTGCTTAGGGATTGGGTATTAGATTTAATACCTAGATTAAATCCCAAGGACATAGTTTAGACCGGGTTGAAGTGTATATTGTGCGATTGTACAGTGACACGCCATGCGTTCGAACAAATTCTGGATGATTGTCCAATTGAGGGAGTTTATGGACAAATGTAGAGATTTCGGTTTGTTCATAATCAATCATGAGTTCGGTCATTCTCTGTTCATTTGATGATGGAAAGTGTGGAATTCAAAATTCCGGGTTGATCGTTATTTTAATCGATATCTCATTTTTACATTATTTGTTTCGTTTTTAATTTTCATTGAATTGAAAAACTCTCCCCAATTATGTTACTATTGCTACTACTGTTTTGTTTTATACCCACTGTGAATTAAACGACCCATGTTACATTATACTGCAAATTTATATTGAACTTGGTTATTTTGCGAGAACTCGGCAATTCTCTATCAATGATCTTCAACACATTTTGACTAGAATTTGTTTCTTCTTCAATGTTATATGTAGTAAAGTTATTGAGATTGAAAGATTGGATGAATTAAAAAATGAAGGATATCTTATCTTGTCCCAGCTTGAGAAGGTTTTTCTTCATACATTTTTTGACATCATGGTACATCTAATTGTTCATCTAGTGAGAGAGAAAAAGTTGTGTGGCCTTATCCATTTACGATGGATGTACCCAATTGAAAGCATTATGAAATTCCTAAAAGGTTATGTGAAGAATGCAAACTGGCATGAAGCATCTATTGTTCAGAAATATATTTCTGAAAAAGCCATAAAATTTTGTTAAAATTAGTTGGCCAAAGTAAGACATATTGGGCCTTTTAAACGTTATTATGAAGAAGGGGGTAGGTGCAAGGCTCGAAAGAGTGTGGACTTTGATAAATTGCTACAAATCCACTTATACATCTTGAATAATGTTGATGAAATTCAAGACATCATAAATGCACAAAAAGAAACTTTAAGAAAGGAAAATAGTTGAATGACTGAACAAAGGTTAATTAGAGAGCATAACAGAACGTTTGCAAATTTGTTCAAATAAAAGGTTGAGGAGAGGAATGTGTTTATGATACAATAAAATGGTTAGGATGTGGTCCTGAGGTTGATGTCATAACTTGGAATTCATATGTGATCAATGTTTATACCTTTTACACGAAGTCCCTAGATGATAGGAGTACCATCCAAAACAATGGTGTTATGTTAGAGGCCGAATCTATTGATAAGGAAAGTCATTCAAATTATGATCTTCCTGAGATTCCTTCTTTTTCAAAGGGTCTACCGAAATCGAACGAAGAAGATAAAGCAGATAATGAACATGGCGTAAGAAATGAACATCATGAAGGGATATGAGAGGATATCCCTTTATAAAAGGGAGAATTCATGTTATATTCATCTGCAAAATTATTTGAAAACTTTAAGGTTTTAACATTATATTCTTTCCCTGTTCTTAAACAATGTCATTGGTGTTGGAAATTATGCCCTAGGGGCAAGTCATTGTACTTTAAACGTTAATGTCATTTAAAGTATTCTCCATTTAGTTATCATTTCATTTGCATGTTTATAGTGATAATTGTATCCTTGGATATATCTTATAGATTATCCTAAATGTCATTGGTCGGTCATCTACGCGGGAGCGAAGATGAAATAAGACCAGTATGACTTTGATGAGGTATGGAGATACAAATCAAAGTCATAGGCACTTGTAAGAGTACAAGGCGTCTTTGGGATCGACCCACTATGAGAAAGCCGCATGGATTAAGTCATAAGCTTTTCTCATGTATAACCGCGTCACAATGCCCTTTGACCGAGATCATCATGGATTCCTTCATGATGAGTCGCTGCTCTTTGACCTAGTCAAAAGTCACCTTTGACCGGGTGATGATAAACTATTGGATCGGGATCAGTGGTTCTCATGCAGAGGAATGTGAATGGTCAAGATGAAATTTGTCCCTCACATTTGTAGAGAGATAATCCTGGCCCCTCGACGAGTGAGTCTCGAGAAATGTATGACCATACTACGATGGAAATGAGTTTCCATTTTAATTATTAGACTACTCAAGAATCGAGAAAGTAATGGTCAAGAACAGGAAGTTGACATTATCCATGCCTCATTCTTGACCAAATTATCGCGTGACAAAAGGGACGTGACATGGTTGTATGATATGTTGTATCGTATCATCGATCCTCATATGGATTGGGTAGTCGCAATGTCTTGCTAGAGGCTGCTTGCGACTGTGGGCGATACGGTATTGCCCGTTGCCAATCTCATGTGGGCCTACAGGGTCTCACACAAGAATAACCCAACACGAGCAAAAGTGTCCAGATTCATTGAATCTTAGATATGTCTAAGATTTAATGAATACTGTTTTTTAATCTAGGATGGATATATATATATATATAAAATTCAAAAATAATATAATAATATTATTTAATAGAGATTATAATATTATTATATAATATTTGTTTTGTATTTAATTTATTTGATAAATTAAATATCTAAAACAAATTGAGATATTGTATCTCAGATTTATTTTCGAATATAGATATCATATATCTAATTTAATTTGAATTGAGATATAGTATCTCAAATTTAATTAAATAGATAGATATCATATCTCGATTTAATTTATAGAGATAAATTAAATCGAAAGTTTTTTTAATTCAGATTAAATAAATAGATTAGATTAGATCTATTTGATAGATTTAATTAATATATTATTTTAATCCAAATTCAAATTTCAAGATTAATAAGGATTAATTTTGAATATAATACGCCTATTGGGTTTTGAAAAACCTACGGGACATTTTGCAAGACGTATAAAAAAAAGCCGCGAGAAACCCTAGAGAGAAAAGAGAGAGACGTGAAAATACCGAAGGTGCTAGCACGCTGCCGTTGGTGTTGGAGGTCGTTCGTGTGGATACCGAGAAGGAGTGGACTTGTAAAGTCTGCTCCGTTTGATCAAACAAGATGGCACCACGTTTGAGACGTATGACGTCCGAGGCGCATGACGTTCGAGACACACACAAGAACGAATTGAACGAAACGCTTACGAGTTCGCATAGGTACGGTTTCTAACGAACCTTGATTTAAACGCCATTGATGGATCCTCAATGGGATTCGTAAGTTTTAATGGATGAGAATCCTTCCGCTGCGTGTACGGATCCCACCAATTGGCGTTAAGCTTTTTGTTTTTTTTTTGGGAAGGATCCTCCGAAAAGACCAAATGGGAATGATAAAAAAGGAATGTTGTGTTGGTTAATTTTGGGGTGTTATCTGATGTTCAAGCAATTGCTCCTGAGGTAGAAAAATAAAATTTTGTTTTTCCTTAATCATAGCGGAAATTAGATTATTATTAAAAGCCATGACTAATAAAATTAATTCTCATGAGTTATAATCTGTAACTCTTTATGGTACTCACGAGAACCCGTAATTCTTTATGGTACTATGAGAACTTGTAACTCTTTATGGTGCTCATAAGTCATGACCTGAAGCTGGTTTTGTTTATGATTGAGGAACCTGTAACTCTTTATGGTACTTATGAGTTATATCCTAACTCTTTATGATACTTATGAGTTATACCATAACTCTTTACGGTACTCATTAGAACTTGTAACTCTTTACTGTGCTCATGATTTATAACTCTAATTCCTTAGGCCATGGAGTTACTATTATATTGAGTTATGATCATAAAATTGCTCATGAGTTATGTTTATGATATACTTGTTAAAACACGTATATGGATTAAGATTACCTTAGATCACTTGAAGACTTCAAAGTCTATGATGTCCTCTAACATTGATCTACACGGCTATTTCCCGATTGGAACGAGAACTCCTTCTCCTTGTCTCTTCCTTCTCCTTGGATGCTTGCTAGGCAATGGCAAGGTAGAGGATTCAAGTTCTTAGTTTTTCTTTCAAGACGATGATCGGTGTCTTGAGGTTAGGTGATAGATTGGATGAACAAGATTGAATCTTACCTTTCTTGCATTGGAGGCACATAAGTGCAAACTGGCATCGTCTTCTTTCTTGAACTCTTCAAGAATCACGCCCTCTTACCTTTTTGAGCCCTTCAAGAATGGTGCCTTGTTGCCTTCTTTAACCCTTCAAGAATAGCGCTATGACCTTGGTTTTTGTTGGTCAAAATCCCCTTATGGCAAATGAACCAGTCGAACAAGTAATAAAGTAGTGAGTAGAGTATCATCCCAAAGAGACTGTAACTTTGATTATGCAGCTAGTAATCGATTTAAAGTTGCGTGATAGTAATAATTGTGATGGTTGTTTGGCTCTTGCTACTAATAAACAAAACAAAGTAAATAATCGAGAATACGGTTGAGAAAATCAAATTTAAAATAGGCAGAGCTCAGATTTCATCATAAGTTGCATTAATCCCCTATATTGCACCATCACATTGCTACAGAATCTACTGCACAACTTTTGCTATGTTACAACAAACCACCTATCACAATGTTATTCAGCTAACCCACTATTAATTTATACAGAAGCTTCTGCAATCCTATAAGTACATCCCTTACTCTACTTCTCCAATATTCCTATGGCGATTTTCAAGCTTAGAACGTCAGTTTAACCTAGATGTATTGGCTATGTGAGGTAAACCCAATCTTGTAGCTTACAATTTATA
Source organism: Acacia melanoxylon (assembly GCA_019022615.1). Classification (NCBI taxonomy): domain Eukaryota; kingdom Viridiplantae; phylum Streptophyta; class Magnoliopsida; order Fabales; family Fabaceae; genus Acacia; species Acacia melanoxylon. The sequence continues at coordinate 5,104,322 of JAFJYJ010000042.1, forward strand.
TCAAGTCTTGCACAGGTTCGCCTAGCACACACTGCTTAACAAAGATCTAACCTTAACTCCTTTCCAGTAAGCTAAGATCACTACTCTCGCCTATTAGCGGTCAATTAATCAGACTAGACCAATATTATACTCACAATTATACAAACTGAATGTATTGAATTAAAACTAGCAATTTGGGTTCATGTTACAACTTAAGAATCTATCCTCGCTCAGGCAATGGAATTTAGTTCATAGCTGGCGAGAAGGACACAATCGAAACAAAAGAAAGACAATCCATAAACAATAGAAAAATGGAAATTAAACAGAAAGGATCGTTGTGTTGGTTAAATTTTGGGTGCTGCCTAACGTTCAAGCGCAAACTCATGAGGTGGAAAAACAAAATTTTTTGTTCTTCACTATTTGCAGTGGAAACTAGAATTTATAACTATAACTCTTTATGGTACTCATGAGAACCCGTAACTCTTTATGGCACTCATGAGTTACTTAAATAAGTTAATATATGAGAACCCATAACTCTTTACGGGTGCTCATGGAACTAAATATCATAAACACAAGAGTTGTGACTCTTTACGAGCGCTCATGAGACCCTGTAACTTTTACGGTACTTATGAGTTTTAACCCATAATTACATATAGTATCCCGTAACTCTTTATGGGCGCTCATGAGACTGAAGATCATAAATAATTAACCATTATGAAAACCCTTGACTCTTTACAGGTGCTCATGAGAACCCATAACTTTTGCGGTACTCATGAGTAATGATTTGAATTATGTTTTTGAACTTTATGAGCATTATGGACCTCGTAACTCTTTAACCGGTTCTCATGAGTTTTCTCAAATTAAACGATAAAGTAAATACTTGTGGGTTTCTTTTCAGAATTTACTCATTAAAATACATGAGGGGTTTTAGGATTACCTTAGATCACTAAGGACCTCAAATGTATGACATCCTATAATGTTGATCCACACGGCTATCTCCCAATTTCCTTGAGAACTCCTTCTCTTTCATTGGATGCTTGCTAGGTGACAACAAGGTTCAGGAGTCAAGGTTCTTGGGTTTTCTTTATCTCAAGAAGATTAGGTTTCTTGAAGTTAGGTTTAGGATAAGATGAAACTTGGTTGGACTACCTTTGGATGGCGCTTCTTGCTCCTTCTTTTGGTGCTTGGTGAAAATCTCCAATGGCTCAAGAAGGCTATTCAATTTTGGCCAACACCCTTAGGGTTTCTTATGTTGGCTGAAATTTTGTAAGAGCAAAAGTTTCTTGTTAATTTCGGCCAACACCCTAATTAGGGTTCAAGATTAAAGGCCAATTAATTGTATTATTCAACTAATTAAGAAAATGGATTAAATCCTTATCTTGAATTATTTCTTGAATTAAAAATTCAAGATAATAAATCTCATCCATATCTTTTATTATTTCTTGAATTAATAAGTTAAGATATAATGGATTACATTCATATCTTTAATAATTTATTTGTCCAATCTTTATTGGAGATTTACACACACACACACACACACACACTCACACACACATATTAAGATAATTCAAAACTATCTTTATAACCTAATCTATTGAATTTAAAATTCAAATTTCAATTATAAAATCAAAATTCGAATTCTAAATTCAAATTAGACTAAGACCTCGTTTCGTCTTCTAAAATATTTTGGCTTATTAGTGGAGAAACTGATTTCCCGTTAAGGTGTAACATCCCATTTGAAAACGGCGGAATTTTTTTTTAAAAACGTTTCCAAATATTTCAAGCAGAGTAATCAGAGTAGAGCATTGGAGCGAGTAAGTAATTTACATTATATTCAAAATATGGACCATAGTGTAAATGTATCGGAGTACGATATCCGGAATTCTCAAAAGTTAAGGAAACTAAAGAAAACGATAAGTAATGTAGACACGTCTTGGCCTACTCCAGCTGCTTGCCTCGATCGCCAAACATCGGTCCTCCGACCACGGATGGCACACCGAGATCCATTCCACATATGGATCTCAAAACGGTTAACCTTATGCTCAAATAAAACAAGATACGCACAATGATATTCATTTCAATACATCACAAAAGCAAACAGCGAGATGTATGATCAATAACATGGATGAACATAAGCACAAAGCAAGTATGTAAAGTCTCTCTCAACTAGTTCGCACATATCCAAAGGCCATGCCACTAACGTGTCCTCGCTAGGAATAACTCAAACGGCATTACCAATACTATAATCCGCGGGTAAAGTCAGTAAGTATCTCCCGACGATTCTCAATGTAACCTCGATCTATGAACGTATCTATAACGCAAAAGTATATAAGCAAAGCATAGAGTTAGGGTTAAGACGCGTCCGTACCTTAGTTGCGTATATCCCGGCTCTTTCGGCTAAAAACGGTACTTTTTGACGGGCCGTACGTAAACAAATAAACAACGGCTCAACAAATGGCAAACAGCGAAACGATGGAATTTCGACAAATGTTCGACGTCGAAGTATTCTAATCAGAATAATAACACACTTATGAATATTTGGCAGCATGCGTGTATTTTAGGTGAAAAAGACCATTTTGCCCCTACTACCCCTATTTGGCGGAATTTCGCGTAACTTCGTTACTTTGACCTTATTCCATTTCAAAATTATCCCCACTAGGTTTTTACCTTTCAGTGCATCTTTCAATGCAATGAGGCTTAAAAACAAGTATAGGAATATATTCTAAACTTCCTAGATCAAAAAACAGTTCTATTATAACTACCGAAAGAACTACGAAACTAAAAGCTAAGGACAAAAGAACTTACTCGGAGCTAGGCAGAATTTTTGCGAGCTTCTCACTCTAAGTTTCGCCAAGGAAGAGAGAAGAATGGTGTGAAGAATGAAGAAGAGGAGGGTTATTTATAGAGAAAATTCAGGACGTATCGGGAATTTTATGCTTTGTTTATGGACCGTTAGATCTAGGGTTTTGGGAGAAGCAATCTTGGCCCTCCAATGCTCTTGGCCGACGTCCAAGGGCCCAAAAATTCAAAGGATGAGTTGTCATCCAATGATGGCTCTTGCTTTATGGGCCTCCGCCCGATAAAGCTACCGACGGGTCCGCTTTCGCGCGATTTCGCAAACTCAAAAAACTGGGCATGTAACTTTGAAGATCTTTCCATCCTCTTTCATATTATCTATTTTGATCCTCTTTTTGATCATATCCAGGTATTCTCCGGTGCGTCGGAAGATATTCGGTCAAACGTGTCCGATTACTTTAAATCGTTTCCGATAGAACCAACTTCGGACAACAATTTAATCGTAAAAAGTCCAATTGTTGCCTAACTTAACCCCGTGTTTGAAAACACGCAATTGTTTCTATAGGTTCTCACTTTGCCTATCTGAATTTACTCTATCTGATCAAATTTTCCGTCTTATTAGGAATTAGGGTTTTCGGTTCATGAAATCAACGTATGGTAAATTCTCTTTCTTCGTGTAAAAATTTACTCGTTCTTAATTTGACCAGTCTGAAAAGAATTTTACCTCCGGTTTACCTATAGAATTTATTTCTAACTTTTCCTAGCCGCCTATAAGCCGACTCACCGCATTATATTATTATATTATTCTAATTATCATTTTAATTATTTAAACAATTCTTTTTAATTAAAAATACCAATAATTTCGGCCCCTTCATTTTAAAATTCAGTTTCAATTATTTTTTCATAATTTTTTCCATTTTTTAAAAATATAATATTTTTTACCAAAAATTCTCGTTTTACCCCCGGCCGTTAAGGCTTAATCGTGCCTAAATTCTTCGCTTAGTGATCTTTTTAGGATTAGATTTCTTCATACATTTATCTTTACCAATTTATCTTAATCTTTTTATCATAATCATAGTTAATATATTTTATGCTAATTACCAAACTTTAATATCTTAATTAAGGATTTTACCATAAATTTAACTTTCTATATTTTTCTTGTTTTACCTCGAATCAATTAGCTAGTAATTATCTAATCATTCTCTTACCAATGGTTGATAATTTTATAATTTACAGTATATTATTATCTTACAAACTTTATATCGACATTGTCATTTTATATTCTATGTAAAATATTTAAAATGTTTACACCATAAAGTTACTTTTATGGTTCTCAGTAATGCTTTTTAAACATTTCTTCATGTTATTTCCTCACGAAATAATTTATTAAATTCTTATAATTAAAGATAATACTCCCATAATGTTCTCATAATTTTTCATGATCTTTCGGTATTTATCATAATGTTTTTAGACTGTTTTTATCACCATTATTGCATTTTTAGTCATTCTATTCATCTGATTTTTCTGTAAATTTTTCGACAATTTACTCGACAATTATAATAATTTTCTATAATAGTTTTAAACTCATGAATTTGCTTCATCAAAATATTCATTAATTTCTCTTATCTCAAGAATTCCAGATTTGCTAAAATCCGGGTATTACATAAGGGCTCAAATATGGCACTATTTTTCTATTGGGCTTGGAGTCCCACTCCAACCCAATTATAACTTTAGTCTTGACAAAGCCCAATAACAATTATTGGCCCAAGCTTGCTAATTTTAAGCAATCAAGAATAACCTTTGTGTGTGACCCATTATGCCTAATTAGTCAGTGACAGAAATAAACTTGGACCAATTAAACTCCTTTAATGGGCCCAATTTATCTAATGACCACATAAGACACTAGCAATGCTCTACCGTCCTAGAACTAATTGAGTTGATTATGTGATCTACCTTTTTAATTTAGATACCATGATGACATTATCCCTCACATCGTCATTCACATTTAGTCGAGAGCAAAGATAGAGTATCATTTCTCTTTGTTGATACACTCTCATGTGTAGTAACTCTGATGTATGACGGGAGATATAAGGGAGCGTTATAGTTGGTGGTATCAGAGCGTGGTTTGGACAAATTTTACTTTATTTTGAGTGTTGATATAATTTGATTTTTTGGTGATAAGAAAGATGAATAGAGAATCCGGAGAACCCCACAATAATAGAGGACTACTTCCTCAGCCAGTTGAATTAGAGCCCACAGAGGGGCAGAGGTTTGAACAATCCTCAGTAGGGAAAGCAAACCAACCCTAAGTGCTCCTAGCCACCCATAACCTAGAGGGTTTAGTTGTTGAGGCCGAAGCCCCGGTAGGGCTGAGGCGTTCTTTAATTATAGGATTATGGAATTACATTTGTGAAATGCATGAGTAGGTAGACTGGGAAGCACATACGCCAATTGACCAGTATAGGGTATACCTAAAGAAGGTTAGGGTGTTGTAAGCCAATCGAATGGCATATGGATTGGAAATCATTACAGAGAGATGGGTACACATAACCTTAAGTTGCTTCCCTAAGATTGATGTCTAGATTCGTTAGGAAAATGAAATCCTTCAGGGAAAGGGAAAAATTATATGTAATTTGGAGGCTTTCCTAAACCACATCAGGGCATTAGTAGACAGTTATATGTAGGCAAGATAGCCCTAAATTTAGTAAGTGGATTTGTAACTTAGGGCTAAATGTTTTGTCTGTTGGCTGCTATGTATTTTATTATGCTGGGTGTATGAACGTGTTATTTAATGTGATAGTTGAATTATGTTTTAAGGACATATTTGTTAAGTGATAATAATCATACCCCTGCTATTAAATAATTTCTCCTTGGTGTATTGTAGTAAATTAAAAGAAAATGGTTGACACCAAAAGGAGAAGTGCTAATAAAAGGCAGCCTGTGCCAGAACCCCAACTTGAACAAATGACAGAGGCTAACCGCCTGCACAAGATCCCCTACAACAAATTTAGGGATGTTAAATGAGCATCAAGGTATTATCAATGACCTCCGAGCTAAGGTCTAAGAATTAAAGGCATAGAGAAACTAAGAAGGGCAGTAAGCTGAGTCTACCAAGGGGAATCAGATAGATGAGTTTGCACATCTTGAGGAACAACAACAATAGGTTCTACCCCTCAACCACGATTTAATTGAGATTGGAAACCACTTAGTACTAGATCACTAAGTTCTGCAAGCACCAACCCCCAGTGTTCGTGGGGATATATGATCCAGAAGTGGCAAAGAATTGGATATTGAGATTGGAAAAGATCTTCCAAGTCATGGAATTCCCTGAAGATAAGAAGGCCTAGTTGGCCATATACAAGCTTGAAGGTGATGTAGACTGTTGATGGCGAAACATGGCCATGACTCTGCGAATAAATTACATTCCAGTCACCTGGGAAGTATTCCAGGAAGAATTTAACAAGAAATACTTTCCCTCATCTATCCAAGCAGAGAAAGAGATGAAGTTTTTGACTATTTAGAAAGGTCCAACTGAGACATTTGAAGACTTCTTTGCTAGATATGTCAGTCTATCTCAATACTCAGCCTACCTGAAGGTTTGCGACGATCAGAGCTGGAGTGCACATTGGATGATCAAGGGGCTAAGAAATGAGATAAAAGAAAAGCTTGTTTCTTGACAATTCTGAGAGTTCCACCAAGCGGTGGAAGAATGTCAAATGATAAAGAACAACTTGAAAGACCTGCCCTCAGGAAAGAAAAATGTGACACAGAGCCACGGGAACACTTCCTAGAAAAGGAAGGAATCATGGTACAAATCTTGAGGCAGTAGTAAGGGACCCATTCAGTTAGGATCATGTGGTTACCAGAGACAACTTGAGTTTGGGAGTTGCATTAAATGCGGAAAGCACCACCTAGGTGTGAGTTGTGATGGAAAGTTAGTCTACTTTACATGTCACCGGCCAGGTCACTTCAGTAGAGAATGTCCTTAACGAGCTGCAGAGGACAAGCCTAAAAAATAGTGTCGGGCCTTCGCATTGACATGCGAGGAGGCCACAGAATCTCTAGATATGCTTCTAGGTACAATCTCCCTAAATGGAAATTCTTTACAAGTTATGTTTGAATTGGGTGTTAGCCATTTCTTTATTGCATGTAATTGTGTTAGATGGCTAGGGATGCAAACTCATAGATTGCCATGTGATCTGATTATATCTACTCCACTTGGAGATAAGTAGGTAACTTATGAGTGGAAACCCTGTTAGTAATGATTGATTATGTGTTTTGATGATAACCGACAATTGTAAACACAAGTTTAAGTTTATCCTTGGTAAGTTGAAAAACTTACTGTCAAAGGGAAACTTGAGTATTGGTAGCAATACTCGAGTATTGACTTGACAGAGAGTAGCTCTAGTTCATTCATCAAAGCAATACTTGAGTATTCCTTTGGATACTCAAGTATTGAACTTACAGAGAGCACTCCAAGTTTTTTCACTATAAGCCAAACTCGAGTATTGGCTTGAATACTCGAGTATGGACCATACAGAGACTCTTTCAATAATAGGCAAATCTTTCAATACTCAAGTATCCATCTGGATACTCAAGTATTGGTCATGCAGAGAGTCACAATGGTATTTCAACATGTGAATACTCGAGTATTGGCTTAAAAGAAAGTTTTCAAACTGTACACATGGATATGAATACTCAAGTATTGAAATGGAAACTCAAGTATTGACTTGGTAGAGACTTCTCAAAGTTTTTGAGAATATCTGAATACTCGAGTATTGATTTGGAAACTCGAGTATTGGCCATACAGAAAGCTTTGCTATTCTCAAATGTTTTGAATACTCAAGTGTTACTTGAATACTCAAGTATTGACTTGGGAAAAGATTTCACAAAGGTCTTCAAATAATATGCATACTCGAGTATTGAGTTCAAAAATCGAGTATTGGGCATATAGAGAGCTTTGCTCTTTTTCAAATGATTTGAAAACTCAAGTATTGAATTGAATATTCAAGTATTGAGATTTTGGACTTAAACTCATTTTCACATAAAAAGTTCAAAACTCGAGTATTGGATTTAAATACTCGAGTATTGGTCTTATTCAAAGAAATGGTCCAAAGCTCAAAACATGAAGTTCTTCTCTGGAAGAAGAATACTCGACTATGGACATGTATACTCAAGTATTCATATCAGTGCACAGTGACAAACTCGAGTATTGAAGAACATACTCGAGTATTGGTCGCGGAGTTTGAAAATCAAGTCTGACGAATTTGTGAAATCTTCTTATTTGATCTCAATACCTCTCCTCTACATTCACTACTATTCTTAACTATGTTTGATGAGTTTGTTAGTGAGTTTCAGATTGTTTAGAGGACATTAAATGAAGGTTTGAACAAAAGCAAAAAGCAATGTCGTAACATTAAATGCAAGTCCAGAAACTTGCTTCCTTTTGAGCCATCATTCTCTACACGTTTGCAAAAGGATTAATGTCTACTTTCCCTAAGCAGTACTTGCTCTTCCAACGGATCTATTACAAGGAAAGTCAACACTAATCCTCTGGGCAAAAGGAATTAACTGAAGAGTAGAGAGAGAAGACACCAAAGTGCCTCCAACAGCTAGATTAACACTTCAATGGATATATGGAGTTAGCAACGGTCATTTAATGCTCTCTTAGTATAAATAGAGTAGCATTCAATTCTTCTCAACAACTAAGACTGCAGAAAATGAAAATCATTCAAGTTTCCAACTACTCTTGAGTTTTCTTGTGTAAAGTATCTGTTGATACATTAAGCTTCAGTGTTTATCTTTATCTACCCTTAGAGAGATTTTCTTGATTGTAAATCATTTATTGTAAAGAATCACAAGTCAGGGGACTTGGTGATTGGGTTCATTGATTGCAACTTGTAAGGGGGAGTAAGTTCTAGTGAGAGAATTACTCTTGAGTACAGAGTGTGTAATCAATTGAGATAGTGAAAATCCCAGAGAGTCTGGGGACTGGACGTAGGTCAAGAGATTGGACCGAACCAGTATAAATCCTTGTGTCTTGCTTTTCTACTCTCATCTTAGCTCATCTATATTTTTAGTGTTAAAAAACAGAGCAAGTCGAAAAGATTTTTGAAATCCCCAATTCACCCATCTCTTGGTGATTTAGCTCCACTTTCAGAAGCTAAATCCGCGATTGGTCTGTTTGAAATTTTGGCCAACGGGGACCAGCCGCGTATCAAATAGTTTTACCCCCAAATCTGAACAAGTTCAAAAAGGTGTTTCATGTATCTCAACTGAAGAAGTATTAGCTGGACCTTGAACATAGTATTGAGTATGACGACGGGAAATTATGAGGTGATCATACCTTCGTGGTCGAGCCAAAATAGATTATTGATCATGATGAGAAGCGGCTCAAACACTAGAGTATCCCATTCATGGAAGTGGTCTGGAAAGGATTATCTCCTAGGGAGGCGACCTGGGAGGTAGAAGAGGACATGAAGAAAAGTATCTGGAGATTATGGCTTAGAGTTTCTAAACAATGTAATAAATTTTGGGGCCGAAATTTTGTTAACGGTGGGAGAAATATAATATCTTGGTTTATGCTTTACTAGAAACCCTGTGTATTATGAAATATTCAATAAAATGCGAAGATTTATTATCTAGTGAGATCTTATTATTTGTTGAATATTTGTCATATTGGATATATCCGGAGACAAGAATGCCTAAATCGAGAAAACAACAACAAAACCTAAACACGCAGATCGAGGCAACAACAAAACCCAAATGTGAAAACCAAGATCATGAAAATAAAAAATTAACATATACGATACTTTCTCGAAAATCGTGACCACCTATTATTCACTCCCAAACCATGACACTTGTGACACACACACAAGACACTTATCACACTCACACATGCACAGTGCCACTTGGCACCTATGCATACATACACATGTCACCATACAAACATCACACTTAAAGAAAATCAGATTTTCACTCCTTCTTCTCTCATTATTTACGTGCGCACACACCTAAAATATGATTTCACTCCCTCCTCTCATCCATTTTGGGTCCACTCCCCCTCCCCACAAAAAAATCAGATTCTCTCAATCCTCTCCTTCTTCTACGATTCCCTCTCCTCCTTTCAACCTAATCGTCCTCCCTCTTTTCTCTACAACATCAATACCCTTTCATTTATTCCTTCCATCGCCACGGTCAGCCCCACTTTCCATTCAAGGTTTGAAAAGCTATGAAGAACAACAAGTTGCCACAAGGGCTAGACCAAGCCAAGAAGGTAAGGGTTTAAGTCTATCTTGAGCTGTTTGGCTTTGTAAGTTTTCGGCCTAGGAAAAACTTTAAAAACCAAAAGGATTTTCGTAAATATGAGGTCACCAAAGTGTTAACCATGAAAATGGTGTGGGATTAAGGTGGTGAATGAGTTTCTAAAAGCATCTTGAAGCATAAAATCATAAACTCTTCAAAGATGTGAAAATTTCCAGTTTTTGGTTTTTGGAGTAAGTCAGCTTGCATGAGTGGTTTGAATGAGTAAATGGAGTATAAAAATTATGAAATTTTCTATAAATATAGTAGAGGCATATAGCTTTAAAATGGTGGGTATTTTGTAAGTTTTGAAGTTATACACAAAGAGTTATGAATTTTACAAAATGACTCAAGTTTCTGGAAAACAAAACTGGGTAATACGTTTGTGCAAGGCGTTTGGCTAGATAAATGAAGCCCAAAAATTATGAAATTTTTCAGATAGAAAGAGGACGTATATAACTTTAATTTGATAGGGGGTATTAAATTTTTGAGGCTCTATGCAATGAGATATTGATTTTGAAAATTAAGGTTTCGAAAAAATTCTCCGAAAAGCGTGCCACGTTTTTGAAATCTAGGAATGATAAGAATATGATAAAAATGCTAAAATCAGTTTTCCCAAAAACTAGACTTAATAAGGAGTTCATAGGTTTTTAAAGCACCTAATTTAGACATCTAAAACTCCAGATATGAATTTTTCAAGTAAATACTTAAAACTGGAAGTTTCAACGGTGAAGGAACTTTTCAAAAACTGGGATCAAAGTGTTGTGTTCTGACCTTGGTTCTTATTTTTCTATGAAATAGACTTTTCAAGGTACATGTGGATTTTGGAAGCACACCATTTCGATTTGTGTGCAATTTATTATAAATTTTTGAATTTTCTGGAATTTCAGGACAATCAAACTTTAAGTCTAAAAATGATAATTTAGGGTAATGAAATTATACCCTAAATCCCTAATAGGATAAGGGTTAACAAGCGAATTAACATGATAATTAAAGATATTTTTATAATGTTTAAATATATGTATTAAATTATGATCATTATCCCAAAATTATAGGAATTCTCAAGCCCGCATGCACCCCGAAGCATTTGGACGTTATCAAGGTTACTACACACTATATGTAAATTGCCATGCTTATGGATTTTTGTCTTGCACACATAGTTGATTACATTCATGTATTCTTTTGTTTGCCCAACAATTTGTGTCTTCCTATGTGCTAACCGAATTTTAAACCGAGTAGGTTCTGCGTTTGTATTTTTCCTATATGTTGAGGAATTCAGAACCGGGTAGGTTATGCATTTATATTTTCCTTGGGTAGAGGAATTCGGAACCGGGTAGGTTATGCATTTATATTTTTCTCGAGTAGAGGAATTTGGAACCGAGTAGATTCTGCATTTATCTTTCCCAGCACGATGGAATTCAGGGCTTGTAGGGTCCTGCATTTACTTTCCTAGCACTATGGAATTTGGGATTTGTCTGGTCCTGCATTTTTGGACTTGTAGGGTCCATTCATAGTTAACATTATAGGTATGAAATACTATTATTTGTTGCTGTGCATTGATACTGAATGTTAAACTGTTTCCTGAGTTGTGGTAATTTGATTTCATATATTATGTACACTACGCATAGATATTAATGTGTTACTTTGCGATTTATTCGTGAATCTCAGATTTGAATAAAGCCACAGGTAGTGGAACTATTAAGAAAGGGAAGTCGGTGTTGTAAAGCAAAGGCAGAGGAAGAGTTCTTTTTAATTTGTATATATATTTTTGGTATTTTGGGATGATATATAAGGTGTTTAAGTTTAAAGTTTTATTTTGGGATGATTGTAAAGTTAATATCTCAATTGGGATTAATGATTGTACATTACCAAGTAAAGGTTCTATTTACCTTATCAGTTACTCATTCAACCAAACTAGATCCATACGCTCTCATGTGTAGTAACTCTTGAAAGTGGAGCAAATCACCAAGAGTGGTGTGAATTGGGGATTTTAAAAATTCTTTTCAAAGAACTCTGTTTTTCGAATGTTAAAACAGAGTAGAACAGAGCAGTGGGAGAAAGAGCAAGACACAAGGAATTTATACTGGTTCGGTCCAACCTCTTGACCTACGTCTAGTCCCCAGACACTCTGGGATTTCACTAACTCAAATGATTACACCCTCTGTAACTCTCAGAGTAATTCTCTCACTAGAACTTACTCCCCCTTACAAGTTGTAATCAAATAGCCCAATCTCCAAGTCCTACGACTTGAGATTCTTACAATGAATGATATCAATAAATGATACTCTTTCTAAGAGTGGATAATGATAATCATTGAAGTACAAATGTATCAAAAGATACTTTACAGTAGAAAACTCAAAGAGTAGTTGGAAACTTGAATGATTTTTGTTTTCTGCAGATTGGTTGCTGAGAAGAATTGAATGCAGCTCTATTTATGTGAAGAGAGCATTAAATGACTGTTGTAATCTTCTTCTCTCTCTACTCTTTGGTTAATCCAGTTGCACATAAGTTTATGGTTGACTTCTTGAATGTTAATCCGTTGGAAGAGTAGCTACTGGATGAGGAAAGGAAACATTAATCCCTTTGCAACGTGTGCATAATGATTGTCCAAAAGGATGCAAGTTTTCTCGGACATTACATTTAATGTGCTTACGTAACTTTTTGCTTTTGTTCAAATCTTCATTTAACATCTTCTAAATCATCTGAAACTCATTAACAAATTGATTAAACATAGTTAGATTTAGTAATGAGTGATGATAAGAAGTATTAAGATCAAACATGAAGATTTCACAAATTCGTGCAATTTGATTTTCAAACTCAGCGACACAAACTCGAGTTTGTTCTTACAAACTGGAGTTTGTAGAAGGCCAAACTTGAGTTTCCAAATCCTAACTCGAGTTTCCTTCTTCCAGAGAAGAATGTCGCAAATTGAGTTTTGAAGCACATTTTGAAACATTGAGCCAAACTCGAGTTTGTTAATGACTAACTTGAGTTTTGGATTTTTCTAGTGAAAACATGTTTAAGTCCAAAAGCTCAAAACTGGAGTTTTCAAATCTTAACTGGAGTTTTCAAAATCACTGAAAAGAGCAAAGCTCTCTGCTTGGCACAAACTCAAGTTTCCTTTTAAGTTTGAAAAACCTTTGAAAATCTTTGCCAAGTGAAAACTGGAGTTTTCAAAACAAATTGGAGTTTTCTCAAAGTGGGTAAAACGTGATAACTTTTTGTCAAGCACAAACTCGAGTTTTCTCAAAACTTTGGAAAACTTAGAAAATACTTGGCCAAGTGCAAACTGGAGTTTGTCATAACAAACTGGAGTTTGTTTAGGATGAAAAACATTTAGACTCTCGCTAAGCCCAAACTCGAGTTTGGTCAAGTTCACAAAACTTGACAAAACTCTTCATTTGGTGCAAACTGGAGTTTCCATATGAAAACTGGAGTTTGCTTAAGCTCAAAACTTTGGGAGCTCTCTGTATGACCAAAACTCGAGTTTACTCTTGCAAACTAGAGTTTTGCCTACTTTGGAAAATATTGAAGAGTCTCTGTATGGTGCAAACTCAAGTTTGTCTTAATGTGAAAAACTTGGAGTGCTTTCTGTATGTCACAAACTCGAGTTTGCCTACGCAAACTGGAGTTTTCCTAGTTTATTAAAATTGAGTTACTCTCTATCAAGTACAAACTCCAGTTTTCAAACCAAAACTCGTGTTTATCTTTGACAGTAAGCCTTTCAACTTACCAAAGACAAACCTCAACTTGTGTTTACAATTGTCAGTTATTATCAAAACCTATAGAGAACTAACAACTCTGATGTATAATGAGAGATATAAGGGATCGTTACAGTTAATATATGAGAACCTATAACTCTTTACGGGTGCTCATGGAACTAAATATCATAAACACGAGTTGTGACTCTTTACAAGCGCTCATGAAAACCCGTAACTTTTACGGTACTCCTGAGTTTTAACCCATAATTACATATAGTATATCGTAACTCTTTATGGGCGCTCATGAGACTGAAGATCATAAATAATTGACCATTATGAAAACCCTTGACTCTTTACGGGTGCTCATGAGAACCCGTAACTTTTGCGGTTATTGGTTGATTTCCTTGATGGCAAGTGAACCAGTCGAACAAGTAATAAAGAGTAAGTAGAGTATCGTCCCACAGAGAGTGAGATACCGATAAGTGACGCTCAACTGCTATAAAAGTTGTGTGAACATAAAGTAAAATCTGATTGGGTTGGAGGTTTTTTGTGATCACGCTAATTAACAGGAAAGTAAACAGAGTGTCGTAGTCGTAAGAAGAAATCAGTAGAAAAATAGGCTGAACTCGGAATCATTCTTAAGCATATCAATCCCCTAGTTGCTTCACACATTGCTATAGTATTTATACTGCACAGCTTCCGCAATGCTACAACATAGATACTATTTACATTGCTATTCAGCTAACCCACCACTATAGTCTATCGAAGCTTCCGCGTCCGATACATGTAATACTAACTTTACTTCTCCCATATGTCTATGACAATTTTCTAGTTAGATCAACATTACAAAGAAAGGTGTTATGGTTATGAGCGGTAGACCCATTCTTGAAACCTACAACAATAGGTCAAGCCTTGCACCAGCCTATCTAGCAATCACTGTTTCTCAGAGGTCTACCCCCGACTCCTTTCCAGTAAGCCGAGGCCACTAATCTAGCCCATAGCTTCCGCTAATCGACAAGAATTTAATTCACTGATAAGCAAACTAAATTTATTGAATTAAGAACTAGCAACTGGGTTCATTCCAAACTTAAGAAATCATCCTCGCTCAGCCACAGGAAATTTAGTTCATAACTGACGAGGGAAACACAAAACAGATAACAACAAAATGACTCATGATCAAAAGATTAAGATAAAAGAAAACAGAAAGCTTGACGAAGTTTTCGACGGCGTGGAAGAAGCCCTATACGTCACCACTCCACGTCTTCTTCTCTCCGTCTTACTACAAGGAAGGGTGCTGGGTTCTCTTGAGGGTTTCGTGCCTTGTGAACTCTCTCTTTCTTCTTCTGAGTTTGGCCATATATGAATGGGATTAGGCTTTCAGCGACTCGACCTCCTTTAGGGTTGGCTTGATGTTTCCATATATAATCGCTTTCTTTGCGCGTAAGTTCCAAAGTGAGCGGCCTTCCTAATCTGTCGAGGTCCGATCGTTTCTATCTTCCAATTCGTGATAGATTGATTCTGCTAACCCTGCAGGATTTTTCAAATCTTTTAGTTCCAATCCTCCGCATCTTCTATTTCAATACATCGCACCAAGAATCTACTCCGTTATCCCCGACTCGCACCATACTTCGAAACAATCTTGACAAAAGATCGAATATATGCCGTATAGCACCGCATCACTTACTATGCTATAGCTTCAAGGATGCATTGTATTGCACTTCGATAAGGCTGTCCTGATGCTATAGCACAACATCTGCTATGTTATGCGACTTTTTCATAAAACCTCAAGAGTTGCTTCTTTCTTAGCACATGTTTAGGATGTAAACAGAATTCACCCTTAAGTTCCCTATACAATAAATAAATGTATTTTTGCTTAGATTTAATACAGTTAAGCTTATATTCACTATACAATTCAGTCATAAAATATAGGGAAAACATGGCATAAATCATACTCATTAGTGGTAGTCATGAGTAATGATTTCAATTATGTTTTTGGACTTTATGAGCATTATGGACGTCGTAACTCTTTAACTAGATCTCATTGGTTTTCCCAAATTAAACGATAAAGTAAATACTCATAGGTTCTTTTTCAGGATCTACTCATTAAAAAACACAAGAGGTTTTAGGATTACCTTATATCATTGAAGACCTCAAATGTATGATGTCCTTTAATGCTGATCCACACGGCTATCTCCCGATTGTCTTGAAAAAAAATTCTCTTTGATCCACATAGCTATCTTCCGATTGCATTATAATTTCATATGAGTATCATACAAATAGAACCTGGCCTATATACAAAATGATAACACAACAATTATCACTCACCCTTAGTGAGTAAGTCTCTTGCTGGGGTGAGAAGTACCTCGCTCGTCTCGGTGAGTATATTTCTCACTAGGGCGATTTTAATGTGAACTCACTTCAGTCAGTGTTTTAGTTGTAGAAGTGAGTGACATAGTCACAAAATTTCACTAAAAACAAATCTTTTGCATAACTCTAAAGTTACTAAAAACATGCATAGGATATAACATCCATTGATTGATACAGTTGCCTACAACAAACAAATGGCACTTCTCGTCACTTGTATACAACGCACACAAGTGGCCGGTATTAGCAAGGATCTTCATTTGCGACATATGTGGAAAATAGGGGCCTTTACGAGTAACACCGATAATAGATTTCTAAACTAGATATGAGGATTTTCTTTAATGGAGTGTTATGATAGGCTAGTCTAACATCTGTGTACGTTCAATTTGGGGTTTGTACCTTTAAAACTCAACGCTGTAGAAAAAGCCCAAATTGGAGTCCTTAAACCCTAGCTTAGATAACTAAAGTACCTTAATCAAAGAAGAAAGATGAGGTTATAGGGTTAGGGAAGTTTACTTGATGAATTAGAACCCTTAGAAGTCCTTTAAATAAAACCTTATAAGAGCTTTGCCATTTTTATGTCAGAGTTTATGAAAACAATAAGGCTAAAACGAACCCCTTTTATTTATAAAATTTGGCGGCTCTTCTCAGTAGTGCATTACTCGTTGAAGCGAGGGACATGAGGAGTCACTCCTTCATTTATGGCTAACTTGCTTTGGCAAAGGTCCTACATGTTGAGTCAAGTTGCTTTAATTTAGGGTTTTAATTTTTTGTGATGCTACAAGGTGTAATAGATATAGCATTGGACATTGCTAAAAGTTGTGCATTTTAACATATATAATGTCTTACATTCTTTTTTTAACTTCAAAAAAACTTGAGATATATATACAAGGATGGAAATTGATATGCTGTACATTGATTGCTGGTGCTATATTGTGAAACAAAGCAATTGCCATCGTTTTAAAAAAATTCTTCTTTATACTCGGCTCCAAAAAAGTGTTTACAAGTTGTGCAGTGTTGGTGCATTCAAGGAAATAGGCACCGAAAGAGTGCAATGTGTGTTAGTCCAAAAAAATAGCCACTAAAAGAGTCCCATGTTTGTTTCATTTTCCTCTATAAATCAAAAGATATGTAATATGTGAGGATTGTATCATTTCATATGTAAGAGTTAAATCAAGTACATGTAATGTAATATAGTTATCTCTAGTGGCCACTCCTTCTGCCTCCACATAGGCCCCACCTTCCATGTTTGGAGCTTTACTTCAGTCTATGATGGAAAATATTGCGTAGAAGTTTGTTGACTCTTTGGCTACTTCTACGATAGCCACATTGCACCATCTCACTGCTGATTTGGAGACTCATATAGGGTTGTTGTTTTATGAGATAAATAACAATTACAACAAGCTTGTTGAGACTCAAGACGAGCTCTTGTTTGTTCTCAGAGTTTTGATGATAACAAGACTTGAAAATGTTTAAGGTTTTGAATCAGTGATATTTGGCTAAGTCTAAGGTGTACTCGAGTATGATGTCAAGTATACTAGAGTATGCTCGCCTTAACTTCTCGTTTAAGTGATTTCAGGCCTTACTCGAGTATTTGGTTAAGGATACTCGAGTATGTTTTAGTAAGAGAAAAGAGTACTCAAGTTTGGGTAAGTTGATACTTGAGTATGCATTGAAAAAATAACAAAGTTCAGAGATACCCAGATATTATACTCGAGCTAGCATCTTTGCTTACTCGAGTAGGGTACTTGAGTAAGGGTATTGGCCTACTTGAGCACATAGATCCTCTGTCCTAGATATTGCCTTCATTAGAGTGTTACTCAAGTATAAGGTAACGAGTACTCGAGTACAGGTAATATGCTACTCGAATATATATGCTTTATGAAATACCTGGCTATCACCCAAGAGGGGGGGTGAATTGGGTGTTTGATAAAAGTTTAGGAACTTTGAAATTCTTTTCGCAACTTATTGAAAATAGTTTGAATGACAATAATAATTGATAAAGCAATAGTCAATCATTCAAACATGTATGGACATTCAGATATATATATGCTGGAAATATAAGAGATAAGGGAAGAGAATATGCAAACTGATTTATACTGGTTCGGCCCAATCTTTGACCTACGTCCAGTCCCCAAGCTCCGCTTGAGATTTTCAATCGACTATCTTCTTTCAATTGATTACACGTTCTGTACTTGAAGTAATCCTCTCACTAGGATTCACTCCCCCTTACAAACTGTAACCAATACACTTGCTTGATCACACACTCTGTACTCGAAGTAATCCTTTTCCTAGGATTCACTCCCTTACAAGCCGTAATCAACACAATGTGTTTCCCACTCAAGATCACCCAATCTTGAGTAACTCGAATAGTATGGTAGGATGTGTACAATAACTCTTCTCTCTCGTAAGTAGATGAATAAACACCGAAGTACAACACACATCATTTCACTCTCAATGATAAGCTATGTAAGCATTGAGAATGAGAGTAAATGTTATGAAAAACAGAGTATAAGCATGTTGAAGATGTAATCTTGTGTCTCTGCGTTTTTGCTCTGTCTTCTCTGTTTCTTTTTTTTGTAACTTCAAAGCTCTCAGTATTTATGCTGGTTGAAGCTTAATGACTGTTGGAGTGCTTTGAATTCGTGGAGAATATAGCTGTTGAGAATATGGCTGTTGGGAATATAGCTGTTGAGATATAGCTGTTGAGAAGAATTGCAGATTTGAATATTTGAATATTTGGCTCTTCAAGAATGTCTCCCATGATGTTCAGCTTTTGTTGGAGGGAGCCTTGCTGTCTGCCTTGAAGAATGGTTGGTCTTCTTTCTAGGCTATCTTCCATTTGCTTTGTTTGAGAAGATATAATAAAATAATATAAGTGGCTCATGGAGTTACTTTATTTGACTTTAAAGCAAATTCAAATCTTCTCAAGTCTGAAGTTAAAGCATATCAAAGACATTGGACATTCAAATCCATTAGAGAACATTATCACGAGTATTCAATTTCGTTTCCTCATTGAATTTTGTCTTCTTTGCCGATTCTCAAATTCTCGCAAAGAAAGTTCATCTTCAAGCTTATGACAAGATTTTGGTTTTCGTCAAGTTTGATGTAATCTCAAACTTTAATCACCTGAAACTTATACACAAATGATATAAATGATGTTAAGAAGTAGTATAAATCATTTGGGTAATCATCTGGATGTTTATCGGAAGAATCAGGATTTTCGAAACTCTGATTTTCTGAAGCTGAGATGAAAAACTCGAGGTTTCATTTGCAAAACTCAAGGTTTGAGGTTGCAATACTCCAGATTGCTTTCTATCTGACCAAAACTCGAGGTTTTGGTTCCAAACCTTGAGGTTTGAAGATACTTAGAAGTTCGATGCTCTCTGTCTGATGAAAACTCGAGGTTTCCATTGAAAACTCGAGGTTTTGACTTTGTTCGGCTTTCTTGAAATAACTGGAAACTTTCGAAGACCATATCTCCTGTTCAGAACTCCGTTTTGGTCCGTTCAACTTCTTGATGGAAAGATATGTGAGTCTACTTTCATATGCCACCAATTTCAGCTCAATTGGATTTGTAGTTTGTGAGATATACTCAAAACATTGAAGCTTGGTTTTCGTGTGGCGTGGATGTTTCTGTCAACTTCCACAATTCATAACTCCTTGATCTGAACTCCTTTGGGCTTGAATTTTATATCAAAATGACGTATTGGGAGTCTAGTTTCATATGCCACTGGTTTCACCTCAATCCGATCTCTGGTTTAGGAGATATCATCAAATTACCGTACGTCGCCCATGCCGTAACGTGAAACGGTGTGGAGCTGAAGAGCGATAGCCGGAAACTCGAGGTTTTGACTCGAAACCTCGAGGTTTGCTAGTCCGAGACGCCGAGATGCTGAAGGCACTTGAAAACTCGAGTTTTGATGGAAACCTCGAGGTTTCTTAGTCCAGTTCATCTAAACTCGAGGTTTGAGTTCCAAACCTTGAGGTTTGAGTTCCAAACTCGAGGTTTGTGTCCTAAACTCGAGGTTTCTCATCCTGAACCTCATATTTGCTGACTTTAACTCTGAATTGAGCCATTCCAACTTCCATATGATCTTGGAGACTTCTAGCATCAATATAAGAACTTGAATACCGATATCTTCATTCCATTCAAAGAAGTTCTTCCTTCTTTAATCTCTTATCTCCTTCTTGATTATTCTCCTTAATTTAACTTGGAATAATCTACATTAAATATAAGTAGGTTAGTCAATGTAGGAGATAAATATATTACTCAATATACTACTCAATCTTTTTGCTTTTAACAATGGCATCTATATAAGACATCATCAAAACTAATCATAACCAACATTCTCCCCCTTTTTGATGATGGCAAATACTTTAAGAATACTTTAAGAAAAATATGTATGAATATGAAATTCCATTAAACCCAACATATTTTTCTTGCCATTTCTCTCCCCCTTATTTGTCATTAGCAAAAAGTTGAATTTAAGAAGAAATGCTTAGAGAGACAAATATGAAACCAGATTAGAAATGAGTCAAAGAACTGATTTTCTCTCATCAATTTGAAATTGTTTTCTTTCTAAATATGATGCAATTTGGAATGTTTTTATGAAAACAAATTTAAAAGAATTTGGAGAGGTTTTCAAGAAATTTTTCATACTTAAAGCATATAAATACCAAACATGTGCAACATATCTCACGAATATAAAAGAATAGAGATTAGAAATGCTCATGTAGGTTCTCCGCAAATGATGAATGATCGATGAAGTCCATTTGCTTGCTTTGTTGTATGAAATCATCTGAAGTGTGCTCAATAGAAGGATCATGAATATCCTTTGAGATGTGAAGATGAAAGTACTGTCTTCTTGAGGGTTGTCTCATATGAAAGAATATGCTCAGTAGTTCAACTTCCATCCTTTTCTTCATAGATCATCTATGTAGAGCATATCTCAACTTCAATGATTGATCGCCAAAGCATCTTTCCTTAATTGACTTGTTTCTCCTTGTAGTTCATTAAGGAAAGTTGTAACACATAACAAAAGTTTCTGCACCAAATTGAAAAACTTTCTTTGCAGAAGAGATTTGTTAGTGCAACCAAATATCAAAGTATTCCTTTCTAAGTGATATTTTCAAATAAAAATAATGAAAGGAAAATATGATATTAACTCATCATCAAAACTAATAAAAGATAGTGAATGCGAGATGAGTATGCTTAAAAGGTTTTCTTCAAATAAAGGAGATGAGCTTTTAAAATATAAAAACACATATGAATGTGAAGCTCCCCCTTAATGAATGCATGACTGAAAAGTGAAGCTCCTTTAATGATACCAAATAATGATGTGACACCAAGTGTTATGAGGTCTGGAATTCATCTAACTCCAATGGACATAACATGGTATCTCGTAATTAAGAACTTTCAAGTACACATGGGTGGACTTGAAATTGGTATGAAGGAAAACACTTATACTTTTTATGATGATAAAAATGTTTAAAGCATAAGGATCTTTTTAGAAATAAGTGTGCTCAGCCGTGATGAATAAAATGAAATCAATGAAATCAAGTTAGCCTAGCATGTTTATGATATATGCATATTATTTCAAAATACAATACCTCACTCAAGTAATATAGTAATTACTTGAGTCATAATCATTTGTAATCCATAGATGCCTCACTGGCTAGCCAATTTCTGATGATGTGATCAATATTGAGGCTCTCCCAGATATTGATGAGCTTCGGGCGGATGAGTCTTTACACCCACCAATTGCTTTGAATTCATCTTAGAATTAGAAATCCCAAATGAGCTTTGAATAAGAACTCAAAATTAGTTTCTGCTCATAGCTTCTCATCAAGCTAATATGCTCCTTATCATCTTGGCCTAAGCCTATTGCTTGTGATGGAATGTCAATCAAGTGATGTCACGTAATCCTGCGCACATAGCCACCGAAATGGTCTATTTTGTTTGCCTATGTTCTTTGTATTCAACAACAGAACATTTTGATCAACTCCCGCAACAATATATGTTCTTTGGTACCCAATGATTCTTGAGTCCATACAAGATTAGACATAACAACTCTTAAGCTCTTATATAATTTAACAATTGGAGCAAAGAGTATAACAATCAAAGAACAAAAACATAGTTTTACCCAATCAAGTAAGTTCAAGTCAATGAATCAAAAAGGGTAATAACTAAATGATACAAAAATGTTATTTCTCAATGACAGTTTGTAAATATACTTTATGCGAAAAGATGTCATTGATAAAATGCATGTAAGTTTGATCAAAGAGCATAGAAAACCTTATCCATAAAGATAAGCATTTATCAATTCACGTTTATGAATCAGCTCAAATTTTTCAAGAATGATAATGAAATATGCAAAGTGTTTCAAATCTTGAATGTTCTTTCAAAATGTGATAATCAAAATTTTCATGAATGAAAGATTCATTTTTGAAACATGCTTGAAAACAATGTTCATTTTAAACATATTGGAAGTCAATAGGTTTAATGAATATATCAAGATGCTTCAGTTTTAGAAAACATGTTGAACATTGAAGTTTACATGTAGAAGAATTTTCCCAAGAGCAAAAGTCATAAAGGTAAAGCATTTTGAAACATGCTTTGCACAACGAAATATATGAGCACAATGACTTTGCTATTGTCTTAGAGATGATCTTGCCTTTTAGAATAGAATCTTGAAGTATATGAATATTCAAGGCAAGAATATAAATATAGTTACTCTAAATGGATGAAGATAAAAGTATATTTGAGTAACTTGACCAATAAGAGTTTATCCAATAAGCATAAGACTTTCACAAATTGAATTCTTTTCTCGGAGATAAGCTTGAAACTCATATAGATAATCAACTTGTTAGATATAAGATCTAACTTGATTGAGAATGAAGAATGAGGAGTTCAAGCATCATATTGAATACCAAAGGTCAATATGTGAATGATAGGAAAAAAACTCAACTTGACAAATTTGAAGCATATCCAACATTCAATATACAATATTAACTTCCAATTTGAAACATTATTTGAATGCAATCAAAGTATGGATATGTTTTCAAAGCATTTGTATGCATTTTCTCAAAACAATGTGAGTTGAAATCCAAACGAGAATATAAGATCAACAAGGTTAAGCACAAGTTCACTTGTTTGATTATCAAAAATTCACTAACAAATTGATTAAACATAGTTAGGAATATTAGTGAATGATGATAGGAAGTATTAAGATCAAACAAGAAGGTTTTAGGAAATCGTAGAATTTGAAATTCTGAGTATGTCTTGAAACCTTGAGGTTTTATCGAAACCTTGAGGTTTTATCAAAAACCTGGAGGTTTTATCGAAACCTTGAGGTTTCACTTGAATATGAAACATTTGAAAAAATCGCGCCAAGAGCAAACCCGGAGGTTTTTTAAAACCGGAGGTTTTCAAAATCGTGAAAAGCGTTTGCTTCCGGATGCCAAAACCTGGAGGTTTCTCACCAAAACTCTAGGTTTCGCTCAAATGTGGAAATTCCGAAGTTTTTGCGCCAAAACAAAAACCGGAGGTTTGAGAGTAAAACGAAGGTTTTATAAACTTGAAAAACATATATCCTCTCTCGCCGGACAAACCTTGAGGTTTGTACTCAAACCTTGAGTTTTCACAATCTTGAGAAAATCGCTATACTCAAACCTGGAGGTTTTCAACAAAACTGGAGGTTTTCAAGTGTTCAAAACTTAAGAGACTTTCTGTAAGTCCAAACCTCGAGGTTTTAACAGAAACCTCGAGTTTTCTATTTTTTCAGAAAATGTTGAGAAGTCTTTGTATGACGAAACCTGGAGGTTTCTCTGGAAACCTGGAGTTTTGCTTTGACAAGAAAGTTTCGATTGAAATTGAATAAGTTTAAAAACCTTTTAACTTAACCAAAGACAAACCAAAAATAAATTTCATATAATCATAGTATGAGGTAAGAATTAGATATCACCGTAATTCCTCTTGTCCTCATAGAAGCTTGCTTGGTTGAAATGGATTGATGTAGATAACTCTTTTCCAACAATCACCATCAACATTAAGCATAGCTTGTCTAGCTTTCTCAAGAGTTGGATCATTTCTCTATGTTGCATTCTTGAGAAGCTTTCTTTGATCCTACAAAAACCATATAAATCTTTTTCTTTCTTGGTATCCAACCTTACTTGGATCCAATCATTGTTAGCTTGTAGGAACAAAAATTAAATTCACATGCTTTTATGAATATAGTCAATTCAGAATAGCAAAGCATAATGAATTAATCATGAGTTCATGCATAAAGAAGTGCTTTCTTTTCAAATCATCATATATGCATAAAGAATTAAGCTTATTGAACATTGCAATCTCTTTCAAAATATAGATCAGGATGTGAGAACCCAAAAATATGATTTGCAATGCTGATTCCTAAGACTACAAGATATAAAACCTCAATGATTATTTCGATGATAGCATAAGAGGTTTTACCATTGCATACCTTAGCCTTAGGTACTTGGAGGATTGCATTCGCTCACCCAATTTGTCATTCGTTGATACTTTGTCTTTTTGAGTTTAATATTGGGATGAAGCAATGCTTTCTCATATGATTCAGAATGCAAGAATCTTTTCCTTGAAGCATGAGAGATCCTTCTTTTCTTATTCTCCTCAAGATAGTTGAATGGAACTTCATGGTAGTTCATTCTTGAGGCAGAATGTATTCTTCTTGCTTGTATCCATTGCTTCCTTTGATGTTTAAACCTTGTAGTTCCAAGAATGGCTTTTCCACAAGTTCTCCTAATCGATGTGAGTTTCCTTTTAGGTTCATGAGAAACTCTTGGATTCTTCTTCATCTTCTCGCACCTCTTATGTCCATTGATTTTCAAATGGTCCCGCACACTTAAATCACTAGATGGACATTTTGGTACCCATTTATACTTGGGTCCTTGACGTTAGTAATGGACCTTGATTGTCCTTTAGGAACCCAAACAAATTTATTTCTCACAGAGAATTTCTCCTAATATAGCATGTGTAAGAAATATGTCCAGATTTACCACAATAATTGCAAATAATAGAATGATGCTTATTGTGAATATTTTTGCAAGTATTGTGTCTGGTGATGAGAGTAAGACTTCAAATAATCTTTATTTGAACATTCATTCTTCCCACATGATTTTCCAAAGATCATTTTCGAAAATATGTTTGTTTTTCAAAACAGAATCGTAATTGGTTGAAAAACAATTTTATGCAATTGTTCAAAATCATGTTTCTCATCAACACAAGAAGAATTGGAATTCTTTACCTTATGTGCATCTTGAGCTCTAGAAAGTGATTGATCACAATTGTCAATGAGCTCATCTTGTGAATCATTTTTCTCTTGTTCTTTTGTGTTGATAGGATCATGAAAGCATTCTCTGATTTCGCCTTCTTCCATTTGTTCATCATCCATAAATGTGCGTTTGTAGTTTCGATGAACTTTCAACACTTTCAACTTCAACACAAATGTTAGAAGCATAAATAGAATCAAGAGTATCCCAAATACTTTTAGCACTAGTGCAAAGTTTGATTTTCTCAAAATCATTTTCTCACAACGACCGTAAAGAAATTTCATTGCTCTAATGTTTAATGAAAACATCTTCATTTCTTTTCTCGTCCAATCCTTTCTTGGTTGGAAATCAAAAGCATTTGTAAAAACATTCCACATATAAAAATCAGTTGCTTTGATAAAACTAGTCATTCTAGCTTTCCAAAACCAAAAATCAATATCTTTGAAGAGCGGCGGAATGGTATAATCGAACCTCGGAAGTAAGCAACACCCAAAATCAGCCATTTAAACTCTTGAGACGGTTAAGTCCTTTAAACAAGAGCCTAGCTCGATACCAAATGAAATTCCGTAGCGGTACCTCCGTGGCATTTCATGGTATCTCGACACTAATTTTACGCACCGCTCACGGGGCCAGAACCCGACAGTCACCACCGTCCACTGGCCATGTCGGGGTAAGAGCCAATGCTTCGCCACAGATCACACTGTGAGAACCCCCGATCATGGTTACCGTTAACTAGCTCTGATACCAAATGAAATACCTGGCTATCACCCAAGAGGGGGGGTGAATTGGGTGTTTGATAAAAGTTTAGGAACTTTGAAATTCTTTTCGCAACTTATTGAAAATAGTTTGAATGACAATAATAATTGATAAAGCAATAGTCAATCATTCAAACATGTATGGACATTCGATATATATATGCCGGAAATATAAGAGATAAGGAAGAGAATATGCAAACCGATTTATACCGGTTCGGCCCAATCTTTGACCTACGTCCAAATTCCCAAGCTCCGCTTGAGATTTTCAATCGACTATCTTCTTTCAATTGATTACACGTTCGTACTTGAAGTAATCCTCTCACTAGGATTCACTCCCCCTTACAAACCGTAACCAATACACTTGCTTGATCACACACTCGTATCAAGTAATCCTTTTCCTAGGATTCACTCCCCTTACAAGCCGTAATCAACACAATGTGTTTCCCACTCAAGATCACCCAATCTTGAGTAACTCTCGCATAGTATGGTAGGATGTGTACAATAACTCTTCTCTCTCGAAGTAGATGAATAAACACCGAAGTACAACACACATCATTTCACTCTCAATGATAAGCTATGTAAGCATTGAGAACAGAGAGTAAATGTTATGAAAAACAGAGTATAAGCATGTTGAAGATGTAATCTTGTGTCTCTGCGTTTTTGCTCTGTCTTCTCTGTTTCTTTTTTTTGTAACTTCAAAGCTCTCGCATTTATGGCGGTTGAAGCTTAATGACCGTTGGAGTGCTTTGAATTCGTGGAGAATATAGTCCGTTGAGAATATGGTCGTTGGGAATATAGTCATTGAGATATAGCCGTTGAGAAGAATTGCAGATTTGAATATTTGAATATTTGGCTCTTCAAGAATGTCTCCCATGATGTTCGCTTTTGTTGGAGGGAGCCTTGTCATGTCGCCTTGAAGAATGGTTGGTCTTCTTTCCAGTTGTCTTCCATTTGCTTTGTTTGAGAAGATATAATAAAATAATATAAGTGGCTCGTATGGAGTTACTTTATTTGACTTTAAAGCAAATTCAAATCTTCTCAAGTCCGAAGTTAAAGCATATCAAAGACATTGGACATTCAAATCCATTAGAGAACATTATCGCTCGAGTATTCAATTTCGTTTCCTCATTGAATTTTGTCTTCTTTGCTGATTCTCAAATTTCGCAAAGAAAGTTCATCTTCAAGCTTATGATGATTTTTGGTTTTGTCAAGTTTGATGTAATCTCAAACTTTAATCACCTGAAACTTATACACAAATGATATAAATGATGTTAAGAAGTAGTATAAATCATTTGGGTAATCATCTGGATGTTTATCGGAAGAATCAGGATTTTCGAAACTCTGATTTTCTGAAGCTGAGATGAAAAACTCGAGGTTTCATTTGCAAAACTCAAGGTTTGAGGTTGCAATACCAGCATTGCTTTATCCGACCAAAACTCGAGGTTTTGGTTCCAAACCTTGAGGTTTGAAGATACTTAGAAGTTCGATGCTCTCTGTTCGATGAAAACTCGAGGTTTCCATTGAAAACTCGAGGTTTTGACTTTGTTCGCCTTTCTTGAAATAACTGGAAACTTTCGAAGACCATATCTCCTGTTCAGAACTCCGTTTTGGTCCGTTCAACTTCTTGATGGAAAGATATGTGAGTCTACTTTCATATGCCACCAATTTCAGCTCAATTGGATTTGTAGTTTGTGAGATATACTCAAAACATTGAAGCTTGGTTTTCTGTGTGGCGTGGATGTTTCTGTCAACTTCCACAATTCATAACTCCTTGATCTGAACTCCTTTGGGCTTGAATTTTATATCAAAATGACGTATTGGGAGTCTAGTTTCATATGCCACTGGTTTCACCTCAATCCGATCTCGGTTTAGGAGATATCATCAAATTACCAGACGTCGCCCATGCTGTAACGTGAAAATGTGTGGAGTCAAGATCGATGGGTCTGAAACTCGAGGTTTTGATCGAAACCTCGAGGTTTGCTAGTCCGTAGACGCCGGAGATGCTGAAGGCACTTGAAAACTCGAGTTTTGATGGAAACTCGAGGTTTCTTAGTCCAGTTCATCTAAACTCGAGGTTTGAGTTCCAAACCTTGAGGTTTGAGTTCCAAACTCGAGGTTTGTGTCCTAAACTCGAGGTTTCTCATCCTGAACCTCATATTTGCTGACTTTAACTCTGAATTGAGCCATTCCAACTTCCATATGATCTTGGAGACTTCTAGCATCAATATAAGAACTTGAATACTGATATCTTCATTCCATTCAGCAAGTTCTTCCTTCTTTCATCTCTTATCTCCTTCTTGATTATTCTCCTTAATTTAACTTGGAATAATCTACATTAAATATAGCAGTTAGTCAATGTAGGAGATAAATATATTACTCAATATACTACTCAATCTTTTTGCTTTTAACAATGGCATCTATATAAGACATCATCAAAACTAATCATAACCAACACTTTAGACTCATAATTGCTCTCTGTTTGAAGTATACTCGAGTATAGTTTCACTAGTACTCGAGTATGGTGCTTGAGTATAAGGAAAATACTATTCTAGTATAGTTGGCTAATGTTTCACTTAGTGTATTCTTTCAGCAAAGAACAGATGATACTCGAGCACTGAAGATTGTGTACTCGAGTATGCTACTCAAGTATGGGCATTTTAATACGAGTATATTTATTACAAAGGTTTGCCTATGATATAACTCTGCTGATATGCTACTCGAGTATAAGAAGTTGTATACTTGAGTATGGATGTCCATTAGGCAGCTGTGAAGGTATTTTCAAATGGTTACTCGAGTACTGAGGAAGGCCTATGTTACACCCCTACCGGCCTCGCCCTTTCGGGTGGCAGGTTAGAGGGATTCCTTTACTTAGTTACCTTTTTTTCATTATTAGGTCCATTTAACATGTATCAGAGTGAGCGCAATAGAGCATTTAACCGGTTTGGACAATCCATGATCGGGTAAAAGTAAAATAAATAGAAAGTAAAAGTCCCCGAAGGGTTAAGGGTACAGTTATCCAAAATAAATACCAATAGTGATACATCATCCCAAAAGTATCAAAATACAAAAGTGATAATAGGGCATCCACTATTTCTTAACTTCCCGCATCGTGCCCTACCTTTTCTCTCGTTCCGCCCGCTACTTTCTCACCCCCGTATCTTCACAATAGTCCGGAGTTCAAAGTTGAACCCGCAGTAACTGTTAGACTCAAATACAATATGTATGCAGTGCATGCAATGCAAATCATAAATAGGAAAGTAAAGGAAATAATTCTGCCTTAGGCACAAATAACTGACATGTATGTTCTGCCTCTGGCACATTCCGCAGGACTGCCTGGTTAAGACAAGCCCCAAGATACGTTAGGGACCTCAGTAGTAACCTATAAACACACAGTCATATAGGCCCTACCTACCCCAACAATTCTCGGTACTGCAGCCCACTAGGCACCACAGCCTGATCATACATGCCCTTGGTACTGTAGCGAATCCCTAAGGACACGCAGTCCAATAGGTACCACAGCTCGATCTCCTACATCATGATCAACACAACATGCAAAAGTAACAGAGTATGCGAGTCAAAAGTTACTACCTGGTACTCCTTGAAGTTAGCAAATACTTCTCTTGTTGATCCACACGAGTTAACACCCTAGTTACAACAAAATACCACACTTTCAATTATGAATACCAACTTTACTTTTAATTCCTATTAATTTCGCCTATCACAGAATTTCCAGAATCACTGTTCCAACTTCGCCGATTTTTCATAAATTTTAGGAAAATCGTGTTAACGTGAAACCAGTGGCAATGGAACCCTTAGGATGTATATTTTATGGGAAAAATAATTAAAAAATCCATTTGGGTTCATATCCTTTTATTATTCACAAAAACCGAGCTTAAGCCATGTTTTCCAGAAATCCAGTGTTTTTGTCCCAACTTCCATGATTTTTAGAAACTTCCAAAAAAATAATTTTCATGCGAAACCAACGCCCTTTGAACCTTTAAGGTGTCTAATCTCCAGGAAAAATAGACCCAGAAGACAAAAGTACATATGTTTTGGCGTGGGGTCACTTTTACACCCTCTGCCCAGATTCACCCTTGTTACATATGTACCAACTTTAGCAATTTTTATCTCCTTGTTTAGAAATCCAAAGCTTTCAAAATTATACATCAAGATGGACCTTAGGATGTTTAATTTCTACCATAAAAATTACGGATTAAATATACGTCTTTTACTATTTTTAAGACCGGGTTGAAGACATGCTGCCAGAAATTCCAGAATTGAAGATAAGCTTAGTTTAAGGGGTTTTCTGGTGTTTTGATTTCGGAAACTTAGACCATAACCATACCCTACACAAAAACGTGTTCCAGAACCATTGAAAATCTCAAAAATACAGAAATCCAATCAAAACACCCAGCTCCTACTCCATGCACGAAACTTCTTTCAAGAGAACTCAAGAAAAACAAGGTTTTCGGGTTACCTTAGAATCAGAGAGTTGATGAAGGGATGTGGGATCTTGAGCTTGGAACCCTAACAATGGTAGCTGGTTCATGCTCCCTGGTCCTCTGAAATTTTTGCCCTTCAAGGGTGAAAAAGAAGGGGTAAAACACCTTTCAATAAAGGTGGAAATGACCCAATAAGTTTTGGAATTAACCAGTGTAAATTCTGACTGGTAGGAAGTAGTTTGGATCTATAAATTTGACTTTCTCCCCAAGAAATTCTAGAAAAGTCCAGGGTATTCAGAAGCTGCCAAGTGGCGCAGCCCCCTCCATAAAATGCTGATCCTTATAAGCTTTTGGGGAAAAGTACACGTTTGGCCCGAAACTTTCAGAAATTGTGATTTTGGCCCGGAACTTTTTGATAATTACCAACTTTTCCCCAACTTTTCACCAGCCCACAAGGGCCTTTATGGCGCCATTTGGGCCCACTATTCAGCCCAAATCAACTTTTACCTCCTTTTTCCCATTTTGCCCCTATTCTCCTGATGTGGGACCCGCGGTTTGACTTTTGTACTGATTTTTCTTTTCTTTCTTCCCAAGTAAATCTAGAGGATTCCAGGGGCTTCTGGGGTGTTGACACATGGTGCCTCACTCCTCCAAGAGTTCTGGATATTTTCTACACATTTTAGGGAAAATTACCTACTTTGGCCCGAAATTTATGGAAATTACTGATTTTGGCCCAGGATCCATTAACTCCCCTGATTTTTTCCCCAAGCCTGCTAGACCTTTCCCAAGCCTAAATGGTACCTCCTAGGCCCCACAAATCAAATCCTCTCGGTCTTTATTCCATTCTTCCATATTTATCTCGATATATTCCCTTTTGCCTGCACGGCGGGGCCCGGTTGACTTTTTGTTGACCTTTCTTTCTTGCTCTCCAAGTCATTGGGATCTCTGGTGGCGCCACTTTGGGCCCACCAAATCCGTCTTCCCCATTTCCTCTTGATCTTTTCATTTTGTCCGGCCCGGTCTCCATCTACCGGTCCACGCGGGTCCCGCCGGCCAACAAGGTCTCTCCTTTTGATCTTTCCTCAACTTTTTCCAAAGTTAAGTACATTGGTTACAACCGTAGGGGTGTTATAGCCTACTTGAGTATGATTTATCAGCTACCTGAAACCTTCGCTGTAACACTATTTGTAAATTTAAATATTCTGGATTATTATTCATTTCTGGAAAACTTGTTAGAGCAAGCATTCTCGAGAATGCGCGGTAACAACTATTCGTAAGTATTGATATATTGATATGAT
The DNA here is from genome assembly GCA_019022615.1 of Acacia melanoxylon. Classification (NCBI taxonomy): domain Eukaryota; kingdom Viridiplantae; phylum Streptophyta; class Magnoliopsida; order Fabales; family Fabaceae; genus Acacia; species Acacia melanoxylon. The sequence continues at coordinate 5,136,268 of JAFJYJ010000042.1, forward strand.
TCTCGAGAATGCTTGCTCTAACACATTCCACGCTTTCTAATCAAACTATTCCAATGTGTTGATTCTTGAGTATTAGTAATATAGTTCTCGAGAATGCTTACATGATTACAAGCTCCTGCAATATAACATTCTTGAGTATCTCCAATTTGATTCTCGAGTATCATCGAGACATGTTCTCTGGAAAGCTTTTTCTTCTGATGATTCTCGAGAATGTATGAACAATTCTTGAGAATACTCTTCCTGGATTTGCATCATGTCTCACGCATAATTAATTGCATCTGAAATTCTTTGGGTCATTATCTAATTGTTGTTAATCATATTCAAACTTGTTTGTATCACATTTAACCATCTTATTGATTGAGTTTCAGTTGATTAATCCTGTTTAATTCAAGATTGGCCGAAAAGCAATTCTACGTGTCGAACATTAAATGCGTCCTTTAAAGAGAATGACATTCGAATTAAAGCAAGTGGCGATGAAAATATTCTTTCGAGGAGCACTTAATCCAACTAACATTCTCGAGCCATTATCTGCACAAATATAAACGACGGTAGAACATTAAATGAAGCAACGGTCGACTATTCACAAACGGAGTGCACCTGTGCCTAACGAAAATACGAAGAGTCTCAACGGCTAGTATGCTGAGCTTCTCAACGGCATTAATGGAGAACACTATAAATACCAGAAGCATTCAATTTTTCCACCTACGCTGTGCAATCAATTCGAGTTTAATATTATTCAATGTTTCATTAATTTGTACTTCAGTGTTTAATACTTTATCTACTCGTGAGGAGTTCATAAACATTCACTTCATTATCAGTTGAACCTTAAGGTTGAGGAACCTTAAGAGAGGTTGTATCAATTACAACTTGTGGGGGAGGGAGTCCGAAAGTGAGAGAATCATCCTTCGTTTACAAAGTGTGTAATTGTTCTTGAAAGATAGTGGAATCCCAGGTGTTCTTGGGACTGGACGTAGGTCAGTGATTTTGGACCGAACCAGTATAAACTATCTTGTGTCTATTTCACTTCTCTGTCTCACTTCTCTGTTTCTGTTTTACTTGTCTTCGTGTGGGTTTGCAAGAAGAATTTGAGATCACCTATTCACCCCCTTCTAGGTGATATTCCATCTTCAACAAGTTCAAAATGTTCCTCCTCCAGTCTCGTTTGTGGAAAAGTTTGTGAAATCGTTTGTAAAAATTGTCTAGTTTCGAGAGAAAAGAAATATTTGTCTCACTAAAACTCTTGAGAAGTTCACTCAAGGGAGTGAAATACTCAATGTGATTTTGAAACAACAAAGGCTTACAAATGACAAATCAGGAATTGGTTACAAACCTAATTTTGATAAAAATAAATGAAAGAAGAAAATTGGAGAAAAGACATATTTGAATTATTTTCGAAAGTTGATTCATTCTTCTAATCCTTTTGCCCACTGCAATTATTGTAATCGTAAAGGGCATAACACTTCTTCCTGTTTTTATAAAAAGGAAAGAAAAGTTAAGCTTGTAGGAAATTATAGATGGGTGCTTAAGGGATCTTATGAGGTTCCTAAGTCACAAACTAACCTAAAAGGACCCAAGAAAAGATGGGTACCTAAGACTTGATCTTTGTGACTTGCAGTTTGTCTAAGAGCATCAAAATCCAACAAGTGGTATATTGACAAAGTGGATGCTCTAAACACACGACAGAGATCAATCCAAATTTGCTACAATCAATTCAAAGGATGGTGACAATATGACATTTGGTGGAAATGAATTCGGAAGGATTACTGGGATTGGTGAAGTTGGTAGCAATGATGGACCACAAATCAAAGATGTCTACCTTGTGGAAGGCCTCGCCACAACCTCTTGGTGTGAGTCAAAGCACAGACAAAAGTAACTTGGTTATCTTTGATTCTGAGGGATGTCTGATTGGTAGCAAGGATGATCTGCCATTAGACAAAATCAAATTCAAAGCCTTATTTAAGGCTTCTAGAGAAGGTAATTGCTATACTCTAAACCTTCCAGTAATAGCACTATTTTTGAAAATTCTTTTATTGGTAACTTGAATGAGAGTTGAATGTGGCACAAGCGATTAGCTCATGTCAACATGTTTCAACTTGACAAGTTGCTAAGAAAAGATTTGGTCATTGGTTTACTAAAACTTCGTTTTAAAAATGACATGATTTGTGATGCGTGTAAAAAAGGTAAACAAACCAAATCATCTTTTAAATCAAAAAGTGAAATCTCAACTAATAGACCTCTCCAACTACTTCATATGGATTTAGTTGGACCAGCTAGAGTAAAAAGCCTTGGTGGCAATTTATATACTTTGGTCATTGTTGATTATTTCTCAAGATTTGCATGAACTATATTTTTATCTTTTAAAGATGAAACATTTGATCAGTTTGTTGCTTTTGCCAAGAAGGTCTAATATGAGAAAGGTTTCTCTATTGCATGAATTCATTCTAATCATAGTGGTGAGTTTGAGAATCATGCTTTTAGAGAATTTTGTGATGATCAAGGGATTGATCACAACTTCTTAGCCCCAAGGACTCCTCAACAAAATGGAGTTGTGGAAAGGAAGAATCGAGTCCTCACTAAGATGGAAAGGGCTATGCTGAACAAGAATAAAACTACTCCCTATAAAAATGAAAATGTTACTGAAAACACTGATCAATCTCAACCTAGATCTTGGAGATACAGTAGGAGTCATCCTCTGGATCAAGTGATAGGTGATGTAAATCAAGAAGTGAGAACCAGAAAATGTACTTTGAATGAAAGTTACTTTCTCTGGTTTCATTTTAAAGATTGAACCCTTTAAGATTGATGAAGCCCTTTCAGACAATGATTGGGTTATAGCAATGCAAGAGGACTTACATCAGTTTGAAAGAAATCAAGTTTGGGACTTGGTACTTAGGCCTAAAGACCATCCAGTCATTGGCACTTAATGGGTTTTAAAGAACAAACGAGATGAATCTGCAATCATTATCCGTAATCGGGCAAGATTTGTGGCTAAAGGCTATAATCAAGAAGAAGGAATTGATTATGAAGAAATGAATGCTCCAAAGGGCAAGATTGGAAGCAATATGGGTTCTTTTAGCCTTTGCTTGCATTAAGAGATTCAAATTATATCAAATGGATGTGAAATATGCTTTTCCAAATGCTTGTATCCAAGAGGAAGTTTATGTTGAACAACCTCCTAGATTTGAGGATAATCATCATCCGGATCATGTCTTTTGCCTTAAGAAAGCTTTGTATGGTCTTAAGCAAGCTCCTATAGCTTGGTATGACAGACTAAGCAAATTCCTTCTTGATCAAGGATTTGTTAGAGGGCAAAGTACATACAACTCTCTTCATCAAATGCAACAAGAGGAATGTTTTGTTAATTGTCCAAATATATGTCGATAATATTATATTTGGTGCTACTAATGATGCTTTGTGTGAGGTATTCTTTAAGACAATGTAAGGAGAATTTGAGATGTCAATGATGGGTGAGTGAAACTACTTCCTTAGTCTTAAAATTAAGCAAAAGAAGAATGGAATCTTCATCTCTCAAACCAAGTACCTCAGAGATCTCTTGAAGAAGTACGGCATGGACCAATGCAATGGAGCTGATACTCCAATGAGTTCAACTACTTCTTTGGATTCTGATGAGAAGGACAAGGACTTCAACATCTCCAAGTATAAAGGGATGATTGGATCTTTGCTATACTTGACTTCTAGTCGGCTTGACATCTAATTCAGTGTGGGAATGTGTGCATGGTATCAATCTGCCTCAAAGCAATCTCATGCTGAACATATGAAGAGGATATTCAGATACCTTGCAGACACAAAAGATCTTGGATTGTGGTTTCCCAAAGGTTAAGCTGAGTACCTTGCGCGTATTCAGATTAGGATCATGCTAGATACAAGACTGATAGAAAAAGCACAAGTGGCCAATGCGAATTCCTTGGAAGTTCACTTGTCTCTTGGTTTAGCAAGAAGCAAACCACTATCTCATTATCATCAACTGAAGCTGAAAACATTGCTGCCTTAAGTTGATGTGCTCAAGTTTTGTGGCTCAAGGAACAACTTCAAGATTTAGGAATCCACCTCAAAATAATTCCAATCCTCTATGACAACACCAGCACAATTAGCTTGGCGAAGAATCCTGTTCAACATACAAGAACCAAGCACATTGACGTCAGACATAACTTCATCAGAGATCATGTTCAAAAGAAATATGCTAAAGTGTTGTTCATTCCCACACATCTCCAACTTGCTGATATCTTCACAAAGCCATTAGCCAAGGAGCACTTCATGTTCATTAGAAGAGAATTGGAAATGGTAAATCCCAATGAGTTGTAAGTTATCTCTACTTAATGTTAGTTATGATTTTGATGATAAATAGTTACTAACTTAAGCTTCAGAGTGTCTAGTTATTGTTTATGCAAGACCTTTGATAACTTGAAAAGATGTAGAAGCTAATTGATAAAAAGCCATAACTCGAGTCAACAGTAGATTAACTCGAGTCACATCGGGCATTTTCTCGAAAATCAAGAGGTTTTGGTCTTCACTTCAAGTGGTTAAGTGACAACTCGAGCCGATAACTCGAGCATAATACATTTACATTGTGTTTTCATGCTTTATGCACTAAGGTTTGCTTGTCTGAAGGTATGTTAACTCGAGTTAAGCATCTACTAACTCGAGTCAACTTCAGACAGAGAGCAAACAATGTTTTTTGGTGAGCTCTCAACTTGAGCCAAGACGTGGCTGACTCGAGTAAAGATCGGACAAGGAGAAATTCCATTTTTAAACAAGGGGTTAACTTGAGTCAAGGCGTGGGTAACTCGAGTGAAATTCAAACAGAGAGCAAGGCTTTTTTAGAAGAGTTTTTGACTTGAGCCAAAGTTCCTTGACTCAAATCAAGTCAAGACAGAGAGGAACCTAGAAAAGAATAACTTCATAACTCAAGCCAACAAGTGTTACACTCGAGTTAAAGGTATTTTTCAAGTGTTTTCATATACACACTTGAAGTCCAGGTTAGTGTATTTTCATGTCAACTCGAGCAGGTAACTCGAGTCATTAAGTGTTTAACTCGAGTCAAGCATTATATGTATATATTAGCGTCGACCGCTCTTCACTTTCTCAAACCTCGAGTCTTCTCTCGTCATCTCTCCGAAAACCTCAAACACTCAAACCTTAACTCGAGCTCAAACCTCAATCATGCCTCCTAAAACTCTTGCCAAGGCTAAGGAATATTCATATGCTATGAGGCAACTCAATCATCGTCGCCTCCTCTTCTAAAAAGTCTCAAAAGGGAAAAGCATACTCCCAGGCACTATCAACCCAAAGTGGCTGCTGATGAAGCTTCACCCGAGCCAAAATGAAAGTCAGTGGTTATCAAGTAGCCTTCTGAGCAGCCAACAAAGAAAAAGATAGACCCAGCTGCTGCGAAAAGGAAAGACAAAGAAAATGTGGTGGTTGCTTCAAAGAAGCAGAAAAAATCTACAGTCTCTACTTCTGATTTTTGTGATCCTGCTTAGAGCAAATCTGCTTAGGCTCAAAGCCAACCTAGTTCTAAGGTATCTGGTTAACCCCCTGCTTATGGCCATTTCTTCACATCCTATACCTCCTAGAGATTTTTTATGTACCCTTATTCTTTATTTTGAATCTAATCAAAAGCTCTTTAGAGAGCATTATAAAAATTGAGGCTTTTGTCCCATTGTTTATCTTGACCTGGTTAAGCTCAAGGAAGATTGTAATCTTGATCTTTCCCCATAGCTCAAACCATTTGAAAATTTGCTTTTCAATTAGGACTCCATATAGTCCCTCCATTGTCAAATGCTTATACTTTAATATGACCATTGCCAATCAATTAGATAACAATGATGCTCTTGTTGAGGACAGGATTATAACATATGTTAGGGGTAGGAGGATTCTTATAACTCCTAACTCTATAAATTCTCTTTTAAGGATCATTGATCCCCTACTGTTCCTGAGTTACATTATGACAATGAGGAGATTTTCAAAATACTCAGACCTGGTGAACCAGTTAGTGAACCATTAGGGTCACTATCTTTTCCTCCAAATAAATGTCATGCACCCGTATAGGGCTCTCTGGTATATTTATTCCAAAAACCTTATGCAAAAGGGTAAAAATTTTACTCATTTTGCTCAAAGGGATTACTCCCTTTTTGCTTCTATCATTGAAAAGATTCCTTATAATATAGGCCAGTGGGTCTATAATGAGATGAAGAGATTTAGATTCCAAGATACGAAAACCTCAATAATTCCTTTTCCAAATCTTGTGTCACTGCTTTCTTTTCCAAGAAAAGGTTTGTTACTTGAATTGTATGAGGATCCTCTCAAGCCTTTTCTCTTTTGTCAACATAATCTAAATCTTATGAGAATATCATTCAAAGAAGGGTCGTGGCGTCCCAGCACCTTCAAAGTTCGAGCCTCTTAGTCTAGAGCTAATGAGGCTCAATCATCCCCTGCTCCTGGTCAGTCATCTCAGCCACCTCCATCTACACTTGGTGCTACCATTAAGACCATAGTTGAAAAATCCATTTATGAGAGTGTGGGACTTGCATACAGCTATTATAGCTCAATATTATGAGCTAACTAAGACTTTAGAGACTAAGATTGGAAAGCTTGTCCTTGAGGTAACCAAAAGCCATGATAAGCTGGTTGATATTCAAGAAGGCCAAGCTAGAACACTTGAAGAATTGAGTGAAAAGGTTGAGAACCTTGGAGGTCACATTGAGGATCATAATGCCAGCATATATAGTCTTCATGGGTTGTTGCACATCATCAATGGCAAGCTTGATCAGCTAGTGTAGCCCAAGTCAGATGTTGTTCCTAGACTTGGTATCCCAACCTCATCTCTATCCTCCTCACCTATCCCATCTCACTCACCTCCTCCATTTTCTTCACCCATTCCCTCTTTCACCACACCCATTATCACCTCAACTCCTGCCACCATTATTGTACCACCCTCTCAACCTTCAACAATTAGACTACTTTCCACCTGCTGCCCAACCTCCTTCTCCTTTCCTAACCTTAGCTCTTTACTCACCCTTACCCTTTCCACCTGCTTCCTCCACCTGTAATATCCTGAATTTTGGATCATGAGAATTGAGAATAAGCCTAAGTTAGGCAGACTACTAAGCCTGATTCAGGAAGTGTGACATTTCCTGGATAGATAAGGGTCCTCTACGTTTTAGAGGAAAATAGGGAGAGAAGGAGACAATGGAGGGTCATATGTCAAAAAGCAAGAGTCAGTGTAATGATTACATTGGGCCACGTGTCACTTCAGGGGTAAAAGAGGAAAAGCAAGGGCAAAATAGTCAATTCCTTGTTCTTTTAACATTGAATTTTATCGACCATAAGAGAGAAGAGAAAACCAGATGATTTTAGTCATATTCAGGCCAAACACAAAATGCGAGGCTCACAGGTGATTAACTGATAGAAAAGGGACCGACAGGGACCAGTTAGGGGCTTCTTTTGGGCTGAATGGGACAAATGTGGGGCCACTTTGGGAAGTTAAGAAGGCGCCATATATGAATGTCCATTCAGGGGAGATTATCTGAAAAAGTTGAAGAAAAGTACAAATGGAAACACCCTGTTGACCAATAGGACCCACGTGGACCGGTGGAAGGTGATTAGACCAGATAAAGTGAAAAGTCAGGGGTAAAGTTGGAGGGCAGATTTGGTGGGCCCAAAGTGGTGCCACCCAGCCCCCATAATCATTAAAAAACGTGCTTGAAGAAAAAGAAAGAGAAAAGTCAGTCCAAAAGTCAAAGTACGGGACTCACTTGCTGGAAAAAAAGGGAATAATAAAATAAAAAGCATGGGATCTGATTTTTGGGCCCAAGATGGTGCCACATGGCCCTAGGAAGTTTCTAGAAAACTTGGGGAAAAAGAAAAGAATAATAATGAAGTTCCGGGCCAAAACTGGTAATTTTCATAAATTTCGGGCCAAAGTAGGTAATTTTCCCCAATTGAAAGATAAAATCTGAATAAATGGAGGAGAATGCGCCACATGTCCTGCCTCTGGAGTCTTCTGGATTTTCTTGGGAAATAAGCCAGATGAATTCCATTAATTACTGGACAGGGTTTTACCATAGCTTTTCAGGACTGATCATTTACTTCTACTATTATAAAATACACATGTTTTCTCTCTCCTAGACCAAGGGAGCACGAAATTTGCAGAAGAAAGAGAGAGTGTTTAGCCAACCTCCATAGCCAAGACCATGGTCCAAGCTTCATAGATCATCAACCGAACTTCCGATTCAGGAAAAATCGAAAACTCGAACCTTTGCAACTTGAACTTGAGATTTTCGTACAAGGGGTTTGGGTATGGTGTTGCAATCTGATTTTGGGGTTTTTGATGGTCTCAAAGTGTTCAAAACATTATTTTGTACGGGATTAACTTATGGTTTGATTCTCTGAACTCAAAAACACTGAAAAACCCCTAAGAACAAGCTTATTGCTAATTCTGGAAATTCTGGTAGCGAGCCTTCAACTGGGTTCTAAAAATAGTAAATGAACTTGAAATACTCTGAAATTTTAATGGATCTGAATGGTTAGTGAAAAGAATGAATATAAAACTAAAGTTAAGGTTTATGGCTTAGAAAGGTAGATCAAACATGGTATAGGAAAGATATGATGCTAAAATGGAAACTTGGCATGTTGTAGGTTAAAAATGAAAGCTTATTGTGTTGATTTGAAACACTAGTTTCGGCCAGCCATGAGATCATAGAGATCTGATTTTATTTCGGTATTTTTGATGATTTCAAAGTGTTCAAAATGAGATTTTGTATAAGAAAGAGTTGGATCATGATTTTTGGAGTCAAAGATTGAAGCTTTCAAAACGTTGGAATCTGTTTTGTGATGATCCAGTGGAGTCATTCAGTTTCAATGTGATGTTTAACCTATCAAATAAACTTATAAAATTATGAAATTTTACAGGCATAAATTAGACATTTCAAGGTTTTATTTGGTATATAATTCGTAATTTTTGGAGTTTTGTACTAACAGAAATAAAGTTTTGAAAACTGACCTGAAACTGGAAATCGTTTCGGACCAGCGGTGATGTTTTGACCTTTCATGGGAAATTGCTGTATAAATACGAAGATAAGAAGAATTTTTACCAATAATAAATTCCTTGATGAGAAAAGGAATTTAATGAATATGGATACTTGACAAGACCCTATTTTGAATAAGCAAAATAAAATAGTTTTTGAGGAGGATTTAATTATATTTATATTTTGTTATTCTAGGGCTGTTTGTGATATTTGTGCACCGGAAAAATTTATTAGTATTTGTGGTTAACTATCAGGTAGTAACCTTAACCTCTTATACTTTGTCTTTTGTATGTATGCTTTACCATAGAAATTGCATGCATTCTATTGTCATTTATTTTCTAGTGCTATGGAACCTGAACTTGCTGTGTGCATTAAGGGCATTGATGTGTGCGTGCCCGGCAATCTGTACTGTGTGCTATTAGGACTATTGCAGTCTGTGTTGTGTGCTATTAAGACTGCTAGTTCTAGATTGGCTGTATGCTTTGCTGTGTGATGATATTGAATGCTATGTGGTTTGTATTTATTTGTGGTTTTTCCTACATGCATTGCATATACATCTTATATAAGATTAACGGTTACTATAGGATTCAACTTTGAATCTCAGGCCATTTTAAGTCACCAGCAAGATTCTAGGTCAGAGCCAGGAGATAGAGGTAAGACCACAGAGCTGGACTAGTGTGGTGGAGGTTGTTGGTGAATCTCTTTTTGGATATTTATTTTGAATTTCTCCCGGATGATTGTATAATTATTTTGGTGCTATGATGTGGGATGACAGTATATTTAATCCCTCCGGGGAAATTTTCCTTTCAGTATTTTAGTTTACCAGTATATAGTTGTCTAAACTGATGCATGCTTTGCTGCTAATACTCGATGAATGACGTAAAATAACCGGGTAATTATTTAAAATGAAATAAAAGTAAAGATCACACTACCCGCCACCAAAAAGGGGAGAGGCCTAAGAGGTGTGTATCATAGTTTATTTGAATTATTGTTCATATGCCCATCTCTTGATTTCTCAAAGAATCCTTAAAAATTTTAGCGTTTGATTTACAAGTGTTGTCATCATCAAAAAGAGGGAAAATGTTAGTCGTCTATTTGCTTTGATGACAACTGACAATTGTAAAAAAACAATATAGTTAATGATTCAAGTAAAAACTGTTTCAACTTGATTAAACTTTAATCAATAACTTTGTCAAATTGACTCGAGTTTAAGCTTGTTAGACTCGAGTCAAGCCTTTTGAACACTACCAAAATGTGCTTAAACATTGATTGACTCGAATTACACTCGGTGACTCGAGTTAAAAGACTTTGAAAAATACTTTATGAAATGATGTTGACTTGAGCCTATACTCAAAGTGACTCGAGTGGACTCTTGTGAACTTAACTTTATTTTTTTCAAAGTATTGATATACAAACTTGAGTGCATATTGGTTGACTTGAGTGCAGCTTTTGAGTTATTTTCAAAGTGCATTTTGTCAACTCGAGTCACCACTTAATGACTCGAGTGTAACCTATGTTCAAAATACTTTTCCAAACTTAACTCGATAACCTATGTGAAAAAGCTTTTGACTCGAGTGAGTTTTAGTTGACTCGAGTCATTCCCTTGAAATGAACTTTTTAAACTTGAGTTAAGTTCATACGTAGACATTTTCACTTATTCTCTCAACCATATTTTCAAAGAAGATAACACCGTGACTCGAGTGTAGAATGGTCAACTCGAGTCATTAACTTGAGTTAGCTTGAAAATCAATCGAGTTAGCTCTTTGGTTTTGCAAATCATCGTATCTGTAAATCTTAAATCTTTGTTTATGATTTTATTACTTCTTATCATCACTCATTATTGTTCCTAACTATCTTTAATTGGTGTACTAATGAGTTTCAGATTGTTAGATGAAGGATTAACTTCAAATTAATCAAAAAAAATATTGATTATGTCAGTTGCATTACGGTTCTAGAAAACAAAGCATGAATTTGGACATCCATTCTCTGAACATTCTAAAGGAATTAATGTTCTCTTTCCCTTATTAAATGCCAGATCATTCAACAAGAAGAAACAGAAAGAATGTCAAAGTGTCGAATGACGACGCTCATTTGTAGAATCAAACGCTGTAAGTAAGGGACGAGCTTCAACGTCTGACAGCTATCTTGATTACTCTCAACGATGCATTGAAAGCTTCCCAACGGTCATTAATTTCCCTTACCAAATATATGTGACGCATTCAATACGATTCAACCACCGGAAAATACAAACGCTCAAACGAAATATACGCATTTACTGTTTCATTCCTTACTGTGTAAAATCTTCAGATATTTTAATCTTCAATGTTTATCAATCTATTCTTTGAGAGTGTTCAATTATATTCATCATTTCTGTAAAGAAACTCAAGGTAGTGGGACCTTGAGAGTGGGGTATTGATTACAGCTTGTAAGGGGGAGTGAATTATAGAGAGATGATTACTTCAAGTACAAAGTGTGTAATCAATTGAAAGAGATAGTGAAATACCTAGAGAGTCTGGGGACTGGACGTAGGTCAAGTGTTTAGATCGAACCAGTATAAATCTCTTGTGTCAATTCTTCTCCTACTTTACTCTGTTAGCTCTGTTTTTGTGGGTAAGTTTCAGGGGTTATTCAAAAAGTTTTCAAATCACCCAATTGATCCCCTCTTAGGTGATATTCCGTCGTTCAAGTATAACTCCTCTCGTTTTCATATTCTTCTATCTCGTCTCCGTCAGTCTTTATTTCTCTTGTCCATCAGCCAAATTGAAAAAGCTTTTTGAAATCACGCTACTCACCATTGCTCTAGGTGATATTTTGCTTTCATTTGGTATAAAAGCAAGATATTCTCTAATAAGCTTAACATCTCGAGAAGGAGCATGGAAGGAATATTGTTGACGGAGCCTCTATCAACCAACCACCTAGTTTCAATGGCGAACACTATTCATTATAGTGTTTGTGTTTGTGATAGAGAATGGAGATTATGTTCCTTCAAGGACAAAAGGTGGAATCCACATCCCAAAGACTAAAGAGGAGTTTGATGAGAATGACAGAAGAAAGATAACTCTTTCCTGTAAAGCTGTTTTGATGCTCCAAAATGCACTTAGTCAAAAGGAGTACTTTCGGATATGCAACCTGTCGAGTGCGAAAAAAATGTGGAAAGCATTGGAAATAGCTTATGAAGGAACATCTGGCATAAAGGAGAATCGAATCACACGTTGATAACTGAGTACGATCTTCTTCGTATGAAGATCGGAGAATCCATTGGAGAGTTCCAACTTCATTTTACTTATCTGATCAATCAACTATTGGCTTTGGGTAAGATGTATGAGCAAAACTCTCAAGTCAGGAAAATTCTAAATGTCCTAATGAAAGATTGGGAAGCTAAAGTCACAGCAATTGGAGAAGCTCATACGGCGTGAAGGACCCGATTATAAGAGGAAAGCGAGGCTAAACCTAAAGGAGTCATCGAAGTGGCGAGAGTCAAAGTGTCAATACAATTCCAATTCAACTTGACTCACATTGAGAGAATGGGAGAAGCATCGAGAAGGAAAGCCGCAAAAAGAGACACGGGTTGTAGAAGACGTAGAGACATCGTGTGATAGGATGCCCCCTACATCGTGGATCACTTCAACGATCTTTTCGCTTTTCTTATTTCCTTTTTAATCTTTCCATAGGCTATTCTACCTATTCTCGTATTGTGTTTCCCTCATTAGTCATGAACTAATTCATGTTGTCTAAGTGAGGATGGATTTCTAAGTTGTAAAATGAACCCAGTTTGCTAAGCTTTTAATTAAATAAATTCAGTTTGTTTAACTATGATTTAATGTCTGGTCTATTACTTGGCTACTAAGGGGTTAGATCAGTGGCTTTGGCTTACTAGAAGGGAGTCGAGGTTAGACTTCTTTTAGACAGTGTGTGCTAGGTGGGCTTATGCAAGGCTCGATCTAAATTATAGGCTACATGAATTATGATATACTAAAATTGATTTATCCATATTTTCTTCTGCTCTACTTATTGCAAAATTTGTATTTAACGTAAAATTAAATTTTGGATATATTAAATTTCCTACTATCATTCTTAAAATACTATCTTCTACATTACTAATTATTCTTCCATTTGTTATTAATAATTCTAATAGTGAATCTATTTCACTTTGAAAAAGTTTTTTTACCATAATTTGTACTTCTGCAATATATATTTATGATATTTCATCTTTAAAAGGTATTTTGATATTTCATGTTCTATTAAAGCTTTGCCTATTAATGGTATTCTCATTACTCCTTCGTTAAAGTTGATTATTGGAAATTTCTTTTCTAATACTACACATTGTGATTTTTCTTTTTTCTTATTTTTTAATATTTTGGTTACTTTATCTAATTTTTTTTTCATTTTTTATGTTATTAACTGCCATATCTAAATCTTTTTTTCTTTTATTTTGTCATATTGTTCTTTATTAAATGTTATTCTTCTATCTATTGAACTTTCTTCAGTGTTTATATATTCTTCATATTCATAAAATTCTTGGTCATTAATAATTTCATTACTTTCTTCTTCCACAGAATTGATAATATTTATACATTGTTTGTTTTGATCTATATATTCTTTTTCTATATCATCTTCATCTTCCGAACTTTGTGATTCTTCCACTTCTTTCCGGTTCATCCGTTTCATATTCATATATTAATTTATATATTTCTAATTCATTTTCTATAGGTTCATCAAATTCTAATAAATCTATATTTAAGGGTTCTAATTCTAATTCTTTTTCTTTTTGTAAAATATTCATTTTTCTTTTTGATTTTGGTTTATCACAATTTGTAGCTATATGTCCTAGGTCTCGCAATTATAACATCTATATTTATATGGTTTTTAATTTCTAACATTTTTTCTCCTTTTAAAATATTTATTTGGTTTAAACTTTCTTTTATTTTTAGGATTCTATTTTCTAAAAAAAAAAAAATCTTTGGATATTTCTTGAATTTATATATTTTTCTTTTCTTTCTTATTTTTGATAACCATTTATTTTGATTACATCCGATTTATGTGGTTTTTCTAATTCTGAACAATTTACTATTAATTTATTTAATTATAATATTTAATATTTCTCCATGCTTCTTTACGTCTATTTGATAAATATTTTCTTAAATATTTTTCTCTTCTTCCGATTGTATCTATTATTCTTACAAAATTTTGATCATTTTGTACTTTCCATTGCTTATGTATATTTTTCTACTAAAGTTTCAGAAATTAATGCAAGTAATTTTCTAAAAAACATATCTAAATAAAACTTGTTTTTCAGGTTCTATTATTTTTGCTTCATAATAATATTTTTTATATTCACAAATATATTGATTTATATATGTAGATTCTAGACTACAAATTTCAATTTCATGTAAATATCTTATAGCTTTTGTAATTTGAATATATTCTATATTTGCTATGCTTGTTCCTATGAATTCATTTTTAACACATTTTCATATTTTGCTAGTATTACCGCATATAAAACTTCTCTTCTTTCATAAGTTGTTTCTCCTAATCTTATAACTTCTATTCTAAAATCTAGTGGTCTTTCTTTCCACCAATTAAGTACATTTCCTATAAAACTTGCTTCTATTATCATATTTATAGCTTCGTGTTCGATTTTCCTATTTATTAATGCTATTAATTGGGATTTTCTCCATTCATCTATTCTTTTTTCATTATCTAGATTACAATCTAAATATACCCATATTCCAGAATTTGGAATTTGTCTAGTTTCATATTGTTCTAGTGGAGGTGGTATAAATTCTTTTCCTATTGTTGTGGGTTTTTTATAATTACTATTAAAATTGCTCTTGAAATATTACTTAAATCTTCTCTTACCAAATTTCTTTGTCTCCTTATTTCTTCCTCTCTTGCTCTTTGATTAATTGTTTGTTGACCTACATTTACATTTCTAGATGATGTTGCTTCATGTTCAACTTTTCTTTTTGTTCTACTTATGATCGAGATGTTTGCATATTAATATGATTTTCATATATTATTCTTAAACCTTGTAATTTTTGCGTTATTTTTTCTAATTTTTTTTCATCTATCCTCCCTTATTCTAGTATACCTCACATGAAGAGTATGAGGATTTCTTTCATCGATGTATCTTCCAAGAAGGGCAAAGGAAAAGCACCCGAACTTCTTCTCACTGCTTTCTCCAAACCATCTGCTTCCAAGGCTGATTCTCAACCTCTTGATGAAGCTGAGTCTTCAAAGGCTGGAACTTCTTCTTTTCCCCCATCCTTCTCCCAAGTTGCTATCCAAAATTTGGTCGAAGCATCTGTTCAGAAAGCCTTCATCCCTGTTCTACAATCCTTGGATGCTTTTCAGAAGCTAACTACCTAGATGATCAAGGCTTTTCGAAGACATGGTTAAATTGAAGATTGATGTTCGCCGAAATATGGATACAGATTTACAAGACTTCAAGGCGAGAGATAGAAGAATCAATGAACAAAAGCTTTTCTCGTTATCTATGACAAGCAACAAGACCTTGAAGATGTTGTAGGAGCTTTTTCGACAAGCATTGGTACTTCTTTAATCCTTCGTGCGTGCGCCTTCATCGTCACCGCCATGCCTACTACCTCTCTTTCCCCCATTGAGGTTCTCACTACTTCTCCAGCTATAGTGGTTCCTCCTGTTGATCCTGCTTCTGTACCTCTCCCATCTATTTCAGTTTCCTCGGATAGCCAGTCTCCTCCTCCTTCTCCTTTTGTCGGGGGTCCCCTTTTCACTGATGACAAAGGGGGAGAGTAGCTGAGTAGATTAGATTTATAGATTTATGTCCTTTTTGGTTTACATATGTATTTTGTTTCTGCTCTTCTGCTTTTGTAATCTAGAACTTCTTAATGTTATGAAAAGCGAATTGTCATCATGGTCTATTTGTTCTCTATTTTTTATTTATTTCAGAAACTTATGAAAATATCTAATCATAGAATTGTCATCATCAAAAAGGGGGAGAATGTTAGTTCTCAATGTTTTGATGATAACAATGTTGATGTTTTTGATGAAGTTCATAGCTTGCTCAAGCAGCCCCAGGATCTTGCCCGAGCAACATCGGGCTCTGGAAAGGAAGAAATGATAATATTCAGTCATGCTCGAGCAACCCTCATGAAGCTTGCCCGAGCAACATCGAGCCGTAGTCGACGCAAAGATGATTCAACAATCATGCTCGAGCAAGAAATATCTCTTGCCCGAGCAACATCGAGGCGAAGCAAAAGATAGCCAAATCAATGAATCATGCCCGAGCAAAGAATTCTAGCATGCCCGAGCAACCTAGAGACGGCGAAAGAAGGCCATTCGAGAACCTTGCCCGAGCAAGAAGTATTTCTTGCTCGAGCAACATCGAGACAGTAAAACTCAGCAAATCGAAGGTCTTGCCTCGAGCAAAGAAAGAAGGCCTCGCTCGAGCACCATGCTTGAGCAAAGGCAAAACACCGCCCGAGCAACGTCTATCATCTCTCAAGTTCTCGCTTCGTCTCGAGTCTTGCCCGAGCAAGGAAATTTGTTTGCTCGAGCAACACCGCCAAAACTCAGTATCTCCGCAAGCATGCTTTCTGGGTTGCTTCAAGCAGCGTGTTGGGCTCTCACTTTTCCGACTCTGTCTATGTCTTACCCGAGCAAGAATATCACTATGCTTGAGCAACATCGAAGCAGAGCACTTCCAAGCCTTTGTAAAGAAGCTTGCCCGAGCATGATCTTACTCATGCTCGAGCACCATGCCAGAGCAAGCAAATTATCTTGCCCGAGCATCAGCGAGCTAACCTGCACATTATCTACTTCATACAAAGAGTGCTCGGCGGACATTGGATGTTGCTCGAGCAAGGTACCTCTGTTATTTAATCATCGCTGCGCATCTTTTATATTCTCTGTGTTATCTTCTTTAATCCCATATGATACTCATTATATCACTTAAATGCTTTTAACCAAGTTGTTAATGAGTTGCAAAAAGTTTCCATATAGATTAACATCAAACAGTGATGGTTTCGTGAAGACACAACGTGTGAAACCCAATTACACCAAAATGAGCGCGAATGGTTAAATGCTTTCAACGGATACATTCCAACGGACAAATTCAAATCCTACAACGGTCTTCACTCTTCAACAACTATAAATAGTTACAAGATTGAATTCATCAAGGACAGACAACCAGTGCATACAAAGAAATAAGTTTGCAATTATTGAAATTGTATTCTGATCATACGAATATTTCTAAGCTTCAGTATTTATCATTTTACTCTGTGAGAGAGTTTTACTACTTGATTTACAATTCATTCAAAATCTCAAGATAGAGGTATCTTGAGTGTGGGTGTACGATTAAAACTTGTAAGGGGGAGTGAGACCTAGAGAGAAAGGATCATCCTGAGTGACAGGGTGTGTAATTGTGACTATAAGATAGTAGAAATCCCAGAGTGTGTCTGGGGACTTGACGTAGGTCAAGGAGTTAGACCGAACCAGTATAACTTCTTCTTGTCATTTATCCTTATCACCTTACTGTCTTCCTCGATTACTAATCATACAGCCAAAAGAATTTTGAGATCACCTATTCACCCCCCTCTAGGTGATATTCCGCCTTCTTCAATTACCACTTCTTAAGGTATTAGAAAGAGGTATTCCACATCTATACATTATTATCTACATCTTACAACACTACTATTGAAATTTTCCTCAACTAACCTTTTTTTCCTCCTTAATTTTCAATAGTGAAGATAATCACCTAATAAATCAATAAATTCCTCATATTCAAGCCTATAGTTTAAACATTTCTAAAAATTCTCAAAAGACACTAATAGGCACAATCATATACAAAAAATAATAATCAAACCTCTTAAAATATCTAATTCAAAATATATTAAAGAAATGTATTGTTTTATTTTATAATCAAAATCACGCCCAAGTAACCATAAAAATTTAAATGATAACTAAATGGAGATGACTTGCCCATGACATACTGGTCTTATTTCATCTTCGCTCCCACGTAGATGATCGACCAGGGACATTTAGGATAATCTATAAGATATATCCAGGGATACAGTTATCACTATAAACATGCAAATTAAATGATAACTAAATGGAGATGACTTGCCCCTAGGGCATAATTTCCAACACCATATGCTTCCCATATTTTCTCAGTTTTGACCTCTTTTCTATATTGAGCAATTACCCAAATTCTAAAGCACATCTCTTCTCAACAATTTACAAAGATGTTAACTCAACTCCAACCTAACCTTATAACCTTTCCGCCATCCACTTACAATCATTCACATCCTAAAAGTAGTACGTAGATAATGAAAGTGGAGCAAATCACCAAGAGGGGGGTGAATTGGGGATTTTAAAAATTCTTTTGAAAAGGCTCTGTTATGAATATCTAAACTAGGGCAGAACAGAGTAAGGGAAGAATAAGCAAGACACAGCAAATTTTTACTGATTCGGTCCAACCTCTTGACCTACGTCCAGTCCCCAGACTCTCTGGGATTTCACTAACTCAAAGGATTACACACTCTGTAACTCTCAAAGTAATTCTCTCACTAGAACTTACTCCCCTTTACAAGTTGTAATCAAATAGCACAATCTCCAAGTCCCACGACTTGAGATTCTTACAATGAATGATATCAATAAATGATACTCTCTCTAAGAGTGGATAATGATAAGCATGAAGTACAAATGTATCAAAAGATACTTTACACAAGAAAACTCAAAGAGTAGTTGGAAACTTGAATGATTTTCGTTTTTTCGCAGATTGGTTTTTGAGAAGAATTGAATGCAGCTCTATTTATATGAAGAGAGCATTAAATGACCGTTGTAATCTTTAATATGACCGTTGCCTTCATTAGAGAAGGATTAGCTTGAGCTTTGGTCTTCTTCTCTCTCTACTCTTTGGTTAATCCGGTTTGCACGTAAGTTTATGGTTGACTTCTTGAATATTAATCCGTTGGAAGAGCAGCTACTGGATGAGGAAAGGAAACATTAATCCCTTTGCAACGTGTACAAAATGATTATCTAAAAGGATGCAAGTTTTCTGGACATTGCATTTAATGTGCTGACGTCACTTTTTGCTTTTGTTCAAATCTTCATTTAACATCCTCTAAATCATCTGAAACTCACTAACAAACTGATTAAACATAGTTAAGAATAGTAATGAGTGATGATAAGAAGTATTAAGATCAAACATGAAGATTTCACAAATCCGTGCAATTTGATTTTCAAACTCAGCGACACAAACTCGAGTTTGTTCATCCAAACTGGAGTTTGTAACTTTGCTTTAGAGGGCAAACTCGAGTTTCCAAATACAAACTCGAGTTTCCTTCTTCTAGAGAAGATTGTCGTGAATTGATTTTTGGAATTCCAATTTGAGTATTGAGCCAAACTCGAGTTTTGGACTTTTATAGTGAAAACATATTTAAGTTCAAAAGCTCAAAACTGGAGTTTTCAAATCTTAACTGGAAAGAGCAAAGCTCTCGTAAGGCACAAACTCGAGTTACCTAAATCAAAATCGAGTTTCCTTTTAAAATTGAAAACCTTTGAAAATCTTTGGCAAGTGAAAACTTGAGTTTTCTCAAAGTGGGTAAAACATGATAACTTTCTGTCAAGCACAAACTCGAGTTTACAAATCCAAACTCGAGTTTTCTCAAAACTTTGGAAAACTTAGAAAATACTTGGCCAAGTGCAAACTGGAGTTTGTTTAGGATGAAAAACATTTAGACTCTCGGCCAAACCCAAACTCGAGTTTTGAAAACACAAACTCGAGTTTGGTCAAGTTCACAAAACTCTTCTAATCTATTTTCTGTTTTTGCTGTTCTTAATTCATTATTATTTTTATATTTCACGTTATATTCAGTTTGTACTTCTTTTCCTTTATTTTTATAAAATTGTTCTAATTTTCTTAATCCATCTTTAATTTCTATCGTATTTTTATCCATAGTTTCATATATTGTCCATAAATTGTTATTAATTACATTTTGTCCTTTTTTTAATTTCTTCGTTATTATCTTAGTTTGTTATACATTTACGGGCATAGTTTGACTTGTTATATTAAATATAGTAGTATCTGAATTTTCTCATTCGTATAAAGATCTCATCATATTTATTTGTGGATTATTATTTATTGGTTCTAATTTTTCATATATTCCTAAAGCCTTTTTTATTCCTTTTGTATCATTTTTTAATTCTTTTGTATTTTTTTCCGTTTTTGTTTCATAAATCTTTTGTTCTAATGGTTTTGCTAATTCTCTTATCTATCTTTTTTATTTTTAATATCTTCTTTTTCCAAAATTTCTCTAGTTTCTTTCGGTAATTGCTTTATTATTTCGTCTAAATTAAATACTTGTAATAAATCTTCTATATTTAAATTTATATAAGTTCCTAATTGTTTCATTAAATACATATTATTCCAATTCATCGATTACATGTATATTCTCTTTGTCCACCTAATATAAAAGGTGTAAAATTACAAGTTTCTATTTCTTTTTCTCGTAATAAATAAGAACTATATGGTAACTTTTCATATTCTATCTCATACATTCTAGGTTCTAATTTTTTAATTATATTCATAACACAACTATAGCTTATACAAATATTAAAAAAACAATAAGATTTCTCTTTTTCGTGAAGCAGATCAGTTATTACTACAATTTCAGAGGATACTTGAGAAAATCTTCAAACAATAGTATATATAGGGCAACAAAGTAAAACAAGGTAAAGCAAACTTTAACTATATCAAATAATAGGGATCAAACTTTGGTTTCATATTATCATTAATCCAAAGCTCTGATACCATATAAATGAACAGCTAAGTTATATGCTTAAACTCAGAGAAAATATGGGTATGATGACACTCTATCCATAGATCAAATTCATATTTTGACCAATTATGATCCGGGTTATAGAAGGATACCTGTCCTCTTTCATACAGGGATACTTTTACAGAGAGTATAAATCTCTCAAACCTTTCTCCTTCAGATCTTAATCAGCACAGCCTTCCTTCGTTTCTTATAGGCGGCTTAACAGAGTTTTGCCTTATGGTTTTATATAGACCTTGTGTGTGTGTGTACACATGTATGTATGTATGTATGTATGTATGTATGTATACATATACATGCTCGTACACACATATATTCTCTAAAATACCTAGGTGAAGTGAAGTACCTCCAAAATAAGAACAATGGTTAGTCTGTTTGAATTTTGTTTAATCAAATTGTGCTTTTTAATCAAAGGAAGCCACTATTTAATCAAGTTTTTGTCAGATGTTAAGACAAACTTTAATAACAGATTTGAGCATCTCTATGGTGTAAAGGGAAGAACAATTTCAAGTTGTTACGCAAATGACTATATTTTATTTATTTGTTTTCATAATAAGAACTTTTATTGCTTCCAATCTTTACAAACAATTATTTCCTTTTTCCCCATTTGTGAGCCTCTTCTTGGAATGAACTACCTCTAGCAAATAATCAGCCTTTGGCCCCTTGTTTCTCATTGGATTTCCATAAGTTTTTAGAGCTACTTTTGTATCTTGTGGTACCCCAAAACGAAAAAGATGAACTTCTATTGTAGCCTCTCACAATATTTTGTGTGTGTGTTTGTACAACCTTATTCACTCATATGCAGAATACATTCTAAATATTTTTCTTGTTCTTTCATTTAGTTTAATTTAATCTTGGGATTATCATTCAATGATTCCATACAATGACCCTAATGCTCTGGTTGTCAAATTTAAATTATAGTGCAAGTAGGCATACTCTCAAGAAAATTGCAATCATAAGTTCATCTATGGTCTATGTCAAAAGGCGTAAAACATTGAAATATTGATGAATTTGTAATTTTAATTCCCTTCAGATATTTGTATTGGACTAGTTTGGTATAGTACGATATTGGACAAATTATATATTTGTGCTAGATTAAAGGAAACGGAGGAAACAAATTTAATACATGAACAAATATTTTTTTTTAAAAAGAAAGGGGACCTTTTCAGAAAATTCTCGAGATCAAGAATGAAAAGCTTTCTCGAACCCTTTTTGAGCATCTCGAGAACACCCTTAGTTTTTGTGAATAAGATTAGATCTCCAAATATTTGGATTTGTATTGTTGAAACGATAAAATATGAAGAAGGGAAATGCTGTTTCAACAACGGGTATATGGAACACTATTTATATGCATAAGGAGTTCAATTGTGGATTGAATTTGATGAACACATTCTGAAAAACTGATGACTCTTCCGTTACATTATAACACACACTCTCTTTTCCTATTTTTGGTTTATTTGTTGTATGCTCATAATCATGTTCGCAACTGTAATCTAATTGGAGAGATTAAAAAAACTAAATAAGTTATTTAATCATATTATATATTATACGCCCACTAAAAAGTTGTTATCACTTTGGTCCTATTTATAATTTCATTTTGACCAAAAATTTGGTCCTATTTATAAGTCCAGTTTCATTTAATAAATGAGATTGTGACAATTTTACCCATATTAATTGCATTCATGAAGATAGAGAGAGAATAAACAATTGAAAAATACTCAATCATAAATAAGGGCAAAGTTGAAAATTTACCCTATAATCATTGTATCAACTAACTTTTCTTAGTATGTAAGATTTGGTTAAAATGGATTTATAAATAGGATCAAAGTGATACTTGCGTTTTTAGTTTTTTTTAGTCGGGCATCATCACTTCTATTTGTAAATGAATAGCATGACTCGTGTGTTAGGGCCTAGGGGTTGATTCAATGTATGAGGGCCTAAGTAATCCAACATCTTTTAGGTCAAACGGAAAACAGCCAGATTTGTCAAATCTCTAACTCACGCTCTTTTACTTTATCCTTTAATAATGCAAAGTACGCCGAAGCTAAGCGCTTTGGAGGCTTCCATGGACGCAAAGGTAGAAAAGCAGTGAAGTGTTGGGAATTAGTGTAGGATATTATATATATACATTTAGCAGGATAGGCGACAGCTAGGTGAACGTGAAAAATGGATAAAATATTGATGAAGAAGCGATAAATCAAATAATGGTATGCATTTAAATGGGCAAACAAAACGACGGGGGAGTTAGTAGAAAAGTAGAAAAAGGCTCAAGAGGTAGGGCCAAAAATCCTACTGTGAGCCAAGTTAACTTCTCGTTTGAAAGCGTAGACAAAACATGGATCTCATCTTTCGATTAATCAACCTTGATTGATGGACGCAGCTTTTGAGATTGACCTTACTACGAAATAATACTACAATAATGACCCCTCCAGTACCTTTTTCACTTTCACCTGTCCTAATTATAAAATATTTCTTAGAATAAACTTTTGATTTAGAATACAAGAGGTTGATAGGTTAAATATGCATGATTGCTTTTTACTTTTTTCTCCTTGTTTCAAAACACTAGAAATTTAATTGAGTTTTAAAAAGAAGAGAAGGGAAAAGATGTGTCAGATGATAAAATATTTTACAAGTAATTTTATTAATTTTTAATCACATCATTTAACAAAAGTAAAGTAGGTAAAATTTTATCAATTTAAAACATAATTGACAATCTGTTGATTTGTGTAAACTAGTTAACAAAATTTGGAGTATGCTTCAAATAACTAAATCATACAGATCAGAATTTTAGTTAAAATTGAATAAAGATAACAAATATGTTAAAAAGGTCAATTGTTTTCGCAAAACATCTTATTTGATATAGAGGTTGAGTTGAAGAGGAATGATTGAAAAAAGAGATGAGAGACAATGGATAGAAAAAGAGGGATGAGAGAAACATATAATTAATTAGGGATTAAAATAAAAATAAAAACATTAAATATTTATACCTCTCTAAAGTGTAACTTATGAAAATGATCAAACTCTTTAAAAACAATTAAGCTTATAATAAGTACAAGAGGAGTACTTCATATTTTTTCATAATAAGATATAAATCATAAAATTATATAGAGAAAAACTAATTAAAATTAGTTTAAAATAATAAATATGTAGAAAATGCAACTTATTTTTTAAACATAATCTTTATTTATGCAAAGAGTGAGTGCGGGAGACTGGGAGAGACACTACTGAAGACTTTTTAAAAATGTTTTATGGTTATTTTTACTCATATTTAACCATTCCAAACCATCAAATGAAATAATGAAGTTTCATATTTGATTTAAGTAAATTCTTGATTGTTTTAACAAGCAAATATGGGTATCCTTACTCAATAGTTCTTCTGAGTAACCATCGAGTAATGGTATACTTATTTGCCCTTTTTCCCCCTAAAAAAAACCGTCAAATAAAGAGATTTTTATTTTATTTTCATTATATACATAATTATTTCTTTATTATATATATATATATATTTTTATATATATTCTTAACATTATTATTGAAGGAATCACGGCGTACATAGAAGTTTGATAAAGTATTTCGATAAGCCCACACAAATTGAATCACAAGCTTCGATTATGATTATAATCCAAAACAAAGGAGTGAGAAGAGAGCACCAAGAGAGAAAGTTGAGAACCGTAGGACCCATCATTTTCTAGAATTGATGTGTCTCATGTGTCTAATTTCAATGCGTGGTAGATGCCGATAATTGGTACGCCTTCATTAAGTAAACATGATATTTCTTTAACTTGTTGGATCTTTGGTTTACTTGGAAAAAATGAAATGATATGGTGTTTAATCCCCATGATCCAAATCCTGTCGTTGTTATTGAAATGGCTATGAAGAGCAACTTAGAATATTGGGTTACCTATGATACTGTGCATGTGGGATCTGATGTATTTAGGGTTAATACTGCTCTTATTTTCAAATGGACCCTTCCCCCCCTCTTGGCAATTTGAAAATCAACTGTGTTGGGGTTTTATCGTCTAATAAGGAAAGTGCTGCTATTAGGGTTATATGTTGTGATAATTTTGGCAACTTTAAATGAGGTTATATAGATAAAGTGAAATATATTTCAGCTTTTATGGCTGAGGCCTTGGCTATGAAAAGGGCATTGCTCTTAGTCAAGTTGTCAAAATTGAGTTTCTACGTAGACACGAAAGGAGGTGGTAAAAATGTAAATCGTAGAAACGACACGAAACATAAAGTTTCTACTTTATACTATTTAAGGTCGAGCTCAAAATTTTTATATATATATATATATATATATATATATATATATATATATATGTATATATATGTGTGTGTATACATACATATATATATATATATACATATATATGTGGACATAGAGAAAGAAATGTAAGTACAACTGAATCAGTAGTACAAACTGATATAGAACTGAGTCCTCTAAATGAGTCATACACTCAAATTGGTCATCTACTCAAACCCAGATAAATAGAAATGGGTCATCTACCCAAGAAAATGTTAGTGGGCCTATTGCCCAAACACCTCAAACAGTAACCCCTTTTAATGAAATTATAAAAGCCCAAATGCAAGAAGAAGCTCGAAGAAAAGAAAAAGGAAAAGCAGTTGAAGCCTCGACCTCAACACTCGAATTACCGAAGTAATTCCTTTGATACTTATTCTAAATTTCAATATTTCATAACCCTTGTTAGAAAAACGGGAAACATGGAAATATCCGACCCACATGTTAAATATGCCTCCCATTTTGCATTTAACAAAGTTGTATCCTACCCAGGAACTTCACCGGATTTAATAAGAATCTTATACCAATATGGGATGTTACATGCCATTTATTTACCCAATAATCCTGATCCTAAAGAAATCAAAGAATTGCCATCAGCCTTGTAAGAAGCAGTCAAAATATATGTTGGAGTTGTAACCCAACACATCATATATATTATATTTTATTCTACAGTTGTAGAAATCACCCTAGAGAAGTTTTATGCTTCAATTACTCTAATTAAGCTTGGAACAACAAAGAAACCCATAGAGATAGAAGCAAAGATAAAAGAAGACATTGAAGACGACCAGGAATTTCAGAACAAGATGTCTAATATTAGAGCTCAAAATTATCATATTATATTTCAAGAAATGACTAGAGCTATTAGAAGTGAAAAGCAATGGGTATATTATTGCGGAATGACATCAATAATCGCAGCATTTGGAAAGACTTCACATGATCAACCATTATTCGTACAATGGTATGATAGATTGAGAAATAATGAAATGGAAAATTCAGAAAAAACAAAGAAGAAGATATGTAATCTTTTGGCAGAGTACTCTAATCACAGGTGTAAGAATTGTGAGGAAAGAGAAAGAGCCATGCAAGACATTGAAGACCCGGAGACAGATCTCAGTGTTTTCTAAAGACTAGAAGACAAATAGAAGAAGATAAGGAAGCTTGCTGACATTGACAAGGTGCTGTCTGGTTAAAAACAGGAAACAGAGACATGTAAAAGAAGATGCAACGAGTATGGTAAAGGTTTTGCCGACAGCGACAAAAGTTGAAAAAAAAAGTGCATTTGTCTTATGTGATTATTATAGTAAAATATGTGTGAAGTTGTGCTACGTAAAGTTTTTAAGAGTTATCATATAGTAAATGTAAAGAACATGTGTAAAGTTGTAATGAATGTAAAGAGACAAGAAGTACAAAGTACATTAGGTAGACTTTTATAGCTATTATAGACTTGTAGACTTTTACTTTACATAAATATTTTATGATAGATTAGGAAGCAGTTGGGATGCCGATTGTCTATATAAAGCCATATAATTCTGCATTGTAAGACACACACCAACACACCGAGTTCGAAACATCACTTAGATCACTACTTTGCCTACATACTGTCTTGTACATACTTTTCCTGAGAAATAAAATTTCAGCAGTTTAATCATTTCCTTCTTTAAAGCATATTTCAAATTGTTGTGGAACAAGGTTAAGGTATGAGTTTTTAATTTTCTTAGGGGATCAAATTAGGGAGTAATATTATCAGCAATTCGTTAGTTATGGTCCTGTGAGATACAAATGGTTATATGTTCAAATAAGGCTAAGGTTTGGTTATGACCATATAAAAAACCATAAAATCAAGGTTTAGTAACGCCTCTGGTAGCAAACGAAGGAAGGCTGTGCTGAATGTGATCTGAAGGAAGAAGGTCTAAGATTTATACTTGCTATAAAAGTATTTCTGTATGAAAGAGGACATGTATTCTTCCATGACCCGGATCATATTTGGTCAAACCCTGGAGCTTGATGGTTGGTTATAGTATCGTTATACCCATATCTTCTCTGTATTTGAGCATATAACTTGGTTGTTCGCTTATATGGTATGTATATATATACATCTATACATACACACACACACACACATAGATATATATATATATATATATATATATTTGTGTGTGTGTGTGTGTCTACATATATGTGTGAGTGCATGAAAAAAAAATCATAAATCACTATTCAAAATTCAATGAACAACTTCATATTTAAAAGATACAAGTCATATGACTATATAAAACATAAGTCCAAAAACATTAAAAGAATAAAGTTTGGCGGTGATTTCTTCAAATATAATTATCAACTTTTCATGGATCATATATGTTTTTCCATCTTTCTTTTATTTAACTTTATTTTGTAATTAACTTTTTAAAATGCCAGTAGAGATTCGTACTAAAAAGGAGATACAGCGGAAGAGATAATAAATAAAATTGCTAGAACATAAACTTTCTATCCTATATGTTTTTTTTATCCTTCCTTCTTTTATTTAAATTTAATTTATCTCTGTACTTAGCTTCTTAAAAGCCAGATGAGAACAAATCTGTACTAAAAATGAGATAATAAACCTGACGAAAAGGAAAGTAAGGAGTAGGAAATTAATAAACTATTTTGGTTTAAGTAGATTAAAGATTATACATATAGATCATTGTAAGACTTAAGAAAGAAAAAATATAAGAAGGTTTCATAATATTTTTATTCGTTATATTTTGCCATAAAGTGGAAAGGGGTCTCTTTTCTACTTTGGATCATGTAGAAAGGAAAGGGATTGAAGTAGATCTTCACGACGTGTTCATTAGCTTCATCATTTTTTGGCCAAAAAAGAAACTGTTCATCGTTTTTTTAGTAAAAACGGTAAAACTTACATTTCTACCGTTTTTACGTGTTTGCACGGCGTTTCTACCAGTTTCCGCTCAAGATAGTTTTTACTTGTGTTTCAACACGTATTGTTACACCCCTACCGGCCTCGACCTTTTGGGTGGCGGGTTAGAGGGATTCCTTTTATTTAATCACCTCTCCTGATTACTTAGTCCAATTAATTCACCACAGAGTTAGCACAGCAGAGCACAAGATCTAGTTTGGACAAGTTTAATATACTGATAAACATTTTTAATACAAGTAGCAAGTAAGTCCCCGGAGGGTTAATACAGTCATCCAGATAGAATGCGGATTATAAACAACAGTAATCCAAAACATAGAGTACAAAATGACATAGGGCATCCTCTATTTTCTTCAATTCACCACGCACGCCCTACCTTCTCCTTATCGCCTTCACCGCTACTGCCTTACCCCTGTGACTCCAAAATGGTCTGGAGTTCAAGTTTGAACCCCAGAGTAACTATTAGACTCATATACCATATGTATGCAATGCAAATCACAATTAGAAAGTGAACCTAGACCTGCCTCTGGCACAATAACCTGGCATGTATCACCTCGCAGGACCGCTTGGTCAAGACAAGCCCCTCGGAACTATTAGCGCTAAGGGCCTCGGTAGTCAGGGCTGCAGTCCCCTACCGACCCCTCCTGAGGTCTCAGTAGCCGCCTATGAACACAGTCACATAGGTCCTACTTACCTCATATACTTCGGACTTCAGCAATAACCCAAGGACACACAGTCTTTCAGGCCCTACAACCCGTACATGCCCCTGGACTTCAGCAGTAACCTAAGGACATAGTCCCCATAGGCACTACAGCCCGATATACCTTGGACTTCAGCAATAGCCTAAGGACACACAATCCACTAGGTACTTGATAATTGAATATTATTTCACTTATTTGTATCTCTTGGTTAATAATTTAGGAATATTTACTTAATAAATAATGGGTTTTATTACTTAATTGGGCTTTGGGCTTTTAATTGGATTTAATTCATTTTTTTAATTTAATTCCAGATTTACGGTGATTTAGTAATTTCACCATAACTTTTGATCTAGATATCCGATTAGCCTGATTCTTCTTTCATTATTTAGATGATGCAAAGAGATACAATTTTTATGAAGACTCGAAAGGCTGATTCGGACAAGAAGATGGACGAAATCGGAGCTAAATACATACACGTTTTTCTAGATTTTTATTGGGCTCGAATTTTCTAATAAATGACCAATTATTATTAGAGGCTTCTAATATTGGGCCTCTTTTGTAACCCTAGCTTTTTTTAAAACCCTAGCCGTCATTCCCTTTTAGTTTAACTGAGTTGGTGGCTGCTAAGACATTCTACATTACGTCTTTTATGATTTTCGGATTAAATCAGACTTTCTATTTTCTCTGAGTTGTTCATCATGTTTACTTTCCTCTTCATCTTTTCTTTTGTCTTTTTCCTAGCCATGCTTGGCTAAACCTCTCTGATCGGCCCATGGATTAAGGATTCCACTATCCAGAGGACTCGTGCTTAATCGGTAACCATCTAACTCGTTTCTACATTCTTTAATCGGATTCGATTTCTAGATTTGGATTGGGTTTTTGATTAAAAACCCAGATCGATATTTCCCAAGGACGTAGTTCGAACTAGGTTAAAGTATTAATGTGCGATCGTACAATGATACGCCACTGATTCGAACAAATTTTGAACGATTGTTCAGTTGAGGGAATTTCTAAACAAATGCAGAGATTTCGGTTTGTCCAGAGTCGATCACGAGTTCAGTTATAAATCTGTTTTTTTCCGAGGAAGGAAAGTGGTGTAATTCGAAATCCTGGGTTGATCTTTTGTTTATTTGATTAATCTCGTTTTCTTATATTCTGTTCTAGCTTAGCTTTGTTTTAATTACATTGAAAAACTCCCCCATTCTGGTTACTCTTTTATCGTGTCTACTGTTGATTTTAGACCTGCTGTGAATTCCTTGAGAGAAACGATCCAGGTTTCCTATACTAAAAATATTTGAATCTTGGTTATTTTGAGAAGGTCCAACAAATCTTTATCAGTACTACAGCCCAACTCCTACCTTATGATAAAACATACATGCGAAAGTAACATAGAGTATGCAAGTCAACAGTTACTACCTGGCACCTCTTGAAAGTGATAAACGTCTCCCTTTGTGATGAAGATGCGTCTCTCACGTGTTAGTACCCTAGTTATAGTCAAACACATGCTTTCAGTCACACATTCAATCTTTACATCAAGTTTCTTTAAAATCCGCAAAGCACCAGAATTTCCAGCATTTTTGTTCCAACTTCTCCGATTTTTAATAAATTCTATAAAACTCTAATAAACATGAAATCAGTGGCCTTAGAACCCTTAGGATGTATAGTTTACCATAAAAATAATTCCCAGAGTCATATGGGTTCTAACCCTTGCTTTATGTACAAAACAAGAGCGGTCCAAGATAACGTTCAGGTTTTTAGGTCATTTTCAACCTTAAATAACTTTGGGTTGGAAAATCAAAATGACATAAAATATGATATAAAAATCATCCTTTAGATGTATAATTTCACCATATAAAATTCAGAGTAAACGGAATTCACTTTCTACTTCAAAACCATCAGTTTGGCTTCGCTGCCCAAATACCGTAAGAATCGGCAAATTTTCGTATACTAAAGATTTAAGCTTTTAGGGTTTGGAAAAAGGTGATCACACATGACCCTACACAAAAAAACCTTCTGAATCCATTGATAATCTTAAAAACATGCATATCATACTGCAACCACATGAAACACCATAGGGCAGAAACAAGGATCTCCAAGTCATCGGTTAGGGACTTACCTTAAGCTTTCGGTTGCAGGTGCTTTCCTCTTCTCTTGGAGCACAACTTCAGCTGGAACTTCCTATCCCTCACTCTTGGCTCGTGCTTGATATGGAAAAATGAAGGGGGAAGGGTCCTATTTATAGACTCCAAGGTGGGGCCCTTATCCAATCTTGATCGCGATCCAACAGTTGAGAAAATTCCTTGGATTTAAAATATGATTACTTAATTAAATTCTCAAGAATTCTAGAGAATTCTTGACTAGGGTGGCGCCATTTCTGCCCTTGAGGAGTATTTCCAGATTTGCCCTTGATGGTTGTTTCCAAAATTGCCCTTAATGGTGCTTTAGGTGTAGGTTTTTGGTGTAGGGGTAAAACGGTAATTTTCACTGCACTTCTACCAACTCTTGGGGCCCACAAAATCTGCCTTTTATGTGTGCCATAAATTCCATTTAATGAGTCATAATGATATGTCAATCTTTTGTCACATCAAATTTAAATTGTGTGGTCCAGGATTTTTCGAAATATTTTATTCTTTCTCTTTCTTCATAATTACGACATGACATTCTTTCTCTTCATAAATGCTTGACATGACCTATCCTTTCTTCTCTAGGCCCACCAAATTTCGCCCCCTACCATAACCTGGGCCTGACTCCGGGAAGTCTTGTTCGGTCCCGCTTCGCTCTTTTTGCCGGTTATACTTTTCCTCGTAACTCATACCCTTCAATTGGACTTGTGTGGGCCTGGGTCATCAGTCACTTTTCCCTAACCACAAGTGGACGAGACATAATACCTTCGGAATTAAGGAATTCTTATTTCGGTGTCTTGTATCCATTTCGTAATGCGTGCCACCTGATAATTCAACTTCTGGCCCCGAAATGCCATGTGTCCGACGTAGCGTTGCTATTACTGACTTTCCTTCCTGTACTTGGGCTGGATACTTATTTTCTTTCTAGGTTGAACACGCATATTCTGTCCCACAAGGTCAGTGTCCCCGTCCTACTAATGTCTTTTGTCTTTTATACATTATACCGGCTTTCTTCTTCGAGCTTACTTCGTGCACAAGTTACCTCTCAATTGGTCATGGTTTCTTCTCAGCTTGACTTGGGAATTCTTTACTCATTTATTAACGATGGATTTCTATCTTAGGGTCCTTCAAATAATTTTACCAAAATTTTCAGAGGATGAATGCTTCGAATAAGTGTCAAAATTCCTCATTGCTATATTAATACATGACTGTACACATATTACAAAAGTTGGGGTGTTACATTTGCCAGGTTATTGTGCCAGAGGCAGGTCTAGGTTCACTTTCTAATTGTGATTTGCATTGCATGCATCGCATACATATGGTATATGAGTCTAACAGTTACTCTGGGGGTTCAAACTTGAACTCCAGACCATTTTGGAGTCACAGGGGTAAGGCAGTAGCGGTGAAGGCGATAAGGAGAAGGTAGGGCGTACGTGGTGAATTGAAGAAAATAGGGGATGCCCCATCTCATTTTGTACTCTATGTTTTGGATTACTGTTGTTTATAATCCACACTCTATCTGGATGACTGTATTAACCCTTCGGGGACTTACTTGCTACTTGTATTAAAAATGTTTATCAGTATATTAAACTTGTCCAAACCAGATCCTGTGCTCTGCTGTGCTAACTCAGTGGTGAATTAATTGGACTAAGTAATCAGGAGAGGTGATTAAATAAAAGGAATCCCTCTAACCCGCCACCCGAAAGGGCGAGGCCGGTAGGGGTGTAACACGTATAACCCTAGTAAAAACGTACGTTTTTTCGTTTTTACACTAGTTTTTGACAACAATGCTCTTAGCTGTGGATTTAGTGCATGATAAAGCAGTCTTCAAAACTGACTGTCTCTCCTTGCTAACTTGTGTTGATGCCAAGTCATCTAATTTGTTTGTTTAGAGATATAGAAGTATTGTGCATGAAATCATTTGTCTCCTAGAGTCTAAGGTTGGGTTTTTTTTGTGTCTTTTACCCTAATACAGGGT
The DNA here is from genome assembly GCA_019022615.1 of Acacia melanoxylon. Taxonomy (NCBI): domain Eukaryota; kingdom Viridiplantae; phylum Streptophyta; class Magnoliopsida; order Fabales; family Fabaceae; genus Acacia; species Acacia melanoxylon. Next base: position 5,169,147 of record JAFJYJ010000042.1, read on the forward strand.
AGGTAATCAGCTGATTTACTTGCAATTGATGCTTATAAAGAGGTGTGCCCTATTGAGTGGGTTTCAACCAACACCCTCTTTACTATCACTTTTAACCGTAGATGCTCAGGAGGCTGGTGTTTTGGCTAAGGATTCTTCTTCCTTCCATTCCTTTCATGGATGGTGACCTTTTTTGTTTTTTGTTTTTTTGCAACTTCTTTATGGACCTTGTTTTGTTCCTTTGTTTAGTTATGTTCTTTTTCTGGATGTATTTTGTTGTGTATTTCTGCTCATGTACTCATTATGTTTTGTTAAAGTATTAATACAAGTATCTTTGACCAAAAAAAAATACTAAGTGCTTTGTTGTAATCACACATAAATGCAATTCCACTTGGGCTCTTGTACTAGAAAATGTATTTTTTTAAGAAACTAGCACAAGACAACTCTACAATGTGGCTCGATATCAATATAGAGCCTTAGATGTCCTGTAATTACCCATATACACTTTTCTTATTTTGGCGGGTCAATCTAATCCCTCTTTATATAAGACTTAAATTGCATTTTAATAAGCACGGTGTTTACTCTTATGAAATGAGCAAAGTAATATCAAAAGGGACTAGTCTCATCATACTATAAAGAACATGTTTCAACTTTTTCATATGCATGGTGTCCACACTTACTCTTCATGCTATATAAAGAACATCAAAGTAGGTTTTGATTCTCTCAACAAGGCATTTTCTAATATCTACTTGAAACATACTGGTTTAGAGTATTGTAAGTGCTTGAAACGTTGGCCTAATTAAGTCCAGAAATATAAAGCTCAAATTTGATCTTTGGGAAGTGTGGCGATCAGATTTTAGTGGGAAACAATACCCATATAAGCCTAATATAAACAATTATGCACTACTAGTAAAAAAAATGTCTTTTATACTCGTCGAAATTGATTTTAGACTGAGTTTAAGTTAGTTCTTATATCGGTCGGTTTTAAAAGTCTTACCTTATTAAGACCTATCCTACGACCAGTCTTAAAAAGTTTCAACTTATAATAAAAAAAATGCTAATAATTTCATACTTGGTATAAACGTGGGCAACTTTTTCAAAAAAATGTACATTTTATTTTGTTTAATAGAAGCCCTTTTGGATAACTATATCTAAAAGCTATAGTATTCAATATAAATTCAATAGACAATCCTAAAAGAACAAATGTAAATATAGAAAATAATAATAACTATTCATAAATCTTACCAATATTATTATATAATTGGATTTTAATTTTGACATTTGTTTTTTCAAGGTTTACTTTTTTTGTTTGTGTTTGCCCCACCTCGAAAGGATTCAAATTATTTTCTAGTATGGAATATAGCGGCTGCAATTTTAGGCCCGTCATCTGCATGTTGTTGACGTATGATTCATATGTGAGCATCCTTAAAGTTGAATGTAACTACCCATGGATTGAGTGCTATGTTACCATACTTCTGCATTTTTATTCTTTTGAACCTCAAATATGAAACATAGCTCTGCCCTACCAAAGTCCTAGGTGATAAAGGAGAAGATTCTTATTTAATTAACCTGAGTATAACAAAGTTACTATACAAATATAAGTATTGGATTTATATAGGTAAATTTGATAATGTGATCAGGTTTTGGATGAGATGGAAAACAAGCTGAAGACCAATAATATGGAAGTAACCAACTAAGTGAAAATACTAGTGACGAGGTAACGATTAATAACTCTAGATTAGAGGATTAAAAACATTGGCTTGATGATCTACACTTGCAAGGACAAATTTGTTGGACTGGATAGCCAATCATCACTTGGTAATCCAGTTCAACTAATGTTTTCTTTTAAGCATAGATCCCTCGACCTATATTTTTCATCATCTAATTTAGATGTTTTAATCATCAAACCATCACTAGTAACTCCACTTAGTCAAGTAGCTCCTTATTATTGACATTCACTTTGAGTCTCTTTCAACTAAGACCTCATCACATGACCATATTCAACCGTACAAAATAGAATTCTCAAATTTATATAAAATCTATATTAGATTCAGCTTCATTAGATAAGATACTCCACCTTTATCGCCTAAAACTAAGGTAGGCCACAACCATATTCTATTTGAAGTCTCAAAAGAGCCAAAATGCCTAAGATTAGTAAACTTAACACTCAATCCAAGGGTTGCTACATTCGACTATATGGATGGCTCGTGTTACGAACACACATCAACAAATTCCACACATCGGGGTAAAAATTACAATCAGCGCTCCTATCCAACACTCAATAATGATCTAAGCCCTTCAAGGTGGGGCTCCAAACAAAAAAAAACTTGGAAAATAACAATGATTGATAAAGAAGTTTCAATTAATATATGTGCATGAAAAATTTTGTCACAGAATTTGTGATAATTGGATTAGCAAAACTTGTTATTGTGAGAATGATACAATGAAATTGCATCATTGCCATAATTGCAAGTTTCGCAATTACAACCATAACGAATTCCATGGACAAAAATCACATACAATCACTACAACAACCATAAATAATATCAAGCAAGCAACAAATAAATAAATCTAAACTTTCATGTATCATAAATTTTCACACTCAAGTGAACATACAAGAAGGCAACAAGCACTAAATGAATATTGTCAAACCCCTTAATATTTCAACATTTATCAGAGTAATAACGCACAGCTCAGTGGGTGAACATAAATAGTATAAACATACCGATATAATGTATTTGATTAATAATGGGAATTCCCACAGGATTTGTACATAATATTTTAAAATACCAAATTTTTTTTTACAAAACTGTAGATAACGAACGTCAATACTTGAACAGGACTGAAACCTTCAGTTGGCAATATCTACCGCCTTGTCGTTGGAGCCGCGTCTGCTATGCTGATCACATCCTAAATTTGTGGAAGGGGTTGAGATTTATACGAATCTCAGTAGTAAGAGTTAATCACTCACATAGAAAGCATACACTAAATATGGTAGTCAACCGTCAAATATACATACAACACATTGAACATTCAGAGATAAACATGATATGCATCATCGACTACAATCATAAGACCTACCGGTCCATTCCCATAGTGCTAGGTGTTCAACTAGGCCTCTGCCCTTCTCATCTAAATGCTTAATAGGGTTCGTGACCCAAGGAACCACTGGTCCACTAAGCCCTACTGCCTACCTTGTGTTAACAACTGTACTCACACAAATCCAAAATTCGCATTTAATGCTTACTGCCACAAAATCATCCTAGTTTTAATTGCCATACTTCAAAAATTCATAATTCTTAATGTACTAGTCCAAATGCCATAAATGACATATCTAATTAAATCTTGATAAGTATACTTTTACACTAAAAATTTTCATGGATATTGGACAACATTCGTTAACCAAAAACACTTAGATATGGATCTCAAAATTTGACGCTCGATGTTCTCACAATGTTTCAAAACAATTGTCATTCTTTGGATCATAACTTTTAAAAGACAATAGGTTGAGGACTAAAACTTGTTGCATATAAAACTAGACTCAAGAGGCATTTTAACGGCATCAAGATCACTCTCAACAAAGAACCAATGGGAAATATATGAATTTTGGAATTTCACAGTCGTATAAAGATGCTGCTTAAGACCAGCTGTTATGAATTTGATCGAAACTTTCAGAATACAATGCATTTGAAGGTGATTCTTTTTTCATTTGAAATAAGACTTAAATAATGTTATGGGGATAGGTCATTTTTACAATTTGGAGTTATATTCGAAAAGTTATACCCATTGAAAGTTGACCCCTATGTCAAACTATCTATAATCTGAAATGGAAAAGGGAACTTGAGTGATTTGGGAAATCACTCAAGTGATCTATGATCACTTCTAGGGAACTTACAAGTGATGTGAGAATCACTCGAGTGATGCATGATCACTCACAATGATTTAGGAAATCACTAGAGTGATTAATGATCACTCGCAGTGATTTGGGAAATCACTAGTGTGATCCATGATCACTTGCAAGGCACTGCAAGTGATCTAAAAGATCTGAAATATCTTAAGTAAAGATCACTCGAGAGACTAACATGACCTTGAGTAATTCGAATCACTTGCTAGATCACTCGAGTGATATTGTTCACAGAATTTTTAATCACCGTTTCAGATTTTGCAAACTCATTTAAAATTCATGTAAACCTTGATTATATTGCTTCTAATCATTCCTAATCATTAATAATCAAGTATATATGAATATTACATATTATTAAACTTGAATTAGAGCTTAACGGCAAAAAAACAACTTTTTGTCAGATGCTTCAACAGATCCAACGGTCATATTCTAAGATACTCAATGGGAAGAATTTTCTCTAAGGTCAAATGCTCTTCATCAACACACAATGTTGATATGCTGATGCTCTGAATCTTACCCGACCAAACCTCTGTAATTATACTCACATCTTGTACTTTAGTGTTAATCATTATCTAATTTATATAGAGAAAAGTATGTTTTCATTGTAATTATTCTATATTTGTGAGAGTTACTCAAGATTTGGGGATTTTGAGTGAGAAACAAATTGTATGCTTACAGTATGTAAAGGGGAGTCCTTAACTCAATGCGAGAATTTTAAAGGTTTCACAAGTGTCTGAATCAAACTTGTGGGATGTAGTGTTTCTCAAGTACCCAGTTAAACTTGAGAGAGATAGTGGATCGAAATCTTAGGAGGAGCCTGGGGACTGGACGTAGGTCATCATAGATTGGACTGAACCAAATCACAGTTTGAATATTCACTTCTCTATATTTCCAACATATATTATTTGAATAAATGATTGTTGATTTATGACTCATTACTTTCATACTTATTTCTTTTACTAAGATGCAAAAGGATTTTTAAAGTTCTTAAACTTTTATCTTATGCCCAATTCACCCTCTCTTGAGTGTCGGCTAGTTCTAACACATCTATCAAGAATTTCATACAAGGAATTCATATAATATGCCCAATTTATTACTCTTAAAAGGCTGAATTTCTAAAAGTTTCCCCTTAGATAGAGCATATAATGCTAGCTCCTACTTATTTAGAATATATGAAACTAGGTCCCATTAGAAAGAGCATATAGTGCCCTTAGAAGACTCATTTTCTAAGTAAATATAACTCTAGTCATCACTCATGCACTCAAGTGATATGAATCACATTATATATCAGTATATCACTTGAGTGATATTGTTCACAGATTTTTTAACCACCATCTTAGATATTTTGATATTGTTGCAAACTCATTCAAATATTGATTATATTGCTTCTCTTCAATCCTAATCATTACTAATCAAGTTCATATAAAAATTACAGATGATTGAACTTGGATTAGAGCATAACAGTCAAAAAGCAACATTGTTTCAGAAGCTTCAATGGCTACTTCCAAAGGACGTCCAACAGACATCCAATGGTCATATTCTAAACTGGAAGAATGTGCTCAACGGTCAAATGCTCTTCATCGACTATAAAAGGAGAGGTATTCAAGATAAACAAAGATAGAGAGTATGAGCACACAATGCTGATATGCCAATACTTTGAATCTTACTAGACCAAAACTCTATAATAATACTCCCACTTTGTACTTAATTATTAAGCATTATCTACTTCATATAAAGAAAAGTATGCTTTTATTTTAATTATTCTATCTTTGTGAGAGTTACTCAAGATTGAGAATTTTGAGTGGGAAACAGATTGTATACTTACAGTGTGTAAGGGGGAGTCCTTATTTCAGTGAGAGAATTGTAAAGGCTTCACAAGTATTTGGATCAATCTTGTGGGATTATAGTGGTTCTGAAGTAGCCGGTTAAACTTGAGGGAGATAGTGAATTGAAATCTCAGGAGGAGGTTGAGGACTAGATGTAGGTCATCATGGATTGGACCAAACCAGGATAAATCATTGTTTGCATATTCTCTTTCCTAAGTTCTTATATTTCTAGCATATAATATTTTAATAACTGACTGTTGATTTATGACTAATTACTTACATACTTATTGCTTTTACTAAGATGTGAAAATATTTTCAAAGTTAAGAAAATTTTATGTTACACCAAATTCACCTCCTCATAGGTATTAATCGGTTCTAATAGTTAGTATTAGAGCAAGTCTGTTGTTTAAAGGACTTAACCGTCTCAAGAGTTACAATGGCTAATTTTGGGTGTTACTTGTTTTAAAAAGGTTTTGATTATACTGTTTCACCATTTTTAAAAGATAATGATTTTTGGTATCAAAAAGCTAGAATGACATCGTTTATAAAATCCTTTGATTTTAATATGTGGAATGTTTTTACAAATGCCTTTGATTTCAAACTAAGAAAGGATTGGACAAAAAAAGAAAAGGAAAAGTTTTTCTGAACATTAGAGCAATGAAAATCCTCTATAGTGCTTTAACCGAAAATGATTTTGAGAAAATCAAATTTTTCTCTACTGTTAAAGATATTAGGGATTAGAGCAATGAAAATCCTCTATAGTGCTTTAACTGAAAAGTTTTTCATTGAACATTAGAGCAATAAAACTGGTTTGGAATGGAAGTAGCATAGAGAGAGAGAGAGAGAGAGAGAGAGAGAGAGAGCGCTTGAAAGGAGAGGGAAAAAGACGGAGATATGTCACCGTTGAGGACTTACTTCCCTATCACTGTCAGTAGCTCCCCCACCCTCACTATCGAAAACCACCATTGACCATAGCTCAATATCGAAAGGGAAGCTCAGATAGTGCACAAAGCTTTAATACTGGCATGCTGGACTTGAGTGTTAAAGACAAAGGCTCGAGAGATCAATTTTAGAAAAGAGAACCATGTGAGCATACCAGATCATCATCATTGACGTTTTCTCTCCACCATCTTTGTATAATTTCTTTCGTATTCACAGTCGCCAGAGTTTCTCTTCCCTCTCTCCAGCTTCACTATTGAAGCTAGGTCACACACTTACCATCCTTCCTTTGTTCTCCACTTCATTGGAACTCCACCTCTATCCCCACCGGCGTCTCCATTATTGCAGATCCGTGCGATAGAGCGAGAGTCAGAGAAGCAAGTCGCGACTCCTATTATGCAAGATCCATGTAAGAGATTTCTGCAAGTCTTTGCAATATGATTTTTGCAAGAGAAATGAGTCTGTGAGAGAGATCTTTTTGTGTTATCATCCAAATCCAAGTGAGAGAGAGAAGCATAATTGAAAGTGTCATTGAGAGAGATCTATCGGTCGGGCGCAACTTCAAGTTTCAAAGGAGCGTTTTCAAAAGCTCTAAAAATTAGCTTCTAACGTAAGGAACGATTGGTTGAAAATCCTAGTTGAAAATGATCTTTTAAAGAGCTTTCCCAAACATGTTCAATTTTCCAAAAAAGCTATAAAGCTCGATTAGGCCTTTGGAATGCCCGATTGGCCTTTCAATCAGGTTCTCAAACACGTTCAATGTTTCGAGCACCCAAAGCAAGGGATTTAAAGCATCAACATCACAAAAAGATAATTCTTCAAGTACTTAAGGTAAAAAACGTTCTACGCTATTATCTTTAGTATTGTAATATCCCCATTTTTCATGTGAATTAATATGTTGAATGAATTGATGTGAAGTTATTGGAATATATGAGTTTTTCATCAAGTCATTTGTAAATGATATACATTTACTTGCATGAAATATTTAAAGTAAGAGGAGGATGAGGAATTGCTTATTTATGCTTTGATTAAATTAATTTTTGTCATGGACAACCTGAGGGAGTAGATGACAATGGAAGTCAAAAAACCTTTCATTTTCCCTTTTTATCCTTGGATATTTCGCATAAAGGGAAGAAATAGGAGAGAGAAAATAAAATTCCAAAAATGCCCAGGAAGGTGTCATGTGATTAGCCAAGGACTTAGGGCTAATGGGCTAAGTAGGAAAGACAATTCTTGAAGCCCAAAAAGAGGGCCCAATTCGCATGAGGAGGAAGAAGGAAACAAAAATTTGCTCGTGAGAATGGGCCATTTAGTGGAATTAATGACATCATGCTTATGGAAGCTTGGTGACATCATCTAACTTACATCATCCTCTTCATAAATGCAAGAGACATTGGATTAGACTTGAAAAACACAAAACCTTCCCCCTACCTCGATTTTTGAAGAAGAAAGGAAGGGGAAAAAAGATGAAGGCAAGTACGCATAAGTACCTATACTACCTAGAGGAATTATTACAAAAGGACATGGATTTAACCACAAGAAAAGGAGGATTGGACATAACATTTAAATAAAATAAAAACAAAATATTTTCCCCCAAACAGCCCTATGTGTCGGCCAAATAGGGAGGAAAAGAAAAAAAAAAATGTGTACTTATGGAGCAAGTCACATATCTTTTAGCCTAAGGAAAAATTTATAAAGATAAAATTTCTTAAGCAAATTAATTTTTGCTTGGAGGGCAAGTTGGGTAAAGGAGCATTTTAAAAACGCATTCCCTTCTTCAATTTGGGTGTTGGATGAAACAAGAGGGAGAGAGGAAGTGAGAAAGCCATATTAAGAAGCTTAAGCACAAGAAGTAAGAGGAAGAGCAAGAGTAAGACTAAGGCAAGTTCTATGGCTTTGGATCCTTAATGTACCCTCTTCTAATTTTCCTAATGTGGCCAAGACACTAAGGAACAACCTTTCCTTGGTGATTTGAGGTGAAGGCCAAGTGATTTTGGTGGTCAAAGAAGACAAAGATTCAAGAAAGCTTAAGTCCAAAGACAAGTAAGCCACCTTTGAACCTCCTTGTGATTTCTTCGTTGTTTGAGCTTGGAAATGGTTATCTCCTTGAGCATATACCTATATTTTGAGTCTGATTGGTTAATGAAAAGAATGAATAAAGGTTTAAAGATAAGGTTCATGGCTTAGAATGGTAGATCAAGCATGATATAGGAAATATATGAAGCAAAAATGGAAATTTGACATGTGTTGACAAAAGATTATTTTCGTCCAGCTGATTAAACATGAGGATCTGAGTTGATTTTAGTATTTTTGATGGTTTTAAAGTGTTTAAAATGATATTTTGTATGAGAATGAAATTGGATCACAATTTTGGAAACATAGATGGAAGCTTGAACAATGTGGGTAATCTGTTTTGTAAGAATCTTGTGGAGTCAGTTGGGTTCAACGTGATTTTTGACCTAGCAAACAAATTTATAAAATTACGACATTTTACAGGAAAAAATTAGACATCTCAAGGATTAATTTGGTATATAGAACTAAGAGATTTTTTTTTTTTGAAAATGACCCTGAAACTAGGAAATATTTCGGACCAACGGTGATGTTTGGGACATGGTTGGATTTTCGACTGTGCCTGGCCCAAATGAGTATTTTTGGTTGAAAATAGACATATTGAGGATCGTTTGGGCTTTTGAACCACCTCAAAAGGATTTTTTTGTTTAATTTAATTATGAATTTTTGAAGATCAGTCACTATTTATGGAAATTTTAGAGTTTGAACGAAAATAAAAGGAATTTTAGCCAATATTAAATTCCTTAATAAGAAAAAGGAATTTAGAAAATGTGGATACCTGAAATGGGTTTGTTTTAAATCAACAAAGAAAATATTTATTGAGGAGGATATAATTATATTTATATCTTGTTATTTTAGGGCTAATTGTAATATTGTGTGCCGGGAAAATTTACTTTTATTTGAGGTCGACTACCAGATAGTAACCTTAACCTCATATACTTTGTATGACTTGTGTATGTATGTTTTATCATGTTACTGTATACATTTGGTTATCATTTATTTTCCAAGCGCTTGGCAACTGGAACATACCGTGTGCATTATGGGCCTTGCTATGTCGTGCCGCCGATGCATTGTGTGCTATTAGGACTATTGCAGTATGTGCTTTGTGCTATTTGGATTGCTAGTTCCGAATTGGCTGTGTCCCTTGCTGTATGCATGATACTAAATGCTATGTGGTTTGTGTTTTATTTGTGATTTTCTTACATGCATTTTAAATGAGATTAACGGTTACTCTGGGATTCAATTTTGAATCCCAGCCCCTTCTAACCCCTCAGGCAGTTCATCTAGGACTGAGCTGGGAGATCGAGGTAAGACCATGGAGCTGGATTAGTGTGGTGGTGGAGGCTCTTGGTGATTCTTTTTGGATATTCATTTTGAATTTGTCCTGGATGACTGTATTATATTATATTATATTTATTTTGGGTATCATGATTTGAGATGACTCTATTCCTAATCCCTCTGGGGAAATTTACCTTTCCACATTTTATCTTACCAATATATTGTTGTCTAAACCAATGCATGCTCTGCTGCTAATACTCTGATAAATGACGTAAAATAACGCGGGAAAATAATTTAAAATTGAATAAAAGTAAAGGATCACACTACCCGCCACCCGAAAGGGCGAGGCCGGTAGGTGTGTAACAAGTATCCATTGAGGTTTATGTCTTGTGACCTTAGGAATGAACATTGTATTCTTATTTGAAAATCCATTCCAATAGAATTACAATGTTCTATGGTTTAGTTCTTTATGCATACTTGATTTTGAAAAAAAAAATATTTGTTTGATTAATTGTACTCAATTATTTTGATTTGCTTATACTCTAAGAGCATGTGAATTATATTATATTTCCTGCATGCTAAACTTGAATGGATCCACGTGAATTTGGATGGCAAGGAAAGAAAAAGGAGAGAATGCTTCATGTCAACATTGTGGCTACATGAAAATAAATTCAAGTCTTGAGGAAGTTGAATAAGTGGAGCTTGAATTTGTTGTTGAAAGTGCACAAAAGGAAAACTAACATTATTCCACCAAAATCAAGCAAGCTTCTACAAGGACAAGAGGAATTAGGGTTATATCTAATTCTTATCCTATCTTGCACTTAAATGAATTACATATTTGGGTAATGAATACTTGTCCATTATTGCATTCTATTAGTGTTGGTCGATTTCCTTGATGGCAAGTGAATCAGTCGAACAAGTAATAAAGTGTAAGTAGAGTATCATCCCACAGAGACTGAAATACCGAGAAGTGACGCTCAACTGCTTTAGTAGTTGCGTGAACAGAAAGTAAAATATGATTGGGTTGGAGGTTTTTTTTTTAATTACGCTAAATAAATCAGTACGAGAATAAGCTAAACTTGGAATCATTCTTAAGCATATCAATCCCCCAGTTGCTTCACACATTGCTATAGCACTTATACTGCACAGCTTCCGCAATGCTACAGCATAGGTGCTATTTACACTGCTATTCAGCTAACCCACCACTATAGTGTACCGAAGCTTCCGCGTCCGATACATTTAATACTAACTTTACTTCTCCCATATGCCTATGGCAATTTTCTAGTTAGATCTACATTACAAAGCAAGGTGTTATGGTTATGAGTGGTAGACCCATTCCTGAAGCCTACAATAATAGGTTAAGCCTTGCACCAGCTTGCCTAGCAATCACTGTTTCTCAGAGTTCTAACCCCGACTCCTTTCCAGTAAGCCGATGCCACTAATCAAGCCCTTAGCTTCCGCTAACTAACAAGAATTTAAATCACTGATAAGCAAATTGAATTTATTTAATTAAGAACTAGCAACTGGGTTCATGCCAAACTTAAGAAATCATCCTCGTTCAGCCATAGGAAATTTAGTTCATGACTGACGAGGGAAACACAAAACAGATAACAACAAAATGACCCATGATCAAAAGATTAAAATGAAAGAAAAACAGAAAGCTTGACGAAGTTTCCGACGGTGTGGAAGAAGCCTTGTCACGTCACCACTCCACGTCTTCTTCTCTCCGTCTCACTGCGAGGAAGGATGTTGGGTCCTCTTGAGGGTTTCTTGCCTTGTAAATTCTCTCTTTCTTCTTCCGAGTCTGGCCGAATATGAATGGGATTTGGCTCTCAGCGACTCTCTCTTAGGTTTGTAACATCCTAAATTTTTTTTCAGAAGAAATTAATTTATGATAATTAAAATTTACCATTTAAGATTATTTTTATAATACAGTAATATCTCAAATTTTGGAACAAGGAGTTTAGGAATAGGACCGAGATAAGAAAGCTACTAGGCTCTTGATAATTGATATTTTTCATTGCAATTAGGGTAAAAATCATATATTAATTTGAATTGTAGATGATTATGTAGTAGATAAGCATGTGAAATTTGATCGGTAGATGAGTATTCGGTAGTTAGATGGTAGATGAAAATATGTATGGTAGTTAGATGGTAGATGGAGATGTGAACGGTAGTTACATGGTAGATGGACATAAGAGTGGTAGATAGATGGTAGATTGACATGTTTAAAGTAGTTAATTAGTATATAGACATGTGATTTTTGAAAAATGGTTGAGACCTAAAACTCTATAAATACCTCACCCCTTCTCTTCTTTCACAACACACAAACACTCAAGACTCACAGAAAGGTAGAGAAAGAGAGATAAGAGAGAGAGAAGGAACGTAAGGAAGCCTTGCGGTATTTTTTGGGGAACTATAGAGTAACAGGTAACTCTGAATATTCTTCCATATACTTGTGAATTGTGTATGACTATAAATTATGTTATATTTTATATAGACTAAATTATATGTATATGTATTACGATATTATTATAATGAAAATTGAATATTATGGTTTTGCCCCCGAATTTCAAAAATGACAGTTTGGTCCCGAATTTCAGAAATGACAGTTTAGTCCCGCATTTCAAAAATGACAGTTTGGTCCGATGAGGTTTTATGAGATGTTTGGGTTTACCATGCAATGATATTTTATATAAATGGAAGCTTGTTTTAGTATATTTTATTTTTATTGAATATAATTATCATGGTCATTTGTATTTGTGATGGGTTGGAGTAAGGAGGAATTTGAATGATAAGATTTCTTTATGCCACCACTCGGTGCACAGTGGATGGTACTTGTCAGGGCCCCTTCTTCCATGTTTTTCCTCTGGCCGAGATTGCATTGGAGCTATGGGACATGTGACACCTCCTTAGTTGTGCTAAAAGGAGGGGAGCCATAGTCCAGGCTTAAGCTCTATACCTTTGGCCGGGTGTATCTTAAGTTGTGGTGAGCTTGAGACAATCTAATCAAATGGATGTGTTTCTTTTGGACTATGTGTTAGCCTATGGCTCCAGTCAGCGGTATAAGGGTGAAAGGCGGTATAAAGGAAGCTGCATACTACATAATGTAAAATTGTACAGTTCAACTTTTGACATGATATTTATTTTTGTAAAGACTTTATTTTGAGGGGATATGCAACTATATATATATATATATGTGTGTGTGTGTGTGTGTGTATGTGTGTGTGTATCTCACGTTTTTGTCATATGTGGTTTGCTTGTGTACGATAGAAATATTCAGTAGTTACTGAGACGTGGAATCTCATCCCATATTAACATTTTTCAGGTGAACATCCTAGTAGGGAGTAAGGGAAGGAACCTATGGAGTGAACTTTAAAGGCTCTTTTATACTCCTATAACTTATGTTATGTTATTTTTATTTGCCATGACCATAGGACTTCTGCATTGTATTTAACTCTGAAATATTTTGGAAACTTATTTTAACTTTGTATTATGAATTTTATTTGAAATGGTTATGTAATTTAATGAATTGGATATTAATCATGATTGTTGGAGGTATTTCAAATATTTTGGTCAAGTTTTCGGGTGTTGAATTTGGGGTGTTACAGGGTTGGCTTGTTGTTTCTTTTTATAATCAGGCTTTCTTGTGGCGTAAGTTCCAACAAGCTGGGCCTTCCTAATCTGTCGAGGTCTGATTGTATCTATCTTCCAATTTGTGATAGATTGATTCTGCTAATCCTGCGGGATTCTTCAAATCTGTTAGTTCTGATTCTCCGCATCTTCTATTTTAATACATTAGCAATCTACCTTTTCTCCTCGACCTGCATTCCTGAAACAATATTGACAAAAGATTAGAATAAATATGCCGCATAGCATTGCGTCACTTGCTATGCTATAGCTTCAGGGATGCATTGTATTGCACTTCGATAAGGTCGTCCCGATGCTATAGCAAAGATCGGCTATGTTATGCGACTTTATCATAAAACCTCAAAAATTGCTTCTTTCTTAGCACATGTTTAGGATGTAAACAGAATTCACCCTTAAGTTCCCTGACAATGAATAAATGCTTTTTTGCTAGGATTACATGCACTTAAGATCATATTCACCATACAATTCAGTCATAAAATACAGGGAAAACATGGCACAAATCATGCTCATCAATTAGCAATTAATCATCTATGGTTTTCAAAATGTTTTCATATTGCTAAATGGACTGTTATATTTTTGAAATACACAATTCTAAAACTTGTTTGGAATTAATCCACCTACATATGCTTTGAAAAATATTCATAATATGATTGCATTCAAATGATTTTTCTAAAATTTGAAGTTAAATCTTTATGTACTAAAAGTCATAAATGCTTCAAATATGTCCGCTAGAGTTTTCTCGTCATTGACATATTGATCTTTGATCATAAATAGGCTATCAAGTGCTTGAACTCCATAGCCTTTATTCTCTTACGAGTTAGGCCTCATGTTTAACAAGTTGACCATCTATATGAGTTTCAAGCCTATTTCTAAGAAAAGAATTCAATTTGTAAAAGCCTTGTTGTAACATCCCATTTGAAAACGGCGGATTTTTTTTTTTTAAAACGTTTCCAAATATTTCAAGCAGAGTAATCAGAGTAGAGCATTGGAGCGAGTAAGTAATTTATATTCAAAATATGGACCATAGTGTAAATGTATCGGATTACAGTCATCTAGAATTCTCAAAAGTTAAAGAAACTAAAGAAAACAATAGATAATGTAGACACGTCTTGGCCTACTCCTGCTGCTAGCCTCGATCGCCAAACATCGGTCCTCCAGACCACGATGCTACGGTGAGATCCATTCCACATATGGATCTCAGGTAACGGTTAACCTTATACTCAAATAAAACAGTATACGTACAACAGATATTCATTTCAATACAGCATATCATCACAAAAGAAAACAGCAGATGTATGATCAATAACATGGACAGAACATAAGCACAAAGCAATATGTAAAGTCTCTCTCGACTAGTTCTGCACATATCCAGTGCCACGCCTCCAACGTGTCCTCAGCGCTAGGAATAACTCAAACGGCATTACCAATACTATAATCCGTGGGTAAGGCTGTAAGTATCTCTGACGATTCTCAACAGAACCTCAGTCTATGAACGTATCTATAACACAAAAGTATATAAGCAGCATAGAGTTAGGGTTACAGTACGTGTCCGTACCTTAGTTGCGAGATATCCAGCTCTTAGGCTAAAAACGGTACTTTTTGGCGTTCGTAAAACAAATAAAACGGGCTCAACAATGCAAACAACGGAACGATGGAATTTCGACGGCTCGACGTCGAAGTATTCTAATCAGAATAATAACACACTTATGAATATTTGGCAGCATAACGGGCATTTTAGGTGAAAAAGACCATTTTGCCCCTACTACCCCTATTTGGCGGAATTTCGCGGAACTTCGTTACTTTGACCTTATTCCATTTCAAAATTATCCCCACTATGTTTTTACCTCGTCAGGCATCTTTCAATGCAATGAGGCTTAAAAACAAGTATAGGAATATATTCTGAAACTTCCTAGATCAAAACAACAGTTCTACTATAACTACCGAAAGAACTACGGAAACTAAAAGCTAAGGGCAGAAGAACTTACTCGGAGCTAGGCAGAATTTTGTCCAGAGCTTCTCTCTCTAGAACCTCTCTCTAGGTTTCTAATTTTGGTGTGAAGAATGAGAGGAGAGGTGCTTGCTATTTATAGAAGAAGGGAGGGACAAGGTGGGCATTAACACAAAAGTCTTCGGATCGGATTCGCCGTTGGATCGCATTTTTGAGGACAAAGCATTCTTGGCCATCCATGGTCAAGGCCGACATCAAGGGTCCCAAAAATTCAAGGAATGAGTTGTCATCCAAGATGACTCTTGCTTTATGGCCTCCGGTCGATAAAGCTACCCGATCGGTGTCCGTTTCGCGCGATTTCGCAGAAACTCAAAAATCCGGGCGTGTAACTTTGAAGATCTTTTCATCCTCTTTCATATTATCTATTTTGATCCTCTTTTTGTATCATATCCAGGTATTCTCCGGTGCGTCGGAAGATATTCGGACAAACGTGTCGGTTACGGAAATCGCTTCCGATAGAACCAACTTACGGACAATAATTTTGAGTCGTAAAACGTCAGTTGTTGCCTAACTTAATCCCGTGTTTGAAAACACACAATTGTTTCTATAGGTTCTCACTTTGCCTCTCCGGCTCTACTCTATATGATCGCTTTCCGTCTTATTAGAAATTAGGGTTTTCGGTTGCGAAAATCAACGTCTGGTAAATTCTTTCTTTGTGTAAAAATTCACTTGTTCTTAATTTGATCAGTCTGAAAAGACTTTTACCTCTGGTTTACCTGTAGGATTTATTTCTAACTTTTCCCATCGGCCTGCCTATAAAGTGACTCACCGCATTATATTATTATTTTATTCTAATTATCATTTTAATTATTTAAACAATTCTTTTTAATTAAAAATACCAATAATTTCGGCCCCCTCATTTTAAAATTCAGTTTTAATTATTTTTTTATAATTTTTTCCATTTTTTAAAAATATAATATTTTTTTACCAAAACTTCATGTTTTACCCCGCCTTCGTTAAGGCTTAATCAGTCCTAAATTCTTTGTTTAGTTATCTTTTTAGGATTAGATTTTTTCATACATTTATCTTTACTAATTTTTCTTAATCTTTTTTATCATAATCAGTAAGTATATTTTATGCTAATTACCAAACCTTAATCTCTTAATTCGGGATTTTACCATAAGTTTAACTTTCTATATTTCTCTTGTTTTCTTGAATCAATTAGCTAGTAATTATCTAATCATTCTCTTACCAATTGTTGATAATTTTATAATTTACAGCATATTATTATCTTACAAACTTTATATTGACATTGTCATTTTATATCCTATGTAAAATATTAAAAATGTTTACACCATAAAGTTACTTTATGGTTCGTAATGCTTTTTAAATATTTCTTCATGTTATTTCCTCTAAAACAATTTATTAAATTCTTATAATTAAAGATAATACTCCCATAATTTTCTCATAATATTTCATGATCTTTCGGTATTTATCATAATGTTTTTAGACTGTTTTTATAACCATTATTGCATTTTTAGTCATTTGTTCATCGATTTTTACGTAACTTTTTCGACAATTTACTCGACAATTATAACAATTTTCTATAATAGTTTTAAACTCATGAATTTGCTTCATCAAAATTTTCATTAATTTCTCTTATCTCAAGAATTCCAGATTTGCTAAAATCCGGGTATTACACTTGTGCCTAATGCATAAATCCTTATTGGCCGAGTTATTCGAGCACTATGAATGTTCATTAATGCATTGAATGTTAATGCATTAACCATTATAGTGAATTAACTTACTAGGATAATGTTCTATATTTCTAATCAGTGGTGAAGCCACACTTGTGCAAATGTGTGCAAGTGCAGACACAAAATTTTGAGAATATATATATTGAAGGAATTTTTTGACAACTTATTTGGGTGGTGTAGTTGGTTATAGCGTTTCACACACTAGAGGTTTCAGTTCAAACCAGGGCTCAGTCAATGTTCTTACTTCTTAATTATTTTTTCATTATATATATATATATATTCTCAAGCCTTCCCAGCTCCTCTGTTCATCAAACACTCTTGCTTCTGCACTTCCTGCTACTAAATCGACTTGAGCAACGGATGCTGGCTTTAGGAACGGAGGGAAAACCGCAATAGTTCAAATCGGTGGATGAATAATTCATTGTCAAACCATAGCCTCTGGATTTAGATCGACGTTGCCTGCCTGGGTTGAACCACTCGCAAATCAAATTTCAAACCCTCGCACTTCTTCAAGGTGAGACAAATCTCTTGTTTCCTTCTCTCTATTCTTCGATTCGCAATTTTCTAGTCATCAATTTGTTGCCTGCTTTTCTTTCTCATACTTTCTTTGCAGGTTTCTAACAAGGTAAACGGGACCCTTTTTTTTTTGGAACTTTCATGAATTTTTGTTTTGCGTTTTTAAGGAGTTTTAAGGCTCCTCTGATTTTTTTTTTAAATTTGTATGGGCTTTTGGATTCTTTGTTATTGTTGTTTTTCCATGCTCATCGATGCTTTAAAGCGGTGTGTTCGGCCCGTGGATTTATTTGGGTGCCTATATATATACTGAAGATTTCATATATTAATTAAGGAAAAGAAATTACAATGAGGACTTTAATCCCAAACAATCATGCAAATACGTAGCCCTTAGGAAGTCAAGGCACTCATTGAAAATTCTTGAAGAGGATAAGCCCTCCTTTGCCAATGCATTAGCTAAAATGTTTATTCCTCTGGGAATATTGCTGATACAAATCCTCCAATCCCTTTGAAGCAGTTCTTTTGACTTGCCAAAGCATAAAAGAGATCCCATGTACTCAAATTGGTCATGCAACAGCAAATCTATTACCTCCTTCGCATCTAATTCTAACAAAATATTCCTAAACCCCAGATCCCATGCGGTTTTAAGTCCCCAAATAATTGCCTATATTTCAGCGTCAAAGATAGTACAGGTCCCCAAGAAGTATGAGAAGCTAGTTATCCAGTTTCCCTCTTGGTTCATGTTTATGTTTGTCTATTTTTGAGCTACTTTGTGCTAGTATCCACTTCAATGTGTGTCTATAGTGGGCTGCAAGCAACTTTCTGCATTGTATGGACTTTGCTATTTGACTTATTAATTATATAGATGCCTATAATTACCTAGAAAAGAAGAATATTTGTTTGTGAAGTCTAGGGTATTTAGTAATCTTTACAACAACCTTTTATGTTATGTCAACTGATGTTGATTTGGTTGCTAAACATCGGTTGACAACGGCTATTCGACCTCAAAGAAATGTTTTCTTGGAGGGATTCAACGAATTAATTCAAAGGGAGCTGATATCTATATTCAATGACAAGGAGATTTGGAATTATTAATCGGTGGCCTCCCGATATTGATTGTTAGTCTCTTGCTTTATATTAGTTGACTCTTGATTATTATTTTTCTATATTAAGTTGAAGTTTTTTTTTTCCTTTTCTTGTCCTGAATCCCCCACTAATTGTGCGAGACACAAACATAATATCCCCTCCGCCCTTGTTTCTAATCATGTGGACGAACGAGTATGTGCTTCATCTTTCAAAATTTCTTGTACTCATTTTCTTGCTCGAATACATTAACAATTGTCTTCATTGATTTTCGAGTAACTAGAGCCTTGTATTCAAATTCGTGCCTTTCGTTAATATATTTCAAGACACATCTCTAATAGTCATGATTATCTCTTGGTCAATAGCAAAGTCATTGTGCTCATATTTTTCTATTTTGCTAAGCCTTTTTGGCTAATGCTTTACCCTTATGACTTTTGCTCTTGGGAAAAGTCTTCAACATGTTAATTGTAATGTTCGATCTAAATGTTCGCTAAAGCTAAAGCATTCTGATTTTTTTTTTAAAAAAAAAAAAAAACTTGTTGCCTTCCACCATGTTTAGCATAAGAATCAATTTTAAACATGTTTCAAAAAAGATTTTTTTAGACACTCAAAATCTCAATTTCATAATGTATTATCATGGTTTGAAAGAACATTTGAGATTTGAAACAATTTACATATTTCATTATCATTCTTGACAAACTTGATTTCATTTATGAGGTTCATATCAATGGCATAATTTCAACATGAAGCGTATTTACAAATTGTCATTGTAAAAAAATATTCTTGGTATAATTTATTTGTTGTCCTTTATGTTCTGTGACATGAATTAATTGGATAACATTATAATTCCAATCTTTGTTCGTTTAATATACTCTTTGCTCAAATATAATATGGTTCAGTTATGTAAGAGCAAGCATAAGAGTTATTATGTATAATATTAAGTGAATCCAAGAGAAGTCGAGTACCAAAGAGCATGTATGTATGTATGTATGTATGTGTGTGTGTGTACATTGTGTCGTAAATTATGCCCCAGGGGCAAGTCATTGTACTTTAAACGTTTATGTTATTTAAAGTATACTTCTTTAGTTATCATTTCATTTGCATGTTTATAGTGATAACTGTATCCTTTGATATATCTTATAGATTATCCTAAAAGTCCCTGGTCGGTCATCTACGCGGGAGCCAAGATGAAATAAGAACAGTATGACTTTGATGAGGTATGAAGATACGAATCAAAGTCATAGGCACTTGTAAGTGTACAAGGTACTGGACTGACCCACTATGAGAAAGCTGCATGGATTAAGTCATAAGCTTTACTCATGTATAACTGCGTTACCACGCCCTTTGACCTGAGATCATCATGGATTCCTACATGAGGGTCGCTGATCTTTGACCTAATCAAAAGTCACCTTTGACCGGGTGATGATAAAGGCTTCGATCGGGATCAGTGGTTTTCATGTAGAGGAATGTGAATGGTCAAGATGGAATTTGTCCCTCACATTTGTAGATATAATACTAGGCCCCTCGATGAGTGAGTCTGAGAAATGTATGGCTACTATCTTTTGTAATACCGGATTTTAGCAAATGCGGAATTCTTGAGATAAGAGAAATTAATGAATATTTTGATGAAGCAAATTCATGAGTTTAAAACTATTATAGAAAATTGTTATAATTGTCGAGTAAATTGTCGAAAAAGTTACGGAAAAATCAGATGAACGGAATGACTAAGAATGCAATAATGGTGATAAAAACGGTCTAAAAACATTATGATAAATACCGAAAGATCATGAAAGATTATGAGAAAATTATGGGAGTATTATCTTTAATTATAAGAATTTAATAAATTATTTCAGAGGAAATAACATGAAGAAATGTTTAAAAAGCATTCCAGAATCATAAAGTAACTTTATGGTGTAAACATTTTTAATATTTTACATAGGATATAAAATGACAATGTCAAGAGAAAGTTTGTAAGATAATAATATACTGTAAATTATAAAATTATCAACCATTGGTAAGAGAATGATTAGATAATTACTAGCTAATTGATTCAAGTAAAACAAGAGAAATATAGAAAGTTAAATTTATGGTAAAATCCTTAATTAAGAGATTAAGGCTGGTAATTAGCATAAAATATACTTACGATTATGATAAAAAGATTAAGATAAATTAGTAAAGATAAATGTATGAAGAAACCTAATCCTAAAAAGATCACTAAACGAAGAATTTAGGCTGATTAAGCCTTAACGAAGGCGGGGGTAAAACGGGAATTTTTGGTAAAAAAAAATATTATATTTTTAAAAAATGGAAAAAATTATGAAAAAATAATTAAAACTGAATTTTAAAATGAAGGGGCCGAAATTCTTGGTATTTTTAATTAAAATGAATTGTTTAAATAATTAAAATGATAATTAGAATAAAATAATAATATAATGCGGTGAGTCGGCTTATAGGCGTAATAGGGGAAAAGTTAGAAATAAATCCTACACCAAGGTATAGGGATTTAGTCTAAGTCATCGGGACTTTTTATAAACCGGTGAAATTCTACCTCGGAATGACGTCTCCGAGTCGGTTCAAAACCAACGGGGTATTTAAGACACGGGTAGAGAGAGAAAATGCGAGATAGAGGATTTAGATTTAATACTGAAACAAGTGGTTTCCATGAATTAGGTACCTAGTGACTTAGGTCAGATCATATTACAAACCAGTGGATTTTTGCCTAGACGCTGACGCTTCCGAAATTCAATTCCGTAACAGAGGGCGTCTGACCTAAAATCTTCGAGATAACGGAATGCTCTTAATGGGATTAAGAATTTAGGCAACCCAGATATTATGATTAAGGAAGTTTAAACCTTCGAAACACCGTTGTCGGAATTTTGAGTTTCGACAAGATTACGCGAATCGGGTGCCGTCGGGGAGACGATCGGGGAGTCGGCTAGGGTGACATCATCAATGATGATGTCACAAGGGGGGAGATGTCGACCAAGTCATCCAAGGGCCAAGGGAGTGCCAAGTGGCAAATTGCGATCCAACGGCCGAAATCCGATCTGGAAACAAATTTGGAAATTCCTACCTTGTCCCTATTTTTCCCTATAAATAGCAAGCTCTCTTGCTCTCCATTTCCATCCCAAAATCTGAAACCTAGAGAGGTTCTAGAGAGAGAAGCTCGGAAAAGTCCGAGCAAAAGTCCGAGTAAGTTCTTCGTCCTTAGCTTTTAGTTTCCGTAGTTCTTTTGGTATTTATAGTAGAACTGTTGTTTTGATCTAGGAAGTTTGAGAATATATTCCTATATTTGTTTTTAAGCCTCATTGCATTGAAAGATGCGACGAGGTAAAAACCTAGTGGGGATAATTTTGAAATGGAATAAGGTCAAAGTAACGAAGTTACGCGAAATTCCGCCAAATAGGGGTAGTAGGGGCAAAATGGTCTTTTTCACCTAAAATGCCCGTTATGCTGCCAAATATTCATAAGTGTGTTATTATTCTGATTAGAATACTTCGACCTCGAACCGTCGAAATTCCATCGTTCATTTGTTTGCCCACATTTGTTTATTTGTTTTACGTACGGCGTCAAAAGTACCGTTTTTAGCCGGAAGAGCCGGATATCGCAACTAAGGTACGGACGCGTTCGTAACCCTAACTCTATGCTGCTTATATACTTTTGCGTTATAGATACATTCATAGGCGAGGTTACGTTGAGAATCGTCGGAGATACTTACTGCTTTACCACCGATTATAGTATTGGTAATGCCGTTTGAGTTATTCCTAGCGGCGAGGACACGTTAGTGGCGTGGCACTTGGATATGTGCGAGAACTAGTCGAGAGAGACTTTACATACTGCTTTGTGCTTATGTTCTGTCCATGTTATTAATCATACATCTGCTGTTTGCTTTTGTGATGATATGCTGTATTGAAATGAATATCCGTAGTACGTATACTGTTTTATTTGAACAATAAGGTTAACCGTTACCTGAGATTCATATGTGGAATGGATCTCAGCTGTAGCATCAGGGTCTGGAGGACCGATGTTTGGCAATCGAAGCAAGCAGCTGAAGTAGACCAAGACGTGTCTACATTACTTACCGTTTTCTTTAGTTTCTTTAACTTTTGAGAATTCTGGATGACTGTAATCCGATACATTTACACTATGGTCCATATTTTGAATGTAATGTAAATTACTTACTCGCTCCAATGCTCTACTCTGATTACTCTGCTTGAAATATTTGGAAACGTTTTTAAAAAAAAAAATCCGCCGTTTTCAAATGGGATGTTACAACTATGATGGAAAGGAGTTTCCATTTCAATTGTTAGACTACTCAAGAATCGAGAAAGTAATAGTCAAGGACAGGAAGTTGACATTATCCATGCCTCATCCTTGACCAAATTATCGCATGACAAAGGGGACGTGACATGGTTATGCGATAGGCTGTATCGTATCATCGATTCCTATATGAATTGGGTAGTCACAATGTCTTGCTAGAGGCCGCTTACGACTTGTGGGTGGTACATTATTGGCCCACCGCCAATCTCGTGAGCGCAGGTCGCACACAAGAATAGCCCAACACGAGCAAAAGTGTTGATTCATTGAATCTTAGATATGTCTAAGATTTAATGAATACCGTATTTAATCTAGGATGAATATATATATATATATATATTATATTATATTTGAAAATAATATAATATTATTATTTAATAGAAATTATAATATTATTATATAATATTTGTTGTATATTAAATTTATTTGATAAATTAAATATCTAAAATAAATTGAGATATTGTATCTCGATTTAATTTTCGAATATAGCTATCATATATCTAATTTTAATTTGAATTGAGATATAGTATCTCGATTTAATTAAATAGATAGATATCATATCTCGATTTAATTTATAAAGATAAATTAAATCGAAGGCTTTAATTTGGATTAAATAAATAAATTAGATTAGATCTATTGGATAGATTTAATTAATATATTATTTTAATTCAAATTCAAATTTCAAGATTAATGAGGATTAATCTTGAATATAATACTGACTAATGGGTTTTTAGAAACCTATGGGACACTTTTGTCAGACGTATTAGAAAAGCTGTAGGAAACCCTAGAGAAAAGAGAGAGACGCGAGAATACTGAAGGCGCTAGCACGCGCCAATCCTTGTTGGAGGCGTTCGTGTGGATACCGGTAGAGAAAGGAGATTCGTGGAGTCTGCTCCTGTTGATCGAGTAGGTAGCCCACCATATCAAATTGAACGTAGGACGCTCACTAATATTTTCAAAACAAGCTTATATTGAGTATGAGTTCACAGATGTTAGTAATTGAGAAAATGAGGGACATAAATCATCGCTTGGTCTTGATATCAATTAAAGGACATTTGAAGTCTTCCACATGAACCAAGAATATGAGTTACTCCAAGCAAAATTGGAAAGAATGTCTATCTGTTTCTATCAATCAAAAACAGAGACAAACAAAGGAAGGTACACTTATAAGGTCTACTCAAATAAACTGTAAGTGATGGCTACAATCTCGTGGAAAATGGTCACATCACACGAGTAATTACTTGAGATGACAGTACTGCAGTCCCCTTCCACATCTCAAGGCTATTTATGATCCTTCTATTGAGCATACTTTAGAGCATACCACTGAGCCAGCCATATTTCATTCTTCTGTCCCTAATTCATCATAGTTGCTTAACGAAAAAAAAAAGGTGAACACAACGTCATGGATCTAACACAACAAGAAAGCAAGGAAAATGACTCCATGGATCATATCATCATTTTGTTGAATCCAAATGAGCATTTCTAGACCGTAACTCATTATATTTTGTGAATACTTGTACATCTTTGGTAATAATTAGCATTGATTATAAATAAAAAAAAGTTGTTTTTGTTTTTGAAAACCTTTGCAAATTATTTCAAATTGTTTTTTTTGAAAAACTTCTTTTAAGCTTCACATTAAGAATGAAACTACTTTTAAATAGTGGGAGAGAAAATAAATTTTCTTGACACATTCCTTTTGATTAAGGGAGAGACAATCATTTCTATTTTTTTTTTCATATTTTCCTCTCCACAAGCATTTCTTCTTTATACTTCAAACTTTTTACTGATGTCAAATACGGGGAGAGAATGAGAAGAAAAGTATGTTGCATCTAATATGTTTTCATAGTCATACATATTTCTCTTAAAGGATTTGCCATCATAAAAAAGGAGGAAAATGTTAGATATTATATTATTAGTTTTGATGATGTCAAATATTAAGAGTAAAAAGTTTGTATAATATATTTATCTCCTATATTGACGAACTGCTATATTTAATGTTGATTAGTCAAGCAAAGATTAAAAGATTAAGAAAGAAGTTATTGAGTTGAATTGATCAAGAGGAAGAAGAAGAAAAGATATTAAATAAAAAAGAACTAGCAAAATATAATGGGAATATCAATATTCAAGTTCTTAGATTTTTTTATTGGAAGTCTCTATGATCAAATAAAAGTTTGAATGACTTAATTCGAAGTTAAAATACCTCATATGGAAGTTATTTCATCTTCACTTAAGTCACTCTTTATAATCATTCAATTTGCACCTCCAAAAATGATTTCTACATGTTTCACTCGACTTATAGAAGCTCCACTTGAGTGATTATCAAGTGTCAACAAACTCTGTTCAGCTTTGTTTTCGTTCAGCATGATAGAGGTTTGGTAATATCTCTCAACCCACAAATTTGATTGAGGTGAAACTTATTTAATATGAAACTAGACTCCAAATTTGACACATTGACACCAACATCAAGCTCAACATTGTTTATATTACGAGAGATTTGAGATTCGAAAGTTGACACTGGAATTTCTGCATCATTTCAGAATAGGTTCAGTAATGTGGATGTATCCCACAAAATACACATCCAATTGAAGTGAAATATGTTGCATATAAAACGACACTCAAAATGAGTTTCATAAAGAGAATAAGACCAAATAGATATAGATCTCAAAATTTGACGCTCGATGTTCTCACAATGTTTCCAAATAGCTGTCATTCTTTGGATCATAACTTTTAAAAGACAATAGGTTGAGGATTGAAACTTGTTACATACAAAAATAGACTTAAGAGGCATTTTAATGACATCAAGATCACTCTAAACAAAGAACAGACGGAAGATATTTGAATTTTGGAATTTCACAGCCTTACAAAGATGTTGCTTCAGACCAGATGCGAATTCAATTGATCGAAACTTTCATAATACAATGAATTTGGAGGTGATTATTTTTTCATTTGAAAACATACTTAAAGAGCATTATGGGGATATGTTATTTTCAAAATTTGGACTTATATTTGAAAAGTTATACCCATTGAAAGTTGACCTCTATCTCAAACTATTTATAATCTGAAATGGAAAAGGGGACTCAAGTTATTTGGGAAATCACTTAAGTGATGCATGATCACTTGCACCGATTTGAAAAATCACTCGAGTGATCCATGATCACTCGTAGTGATTTGGGAGATCACTCGAGTGATCCATGATCACTTGCGAGCACGCAAGTAATCCGAAAGTGCTAAAAATATCCTAAGTAGAGATCACTCAAGCGACTACTTATGCACTCTAGTGATATGAATAACTTGTTAGATCACTTAAGTGATATTGTTGACATCTTTTTTAATCACCGTCTCAGATTTTTTGATATTACTCATTTAAACATTGATTATATTGCTTCTAATCATTCCTAATCATTACTGATAAAGTCTATATGAATATTACATATGATGAAACTTGGATTAGAGCTTAACAGCCAAAAAGCAACTTTGTGTCAAAAACTTCAACGGCTACTTCCAACGGACATCCAACAGGCATCTAATGGTCATATTCTAAACATGAAGAATGTGCTCAAGGGTCAAATGCTCTTCATCAACTATAAAATGATAGGCATTCAAGATAAATGAATATAGAGAGTATGAGCACACTATAACGATATGCCAATACTCTGAATCTTACCAAACCGAAGCCCTATAATCATACTCGCACCTTGTACTTCAATGTTAATCATTATCTACTTCATAAAGAGAAAAGTATGCTTTCATTGCAATTATCCTATCTTTGTGAGAGTTACGCAAGATTGGGAGATCTTGAGTGTGAAATAGATTATATCCTTACAGTTAAGAGGGAGTCCTTATCTCAATGCGAGAATTGTAAAGGCTTCACAAGTGCCTAGATCAAACTTGTGGCACTGTACTGATTCTCAAGTACCCGATTAAACTTGAAGGGGATAGTGGATTGAAATCTCAGGAGGAGCCTGGGGATTGAACATAGATCATCGTGGATTGGACCGAACTAGGAAAAATCACAGTTTGCATATTATCTTCCCTAAGCTCTTATATTTCCAGCATATATTATTTGAGTAACTCATTGTTCATTTATAACCCATTATTTTCATATATATTGCTT
Source organism: Acacia melanoxylon (assembly GCA_019022615.1). NCBI lineage: Eukaryota > Viridiplantae > Streptophyta > Magnoliopsida > Fabales > Fabaceae > Acacia > Acacia melanoxylon. The sequence continues at coordinate 5,196,526 of JAFJYJ010000042.1, forward strand.
TTACTAAGATGCGAAAATATTTTCGAAGTTTTTAAACTTTTATCTTACTCCTAATTCACCCTCCTCTTAACACATCTATGTAGAATTTCATACAAGGACTTCATATAATATGCCTAATTTATTACTCTCAAAAGGCTGAATTTCTGAAAGTTTCCACTTAGATAGAGCATATAATGCTAGCTCCCACTTATATAGAACATATGAAACTAGGTCCTACTTAGAAAGAGCATATAGTGCACTTAGAAGACTCATTTTCTAAGGGCTCCCACTCAAAAAAAGGGAAAAAAAAAAAGAGTTTTTGACATTTACTTCTTCATGTCTCTTATTACATTATTATGTTCATGATATATTATTATCTGGGAATTTCAGGATAATTCAATGGTTTTGTTTGGTACTATATCCATTATATTTCTTCATACACAATTTTTAGCCAAACAAACCTTCAAAGGAGCGAAGTTTCTTTGCTTCTGAGACCCAATTTGATAGGTTCTCAATGACCACTGCTTTCTAGAATTGGAAAAATTGTATGTCCCATGTTTCAATCAATTCACTGATCAGTATCTCTATCACATCGAGGAGATATTTCAAATATCTTATGTATTTTGTATTTGTTTCTTTACAAAAATATTATGTATTTGCTCTTAAATTTTTTATGGTTTCTAATGGAAATTGGACTAGGCTTAGGGTTCTTTCTTCTCTCAAGAAGTGAGCTCTTCCTTCTAAGCTAGAACATTTTCCTGAATCCTACCATGATTCGGAGTTTTAGCATTATGAAGATTCTCTTAAGATTATCTTTTATGGTTTCTAATCGAAATTGGACTAGGCTTTCATCTGTTACAATCAAATTTGGAATTTAATTTTCCAAATCTAAATCTTGACTTTTTCCTTTTTAAGATTCAAGAAATTCAAGCATTTTCTTTAGGTTCATATTACGGATTCTATTTCCGGTTATACCTATTATTCCATTTCAAGATCAAATAATCCTCACCTTGGATCATCTTCTAGGTTATCTTTCAAGGCTCAAGCTTAAATCAGCAAATGCTCATCCCTATTTCATTTATCATTTAATGACTCACATTTCTCAAAGTAATTTTGGTTTGAATCAAATTTTGAGGTTGTAACACTAACTTATTCCTTCTCTGATTCACTTCAAAGTAGTTCATACTCAGGAATGTGTTTTTCAACACAATAATCATAAAAAAAGAATTAAATATTTTGGTTCAATGCTTTAGAACTCTCTAGATTCATAATTTTCTCAAAAAATATTATGAATTATTATAAATATTTTAGGATTATTTAAACCTATAAAAACGAGAAAAATAGCACTGAAAGCCTCTAAAGCATATCCAAAATTGCTCCAAAATATTCCAAAAGTATATCAAAATGAAGAAAGATATTGAATTTAGGAATTTTTAAAAACAAACCCCGTCTCAATCAGAGCTCAAATTCACCGCCATGCACCCCTAGAAGGAGGAAATACCGGAAATTCTGGAAAAATAGAAAAAACACAATGTCTTTATTTTTTTCTTGGAGCACAGATCTGGGCCAATAAACCAAAGCCCAATTTTTGTTTTTTAAAATAATGTTGATAGCCCATGGAAAAAAGAGCCCAGAACCCTTTTCTTTTTTTTTTTTTTTTTTTTTTTTTTTTTAAAGTCCGCCCATTAATGTTTTGAACCCAAGCATAGATTATTATTTTTTTAATAAAATTCATCGAAGTGACGCCGTGTTGTCGACTGGAGGTTGTCTGCAACCTCCATCCGGGTCATATAGACCCGGTAGGAGCTTGGGTCGGGTCCATAGGACCTGATATCTTCTCTCCTCCATAAATTTGCCGTCTGACGTCCATTTTGAGCGTTCTTGGTGTTGCTGTCTTCCTTTTTCGATACTCTACACTACAGGATTAGTTTCACGGCCTAAAACTTCTGTTTTCAAATGATCCGATTCTAATAACAAAAACCGTTCCCATCCGTTTTGCACAGAAGTTTCCAGAAACCATCGTTGTTGTTTGTGGGTTCTTTTTCTCCTCCTTTTTGCATCGTATTCTTCGGATTCTCCTCCTCTACATGTTTATATAGAGTTTTCGGCTTAAAAACTTCGTTTTGGTAGTGACCCAATCTTAACACTAATATCCCCGGTTTCAGTTACTACGTATTGCAAGTTTATTTTCTTCTGGTGTAAGGGTTTGAAACAGAAATTCATATATTAAATGCATATACAGTAAAATAAGGCATACATATAAGCTATAGAAGAAAAGCATACGTGACCCAACAAGAAAGAGAAAAAAAAAAACGCAGATATTGTTGAGAGAACCGCAAAAACGTCTCACGTGACCTTAGAGAGGAGAGAAATAAATTATGAGCAGATGCATATCTATAAACTAAAAACTTCATAGTGCAAAATTTTCACAGCGGAATCATAAACATATATATGCCAAATGGGAAAAGTATTTCTCCAGTCGGGAGATAAGTTTATCTCCAGTGACCCTTAAAACTACATCGTTTTGAATTAATGAAGAGTGTGTTTGTAATTTTAGGTGAATTAATGAAGGGTATTTCGGTATATTTATATGATAAAAAATTAAACAAAATTACGGAAACACATTTCATTAAATTCAAAATGACGTAGTTTTAGGGGTCACTGAAAATAACTTATCTCCAATGACTGAAGAAATCTTTTACCCTATGCAAATATATATTTATAGTATGCGTAGTGGAGAAACAAAGTTTGTAACTCGTCTCAAGAACAATATGCTCTAATAGATTTTGAGCGTACCTGGAATTCAAAAGACTCACTGAGAATCCACATGAGATCTAAGCAACAATATGGAATTTGATCATGTTATATGGGAGATGAACTGAGAATCCACATGAGATCTAAGTACCGATATAGACATTGATCATGTTATACGGGAGATTCACCATTAAAAAGAATAAGAAATACAGAGAGAAGTTACGAGAGTTTTTTTTCAACCGTGTATTCAAAGGACACCACAAACTGATATAATCTCATGTCTCACCTATATGTGGTTATTGTGATTTGAATTTCAAATTATAAAGGTAAAATTCATCTATTGAACCCATATCTTTCAATATTTACATAATAGCCTCAAATCAATTAGGCTTTGGCCCTGATCCATGAAGGGTGGATTAGGTATATTCTAACATCAAGCAATGTGAGACTTATTTCTTTGACATATCCACACACACATATATATATATATATTCACAATACGTATATCATGATGAGTAATAAATAGAATAATTGTTAGGGTAAACATAACATAACACTCGGGCAAAAAAAAAAAACAAAACAAAACATAATGCTCTAACAATTAAATTATTTGAATGGTGAAAAATTTCTCTACTTTGCACATATGTAATATAATAGTCACATGTTTTAGAACTACAAAATGTAAGTTAATTCATTAAAGATATTAAGAAATTGCACCAAGAAAACAAATAAAAGAACAAAAAAAATTATCCAGAAAAACTTCACTATGATTAATATTTACAACAATAAGTTTTTCCACAGTTCTCAAACCAACATTACTCTCTTTATCCTTTTACTTTTATATTTTTTTGGACAACAACTCAAACCTTAATCACAATCAACATAGTGAAAATCAACACAATAATAATATGAAACACACAATAAATACAATCACCCCAACTTTGACTACAGTCTAGGACATTTTTAATGTCTTTTTTAGGAAATTTAAATGACAGTACCCATCAGTCAAAGCTTTTGCTAAATATGAACTCCTAGTGGGAAGACAAAGCACCAGGCTCTCACTTATGTTCGTAAACGTGTGGCTAATAAGATCCAAGGATGGGGCTATTCTCTACTCTCTTTTTCCGGTCGTGATGTCATGATTAAAGCTGTTCTTCAAGCAATTCCGATTTACCCTATGAACTATTTTAAGTTTCCGTTCAAGACCTATAAAGAGATTCATAGTCTTATTGCCAACTTCTGGTGGAGCGGGAAAGCCTTTAGTGGTACTACACATTGGAGAGCTTGGGGGTCGTTGACCACTCCCAAGAGCAGTGGAGGGATGGGTTTCCGTGATCTATCTGCGATGAATGATGCCCTTTTGGCTAAGATGGTATGGAGATTGCTTATGAGCCCTAATGAGCTGTGGGCTAGGGTCCTGAAGAGTGTATATTTTCCCAAGGATGATTTCATGCGAGGCAAAAAAAGGCCATAAGGCCTCGTGGTCGGTCTAGTATTGGATGGTCGAACCTTTCTCGAGAAAGATCTTCGATGGGACATAGGTGATGGTACTGCAATTAAAATTTGGAGGGATAAATGGGTTCCAAATGTAATTTTCCCCGAGAAGCCAAATATCCCTAATGATCCCTTTATCTCTAATGGTAGAGTGAGCGACCTTATTGTCAACGGTCAATGGGACCTTTCTCTTCTTGATCTTTATATATCGAGGGATGTGATAATTGAATATTTCATACACTTCTTTTTATCTCTTGATTAATAATTTAGGACTCTTTAGTTAATAAATAATGGCTTTTATACTTATTTGGGCTTTGGGCCTTTTATTATGTTTTAGCCATTTTTAATAATAAAATTCCATTTTTATATTGCTTCACTATTCCTACCATAACTCTTGAACCAGACATCGGATTTGCCTCATTTTTGTTTCATATTTCAGATGATTCAGAGAGCTACAATTCTTATGAAGACATGAAGGGCAAATTCGGACAAGAGGGCGGTCGATTTTGGAGCCGAAGTCGGAATTTTAATTGGGCTTGAATTTGTAATTAAAACCCATTTATTTTATTATTTTCTGTTTTGGGCCTGAATTGGATTGGAGCCCTATTTTCGTTTTTCCATTTTAGGTTAAGTGTGGCAGCAGCCACAAACAGATTATTATTCACGTTTTTAGACTTTGGTGGATCAAAATAGGAGTTTTCAAATTCTCTGAAGTGTTCTTCATGTTCTTCGCGTTTTTCATCTTTTCTTCTGCGTTTTGCTTAGCCATGCTCGGCTAAGTCTCTGTGGTTAACCTATGGATTGAGGGTTCCAAAAATTCAGAGGACATGCGCTTCATTCGGTAATCTGGAATCGTCTCTGTTTATTTTAATCGGATCCGATTATAATTGTGGATTAGGTATTAGATTTAATACCTAGATTGATATCCCAAGGACATAGGTCGGACCGGGTTCTGAGAGAGCATTGTACGATCGTACAGCGAGCTCGCCACGTGTTCGATCAAATGCTAGACGATCGTCTAGTCGAGGGAATATCTGGACGAACGCAGAGATCTCGGTTCGTCCAGAATCAATCACGAGTTTGATTATTATCTGTTTGTCCGATGAAGGTTATGGAATCACAATTCTGGGTTAATCGTTTTTAATGCATTTACGCATATTTCATTACATTCGCATATTTTGGTTTTTAATTTCTTTTGAATCGAAAAACCCCCAATTTGTTATTGCTCTGTTTATTTATTGCCGATCTAAACCCACTGCAAATTCCCTGAGAGAAACGACCCAGGTTACATTATACTGTAAATCTTTTGTTTCTAATCTGGTATTTTGGGAGATCACGGCAAATCTCTGTCAGGATGTCAAGAGGGCTATTTATGATATCCCCATCCCTACTAATGGGCTGGTTGATAAATTAATGTGGACTTATGCTGAGAACGGGGTGTATTCGGTGAAAGTGGGATACCATAGGGGTACTGAGGGTAATCTCATGGATGAAAACAAAGCTGGGTCCTCGACAGCAGTTCCCTCTACCTGTTGGAAATCGATCTGGAAGATCATGACTATCCCTAGGGTGCAGCAGTTTATTTGGAGAATATTGAATAGAGCTATTGCCACCAATGATGCCCTTTGTCAGAGGAAGAGATCCCAAGACAACACTTGTCCGGTCTGTCAAAGGGAGATGTGGAGTCGATTGAGCATTTGTTTTTTCATTGCCCCTGGACTAGATGTGTCTGGTTTGGTTGTACTCTTAGTGCAAGGATTGACTTTGCCAGCATATCAAACTTCAACGCTTGGTGGATTAAAACTACAGGTATGCTCTCTTTAAGTAAACAAGACCTATCATTAATTTGTTGGACTTTATGGCTTATTTGGAAACAAAGAAATGATATGGTTTTTAATCATAAAATGCCTAATCCGTTTGATGTCATTGAATGTGCGAGGAAAAACAACTTTGACTTCTGGGTGAATTGTGATAAAAAGCATACTAGCTCGAAGGGTCAAAAGATCGTTCCTAGTCATCTAGCTAGTTGGTCTCCTCCACCTATTGGCAAGCTAAAATTTAACTGTGACGGGGCTTTCTCGGCTGATAAGACTGGAGCTGCTATTGGTGTTATTTGTAGAGACCATTTTGGTGTTTTTAAATGGGGTTTTGTAGATAAGATGAAATCGATCTCTGCTTTTATGACTGAAGCGTTGGCCTTGAGGAGGGCATTAATGCTTGCGGTTGATCTTGGTAATGATAATGTGATTTTTGAAACTGAATGCCTCTCTATTCTGAAATGTGTTGATGCTAAATCTCCGGATATGATTGAGTGGAGGAGTAGGAGCATTTTATTAGATATTTTTCGTCTTTTGTCGTCCAAGGTTGGGTTCTCTTTGTCTTTTACCCCAAGGGGGGTAACCGTACCGCTGATTTCATTGCAGCTGTTGCTTATAAAGGGATGTGCCCGATCGGGTGGGTTTTACAACCAACACCGTCTTTATCGTCTATTCTAACCTCGGATGCCCAGAAGGTGGATGATGTTCCTATTGATGCTTCCTCCCCCGTTCTTTCATTGAACAGTGTTTGTTTGTAATTTGTTTTATTTCTGTGTATTCTGTTTTGTGTGTAATTTGTTTAGACCTTCTGTGTTTCTGCTTTTATCTTCCTGTTGTTATCCTTCTTTGACTTGGGTTTGTAATCCTTTTGTTGGTTTAATATATGTTTCCTTTGATCAAAAAAATAAATAAATTTGAACTCCCAGTTGTAACGAGGTTTTCTTCAAATTGGCTTCGACAAGAAAACCACTTAAAATACACAATCTCTAGTTGAAGCCTTACTTTTATTTGGTCTTCCACGATGCAAGGCCTCTCTTTCTTTATTGCTTCCAACTCCTTTATGAATCCAATGGTGTCAGAAACACTCTTCTTCCTTTTCTCTTCAAGAGACAGTAGTTTGAAGTCACACTCTTTGATTTCATTTTCTCTGCTATACAGTTCAGCCAGCAACTTAGAGATTTGCTCCCTCAACTCTTCTTCCCTTGTTTGAGTTTCAACCATAGAATTCTCAGTCTTGTGAATTCCAAATATATGAGTCATGGTTGCTTCTTTTCGTTGCAAAAATTCAGCCTGCAACTTAGAAATTTGCTCCTTCAACCCTGCTTCCTTTATTTGTGCCTCAGCCATAGAATTATGTGTCTTGTGAATTTCAAATAAAAGAGTCATTGCTAATTCATTCAGACCCATCTTCAATGATGCTTCCAGTCAGCAAGAGCCTTAGTCACCTTGCTATTATATCTTCATGAGAAGTAATTTTAGAAGCATAAGGCATGTGAACTTCCATGTAAACACCTTCCTCCATTATATGGAATAATCTCCTGAGACCATCATCCTCAAGTTGTTCAGACACATAAGAAGAAACAAACATTACTCTAATTACCAAAAGAATTGATAAGACCATATTTTGATACACTAATTTCTATCATTTTAAGGAATTTAGTGTTAAAGTGCTCATTTGGTCACTAGGATATTTTGGGAGTTAAATGGAATAAAATGTTATATTTTTCTAATAATTGTGAATCTTGAATATTTCCTATTTATTTGGACATATCATTATACCTTTGTTGATTTGAATATGTGGGTGATGATGTGAAGCAACATATATCAAGCTTTGCACATTTTGTTTTGGGCCCAATTTCTCTCATTAAGCCCAATCACTTCATACCTTAGCCCACATTTAACCTAATTCTGAGAGTCAATTGCAGCCACTATTCTCACATAATTGAAGGCCCATAACGCACAACACAAGGGAAAAGGAAAAGAGAGAGAGATAGAGAGAAAAAAAAAATCCAAATAAAAGAAGAGAGGCGAACGATTTCAGCATCATTCATCATCAAACTCTCAGTTTCTCATCTCCATCTCATCTCGCCCTCACCTCCAAACTGAACCTTTCCCCATTCTCCATGGCCAAGGAGTTGTTGCAACGTTTTGGGGCTTCTTCTCCTTCCATGAGTGGGTAGGGCACTTCAAAGCTCTCTTGATATGGGTTAGATGTGTGATTCAAGCTTTGATCCTTCAAAGGGGAGTTAGATTTAGTTCTATTGATGTGCTTCTTTATTATTTAGCTATGCTTTCCTAGTTTTAGATGTAGTGGCTTTGTAATGTAGAGATTGAGCCTGAAATTCCATTTATATTGAGATAAGCGTGTGATTTTGGAATGGGTTATGTAATTAAGTATTTTAATATTCCAATTTATGTTTCTGTTTGAATTATTTAATATTCAGTTGTTCATTTTTTTTTTTTTTGGGTTCAATGATCTATTGGCAAAACTTATATTGAGACATATATCATTATGTATGTTATTGTGAGTTCTTTAGTGCTAAGCATCTCTTGCATGTTACTGTTAAGTTGTTTCATTAAATTGAGCCTCCATGAAAGAAAAGATTGCATTAATCCAAATCACTATCCTCAATTCCCTTTTGAATGAACTAAGGACTTTCATTTACTAAAAAAAAAAAAACTAAGGACTTTCATTAATGTCCTACCTTAGCATCCATATCATTACACTGATATAATTGCATTTCACTTCCTATTTATATTAAAAATCCAAAAACAAGTATTTTTAATTGCATTTCATTAATATAGAGATTTCAAAACCCCAATATTTTATTGCATTTTCCAGGGCATTTAGTTTTCTAGGTAATTGAACAAAACTTTCAAAAGAGAGACAACGCGAGTTATGCCCTTACTGCACTCATTTCTTTTTTATTTTAATCCCAAGGCGAATAGGACAAAGGTTAGATCAAGAATTCAGTGAGCAAGTATGATATTGTTTTCCTTGTAAGTTGTAACATGTAGGACTATAAGCAATAAGAGAGGGCTTATAAGTGGTTAATCAACATGAAATATATTACTAATTGTTTCAAACTAAAGAAAAACTATGAGGTCTATGCCCAAAAAACAAGGCAATAACCCGTAATCACTCTAGTGCTGATTCAGTAATGTAAATATCTAATAGGTACGATGGTGAGTTCTCTAGTTGTCTCAGTACCTGAAGTTGCTATTTGAGGTTTCTTGGGAGTACAGATTAAAGGAATATAAGACTAGGAAAATAGAAAAATTAGAGTCAACAATGTATGAATAGTTGATGGAATTGCCATTGGAATTTTATTTGACGTTTCTCCAACACTTGCTTCGATATTCCGCTCAAAGCCATAAAAGCTATGAGTTTTGCAAGATTAATCAATTGCTCCACCATATTCAAGTTCTCCCAATCCAGCCAAGAGAACATATGGTTCTCCCAATCCAGTCATGAATAACCAAGAAAACATGTGGAGAACAACCAAACTAAAATTGAAAAATTCCAGAGCCTGCATGCGTATATCCAAGAAGACCATAGAACAAAACCAGAGCATCATCAATCATTTGAATCCAAGCCCACTCATTATTGTTCTCATTGGAAGCCTCAGTGGTCCTACTATCAGAGAGCTTCGTTTGTTTAACCCTACCCTTACCCACCCATTGGCCTCCCAACATGACTTAAGAGAGTCTATTGCTTTCTCAAAACATAAAGCATATACTTCGTCAGTTCTTAATCCCAAATAGCACAAGGCAGAAGTTTTATACCTCTGATTAAATTGGATCGTCCTCCTGCTAGAGATGACTACTAGTTGCATTACCACAGAGAATCCATGCCCCATCTTGATGCATGAGGAGTTAGCCAGCAACCAAAATTCAGTCCAGGAAACACAACTCAGCAGCAGCATCTCATCCATCAACATAAACATCCACAAAATCCACAGACCCAGAAGAACCAAAGAAAATGCCCCAATTTCTGCAAGAGTTCAAATGCCCCTAGCCTGTACTTCAGAGCATCCACATTGCGACTCCGGACCAAGGCCTCAAATTTCGGAGGCACATGCCAAAAATCCTCAACCTCTACACCATGTGAAGTAAGCCTCCAAACTCCCAACCAAGTTCCTCTCCTCCAATTGCAGCTTCCTGTGCTCTTCCCTCCATATCCCTCATTCTGCACAACCTCCTTCTTTGGAAAACAGTCACCCCTCTCCCCTCCCCAAAAAATAAAATAAGATACTCTGGTCCTTCTCCAACTTATACAAGAAGTTAATAAAGTAATATGATTGATACTCACACACAGCATCTTCATTCTTCAGGTGCTTTCTCTCCCTTTTCTAAATCGTTCAAGGTGCTGGTGGTACTCTTCTAGCTCTTCCTCCAACTTCTCAATGAACTGGCTAGTATGCTCAAGGGACTGCTCATATCTATATTTCTCCAAGGCCTGGAAATTAAGGTTAATGAAATTAAAAAAAAAAAAGGTTTTATTTTGACATTAAAAGAAAAATGGAAAAAACAATAGCATCAGACACTTGTAAAAAATAATATTTTGCAGTGTTTGATTGAGTCAACTCTGTATTATTTCATATTGCCATCTGTTATATCAAACCAACAAGCCCAGAATGTGATAAGCATTTAAGAAACCAAGTGTAATGAAATACTTCTAATGAATATTGGTTTAGATAGCTAAAATGATACAGATCACTCCTTTAACCTTAGTGTAAGCACATCAGGAAAAGATGGCTTATATACAAGACACTTAATTTTCATAAAACCTATCATTTCAACATGTAATAGCCCATGAAAAGAGAGGACAAAAGTTGTTCCTTCGAAATGGCAGAAAATGATAGTGTCTAACATACAAAACTAGGCTATATTAACAATTAAATTAGGCCAATGAATAACACAGAGCTGAAATAACCTTCTCTTTTGACAGTGTATCTGGAGGCGACATTACTTTTGGCTGCACATAATTCTTTCCACGGTAGAAAATTATAGTATTGTTGGGCTTAATGTCAATCACAATGCCTTTGCTCAGCCGGGCAAGCTCTTCAGCATATTTGTAAACCTGTCCTGGCCTACAAGGCTTGCAGACAACCTTAACTGTCTCATGCCTCTTCCAATGAAGATGCATGTTAAGAACTACCCCACCAAACACTCCTCGTCGCCCAACTGGAACATAGTTTTTCTTTTTCTCACCAGTACGCTTCAGGTAATGTATCTCTTCCTCTGTTAAAATTTCTGGATCATATGTTTCTGCTGGGGCTTTTGGTACCTCAAATTTCTGCAGCTTCTCAATTAGCCAGGTTTCCTTTCGCTTGGCCTGCAGATTTTCCAGGTTTAAAAAAAGACACCAAATGATAAATAAATAAGGGGACAAAGAAAAGTACAGAATTCTAGCCTATCTGAGGCACTTTATATCACCAGTAACACAGCAGATTCTTAAATGTGTGCCCTGTTATCAAACTAATCAATAAAGCAATTGAGAAACTGCTTGATCAAAGCAGCCCGTCTCAGTGAAAAATGAGAACTTGATAAAGACTTTTTTCACATACAAAAATGTCCAATTGTAATTAAAATCTTGTAATATTCAATCTCAAAGGAACAACGAGTGGATACTTTATTTTGGGCATTTTAAGCAGCAGTAGTGTCAAGTAAGGAACATCACAGCATCACATAAATTTTCATTTGAAAACCAGAGAATGTCTTGAAAATATGCAGATGCTAAAGTCATCATAAAAGTATGTTAACATCTGCAGAAAAATTATCTAACCTTCTCAAGCTTATATCTGATCCTCACTTCTGGATTTGGGGAATTCATCTTCTTTTTAGCCTTCAAACGATAGAATCTGAGCTCCTTCACTTTTGCCTTTCTAGACATTTTAATTTTCTTCTTCTTCTCGCCCTTTATTGTGGAATTACTATTATCAGGCATCTTGCCCAGAGAGAACCTTACAGCATCATTGTTTATGTTCAGCTCAAATGAGGCATTAGTTGTGTATCTAGCTAGAAGCCAGTTCTTAGAAATACCCTGGCCTGACCTGCTTGATCTCTGAATGAAAAGGAACTCTGAGGAACAAGGTAATGATGTGAATCTTGAAAAATGCCTTGCCAAACTGTAGTTTCTAGGATGCATACATATATCATGAGTAGAAGATTTGGAGCAAGGAATTTCCCTGGGGGATGATGTGACAGAAGGAACATTTTCAACTAGACAGCGGAACCAGTACAAGCTACCTCTGCAGAGAGAGAAAATAAATATATTCAAGAACTCAAGAAATGAAGAGGTACTTGAACAAGAGTAAGTTCACAACATGAACTCTGATACTTTTATATTACTGCAGAAACCTTCTCGTCCAATTTATGGTTTGCCAAAAATTTCAACTTTCGGCAAAACATAATACTGACTTTCCCCCTTGATATGACAGTGAAAAAGCTAAGCTGATATTAAGCTCTAACGCAAGACTGATTTAATTTTTAGTATGACAGTATCAATAGATATGTATAACAGTATCAATAAATATGTAATTGTTAGATTTGGAATAAACCACATTACATAGAAAATCAACTTTTTAAATGAGCTGGGTGTAATTTTTGAAACAAGAGAGGTATCAAGTGTAAATTAAGCAAATCTCAAGACTAGTTAGAGTAATTTACCATTAAAAGTAACAGCTCAAGAGGAAAGAAAACTGTGCTGAGTTTAGATTATATATATATATATATATCAAGAATCATTGAAAATTATGGATGTAAAACATTTTCCAGCCCAACTAAATGAAAATGTATCATTCAATATAATATAAGAAAACTACAGGTATACATGGTGCTATCAATAGCTAATAAAGGCAATGCCTACACGTCAGTGACAGCCTTTAAAAAATTGAACTTTTTAAAATTATGTTGAGGGGTTTTTATCTGTGCTTTCCAATATTCACAATCACAGCCACATTTCACAGGTGCTTCTAAGAAGTGTACTAAGGGAAATTTTTTATTTTTCTTATTTTTCACAGGATGAAAACTTAAAAACCTTCAAAGTCTAACATTTCCTTTTGAATTTTGAAATTATCTACTTAGCTTAGCAGCATCTATTCAGGTAATCTTAGATAATCCAAGTTCATCTATAAGAATATAAATCAAGATGTAATTCCTGGAGACTATTATATCAACATCCTGAATTTTCTTCCACAATAGTTATTTAAAAAAAGTATTTGGAAAGCTTCCAACTTGAGGTAAAGAATTAAATAGAAAAGTTCTGACAGTATGATGATTCATCAGAAACACTACAATAAGTGAGCACCCATATCAATAACTATGATCTTTCGAATGGACAAATTCTCAAACTTTTTTCCCTTCACAAAAAAAATACGTTCTTTGTGCTGCAATAGTCATAGTCCTTGGCAGTTCAAACATTCTATTAATTCTTACCAGCCTTCCCACTTGGCAGTTTGAACATTCTATTCATGTTTGCTTTCAATCATTGTATATTCTTGTTTTGGAGAGACTCCAAGCAAAATCTACATTAAATCCATTTTCCAGCTTTCATAAAAAAAGAAAACAGTTAATAGAGTGTTACACTTTAATCTGGGAGCTGACTTCTAAGCAACTACAAAGTTCTATAGACAACTAGAAAAAAAGGGCAATCCAATAATAAGGGGAAAATTTGTTCTCTTGCCTTACCATTTCCTTTCAATTATTTTACAAGCAACCGAGCAAGGAAAGAAAAGTCAAAAATACAAACTAGAAAACTGAACAAAGGAACAAACAACGAGAAAAGAACCAATGTGATTCAAAATAGAGTAATTCGTTCAACAGAGAGAGAGTGACTAGAACCTCTTGAATGAGCAGGAAAAACAACGACTGCCTCCTCTGGTTGAAGCTCCAGCAAACATAGGATCCCCAAAATCCCAAATTTCAGCTGAAAATTGATATTTATAAATAAAACAAGAGAAATAAAGGGGTCAATGCTAAAGCAATTTGGTTTTCTAAAGAAATCGTTGATCGAAATTACATTTCTTAAATCTTTCTCATGGGGCCAAGAATATCGACATGCCCCAGTCATCGCATCGAACATTCAACCAACCCAAAGATAAATCAAGCAGACATGGCATTGGCACCTTTTGTAGTCTCTGTTCTCAGAATTTCCGTACTGCATCAGTGTTCCAGTGTAGGGCGACTTGCGGCAGCGATGTGAGTGATTCACCCGCTAATCGTAGGTTAATTTTCTTCCCTCTCTATCTATATATATATATATATGAATGATATTGTTACTAGTTATTACTACTTTTTCATTTGTTTAGATCAGAATCTCAAATTGAGATTTTGATCGTGGAAAAAGATATGATAATATCATATCTCATATATATATAAGTAGTATAAAATGAATATATATATATATATATATGGGATAGGATATTATATTCCACTTTTCCACCGTTAGATCGTAATCTCAATAAGAGAGAAATGATAAAGATAGATGAGATTCTCGATTTAACAATAGAAAAGTGGATATCATATATTTTACTAAGGAATAATCGTGTTTAGTTTATTAAATTTAAAAAACACTGTAACATTTTTTTTTAAATAGATCATTATATTGTATTAAGGTAAAAAAAAAATCATTATATTATAAAAAATGATAATATATTATACTAAATAGTTTTTTTTTTTTATTCAAATGATGGGTGGAAATGTCAAGTGATCTCGTCCCCTTATGGGTGTGTTTGGTTCGACAGAGAGAAGGGGAAAGGAAGATTTTGATGGAGGGAAGGGGATAAAAAAGATTTTTTTTTTTTTTTTTTTTTTTCAATACACTTAAGAAACCAAAACAGAAACTAAGCTTTATCTAGAACGAGAATCCTCTTGAGCACTGTATCAGCGGTCTGAACACTCTGAAGCCCAGGCATAGAGGAGAGGCTCGTTTTGGCTAACTTGTCAACTGCTGCATTCGCCCATCTGCTGATAAGCTGGACCTCAACCACCCAGTAGCAGTCCATGACACTTTTAATTTCTTCAATGAGCTGGCTATCTTCATGAGTATCATTCATCGGGTTCTTTATCAGTGCACCTATAACATCCCAAATTTTGGATTTTGGAATTTTAAATATTGTATGGAAATTATTGTGAAATCTTGGCTAAAATAGATATGAAGTTAATTATTGGAAAATTAAGGAATTATTTTTCCTTGAGAAATTTACAGGAAAAGAATAAATTCAAGGAATATTCGTAAAGGATAATTTTAGGCCTAAAAATCATAGAATAAATATTTTAAGGCCAAAAGAAATTTAATTGAGAAAGAAAATCCTTAAATGGAACTAAGGATTAAATTTTTATAATTCTCCAATAATTGCAGTTATATACGAATGAGCTTAATTACAAATAAAAGCCTTGTGGAGAATTAAGTGGGATAGTTTTTACAATCTTATGCCAAACACCTATTTTATTCATTAAACCACTTAAATCCATTTAATCCATTTGGGCCAAATCCAATTCAATTAATCTCCAGCCTAAACGCAGCCCATAATAACCATTTGATCCAACAAAGATAAAACCCATATCATTTGTTTCATTAATTCATTCTTCTATCTCCAGCCACGTGACCATTAAAAAGAATGACAATATATATAATCTCACTTCTCCAATATCCATTTAACCAAACCATTAGTCAGAGGCAGAGGAAAAATCATCACGTTAACGCCAAAAGCACAGTGCCAGCGAGAGATCTTACCTGTCTGAGCAACCTCGAGCCACACACCACCTGCCCACACGCAGTTGAGCTCCATGCCTCTTGAGCCAAGAAAAAACCTGAAACGTGTTCACCTCTGCTTGCGTATTTCCCCTCAGACGGACCCTTAATTCATTATAAATATCCCATGCTTCCTTCTGCATTGTGATCTCCTTCACTCTTCTATTTCGACCACCAAACAAAATGAGACAGAAAGCTAGAGGAGAAAGAGAGAGAGGAGGCGTTGGTGCTGTGTTTTGCTCTGTTTTAAACCTCAAAAACAGAGTGAAAACCGTGAGGATAATAGTGAAAGCGTGAGAGAAGGAAGGCCGAAGCTCGAGAGTGTGATCGTGGGAGAGGGAGCCAAGAACTAACCAAGGTATGTCGCTGCACATTAACTTGCCTGTTGCTGTTATATACACGCTGCATATATAAGAGTAATAGGAAAAAAGCTTGCTGATATGTGTGTGTAAATAAGGGTAGGAAACATAGTAGTGGCTGATGCATATAGAAGGAAAAAGTTGGCTGCATAAGAATAAGAAAAAGGAAGCTTTTTGCAACCATGTAAATACATGTATATATATTATCTCTTGCGTGGGGACCTCTGTTTTTTGGAATCAAGACAGAGGAGGTTTTATATATATATATATATAAAACAAAGCACATGGGAAAGACAAGAATGAAGCTGATAACGTACGTATATGCGCTGGTTGCATGAGAAAGAGAAAGGAAACAAGATTTTTGCTGTCATGTAGAAGTGATCTCCAACCCATGCATTAGCCATACTAGAATAGCTTTTTCAAGAACCGTAACAGGACCTCAAGAACGTACTCACATATCATTGTTACTTTTCTATATTGTTGCGGCACTTGAGGGGAAAAAAATAGAAGGTTAGTGTGTGTGTGTGTGTGTATAAAAGAATGGGAAAAGTTCACTGAAAAGCATAAATACGTGGTATGAGTATGTAGTGTAATAAGTTGTGAATAGTATAAGTGCATGTGAGTAGTTGTGGAGGAAAGTGGGTGCATGCATGAGTAGTTACGTAGTATAAATATATGTGTGTGTATTGTGTTAAGTTTGGTATGTGTATTATATTATAACGAAAATAATAATAAATAGTAGAATGATGATGGTAATAATAATAAGGGTTAAGGTGTGATTTGGCCAATAAACTATTGGCTCAGGAGCGTCCAGCACAATTAACTATTAGTTGGATCTAAAATACCAACAAAATATTTAAAATGTCAAATTGCCACAAAAAGTTAGTTTCTCCGTTTACCTCTTTGTAATTTCCATCGCTAAGCCGACTTCACCTGTCTCTATTTGTCTCTCACTCCCACCCTCCCTCACACGCCTTAACATTTCTTTCTCCTCCCCAAATTAACCCTCAAATAACTGCTTCTGCTTCTCTCCCTCTAAATCTCTCTTACACATCCATCCCTCCCGCCGCATTCCTTCCCTTTCTAATCATGTAAAAGTAAAACAAAAACGCCCAGCCAAAATAATTAGTTAAAGCTGATCAGTTCATTTTGGCCCTGATTTTTTCATTCATATTCCTTATAATGCCTTCCTCCGCTGCTCTATTCCTGTGTCTCATCAACATTTGCTTGCTTGTGAGCTTACCTTCTACGGTGGAATTCATCTGTTTTAAATGCTTAAAGCCTGGAATAATACCTGGTAAAAGAAAAACGCAAGAATAACAGAATTAAAAAGAAAAAAATTGATGGTTGGGAGGTATTGCGAGAATGCTGCTTGCTCAGAGGAAAGAGTAAAAATTAGCGCAAGATTAGGGAGAGACAACCTATAGATATGTTCTGTGTCTCCGTCAGATCACGGAATGAAGCACATTCCCCATTTCCTTCCACCTCAAATATTCTAATTTCGAGATTTGGAAACTGTACCCCACTTTCCAGTGCCATTTCTCTCTCCGCTTTTTCAAAGGGAAAATGAAAGCATATCATCATTTTAATTCCTAACCCTTGTCGTTTCACCGGAATACTTGATCTCCGAGCCGGACGGACCATGAAGTTCTGGAAGATCCTCAGCAACTTGATCGAGCAAACTTTTCCCGATTGGTAAGATAAGTTCTTGTCCTACAAAGATTTGAAGAAACAGCTGAAGCTTATTTACCCAAAAGACGCCGACGTTCCATCATCCACCAAACGCCCAAAATTGGACGACGAGGTCGAGCTCACTAAAGAGATCAATGACTTCCTCAAGTTTCTGGAGGTTGTGATAGACAAGTTTAACTTTTTCTTTGTCGAGAAGGAAGAAGAATATGTCAGCTCAGTGATGGAAATTAAAAAGAGATAACGGAGAGACTAACGTTTTTGTTTTTTTGTGGTAATTTGACATTTTAAATAGTTTGTTGGTAATTAATTGTCTTTGACACTCCCCTTTCTGGCAAATAGTTTATTGGTCAAATCGTACCTTAACCCTAATAATAATAATAATAAGGTAAATAAATAATAATAATAATAAATAATAAGATTATTAAAAATAGGAATAAATAATAAAAATTACTATTATTAGTAAAAATGGAATCAATAATTTAGGAAATTATTAATAAATAATAAATAGAAAATGGAATTATTAATTAATAGTAAATCGAAAGGAGAATAAATATTTACAATGGTCTCCCTAATTTTTTTAGTACCGTCATAATTTGCCCACTTCAAACATTCCAAATTTATAACTTGTATATTTTTAATTTTATGAAATTATAAGTTATAATTTTATGTAGAATTTTAGAAGAGTTATTAATGGTTAGTAAATTGGTTATGGTAGATTGGTTTTTGACGTATGTTTGAACTCTTGAATTAGGAGCGGTGTGATAATAGTTAGGCTTATTTTGAGTAGGTAACCACTTTCCACTTGTTATGTGTATTAGTATGTTGTTTGTGAGTATTTTGTGAAATAATTATGAATATCTTAATAGAAAGCGCCTTGTGGAACCTTATTTATTTATATATATATATATATATATATATATATATATATATATATATGAGAATGATTTTAATTACATGATATGAACGGGAAAATCTTGGAAAATCTCTGTTGAGCTATTTATTTATTGTGATAATTATGGTAAGGGTTGAATTGGGAAGAAATGGAGTAATTTATTCCACCACATGGTGAGGCCTCCATTGGTGCACAATGGTTGGCTTTCTATTATCTCACTTGTTTAATAAGGGACTGCCCACTAGTTCAATGAGGGCTTACGACACCCCACTAGTTCAATAAGGGGAAAAAGACCCATGGTCTGGGACATGTGCTCTGAGGATTTTGGCCGGTCCTCATCACGTGACCAGTGAGCTTTTGAGTAACCAGTAACATGGATGTGACTTAGCCCATGGGTCTAGTCGAAGGAAATAAGGCGGTTCGGTTGGATTGGTGTGAGGCATCTTGGGAATTGTGTTAATGAAAAATTGTAATACCTAATTTATGATACAAAATTTATGAAATTTGTGATATGGAAATTGGTGAGCTATATTTTTAATACTTTGTTTTATAAATTGTTCCACATGGCACCTCACTAGCACATATTAATATTCATGATGAGTTGGATTGATGGTTACCCACATTTTGCAGGTGATAGCTCCCGTGCAGGTCCATCAGGGAAGACCCCAGAAGCTTAAGCTACTTCCGCCAAAAGTAGTGCTTTTGTCTTTTTAGTTTATGTGGGATGATTGTATATTGCCACGTTAGAGCTCATTCTGCATACTCTGATTTAATTTGTATATTTTGGTAAATGATGAAGCATTACTTAGTTGTTGATCAACCCCTAATCAAAAATTTTGGTAATTAAAATGGAGGATGTTATAGCACCTGCATCCGCCGAATCAATCTCCAGAATAATGTTTCGAAATCCCAGGTCCCACGCGAGTTTGATTCTATGCAGGCATCCCCATAGTTTTTTGTCGTCGACAATCTCCTCCTCCCCTTTACACATGAATGCAGACGGAACTCACCATGTTCATTCCGCAGGATACCGCCACCGCTGCGGACCCGGAATCAATGATGAGAATGCGCCATCGGTATTGACCTTTACCCATCCGGGCGATGGTGGTCGCCATTTCTCCCCATGTTCACCGTGAGGCACCCTCTTTTCATTTTTTGTGCATAATCGCTCAACGCTTCATTCATACCGCCAACCATGGCGGAGACACCGAAAGTGATAGTATTATTTGAAGTCTTCTTACCTTCAAAAACTGAAGTGTTGCATTGCTTCCACAACCACCAACAAGATGATAACGAACCATTGCCTCCACATCTCCCTCGTCCCGGTCTTCACCTCTCGGGTTGAGGTTCCAAGCGAGCCACCGATCAAGGCGCATGGAAAAGAATTTGTATTGAAGCTTTAGGGATACAATTTGTTGCCACAAAACATGAGTATATGGGTAGTCCTCTTAAGTAAATGAAGTAAATTTTTCATTGCCCCACCACGGACGACACCGAGCATCCACACTCAAACCCCATTTGTACCTACAATCATTCGTTAGGATGCGTTGATGCAAAACCAGACCAAAGGAACATTTTACACCTCTCTCGGAACCTTTAACAACCAGATTTTTCCCCATATAGGATTTAGATTAGCTATATCCTAAATGAAAACGTCGTATGCGCATTTCACGAGAAAATATGCCACTCTTACTCCATTTCCACCGAACTTTGTCTTGTGGCATTTCCACAATTCCTTCCCACACTTTATTCCACGTTCGTTTAATCCCACTCCACAAATTCGACCCCGATTTACCCATGTCAATTTTTGGTAGCACATCCAACCCACAGCTGTATTTGTTCCTAATAACTCTCACCCAAAGGTCATCTCTTCTAGCTACTAGATTCCACCCAATCTTCATTAGGTAGGCTTGATTATAGTAACTAGTGTGACGAAGCCCCAACCTGCCTCTAACTTTAGGTTTGAAAATAGAATCCAAAGCAACCAGTGGTATTTTCCTTTGCTCCTCTATGCTACCCCATAGAAACTGTCGGTTGCATTGGTCCAAAGTCTCACACGTGCTAGTTGGGAGGAGGGAAGTTTGCATGACATACCCGGAATTGCCGTGGTAAGCGACGAGATCAGGGTAGCTCTCCCTAATGAAGATAGCGATTTAGTTTTCCATTTAGATAACCTTGTCTTCACCTTGTCAACCACATAGTGAAAGGATTCCTTCGTTACACGCTTGTGTTGAAGATGGACGCCCAAATACTTGCCCAGGTTACTTGTAATGGGGAAGCCAAGCGATGCACACATCTCGCTTCTTCTAACATAATGCACATTTTTAGAGAAGAAGACCTTGGTTTTTAGTTGGTTAATCTTTAAGCCAGAACTATCACAAAATGACTGAAGACAACCATTAATTTTAGCTACTTGATCCATTGAAGCTTCTGCAAACAAGATAATATCATCTGCAAAGAACAAATGAGAAATGGGGGGACCAGTCCTGGTGAGGCAAATTGGCTTCTAGTCTCCTTCCTGAATAGCAACTTGGATAAGATGTGCCAGTTTCTCCATGCATATGACAAACAGATAAGGCGACAGTGGGTCCCCTTACCTCACTCCCCCTCGATGGGTGGAAGCAATCAGTCTTATCTCCATTCCATAAAAGTTGCATGCTGGAGCTAGAAATACACTGGCCAATAACATTAGTAATATAATTAGGTAGATTAAGTTCCTGGAGACATTATAGTAAGAAGTTCCAGTTGACTCGATCATAGGCCTTCTCCAAGTCAATTTTGATTTCCAGAAAGCCCTTCTTCTGTTTCATGCTTCTTATAGTGTGAATAACCTCCTGAGCCACAATTATATTGTCACTACTATGTCTTCCCAACGCAAAACTGCATTGGTTAGGGACTATCACCTGAGGGAGAATAGGCTTTAACCTATTCACAATAATTTTTGAGAGGGTCTTGTAAATGACATTACACAAGCTAATCAGTCTCAAATCCCCCATGGTCTCCGGATGATCTTTCTTCCGGATGAGAACAATCAAAGTGCCATTAACCTAAGCGATGGCCTGTGGATTTGCAAAGAGATACTTCACAATGGACGTACAAACCATACTCCATTGGTTTTGATAGAAGAGGGCGTTAAAGTGGTCTGGACCTAGAGACTTTAAAGCACCCATGGTGAGGATAGCTTCATTAATTTCACGATCTAAGACTTCTTTATTACACCATCTTAGAAAGCCCTCCTCAACACAGGGATAAGTTATAGGGCAATGTAGGATTGGACGATCGCTAATATCTTCTATATGGAGGTAAGAGAAAAATTCGGTAGCCATACCCTTGATGAGTGAGATATCGTACACCCATGTCCCCTCACTATTCTTTATAGCCTCAACCCATTAGGTCTTCCGGCAACGGTTGGCCCGGGCATGAAAGTAACGAGTATTGTGATTGCCATAGACTAACTGTTGGTCGATTTCCTTGATGGCAAGTGAACCAGTCGAACAAGTAATAAAGTGTAAGTAGAGTATCGTCCCACAGAGACTGAGATACCGAAAAGTGACGCTCAACTGCTGTAATAGTTGTGTGAATAGAAGGTAAAATCTGATTGACTTGGGGGTTTTTGTGATTACGCTAAATAACAAGAAAGTAAACAGAGTGTCGTAGTCGTAAGAAGATATCAGTAGGAAAATAGGCTGAACTCGGAATCATTCTTAAGCATATCAATCCCCCAGTTGCTTCACACATTGCTATAGCATTTATACTGCACAACTTCCGCAATGCTACAACGTATATACTATTTACAATGCTATTCAGCTAACCCACCACTAGAGTCTATTGAAGCTTTTGCGTCCGATACGTGTAATACTAACTTTACTTCTCCCATATGCCTATGGCAATTTTCTAGTCAGATTAACATTACAAAGCAAGGTGTTATGGTTATGAGCAGTAGACCCATTCCTGAAGCCTGCAATAATAGGTCAAGCCTTGCACCAGCCTGCCATGCAATCACTGTTTCTTAGAGGTCTAACCTTGACTCCCTTCCAGTAAGCCGAGGCCACTAATCTAGCCCTTAGCTTCCGCTAATCGATAAGAATTTAATTCACTGATAAGAAAAATGAATTTATTGAATTAAGAACTAGCAACTGGGTTCATTCCAAACTTAAGAAATCATCCTCGCTCAGCCATAGGAAATTTAGTTCATGACTAATGAGGGAATCACAAAACAGATAACAACAAAATGACCCGTGATCAAAAGATTAAAATGAAAGAAAAAAAGAAAGCTTGACGAAGTTTCCGACGGCGTGGAAGAAGCCCTGTCACGTCACCACTCCACGTCTTCTTCTCTCCGTCTTACTGCAAGGAAGGATGCTGGGTTCTCTTGAGGTTTTCGTGCCTTGTGAACTCTCACTTTCTTCTTTCGAGTCTGGCCGTATATGAATGGAATTAGACTCTCAGCGACTCGACGACCTCTAGGGTTGGCTTGCTGTTTCCTTATATAATTAGGCTTTCTTGCAGCGTAAGTTCCAGCGAGCTGGGCCTTCCTAATCTGTCGAGATCCAGCCGTATCTCTCTTTCCAATCTTAGTAGATTGATTCTGCTGATCCTGCAGGATTCTTCAAATCTTTAGTTTTGATCCTCTGCATCTTCTATTCTGTTACGTCAGCAATCTACCTGTTGTTCTCGACCTTCACTATATTTCCTGAAATAATCTTGACAAAATATCAGAACATATGCCACATAGCATTACGTCCTTTACTTTGCTATAGCTTCAGAGATGCGTTGTATTGCATTTCGATAAGCTGTCCTGATGCTATAGCATAGTATCAGCTTTGCTATACGTTTTCCTTATAAAATCTCGCAACTCATTCTTTTCTTAGCGCATGTTTAGGATATGTGTGAAATGCATCCTTAAGTTCCCTGTATAATGAATTAATGCCTTTTTTCTTAGATTTAACACAATTAAGCTTATATTCACTATGCAATTTTGTCATTTAATACAGGGAAAACATGACATAAATTGTGCTCATCAAATACCCCCACACTTAGCTTTTTGCACTCCTGGGCAAAATAAGATAAAACTTACAAAAAATCATAGTCGTAGCACTCATATCTGTATAACTACACTTACACAATTGCTTTCAGTTCCCGTCCCCAAACAACAATCGCACTACCCAACACTAGCGGCTCGTGATGCGTGGCATTGCTTAGATGAAGAAGCGTCAAGAGGCTTTTAGGTTCCATGTTCACACTCTCTCACCCTGGGGGTTTTAGCTTTCTCTCTTGTCATGCTAACCTAGAAGTTCCATAGCCTTGTCAAAGTTCTAAGATTACCTCTTAACATCTGAGCTTTGATTCGTTAAAAAGGCTTTTTGGGTTGTAATGGTGTGGATAGCTATATGTGGAGATGAAAAACAAAGTCAATGCTATAGCAGGGTATTAGACAGGTGTCTTGACTTAGCCGAGTGCCTCTGTTGAACTTTGTATTATTTTTCTGTTCTTAATTCGAAATCTTCCTTCTTTCCTTCTTTGTTTTTTTTTTCATAGGTCTAGATAAGCTGAGCAACACAGCTCTTTTGCAGCATTTTTGTGTGAAGGCACTCAGCCCTAACATTTCTTCACAATTTTCCTTTATATTCATCTGTCGAACTAGTTCTGCTATAACACAGTCGTGTAGGCTCAATGGGGTAGCAAAATGGGGATGATGTTAAATGGTTTGTGTATGAGAATGATGGGTATGACATGAATGCCTTTATCCTACGAACTAATTGCTCAGAAATCAGATAGTTTATCAAAGAATTAAGACAAAGCAAAGATCAATCATAGGTTAGCTGACATGCACACTAGAATGGAAAAAAATTAGGCTCAAATAAATCCTTCCATAATGGGTTTTCTCGCTATTCTTCCTCACCGTCACTTTACCACACACCACGCTAACCAGCATTGTCAATTTCCCAAGCCTAAAGGTTCAGTTTCCTTCGGCAATCATGCTATACTCCATCATACAGACATTCATCCTACTACTACAAAATTCTGTTCATGCTTCATCATGCAATTTGAAAAATGTTCAATTTGTGCAAACACTAAATTCAAGGAAAATTAGGATATCACACGCACATTGAAACAACAGCAGATTATATCACATATTAAAATAACTAATCCCCCCACACTTGATTGATGCAATGCCCCCATTGCAATGGAGAAGCAAAAAGGGAGGGACTAGTCGGAGCTGATAGGAAGTACCCAAATCGTCCCCTGAAGTTTGTTTTTTTTTGAAACCCCTTCTTCGCTAGTCAACAAGGAGAGGAAACCATATTAAAATTATAATATCTAAACAGAGAAATAGTCTAGTACCAGGAATGAGCACCTCATCTTATTTTAACCTTTCCCTGGTGAAGGTCCATGAGAATTTGACAGTTCGTCATCCTTAATGTCGACAGAGTGTATGCTGGTTGGCTCGCCTTCTTGAGGGCTTTTGCTTCGATGACGCTTCCGCGAGCTTGATGGTTCCTGCTTGTTAGCTCCTGTGTTTTGATGATTACAATTTCTAAGTTATTAAATTAAGAGAGAAATGTTTGCTCAAGCAAAGATGAGTTCATACCCGAGCATAACTGAACTAATTAAAGCATATCAGATGAGCATGCTCGAGTAGAGTATAGAGTCATGCTCGAGCAACATCGAGTAAAAGCAAAACTCTGTTGTTTGAAACATCTTGCTTGAGCAGGCGTGAAGGTGTTGCCCGAGCAAAAGACGAGAATGGACATTGCCCAAGCAAAGCTAGAAAGCATGCTCGCCGACCATGCTCGAGCAAGGACGATAGGGTTGCTCGAGCAATGTCGTCCAACCTACACTCTGCTCTCTGTATGACGCTTGCACGAGCATGATATATTTCATGCTCGAGCACCATGCTCGAGCAAGAGAAAAATCATGCTCAAGCAGCATCGTTGTTCTTTCAAATTCTCGCTCCTGTCTATACCTTGCCCAAGCAAGAATTATGACTTGCTCGAGACATAGCGAGTAGAAGTCATTTCCACTACCTAATGAAAGGCTTGTCCGAGCTCGAGCAAGAAAAATACATTTGCTCGAGCATCAGTGACCAAGAACATTTTAACTACCTCAGTAAGTAGCTTGCCCGAGCAAAAAGGATTACTGCTCGAGCAAACTACCTCTGTTTTGAAATCTCCATATACGTAATTTGCGAAATCAATATGTTAATCCTATTACTTCCATATGATAGTCATTACTAATCTTAAATGCTTTTAAGTAGTTTGTTAATGAGTTTTTCAGATGATTCAAGCAAGAGCGAAACTTCAAATTGGCAAAAAGCACATTGTGTTAGACGAGCATTAAATGCGGTTACCAAACCAAGTGATAATCTTGGTTACCAATACCTGTTCAATGTAAAGCAACCTCTGTCATTCCAACTGAGCATTTAATGCTATCTCACAAAGTGAAGAATCAAAAGGAATGAAGGGAATATTGGAACTGAAAATTCATCTGGAATATTCAGATGATGGAAATCGTAACGAAAGCTTCGTCTGTCTAATGGACACATTCAAGACACTCAACGGCTATACTTCAAAGCTTCTTCAACGGTCGTTAATCGAAACATCTATAAATAGACGGAGTATTGAATTGGCCAACCACCGGAAACACTGTGCAATCAATTCGAGTTCAACATTATTCGTTGTTTCAACTGTTTCATTAATTTGTACTTCACTGTTCAATTATATCTACTCGTGAGGAGTTATTAAACACTTATTGATTTCATTTAGATATTAAATCTTAAGGTTGAGGAACCTTAAGAAAGGGTGTATCAATTACAACTTGTAAGGGGGAATGGAGTCAGAAAGTGAGAGGACCATCCTTCGTTTATAGAGTGTGTAATTGTTCTTCAGAGATAGTGGAATCCCAGGTGTTCTGGGGATTGGATGTAGGTCAGTGATTTTGGACCGAACCAGTATAAACTGTCCTGTGTCTACTTCATTTCTCTGCTTCACTTCTCTGTTTCTGTTTTTACTTGTCTTCGTGTGGGTTTGAAAAAGAATTTGAGATCACATATTCACCCCCCTCTAGGTGATATTATATCTTCATTTGGTATCAAAGCATAGGTTTCTCAGTTGGGCTTAGCACCCCGAGATAGATCATGGAAGGAATATCACTTGACAGTGCTTCGATTAATCGTCCTCCAGGCTTCAATGACAAACACTACTCATTCTGGAAAGCAAAATTTAGAGTGTTTGTGTTAGCTACTGAATACGGTCTCTGACGAGTAATAGAGACTGGTGATTACGTTCCTACAAGGATCGAAGGAGGAATTGCCATCCCAAAGATAGAAGACGAGTTTGATGAAATGACAAGAGAAACATCACTCTTAACAGTAAAGCTATCCTGATGTTACAGAGTGCTCTCAGTCAGAAGGAGTACTTTCGAATATGCAATTTGTCGACTGTAAAAGAAATGTGGAAGGCTTTGGAGGTGGCATATGAAAGAACCACCGGCATTAAGGAAAACTGTATTAGTACTCTGACCACTGAGTATGATCTTCTTCGAATGAAGACTGGAGAAACTATTGCTGAGTTTCAACTTTGCTACACTCATCTTATCAAACTGGCGGCCTTGGGCAAAACATATGATCAAGGTCCTCAAGTCAGAAAAATTCTCAACGTTCAAACAAAAGATTGGGAAGCAAAAGTCACAGCAATAGAGGAGACTCGTGGAGAATCAATGGCTTCGATTCTTTGCGCTTTATTCGGAAGCCTATCTAAATATGAAAGCAAGCTGAAATTCAAGAAGGACCTGGACGAAGTCAACCCTACTCAGAGCAAAAGTATTGTTCTTAATACTATGAAAGAAAAGGAAGACAGAGACGAAGAAGATGACGAAGATGAGATAGGCTTGTTCGTGAGAAGATTCAAAAAATTCTACAGAAAGGATCAAGGCTTCAGGATAGGTTCCAGAAAGGCAGTTCCAGTAACAGACGAGAATTTAAAGATAAAGATCAAGTCATCTGTTACGAATGCGAGAAGTGAGGACACTACAAATCGGAATGTCCTGAAAAAATGGTAAAGAGAAGAAGGCCTATGTATCATGCCGCCATATGGGGTGATAGTTCCTCGAAGAAGAAAGTGAAGAGGAAAAAGAAATTGCAAATGTTTGTCTAGTAGCGAGAGGAAGAACAACCGGATAATGACAAAAAGAGGTATATGAATCCCAACCTACTTATGATGAATTATTTGATGAGTACAATGAAATACAAGCTGAATTTGAAAAAGTAGTTGAGGAATGTATAACCTTGAAAAGGGAAAACATGACTCTTAAACTACAAGTTGAAAATCTTTCTTGTGGAAAGCTAATCGTGATGATTGCCTGGATTTGGAGAAAAGAAATTTATCTCTTACGAAAACACTTGAGAAATTCACTAAAGGAAGTGAAATGCTCAACGTTATTTTGAAAGCACAAAAATTTACAAACGATCGATTAGGCATTGGCTACAATCCCATTTTTGACAAAAAGAATGGGAGAAATAAAAGAGGAGGAAAATCTTATTTAAACTATTTTCAAAAAACTGTCCATTCCTCAAATCCCTTTGCCCATTGTAGCTACTGTAATCGAAAAGGGCATAATACTTCATC
The DNA here is from genome assembly GCA_019022615.1 of Acacia melanoxylon. NCBI lineage: Eukaryota > Viridiplantae > Streptophyta > Magnoliopsida > Fabales > Fabaceae > Acacia > Acacia melanoxylon. The sequence goes on from JAFJYJ010000042.1 coordinate 5,224,896, forward strand.
ATGTTTCCACAAGAAAGATAGAAGAGATAGACCGGTTGGCAACTATAAGTGGGTACCTAGGGAACTTATGCTCCTAAGGCCCAAACTAACCCCAAAGGACCCAAGAAAAAATGGGTACCTAAAGCTTAATTTGTTCTGATATGTAGATGTGTTTGAGAGCATCAAGGATCAACAAGTGGTATATTGACAGTGGATGCTCAAGACACATGACGGGGGATGCAGACAAGTTTGTTGCAATGAGATCAAAAGATGGTGGCAAGGTCACCTTTGGAGGAGATCAATCCAGAAAAATCACTGGGATTGACGAGATCGGTGACAAGAGCGGGCCTCTAATTCAAGACGTGTATCTTGTGGAAGGTCTTTGCCACAATCTCCAGAGTGTAAGCCAAAGTGCTGACAAAAACAACTGGATCATCTTTGACTCAGAAGAATGTCTCATTGTCAACAAAAATGATCTCCCAATCGATAAAGGTAAACTGAAGGTATTGTTCAACGCTCCTCGTGAAGGAAATTGCTATACATTGGATTTACCCAAAATCAACTCTGAAAAATGTTTTGTTAGCAACTTAGATGAAAGTTGGCTGTGGCATAAAAGATTAGCTCATGTCAATATGCTACAACTGGATAAGCTAGTAAGGAAGGATTTAGTTCTAGGTTTACCCCAAACTACGTTTTAAAAATGACATGCTTTGTGATTCTTGTCAAAAGGGTAAACAAACTAAATCTTCTTTTAGAGACAAGCCCAAAATCTCGACCAATCGACCTCTTCAACTACTTCATATGGATTTAGTTGGGCCGGCGAGAGTAAAGAGCCTTGGTGGCAATTTGTATACTCTAGTCATTGTCGATGATTTCTCGCATTTCACCTGGACTATCTTTTTATCTTCTAAGGATGACACATTTGATCTGTTTGTTGTGTTTGCCAATAAGGTGCAAAATGAGAGAGGTATTTGCATTACAGCCATTCAAACAGATCATGGAGGTGAATTCGAGAATCAAGCGTTTGGAGAATTCTGTGATGCTCATGGGATCGATCACAATTTTTCGGCTCCAAGGACACCACAACAGAATGGTGTGGTCGAAAGGAAGAATCGTGTCCTAACTGAGATGGCTTGTGCTATGTTAAATGAAAATCAGACATCACAAGTCTTCTGGGCAGATGCTATGAGCACGGCTAGCTATATATCAAATCGAGCCTATCTCCGGAAGAAACTTAACAAGACTCCATATGAGCTCTACAAAGGGAGGAAACCAAACTTGGCTCACCTTCACATCTTTGGCTGTAAATGCTTTGTTCACAACAATGGTAAGGACAATTTGGGAAAGTTTGATCCCAAATCCGATGAAGGTATATTCCTTGGTTACTCAAATAGAAGTAGAGCATATAGAGTTTTTAATAAGCGTACTCGTGTGGTTGAAGAATCAATACATGTTGTATTCTTTGAATCTAAAATGGATGATCCTGATGATGAGGAAAATGTTTTCAAAAATCAATTCTTTTCGAAAACCACTCCTGCTTCTATTGAAAATCCAGAGGATGTTTTTGAAGCTGATCCTCAGAACAATTTAGAAAATCCTGATCAATCTCAACCTAAAGCTTGGAAGTTCATTAGGAATCATCCTTTCGACCAAGTAATAGGTAACATCACTCAAGGAGTAAGGACCAGAAATAGCACTTTAAATGAAGTAACTTTTTCTGCGTTTATTTCTCACATTGAACCCTCAAAAATTGATGAAGCCCTCTCAGACAATGATTGGGTGATAGCAATGCAAGAGGAGTTACATCAATTTTATAGAAATCAAGTTTGAGATTTGGTACCTAGGCCTAAAGATCATCCGGTTATTGGCACTAAATGGGTATTCAAAAACAAACGTGATGAATCTGCAATTATAATCCGTAACAAGGCTAGATTGGTTGCCAAAGGCTATAATCAGGAAGAAGGCAGTGATTATGAGGAAATGTATGCTCCAGTGGCTAGATTGGAAGCTATACGTGTACTCTTAGCTTTGCGTGTATCAAAGGATTTAAACTTTATCAAATGGATGTTAAGAGTGCTTTTCTAAATGGTTTTATTCGGGAGGAAGTCTATGTTAGAACAACCTCCCGGTTTTCAAAAATGAACATCATCCAGATCATGTTTTTCGTCTTAAGAAAGCCTTGTATGGTCTTAAACAAGCTCCTAGAGCTTGGTATGAATGTTTAAGTAAATTTCTTTTAGAACAAGGCTTTGTTAGAGGAAAAGCATATACAACATTGTTTATCAAAACTAATAAGCTTAATGAAATCCTAGTCGTATAAATATATGTAGATGACATAATATTTGGTGCTACTAATGATTCTCTTTGTGAAGAATTTTCCAAGAAAATGCAGGGAGAATTCGAGATGTCCATGATGGGAGAATTGAATTACTTTCTTAGCTTGCAAATCAAACAACGGAAGGATGGAATATTCATCTCACAAACAAAATACCTCCGTGATTTGCTTAAGAAGTTTGGACTAGAAAATTGCAATGGTGCAGAGTCCCCAATGAGTTCAACTGCTTCTTTGGATGTCGATAAAGAAAAAGGAAAAGATTTCAACATAACCAAATATAGAGGGATGATCAGAGCATTGCTCTACTTGACGGTGAGTAGACCTGATATTTAGTTCAGTGTGGGAATGTGTGCGAGATTTCAATCAGCTCTAAAAGAATCACATGCCGAGCATGTTAAGAGGATCTTTCGATATCTTTTAGTTACAAAGGAATTGGGTCTTTGGTTTCCAAAAGGTCAACAAGAATTCCTAGTTGCATATTTAGACTCTGATCATACGGGTTATAAGACTGACAGAAAGAGTACAAGTGGTCAGTGTGAATTTCTTGGAGGTTCACTTGTATCATGGTTTAGTAAGAAGCAGACGACGGTAGCGGTATCCTCTACTGAATTTGAATATGTAGCTGCTTCGAGTTGCTGTGCTCAAGTTTTGTGGCTCAAGCAACAATTATCTGACTTGGGGGTCCATCTGAAAGAAATACCAATTCTCTGTGACAACACAAGTACAAGAAGCTTGGTGAAGAATCCAGTTCAACATACGAGAACCAAGCACATTGATGTGAGACATCACTTTATCAAAGACCATGTGCAAAAGAAAGACGTCAAAGTGATGTTCATTCCCACGCACTTACAACTTGTTGACATTTTCACAAAGCCCTTGGCCAAGGAACAATTCAACTTCATCTGAAGAGAATTGGGAATGGTAAATCCCAATGAGTTGTAAGAAATGTTAGTTTAATATTTTTTTATTATATTTTAATGATCAATGAAGACTAACTTGAGCATTGGAGTTTCTAGCTTGTGTTTTTGCAGGACTATGTTCATGAGAATTAAAACAGAGTAACGAGAAAGTCATCCCCGCTCGAGCATACCAACAATCTCCGCTCAAGCATACACAAAAATTTGCCTTAAAAAGATGAGTTAAAGAAGTCTGCTCGAGCACGTTTTCTAAACCTTACTCGAGCAACAACGTGAAGCACATATGCAGAAACAAGGTCAAAGGCACCTTGCTCGAGCACACTTCTCAACCCTACTCGAGCAACAGCGAGAAATCATGACTAAAGTAAAGGACGAAGGTATTTACTCGAGCATGCTTGCCAAGCCTGCCCGGGCAATAATGAGAAGCTTGGAGAAATCATAAAAGGAAAAGAAAGCTTGCTCGAGCACGTCAACCAAGCATACTCGAGCAACAACGGGATGTAATGGGAAGTTGATGATCAATGCTCGAGCAACAACATCCGATGAATTCCCGAAAAATTAATGAGCTATCATCGTTCAATTATCAAACTTGCGTGTTCACATTACACCTTGATGCAATTCTCATTGGTGTATGCTTGAGCAAGACAAGAAGCCTGCTCAAGCAAGAACCCTGCTCGAGCACACAAAAAAGTCTGCTCGAGCAACGTCGGCCATCAGACCTTCAAAACGAGTGTGTTATTTCATTTCGACGGACAAACCCTTTTTCTCCTATTTTCTCCGTCAAAACCCTAGCCTCCTTCCTCTCAAATTTCTTCAACCGTTATAACTATTTAAGAATCGTTACTCCAAATTCCATCATTATGACTGTTCGATTCGACGAGAGTAACCGTTCTCTCCGATTAATTTTTCCAAATTTCTTCATTTGATCCACTCTCCACCGTCAGACCCATCACCAAAATCTTGAACCTTCTCTCGTTCAATTCTTCAATGGCGGGACCAAGAGATAAATCTCCTTCAAAGCAACCACCCGCAAAGAAATCCAGATACTATCGCCCCAAAGTCGATGCCTCCGAGAAATCAAGCAAACAAAAGCAAGTGAAGAAGCCGTCGGGGTCCAAGGAATCACAGAAAGCAGCCTCAACTCCTGAATCTCCAAAGCCGTTGACTCGATTCCAAACTGGGTCTCTACCCAAAGGGGGAAAAAGAACTAAGTCGCCTTCGGCATCCGGCGACTCTGAGAAGACATTCGATGACGTTTGGTCTAAAGCCAATGAAGATGTCCCTTTGTTTCCCAAATCATCTCTTAGTCAAAAATATGAGAAATCCCAAGGGTCAGGAAGCAAGAAGCAAGAAGCAAGTCTCCTTCTCTCTCAAATCTCAAGTTTCTGGTAGCAAAAAGGATCAAGCAGCAACAAGTCGACCTCCAGATGGGCAATTGTCTGAACCTTCTCCGGGTATGATAGTAGGTGATATTGCTATTGATGATCAAGCTTTATTTGCTCACTACTTTGGAGCGAGACCTTTCTGTCCAATAGTCTATATAGATTTGGTTCATTTCAAAGAAAAATGCAACTGGATTTAAACGATTGGCTACTTCAATTTATGCCACTTCTTGGGATTAGCAAGCCATTTTCTCCCGAAGTTGTGCGAGTCTTTTATCATAACATGCATTTGCAAAAAAGAATCAAGAAGATGATGATGATGTTTTGGTCACTAAGATTCGTGATCAAAAAATCAAGCTTACTACTCATGATATCAACATAGTTCTCGGTATCATCGACGCTCCTGAAGATCCTCCTAAGCTTTCTCCTGTTGAGTGTCATCAGATTATCCTTCTGGATGTCCCAATTGAAGGCAAGAAAATCAATGTGACTCCGGCTATGATGAAGGACGAATACAGAGTCCCTCGGTATGTGTACAGTCGAAGTCTTGTTCAAAAGGGACAGAGTTTCACTCATTTTGTAAGAAGAGACTTTGAACGTTTTGCCTCATCTTTGGTTGCCATGGAACCAAGGAATCTAGGCAAGTGGATTTTGGAGGAAATAATGTCTTTTATTTCTGAAGCTCAGGTTAGGCTTCGTGCTACAATTCCATACCCGTCATTGGTTTCTAGAATATTGGAAGTCAACAACATTTGGTACCTTTCGGACGACAAGGAAGTATACCCTCCACTATTTGGGAAGGATCACATGAACAATATGAGGATATCTTTCACAGAGGCTGTATCAAAGAAAAATAAGGGTAAAGTATCACCTTCCTTCTCTCAGCCGCCAGTTTCTAAGCCATTTGTTTCAATACCATCTGCTTCCAAGCCACCTGCCTCACAACCTCCTGATGAAGTAGAGTCTTCAAAGGCTGGGCCTTCTTCCTCTACGCCATCCTTCTCCCAGGAAGCTATTCAAACTATTGTTGAAGCCTCAATCCAAAAAGCTATGGCTCCTGTATTGAAATCGATGATAGCTTATCAGGACCTCACAAAGATGATGATCAAAGGTTTCAATGAAGACATGCTAAAATTGAAGTCCAGTCTTGGGATACAAATAGATACAGACCTGCAAGATTTCAAGAGAGAATTAGAGGAGTCATTGGACAAACGATTCTCTATCATATATGATCAGCAGCAGGAAATCAAGAAAGAAATTTAGACTCTATCCCAACAACAATATGGAATTCACAAAGCTGTCAATGCCTTTGATTTGACTTTAGACAACTTTGTGACAAGTTTTGCTCCTGATGGCCCTTTTGATCTCCCTACTCTTGCTACATCGTCTCCTATTCCATCAGCTTTTGCACCTTTTGGTTCTACAGGTCCTCTTTTCACCCCTGCCACAGTTGTTCCTCTTGTTGATCCTTCTACTGTGCCTCTCCCATCTATTTCTGTTTCTTCCGATAGTGCACCTTCTTCTCCTTCTCCATCTGTCCAAGTTCCCCTTTTTGCCGATGATAAAGGGGGAGAGTAGTAATAGGAGAGAATATTTAGTCATTTAGCATTTAGTCGTTATCAATCACTACATTTCATTTTTATATGCTTTACTTACTTTTGACTAAATAAAATTTTGTACTATTTAGATTGTCAATTATCGCTATCAACAATGATTTGTATTATTAATGTTTAACTTCATGTCAATCAATCAGTTACATTTCTTGTTAGTTTGAACGATGCATTGTACAAAATTTCAATCACATTTCAAACTAGCTATTAAAATTGTCATCATCAAAAAGGGGAGAATGTTAGCTCCTGTGTTATGATGATTACAATTTCTAAGTTATTAAATTATGAGAGAAATGTTTGCTCAAGCAAAGATGAGTTCATACCCGAGCATAACTGAACTAATTAAAGCATATCAGATGAGCATGCTCGAGTAGAGTATAGAGTCATGCTCGAGCAACATCAAGCAAAGGCAAAACTCTGTTGTTTGAAACATCTTGCTCGAGCAGGCGTGAAGGTGTTACCCGAGCAAAAGACGAGAATGGACATTGCCCAAGCAAAGCCGGGAAGCAAAGCACAATGCTCGCCGACCAAGTGTTCGAGCAAAGGACGCAACGGTGGTCTTGATCGAGCAACGTCGTCCAACTTGGAAGAATGCTCGCGACCATGCTCGAGTATGACGCTTGCCCGAGCATGATATATTTCATGCTCGAGCACCATGCTCGAGCAAGAGAAAAATCATGCTCGAGCAGCATCGTCGTTCTTTCAAATTCTCGCTTCTGTCTATACCTTGCCCGAGCAAGAATTATGACTTGCTCGAGCAATAGCGAGTAGAAGTCACTTCCACTACCTAATGAAAGGCTTGCCCGAGCATGAAAAATTTCATGCTCGAGCACCATGCTCGAGCAGGCAAAATACATTTGCTCGAGCATCAGCGACCAAGAACATTTTAACTACCTCAGTAAGTAGCTTGCCCGAGCAAACAAGGATTACTGCTCGAGCAAACTACCTTTGTTTTGAAATCTCCATATACGTAATTTGCGAAATCAATATGTTAATCATATTACTTCCATATGATAGTCATTACTAATCTTAAATGCTTTTAAGTAGTTTGTTAATGAGTTTTTCAGATGATTCAAGCAAGAGTGAAACTTCAAATTGGCAGAAAGCACACTGTGTCAGACGAGCATTAAATACGGTTACCAAAACCTGTTCAATGTAAAGCAACCTCTGTCATTCCAACGGAGCATTTAATGCTATCTCACAACTGGAAGAATCAAAAGGAATGAAGGGAATATCGGAACTGAAAATCCATCTGGAATATTCAGATGACGCAAATCGTAACAAAAGCTTCATCTGTCTAACGGACACATTCAAGACACTCAACGGCTATACTTCAAAGGTTCTTCAAAGGTCGTTAATCGAAACATCTATAAATAGAAGGAGCATTGAATTGGCCAACCACCGCAAACACTGTGCAATCAATTCGAGTTCAACATTATTCGTTGTTTCAACTGTTTCATTAATTTGTACTTCAGTGTTCAATTATATCTACTCGTGAGGAGTTATTAAACACTTATTCATTTCATTTAGATATTAAAACTTAAGGTTGAGGAACCTTAAGAGAGGGTGTATCAATTACAACTTGTAAGGGGTAGTGGAGTCAGAAAGTGAGAGGACCATCCTTCGTTTACAGAGTGTGTAATTGTTCTTGAGAGATAGTGGAATCCCAGGTGTTCTGGGGATTGGATGTAGGTCAGTGATTTTGGAACGAACCAGTATATATCGCCTTGTGTATATTTCTCCTCTCTGCTTCATTTCTCTATTTCTGTTTTTTACTTGTCTTCGTGTGGGTGTGCTAAAAGAATTTTGAGATCACCTATTCACCCCCCTCTAGGTGATATTCTATCTTCATTTGGTATCAGAGCCAGGTTTCTCAGTTGGGCTTAACATCCCGAGATAGATCTTGGAAGGAATATTACCTGATGGTGCTTCTATTAATCGCCCTCCCGGCTTCAACGATGAACACTACTCATTCTGGAAAGTAAAATTCAGAGTGTTTGTGTTAGCTACCGAATACGGTCTTTGGCAAGTAATAGAAACGAGAGATTATGTTCCCAAGAAGGTTGAAGGAGGCATTACCGTTCCCAAAACAGAAGACGAATTTGATGAAAATGACAAGAGATACATTACTCTTAACAGTAAAGCTATTCTGATGTTACAAAGTGCTCTCAGTCAGAAAGAGTACTTTCGAATATGCAATTTGTCGACTGCAAAAGAAATGTGGAAGGCTCTGGAGGTAGCATATGAAGGAACTACCGGCATTAAGGAAAATCATATTAGTATTCTGACTACTGAGTATGATCTTCTTTGAATGAAGACCGGAGAAACTATTGCTGAATTTCAACTTCGCTACACTCATCTTATCAATCAACTGGCGGCCTTGGGAAAAACATATGATCAACATCCTCAAGTTAGAAAAATTCTCAATCTTCTAACAAAAGATTGGGAAGCAAAAGTCACAGCAATAGAGGAGACTCGTGGAGAATCAATGGCTTCATTGTTGCTTTATTCGGAAGCTTATCTGAATTTGAAAGCAAGCTGAAATTCAAGAAGGACCTGGACGAAGTCAACCCTACTCGGAGCAAAGGTATTGCTCTTAATGCTGTGAAAGAAAAGGAAGACAAGGACGAAGACGATGACGATGATGAGATGGGCTTGTTCGTTAGAAGATTCAAGAAGTTCTACAGAAAGGATCAAGGCTTCAGGAACAGGTTCTAGAAAGGTGGTTCTAGTAACAGATGAGAATTCAAAAATAAAGATCAAGTCATTTGTTACGAATGCGAGAAGCTAGGTCACTACAAGTCAAAATGTCCCCAGCTGAAAGATAATGGTAAAGAGAAGAAGAAAATGTTCAATCAATTCAAGAAGAAGGCCTATGTATCAGCCATATGGGGTGGTAGCTCATCAGAAGAGGAGAGTGAAGAAGAAAAAGAAATTGCAAATGTTTGTCTAGTAGCAGAGGAAGAACAACCGGATAATGACAAAGAGGTATATGAATCACAACCTACTTACGATGAATTATTTGATGAGTATAATGAAATACAAGCTGAATTTGAAAAAGTAGTTGAGGAATGTATTAACCTGAAAAGGGAAAACATGACTCTTAGACTACAAGTTGAAAATCTTTCTTGCGGAAAGCTAATCTGTGATGATTGCCTGGATTTGGAGAAAATAAACTTTGAAGGTGGAATATCACCTAGAGGGGGGGTGAATAGGGGATTTCAAAAATTCTTTTTGATTCACCCACACAACAGATATTAACCAAGGTAAAGTAGAGATAGAGAAGAAGAGCTTGACACGGAGGATTTATACCGGTTCGGTCCAACTCATTGACCTACGTCCGCACCCGGACTCTCTGGGATTTTCTACTATCACTCAAGAACAATTACACACTCGTAACTTAGGATGATCCTTTCTCCCTAGGACTCACTCCCCTTACAAGTGTAATTGTATACAATCGATACACACTCGTACTCGAAAGTTATCCTCTCCCTAGGATACACTCCCCTTACAAGTTGTACTCGATTATCCCAATCTCCAAGTCCCACGACTTGAGATTCTTACAATGAATGATATACACAAAAATGAACTCTCTCCAAGAGTAGATATTGATAAACACCGAAGCTCAATAATATCCGAAGATATATACGAATATAGATTGATCACTTTGAATGCTTTGTCTCGTGTATGTCTATTTCCGTCCGCCATTGAAGAATTCAAACCTTCGGGTATTTATCTTGGTTGAAGATTGAGGACCGTTGGAAGGATTTGAATATGCCCGTTTGAATATTTGAATTTATCCGTTGGAATATTTCCGTTGAATATTCGATGTTGGGAATGGCTCGGAGCGTCTGTGCTTCCTCTCTGTTTTGTCTACCATTTAACTTCATTAAATGTCCATTGTGGGATTCGTATATGTCCGTTGAGAGATTTAAACATCCGCGCCTTCTGCTAACCCACAAATGAGTGTCTGCTTGGTTGGGTCTCTTTTAGTTGTCTTCCACGTGGTTCGGTTGGAGGATGACTTAAAATAATATTCGGTTGCTTTTGACGGTATGGGCATCCTTCATCTTGTCGGCTCTGTTCCTTGTAAGTTTTGGTGCTTCACAGCTCATCAAGATTCAAACAACGATTGATCATCGAAACTTGCTAACAAACATGATTAATAGCATTGAGAAGTATAGCAAGTAGAAATCAATTGATAATATTGATTTCTGAACTTGGACGTTGCTGCTACTGAGCTTCACGAAAATGCAGAGATGAAGTTCTGGAATATTGACTCGAGGTATAGAGTTCCTTGGCTCGAGGTAATCGATTGGTAATATTCAAACAAGAGAATCCAGATGAGATATTAACTCGAGGTAGCACTTATCCTGACTCAAGGCAGCTCACTCGAGGCATCATTCTTCCTTGGCTCGAGTTAAATCATCGCAGAGTATTCTAGCTGTGTAATTACCTCGAGGTGAACATTCTGCCTGGAGGTAAAAAGTGCTCTCCATTGTTCTAACTCTCTGGTTGGCCATTTAACTCGAGGTGAACCTTCTGCTTGGAGGTAAAAAGGGCTCTCCATTGTTCTAACTCTCTCGGTTGGCCATTAACTCGAGGTGTATCTTCGGCTCGAGGTAAAATCCTTTCTCCAAGTATCTAACTCTCTCGCTTAGACTCGAGGTGCATAAATTCTTGGCCCGAGTTAACCAACTCGAGGTTGCATTCCTACTGGCTCGAGGCAACAACTTCAATTGGTTGTGAGCCATATCCAGAAATCCGAAGCCATGCTGAATTGATTCCAGAATCTCATGTGTCCACTTTCGAGGGCCATATATCCTTAGTATGAACTCCGTTTTCGTTGGTTCAACTCTTGATGGAAAGCTCTGTGAGTCTACTTTCATATGCCACCAATTTCAGCTCAATCGGATTTGTAGTTTGTGAGTTACACTCCAAACACCGAAGCTTGGTCTGGACTGTGACGGTGATTGATGTTCCAACTTTCCAGACTCATAGCTCTCTCATATAAACTCCTTTGTACTTGGATTATATATCAAAATGACGCATTGGGAGTCTAGTTTCATATGCCACTGATTTCACGTCAATCCGATTTCTGGTTTGGGAGATATCATCGAATTACCAGAGGTCGCCAGAGCTGCACGTGAAACAGAGTGTGCTGAAGGCTATTTGACTCGAGGTAAGCTGAATTCTTGCCTCGAGGTTGCTAACTCGAGGTGATCGATGCCCGCCTCGAGGTAAATCAACTCGAAGCCAAAAACACCGTAGCAAACACTTTAACTCGAGGTGGTGATGATCCTGACTCGAGGCAACTTGTCCCATGTGTCCAAAACACTTTAGAAACACCTCTAACTCGAGGCTAGACCCTTTGGCTCGAGGTAATTCATCCCAAAACTTGATTTTGCTTATTTCAACTCCGATTTGGGCCGTTCCAACTTCCATATCATCGTGGGGACTTGTAGAATCAATCTAGGAACTTGAATAATGATATTCTCATTATATTCAGCAAGTTCTTCTTTCTTTCTTCTCTTCTCTTGATTATTCTCCATCATTAAACTTCACATCTACATTAAATATAAGAATTAGTCAAAGTATAATGTAAATGTAGTGTGCAACCTTTTTGCTCTTAAGAATGACATTTATATAAGACATCATCAAAACTAATCAAAACCAACAAACTTATCTCTTACGAAAACACTTGAGAAATTCACTAAAGGGAGTGAAATGCTCAATGTTATTTTGAAAGAACAAAAATTTACAAATGATCGATCAGGCATTGGTTACAATCCCATTTTTGACAAAAAGAAAGGGAAAAAGAAAAGAGGAGGAAAGTCTTATTTAAACTATTTTCAAAAACTCGTCCATTCCTCAAATCCTTTTGCCCATTGTAACTACCAGAATCGAAAAGGGATAATACTTCATCATGTTTCCACAAGAAAGATAGAAGAGATAGACCAGTTGGAAACTATAAGTGGGTACCTAAGGGAACTTATGCTCCTAAGGCCCAAACTAACACCAAAGAACCCAAGAAAAAATGGGTACCTAAAGCTTAATTTCTTCTGATATGCAGATGTGCTTGAAGGCATCAAGAATCAACAAGTGGTATATTGATAGTGGATGCTCAAAGCACATGAAAGGGATGCAGACAAGTTTGTTGCAATGAGATCAAAGGATGGTGGCAAGGTCACCTTTGGAGGGGATCAATATGGTAAAATCACTGGGATTGGCGAGATCGGTGACAAGAGTGGGCCTCTAATCAAAGACGTGTATCTTGTTGAAGGTCTCGTCATAACCTCCTAAGCGTAAGTCAAAGTACTGATAAGAACAACTGGATCATCTTTGATTAAGAAGAATGTCTCATTGTCAACAAGGATGATCTCCCAATTGATAAAGGTAAACTTAAGGTATTATTTAAGGCTCCTAGAGAAGGTAATTGCTATACCTTAGATTTACCTAGAGACAGTTCCGAAAAATGTTTCGTTAGCAACTTGGATGAAAGTTGGCTGTGGCATAAGCGTTTGGCTCATGTGAACATGTTCTAACTAGACAAGTTGATAAGAAAAGATTTAGTTGTTGGTTTACCTAAATTACGATTTAAAAATGACATGATCTCGTGACTCTTGTCAAAAGGGAAAGAAACTAAATCGTCTTGTAAAAATAAGCCTGAAATCTCGACCAATCGACCTCTTCAACTACTTCATATGGATTTAGTTGGACCTACAAGAGTAAAGAGTCTTGGTGGCAATTTGTACACTCTAGTCATTGTCGATGATTTCTCACGTTTCACTTGGACTATATTTTTATCATCTAAGGATGAAACATTTGATCTATTTGTTGTGTTTGTCAATAAGGTGCAAAACGATAAAGGTATTTGCATTATAGCCATTCGAACAAATCATGGAGGTGAGTTCGAGAATCAAGCGTTCGGAGAATTCTGCGACGCTCATGGGATCAATCACAATTTCTCGGCTCCAAGGACACCACAACAGAATGGTGTGGTTGAAAGGAAGAACCGTGTACTAACTGAGATGGCTCGTGCTATGTTAAATGAAAATCAGACATCACAAGTCTTTTGGGTAGATGCTATGAGCACAGCTAGCTATATATCAAATCGAGCCTATCTCCGGAAGAAACTTAACAAGACTCCATATGAGCTCTACAAAGGGAGGAAACCAAACTTGGCTCACCTTCACATCTTTGGCTGTAAGTGCTTTGTTCACAACAATGGTAAGGACAATTTGGGAAAATTTGATCCCAAATCCGATGAAGGTATATTCCTTGGTTACTCAAATCGAAGTAGAGCATATAGAGTTTTTAATAAGCGTACTCGTGTAGTTGAAGAATCAATACATGCTGTATTCTGTGAATCTAAGATATATGATCCTGATGATGAGGAAAATGTTTTCAAAAACCAATTTTTTTCAAAAACCACTCCTGCTTCTATTGAAAATCCAAAGGATGTTTTTGAAGCTAATCCTCAAAACAATTTAGAAAATCCTGATCAATCTCAACCTAAAGCTTGGAAGTTCATTAGGAATCATCCTTTGGACCAAGTAATAGGTGACATTAATCAGGGAGTAAGGACCAGAAATTGTTGGATATGATTAGTTTTGATGATGTCTTATATACATGCCATTCTTAAGAGCAACAAGCTTGGATACCATATTGATCTCCTACATTTGACTAACTACTATATATTTAATGTAGATTAGTTCAAGTTAAATTATAAAGATTAATCAAGAAGGAGATAAGAGGTTATGGAAAGAAGAACTTGTAGAAAATGTCAAGGAAGCAAGAAGTTATGAAAATATTTTGGGAATAATCAAGAAGAAGAGGAGATATTGAAGAAGGTACAACTTGCAGAAAATAATGAGTTCAAGTTGAATTATGAAGAATGATCAAGAGAAGAGAAGAAAGAATGAAGAACTTGCCCAATGGAATGAGAATATGATTATACAAGTTCTTAGATTGATTCTAGAAGTTCCCACGATGATATGGAAGTTGGAATGACTCAAATCAGAGTTAAAATAAGCAAAATCAAGCTTTGGGATGAGTTAACTCGAGCCAGGAGGTTCAAACTCGAGTTAGGATGCTTTCTACAGTGTTTTTGGGCATCTCGGTATGATTGACTCGAGGCAAGCAACTCACCGCCTCGATTTTGGGTCAAAACTCGAGTCGCTTCGATTGACTCGAGTCGAGCACTTTCAAAGAACTCGTTCTACTGTTTCACGTTCGGCTCGGCGACGTCTGGTAATTCGATGATATCTCTCAAACCAGAGATCTTATTGAAGTGAAACTAGTGGGATATGAAACTAGACTCCCAATGCGTCATTGAGATATAAAATTCAAGCCCAAATGAGTTCAGATGAGATATCTATTAATTGTAGAAGTTATCAGAAATCAACGCCACACGGTGACCAAGGTTCGGTATTTTGGGTGTATCTCACAATATACAAATCCAATTGAGCTGAAATCGGTGCCATTTGAAAGTAGACTCAAAATTAGTTCCATCAAGAGTTGAACCAGCCAAAAATGGAGTTCATACCAGGGATTTATGTTCTTCCGAAGTTGACACTCGAAATTTTGGATTCATTTCAGCATAGGTTTGGTTTTCTGGACATAGCTCACACTATACACAACCAAATGAAGTGAAACCAATTCCATATGAATCTAGACTCAATAAGTGTTTCATAGAATTTGGAAGAAACAAAGTTCAAATCAAAGATCAAAGAAAACGAAAAAGAGCAAGTTGCCTCGAGCCAGACGTTCCACCTCGAGTCTCTAATGGAAGACAGAAAGATAGACACTTTAAGAGAACTTTTTACCTCTAGCCAAAGTGTGTGCCTCGAGTCAAATGGGCAACCCGATAGATTGAAGAATGAAGAGCATTTTTTGACTCGAGCCAGTAAGTGTCGACTCGAGCCAAAGCAACCTGATACACCACGAAGGTGAAGAACTAACTCGAGCCTCTTCAAATGCAACCTCGAGTGTGGGTATAGACTCGAGCCAAGGTTTTTATGCCTCGAGTCAGATAGTGTTGTGATTAGTCATCTCATACTTGAACGATAGCATGACTCGAGCCAAGGAAATTGTCACCTCGAGTCAAGAACATTTTTCAAATGTTTTTCCTGCTTTCACGATACATTAACTCGAGCCTGGAAAATGTGTGACTCGAGTTCTGGTCTAAACTCGAGCCAAGGAATGGCCTACCTCGAGTCAAGAACAATTTTCAAATGTTCTTCTTCTATTTCCCGCTACTTTAACTCGAGCCAACAAGAATGATGACTCGAGCCTAAGACGTCTTTGTTTTACCGAATGCTTAACTAAAATCCTTAGCTCTATGAGTATGCTTATGGACTCATCATATCATCTTGTATTGAGATAAGTTACAGATGATTAGAACACAGATTAGCTCTGGATTTTGAATAAAGCAGTGACGTGTCAGAAGCTTAAACGGTAATATTTCTCCAACGGTCGAATAGTTCCAACGGTCATATACGCTCACAACAATCATATTCAAACCTGGAAGAATTGCTCAATATTCTTCATTGACTATAAAAGGAGAACCATTCAAAATGGAAAAGATGATGAGAAGAGCTTGCACTGTCAAAATGCTGATATTCTAAATTCAACATCTATACGCACTCTGTTTCTCAATGTCCATATAGTTTATAGTAAAAGAGTGAAATGATTATGTACTTCAGTGATTATTATTCATCTACTCTATGAGAGAGTCTAAACACTTATTTTTATCTGTTTAGTGATCAAATCTCAAGGTTGTGGAACCTTTGAGTATGGGTGTACAGTTACAACTTGTAAGGGGGAGTGAGTCCGAGAGTGAAAGGATCATCCTTTGTTTACAAAGTGTGTAATTGTATCCTTACAGTGTGTAAGGGAGTATCTCGGTAAGAGATTGTAAAGGCTGCACAAGTGCCCGACTAAACTTGTGAGGTTGTAAAGGCTTTTCTCTTGTGCCCGGTTAAACAAGGAGATAGTGGATTGAAAATCTCAAGTGGAGCTTGAGGATTGGACGTAGGTCAAGGATTGGGCCGAACTAGTATAAATCACAGTTTGCATATTCTCTTCCCTTATCTCTTATATTTCCAGTCTATGCTTATTTGAATATCTAAGTGTTGTTTTAGAAAACGCGAAAAGATCTTCAAAGTTTCAAGTTTTTAATTTTCACCCAATTCACCCCCCCTCTTGGGTTCAGCTGGTTCTACAGAAATAGCACTTTAAGTGAAGTAACTTTTTCTGCATTTATTTCTCATATTGAACCCTCTAAAATTGATGAAGCCTTCTCAGACAATGATTGGGTGATAGCAATGCAAGAGGAGTTACATCAGTTTGATAGAAATCAAGTTTGGGATTTGGTACCTAGGCCTAAAGACCATCCGGTTATTGGCACTAAATGGGTATTCAAAAACAAACGTGATGAATCTGCAATTATAGTCCGTAACAAGGCTAGATTGGTTGCCAAAGGCTATAATCAGGAAGAAGGTATTGATTATGAAGAAACGTTTGCTCCAAAGGGCCGATTGGAAGCAATACGTGTACTCTTAGCCTTTGCGTGTATCAAAGGATTCAAAGTTTATCAAATGGATGTAAAGAGTGCCTTCTTAAATGGTTTTATTCGGGAGGAAGTATATGTTGAACAACCTCCTGGTTTTGAAAGTGAATATCATCCAGATCATGTCTATCGCCTTAAGAAAGCCTTGTATGGTCTTAAACAAGCTCCTAAAGCTTGGTATGAACGTTTACGCAAATTTCTTTTAGAACAAGGCTTTGTTAGAGGAAAAGCAGATACAACATTGTTTATCAAAACCAATAAGCTTAATGAAATTCTAGTCGTACAAATATATGTAGATGACATAATATTTGGTGCTACTAATGATTCTCTTTGTGAGGAATTTTCCAAGAAGATGCATGGAGAGTTCGAGATGTCAATGATGGGAGAACTTTATTATTTTCTTGGCTTGCAAATCAAACAACGGAAGGATGGAATATTCATCTCACAAACAAAATACCTCCGTGATTTGCTCAAGAAGTTTGGATTTGGAAAAGTGCAATGGTGCGAGACACCCCAATGAGTTCAACCGCCTCTTTAGATGCCGATGAGGAAAAAGGAAAAGATTTCAATATAACTAAGTACAAAGGAATGATTGGTTCTCTGTTATACTTAACTGCTAGCAGACCAGACATTCAATTCAGCGTAGGAATATGCGCAAGATTCCAATCAGCTCCAAGAGAATCACATGCCGAGCATGTCAAGAGGATCTTTCGATATCTTTCAGACACAAAGGAATTGGGTCTTTGGTTTCCAAAAGGTCAACAAGAATTCCTAGTTGCATATTCAGACTCTGACCATGCAGGCTATAAGACCGATAGAAAAAGTACGAGTGGTCGTGTGAATTTCTTGGAGGTTCTCTTGTATCATGGTTTAGCAAGAAACAAACGACGGTAGCAAAGATCCTCTGGAAGCTGAATATTTAGCTGCTTCGAGTTGCTATGCTCAAGTGTTGTGGCTCAAGCAACAACTATCCGACTTGGGAGTTCATCTGAAAGAAATCCTGATTCTCTGTGACAACACTAGTACAATAAGCTTGGCAAAGAATCCAGTTCAACATACAAGAACCAAGCATATTGATGTAAGGCATCATTTCATTCGGGATCATGTTCAAAGAAGAGATGTCAAAGTAATGTTCATCCCTACACATCTTCAGTTGGTCGACATCTTCACCATGCCACTGGCAAAAGAACAGTTCAACTTTATCCGAAGAGAATTGGGAATGGTAAATCCCAATGAACTGTAAGTAAAATGTTAGTTCAATGAAATTATTTATGTTTTGATGATTAACAAAAAATAACTTTAGCATCGGAGCATCTAGCTAATATTGTTGCAGGACTATGTTATAATACAAAAGAAACAGAGTTAATCAGAGAAGTTGTTACCTCGAGTCAACCATGAAGGCACCTCAAGTCTCTGCTCAAACCAAGCTCAGAAAAATTGAATCAAAGCAACGTGCCTCGAGGCGGAAAAGTAACCTCGAGTCTAAATGAAGGCAGAGAGTTAGACAGTTTGAGAGGGATCTTTGCCTCGAGCCACAAACAGTACCTCAAGCTAAATGACAACAAGAAATTTTGAAGAATGCAGAGCACTTGTTGCCTCGAGTGGGTAATGGGCACCTCGAGTCAAATTGAGATCCTTACTATCCAGGTCAGTACATGTTCTTCATCACCTCGAGTTGGTAAGTAAAACCTCGAGTTGGGTACCTCGAGGCCAACACACTAGCCTCGAGTGAAGTTTTTAAATTTGACTATATGTCTCCCTGTGTCGCTTTGCTCCTCATTTCTCCTGCGTCTCTTCACACGTCCCCTCATCTCTCTCTATCTCGTATCTTTGTCATTCATCTCTCTCACCAAGAATCCTAACCCTAACCCTTCCTCAATGCCTCCCAAAACAAAAAATCCCTCATCTCTGTCGAAACCTAAATCCAAAATCCAAGACCCAGCATTTTGTAATCTCTTAATCACCTTCATCTCCTGGTAACAACCAAAACGAACAAAAATGCCAACCAAGAGATATCGGCCTAAGGTGTCATTTGACGAAGGCGATTCGAAGAAACCAAAGAAATTGAGAATTGAGGAACCTCCCGCTGTTCCTCCAAAGAAACCCATCGAGAAGGAGGCTTTTGTTGAAAAAAAAAGGAAGTAGTGGTTGTTGCGAGTCCAAGTGCGCCAAAGAAGAAAATAGCTGCCTCATCTTATGATTTTCGAGGCACTTCCAAGAGCCATCCAGTCTCGGTCTCAGGATCAAAAGCTTCGAAGGACTCTGCATCTGTATCCAAAGCATCTATGACTGCTTCCAAGGGCTCAGTACACCAATCTAGGTCAAAGGTATTAGAAATACCATCTCTTGTCTCTATTTACCATGCTCCCACTTCTAACCCTCCAATAGATTTTGTATGTGGTCCCCTTCTATTCTCCTCTCGAGGATGGAAAGAAATTTAGCAAAGATTATGCTCTTAGGACCTTTCTCCGTGTTTGTAGTGTCCGTAGACCGGCCAAATTGAGATCCGAGTGTAATTTAGATCTATATCCATGGTTCAAAGATTATGCTTCGTTTTTATCTATCCATGCCTCATATAGTCCAACACCGGTTAGAGTATTCTACTTTAACATGTCTCGTCAATACCCTTTTGGATAAACACAATCAAGTAGCCGAAGAAAGAATTTTCACACAGAGAGGAAAGAGAATTGAAATTACTCCCGCTTATTTGAATAACTTATTGCAAATTTCAAATCCACCTCTTGTTCCTCAATTTCACTATGACAATGAACAAATATTTCAAATCCTTCGTCCAGATGAGACTTTGAGTGAGCCTGTTGGGACTCTCAGTTTTAATCCTGTTCACATGCCACCTATACATCGTGCCTTGTGGTATATCTACTCAAGGAACTTTGTACAGAAAGGCAAAAATTTTACTCATTTCACCCAGCGTGATTATTCTATGTTTTCATCCATTGTGGCCAAAGTTCCCCATAATCTTGGTCACTAGATTTTTAGTGAAATGAAGAAATATGTCTTACACTTAAGGAAAAACTCACCAATCCCATTCCCAAGCTTAGTGTCTATTATTTTATTCCATGAGCACATCTCGGTATTTGGAGAAAGATGAGGTGGCCAAGAAACGGAAGAATTTGGCCAACATATTTTGAATTTAATGAAGATCAACTTTCAAGAAGGATCTGGTCAATCTAAGGCCCCGGCACCTACTAGGTCAAGAACTTCCAAACCAAAAACTCTTGGTCCACCTGCACAATCTGAAGCTGGTCCAGAACTGACCTCTCAACCTAGTCCTTTCTCTATGGGAGCTCATATCAAGGCAATTGTTGAAAAAGCCATCTTAGACAGCTTGGATCCACTCCATATTTCTATGGCTGCTCAAAATTCTCTATCTGTGAAATTGGAATTTGAGATTGGGAAACTGGTTAAGGAAGTTACTACCATATGAGAGAATCAAGAAGTGTTGGCAGAAGAAATTGACAATTTCAATGGTCATCTGGTTGATCATGGAGCCTCCATCACCAATCTGCACAATTCATTCTGGTCCCTTAGCAACAAAGTTGAAAAGTTTATTTCTCAGTGTCAATCTGGCTCTGCTCTTGGACTTTCCTCTCCTATCCCCCAACCATCACCACCCTCTTCTCCTTCTCCATCCTTTACTTTCACCACTTCTCCAATCATCTCCACTCCTGTCATTTCATCTCCTCCAGTTTCTACCCCAGCTACTGTCCCTCTTCGTGCAACCACTTCTCCTGTAAAGATCACCTACTCTGGATCCTCCACAGCAGAACTGTTTGGTGAGGATAACATAGACACCCTCATATCTACCTCTCATATTCTCTCTTTCCCTCCTAGTCTCTCCATTGTTCCTTATTCTCCCTTACCCTTTCCTCCCTCATCTCATCCCTTCTCTTCTCTGCACCAGTAGCCTCCTCTGTGATCCCCACTTTTTGATAGATGCCAAAGGGGGAGAAGTGAAGCAGAGAAGCTAAAGCCAAGAAAGGGATTAGCCAAGAAAGGGATTCATATTTTTGGTGTTTATATTTTCGGTGTTTATTTATCTCGACAATATGTTCTTTTGGCAAGTTTTTGTATCACTTTTTGATTGTTGATATTTTGTCTTGGACTTCTGATGTTACTCTGGCTTTCCCTTTTAGTTAATTATTTGGTTCCAAAGTGATTGTGTTTTTCTTTGTCTTCTTAAAATTTTCTCTTAAGGTTAAACTTATTTTGGCTTCCTTCTCAAATCTTGTCATCATCAAAAAGGGGGAGAATGTTAGTTCTCTATTAGTGTTTTGATGATTATTAATATTGAAAATAAAGTTAGAATCAAGGAAGATAAGCAAAATAGCTTTAACTTAGATAAAATCATGTTTTATCAGAAAATATACGTTGTTGTCACATTAACTCGAGGCAATGTTGCAGCCTCGAGTTGATTCCTTAAAAATGCATCATCAAAGCCTCATTTCGACTCACGGCAGATAGAAGTACCTCGAGTCTAGGTCGTGTCTCGAGTCTACCTAGTTGTAGCCTCGAGGTAATCATGTTGCTCTTTTAATATGATTTCTTATAACGGGAACAATTAACTCGAGTCTAGCCTCAAGCTACCTCGAGGTTCAGTCCGAACTCGAGGCTGAGTTCTTTGTGCCTCGAGTCAATATATGCTATCACTTATTCTTACTATCTTTATCTTTACATCAACTCGAGGTGAATCTATTACGCCTCAAGGAAAGTTCATTTTTGAATCTTTCTTGCTATCTATCCGATGATTCAACTCGAGGCTCACTTATGTATGCCTCGAGTCTAAGACATAACTCGAGGTGAGGAGGTCTATACCTCGAGTTAAATATCATTTTCCAATATTCATATTACCTTTCATACTACAGGAACTCGAGGTTAGAAAAGCGATGACTAGAGGCAAGGTTGCCCCTGTTCTAACAAATGATATTTTGATTTCCATATTTCTTTGCATATGCTTATAGATTCATCATATCATCTTATATGGATATTCTTAACTTCATCTAATAAAGTTTGTTAGTAAGTTTCTGTTGATTAAGACACAGATTATCCCAAGATTTTTGAATTAAGTAGTTGTGTTAGAACATATTAAATGCAGTTGCCTATTCGAGATGATATCCAATGCACAACCTCCGGTCATTCAAAGATAGTCTTTGGGCAAATCTTCTTGCATACCTTCAATGGTCATAATTGCAGCAACAAAAAGAATTAACGAATATTCCAACTAGGATGCCCGGATTATAGACAGAGCTTACGCACTTCAACTCCAATGTACATATTGAAGAAAACTCAAACGGCTACTTTCAAGCTTCATCAACGGTCATTAAATGAGAGATCTATAAATAGTCGAAGCATTGAATTCATCAACTACCAAACGGTGTAATTAATTCGAGTTAATACTATTCATTGTTTCAACTGTTTCATTAATTTGTACTTCAAAGTGTTCATTACTCTATCTACTCGTGAGGAGTTCATAAACCTTTACTTTTATTATCAGTTGAATCTTAAGGTTAAGGAACCTTAAGAGAGGGTGTATCAATTACAACTTGTAAGGGGGAGTGGAGTCTGTGAGGGATCATCCTTCGTTTACAGAGTGTGTAATTATTCTTTAAAGATAGTGAAATCCCAGGTGTTTTGGGGACTAGACGTAGGTCAGTGATATTGGACCAAACCATTATATATCGCCTTGTGTATATTTCTCCTCTCTGCTTCATTTCTCTAGTTCTGTTTTTTACTTGTCTTCGTGTGGGTGTGCAAAAAGAATTTTGAGATCACCTATTCACCCCCCTCTAGGTGATATTTTATCTTCATAATCTAGGCCCAAGAAAAGCCTATAGAATGCCATAAGTTTAACTGGGCACTTGTAAAGCCTTTCACAAATCTCTCACCAAGATACTCCCTCTTACATACTATAAGGATTCAATCTTTATCATGAAGGATTACAATCAATCTTCTCTATCAAAAGGGAATAAGATGAACATTGAAGTACATTACAAATAATCTCACTCTCTATGGTAAACTATATGATCATTAAGATAACAGAGAGTAAGTGATATAGATGGCAAAGTATTGGCATTTTGACAGTGAAGGTGTAAGCTCATGTCTCTTCGTCTATCTTGAATGCTTCTCCTTTTAGAGTTGATGAAGAGCATTCGACCATTGAGCAATTCTTCTCGTTTAGAATATGACCGTTGTGAAGGCTTAAGTTTTCTGTTAGAGACATATTGGAGTTGTTGGCAAAATTTGAGGTTCGGTCGTTTTCACTTCGCTACAACACGAATATCAATTTGGTCTGCTCTGTAGCACCATGGAGCAGGCATTGTAGTACGTTATCATACTATAGAAAAACGGAACTATTCATCATGAAGCTTGAAATTGCTTATTTTAACCTAGAATTAAGTCATTCCAACTTCCATTTGATCATAGTGACTTGAATATTGATATTCTCATAATATTTGGCATGTTCTTCTTTCTTCAATATCTTCTCTTGATCATTCTCCATAAAACAACTTGGACTAATCTACATTAAATATTGTAGTTAGTCAATGTAGGAGATAAATATATTATGTAAACTTTTTGCTCTTAATAATTTAGCATCTATATTTGATATCATCAAAACTAATCATATCTAACACGAATGTTGAGTACATTTTGAACTCATGTTTGTACAATGAGAAATGAGAAGAAATTGACATACAACACTAACCAATCAACTTAGCATGTAATTCATAATGCATGTGTATGAGAGTAAGATTGCAACATAGGAAGTAGGTGGAAAATCCCTTGTCCACTACAGTGTGAATCGCATAAAGGAAAAATCCTTTCGTGATGCCCTTAGGACTTGGGCGGCATTAGGAAGGCTTGAATTGACAGCTACTTTAGTTGAAACTCTATGATCATATTACACATGATTCAATCAAATGAGTGAAAACTAGGAAAGCAACATAGTCAAGATGTATTGATGTTAAGTCAAATAGGAAAGGTTTATCCTCAAATACACTATTGCGGATTAGATATGCCATGAGTTAAGTGTATGGACTAACCTAGGGTATATAAGGCAACAACTTACAGGTATATAATAGGTGTCCTTAGATGTTGATCATATGTAAAGGATTTCCAGTATTGCCTCACTTCTTTATGACTTGTCATTGAACCCTTGTGCTTTTATTTCTTTTATTTATATGTGTGTGTATTTGTTTGTTTGTCCTAAGGGTTTGTTGTCTCCAAGGTCAAGACTCCACATTTTGTCCTTTTTTTTTTTTTTTCAATTCATCCCTCTTGTAGTCTTAGGTCTTGTGAGGTGCTTTTCTTTTTCTTTTAAAAAATTGTAATTCATTCAAATAGTCAAATCTTTCTCTCCGATTAATACTTTGTGATTGGGCATGCATGTTTTATTGTTTTGTTCTTTCCTTCCTCCTCTCTTATACGCATGCATGAACACACACATATAGATGACATTTCCTTCAATCTCTTTCCTTCTGAACATAACAACTCCGCAATCACCCCAACACACACATATGGTTGTTGCTTTTTGAGTCATTTTCTTTATTAAAAATATATATTTATTTGCAAATAATACTTTACCTTAAGAAAATATGTTAGAATTGTGAGAGCTTAAGTGAATATATGTAATATGGGTGTAGAGGGTAGTTTTAAGTATTTAGAGTATCTTTGAAGGAACTCAAGAGTAGTTGGAAGAAATATATTAATAGATATTCATGTTTATGAATTTGTAGACTCTCATTGAGAGTTTTGGATTAACTCAATGTGTGATTAACTCGTCGACCTAGGAGTAACATTGAATATTCTTTCATATACTTGCAAATTGTGTATGATTGAATCATAAATGATTTTATATATATATATATATATTTAAATGGACTGAATTATATGTATATGGGTATGTATTGTAAATTCTCAAGCAAGTAATGTTACCGATAAATTTCGCACAACTCACTTTATTCATATAGTTAATATTTTAATTATAATTGATGTATTATTGGACTATTCTTTCGTTTCGGGCATGTTTGTATATGTGATGATATTTGATACAAATAGAAGCATGATTTATTGTTCATTGTCTTTTAATTAATGATATTATATTTATTGGTGATTGAACATAATTGTCATGGTGTTTGCACTTGTGATAAGTTAGAGTAAAGAGGAAGAATTTTTATGGTGAGATCTTTTACCTCGTGGTATGCTATCACTCGGTGCACAGTAGATGACACTTGTCAGAGCCCCTCAATGGACATGTGAGACACGTGACACCTCTTTAGTTTTGTTCTTTTAAGGAGGGGAGCCATAGTCCAAACTTAAGCTCTACACCTTTGGCCTGATGTATCTTAAGAATTGGTGAGCTTGGGACAATCCTGTCAAGTAGATGACTTTTGTTGGACTATACGTTAGCCTATGACTCTAGTTAACGGAATAAAGATGGACGATGATTTAAGGGAGGTTGCATATTGCATAATTGTATATTACATGTTGTGATAAAAAATAGAGATTGTCATAATGATGATTAAATTTGCAATTGTTTTGTATAAGGATCATGATACATGTAAAAATATATGTAATCAGTTCTTTCTTTTAAATCTTATGTCTTTTGCTTATATGTGGTAGAAACTTTCAGTAGTACTGAGATGTGGAATCTAGGATGTTTATATTAACATTTGTCAGGTGATTGTTCTAGTTGGGAGCAAGGGAAGGCATCTAAGGAGTGAGTCTTGATCCTTGAGCACATGTTATGTCGTTTTATTTACCATGACTCTAAGACTTCGACATTATATTTTTAATTACTAAAATATTTTGAGGATTTAAACTAACACTACGGTGTGGATTTTATTTGATATATATATATATATATATATATATATATATATATATATATATATATTGATGATTTAGATGTTGCACATTGGTTTATTTTCATAAAAAGCAAAATGAGATATGTGAGACATTTTGGTTAAGTATTTGTCTGTTTGCAATGGCGGAAGTAGGTTATGGCCTTCTCTAGTCTTATTTATTTATATGTATGTATCATATAATATTTTATTTTGGCCAATAATTTGGCCCCAACTAAATATTTTATTCTACATGTTTTACTCTTTCTAATAAGGGTAATATTGTATTGATTAGTGGAAATTTTGGGCTTATGATTTAGGGAGAGTCTTGAGTTTTGACAATAGATGACTATATATATGTAGAGGATGATTAATGACTAATTTTAATCAGTTTGGATTTATTATTTTGTTGTTTTATGATTTTATAATGAATTTCTCTTTTCAAAAATAGATTATAATTGGTTATTTTCTTAGCTAAAATTGAATTATATCTTTATGTTTTTTTTTTTTTAAATTTTTTTTGGGTTCATATTATATTTGTTTTATTTTCTCCAATTATTTTATTTTAAAATAGGTGGAATACGCATTTAAGTCTTAATTTTATTAAATTTCATTATACATACAATTATTATGATTGTGTTTGTGATATCTTTAGGATAATGTTTGGTTCATTACTCTTTGAGCTGTAAGAGGAAAGTAAAATTCTTGTTTAGGATACTTACTGAAAATGTTAGTATCATCTTATATCTTGTTTTGATTTATAATTGTCAATTATTATTTATGTGTGTTTTCAATGTTATGCGATATTATTTAATAAATAGTTCAATATGTTTTTTTTTGGCCCGGGCTAAAAATATTTCGGTTCCGCCACGATTTGAGGTGTTATAACATTCATATGAGAGAACCCTTTTAGAAGGAGGATAGTGTGTGTTATATTCAGACTCATTACTCCCTCAATCTCATATCCTATATATAGCATATGTATGGTCATATAAGAATAGATGTAACCCTTAAACATTCGATTATATGACAATAGAAATAACCTTTACACCATAAAGGCATATCTCTCTATATAAACTCATATCTGTCTATATTTGCAAAATGTCCCCTCTTAATTCAGGCTTAGGCCCTATCACACTAAGGATAGACTATATTCCAACAGTATTGTATACTCCTTTTTGTAAATGAAAAATTATCATCAAGAGGGGGTGAATTGGAGATTTAAAAATCTTTTTCAAAAGCTTTTGGAAATGGCGCACAGAACAGGGTATAATAGAGAGAGAGAGAGAGAGAGAGCTTGACACGAAAGATTTATACTGGTTCGGTCTCAACTCTTGACCTACGCCCAACCCCCAAACTCTTTGGGATTTTCACTATCACTTCAATCAATTACACACTATATACTTGAAAGTTATCCTCTCACTAGGATACACTCCCCTTTACAAGTTGTAATCCAATAACTCAATCTCAAAGTCCCAATACTTTGAAATTCTTACAAAGATTTATAACCAAAGATAAACTCTCTAAAAGAGAAGAAGAATAAACACTGAAGTTTAGAGTATCTGAAGATACTATACAGATGAGTAGAAAACAATTAATGCTAATATCACTTTGAGCGTTTTTGTGTTTTCTTGTGTTCTTGTTGAGAATTGAATGCTTCAGTATGTTAGGAGCTTTTAATGACTGTTTGAAGACTCGATGAAGCCGTTGGAAGCATTGAGGAGCCATTGGAGACATTTGCTTCAATTGCTTTGACTCAACCAAGATGCCTAGATAATCTCTGTTGACTTTGCTTAAGATAAATCTGTTGGATGATCTGGCGTCCAAATGTGGAAAGAAAACAATAAAGTCTTTGGAATGTGCAGAGAAAAACTTGCCAAATTTGTGCTTCGTTTTCTGAACCAGCAAAAAATGCTCTAACGTATTCACTTTTCTTTTTGGGTAATCTTTTGTTAATCATCCTTTTGATCATCTGAAACTCACTTAGAAATTGATTAAACATATTTAGGAATAACAATGAGTGATGATACAAAGTATACAGCTCCTACTTGAAGATTTCGCATTTACAAACACGGTGATATCAAAATAGAGATACATCTCACTCGAGTCAATTATCCTAGGCTCGAGCCATCTTCTTTGAAAATAAGTTTGAATTAAAATTGAAGATGTCTTCGTATGACTTAGGCTCGAGGTTAAAATGTTTAACTTAAATGCATGACTTGAGTTAATTAGAGTTCACTCAAGCCAGGCTTTGTTTTCGAAATGAACTTCGAGATAGCATTTTGAAAAACGTTTTGAGATTGCGTTCATTCGAGTCATTAAGTGACTAACTCGAGTCAACTTATATATTTAAGATATCTTTTAAAAGCTAAGCTCGAGTTACAGTTCTTAGGCTTGAGTCAAGGACTTATGTTTTGAAAATAAGTTTAAGTCCATAGAACATGACTTGAGTCAAGATGAACAGGCTCGAGTTGCTTTATGTTCAAAATACTTTGATAGCTCTCGGCCTTGCTTTGACTCTAGTTAACCATGATCGACTCGAGTCAAGTTAAGTTTAAAAACTTTGAAAAACTCTCGGCTCGAGTTTTACACTCAGATACTCGAGTCAAGTTATGTTCGAATATTTTTGAAAACTCTTTGTATTGAGTTAACTCGAGTTTTGAAACTCCAAACTCGAGTCAAGCTTTGACAATAAGTTACTGGTTAAGTTTGAACAAGATTTAAACATTTTTAACTTAATCATTAACTTTACTTAGTTTAGAATTGACAGTTATCATCAAAACACATAAAGAACTAACACTTTTTCCTTTACTAAGTTTTTATCCCATTGAGATTTTCCTAGTAAGGTTTTAATGAGGCACAATAATTTTTTGTGAACTTCAAATGGGGAGTGTTATAAATATTATGAAATGTGGATGTTTTCTTTTAATATTCCACTATAACTCCCCAATTGAAGGGTTTCTTGTATTTATTCCCTATAATCTTCAATTGCACAATTATATTGCTTAATTACATTCTTTATATACTTACAACTCTTTTGGTTAGTCTTCAATGTTGGGGTCTTATATAGACGATGATGTACGCTATTTATGACAATGAAGTGAATGAGAATCTTCCTTATTTTCTCTCTAACTTTCTCTAATCTTCTCCATCTCCCTCATCTTAATATATTGTTTTTCTTTATTTTTATAACAAGTTTGGTTTTTAATGCAAAAATTTAATATATTTCTGTGAGAAAATTAATTATTTAATCCTTTAACTTTTAACTCGATTGTGATTTAGTCATTTAAATTTAAATCGTCATGACACAACCGCTGAAATTTGGTTTGTTTAACAATTTCGTCCTTACTTTTGGTTAATCAAATTGGACCATGCTTATGTGTCACTCTAACAATGAAAGAAGAGAAACCTGAACTTCGTGATAGACACAGCTTGTCTGTTTGCCTGTTTACCCTTTTGGCTGCTTCTCATCTCATTTGTCTCACTGAAATTTTTGGGACTGAAACTAAAAATGGCGTCCTTTTGCAGCTATGAACTCCTTGTATTCGTAATTATATAATATAAAGAGGATATTAAATATTTTTTTAAATACTCCTATTTAATATCCTTTTTTTCCCTCAAAATTTAATATCTTTTTTGGGTCGTAACTCCTACTTAATATCTTTGTTTAAACAATTATTCCTAAGATTTGTTTATGTTCTTATTTTTGAATTTTGTTTCTTAAATTTTATTTAACTAGTTTTAAAATTTAAACATTGGACCAGTTGTTATTAAAGTGGGTCTATTGTTATTACACATTTTTTTTTTTTGAATATTTAGATGAGTTATAAGGATTACCTATCTAGAAACGTTTGCCCTATATATTTATACTCACTTTCCCAACTAGACTTCTTCTCTCGCCTCATGCAGTCTTGCGCACATTCTCTCTCTCTCTCTAATCGGGATGGCTTAGTCTTTGTTTCTGTTATACTATCCCTCTCTGTCATAGCCGTTGTGTTGTTGCGTTCGACGACCATCGTCAGCTTTCACAAACTTTCGCTCGCCCTCTTTTGTAAGTGTTCTTCTTCGTTGTCTTTGCTTGTAAGGAAGTTTTAATCAATCGTTAATGATGCTTACTCATTTTCCTTCTTTGTTGAAGCCCTGAGGATGTACTTGCCCACGAAAGATAACGGTAGACATGACATGGATGATGTGGGTTTTCTTGTCGAGACTTTCGGTAATCAGGCTATGGTTTTGGTGTCTACGTCGAACTTACCCAAGGTACCTTTTCTTCCCTCCACATTTTTTGTTCATGTTACACAGTTTATTATACATGAAAGTTTAGATTTTTTGTCGTACTTTCACATAAATGACAAGAATGTTGCCTGCTTTACGTATGTTCACTTGAATGTGAAATATTTTTCTGGTTGCTCGATAAACAACATAATACAACAATGAGGAAATAAAAAAATTAAAATGTACAATAAAAAGACAACATAATATATAATAAATGCATAGAAAATTAAATTGGATATGATAAATGGATAAGGGGATAATTGTGCAAAAGAAAGTGTAAAAGAAAACTAATATAGAATATCATTGTACACCACAGAGAAGAAAGAAATCGGAAACTAGATCAAAGGCTTTCAGAGCGAACTCATGTTGATAACGTATTAAAAAAATAAAGAAAAACAATAGATTAATATATGAGGGAGATGGAGAAGATAAGAGAAAGTTGGAGAGAAAATAAGGAGAAGTTTCCATTCACTTCATTGTCACAAATAGTGAACATCATCCTCTATTTATAAGATTCCAATATTGAAGATTAACCTAAAGAGTTATAAGTACATAAAGAATATAATTAAGCAACTTAATTGCGTCATTTGGAGGTTATAGGGAATAAATAAAAGAAACCCTTCAATTGGGGAGTTAGAAGGTATAATTATGATGACACATTAACTATATATAATATGGAATCTTAAGAGACTATGGAGCCATGAACATCCACACTTCATAATATTTATAACAAAACTAAAATTATTAGAAAGCTTCTGAAATCTTTTATTGAAGGGGAGGAGAATAAGTCTTTTGTTTTTTTTTTTTTCCCCATTTCCTTTGATTTGCTGGAAAAGATGTTGGCATGCTTGCAAATACGACAGTAATTTAAAAGGGTCTTCAAGTTGTTTACGTCTTTCTAGAATTTTGAAGGTCTCGAGTGTGATGTAATACTAGTAGTTTGTTAAATCACGTGCGTGTGTTTATGATCAGTGTCTTTTTAGTACGTATTTGATAACCTTCTTTCAATCTTAAGAATAATTTGGTCATATTCTAAAGACAAATTATAGTCTTAAAATATAGATAATTTTCAATAATTTTTTAGATATAACCTAAAATTATATTACAATATTTTAGAACAATAATGTTATTGTTTTCATATTTTTTAATAAGAAAGAGACTGATTGTATGCTGATCAATCATACTATTTTAGATATAACCTAAAATTATCACTACTACAAAAAATGGATATTACTTCCCTTAGAGACATCCTTATTTTAAAAAGAGAAGTAAAATGTATAGGCGGTGACATTCTCGTAATAATATGCTTGAAAATTACCACTTAAGCGTCCTAAAATATATTTTAGGACGCATAAAATTAATTTAGGGAATTTTTGGCATCCCAAAGTATATTTTAGGACAGCAATCAGCCAATCACTGATTTTTGGCGTCCCAAAATATTCTTTGGGATGCCAAAAGTCAGATTTTTGGTGCAAGGAGAAACAGGGGAAATTTTGGGCCCCGGTTAATTTTTTGGCATCCTATAAACAATTTCTAGACGTCTTAAATAAATTTAAGCCGTCCGGAAAATGTTTTTAGGACGCCAAATTGCCCTGATTTATCAACTTCACACTTTACTCTCAGCGCGCCTCCTCCCGAAATCCTCTTTCACTCACACTTCATACTCTCTGCCTCCTTCCCCAAATCCATCCCTATCATTTCCCTCACATTGTGTTGCACCGCTGTCTCCTCTGGCCCTGTCACACTCCAGCTCCTTCCCATTTGAAATCCCTTCCCTTTCCCTCACATTGTGCGTGGCATGTCTCCGTCTCCGCTGTGCCGCACCTCTGGCTCCTCGGTCTTTGCCGCACCGCGCTGCACTGCAGTACACATTGTGTTCATCTTTCTCTCCTTCGAAGGTACGAAACAAAACCTTTATTTCAACATTGTGGATCAACTTGTATTGTCTCAAGAGGAGAGTAGTTCTTTGAAGAAGAGGAACAATGAGAATGCTAATTTTTCATTTAATGTATTGTTTTCTTTGAACTCGCTAGTCATGCAATTTATTTTGATGTTTATGTGTCACTCTTTTGGATGTGCTTGTTCTTCTTCTATGGTATGAGTTTGTTTTTCCTAATTGACACATAACTGGATGGAGGTTTGTTTTTTTATATTATTATTTTGCCATCATTTGGTCTATTGGGATGAGTATATCATTTTTCATTTTTCATAAACGGATTTCTTTAGAAAACTGGTCTGGTTTTTTCTAGTTTAGATGGTTTTGCAATGTTGGGATAGTTTTTCTAGTTTTGCCAAATGTATTCCATTCAATCAGCCTCATAATTTTTTGTTTAGATGGACTGTGCTGTGAAGGCCATTAGCCTTCTCTACTCCTTTTTCCCATGGAAGAAAGATTTGATACATCAACAATTGACAATGAGTGTCAAGAATAGTTGATGTTGATGTGCTGAGGTTTGGTAAACGTGGAGTTTTCATTTAGTTGAGGTCCAGTAAACATTTGGAGACAAGACATTTATGGTGCTAGACTGAGTGATGTGACTGGTGCTGGACTTTGTTGCTTAAGATTAATTTGGATGCCCTTAAAAATTATAAGATATTGATCAAATGCTGTGTGAAACGTGATGGGACTAGTTGAAGTCACCGGGAAAAAATAATTCAAATTGCATTTGTTTGAATATTGTTTTAACTTTTCGCATCAAAGGCATAATCTGGTGCTATACGTCACCTATTGTCTTTTCTTATCCTACATTCTTGGTATTGTTGCAGATTTTCTATTTGGTTGGATTTGCCTTGTTTTGCTTTGAGACTCTTCTAAGTTTGTGGGTTCTTCAGGTGAGGGACATAGTATTTGCATTTAAGGCTTAGGGTTTGGTCTTGTTTCAATTCTTACTTTTGATTTCAAGGCTACGTAATGTTGATTGTGATTTCTGTTAGTTCTCTATGTGTTTTGATGATAACTGATAATTGTAAACACAAGTTTAAGTTTAAGTTTGTCTTTGTTAAGTTGAAAAACTTACTGCCAAAGGCAAACTCAAGTTTGAGTTGTCAAACTCGAGTTTGGACTTGACAGAGAGTAGCTCAAGTTTTCCAAACATAAGACAAACTTGAGTTTGTATTGGCAAACTCGAGTTTCAATCATACAGAGAGCACTCTAAGTTTTTCAAGTTAAGGGAAACTCGAGTTGGTTATTAACAAACTCAAGTTTGTGTTACACAGAGAGTTTTCAAGGATTTGTAAACTTGACCAAACTCGAGTTAAGTTTTCCAAAATCGAGTTTGTACTTGGCCGAGAGTCTTAATGCTTTTTCATCCTGAGCAAACTCAAGTTTGATATGCCAAACTCAAGTTTGCACTTGGCCAAGAGTTCTCAAAGTTTTCCATAGTTTTGAGAAAACTCGAGTTTATCTTTGTAACTCGAGTTTGCACTTGGCAAAGAGTTTTCAAAGGTTTTCAACTTTTAATGAAACTTGAGTTTGATTTGATTAACTCGAGTTTGTGCTAAACAGAGAGCTCCTAACCATTTTATGATTTTGAAAACTCCAGTTTGCTTTTAGAAACTTCAGTTTTGAGCTTTGTGGACTTAACATATTTTCACTTCAAAAGTCCCAAACTCGAGTTGGTCATTAATTGACTCGTTTGCCCATATTTTCAAAATACTCTTCAAAGCTCAAATCGCAACATTCTTCTTTGGAAGAAGCAAACTCGAGTTTATGTTTATTAACTCAAGTTTGGTTCCTGAAGATTTGTTGCAAACTCTAGTTTGTTTGAACAAACTAGAGTTTACATCACCAAGTTTGAAAATCAACTTGCTCGAATTTGTGAAATCTTCATGTTTGATCTAGATACTTCTTATCATCACTCATTATTATTCTTAACTATGTTTAATCAGTTTGGTAGTGAGTTTCAGATGATTTAAAGAGTGTTAAATGAAGATTTAGCTTAAAGCAAAAAGTGACGTCAGCGTATTTATTACAAAGTCTAGAAACCTTACATTCTTTTGGACAATCATTCTCTACACGTTACTAATGGATTAATGTTTTCTTTCCCTATCAAGAAGCTGCTTTCCAACGGATTTATTTCAAGGGAAGTCAACCATAAAATTTTGTGCACATGGATTAACACTAATCAAGAGAGAGACTGGACCAAGCTTCAACTTAATCAGCTCATTAATGTTACCAACGGTCACATTAATGAATCCAACAATCATTTAATGCTCTCTTCATATATAAGGAGTTGCATTCAAGTCTTCATAATAACCAATCTGTAGGAAACGAAAAAGTTTTCAAGTTTCAACTACTTATTGTGTTTTCTACTTGTAAAGTATCTTTTGATACATTTGTACTTCAGTGATTTTTCATCTACTCTTAGAGAGAGTTTCATTTATTGAAATCATTTATTGTAAGAATCTCAAGTCGTGGGACTTGGAGATTGGGTATATCAGTTTACAACTTGTAAGGGGGAGTGTATTCTAGTGAGAGGATAACTTCGAGTACAGAGTGTGTAACTGATTTTGAGTGATAGTGAAAATCTCAGAGTGTCTGGGGACTGAAAGTAGGTCAAGAGTTAAGACCGAACCAGTATAAGTTTGTTGTGTCTTGCTATTCTTTCATCTCCTCCGTTCTGCTTTGTTTTCGTGTTCAGTTTTAGAGTGTTTTAAAATGAATTTTTTAAAATCCCCAATTCACCCCCTCTTGGTGATTTGCTCCACTTTCAATTTCTGAGTGCGGATACTATGTTATCCTTTATATGTATTACATCATTCAGAGCAGATGTATTATAGGTTTTGAACAAAGTACGTAATTGCTCCCTGATTCTCAAATGATAATATTGTTGATGTTGTACTTGAGTTGTTAATTAATTCATTCACTTCATTGATTTATCTTATACCTTGTTTTCCAATTTACAGATTTTTGGTAATGAGGCAGCGTACTTGGAGGAAGACATCAATTTGGGTTGAGACGTTTTGGCTGAACATCTTCTTCAACACATAGATACGGTAAAGTTTACTTTGAATATTTCTTAGTAGCCGTGTAGACAACATTTTGACACTTTGTGGTGATTGTTGTATGTAGTAGTAGTTACCATTGCTCGTCATGTAACATCCCAAATTTTGGGATGTTAAAGTTGGAATAATATATAGAAATTAATTATGAAATTTTGGCTTAAAATTATTATTGGGAATTTAGGCTTATTTTTCCCTTAATTTTTTTGGGGAAAGAATAATTCAAATAGGGAATAATTTAGGCCTAAAAATTTATGGAATCAATATTTTACGGCCAAGAGAAATTAATTAACAAAGAAAATCCTTATATGGAATTAAGGATTAAATTTTAATAATTTCCAATACTTGCAAATATGAGTCTTGAAGAGGATCAAGTGGGATAATTTTTAAAGTGGCCCTACCACCTAAAATACATATATTCCTGATTAGCCATATTCATTTGGCCCAACCCAATCCATTATCTTAATTTATTACCCAACACAGTCCACAACCACTCAATTGGTTAATCCTCTTGGTCAAACATGCAAGCATAGAGAAGCTCAACAACAAGATATATATATCCATTCATTTAGCCCAACAACAACACCACATCAACCCATATCATTTCGACCCAACCCATGACAGTAAAAAGGATCACTGTAGAAACAAGCCTCACCAAAACGCAATAGTAGGAAAAACAATATCAGCTAATACACGATCGGGCAGCGCTATCAGGGGAAAGATATCAGCAACACCTTAGCGATATCACGTAAGCGCCAAAAGGGAGATTCACACAGCGACTTCCACGGGATCATGCAACAGTAATTCCATGCTTCTTGAGCCTCACAAATTGAAACGTGTTTTCTCCTCTGCCTACTCATGCTTCTCGGACTAGACCCTTTGGTCCTTATATAAGCTATGCTCCTTGACTCTAATCACTCACGTTAGCTTAACAGAACTAGAACAAGTTGAGAGTGAAAGAGAGAGAGCACGAGAGAGAAGGAAAGTCGAGAGTGTGAACCGAAGGGGAGGAGAGAGAGAGAGAGTTCAAGCATTTGTTGCCCCGTTCTTGATCCGAAAATAGAGGTTGGTGTGACGTTGAGAAGCTGCAAGCCTTGGCGTATCTGAAAGACTAACAAGGTAAGCCATTAAGCTAAATATATTTGCTGCTATATATATAGCGCTACACGTAGGAAGAAAAATGAGAGAAAGCTTGCTATTATATATGTTGTTGTATGTATAAAAACAAAGGAGAGGAAAACTCACTGTATCGATATATATATCTATGTTGCTGCCTTGGGGAAAAGGAATGAGAAAGTTGTTGCCATAAGCTTACACACACACACACACATTGCCTTTGGAATAAAAGGAGAGAAACTCACTATTATATATATATATATATAGTTTTGCTTGCTGTCAAAACGCTGCACATAGTGTATATATATGTGTGTGTGTGTGTGGTTTAAAAACTAAAAACTTGCTATCTTACTGATACATTCGCTGCACATGAAAGGAAAGAAAATAAAAACTTATTGTCATGTATATGTGTGTGTGTGTGTGTGTATATATACACTGCTTTATATAAGAAAGAGTAAAAACTTGGTTATCATATATATATTGATATTGCCGTGAACATAGAAGGGAAAAAAAAGAATGAAGGAAGTTGTTGTTATATGTTATATATAGGTGCCGTAAACATGGAAGATTATAGAAAAGTTTTGCTATCAAAAACCTAGCTGATATGCTATCATGTATATGTGCATCCGTAGGTGTGTATGCATGTGTGTGTATATATATAAACCAATGACTTTGGGAAAATATAAGAAACTTGCTATATATATATTGGAAAACCATAAGAAACATTATATATAATACATTAAAGCATAATTTATATGATGATTGGTATTTATAAACTCCTAATTTAAAGTGTTAGGATAGCCTCTTAAAGTTTAAAATAATTTTAGAGAAATAATAATAAATAGTAAAATAATAATAATAAATAAATATTATTGTTACTATTATTAGGAAAGGGAATAAGTAATAAATTAAAAGGATATTGTTAATAAAATAATTTTAGGGATTAATAATCACTTTTAATCCTCTAAAAACGATTCGCGTAGTTAGTTACTTTTCGACGCAAGAAGTGACTAATGACAATGATGAACGTTTATAGGTATACCTTGACACCTCTATAGATCCCAACACTTTCGGACAAATTAAGGATTCAAGCTCAAGGTGGGTAATTGTTATCTTATTAGCTTGTATGTATGTATTCATGTATGACTAACCATGTCTGCTAGATAATTTACATACGTGTATCCTAACTATGGATTGGGGTTGCATGTCCTAAAGGGTTGCGATCCTTGACCGATAACTGCGGTTACAGTGCGACTTGTTTACTATGATTATTCTATGCTTAACATGTGATATGTTGTCATTTATACTCCATACTTGCATATAAGATTAATTGTTACCCCTAGGGTTCATTCATTTGAACTCTAGACGCATAAAAGAGACAGGTAGTGGATCAGGATCAATAGGAAAGATGCAGCTGTAAAAGTTATAGTAGAAGGAACTTTTTGGAAAAATATCAGTAGATGGACTATATTATATCATTTGTCTATTTTTTGATTACTGTATTAACATCCTACTATGGGATAAATATCGAATCACGAAAAATTTATCCTCATGTTTTCAACTAAATTATTTTAAGAAAGTTTTATTCCGCAATTAAGTCGTCCAAACTATTTCGATGCCCTGTGCGCTTAAACTCTAATAAATAAAGGCGTATTAAGGACGGGTGTTACACGTCATATGATGGGCAGCCTCACCGCTTAATCTTAATGGGTGGTATAGTCTTTTCCTTATTATGTGGTTTATAGTCTTTTCCTTATTGTGTGGTTACAAAATGGACTAAATTCACCTGAGAGACTCGTGCTTTTCTTTTTGGAACTAGGGTCAGTGGTGAGAAGGTAAACAGAGTGGTTAAAATTGGTCTATAATGATATGAAGATTTTGGTTTCTGGTTTTCTATTGGATGGTTTTTATAGAGTTTAATTGCTGGGCAGTGAAATATATGTAGCAGGTGTTGGTCGATTTCCTTGATGGCAAGTGAACCAGTCGAACAAGTAATAAAGTGAAAGTAGAGTATCGTCCCACATAGACTGAGATACCGAAGAGTGACGTTCAATTGCTATGATAGTTGTAATCAAAAAGTAAATGTAATTGGTTTGAGAGGTTTTTGATGATTACGCTAATAATGAAGTAAACAAAGTAAATTTAAGAAGATATCGTAAGAAGTTAGGCTGAACTCGCACTCCTCCTTAAGTGCGTAATTCCCCGGTTGCTCTACCCATTGCTATAGCATATATATCGCATTGCCTTCCGCAATTGCTACAAAGATAGCTACTAACTACAAAGCTATTCGATTAACCCACCGCTATGATCTATTGAAGCTTCCGCATCCGATACATATGATATTAACTATACTCCTTCCATATTCCTATGGCAACTTTCTAGTTTTTATCTGCATTATACTCAGGGTGTACTGGTTATGAGAGGTAGACTCATTCCTGAAGCCTACAATAAATAGGTCAAGCCTTGCACCGGCTGCCTAGCAAACACTGTTTCCTAGAGGTCTAGCCTCGACTCCTTGCAACTGAATCTATTAAATTATGAACTTGCAACTGGGTTCATACACCCTTAAGAATTCATCCTCGTTCAGCCATCAGAAAGTTAGTTCATGACTGATGAAGGAAACACAAAACAGATAGTAACAGAATGGCCCATGATCTAACTACTGAAATTAAACAAATGAAAATAGAAAGCTTAACGGCGTTCCGACGGTGTGGAAGAAGCCCTGTCACGTCACCACTCCACGTCTTCTTCCCTCCGTCTTACTGTGAGGAAGGATGCTGGGTTATCTTGGAATTCTCGTGCTAGTGAAGTCTCTCACTCTTCTGTTGAGTCGGCCGAATGTGTTATCTTGTGTTGGCTCGCGACTCTCCTTCGTGGTTGTCCCGCTGTTTCCTTTTATATTCGGACTTTCGTGTGACGCAAGTTAAGCTAGCCGGGCTTTCCAAATCGTCGAGATCTATCGCATATTCGTTTGTAGATTGATTCTGCGGATCCCGCGGGATTCTTCAAATCTTTCCGTTTTGATCCTCCGCATCTTCTATTTCATTATGTCAAAGAATCTACCTGTTGATCTCGATCTTTTATTTCTATTCCTGAAATCAGCTAGATAAAAGGGTCAGAAAATATGCCGCATAGCATTGCGTCCTTTACTTTGCTATAGCTTTCGTGATGCTTTTTATTTCCTTTCGAGTTGCGGTCGGAATGCTATAGCATCGTATCAGCTTTGCTATACGTTCTTTAAAACAATGTAATTTGCTCTTCTTAGCACATGTTCAGGATGTAAATGGTTTCAATCCTTCCGTTCCCTATATCATGAATATATGCCTTTTTGCTTGGATTGTTTCAGCTTTTAAGCTTTCATTCACCATTCAATTCGGTCATGAAATACGGGAAAACATGGTATAATTTGTGCTCATCAAATACCCCCACACTTAGCTTTTTGCACTCCTGGGGAAAATAAGATAAAGCGAATGAAACTCATAGTTATAGTGCTCTTGTTTGTATAACCCTTGCTTACACACTTGCCTTTAGTTAACGTCCTCCTTCGGTAATCCCACTGCCCAATGCTAACGGCTCAGAAAGCGTGGTGTTGCTTAGATGAAGAAGCCTTAAGAGGCTCTCAAGTTCGGTGTTTGCGCTCTCTCACTCAAGGGATTTTAATTTCTCTCTTGTCATACGAGCCTCGAAAGTTCCATAGCCTTGTCAATGTTCTAAGATTGCTTCCAAGCATTCTGAGTATTCGTTCATCAAAAGGACTTTTTGGGTTACAATGGTGAAGATGGTTAGGAGTTTGAGATGGGAAATGTTGGTAAGTGCTATAGCAGATTAGGTAGCCAAATATCTTGGTCTTAGCCGAGTGCTCCTTTTTGTACTTTTTTTCTTGCTGCTCTTTTTTCTGGGTTCTTCCCTTTTTTAAGCAGCTCTTTTCCGCAGCCTTTCAATGGAGCACTCTGCCGTAGCATTTTCACGGTTTTCTTCTAGTTTCTTTTATGTCTATCTCGTTCTGCTATAGCATACTCATGTGGCTTAATGGGGTAGCAATATGGGGATCATGACAAATGGTTTGTGTATGGGATTGAAGGGTATGACGTGAATGCCTTTATCCTACGAACTTTAAATTCAGATGCCAGATAGTTTATCAAAGAACTAAGACAAATCAAGGATCAAACATGGACTAGCAGACTTGCACACTAAAAAGATATAACAATTAGGCTCAATTGAATCCTTCCATCGGGGGTTCTTCCCTTTAAACTTCCTCACTGCCACTTTACCCCACATCAGATTAGCTAGCATTGTCAATTTCCCAAGCCTACAAGTTCAGTTTTCTTAGGCAATCATGATACGTTGCGTTATACAGACATTCCTTCTATTTCTACAGTGTTCTGTTCATACTCCATCATGCAATTTGAAAAATTTTCCAGCTTGTGCCAAAAAACTAAATGCAAAGTAATTAGATCACACACACGGAAATAGAAGATAGCAGGTTATATTACCTAACTAATCCCTCCCCCACACTTGAACTATGCAACGCCCTCATTGCAGCAGCAGTAATAAACGATTATTAGGAATTTGGCTCGCAACAAGGGGGGCGAGGGGGGGTAATGTAAAGAGCAATAGAGGAAATTGAAACAGCATCATTCACAATAGCCCTAGGGAAAACGCCCAGGGCATAGGCATATTGTCGTAAACAAAAAGAAAATAAAATGGAAAAAGAAAAGGAAAGGGGAACTAGGGTGCGGGAGCGGGTGGAGCTGGGCATCAGCTGGGGTGGTGTCCTCTCGGCCGATGAGTCTACCTCGGTGACAACCGGAATTCCCGAATGGGACTGTGAGAGTGAGAGGGATATCAGTGGGCCCCGACGATGGGCGGCGAAGAATGCGTGTGGGTTGTTAGCTATGATTAGTTTTGATGATGTCTTATATAGATGTCATTATCCAGAGCAAAAAGCTTGCATACTACATTTATCTTATACTTTGACTAATTTCGATGTTTAATGTAGATGTGAAGTTTAATGATGGAGAATGATCAAGAAAAGAGGAGAAAGAAAGGAAGAACTTGTTTAATGAAATGAGAAAATCATTATACAAGTTTCTAGATTGATTCTAGAAGTCTCCACGATGGTATAGAAGTTGGAACGGGTCAATTCGGAGTTAAAATGAGTGAAAACGGGTTACAAGTTCATTCCTGAAGCAATTCTCGAGAATGCAATCCATTCCTGAAGCCATTCTCGAGAATGGTATTGATTCTGTGAAAATTGTCAGCGATTCTCGAGTATGAAATATGCATTCTCGGGAATGATTCTCGAGAATGGTACTCGATTCTCGAGAATCATCGGATTTCGTGTTCCTCTGTTCTGCTCTGTTTCTCGGCGACCTTCGGTAAATCAATGATATCTCCCAAACCAGGAATCGGATTGACATGAAACCAGCGGCATATTAAACTAGACATCCAACACGTACTGTTTACAAAATATCAAGTCCAAAGGAGCCCAGATGAGAGAGCTATGATTTTCGTAAGTTGGAACACAAATCACCGTCACAGCCCAGACCAACCTTCGGTAATTTGAGTGTATCTCACAAACGGAAAATCCAAATGAGTTGAAATCAGTGCCATTGGAACCTAGACTCAAATACATTTCCACAAAAATCAACAACACATAAAACGAAGATAAATTGAAGGAGATATGATGTTTTGAAGTTGAGAGTCTGTTCTGGATGCTGCAGAAACGCTCGGATAAGAACAACCTCCTTTCATCCGATGTTAATGGACAAAATACAACTAGTTTGGAGATGATTCTTATTGAAATGGAAAGAGGTTTATGAGCATGAGTGCTTGGACACATTTGATATCTCTTCTGATCTGATTCCCGATGTGCAGATATCGATTCTTGAGAATTGTCTCAAGGATTCTCCGAATGGTTGCTAAACCGTGTTCAAGAGATCGCTTGAATTTCCATCGCAGCAAAGTAATTCTCGAGAATGATTATTAGACTCTCAAGAATGGTTCTCGAGAATGCACCAAAGCAGCTCTCGAGAATGATCGAGACAGAACCACACTGACATAGTCTTTGATGTGATTCTCGAGAATGCATAAGCAATTCTCGAGAATGGTTCTCAAGAATCAGGAAGAATTCTCGAGAATGATCGAAAGGGCGTTGAAGTGCAGCTTGATATTATGAGTGATTCTCGAGAATGATCACAGCAATTCTCAAGAATGAACGAAATTCTGCAAAGGATTACTCAACTATTCAAGAAGTATTCAAAGCAAGTATTCGTAAAGTATTCGGAAGTATTCAGGAAGCATATGAGCTATCTCTCTGCAACATTATATGAATCTTTTGATTACTCAATTAATTCTTCTTCTAAATCACTTAATCTTATTTATGCTATTACTAATCATATTCTTGAGTGAGTTGCAGATCATTAATTTGAGTTAAACATTGTAAAACCAATTCATGGATCAGAGCATTTTGGCCTTCACGTAACAGTCCGACAAAAAGATTCTCATCATGACGTGCCCATACATCTGACTAAAGCGCCTGGATCAATATCTAAGCATCCGGCATATCTAAAGCACCCGGATACTCAAGTATAGAAGAATGGCTACTCGGGTATTATCGAATGCATATCCGATATTCGCTACCGTGCTTCTCTCGGTTTACAAGTGATTCTCGAGAATGAGGAATTAATTCTCGAGAATGGTTCTCGAGAATGGGCAAACAATTCTCGAGTATGCTCGACTACATCAACTGATACTTGCTTTTGTGTTTGTTGTTGCTCGAGTGATTCTCGAGAATTGAGAATCAATTCTCGAGAATAGTTCTCGAGAATCATTGGGTGATTCTCGAGAATGAACGAGAATTGTTCAAATCTTCGTGTTGCTACTTTGTGCAAATCTCGAGTATGGCTCACGAGAATGGTCCGACAAAAGAACCATCGATTCTTGACAAGAAACATGATTCTTCGTGTTTTTATATAGATGATCTAGTTAATTGATTTTATCTTTCAATACATCATTCAATATGAACTCGTGATATCATTAATCATCTTCTAAGTGTTTTTCGATTCATAATCAAGGTTTCACATTTCGATAAAGAACACGAAGAATGGCTACCGGCTCTGTCATGGAATATGTCTTGTTATTCATTATCATTGATCTATATCTCTTCTAACTATATTTAACCAGATTTCTTTGATGAGATTTTAGAAGATCAAGGTTTGCTTCTCAATGTTCAAATTGTGACAAGCTGGCGCACCGAAAGTGTCGGGAAAACAGAGCCGACATGATTTAGATGGCCCATAACCGAAAAGCATCTTTTAAGCTTCTCTTCACCCAAGGTGACAACCGCAAAGATGACCAACTAAGGAGACACCCGATTGTGGTTGTGCAGAAGGAGCAGTTCTTCAAAACACTCAACGGAAATATTCCAACGGACAAATTCAAATACTCAAACGGAAAGTTCAAATTCTACCAACGGTCTTCCAAGCCTTCAACCAATATAAATACCCGAAGGTTTGAATTCATCGCATATACGACGAATACACGAGACAAGGCTATCAAAGAGATCAAATTCTATTCGTACATATATATCTTCGTGAGCTTCAAAGTGTTTATCATTCATCTACTCGAAGAGAGTTTTATCAATCGTTTTACGATTCATTCAAATTTCAAGGTAGAGGTATCTTGAGTGTGGGTGTATCAATTACAACTTGTAAGGGGAGTGAGTCCGAGAGTGAAAAGATCATCCTTCGTTTACTGAGTGTGTAATTGTGTCCACGGTTAGTTGGTTACAACTTGTAAAGAGGAGTAAGTCCTAGTGAGAGGATTACTCGAGAGTTACGAGTCCGTAATCAAGTTTGGAGATAGTGAAATCCCGAGTGTTTCGGGACGGACGTAGGTCAAGAGTTGGACCGAACCGATAATCTCTTGTGTTCATTGCTCTCCTCTCTATCTCTCGTTTTAAGTGTTCTTGAGGAATTAGCGAAAGAATTTCAAGATCACCTATTCACCCCCTCTAGGTGATATTCCACCTTCATTTGGTATCGAGCATAGGTTTCTCGGTTGGGCTTAACATCCCGAGATAGATCATGGAAGGAATATTACTTGAGAGTGCCTTAATCAACCGACCACCGGCTTCAACGACGAACACTTCTCATGCCGGAAAGCTTTGGAAATGGCATACGTGTATGCTATATGTGGAGATAACTCGACGAAGAAAATAAGAAAGAAGAACCTGCGAAACATGTGCTTAATAGTCAAGAAGAAAAGCAATGTGAAAACGATGATGAGGTATTTGATTTCGAACCTACCTATGATGAACTCGCTTTCGAGTATAATGAATTACATTCGAATATAGTAAAGTTGTGAAAGAACTCATTATCTCAAAGAAGAAAATCAAATTGCTTGAAAAACAAGCTAAAGATATTTCTCCATCTTGCGAAAATGTGATTTGCAAAACATGCCCCGTTCTTGAAACAAAAAATATTTATCTTACAAAAACACTTGAGAAGTTCACCAACGGTAGTGAAATGCTCAATGTAATCTTGAAAGCTCAAAGATTTACAAATGATCGATCGGCATTGGTTACAATCCTATTCTTGATAAAAAGAAAGGGAAAAAGAAAGATGGGAGGAAAACCTTATTTAAACTATTTTCAAAGACCTGTTCATACCTCAAATCCATTTGCTCATTGTAACTACCGTAATCGTAAGTGGTCATAGCACATCATCTTGTTTCCATAAGAAAGGAAGAAGGAATAAACCCGTTGGTAA
The DNA here is from genome assembly GCA_019022615.1 of Acacia melanoxylon. Lineage (NCBI taxonomy): Eukaryota > Viridiplantae > Streptophyta > Magnoliopsida > Fabales > Fabaceae > Acacia > Acacia melanoxylon. The sequence continues at coordinate 5,269,713 of JAFJYJ010000042.1, forward strand.
TTATCAATGGTTACCAAAGGGAACTTATGTTTTTCCTAAGGCTCGAGCTAACCGGAGAAGGACCCAAGTATAAATGGGTACCAAAATATCCACCTAGTGCCTTGTGTGCAGATTGATTCCAAAAAGAATAGACACAAAGGCACGAGAGAAGAAGAAGAAGAGTGCAAGAGTTTCTCATGAACTTAAGAGAAGATTCACATCAGATACGAGAACTCGTGGAGAAGCCATTGCTACAACCTTGCCCTCAAATCAAAAGAAGCAATGGATACAATCAAAAGGAGTATGTTCCACCTCAAGAACAAACTACGAGTACCGTTCAACTATCTTGAGCGTAACAAGAAAATGAGATTCTCTCAAATGTCAAACAGAAGACTATTGAAGTCTACATCCTCCGAGAGAGCTTTGCCGACATCCACAAGAAAACAAATAAAGAATCAAAGTGGGTAAGAAAAGCCAATCCTCCAACCGCTTAAAGTAAAGGTGGACAATGGTAAAACCTCCTTTGTTATTATCCGTAATATTAATTGAGGTTTTATCTTATGGAACCGTAGGAATGAGTACGCAAACTATTAAGCTTCTTAAAAATCTATTGATTTAAAATGGATTAGAATATTCAATAGTTTGATTCAATGATTTGATAATTTCCTCTCGTGAACGCATATCTTGGAATCGTACTCAAGTAGTAAGCTAACCTACTTCCGTATCGTCGGGCTTTAATGTCTCGCTTAAGTGTCTCGGATATAATACTTGAGTGTTAGAAATGAATACTCGAGTATTGATTGATCGATCAGTGTATCATTTATATGTTTCGATATGATACTCGAAAGTTCGGTCGTTGTTTCAACTTTTGCAGATCACTATCGATATGATACTCGAGTATGGGATTTTGAATACTCGAGTATGTGGCTTCATTGCTGACAATATTCTTTACATATCAGAGCAATACTCGAGTATGAGGTAAGTGATACTCGAGTATGAGAATGATACTTGGGTATAGGTAAGATGATTTTGCGAGTATGCAAAAGAAGCACTTGTTGATATTGATGGTGAACATCGGAAGAGGAGTCATCTACATAAATTCATCTTAATCAAGCAAACTTCAAGAAGGAATTACGGCGGTGATATCTAACTCTTACCCCATACTGTGATTACATATTCATTTTTGGGTAATGAATACTTGTCCATCATTGCATTCCATTAGCAATCAATCTTTTATGTTTTTCAAAATGTTTTTGGATTGCTAAATGGATCGTAAATGAATTTGTGCATAACTTTCTGAGTTTATGTTTTTGAAATGCACAATTCTAAAATCTGTTTCAATTCACTATGTTTTGTGAAAATGCATACATATGATTTGAAAACATATCCATACTTTAATTGCATTCAAATGATGTTTCAAAATTGGAAGTTAATATTGTACATTGAATGTCGAATATGCTTCAAATTTGTCAAGCTGATTTTTCTCGTCATTCACATATTGATCATCGTATTTAATGCGATACTTGAATTCCTTATTCTTTATTCTCTAACTAGTTAGACCTCATATCTAACAAGTTGATCATCTATGAGTTTCAAGATTATCTCTCATAAATGTAATTCAATTTGTGAGTGTTATGCTTTCGCATAAATTCTTGTTGATTAAGTTATTCCAAGCTTTATGTTCATTAGTGCATTGAATGTTAATGCATTAACCATTATATGAAATAACTTAGTAGGATGATATTCTGGAACACTAGTCATTTGGACTAATGAATATGCGCTTCGTCATCTATGAATCGTAGTAATCATTTTATTACTCATATACATCAACATTGTTTCCATTCATATTTTGAGTGACTACGTTTGTATGTTCATATTCCCCGCCTTGACCATTCATACATTTCAAATCTAATTCTAAGAGGCAAGATCATCTCTTAATTATAGCAAAGTCATTGTGCTCGTTTATTCCCGTTAACCATGACTTTTGCTTCGAACAACTTCTTCAACATGTTAACTTTTCTCCAAATCTGAAACATGTTCTCATTCTGATACATTCTGATATGTTCTTTAACATGTTAACTTCCACCATTGTTTTTGAGAGAGCATTGATTTTAAACATACTTCAAAAATAAGTTTTCATATCTTCAAAATCTCAATTTCATAATGCATTATCATGATTCAAAAGAATATTTGAGATTTGGAACTACTTGCATGTTTCTCTATTATTTTTGAAAATTCAGTCTCATCCATGACTTATGTAAGTTTCATATCAATGACATACTTTTCCACATAAAGTGTATTTACAAATTGTCATTGAGAAATAACATTCTTGGTATCATTTAGTTGTTACCCTATTTGACTCATTGGATTAAACTTATTTGATTGGGTAAAACTATGTTTTTTTATCTTTGATTGTTATACTCTTTGCTCAAATGTCATTTGATTTAATTCTATAAGAGAATAAGAGTTGTCTTGTCTAATCATGTGTGGACTCAAGATTCATTGGGTACCAAAGAGCATATACATTTGATTTGTGCAAGATCTTCTTGATGTTGTTTTGCAGGTTCTAGTCCGGTGAATGAAAACTGATACAGAACTGATAATTCTCAAGAATGATTTTATTCTCGAGAATTGAAAGATAGGCTTCCTTGTGTTTTCCAAACGTTCTCGAGAATTAGAAAACATTCTCGAGTAATATCGGGATTTCTTGAGGTTTATATCCAATGTCATTTCGCATTCTCGAGAATTGCCAATCGCATTCCCGAGAATTGCCAATTGCATTCCCGAGAATTGAAGCGAATGGTGTGTTCGCAGAACTCGGAATTCCTCTTTATCGAGACCATTCTCGAGAATGAAGTTTCATTCTCGAGAACGATTCTCGAGAATCAATTAGTGATTCTTGAGAATTATCGAGCGAGAATGTCTCATCGTCCCAGTATCATGTCGTTTTACTTACTCTGCTCTGTCATTTTGTCCCTTCATTATCAAAACCCCTAAAATCGACGCTTCTGCTCCCTCACCATTCTCTCTAACTCCCGAGAATCCCTCATCATTCTCTCTCACAAAAGGAAGTTAAGCAGTGGAACTCTTCATCGTTCGAGTATATGCGAAGCGCTTTCGAGGCTAACTTGATTTTATTCATTTGATTCTATCTCTTGAAATTTAGCTTGAGCACATTCATTTTCAAAATGATTCTTATGCTTTAAACATATTTTTCATCATAAAAAGCATAAGTGATTTCTTCATACCAATTTCAATGAACTTGAAAATTCAGATACCATGTTGTGAGCAAAGATTTTTCCAAACCTCATAACATTTGGTGTCATATTATTATTTGGTATCATTAAAGGATTTTTTTTAATCATGCATTCATTAAGGGGAGCTTCACATTCACACGTGTTTGATATCTTAAAGGCTCATCTCCTTTGTTTGAAGAAAACCTCTTAAGTTTACTCATCCGCATTCACTATGTTTTATTAGTTTTGATGATGAGTTAATCTTATGTTAGAAAATATATGATATTTTTCTTTCACTATCCTGATTTGAAAATATCATATGGAAAGAGATATTTTGATATTCGGTTTGCACTAACATATTTCTCTTGCAAGAAATTTTTACAATTGTGATAGGAGAATTCAATCTGTGCAAGAACTTTCCTTAATGCACTACAAGGAGAAACATTTAACTTGAGGAAAGCTACTGTGATGTTCAATCACGTTGAAGCTAAGCTATAAAGGAAGAGAGTTTATCGTTGCTTCATCTCGTGCTACGTGGATTCAACCGAAATGCATACAAAGCAAGCAGATGGACTTCAGAGATCATTCATCACTTTGCCAAATATAAATGAGCATTTCTCAACTTTATCTCTTTATACTCTATGAATATTTTGCACATCCTTAGTTCCAAGTTGTTTTAATCATGAAAGCACTTCTTGAAAACCTCTCCAAATTGTTTCAACTTATTTCCATAAAAACATTCCAATTTTCATCATATCAGAATGAAAACACTTTCAATGGGGGAGAGAAAATCAGTTCCTTGACTCATTTATATCTGGTTTAATATTTATCTCTCTAAGTATATCTTCTTTTTACTTCAACTTTTTGCTAATGACAAATAAGGGGGAGAGAAATGGCAAGAAAAATATGCATGCCGCATTTAATATATCTTCACATTCATACATATTTTTTATAGTATTTGCCATCATCAAAAAGGGGGAGAATGTTAGCTATGATTAGTTTTGATGATGTCTTATATAGATGTCATTATCCAGAGCAAAAAGCTTGCATACTACATTTATCTTCTACTTTGACTAATTCTGATGTTTAATGTAGATGTGAAGTTTAATGATGGAGAATGATCAAGAAAAGAGGAGAAAGAAAGGAAGAACTTGTTTAATGAAATGAGAAAATCATTATACAAGTTTCTAGATTGATTCTAGAAGTCTCCACGATGGTATAGAAGTTGGAACGGGTCAATTCGGAGTTAAAATGAGTGAAAACGGGTTACAAGTTCATTCCTGAAGCAATTCTCGAGAATGCAATCCATTCCTGAAGCCATTCTCGAGAATGGTATTGATTCTGTGAAAATTGTCAGCGATTCTCGAGTATGAAATATGCATTCTCGGGAATGATTCTCGAGAATGGTACTCGATTCTCGAGAATCATCGGATTTCGAAGTTCCTCTGTTCTGCTCTGTTTCTGGCGACCTTCGGTAAATCAATGATATCTCCCAAACCAGGAATCGGATTGACATGAAACCAGCGGCATATTAAACTAGACATCCAACACGTACTGTTTACAAAATATCAAGTCTAAAGGAGCCCAGATGAGAGATCTATGATTTTCGTAAGTTGGAACACAAATCACCGTCACAGCCCAGACCAACCTTCGGTAATTTGAGTGTATCTCACAAACGGAAAATCAAAATGAGTTGAAATCAGTGCCATTGGAACCTAGACTCAAATACATTTCCACAAAAATCAACAACACATAAAAAGAAGATAAATTGAAGGAGATATGATGTTTTGAAGTTGAGAGTCTGTTCTGGATGCCTGCAGAAACGCTGGATAAGAACAACCTCCTTTCATCGATGTTAATGGACAAAATACAACTAGTTTGGAGATGATTCTTATTGAAATGGAAAGAGGTTTATGAGCATGAGTGCTTGGACACATTTGATATCTCTTCGATCTGATTCCCGATGTGCGATATCGATTCTTGAGAATTGTCTCAAGGATTCTCCGTAATGGTTGCTAAACCGTGTTCAAGAGATCGTTGAATTTCCATCGCAGCAAAGTAATTCTCGAGAATGATTATTAGACTCTCAAGAATGGTTCTCGAGAATGCACCAGCAGCTCTCGAGAATGATCGAGACAACCACACCGACATAGTCTTTGATGTGATTCTCGAGAATGCATAAGCAATTCTCGAGAATGGTTCTCAAGAATCGGAAGAATTCTCGAGAATGATCGAAAGGGCGTTGAAGTGCAGCTTGATATTATGAGTGATTCTCGAGAATGATCACAAAGAATTCTCAAGAATGAACGAAATTCTGCAAAGGATTACTCAACTATTCAGAAGTATTCAGCAAGTATTCGAGAAAGTATTCGGAAGTATTCAGAAGCATATGAGCTATCTCTCGCAACATTATATGAATCTTTTGATTACTCAATTAATTCTTCTTCTAAATCACTTAATCTTATTTATGCTATTACTAATCATATTCTTGAGTGAGTTGCAGATCATTAATTTGAGTTAAACATTGTAAAACCAATTCATGGATCGAGCATTTTGGCCTTCACGTAACAGTCCGACAAAAAGATTCTCATCATGACGTGCCCATACATGAGCCTAAAGCGTCCCGGATCAATATCTAAGCATCCGGCATATCTAAAGCACCTGGATACTCAAGTATAGAAGAATGGCTACTCGGGTATTATCGAATGCATATCTGATATTCGCTACTGTGCTCTCTGGTTTACAAGTGATTCTCGAGAATGAGGAATTAATTCTCGAGAATGGTTCTCGAGAATGGGCAAACAATTCTCGAGTATGCTCGACTACATCAACTGATACTTGCTTCTGTGTTTGTTGTTGCTCGAGTGATTCTCGAGAATTGAGAATCAATTTTCGAGAATAGTTCTCGAGAATCATTGGGTGATTCTCGAGAATGAACGAGAATTGTTCAAATCTTCAAAGTTGCTACTTTGTGCAAATCTCGAGTATGGCTCACGAGAATGGTCGACAAAGAACTATCGATTCTTGACAAAGCAAACATGATTCTTCGTGTTTTTATATAGATGATCTAGTTAATTGATTTTATCTTTCAATACATCATTCAATATGAACTCGTGATATCATTAATCATCTTCTAAGTGTTTTTCAGATTCATAATCAAGGTTTCACATTCTGATAAAGAACACGAAGAATGGCTACTGGCTACTGTCATGGAATATGTCTTGTTATTCATTATCATTGATCTATATCTCTTCTAACTATATTTAACCAGTTTTGCTGATGAGATTTTAGAAGATCAAGGTTTGCTTCTCAATGTTCAAATTGTGACAAGCTGGCGCACCGAAAGTGTCGGGAAAAATGAGCCGACATGATTTAGATGGCCCATAACCGAAAAGCATCTTTTAAGCTTCTCTTCACCCAAGGTGACAACCGCAAAGATGACCCAACTAAGGAGACACCCGATTGTGGTTGTGCGAAGGAGCAGTTCTTCAAAACACTCAACGGAAATATTCCAACGGACAAATTCAAATACTCAAACGGAAAGTTCAAATTCTACCAACGGCCTTCCACTTCAACCAATATAAATACCCGAAGGTTTGAATTCATCGCATATACAGACGAATACACAGACAAGGCTATCAAAGAGATCAAATTCTATTCTGTACATATATATCTTCGTGAGCTTCAGTGTTTATCATTCATCTACTCTGTAAGAGAGTTTTATCAATCGTTTTACGATTCATTCAAATTTCAAGGTAGAGGTATCTTGAGTGTGGGTGTATCAATTACAACTTGTAAGGGGGAGTGAGTCTGAGAGTGAAAAGATCATCCTTCGTTTACAGAGTGTGTAATTGTGTCCACGGTTAGTTGGTTACAACTTGTAAAGAGGAGTAAGTCCTAGTGAGAGGATTACTCGAGAGTTACAGAGTCTGTAATCAAGTTTGGAGATAGTGAAATCCCAGTGTTTCGGGACTCGGACGTAGGTCAAGAGTTGGACCGAACAAGATAATCTCTTGTGTTCATTGCTCTCCTCTCTATCTCTGTTTTAAGTGTTCTTGAGGAATTAGCGAAAGAATTTCAAGATCACCTATTCACCCCCCTCTAGGTGATATTCCACCTTCATGGGTCCCCGTGGATGGTCTTCAGTTCCGTGCGCAACAGGCGAAGACGCTTACGGAACCTGTTCGAGGAGTTGGCGTCGGTTTCCTTTTGCCGCGCAGGGTGCATTGGAGATCATATAGGCCTCGTCATAAATAGAAGCAGGGCCTGGGGAAAACGAAGAGTCGGAGGAATAGGAGGAGGACGAGGAGGTGGTTATGGAAGCTGATGGTGCTGGTTTCGGTGGTGGGTTAGGGTGACGGTGGGCATCGACGGTGGGGCGCCCGTGGAGCCTCATCGTTTTTAGGACCCTAGGCATGATGGTTGGGTAATGGAGGAGATGGAGAGTCCGTGAGATTATGAAAAGACGCGGGAGGAGAGGAAGGCAATGATAGACAAAATAAAGGTAGAAATTTGAATGTGAACCATCACGACTCTGTTGACTTGGAGTTAAACTTAGTTGTAGTGGGCCCACAGAAGTGGCTTACCAAATCTAATTCATGTACACAATGTTTATTTTAAAGGTGGGGGCGTACCTGACTAGCATTTTGTGGGCCTTCCCGTATTGCTGTTCTGAAGCCATAATGCTTTGTAGTATGCCGTAGCATGGCTCCTGCTGGACCCGTTCCCTTTGTTAAAGAACTACAAACTTGGGCTGCCTCCCAATAGTGCTTGCTTTAAAGTCTTTCAGCCGGACTTTACTATAGCTATTCAATACTGTATCAGTGCAAGACGGCTTCCTTCCTTTTTTGTGCTTTTGCCGTCATCTTCAGAGGTTAGGTACTTCTCAGCTGGATCTTCAAATCTTGTAGTCTTAAGGATTGAGAAGGTGACATGATCATCGTTTACGCGCATAGTGAGTTCTCCTTTTTCCACATCAATCGCCGTACGCCCGGTTGCCATGAAAGGTCTTCCCATAAGAATTGGGGCATCGTGATCTGCTTCAAAGTCCAGGATAATGAAACCTATAGGGAAAATGAACTTATCCACCTTTACCGTAACATCTTCGATCTTTCCTCCGGTAGAACTATGGAGCAATCGGCTAGTTGCAACGTAATCGTTGTGGGCCCGGCCTCCCCAAACCGCCAATTGTTTAAAGATTGACATGGGCGAGGTTTATGCTGGCTCCCAAATCACACAGAGCTTTCCCTGAATATTGAGGTCCAATGGCATAGGGGATTGTGAAGCTGCCAGGATCTTTTCATTTTGGAGGTAGCCGATTTGTTAGCATGGCACTGCAGTCTTGGGTTAATGCTACGGTCTCAAACTCTTCTAATCGTCTCTTTTTAGACAGAATTTCCTTCATAAATTTTACGTAGCTGGGCATTTGCTCTAGGGCTTCCACCAGAGGAATATTAATGTGAAATTGCGGTAACATGTCGAGGAATTTCTTGAATTGTTTCTCTTGGCCTTGCTTCTGTAACCTTTGTGGGAAAGGTGGGGTTGCTTTAGCATTTTTGAAGGTCCAAGGTCAAGATTATGCCTTGATGATGATGCGGTAGTATTCGTTGTTGGGTATTGCACGTGATCATCCAATGCTGCACCCGTAGGCAATGTGGCTGTGCTGAGATCATGTTCTGGTTGTAACAGTCTTGGTTGACTCTACTCATCTTCAGGGAGTTGTTCAGTACTCTCTTGCCCTTCTTTAAACCTCTCATAGTGCGGATTAGTGGCAACCATAGGCCGCTTGGTTGCCTTTCTGGGTTCTAGGCTTTTACCACTTCGGAGCTCTATCAGCTTGACTTCTTCTGTGCCTTGGATCCTGGGGACTTCAGTGTCACTGGGCAGGGATCCTGAGGGTCTGTTATTAAGGGCGGTAGCTAGTTGTCCCACTTGATTTTCGAGATTTCTCAGGGTTACTTATTGATTTTGAATGACCGCATCGTTTTTTGCCATATATTCCTTCAGAAGGGTCCACATAGAGTGCTATGGGTCTGATTCGCCGCCCTGCTGCCTTGATTGCTGGGTAAACCCTGGTGGGTTTGATGCTCAGTTTGAGTATTGTGGGCCTGATGATTGTCCCGCTGCTTGTGGACCTTGAGAACTCCATGAGAAATTAGGATGTTGTCTCCATCCGGGGTTGTATGTATTTGAGTACGGATTGTTGGTGTTACTGCCCCTGTTGAAGTTGTTGACGAAGTTTACGATTCGTGGTTGGCGGAGCACTGAGAGTGAGAGTGCTCTCTGCCACAGTACACACAAGCTACCTGAGATGGTTGCAGCGAAGTGTTGCTTGATGGATGGGTCAGTCCCTTCACCATATTAGTCAGAGATGACACTTGAGTCGTGAGAGCAGTCATAGCATCTAGTTCATGTATTCCAGCAACGGCTCGGGATGATGTAGCTCTGTCTGCTTGCCACTGATGACTGTTCATGGCCATGCACTCCAGTAGATTATGAGCCTCTTCATAAGACTTCATTAGGATGGATCCTCCAGAGGAGGCGTCTACAATGGATCATGTTTGTCCATCGAGCCCCCTGTAAAGTGTTTCTAACTGGACCCATTCGCATAGACCGTGCTGTGGGCATCTTCTGAGGAGGTCTTTAAATCTATACCAGGCTTCATAGGTAGATTCACCAGCTTTTTGTTGGAAGTTGGTGATGTCCCCTCTGAGTTGAGCGTTCTTAGTAGGTGGAAAAAATTTAAGCAAGAACTTATTCCCCAGATCATTCCACGTGGTGATGGAATTAGCAGGTAGGTTATTGAGCCACGTCCGAGCCTTGTCCCTTAGTGAGAATGAGAATAATTTAATCCGGACAGCGTCGGATGGGATTCTTGGGATGACAAAGGAATCACACACCTCCATGAAGGTCTTGAGGTGCAGGTGCGAATCTTCGAATGAAAGTCCTCCAAATTGCCCGGCTGCATTCAGCATCTGAATCATGACACCTTTGATTTCAAAGTGTTTTGCATTGAATGTTGGCGGTGTGATGGCCGAATTCAGCTTGTTTAGATCTGGAATTCCAAATTCCATGATGGCCTTGTTCACATCCGGGTTTGGAGGTGGAGGGACCTCGGTTATCCCCATTTATCGATTCGCTCTCGTTGATTTTGCTTTGGGTTGACAGGCATATTCGCCATGTTCGCTGAGTCAAAAGGTTGACTTCTTCGCTTCTGCTTCATGCGCCTTTGCTTGTAGGTGCGTTCTATCTCAGGATCGTAAGGCTCTAGGTTGGCTGAAGGTGAATTACGCATGCACTACAGAATGTACCTGAAAATCAAGAACAGAAAAAAATGAGCTTTTTATTACGTGAATCACAACTATTAAGCAAAAGGGCATCACACATAAGGGTATCAACGGTCCCGCAACGGCGCCAAATTTTTTTGGTCGATTTCCTTGATGGCAAGTGAACCGATCGAACAAGTAATAAAGTGAAAGTAGAGTATCGTCCCACATAGATCGAGATACCGAAGAGTGACGCTCAATTGCTATGATAGTTGCAATCGAAAGTAAATGTAATTGGTTTGAGAGGTTTTTGATGATTACGCTAATAATGAAGTAAACAAAGTAAATTTAAGAAGATATCAGTAAGAAGTTAGGCTGAACTCGGACTCCTCCTTAAGTGCATAATTCCCCCAGTTGCTCTACCCATTGCTATAGCATCTATACTGCACAGCTTCCGCAATTGCTACAAAGATAGCTACTAACTACAAAGCTATTCGATTAACCCACCGCTATGATCTATCGAAGCTTCCGCATCCAATACATATGATATTAACTATACTCCTTCCATATTCCTATGGCAACTTTCTAGTTTTTATCTGCATTATACTCAGGGTGTACTGGTTATGAGAGGTAGACCCATTCCTGAAGCCTACAATAAATAGGTCAAGCCTTGCACCGGCTACCTAGCAAACATTGTTTCTCAGAGGTCTAGCCTCGACTCCATGCTAGTAAGGCTAGACCACAGGTCTAGCCCTTAGATTCCTCTAATCAACTAGTAGTTAATTTACTGATAAGCAAACCGAATCTATTAAATTAAGAACTTGCAACTGGGTTCATACACGCTAAGAATTCATCCTCGTTCGGCCATCGAAAGTTAGTTTATGACCGACGAAGGAAACACAAAATAGATAGTAACAGAATGACCCATGATCTAACTACTGAAATTAAACAAATGAAAATAGAAAGCTTGACGGCGTTCCGACGGCGTAGACGAAGACCTGTCACGTCACCACTCCACGTCTTCTTCCCTCCGTCTTACTACGAGGAAGGATGCTAGGTTATCCTGGAATTCTCGTGCTAGTAAAGTCTCTCACTCTGCTTTTGAGTCGGCCGAATGTGAAATCTCATGTTGGCTCTTTGTGACTCCCCTCTAGGGTTGTCCTGCTGTTTCCTTTTATATTCGACTTTCGTGTGATGCAAGTTAAGCTAGCCGGGGTTTCCAAATCGCCGAGATCTATCGCATCTTTCGTTTGTAGATTGATTCGCGGATCCTGCGGGATTCTTCAAATCTTTCCGTTTTGATCCTCCGCATCTTCTATTTCATTATGTCGCAATCGACCGTTGATCTCGATCTTTTATTTCTATTCCTGAAATCAGCTAGATAAAAGGGTCAGAAAATATGCCGCATAGCATTGCGTCCTTTACTTTGCTATAGCTTTCGTGATGCTTTTTATTGCCTTTCGAGTTGCGATCGGAATGCTATAGCATCGTATCAGCTTTGCTATACGTTCTTTAAAACAATGTAATTTGCTCTTCTTAGCACATGTTCAAGATGTAAATGGTTTCCATCCTTCAGTTCCCTATATCATGAATATATGCCTTTTTGCTTGGATTGTTTGCAGTTTAAGCTTTCATTCACCATTCAATTCGGTCATGAAATACAGGGAAAACATTGTATAATTTGTGCTCATCAGCAGGTTATTTTTTAAAAAAGTTCAATTACGGCGTCCCAAAATAACTTTTGGGAAGCCTTAACTATGATTTTTGGCGTCTAGAAAAGCTTTTGGGACGCCACAAATATGATTTAAAAAAATTAGATACAACGTCCCAAAATAAAATTTATGACTCCTTAATTATGATTTAAGGCGTCCCAATATAATTTTGGGACTCCTTAAGTATGATTTAATTTGGGACGCCAAAAATGATTGCCATAAATCATACTTAAGGAGTCCCAAATAATTTTTGGGATGCCGTATTGCTCCCTCTTACCGCATCCCTTCAAAAAACGTCCTTAAAATAAGGGACGTAAATTGGGTCTAATTTAGGATGTTATACATGTTTTTTATAGTAGTGTATATTACATATTGATTTTAGTTATACTAACAAAACAATTTCTTAAAAAAATATCCAACATAAGATAAATAGAACCATCACTATTATAGATTTACACATATATAATACTTAATAAATAATGGTTATAGTGAAAAAAAACATTATATATGTTGAGGCATAAAAAGATATATTAAAAGTTATTGAAGTTAGGAATTGGAGTAAAGTTGTTGTTTAATTTATTAATCTTAATTAAAAAGTCTAACAACTATTGTAGATGCTTAAACCTTACTTAACATGAAGAAATTTGTTCCACTAAGAATATATAATGCCAAAATTAAACGAGTTAAATATGTACACCTTCATATATTGAGAGGCGGAATTCACGAAAAACAAAAATATAATATATGTAATCATTAACTGTCATGTATTTACTAATAAAAATGATGGTTCACACAAAATAACCATCATATATAAAAAGACAAGATTTTTAGAATAATTTATTTGATAATATTTGATAGTTCTTCACAATGAACTATTCTATATTCTTCTAGAATGCTTAACAATAAAAAATATTTGACAATACATTACCGTTCTTTACAAATAACCGTTAAATATTACTACCTCTCGGGTCTTAAATATAAGACATAGTTTGCAGTGTAATTTTCACTACAAACTATGTTCTATATTTAGGACCGGAGGAATATAAGACATAGCTCTTTCTATTCGCCCTCTTGCTCCTTGTCAACCTCACCCTCCTCCTCTATAAGCCCCTCCTCTTCCACCACCGCTACCTCCTTCACAAGCTCCTCCCATTCTTCCTCTACCACAACCTCGTCTACCTCCTCCTCAAATGGAGGCTCTGCTGTAGACATTGGCTTGCCTTTATCACTCCACAAGGCATCTCACTAGACATGCCCATAATTTAAATAGGAATTTAGACCTCATCCTTCATTACAATCAAATGGTATATGATCACTTCCAGTCATACCCTTCATATCCTTCCTCAGACATCGTTGATGTGCCGAGCGAGGGGCATGGGTAGGAGGAGGAGGACAACAATAGTAGTGATGACTGAAAACCACTACTGCTTTTATAGCCCAAAAATATTTTTTTAAAGCCCAAAAATATTTCCTTAAAAAAATAGTTGTCTCTTCGCAATTATTAGTAAACAATCATTTGTAATTTATCGATATTCACAGTTATTAGTAAAAAAAAAACATTACTTATGTTAACCTTGGCAATTTATACCAACATGTTTAGCTCTATAATGTAACCCTTTCTATTCCAGAGGACACGATCTACGAGATAACTTGTGAAACCCATTTAGCCATCCACTTCTATTCCAACTTCTGACTTTTGTTCTTTATCGATTACATGGGAGAGCAAGGACACATGGGCAAGAGTATCAAGGGGGAATTAACCTCTCTCGTTCGCACTCTCATTTTCTTTTTAAAATTTTTGATTATACTGTGGGGTTGAATAATAAACTTTAAATATTATTAAAAAATTCCACTAGGTTACAGTTATTACGTAAAACTTGTCCCTTTTAGAATACCATGTCAAATACCTAACGGTTATTAAGACATCACTTTCACTGTTTACAAAACCTAATAACTGTGATGTTAAAATCGTGAACTTTTGTTCAAAGGTTCATTATGGTTGTAAATTAAGAATCGTAAGAAAATGCCACCTTTCATAACAGTTCTAAACCTATAATTGTGAGAAAGTTTTGTAAAGTCTTTTAAAACACGTACCAACTATCTCGCTCCTTTCCACTTTCCCTGGTTATTACACTTAACACGCTTTCCTTTGGTCAAATGTTTCCCACCATCTTCGAAACCCCACAACTCGGTTGACTTTTCCGCCATCGTAATCGCATCTAGGCAAACCACATCCTCCACTTTCGCTTTAAACTTTGGTATGACAGTCACGTGAGTCACTTTGATTGCCCTAACTCTCTTTTTTAATTTCAGAGTGCTAACTAGGTTGTATTCGTTTGCGTACTCTAGTCTTACTATTTTAAGTTATGATTCTCTTATGCATTCACATTCTCCATTATGTATTCCACATTGTCCATATTTTTCACTTCGTCTTGCCTAGGTAGGTTTTGACCATAGTAGTGAATCATACTTTTTTGGAAAACCTATTGCTCTATTCCCTATATGATTGAATGAGTTTTGTTTTCTAGTTAAAATGGCTAGTTATACTTCCCACAACACTAATAATGCCCCAAGTTCTAATAGTGCCTCTAGTTCTGATAATGTTCCTACTGGTACTGATGTTGTCACTAGGCAACCTAGAAATAAGACCCCACAACAAGCGTTAGAACAAGTGCAGGATATTGTAAGGAGGGGTTTTTGCACATTGACTTTTGTGAACAAAGCAAAGTCTATGGGGAGAAGATTTGAGGTGACATGCAACAATGACAGTCAACCTCTTCATTCGTCATACTTTATCAGCTACATTGACTTAATTGCAAGGACTAACTTTCCTATCTTGGCGGGTAACTGGCACTAGGTGCAAGAAGGTTACACAGAAGTTATTTGGGATAATGCCAGGGTAATGTTTATAAGCTTGCTAATTTCTTGTTATGTACTTGTAAAAAATGTTAACTTGAAATTTGTGCTTACAGTCTACATATCATGTAGATGGAAATTACATTAGGGAATTGTTCATCAAGAAGGCTAGCCAATCTCTACACATATTTCGTCATGTATTGACAAAGGCTTATTTGCAAAATCTTGAAGAGGTTGATAAGACAGAAATTCCTGTGGATCTTCAGTCCACCATCAAACTAGATGATTGGAGAAATTTTGTCAACTCAATCATGACTCGACATTCCAGATAATTGTTATTCGCAATTCATAAGACCTACAATGTATATGTTTAATATTAACTCGAGTGTTGTATATTTCTGTAGGATTTAAGCTGAGTGAAAAGGATAGGGTAAATAACAATAAGTATCCCTATAAGGGAGGGCAAACGGGGTATGCTCGGATTGCTGAAAAGTTGGCTACCGAGAGTAGGGACGATAGTAAACCTCCCCGTCATGAACTTTGGTCGTTGGCAATGCGAAATCTTTATGATGATCCTCAAGTGAATGAGGTCATCGATAAAATGATAATTATTAATATCAGTCCCCAATTCATGGAAGTGATGTCTTCAATTAACTATCAATATTAATATTAGTGTTAAATGCACAAGTCATGTCCCAGAAAGTTACAACACAGGCGGCTCCCTTTTTGTAAATGAGAACGTATGGGCCAAGACATTAAGGCCTGACCATCCTGGTCTTTTTAGGGGTGCTGGCTTTAGTTTGACTAAGACAAAAATTATGGTCAGCGAAAACTTCAAAGAAATAAAGGGACAAAAGTGTGAAAAGCTCTACAAGTAGTATGATGAAGTGCATGAACAAATACAATTTCTCACATAAGAGTTGATGAAGGAGCATTCAACGTAGCAGTAAGGGTGAAATGGCAGCCCAAGTACTAGAGGCAACTACACATCCCCCATGATATACATGAGGGTTTGGCGGATGTTGAGTGTTTTTCCGATAGCCTTGTACACCATATAGTTACAACGGGCCACATGTTCAACATGCTTCATAACGAGCCTATCCCTCCTAAGCATGTGAAAGTATAAATCAAAACCAATATCGACCACAACTATCTGCTCCCTGTGCTCACCAAAGACACAAATATAGTAGGAAGGGCTACAGGTAATTTCATTGTGTAGCCTCTTCGTTTACTTAGAGTATGGAAGCCCCCTACTCAAAAAAAGTTGGTCGCTCAAAAGAAGTTTCCCATCAAGTCCAAGCTCCCCAATCTCTCCAAGCCCCCACTTCCAAGACCCTTACTTAGTTCAAGAAGAGAAAGCATCTTACCCCCAATGATCAATCTGAGAAGAAGTCTTCCTCATAGAATAAGATCGTTAGTCAATCTTCCTGGAAGTCCCTCTGGGAGTTTGTTGACAAGTGCTTTACTTCATACAAATTTTCAATGCTCACATTTGAGATAGAGGTCTTCAACCAACCAAACCAAATGGAATCTATGAGCGAAGAGCTTGTTTTTGAGATCTTGAACAAGGACATGACAAGTTCAATGTTTGTCAACTTCTTTATAACGTATTTCTTCAACTGTGATTAAATAGTTGACTGCTTAAAACTTTGATTACATTTTGATATGTTGGTTTCTACATTTCAGGCACCTATACCATAATTACCTCATCCCTCGTAACCTCTAGGACAAGATCAAGTTCATTTGCCTTAACAAATCAATAACTAGGGTGACAGCATGAAGGAAGATGTCAAGCAACGACACACGATATTTATGGGGGATGAATTCATGAGGAGGACGCTAGACAGAAGTGACACTTACTTTTTGGTGCCTTACATTCAAGGGTGAGAACATTATTAACCCTGCTAGTTTTTGTTTTTATTTTGTAATTGTCCTAATGGTGTTATCTATTATTGTACTTAGAAACCACAAGATGCTTATAATTGTAAATCCAATGTGCAAAAGGATTTGGTTCTATAAATCCATGAGCGAGGTTGTATACATGAGACCATACATGAAAGAGACTTTCAACCAGTAAGTTATTCATTCATCATCTTATATAATTCAGTTCATCTTGCATGTTTATGTATATATAATTTTATATTGTATCTTCTTAGAGCTGTCTACACTTACCACAATCAAAATGATCTCGAGTGAAACAAATGCAAGCTCATTGATGGCAGCTACAAATGCTTCTTCCAATAGCTGCGTTCGAAGGTATATATATTTTTCACCAATGATTATAATATTAATAAATTGATGGAGCACAATATATATATATATATATATATATATATATTATCGGCAATTTTTTTTCCTCATTTCTTTATAGTACCCAAAGCAACTGGACAACAAAAACGATTATGTGTATTACGTAATGTAGTACATGAAGGATATCATCACCCACAATCTTGAAAATATTGATACAACTAAGGTATATTATATCCTCAATTCGTTCATATATACATTCACCCGGCTATATATTACAATATCTAACTTTCATCTTGTTTATTTTTGCGCATAATATTTTGATGCCTCCTACAGGATGTTTAACAACTCACAAATGGAAGAAGTTGATGAAGATTTGGAGACATCTGTGAAACATCAATGGGAGAGTAAATACATATAGAATGACTACAAATTTCTAGATACTAATAATTTGTTTGTTTTAAAGTTTTGGTTTTAATAGTATGTACATGCACAAGAATGACTATAAATATATTTTGATTTGTTGCATTATTCTATATATGAATGAATGTAAATATATATTTTGATTTATTCTGTACAAATGTATATGCAGGGGATATCAAAAGAATAACTACCCACCCCGTTCAATTTTTTTTTTAAAAAAATGCTTCGATAAATCACAGTTGTTATCTAACAACTATTATTTATATCAATTATATATAATGATTGTTAAAGTGGAACCACTATGTATGATGCAAGTATTACCATATATTATGACGATGGTACACTGTTGGTCAAATTCCTTTGTGGCAAGTGAACCAGTCAAACAAGTAATAAAGAGTAAGTAGAGTTATCGTCCCATAGAGACTGTTGATACTGAAGATGATTCCAGTTTCCAATGACAGTTGTGTGAAGTAAAACTTATGATTGGTTTGTTTGTTTTTGCTATTACTAATAATGAGTGATCAGGAATCGAAGGAAGATATCAGTTTAAAAGCAGACTGAGTTCGGATTTCATCCTAAGTCGCATTATTTCCCCAGTTTGCATACGACACATTGCTATAGCAATTATGCTATACAGCTTCTGCAATGCCATAGCATAATCACCTTTCACAATGTTATTCATTTAACCCACCACTATCCTATACAGAGGCGTTTGCATTCTGTAAATACAGTTATCGCTCTACTTCTCCCATATTCCTATGTTGATTTCAAGTTTAGTCTATCTGTTTAAACCTAGGTGTTCTGGTTATGAGCGGTAAACCTATTCCTAGCCCTTAGTGTCTGCTAACCGACTATAGATTAACTTACTGTTAAACAAACTGAATATATTAAATTAAGAACTTAGCAAATTAGGTTCATTCTACAACTTAGAAATTCATCCTCACTCAGCCAATGAAAGTTTAGTTCATGACTGATGAGGGAAACACAAAATAGAGTAACATAGAACAACCCATGGAAATAAATTAAAAGATAGAAATAAAGACGCTAGTTGGAAAGGTTGATGGCATAAGAGGCGTCCTATCACGCGACGTCTCTACGTCTTCTATGGTCCGTCTTGCTCTAGGGAAGAGTTGGGTCTGATCTGCAGCTCTCTCGATTGGTATTCTCTCATTCCTTTAGGGTGAGTCCAGTCGGATTGGAATTGTGCTGACTACTTGACTCTCACAACTTCAACTCCCTTATAGTTTAGCCACACTTCTCTTATAGTTAGGTCTTCTCACACTGTACGTCCGTGAGCTGGGCCTTCCAAATCTGTTAGGTCCAAATACCTAGATTCGGTTAATTGATCCTTCTTTTAACATTGTGGGATTCTTCAAATATTTCTCTTGATCCTCCACATCTTCTGGATTCAGCTTCAGTCAATGCATTCACCGTCTAAACGTCCATTAGAATGACTTGTCTTAATTTCCTGAAAACTCGCGAGGAAAGGTTAGAGTAACGTAGTGCATAACTTCGCATCACTTACAATGCTACAGCATAGTGGTCGCATTGTATTGCTGTCACAGATGGGAGCATACCCTATGCTATAGCATTATATCAACTTTGTTATGTGCTTTAATAGTAAACCATAAAAAGGTCTTTTTTATGCACATGAGCAAGATATTGATATGGATGCAATATTTTGTAGAATCTATCCTCTATTTCCCTATGTGCATGAATTCTTAAACATTCCATTAGATAACACACAATTAAGCTCAGATTCTCCATGCAAAACAGTCAAAACATATAGGGAAAATATGACATAAATATGACTCATCATTCACGTGTGCCTGTTGATTATTATCAATACAATAGGCATATCATGGCCTCACCAAGCTTCCATTCATAATAGGCATTATATTATAACCATTATAATAGGTTCAGAATAAATAATGGTTCTGAACTATAATGTATCTATGCTAAGCTTTTATAGTGCCCACATATATGATAGTTCCAAACCATTATATATAGCAGATAATAACCGGCATATATCATGATTTCTATAGTAGTGTCACTAAGAACAATTAAGTATTCTAAAATATAAACAAAGTAGGATTATGAAAGATATCAAATATAAGAAGATAGGATTCTGGGGAAATATTATTTAGCAATATGTTATGGTTCTAAAGTAAGAATTGTTAGTATTCTTTAATAAAAAGGTAGAATTATGAAAAGTATCATATATAAACAAGCAGGATTCTAAAAAAAAATATTTAACACAACTCTTTAAACTTATTCTCAAACGTTTTCTGAGCTTCACTAGTGGGTCTTGTTAGAATTCATGTTTTGATTAATATCAAGGTTTTGCAAGATAAAATGTTTTTGGAAAAGATCTCTGGATTCTAAGATGGCTTGTTAAGGCAAGTCACTCGAGTGATGCTTAGTCACTCGAGCAAAATATATGTTCATCTTTCCATCAGACTGTGACTAAGTGTTTCTATCAAGATTCAACATATCCCTCGAGTTGTGATGTTGTCACTCGAGTGATAGTATTAAAATTCATCACTACACTGGTCACTTCATAGTGATCTCTTCAAAAACTTGGAAGATCACTCAAGTGATAATGTATCATTCAAGTGATATCTCATTTCTTCAAGATCACTATCAAATCACTCAATAGTGATATAGCAAAAATGTGATATTAACAACAAAAGCACTCAAGTGATGGTTGGATCACTTAAGTGACGAAGATCATTATCGAGTCACTTGATAGTGATGAAGTAATTTTGTGATCTTCTATGATAGATCACTCGAGTGATGATTGGCTTACTTGAGAAATGGTGATCATTATCAAGTCACTCGATAGTGATGTGCCTCTTTGTCAATCTTTTTAGGAAGATTACTAGGGTACTATTCTAGCTAATTGAGTGATGATGATTTTTGCCCCATCACTACCAAGTCACTTGATAGTGACTCATAGGTGTTTCAAAGAAAAGAGTGCATAGCACTTGAGTGATACTAAGACACTTGAGTGATATAGAACATCACCACAAAGTCACTTGATAGTGAACTATTTTTTTATAAACCACTTGAAGTGGACAGTAACCACTCAAGTGATTCTGAAATTTTTTCAAACTTAACTATCAAGTGCCTTGATGGTGAAATGGTTTTGACATTTTGCTACACTCAAGTGATAAGACAACACTACTTGATCACCCTAGTGCTATTAATAAAAACATTTTAAAATAGCATCACAAAATTTTTGATACCTATTCTAAGTTTGACAAAATCTTGTTATGGTACTTCCTACTATTCTTGATCATTACTAATCACATTTATGTATAAGTTTCAGGTGCTTAAACATTGATTAAACTCAAGAACAACAAAAATCACTTTTGTGTCAAAAGCATTAAATGCAACAAAGCTCATCCAATCCGAATGCTTTCTTTCACCAACGGCTATATCATCTCTCTAACGGATAGACTCAAATGCTTCAATGGTCATTAACTCATTCCTACCTATAAATACATAAGCATTCGAGATGGAGCCAACAACCTACAACAAGCTTTCATTGTTGCATTAAACTCTTGTGCTCTGTTTTATTATATTCCCTCATATTCTTTGTACTTCAGTGTTCATTACATTTACTCTTTGAGAGAGCTTCTGAAACTTCATTTATTTCTCTTGTTGTGAGTTGTTCAAGGTAGTGGGACCTTGAGTGTGGGCATTGATTACGAAGTGTAAGGGGGAGTAAGTGCTTCTTGAGAAGGGACTTGCTTGTACAAAGACACCAAGAGCCCAATGAATCTTGGGAGCATAGTGAAACTCTTAGAAGGATTTATGAGGACTAGACGTAAGTCAAGTGGATTGGACATAACCTATATAAATCCTTGTGTCCACCTTTGGTGATATCTTTCAAACTCAACTCTTTTCTTTAAGTTTTTTTTTTTAAGTTTAAAATTTTTAATATCACTCAATTCACCCCCCTCTTGGGTGAAAAGCTTGACTTAACGGGTCTCATACTCTTTTTTCCACAAGTTTTGTTCTAGCACTACAGTCATGTCATCCACCAATACCATGGGTCTTCACTCTACAACTCCTTCTTCTTGTGATTCTTCCTCATGTAAGCTTTCATTTTCTTTTCGTTAAAGTTTTTGTTTATATAACAAAAGCTCAATAGTTGCAGCTCTAGGACGCTGGTCTGAATTACGAGATCTAAGCCGATAATAGCCTTTGCTTTGAAAATTTAAAGAGAGGGGAAAACGCAAGTAAAAGCAAGAGGACACATAAAAAAAAGGATGAGGTAAAATGCTGGATTTTGTTATTGTTGAGCATCTTATATTCATAAATTTTAGCAACCCGAACTACAGGATGAAATATGTTTGTTAAATCAGGTTCCAAGATTTGCTCAAGTTTTTATATTTGTTCATTTTTACTATAGGGTTAAGGTGCAAAAATACACATGTGTTTTGATCAGAGGAGCGCTCAGTAGCAAGTGCTTTTTTGAGGTGCAAAAGTGACTATATGGTTACAAATTAGGTGCAAAAATATGGTTTGACTGTTAAGTTTGACTTTGATGGCGATTAGACGATGACGTGGCTTTCAAGGTGCAAAAATACACATGTGGTTTAGCCAAAAGAGCACCAACACTAAGTGCTTTTTTTATTTCTTATTAACTTATTAATATTAGTTAAATAAAAAATTTAAATTTAAATTAAATAAAAAATGCATTATTTTTTATTTTATTAATAAAAATATTAACTTAATTTGAATTTTTTAATTGAATTCACAAAAAAAAAAAAAAATATCTTAAAGAACAAAATGTTTGTTATGCTTAATATCTTTAGTTTGGTATGTATTTGTATTAACTCAAACTCTTTATTCAAGTAGTTTTTTCTTCGCGAAATTACCGAAAGACTATGCTTTTTTAATCCAATTGTAGATATTATGCCAGTAATACATGTACTCTTTTTTCTCTTAGCTTTTGTTTGGCAAGCTGCTATAAGTTTTCGATGAGATCCTTAATTTGATCACTAATACTGTCCTAGAAAATTCATAATTTATTCGAAGATTCGAACATTTTAATAATCTTGATTTATAAGATCAGATAAGTTTTAGAGTGTGAATCCTCTCATGTGTACTTTTTGTATACACGGTAGTGATATTCTTTGTTTCTCTTTTCATCTTTGGATTCCTATTTATCGATCTAGAATGTAATCGGGGACGTGGAGAATGAAAATTTTTATTTTTTATTCTTTTGTTTTCCTTGCTTGTGCTTGATTTTGAAATATTCTTATTATCCATTTTTCAATTTTAAATTTTATAAATTAGAAATTAGAAATATATTTCTAAATTTATTAAATTCAACTTAGAAATATATTAAATATATAAATTATAAATATAAATGAAATATAAATAAATTAGAAATCAATATTTATATTCTATTTATATTAATTATATTATATTATAATAATAACAAATATTGTTAATATAAAAAAATTCAAACAAAGAAAAGAAACAAAAGAAAGCTATAACATCGTCCAACCAAAAAAAAGTCAAACTAATGGTCAAGTAGTATTTTTGCACCTAAAAAATTCACTTGGTGTTGGATGCCTTTTTAGACAAACCACGTGTATTTTTGCACCTTTGAAAGCCATGTCATCGTCCAACCAAAAAAAAGAAGAAGTCAAATTTAATATCAAAGTCAAACATAATGGTCAAACGGTATTTTTACACCTAATTTGTAACCACATAATCACTTTTGCACCTCAAAAAAGCATACCAAAGCACATGTGTATTTTTGCACCTTAACCCATTACTATATTTTGATTTCCAAAGTTATATTCCAATATTTGTTTAATTTTCTTAATTTTATTATATATATTCTTAGTTTTATATTTATGTTATCCTTTTTCATTTAAAGGATATGTGATGGGACTCTTAAGTGTATTTGGTTTGAGGGGAGGGATGAGAAGGGAGGGAAGAGTGTTTAAATTTAGAGACTAATAATTAAGTTTTTATAGGTTTCCTTCCGCTCCCCTCAAATCAAACACACCCTTAGAGAACACCGATATGTAGTCTATGGACAATTACAACAAAGGCATTGAAGAATAATGTGGAATCTTTTATTAATTGATTTTCTGTTAGAATTCAAAACATTTGTGAGAGTATTTAAGTTATTAGTTTCGTTTAAATTGTACTCCCTTCGGTCCTAATTATAGGAACACATTTTAGAGTTGGTATTGGTCCTAATTATAAGAGCAAGTTTTAACTTTTGTCACTTTTTTCCTATAATACCCCTATTTATACTTTCGTAATAATAATTAAAGACAATAATAATTTAATAATACACTATTCTGGTATAGAACACAGATATCCAGCCCAGTAGGCTGGTGCTTTGATCTTGGATCGAATGGCCCTACCCGAATATCTATGAGGCAGATATCCAGGAGAGTGGAGGATCATTGTACACTAATACGAAGGCTCTTCACCAAAGGGGATAGGGATAGTGTATAGTGGGAAAGTGCACAGTGATACATAAGGTAAATAGGACTAAGTTCAAACGTGTGCACCTTAGAATTCTACCCTTGTATATATAGGGTATGCCTTGGTATCGTAACTGTCAGATCTATCTTATCCCTTGATTATAGATATGATAGATCCTCCCTGATTGTAGGTACATCTGGATATATGATATATTTCGTATTGGGCCATCCAGGCGTTGGGCCATTAGGTAGAACCGTAACAGTTGCCCCCCAGCTCGGTAGTTCAAGCGTTTGATCTGCCGGGATGCATCATGCCCCCATACTTTCTGTCCGAGGTGTGATACCGAGGTAGGCTGGCCCCGTCGGCCTAGCCTGTTGGATATTTGACTTGATAGGGCTTCACCTAGGAACGACGCCTAGGGCCTATGTACCCCGCAAAGGGATCAAAGCCCACATAGTTCGAGATATCAATAATCCTTTAGCCATGTGGCGTTTGGTGATGGCTTAGGTCGGGTCACTACTAGCCTCGGCCACAGGAGTTACGTTCTCCAGAATCCGAGGTCCGATCTCAAGATCCGAGCTCATGCATGGAGGTTTGCCGAGTCCGCGGCAACGCCAGGATGTTTCTATTTTCGGGAAACTTATCCCGGGGACCGGGGTCTGAGGTAAGGTCAAGCGTTCTAGCCTACTTCTAGGTCAGAAACCTTCTGTATTCCCCATCATTGCCCCCTGACATGTAGCGCCCCTGGACTGGCGAGGGATTTCAACCGCCCTGCCACGCCACCTTCGATTTTTGCGCGCACTTAATGCACTCCCAATTATCGTACGTTACTCCCACTTTTGGGGGTGAATTTGCTTTTTTTACCCCTGGCGCTTCGAATCACTTCGATTGTAAGTGTGTTTCCCTATCATATTTTTCCTTTCCCTCCATTTCTTAGACTTCACCTTCTTCATTTTTCCTCTGCTCGCATCTGCTCTGCATATTCTGCTCTTTCTTTGAACGATAGTCTTGTGCCGCGCTTTCAGACTCTTCACTTTCGGACATTGCTTCAGTTCTGTTTAAAACCAGGTATACCTGAACGTTTCGTCCGCTGCTTTAACTGCATGTCCTTATTTATAGGGCATTTTTCTGCATCCGCCTTTCACTTGTTACGCTGACGTGTCGTGGGTAGGCTAGGATGAATGATTTTCTGGATGTCTGTACCCAGAGTCATGTTTTCTTGTTCATAAGTGCGCGTATGAGTTCATTGGGGGTCTCCACCATATTCCTTACTAGCCATTTTGTGCCTCTTTAGGTTGCTATCTCTGGTATCCATGGTTAGGGTTAATCGCTCATCCTCGAGTCATCCTTTAAACCCTGAAGAGGAGGGAGTACTACGTGCGCATTATCCTCGAATCGGGTAGGAGATAGCAACCTAGCCATTAACCCTAGGAGCAAAGACTAGCCTCCTTTCTCCGTGGAGGATCGGGTAGGAGAACCATTGAATCCCCTCTACTTGCTACTGCCAGGCCGTGAAATCCTAGTTCCCACTTTAGGCCTTTCCCTCAGGCTGAAAACGAGGCAGTACTGGCTCGACCTATTAGTTTTTATGAAGGCCCCCCTCGTCCTAGGGTATAATCCCTTTCGGACGGGTACCTCGGTCCTTGCTGGGACTGTATTGCTTCGAGTTCGTTCCATATTGCACGCGGCGAAGATTTTCGGGCCGACACCATTTTAGGCTCCTGTCGTCATAGGCCGTCCGCTGTGAGTAACTCTGGGATTCCGGGTCGTCCGAGTCCGCCTATTCTTCTCATTCCATACCATAGCATGCATACGTCAAGTATTTCTACACTTGCTGATCCTAGTATTGCTGTTTTTGTGTTATAGGTAAAATGGAGTCACCTTCTTCACAAATTAGTGGCTGATCCGACACCGAGGAGGCAGATTCCTCTGTTCCTTCTAAGTCTCTTATTAAGTGATTTCCCTGGATAACGCACGACGTACTCACCACTCGTTCCCTAGTGACTGCCACCGACCTTGATCGATGAAGCCGGGGGAGCCGGGAGGGTTGTTTCTTGAGTCCTCCTGACGCTGATGAACCCGTTTGCTCTTCTAGGGCAGTAGGGTGTACCAATTTCTTCTTCTTTTATAAGGCCTATATGTCCCGGCTCGGTATTCGCTTCCCGTTTACCGAGTTCCAAATATCCTGTTTGAACCATCTTCATCTGGCCCCCTCACAGCTTCATCCGAATGGGTAGGCCTACCTGGTGGCCTTTGAATGCTTATGCATATCTTTTTCGGACCCTATTCTTGCACCACCACCTTATTTTTTTTTATTTCTTTTGTCCTTTTACCCCTTGCTCTGGTAAGGAGGCCGATAAATTAAAGGGGCTTACTTCCCTCTGAGGCGATACTGATAGGAAGCTCTTAACCACTTTCTCCGACTCCTTTAAGCATTTCAAGAACAGCTTCTTTAAGGTAGTAGCTAAACCCGGGGAGCAACCCTGGTTTCTGAAAGGGGCCGAGGGGAAAACGGTGGAATGGAGGTTCCCATTGTATTGGACGTACGATCATCACAAGCTGACCTCCACCTCCTACCAAGTCGAATATGATGATCTCCCCGTCGAGGAGGTTCTATCGGTTGACCGACTGGTGTGTTATGTTACCACATACGGCACCAGGAGCGTGGCTTATTTTATTAACAGTCCTTGTTCCAAGCCAGCATACGTGATTTGTATGATCCCTTTATTTATTTTGGTTTTGTTTTTTATACCTTGCAATAGCCAATTCTGATATTTTTCTTATCTTCTCTTTGCAGCTCAAGAGATGGCGGGGCTGCCCCCCCTATCTGTCCCACGTGAACCCTGGTGGGGGAGCTCCTCGCGCCGAGTCACGTAAACGTGCTGCGCGCACCCGCCCGGGTCCTGAATCAACCGTGTCCCCGGCTCCGGTGACAAAAAGGACTCGGAGCTCGTCCCAGGCCGGCGCTTCTTCATCTCTTCTTTCTGGGCAATCTCTCCTTCCCGAGAAGGAAACTGTGGCTAAGGAAGCTCAGCCTTCTACTCAATTCATCCCGGCTTCGCCATCTCCTCCTCCCTCTAAGCTGTCGCGCAGCTTTGCCTGGGAGAAAGGGGTTACCGAAGAGCACAACGTCGCCTTTTTCCCGCCCCGCCGGTTCCTGAATACTGCACTTCCCTTGACTGAAAGCGACGAGAGTATGGTTCACTCTGTGCAGGACCATCTGTTGAAAGGGGTTGGCTTGGTGCAATCAATGCTTCATCTCAAGCACCAAGTAGTAGGGATCTCTGCGGAAAAACGGCACCTGGAGGCGGAAAGAGATCTGTTCGTAGAGAAAAAAAGAAGGTGTAGGAGGAGCTGAGCACCGCCCGAGAATCGACTGTGAAAACGGCTGATGATCTGAGGTCTACAAAGGAAGAACTGGCCAAGACGAGATCCAAACTCCTTACCGTGCAAACTGCTCATTCTGGATGCCTGGATGCGTTGAAGACGGTACAGATGCAACGGGGGAACTTGGCCGAGGAGCTGGGTGGGACCAAGGCCGAGCTCGAGGATGCTAAGAAGGCCCTGGCTACCAGTTCTGATACCGTGAAGAGGACCGCCAAGGATGCCTTTTGTAACACCCCTACGTTGTAACCAATGTACTTAACTTTGGAAAAAGTTGAGGAAAGCTCAAAAGGAGAGACCTTGTTGGACCGGCGGACCCACGTGGACCGGTAGATGGAGACCGGATGGACAAAATGAAAAGATCAAGAGGAAATGGGGAAGACGGATTTGGTGGGCCCAAAGTGGCGCCACCTAGATCCCCTAATGACTTGGAGAGCAAGAAAGAGAAAGGTCAACAAAAAGTCAACTGCGGGCCCCGCCGTCTGGGCAAAAGGGAATATATAAGATAAAATAGGGAAGAATGGAATAAAGACCAGAGGATTTTATTTGTGGGGCCTAGGAGGCGCCACTTAGGCTTAGGAAAAGTCTAGAAAACTTGGGGAAAAAGTTAAGGGTAATTATTGAGCCCGGGCCAAAATTGGTAATTTCCATAAATTTCGGGCCAAAGTAGGTAATTTCCCCTAAATGTAAAGAAAATATCAAGATACTTGTGGAAGAGGAGGCACCACATGGCAGCCATCTAGGAGCCTCTAGAATCCTCTAGCATTGCTTGGAAAATAAGAAAAGGGAAATCAGTGCAAAAGTCAAACCGCGGACCCCACACTTTGGACAAAAGGGCAAAATAGGAAATAAATGGGTAAAAATTGATTTGGGCTGAAAGGTGAGCCCAAAATGGAGTTCCATGTGTCCTCTTGGGCAGATGTAAATATGGGGAAAAAGTGGGCATTTATTAAAAAGTTATGGGCCAAAATCGCAATTTCGAAAGTTTCGAGCCAAACCGTAATTTTCCCAAAAGCGAGTAAAATATCTCAGATATTTTTGGGTGAGGGATGCAGCATGTGGCATCACCCTAGGAGGCCCTGGAAAACTCTAGAAAAACTTGGGAAATAAGTCAAGAAAAGTCAGATCCCATTTATTAACCAACTGTCCGAAATTACGCCTGTTAATTCCAAAATTACCGGATCAAAATCACCTTTATAAAAAGGTGATTAACCCTTCATTTTTCACCCTTAGAGCGAGAAATTCCAGAGTGATAGGGAGAGGAATCTGCAACCATTCAACACCAAGCCAAGACTCAAGAATCATAGGAATATCCACCGATTTGCCGTTTTTGAGGTAACCCGAAAAACCTTGTCTTCATAAGTTCTTGCTAAGTATTTTCGTGGATCTGACTAGGGTTTGATGATAAGGTCTGATTTTGGATATTTTTATGGTTTCAAAGTGCTCAAAACATGATTTTGTGTAGGGTTCACCTATGGTTTAAGTTTCTGAAGCCGAAAACACCG
The DNA here is from genome assembly GCA_019022615.1 of Acacia melanoxylon. Lineage (NCBI taxonomy): Eukaryota > Viridiplantae > Streptophyta > Magnoliopsida > Fabales > Fabaceae > Acacia > Acacia melanoxylon. Next base: position 5,298,785 of record JAFJYJ010000042.1, read on the forward strand.
AAAACCCTTTAAACTAAGTTTATTCACAATTCTGGAAATTCTGGCAGAAGAGTTTTAACTCGCCCTTAAAAATAGTAAATGATGCCTTGTTAACCTAAAATTTTTATGGTGGAAAGTAGACACCCAGGGCTTCACCGTGAAGTATAATTTTGTAAGATTTGGAATTTTTAACTAGAAGATTAAAATTTCTAAATTTGGTACATAAGTAACAGGGGCGAATCTGGGCAGAGGGTGTAAAAGTGACCCCACGCCAAACAATATGAAATTTTGTCTTCTGGGTATATTTTTCCTGGAAAATGGACATCTTAATGGTTCAAAAGGCGTTGGTTTCATATGAAAATGATATTTTTGGAATTTATTAAAAATCTGGGAAGTTGGATCAAATGGACAGAGTTTCTGGAAATTCTGTGATAGGCGAAATTCATAGGAATTAAAAGTAAAGTTGGTATATATAATTGAAAGTATGATATTTTGTTGTAACTAGGGTGTTAGCTCGTGTGGACTGTATCAAGAGAGGTGATTTCTAATTTCAAGGAGTGCCAGGTAGTAACTGTTGACTCGCATACTCTATGTTACTTTTGCATGTTGTGTTGATTATGATGTAGGAGATCGGGTTGTAGTGCCTATTGGACTGTGTGTCCTTAGGGATTCGCTACAGTACCGAGGGCATGTATGATCGGGCTGTGGTGCCTATTGGGCTACAGTACCGAGAACTGTTGGGGTAGGTAGGGCCTATAAGACTGTGTGTTTATATGTTACTACCAAGGCCCCTGCGCTCGAAACGTATCGTGGGGCTTGTCTTGACCAGGTGGTCCTGCGGAATGTGCCAGAGGCAGAACATACATGCCAGATTACTATGCCTGAGGCAGAATTGTTTGCTTTACTTTCCTGATTGTGATTTACATTGCATGCACTGCATACATATTGTATTTGAGTCTAACAGTTACTCTGGGGTTCAACTTTGAACTCCAGACTATTGTGAAGATACAAGGGTGAGAAAGTAGCAGGCGGAAGCATGAGAAGGTAGGGCCTGATGCGGGAAGTTGAAGAAATAGGGGATGCCCTATTATCACTTTTGTATTTTGATACTTTTGGGATGATTGTATCACTATTGGTATTTATTTTAGATAACTGTACCCTTAACCCTTTGAGGACTTTTACTTTCTATTTATTTTACTTTTACAAGTACAGTAGATTGTCCAAACCGATTAAATGCTCTGTAGCGCTCACTCTGATACATGTTAAATGGACCTAATAATGAAAGAAAGGTAACTAAGTAAAGGAATCCCTCTAACCCGCCACCCGAAAGGGCGAAGCCGGTAGGGGTGTAACACATTTGACATGACCTTGGCTCAGATCCTCCACTAGAACCCGGATGTGACACTGGATCTTAGTAAATGCCATTATAAGGCGTATGTACACAAGGGCCAGTTCTTCCCACCTCCTCTGTCTCCCGCTGAGGCTTCGGTGTCAGCGCTCGACAGTTCCGGTCTGGGAGGGGAAGGGGAGCAAAAGGTCACACCCGACGTCCCTTCTATAGACGGTCCGAGTCCCGCAGAGCCGTCCTCGTCTGTCCCCTGAGAGGTTGAGGGGTTTTTATTGTTTTTCTTTACTTTTGGGCGTTTGTGCCCTTTTGACTTTTTCCGGCGTCTGTGCCGTTCTCGGGCGTCTGTGCCCTTTTGAGTTTGTAATCTTCCGGCGTCAGTGCCGATCATATACTTTCCTTTAACAATTTTTGATTAATTTATCAATTTGTTGTCATATTGTTCTTCGACCGGGCCAGGGTCGTAATTCAATCTGTGTTTTCTTCCAAGCTCGTGACCCGGGAATCTATGGCAGGGTTTTCTTTGTTAACCGCGATGGGTTTATTTTTAACCTCATTACCGAGTTCCGGATCCGTTGTCCTGGTTCATCACCCAGATAAGGGCAAACTGTCACATGTTCATCCGTGGTGTCCGCAACGCAACGGTGTTAACATTTTGACCTGATCAAAGTCGGAATGACAGTTTATCTTCTTATCTGGGAGCGAGCGTTGACGCGTCAATTTTGTAAAGGCCTATGCAGGCAACTTTACATTGCTTGTAACCAGGGCACGTTGGCCCTAGTGTCAACCATCTAGATGGGTTCTCTTTTGAGACCGGGTGTAGGGACCTCGGTGTAATATGACCGGGTGTAATGACCTCGGTGTAAAGCGTAAGCTATCATCAAGGCGCCTTTGCAAACATCCGCTGAGGAATTCACTATTAAAACCATAATCAGCTCCAAAGAGCTAATGATGTCTTAAAAAGAAATCTTTAAATAATAAATGTAAATGACCGAAATCTAAATACTGAAACTAAGATAAAAAATCTCAAACATGACGTGTTTGAGGTAGTACGCGTGCCGAGCCGGGGTCTAGCTGTAGTAGATCCTTAGCTTGTCGGCGTTACAGGTTCTCCTTATGGGCTTCCTTCCTAGGGTCTCGAGTATGTAGGCTCCATTGTCCAGCTTCTCTTTCACCTGATAAGGACCTTCCCAATTTGCAACTAGCTTTCCATCTTTGGCGTTTTTATTTCCGATGTCTGCGCGTCGGAGTACCAGGTTGCCCCTGTTGAAAGAACGGGGTCGGACCTTCCTATTGTACTTTGCTGCAATGAGCTGTTTGGCGACTAATTCTCTACAGTACGTTGCGATTCTCACCTCGTCAATCAGGTCCAGCTCTGTCCTTAAAGCGTCTTCATTGGCCTCTTCGCCATCTCCCAGAGCTTTAATCTTCCTCCATGAAGGCTGTCCTATTTCGACTGGGATCATGGCCTCGAAGCCGTAAGTCAGCCGGAAAGGGGTTTCCTGAGTTGCGGTCTGTATGCTGGTCCTATATCCCCACAGGACACTGTAGAGCTGTTCGACCCAGTTGGACTCTGCCTCTTGCATTCACTTTTTTAAACTGTCGAGCACGATCTTGTTGGCTGCTTCGGCCTGGCCGTTTGATCGGGGATGTTTGACTGAGGCAAAGTGCTGTTGAACATCAAGGTCCGCCATCATGTCCCGGAAACCTTTATCGATAAACTGAGTACCATTGTCCATCATTATCTCGGCTGGGATTCTGAAACGAGAGACGATATTGTGACAAAACAAACGTATGCGGGCCGAGGTGATAGTTGTTAAGGGTTCGGCCTCAATCCATTTAGTGAAATAGTCTACCGCCATGATGAGCCATCTTAATTGCCCGGGGGCAGCTTTGAATGACCCAAGGAGATCCATCCCCCATTTGTAGAAGGGCCATAGGGCCGTGATGCCCTTCATCTCCGCTGGTGGGGGCCAAATGATCTTGGCGTGTTTCTGGCAGCTATCACATCTCTTGACGGCCTCTTTTGCGTCCGCCAGCATGGTTGGCCAATAGTAGCCGGCACACAGAGCTTTGCCCCCCATGTGGTGGCCGTTGACTCCTTCGTGTATCTCGGCCAACACATATCTGGTCTCGGATGGACCCAGGCATCTCATCACCGAAGAGTGCAAACCTTTTCAGTATAATTGGTCGTCAATCGTCGTGTAGACGGCGGCCTCTCGGATCAATTTATTGGCCTTGGTTGAGTCGGTTGGGATAATTCCTCTCTCTAGATAATCCTGAATTAGTTTCCTCCAATCCGTCGCCGACGAGATGGTCATGATTCAGCTTGGTTCCGTCAGGTTCTGCTGGATCAAGGTTCAGTGGTTTCCCGGGCCTTTAGTACTAGCAAGCTTGGAGAGGATGTCGGCTCTAGCGTTTTCTTCTCATGGAATGTGAGTGACGACCACCTCTTCAAAGCCGGAGATTACTTCCTTTGCCTTATTAAGGTATTTGGCCAACAGGGGGCCTTTCGTCTGATAAGTACCCTCAACCTGTGTTGTTACAAGCTGAGTCGATGAAAACCCTTACTCTCTGCGCCCTGTGTTCTCTGGCCTGTAATAGTTCGGCAATTAGGACTTCATATTCAGCCTGGTTATTTGAGGTCGGGAATTTCAGCTGGAGGGAATGTTCAATGGTGATGCCTTCCGGGCTTTCGACTATGATTCCTGCTCCGCTGCCCCTTGTGTTTGAGGAGCCATTGATTGAACCATATTTTATATGAATTTTCATAATTAATTTGGGATTCGTAATGTATTTTGTCTTAGTTGTTGAGCTTAAAATGTCATTCTTAAGATAAATTGAGATTAAGAGTAGATACATTAAATTAGGATTCAAAAGGGCAAAATTGTCAATAAATTGTAATTACTCTTGATCATTGATTTTTATGAGAATATTTGATACTAGATTAATTATTTTTGATTGCAGGTGGTTAAAGGAATTAAATCAAATTTTAAAATTAAAGTTGGAGCTCAATTTGCAAATTTGCAGTTTGGTCCCTCTATAAAAACTTCTTACATTTCGCAGATTAGTCCCTGGTCAAACTTTGACCAAGAACCAATTAGGTCAGCTCCTAATTAATATATACAGAGACACACATCCAGAGCTGGGGCGCCGCGAAAAGGGAGCCGAGAGCATCGAATTCTTCATTCCTCCACCTTCCTTCCCTTTCGGTCGCCGGCGACTTCCTTCCTCCTCACCATAGTCGCCAGCAACGACGCCTTCTCCTTCCACCATCATTCTCACCGTTGAGCATCACACCGCCGCCGAACACCGTACCTCCTCCTCGTCATTCCTTTTGACCTACAGAATCACGGCGTAGTGCGGGAATCGGATCCAAGCGAGATCGTGACGTGGAGACCTTCTTCACACCACCTCCGCCATCGTTCTTCGGCCAAACCACCATCAGCCTTCCCCTGCATTTTCCCAGTGAACACCGACGGCGCTATGAGAGTTAGCACCCAAACCACCGGTGACCCTCTTTATTCTTTCAGAGCAGCTTCTTGAGCCTTCGTTTGGAACTTCCGGCGAGTTCCTTTGATGTTTGGCGATTTTGCAACTTTCCGGCGAGAACTTGAATTTTCCGGCGAGTTTCTAGAATGCAATGAGCTGCTGATTTCCTTGCTTCTTGGTGATGATGATTTGAGTTTGAGCTTTATGGACTACATAGGGGAGTTTCTTATCATTCCATAATCTAGATTTATATACACTGATTGCTTAGATTTAAGAATTGTTGTGTATGATTCGGACTCGAGATTGATGATTATTGTCTCTATTGGTTTGATATTTGTGATTGAGATTGGATTTTGTATTGTGAAGATTATATGTATTTAAATTACTTTGTGGTTGCATTGAGACTATGTTGATTAGCGTGATATTGTCTAATTAATGTGGTTGATTTGTATATTTGAGGGACCGATTAGTACTCAATTCCAAGAAGACTCATTTTACATTATTCCAATCTTAATTACACATTAAGTGGTTTTAAACAATTTCTTAAGAGATAGTAGTTAGCTACGATTGTAGGAGCTACTATTGATTGATAATATTGAACTTAAGTGATATCTTGAAGTTTTTCTAATTAAGACTTAATGAGTTCCAACTCCCATAATTTTTGAGCGATGATAGCCACTTCTTCATTACCAAGAGCAACCATCATCTATATTTCCATTTCCATATTCCATTCCATTTTATAAAAATACCAAAAATAATAGTTAGTATTTAATTAAATTGCATTTTCATTCTTTTAGTTTATTAATCTAAAAATCCAGAACCCAATCCCCCATTGTTTTCATTGCATTTGCATGACATTTAGATTACTTAGGATTCAATAAAAAGCTCCTCGAAAGAGAGAACGATCCTAGGTTTGCCTATACGCAATCCTTGGTTAATTGTTGATTGTGGACCCCAAGGCTAATGACAAAAGGTCTTCATCAGCCATCTACATACACCTTCCACACCTTGTCTTGATCATCGTCGGCCCTATCTGCCGGGGTGAGTTCTCTCACAAAATCTGCCAACGCTTGTGACTTGATTGCATGCCGGGCTTCATATGTGATGTTGAATTCCGACAACTCGATGGCCCAGCTGGTCATTCTTCCTGCCAGGTCCGGTTTGTGTAAAATCTGCCAGAGCGGCTGGCTTGTCTGAACTATGTTTGGATGTCCCTGGAAGTAAGGCCGAAGTCTTCTTGCCGAGATAAGTAGGGCGAAAGCCAATTTTTCCAGCTTTTGTTATCATAGCTCTGAGCTCTGCAACGCCTTGCTTACTAAGTAAATTGGTGCCTGACCAACGTCGGTTTCTCGTACTAGGGTCGCGCTTACTGCTTCTTCTCCAATTGATAGGTACAAGAATAAAGACTCACCCGGATCAAGCTTTGAGAACACTGGTTGGGTCGCCAGACACAGTTTGATTTTTTTGAAAGCTACCTCGCAGTCCGGGTTCCATCCTCCTTGCGTTTCCTTCTTTAGCAACCTGTGAAGGTGGAATATCACCTAGAGGGGGGTGAATAGGTGATCTCAAAAATCTTTTCGCTGTAAGATAGGTGAACGATGAAAGCAAAGAAGGAAGTAAAGATAATGGACACGAGAGAAGTTATCCGGTTCGGTCAAACTCTTCGACCTACGTCCAAAGGTCCCCGACACTCTCTGGGATTTCGACTATCTTACAAATACAATTACACACTCTGTAAACGAAGGATGATCCTTTCACTCTTGGACTCACTCCCCCTTACAAGTTGTAATTAATACACCCACACTCAAGATACCTCTATCTTGAGATTTGAACGAATTGTAATAACAAGTAGTAAAACTCTCTCACAGAGTAGATATGATAATGAACACTGAAGCTTAGTATATCCAAAGATATAATTAGAATACAATTTGAACTATTTGAAAGCTTTTTCAATGTATGCACCGGTTCGTTAATGTCGAATTCAACTGGTCGTGTATTTGTACTGGTTGAAGTTGAAGACCGTTGAAGGATTTGAATGTGTCTGTTTGGAATATTTGAATATGTCCGTTAATAGCGCACTCGCGCCTTCTGCTTGCCCATGTTTGAAGTTTGCTTAGTGGAATGTCTTTACAGCTTGTTGCTCAGATGTTCTTGGATGGAGATCATCATAGTTTAATGATTCTAAGCTTTTTGTTGTATGGGCACCATTATGATAAGATTCTTTTTGTCGGCTCGTTTCGCGACATTCTCAATGTGCCAGCCTGTCACAATTTGAACATTGAGAAGCAAACCTTGATCTTCTAAAATCTCATCAGCAAACTTGTTAAATATGGTTAGAAGGTATATAAATCAATGATAATAAACAGAAAGCATATTCAATCATTTGCAGATCAAGAACAAAGAGGCATCCTCGGTGTTCTTCGTCCGAATGTGAAACCTTAATGTATAAATCTGAAAACACTTAGGAAGATGATTAGTAATATCATAGTTAATAAGGAATGATGTTTGAGAGGTTAAAACAATTAACTAGATCATCTATAGAAAGTTACGAGATGAACGGGTTCTTTGTTGCTAACCGGTATGGATCCGATAGACCATTCTCGAGAATTGCGAAGCCATACTCGAGAATCACTCAAGGAATCATTCTCAGATTGATCAATTCGGATCGTTCTCGAGAATTACTTAGTGATTCTCGAGAACCATTCTCGAGAATTGAATTTCAATTCTCGAGAATCCAGTAGATAGAAGCAAACTTCAGTTAATGCGATCGAGCATTCTCGAGAATTGTTTGCTCATTCTCGAGAACCATTCTCGAGAATGACTTCCTCATTCTCGAGAATTACTTGCAAACCGTAGAGCTCGAATCGAAGCTTACGATCATACTCGAGAATCCATTCGATTCTCGAGAATCATTCTCGAGAATGACTTCCCATTCTCGAGAATCACCTCAAACAACGAAGATATCGCAAGGATCATCGACCATTCTCGAGAATTATTTTTCGATTCTCGAGAATCATTCTCGAGAATTGATTATCATTTCTCGAGAATCACTCGAGTAACATATTTCGTTTTCGCTTCAAATCGATCATTCTCGAGAATTACTTGGTATTCTCGAGAACCATTCTCCGAGAATCCAATAAACACTCTCGAGAATGCTTTGTCTGCGATGGAAAATAAATTAGACTTAGTAACACGGTCTTGCGGCCATTCTCGAGAATTCAAGATCGATTCTCGAGAGTCATTCCGGAACACATGAAGCGAAATGCAATTAAAGTTTCAAAACTTAAATGCTTAAACATTTGTTATCATCAAAACATAGGAGCCAACATTCTCCCCTTTTTGATGATGACAACATATAGAGAAAATCATTTTGAAGTTTTGAAAAAAAAATTGATTGATACAATGATAGAGAACATAGCAACTTTTCATTGAATGCGTAATGCAAAGCATAAATGCAACAGTCATGTAATTTCAAATGATCAGGTAGTTTCTCACAGTAGCAAATCCATTTACACGAAAATGAATTTCAACTCTAAGCAGACAACTATCAAAATAAACCTAAAAACAACTAGACTACTACTGTAGAGACAGTCTCAGGAGTAGGTTGAGAGCCGATCTTTGGAGGCGCAGAACGAGGATCGACATGGGAATATCGCAGGCGAGGTGGGGGAACGGTCTCGGGATCGGGAATGGATGTAGTGGTCATAGCGAGAGGATTTAGTATGATTCGAAGACTCAATAAGAGGGCTTCCAAACAATCTTTCGTCTGTTGAACTGATTTTTAATCTCTTGTTGCCGATCATAGAGGAGAAGAATTCAGTGCATCTCTTTCTTGAGGTTTTCCACTTTGAGTTCACATATTGTTCAAGATGAGCATCTACTTTGATCATCTCATTACTTATGGCCTTGATCATTGCTTTTATTAGATTGCCATAAGAGTCCAAACATTGAATTACAGGAGCCATAGCTTCCTGAATTGCAGAGTTGATCTGAGCTTGGATTGCAGCCTGTGCAAAAGAAGGGGCAGAAGTCGAAGCAGGTGCTGCCTGTGAAGATTGGCCTTCGTCTTGTTGCTTGGATGTAGATGGCTTAGGATCAGTGGTGGACTTGACTTGGTGCTTCCCAGTTGCCTCAGTAAATGAGATCTTCATGTATAAAAGATGAGTCTTCCCAAATTTCTTGGGAAAAACAGTCTTGTCATTTTCAAGAAGATACCAGATGTTGTTAAAACCCAGAATCCTAGAAACTAGGTTAGGATACGGAATGGTATTTTTCTTGGAGACTTCGGAGTTGGACAGAAAGTTGGACATCTCTGAGATGACTAATTTTCCAAGATTTTGAGGTTGCTTGGCAATGATGGAGCCCATTAGTTGGTAGTCTTTGTTCACAAAGTGGGTAAAACTTTGACCTTTGTTAACAATATTACGACCGTAAAGGTACCAAAGGACTCGTAAGTATCCGGCATTTCGATGGCTTAACTTTCAAGGGGTTTCCATCATATGGCTTTGTAGGGAGAAGGAACCTATAGCATTCATGTTCAGACAATGTAGGAGGATCTTCTGGGGGATCAATGACACCAAGGAAGGTGTTAATTATATCAGCTGTAATTTTGATGGGTTTCCCTCTAACCTCAGTGTGCAGCACAAGCTCATCATCCTCGGTCTTTTCCTCAAACATGTTAAAATAGAAAATTTTGACAATTTGAGGGGAATAGGGAGTTTGAATATTTAGTAGAGGCATATAGGATTTCAACCATGGTGAAAGATCTAAATTGCATTCCTTTCTAAAGTCATCTAGATTCAACCAGACAAGTAGGACAAAACGGTCTTCCTTCATATGAAAGAACAAAATCGGGATCGATGGGATTACCAGAGGAGCTTGATGAAGCCTGGAGGACAATCAAGAACATTGAGTTGCCCAATTAGCTTGGAAGCAAACGGAGGAAGAGTTGAAAGAGGAATCTCATGATGAGTGTGGGAGGTCTCGAATCCGTTCTTCAATTTCCTTAGTTCTTCTTTCATAAAAATGTGGTTTTGAACTTGAATAAGGCTTGGACGACTTGGTTGTTGCAGAACTTATGTGTTTGGACAGAGATTGAGAGCAAGACTTGGATTTTGAGTTTGCATTTTCGTTTGCTTTAACCGACAGATTGTGATTTAGGGCGGGAGCTTTCTTTGCTTTTGGCCTTGTCGGATGGCAGAGTGAGTCTTGGTGCGAGTCACATGAGGAGAGTCCATGATCGTTACCGATTTAGCCGCCTTCTTCGATGGTTCGGTTTTCTCCGAAATTTGAACTTTAGGACGATACTTGGTGCGCGGCTTCTTCCCGAGAGGTTGTTCGGGAGATTCGGAAGATGAGGATTTCGCCATTGCTAACTAGGAACAAGATAGCTATGGATCACGAGAAGATGATGGAGAGAAATGAAGTGACGAAGAGAGATTCTCGGGAGTTAGAGAGAGTGAAATGAGAGAATAGATGTGATGAACAAGGGTTTTAAAAGTGAAGAAGTAAAACGACATGGGAGAATGAATGAAACGACACGAAGGATGGCGACGCTTGAGTCCCGCACGATGATTCTCGAGAATCGTAGAGAGTGATTCTCGAGAGTTGTTCTCGAGAATGAAACTTCATTCTCGAGAATGAACTCGTGAATAAGTATTTCGAAAAGGGATCGACTCGCGAGAACACCGTTTGCTATAATTATCGGGAATCAGTAGATGATTCTCGAGAGCCGTTCTCGAGAATGACACTTCATTTTCGAGAATTATCTCAGTGAAAAGGAATTTTGATTCTGCAGAACATATTTTTCTGATATAGTTCTCGGGAATGCCTCAACCATTCTCGAGAATGACATATGTAATCGACATAGAACACCAGACAATATCCGATATTTCTCGAGAATGAGCCTGTATTCTCGAGAATGTTAATATGCAGAAATGATCCTTATTTACCAAATCCCGATATTACTCGAGAGTAGATTCCAATTCTCGAGAGTGCTTAGGAAGAGCATGAAAGCTTCACTTATCAATTCTCGAGAATGATAAATTCATTCTTGAGAACTATCAGTTTTATATCAGTTTTTACAACTGGACCAAAAACCTGCAAAAACAATATCTAGAAGCTCCGATGCTTAAGTCAGTTTTCAAACATCATCAAAACATAATCAGCGAGATTGAGTCAACATTTTACTTACAATTCATTGGGATTTACCATTCCCAATTCTCTTCTGATAAATGTGAATTGTTCTTTAGCCAGTGGCTTAGTGAAGATATCGGCAAGTTGCAAGTGAGTAGGGATAAGCATTACCTTTACATCTTTCTTTTGGACATGATCTCGATAAAATGATGTCTAACATCAATATGCTTGGTTCTTGTATGTTGAACTGGATTCTTTGCTAAGCTTATTGTACTAGTGTTGTCACGAGGATTGGAATCTCCTGTAGATGAATTCCCAAGTCTTGAAGTTGTTGCTTGAGCCATAGAACCTGAGCACAGCAACTTGATGCAGCTACATATTCAGCTTCGCCGGTTGAGGATACGGCCAAAGTGGTTTGTTTTTTGCTGAACCATGATACAAGTGATCCTCCAAGAAATTCACACTTTGTCCACTAGTACTCTTTCTATCAGTCTTGTATCCGGCGTGATCGAGTGCGAATATGCCACCGAAATTCTTGTTGACCTTTAGGGAACCGAGACCCAATTCCTTTGTATCCGAAAGATATCGAAAGATTCTTTTGACATGTTCGGCATGCGATTCTTTAGGAGCTGATTGGAATCTTGCACACATTCCCACACTAAACTCGAATGTCTGGTGCGCTAGCTTGAGTCAAATAAAGTAGGGATCCAATCATTCCTCTATATTTGGTTATGTTGAAGTCTTTTCCTTTTTCTTCATCGGCATCTAGAGAGGCAGTTGAGCTCATTGGAGTGTCGGCTCCATTACAATGCTGCATTCCAAATTTCTTGAGCAAATCACGGAGATACTTCGTTTGAGATATAAATATACCATCCTTCCGTTGTTTGATTTGTAAACCAAGGAAGTAGTTCAATTCACCCATCATAGACATTTCGAATTCACCCTGCATTTTCTTGGAAAATTCCTCGCGAGAGAGAATCTTTAGTAGCACCAAAAATAATATCATCCACATATATTTGCACAATTAAAGTCTCATTAAGTTTGTTAGTCTTAATAAACAAAGTTGTATCTGATTTCCCTCGATAAAGCCTTGATCTAATAAGAAATTACTTAATCTTTCATACCAAGCTCTAGGAGCTTGTTTGAGACCATATAAGGCTTTCTTCAAACGATAGACATGATCTGGATGATGATTATTTTCAAAACCAGGAGGTTGTTCAACATAGACTTTCCCGAATAAATCCATTTAGAAAGGCACTCTTAACATCCATTTGAAAGAGTTTGAATCCTTTGATGCACGCAAAGGCTAAGAGCACACGTATTGCTTCCAATCTAGCTATTGGAGCATATGTTTCCTCATAATCAATCCCTTCTTCCCGATTATAGCCTTTGGCAACCAGTCCTAGCCTTGTTACGGACTATGATTGCTGATTCATCTCGTTTGTTCTTGAATACCCATTTAGTGCCAATGACCGGATGGTCTTTAGGCCTAGGTACCAAATCCCAAACTTGATTCCTATCAAATTGGTGTAACTCTTCTTGCATAGCTATCACCCAATCATTGTCCGAAAGGGCTTCATCTATTTTAGAAGGTTCTATTTGTGATATAAAGGCGAGAAAATGTTACTTCATTCAAGGTACTTGTTTCTAGTTTTTACACCTTGATTCAAGTCACCTATCACTTGGTCCAGAGGATGATTCCTAATGAACCTCCAAGCTCTAGGTTGAGATTGATCCGAGTTTTCTAAATCATTTTGAGGATCAGCCTCGAAAACATTTTCGGGACTTTCAATAGAAGCAGGAGTAGTTTTTGAGAAGAATTGATTTTTATCAATGGGTTCATCATCATCCAAAGATTCGTGCGGTTTAGATTCACAAAATACTACATGAATTGATTCTTCAACGAACGAGTGCGCTTATTGAAGATTCTATATGCTTTACTTCTATTAGAGTATCCGAGAAAAATACCTTCATCGATTTGGGATCGAATTTTCCCAGATTGTCCTTACCATTGTTATGCACGAAGCATTTACTGACCAAAGATATGAAGATGAGCCGATTTGGTTTCCTTCCTTTGTAGAGTTCGTAAGAAGTCTTATTGAGCTTCTTTCGAGATATGCTCGATTGGCAATATAGCCGGCCGTGCTCATTGCATCTGCCGGAAGACTTGTGAGGTCTCGATTCTCATTCAATAAGGCACGAGCCATTTCGTGAGCACTCGATTTTTCCTTTCCACCACACCATTACGTTGTGGTGTTCGGGGAGCCTCGAGAAATTATGATTGATTCCGTGAGCATCACGAATTCTCTCGAACGCTTGATTTTCGAATTCACCTCCATGATCTGTTCTAATAGCCGTAATGCAAATACCTTTCTCATTTTGCACCTTATTGGCAAACACAACAAACAGATCAAATGTTTCATCCTTAGAAGATAAGAAGATAGTCCAAGTGAACCGAGAGTAATCATCTACAATGACTAGAGTATATAAATTGCCACCAAGGCTTTTAACTCTTGCTGGTCCAACCAAATCCATATGAAGTAATTGAAGAGGTCGATTGGTCGTGATTTCAGTTTTATTTTTGAAAGATGATTTAGTTTGTTTACCTCTTTGACAGAATCACAAATCATGTCATTTTTAAAACAAAGTTTAGGCAAACCAAGAACTAAATCTTTCCTTAGCAGCTTATCCGGTTGGAACATGTTCACATGAGCGACGCTTATGCCACGACCAACTATCTTCTAAATTGCTAACAAAGCATTTTTCGAGTCAATTTTAGGTAAATCTAATGTATAGCAATTTCTTTCTCGAGGAGCTTTAAATAATACCTTGAGTTTACCTTTATCAATTGGAAGATCATCTTTGTTGACAATGAGACATTCTTCCGAGTCAAAGATAATCCAGTTGTTCTTATCAGCACTTTGACTCACACTTAGGAGATTATGGCAGACCTTCAACAAGATACACGTCTTTGATCTCGAGGTCCATCTTTTGTACCAATCTCTCCAATTCCGAGATCTTTCCAGATTGGTTTCCTCCAAAAGTAACTTTGCCACCATCTTTTGATCTCATTGCAACGAATTTGGATTGATCTCCGTCATGTGTCCGGAGCATCCCTTTGTCAATGTACCACTTGTTGGTTCTTGATGCTCTCAGACAAACCTATAATTCAAATAAGATTAAGCTTTAGGTACCCAACGTTTCTTGGGTCCTTTCGGGTTAGTTCGGGCCTCAGGGAAAGTATAAGTTCCCTTAGGTACCCATTGGTAATTACCAACGGGTTTATCTCTTCGATTCTTTCTATGAAAGCATGATGAAGTAGAGTGTCCTTTTCGATTACAATAGTTACAATGAGCAAACGGATTTGAAATATGAACCGATTTTTCGGAAGTAGTTCAAATAAGATTTTCCGATTTTCTTTTTGCCTTTCCTTTTGTCAAAGATAGGATTATATCCTATGCGACCGATCATTTGTAATTCTTTGAGTTTTCAAAATCACATTGAGCATTTCACTTCCCTTAGTGAATTTCTCAAGTGTTTTCGTAAGATGAAGATTTCTTTTCTCTAAATCCAGGCATTCATCACGAGATAAGATTTTCACATGAAAGGTTTTCAACACGTAGTTTGAGAGTTATATTCTCCCTTTTTAGGGCAAAACATTCATCAACAACCTTTTCAAATTCAGATTGAATTTCATTATATTCATCAAATAATTCATTATAGGTTGGTTGCGAATCATGTACCTCATTGTTGTTTTACGCTAGCTCTTCTTACGCCACCCAGACAGACGTTGGCGTCTCTTTCTCTTCTTCGCTTTCTTCGTCGAGGAGCCATCTCCCCATATTGCGATACATAAGCCCTTTTTTTGAATTGATAGTGCTTCTTCTTTTCTTTGTCGCATTTGTCTTTTAGTTGAGGACATTCGACTTGTAATGTCGGCTTGTCACATTCGTAACAGAGATGATTTGGTCTTTGCCTCGAATTCATGTCTCATTACTTGTGTCACCTTTTGAAATCTGTTTCGAAGCCTCGATCTTTTACGTAGAACTTCTTGAATCTTTGAACAAACATGGCCATCTCGTCATCGTCCTCTTCATCTTCTTCTTTTTCTTCTTTTTCCTTTATAGTGTTAAGAGCAATTCCTTTGTTCCGACTGCTGTTAACATTATCTAGGTCCTTTTTGAATTTCAGTTTGCTTTCATATTCAGACAAGCTTCCAAATAATGCAGCAACTGAAACCATTGATTCTCCACGAGCCTCCTCTATTGCAGTGACTTTAGCTTCCCAGTCTTTTGTCAGAACATTGAGAATCTTCGACACGAGGACCTTGATCGTAGTTTTTACCCGAGCCGCCAATTGATTTGTCAAATGAGTATATCCGAGTTGGAACTCGGCCATGGTTTCTCCCGACTTCATTCGCGAGTAAGTCATACTCGGTGGTCGAGTATTGATATGATTTTCCTTGATGCGGAAGTGCCTTCATATGCAATCTCCAGAGCCTTCCACATTTCCTTCGCGGTTGAATGATTGCATATTCGAAAGTACTCCTTTTGACGAGAGCACTCGAAGCATCAAAATAGCCTTCTTGTTGAGAGTGACATTCTTCTTATCATTCTCATCGAATTCAGCTTTCGTCTTTGGAACGAGTAGATTCCTCCTTCAATCTTTATAGGTACATAGTTTCCAATTTCTATCACTTCCCGAGACCATATTCGGTAGCCATTACGAATACTCGAATTTTCCTTTCCGAAGGAGTAGTTTTTCTCCGTTGAATCGGGGGTCGATTAATGGAGGCACCATCGGGTAATATTCCTTCCATGATCTTTCTCGGGATGTTAAGCCCAACCGAGAAACCAGGCTCGATACCAAATGAAGGTGGAATATCACCTAGAGGGGGTGAATAGGTGATCTCAAAAATCTTTTTTGTAAGATAGGTGAACGATGAAAGCGTAAGGAAGTAAAGATAATGGACACGAGAGAAGTTATCCTGGTTCGGTCAAACTCTTCGACCTACGTCCGGTCCCGGACACTCTGCGGGATTTCGACTATCTTACAAATACAATTACACACTCGTAAACGAAGGATGATCCTTTCACTCTTGGACTCACTCCCCCTTACAAGTTGTAATTAATACACCCACACTCAAGATACCTCTATCTTGAGATTTGAAGCGAATTGTAATAACAAGTAGTAAAACTCTCTCACAGAGTAGATATGATAATGAACACTGAAGCTTAGTATATCCGAAGATATAATTAGAATACAATTTGAACTATTTGAAAGCTTTTTCAATGTATGCACTGGTTCGTTAATGTCGAATTCAATCCGTCGTGTATTTGTACTGGTTGAAGTTGAAGACTGTTGAAGGATTTGAATGTGTCTGTTTGGAATATTTGAATATGTCCGTTAATAGCGCACTCGCGCCTTCTGCTTGCCCATGTTTGAAGTTTGCTTAGTGGAATGTCTTTACAGCTTGTTGCTCAGATGTTCTTGGATGGAGATCATCATAGTTTAATGATTCGGAAGCTTTTGCTGTATGGGCACCATTATGATAAGATTCTTTTTGTCGGCTCTGTTCTGCGACATTCTCAATGTGCCGACTGTCACAATTTGAACATTGAGAAGCAAACCTTGATCTTCTAAAATCTCATGACAAACTTGTTAAATATGGTTAGAAGGTATATAAATCAATGATAATAAACAGCAAAGCATATTCAATCATTTGCAGATCAGCAACAGTAGGCATCCTCGGTGTTCTTCGTCCGAATGTGAAACCTTAATGTATAAATCTGAAAACACTTAGGAAGATGATTAGTAATATCATAGTTAATAAGGAATGATGTTTGAGAGGTTAAAACAATTAACTAGATCATCTATAGAAAGTTCGAGATGAATGCGGGTTCTTTGTTGCTAAGCGGTATGGATCTCGATAGACCATTCTCGAGAATTGCGAAGCCATACTCGAGAATCACTCAAGGAATCGTGCAGATTGATCATTCGGATCGTTCTCGAGAATTACTTAGTGATTCTCGAGAACCATTCTCGAGAATTGAATTTCAATTCTCGAGAATCCGAGAACGAAGCAAACTTCGTTAATGCGATCGAGCATTCTCGAGAATTGTTTGCTCATTCTCGAGAACCATTCTCGAGAATGACTTCCTCATTCTCGAGAATTACTTGCAAACCCAGAGAACTCGTAAGCGAAGCTTACGATCATACTCGAGAATCCATTCGATTCTCGAGAATCATTCTCGAGAATGACTTCCCATTCTCGAGAATCACCTCGCAACGAAGATATCGATAAGGATCATCGACCATTCTCGAGAATTATTTTTCGATTCTCGAGAATCATTCTCGAGAATTGATTATCATTTCTCGAGAATCACTCGAGTAACATATTTACGTTTCGCTTCAAATCTCGATCATTCTCGAGAATTACTTGGTATTCTCGAGAACCATTCTCGAGAATCCAATAAACACTCTCGAGAATGCTTTCTTTGCGATGGAAAATAAATTAGACTTAGTAACATAGTCTTGCAGCCATTCTCGAGAATTCAAGATCTGATTCTCGAGAGTCATTCCTGGAACACATGAAGCGAAATGCAATTAAAGTTTCAAAACTTAAATGCTTAAACATTTGTTATCATCAAAACATAGGAGCCAACAACCTGAAGAATGGGAGTGCGTTCTCAACCAATCTCGGTAAAAACTGGTGAGTGCGGCCAAGCGGCCCGGTCAGTTCTTGGACTTCCTTCTTCGTTCTTGGAGCCTGCATGTCGAGCACTGCCTTGCATTTATTGAGATTGGCCTCGATTCCACAATTTGTCAGCATGAAGCCTAGGAATTTCCCGGCCAGGACTCCGAATGCACACTTGGCAGGATTCAGACGGATATGAAATCTTCTTAACTTGTCAAACGTTTGCTCAAGGTCCCGGATGTGGTCTTCCGGGTCCTTAGTTTTCACGATCATATCATCAATGTAAACTTCCACGTTTAATCCAATCTGGTCAGCAAAAACCTTGTTCATCATCCGTTGGTATGTGGCTCCGGCGTTTTTCAAACCGAACGGCATGACGTTGTAACAATAGTTGGCCTTGTCAGTCATAAAGGTCGTCCTCTCTTAGTCGTCTGGGTGCATGGCAATTTGATTGTAACCGGAAAAGGCGTCCATAAAAGACAGTAACTGAAAGCCAGAAGAGTTGTCGACCAACTAGTCGATGTTTGGCATTGGGTAGGAATCTTTTGGGCATACCTTGTTTAAATTGGTATGATCCGTGCATACCCTCCATTTTCCATTTGGCTTTTTTACCATGACCACGTTGGAAAGCCACGTGGTGTATTGTACTTCTCGGATGAACCCGGCTGCTAACAGTTCTTGAACATGCTGTTCCAAGGCCTTCTGTCTATCGGTTCTGATGTTTCTCTTCTTTTGCGCTACTGGTGTCGACCCGGTCGGACGGCCCGATGTCATTGCGGCGAGAAGGTCGGGTCTATCCCAGGTATCTCGGACGACGTCCATGCGAATACATCCTGGTTCTTTTTCAAGAACTCAATCAAACTGTTCTTCAAGTCCGGACTCAGTGCTCCCCCCACCTTCGTAGTTTGTGAAGGATTACCTCCAAGGATTAGTTCTTCCAACTCACCTTCTGGTTCCAGACGTGGGACCTCGGGCTCGTCCCTAAGGTCGAGCTCTATCATGCTTACTGGACGTCCGGGCTTATTGTTCCTTCCAGAGTCTAGGAGGCGTTCACCCTTATAGATCCGAGGAGGAGATGATGGTCCCCCTTTTCTTTCTCGGACTATCTCGAAGTAACATTGCCTGGACTCCTTCTGATCTCCGCTAATCACCACGACTTTTTTCTTCTTGTTTACCATCTTCAACTTCTGATGCTTTGTAGATACTAGCATGTCCCAGCCATGGATGGTCGGTCTTCCCAATATGATATTATAGGGGGAAGGGAAGTCGGCCACTATGAACCTTATCCGCTCTAATCTGAAAGCTTCTTTGGTCCCCAGTGTTAGTCTTAGGTCAATATACCCTTTGGGAGGCGAGTGTTCTCCATTAAATCCTATGAGGGTTATTTTACATGATTTCAGATCTTCTACATCCATCTTTATCCTATTGAAGGCATCCCAGCTGATGATATCTGCCAAGCTCCCTGCATCAACGAAAATCCTTTTAACCCGGCACTGTGCAAGGGTTCCTGTGATAACCAAGCCATCCTGATGTCCCGGAACTACGTCCTTCAACTCCTCATGAGTAAAGTCTAATGGTGGAGGCGTCGGTTTGGTAGGGTCGTCTTTGAACCTTGGGAGATCCCTTACAGAGAGGACTTCTTTCAGGTATTTCTTACGTTGGCTCATGGTATCTCCACCCCCCGAATCCTCCACTAATGGCGTTGCAGTGGAACTAGGCCTCTGGGAACTCGTCGTCATCGCTGGTTGATTTTCGTCTCTTCTCATCTTTCTTGAGGTCCGAGGTCGGGCTTCCACTACGACCTTCTTGCTTACGTTTGTTATTATTACGCCCTTGGGTTTTTATCAGGTACTGGCGTAATTTGCCATCTCTGATAAACTTCTCGATGGCGTCTTGGAGTTCGTAACACTGATCCGTGGTGTGCCCCGATCCGTCGTGAAACGCGCAAAATATTGAATGGTCAGTTGTCGGTCGGCTTCGGTTAGGCCGGGGCCTGTCAGCCCTTTTCATCTCGGTATGGGCCACCTCCTTCCAAATCTGGGAACGAGGAACGTTAAGAGGAGTGTATTTTTCATACCTTGCTTTCGCTTCAGGTCTTTCTCCTCGAGCTTTTCCATCTCGGTTCCGTTCGCGGGGCGGGGCCTCCGGCCTCTGTTTACCGGGCTGGTCCGTGTCGTCGGGTGACATGTTTCCATGCTTCTCGGTTCCACCAGCATTGACAATCTCCATCTACTCTACATCCAAGTACTGTTTTGCTCGAGTGTGAAATTCAGTGAGAGTGTAGACTCGGGTCTTAAAAATACTCTTAGCCAATCGAGATGAAGGATCCAGGCCGTCAATGATGCAGTGTATGTGGACGTCCTCTGGGAGTGAGCGCACCTGTAAAGCTACCTCCTTGAATCGGTCTAGGTATTTCTGGAGTGTCTCACCTTTATTCTGCTTGATTTTGCTCAACGTGAACTGAGACTTCGGCTGCTTCTTGCTTGTCGCGAAATTCAATTCAAAATTGCGTCCGAGGTCTTCAAAATTATGCACTAAGTCGTTGGGCAGGGTATGGAACCACTTTTGCGCTGGTCCGGTTAACGTTGCTGCAAAGAGTCGTGAGATGACCGGGCCCTTAATCAGCAGAACGAACATGAGTAGCTCGAACGTGTCAAGGTGAGCGCGTGGGTCCTGAGTCCCATCGTATTTAGGGAGGTGCGTCAAGTCCAGATTCTTTGGATACGGCGCGGTTGCGATTTCCTCAGAGAAGGGGCCTCCATTGACGGCGGTTAGGTACTTCATCTTATACTCTCTGGGGGAGCCTTGACGCTTGGGTGTTCGCCCTGTATCTCGTTGCTCATGTTCCGAGATGTGTTCCACACGTAACTTTTTTGCGCTATGAGGTGGCTGACCTCGTCCAAAACCCAGGGTCTTTCGTGTATCCCGCTGTGATGACCTCGGTCCCTCGCTGTGAGATGAACTACTAGTACTCTGTGCCGTCCTTTCCTTCCTTCCCCACAGATCTTCGGGGATTTCTCTTTCAAATAGCGTTTCGAATTTCTTAAATCGTTCTTCCATCATCTGCTGTAGTACCCTAAGATCTTCCTGGCGCTGGAGGTTATCAAGCTTTTCATTATTCTGCATTCGCTTCAACATCGATTCCTGTGTTTGGTGGAGGAGGGCAAAATCTGGATTTAGACCCAAGGTTTCTGTTTCCGCCATGTCATGTGTTTTGGGGACAATGGGAGGGGAGGACGCCGTGTCAGAAATGTTCCCCTCCGGGATATCCTCGGGCTGCTCTGGAGCCTGATTCACCCTAGCCTGAGGTGGATTTTCAAGCTGAGGGTTCCGACTGCTGCTTCTAGTGTTAGCCATCCGTGGTCACGGGGATCGAAATTTAACGTCCCCACGGTTGGCGCCACTGTTCTGGTATAGAACACAGATGTCCAGCCCAGTAGGCTGGTGCTTTGATCTTGGATCGAATGGCCCTACCCAAATATCTATGAGGCAGATATCCAGGAGAGTGGAGGATCACTGTACACTAATACGAAGGCTCTTCGCCAAGGGGGATGGGGATAGTGTATAGTGGGAAAGTGCACAATGATACAGAAGGTAAATAGGACTGAGTTCGAACGTGTGCACCTTAGAATTCTACCCTTGTATACATATAGGGTATGCCTTGGTATCGTGAATCGCGGATCTATCTTATCCCTTGATTATAGATATGATAGATCCTCCCTGATTGTAGGTACATCTGGATATATGATATATTTCATATTGGGCCGTCCAGGCGTTGGGCTGTTAGGCAGGACCGTAACAAATACACCTATGTATTTTATAAAATAAATAATGTTTGCAACTCATTAATGTTATATAAACCTCAATTATACTTTTTATAAATTATAAATATAAATAATATGATTTTTATGTTTTGTGAAATATCAAAAAGAGCATCCGATTGGAACATTTTTTTTTATTTAGATTCAAATACAAAATGAAAAATTCACAGCATATAGTAATAAGTAGCATTCACGAATAAAGAAGAAAAGCCCACTCTGCTCTCTGGATACTTATAGTGATCTGGACTCTTGGTCTTAAAATATTTTTTTATGTGTGTTTAACACTTTCTTTTATGCCTTCAGTATCAAAACATAAAAATTATTTTAGAATGCAGGACATTCGCAGATAAGAAAGTATTTCAGGCTATAAATATATGGGAAAAAAAAATAAAAGGGAGGCAATTGTAGGAGGATACACAATTACTGAGGGAATAGTGGATGGTGGTTCAACTAATTTTACTTTGATATAATTTTCAATTTTCAGCCGGGGTATTTTTGAAAAATAATTATAATTAACTAATTTAACTTCTCTCCTTAGTCTTTCTAAATTCTAGTAAATAGTTCATATAACTAGGACCGGAGGGAGTATGATATTTAGCTATAATATACTAAATTTTGAATCCTATAAATATAAGTTTTTTTATTTAATATTATTATTTTGTTATTATCAATGATTATATTGTATCTTATCCTCTAGTTCTAATTATATGACAACATTTGAGAGTTGGTTTTGGTCCTTGTTATAGGACAACATTCTAATTTTTGTCAATTTCTTCCTAAAATACCCCTATTGATACTTTCTCAATAATAATTAAACATAATAATAATTTAATAATGCATATATATTATATAAAGTAAGTAATACTTGCAACTCATTAATACCACATACACCTTAATTCTACTTTTTTAATAAAATAATTTTGAGCAATTTTTTTTTTAAAAAATATTTTTCTCATATCACCCCTACTAATATTTCATCCACAATAATTAATTTAATAACACTGATATTTTATCAAGTGAAAGATTCTACTCTCTTTTTTTATTCAAATTTTTTGTTGAACGTTAAGAGCCCGTTTGGATGAGCCTTTTAAAAAAGGACTTTTTTTACATTGTTTTTTTTTACAAAAATACTTTAATTAGAAGTTAAAGTTATTTTAAGTTTGGATACACCATTTAAGAAGGCCTTTTAAATAAATAAGTTGTTTGAATGTTAAAGTAGAAACATACTTTCTTATTAGTAAAATTATTGAAATAGGGAGAGGGTTATCATTTTATTGAAAATCAAGGGTAATTGGTGTCAAAACAAATCACTAAAGAAGAGCCAATCATTTTTTTCATTCTCTCTTTTTTTGCACTTTCTTCTTTTTTTTTTAAGCTACAAATTGAAGCTTTTTTTTGGAAAAAAAAAAAGCAGAATTTTGATTTGTTTTGTTACTTTTGTTTTTTTAAAAACTCTCATTCAAATACATTTATTACTAAAATATATATATATATATATATATATATTTATTTATTTAAAAAAACTCATCCAAACGGGCTGTAAATAATGGGAAGGTTAAAAACACGCTTATATATCTCTTTTTATTAGATCCACCACCCTTGACCATGATATAGATCACACCGTATCTAGCTGTGGAATTTTTGTAGGCTAGCTCGCTCCACCTACAAAGATACACGCACTCACACACGTGTATCATGTATGCACTATGCAAGGAGTAAAATTCTTGTGCTTTATATTTAATTTCACATGTGAGCAAATAAGCTGAAACATGAGTTGTTTATCTATAATATAAAACACAATTCAAATATGAATAAGAGATTATATGAAATCAACAAGTTAATTGGAGTGCAAAATTTATATAAGGGCATTTTAGAAAATGACTAAAATTAACTAATTTAACTTATATCTTTAATTCATTCAAAATCAATTAAATATGTCCTATAATTATGACTGGAGATAGTAACTATTAATAGTAAAAATAAATAAGAAAACATAAAAAATAAATCCAATACATTAGGGTTATTAACAAATAATAGTGATATATGGCCTTAATATATTATAGTTCGAAATCATTATTTATCTACCTGGAAAACCGTCATATTGTTATACAATCGATATAAACACTCAGAAAATGTCTTCTATGTAGTAGTGAATACTCTGTTCATAAAGTTTTTTTTTTAAAAAAAAAAAAAAATCTAAGAGAGATTTTTGAAATTAATGTGAAAAATCATCTTGGTGATTTGATTAAAGGCCAAAGATTATTCTTCATATGAAATTGCATTACAAAAATGTCCCTATAATTAGAACTAGAGGTAATAATATCGATGATCAAGTGATTTTGATAATAGTATTTGAAGAGAAAGAATCCAAATTGGATTCTATGTCGACAGCCAGGGAAAGCTTTGCAGCTGATTCCTATCGAACGAAGAATCTAAAACACAAAATGTCTGCAACGTTTATTGGTTGGGATAATAAAACAAAGCAACAAAATCAGTAAGTAAATTACAAGAAAAGTCCAGATTCATGTGCTTTCCCAAATACGTTGAATGGCGGCTTGTCGGTCATCTTCCGCGAAACATCCAAGTCTAACTCTTTTTACCTTTAATTTACCCCAAGTTAATTTTTCACTAAGCTATTATGCCCGATAAGTTCCTTTCTCTCTTTTAAAAAAAAAAAAAAGTCAAAATGATATATAAATATAATTAAAGGTTGGGCTAAGGTGCATCATCCAACACTCTAAATTTTTTTTTTTTTTATATCTCTGATATACTAAAATATTTTTTAGATGTGTTTAGCATCGTAGAATATTTTGTGGTGGGGGATAGAACCCATAGCAGTAGAGCAAAACCTATAGAATTAAGAGTACAAGACTCATTAAGGAAGCAAAAAATTTAAGGAAGAGTTTCCTCTAATAATGTTTTTTTTTAGAGTCTCACCTCCTTATATTTGATCTTTTTCAAAATCTTGTGTTTTTAAACGAAAGAATACTTAATGATTTGTTGTGAAGAATGGTAAAGCATTGTCCATAATATTAATTAATATATAAATAAAGAGTTAAGTAGCAAATCCGCTCCATAAGTATACACCTAAGAGCAATGTTGCTCTGTATTTTTTTTCCACAATGTCTCCCTGGAAGTCTAAAAAGTAAAGAATGATGTTGTCTTATCCGTTAAAAAATTAACGGTCAACTTCAATTTTTTAACTGTCAATGTTTGTTTTTTAACGGAAAAGAGCGGCATTCTTTACGTTTTTAAACTTCCAATGCAACATTACTACATTTTTAGACTTCCAGAGCAACATTGAACCTAAAAAAAACTCTCAGGGCAATATTGCTCCTGGGTATATACTTCTGGAGTGTATTTGCTACTTAACCCATAAATAAATAATATATTAATATATGGTTAGATTACTTAACAGTTATTTATAAATAACCGCAATATATTGTCAAATAATTTTTTTTCTTCGGAATCCTACCTTTTTGTATTAAATAATATTTAACAGTTTGCTTGTGAAGAACCGTCATGTATAGTCTAATAACTTTTTAAATAGAATCGTGCCTTCTTATATATGACTTTTATCATTTTTAAGCTGTTAAGTAATTTTAAAGAATACATAACAACTTTTTGTTAATAACTGTCAAGTATTATAAAATAAATATTTTTAGAATCTCGTCTTCTTATGTATGACGTATTCACGGTTTTCATTGATATAAGTTAAATATTTTTAAAGATTACATCGCAGTTCTTTATAAAGAGCTTATTATCATTTTTTTTAGAATCTTGCCTTTCTTGTTTGCTTAAGATATTATATATTAGATTAATATCTCCACATATTATATTTATCTTAAAAGTATAAATATGAGATATTATTAGATATTATATATTATAATATTTCAGATTTATAATCATACTTTACGGTTAATTATTATAATCATTATTTATTTGTTTTTATTGATATAATATTGAAAGACTTGTAAGTGTTATATAACGGTGGTTTTGTAAGAACTATCATATTTGTCACTAATAAATTATGGTTATTAATTACAACTGTTATTTTTGTGTTTTCAAGAATTCTTATTTTCAGTACATGACGATTAGCTTATTTAATCGTTATGTTTTAGCATAATATATTCTTATTCGATCTCCACCTTGACATATATGATGTTTATTCACTGTAATGTTATTTATTGAGAGTTGTATATGTCTAAATCTATAGTAATCATTTATCATAAATTTCACTCCGCATGTTTAATTTGTATAACATCTTTAATTCTTTAACACTAAACTGAAAAATCTAAGGGTTGGAAAAACATTATACTCCTTTTAACATATTATGATATAAGTATTTCTTGTTAACGAATTCGAAAACAGATGAAACTTTTCAATATAATTTCTCAGTTTCAAAAAATATATAAAAACTTCTAATAAAATCAAAAGAATGAATTAAAGAAATGAACAAAAATTACAACTCATCTATATTTATTCCAAATATGAAATAAGTCACACATATTATCAACAACAAATATTTTATAATTTTTACAATTTATAATTATGGATGTAGCTCTATTCTTTATGTATGTGTTGAAAAATTCGACAATTTGTCATCTTCCATGACAACAACCGACCTTTTATCTCTGGGACGTCCATTCATAAAAATGTCTGTGGTGTCATTTCTGAACTATCATATAATCTCGGTCACACATCTCTTTTCTAAAGAAAAATGAAATTTACATTTTTTTTTCAAATATTCTAAACGATATGATATGATCCCGTTAGAAAATTACCAAAAAAACCATTATTTCAATTTTCTTGAATAAAAAATATTTAATTAGTTTGCTCTATGAAATTCAAAATTATTCATTTACACATTTCTTATTAACAAATTTTTCACATTAATATCCAAACCTAAACATATTGTATCTTATCAATTATTTAAAGTAAGATTCTTATTTTGAGGAGGATCGATATTAAAATATATATATACAATATAAAGTCCATATAGTATTTGTTCCGGTGTGAAACTAGATGTCCAGCCCAGATGGCTGGTGGTTTGATCTTGGATTGAGTTGCTTGTGCCGGAATATCTAAGAGTAGAGATATCCCGGAGAGCGATGAAATCGGACACATGAGCGCCTTTCGTCGAGGGGAGGGTATGTGTTGGTGGGGGTTGTGTTGTGTGTGCGAGAAAGTAAATAGCTAGAGTTAGAACGTGTGCGCACTTCTCGCTTTCGACCTCGTATATATAGGGTAATAGCGAGTATCCTAACCGCTTGATCTATCAAATCCCTGGAATATAGATATAACAGGTAGATCCATGATTGTCGGGAAATCCGGGATATTTAGCATATCTCTGCTGGGCCGTCTCTGAGTTGGGCCTTGGATCCGGTCCGTAACAGTATTAATTAAAATATCAAAATATTATAAGGAAAAAATACTACTTGAACTTTAAAATCTCAAATCAACGATTTCCTATTAAAATGAGTTGTTAATTGTTATACTCTTATAGTTAATACTTATATTCTTGTAGGCAATAAATCTAATTTAGAATTTTGAAGTTCAAGTGGTATTTTCTTGTCTTTTTTCTAAATTATACTATATAAAACATATAATATAAAAAAGAGTGAAAAATACACTAACAACCATATGTTTCATCTAAATTACAGAAATATCTCATTTTTGAACTTGTATATGAACTTCATTTGAAATTAAATGCCATGCAGGTTACATAAATCTAACTTATATACTTAAAATTTATTTTATATATTCCCGGCCTTTAAATTTGACTCTGAAAATTTTATTTTTACCAAAATACTCCTATTTAATATAATAATTATTTAAGCATTTATATTTTTCAAAAAAATATTTCTAATACATATATTTTTACAAAATATAATATTTTATTAATTTTTATTATATTATAAAATTTTATAATTTAAAATTTTCCTCACATATATTAAAACTTATTTTTTTTTTAATTTTATTTGTAAATGGCTAAAACACAATTTTTAAAGCATATTTTTATTCATCATATAGATAAATGATATAAGTTTCAGATATTATTATATAAATTATTTGAAAAAATTTAAAAACCTTTTTTGTTACAAACATTTATAATTTAGTCAAGTATTTTCTATACGTGAATGACGAACTTGAGATGATTTGGATATGAGGAACTTAGTATAAATATGGTCAATATCCAAAATAAAGGGAATATTTGTAATAAGGAAGATTATGGGTCTATTTGGAAGGAGGGAAATAGAGTGGAAGGGAGAGGAGAGAAAATTTTTAAGAGTTGGATTAAAAAATTGAAGAAGTGTGGTTATAAAATTTTTAATAAAAATAATATGTAAAATAAAAGAGTAAAAAAAATTAATTAAAAACTTGCAACCCCACTTCTCTAATCTTTTTGAACTGTAGTCATAATTTTTTTTTTTTCCTCCCCTCCCTTCTAACTCCTTCATTCCAAACAGCCCCTAAGTATTTTTAACTCTTTAAAAATCTTGAATGGTTCGGGGGAACTCTTTACCCGCCACCTATCACAATACGTGCGTGTGAATGTGTGATACTGAAAATAATCATGATCCACAAAAGGTTAAAAATATGAAAAATCGCTAAACGACAATATTAAGGAGTCTTGGGACAGATGTAAATAAACAAAACCAGAAGCTAACATGCACACATTGTTCATTAATCATTATCAAGTCCTCCCTCATGTTGGTATTTTAATGCGCCAATTACTACCAATTCTTGTGATTACAGAGTGGTAGTTAAAATATTAAATTTGTTATAAATGGATAAAATTTTCAATTGACGTACCACTCTTTAAATGATGTGACTTATTTGTGTATAAAAAAAAATGATGTGACTTTCTTTTTTTCATCTTTGAATATCAATTAATAATAAGGGTAAATGGAAAAAAACAAAACTTGATGGGGCGGTTATTTACCTTATATTTAGTACAAAAAATTACTTATAATTCATATCTTAAAATAAGGATTAGAGGGAGTACTAATAAAGCATTAATCAATTAAACATATTTTATTCTTTATTTTTCCTGATTACTTGAGACTACAACTATTAGTCCAGAAACAGTTTTGGGCACCACATAAGCTTGACAGATCTAGATTGTTGATATCTAGATCCATATTTAGTTTTGGAAAAATAACAAAAAAAAATTGAGATAGTAATATTCCAAGTTAAATTTGTTATCAAGAATTGATAAGGTAATAACGAGATTTGATAAGAAATTCATAACTTATTTTATAAAAAATGCTTGATTTTAGATTTTGTAATTTTAAAAGTTCTTTTTCTATATTTTTTTCTTTGGTTTTTGTTTAAATGATGCTTTTTAAATAAGAAAAATCATTTTCTTTTTGATAGTGAATATATTAATTTTATTTTAGATTTTATATCCATTAAAATAATTTTGATGGCAACCGAAACTGGTTTCGAGTCTATAACATTAAGTAAGATTGTCACAGATATTTATGATACTTAAGAAAAAGGAAAACCGGAGAAAAGGTTTTCCCTAAAAATTTAGTTGTTAATGAGAAAAAACTGATGCATTTTTATGAGTACGGAATGTACTCTGTAAAATTTGTATGCACGTAGTATATTACTCAGATTTTGGTCCTCATGAAATCAAAAAAAAAATAGAAAAAGGTGAAACTTTTTTACTGAATTACTGTCATATTTTACCTTTGCCAGAAAAGTTAAATACATAGCCAGGGGATCTCGTCTCCGGACAAAAGTGAGGTCGGTCTTATTCTTTGCTCTTTGGGACTTCCTTCAACCTCTTTGTTCTGCGTCTGCTTAATTCTGCCATTTCCTGAGCTCATAATCTTTGAGGACATTGAGGTATGCAAAAATCTTAAAAACTGGAGAATAATTGTGTAGGAAAATCTCTGTCTCAGTTGAAAATTCTGGAATCTGAATTAATGATATACAAAACATCTCTCTGTGATTTCCCCTGATTTTTGCTTTGGATGGACCAGAATTAGAACCCACTTTAGAATCTGCAGAAAAGCCGAAACTTTTCTGGCACCAGAATCCACAAATAGGGGCACAAAAAACAGAGGAAAGGTATATTCTTCTTCCTTTCATTAATGAACTCTTCTGCTAAATATGTTTCTCAATCATTCTTCCTCTTGGGTCTTCATCCTTTGCTGTATCTAAGAATTGGAAACTTTGGAGGAAACCCCAAAATTCTAATTCTAATTCTATTTGAACCCATGAGGGAAAAAAAAAAAAACCGTTTTCCCCCTTAATGGGTTGTTGTGATTGGGGCTATGCAGGAAACGATAAATGGAAGACAGGCATGGTAGCAGCAGTGGTATAGTTAGGCAGCACAGTGGGATATGGATGTCCCTTAGAGATGAAGAGTTTGAGGAAGAAGAAGTGTGGGATGTCTTTAAAAACACAGGCAATTATGCGAATTCCAAGTCCAAGGTTAATAACGTAACTTCATCATCGTCTTCCCCAATTTCTGAACCCAGACGCCTCCCAACAGAAGCAAGAATGATCCCAGCAGCTAGAACAAGCAGCAGCAGCAACAACAGCAGTACCAGTTCCTCCCATGAAACCCAGGTGGTTCTACAGCAATCTGCACCTGTGAGAATTCCTGACTGGTCAAAGATTTATAATATAACAAACAAAAATAACAAAGCCCGCAAGGATGTTTCAAGGATTGATGAAGATCATGGTTTCGGCCACTGTCGCGATGTTGATGATAATGATGAAGTAGATGAAGATGAAGATGGTGATGAGTTTGATTCAAAGCTGCCTCCACATGAGTTTGTTGCAAGGAGGCTTGCAAGGAGTCATATTTCATCATTTTCTGTATTTGAAGGAGTGGGAAGAACCCTCAAAGGTAGGGATCTCAGTAAAGTGAGGAACGCTGTTCTCAGTAAAACTGGTTTCCTTGAATCTCTTTGAAGAAGAATTTTTAATAGCGAATTGAGTAATATTAGTTCTTTAGGGTCTAAAGTATCTTATTACTGTGAAGGTTTAGGTGAACTAAATTAGTTGTGGAAAATTCACACAAGTCAGTGTAATCGTTGTTAAGCTTCTCAAGGGGTTTGGTTTTGTTGTTTTCTTTAGAATTCATGGAAGAATGTCTTATTTCTTCACATTTCTTGTTAATATATGTAATTTCCTGTTTGAGTTTTGGCCTTTTGTTCTCCCTCTACTTGATCTGCTCTGCTTCATTCAGTTATGTGTGTATGTAGAAGCCTAACATCAATTGTTATGCATAAAATGCCACTTGTAAATAAATATAAATTCAATATAATAATCAAAATAATTAGAGTAAATACTTTTCGGGTCCCGGAAAAAACACGGACCTCATTTTGGCCCCTCACATAAAAATGCCATTTTAGTCGCGAAAAGGGCGAATAAGGTCGATTGGTGAACATTTTGGTCTCTGGAAATTTTCAAAAAGTCTTTTTTATCATAAAAAAGTCTTATTTTAGTTCTTAGGGACGAAAATGGGGTCCGTGTTTTTTGTCGGGGGACCAAAAAAATATTTGCTAATTATAACTTGAAATTTCACATAAGTGAAAGAAGAATTTATTGATCAACCTAATTATTCTAAATATTATAGAAACCTTTTCAAGGAGTAGGGTTTATGACTAGTAGTTATGATAGACAAGTAAATTGAACAGAGAGTAAAGCAGAAAGTTTTTAACCCTTTTCAATTTCCCGTTTTAATGGGAGGTTGATATTGATTTTAAATATAAAATCTTAATCTGTTTTATCTTTAGTATTTATTATTTTTTTTAAATAATTTATCTCAGTTTATCCTAATATTATATACTGTTATTTAGAGATATCATGCCAATTAATTTATATCACTTCCTTAATTAATCAAAATTAGTTAAAGGGCTCTTATATTAAATATCATAGGAGTAACTTACAAGTCTTAAAAAAATTGTGACGTAAGTGCTTTTTCTAACTTTAATTTATACAATCCTTTAGCACAATAATATGAAAAGGACCCTGCCTTTGAAACCTCTTTTTCTCTTCTCTTTTCATTGTTTGAGGAGGAGAGACATGATTGAGAGATTAAAGCCACGCAATGACATGCTGATTGGTTTAATAAACCAATAAATAAAAGGGTAAAGGAGCAAAAATACATATGTGCTTTACTCCCAGGAGCGTCCAGCACCATATGCTTTTTTTGGGAGTAAAAATACACATGTGATTACGTTTTAGGAGGAAAAATACCGTTTGACTGTTAAGTTTGATTTTTTTTTTGCTGACTGGACAATGACATGGCATGTCCACGTGGCATCCACCTGGACCAAACAGTTCTACATGGACATGCCACGTCATCGTCCAGTCAGCAAAAAAGTCAAACTTAACGGTCAAACAGTCTTTTTGCTCCCAAAAAAAGCATATGGTGTTGGGCGCTCTCGGGGGTAAAGCACATGTGTATTTTTGCTCATTTATCCTAAATAAAATAAAGAGGGCGAAAAATAAAACTGAGATAGATTAAACTTAAAAAATTTGAAAAGTAATTTATTTGTTGGGTTATCCCTAATCCACCTTTAGTGGATTAGAACCTAAGCCTAATATAAGTGGGATCTAATGAGAATAAGCACTATTAGAAAAAATGGTGTCACATCTAAACCTCTGTAGACGAAGAAGGTTTAAAAACTATGACTCGTTGTATTTTTATAAATACTGTTTCAACTTTACCGGTCGCGCATAAGTTAGGTCTAAATAATATTTTGTAGACCAATTATATTTATGTTTGGGCTCGATAGGAAAATAATTAGACATGATATCTTGCACTTAGGGTGTAAAAAGTAATTTCTAAACCGGTTGTAATTTCTTACGTTCTAAATTAATTGTGCTTGTGTACGGTTTCAATATGTCCGGTTTAGAAAATTATAATTTAGAATGGCTTACACATTTAACCATTGTAAATATATACGCACACCTAATATATACTTTCGCGCTTGAGACCTAGAAAAGTTGCACATTGCATTTCTCTATGTAACCTTGTTACCTTCAATCTTACTTGTCTTCGAACATCATTTCAATCAATCTTACTCCCCTTCAATATCTAAACTTCCACTTCAATCCCTGAATTTTCTTCTTCATTTTCCATTGTGTGACCTAAATATGTTGGCAGTTTCATTCTACCAAAAGCGCACGAAGAGGAACCCTACTCGAGTTTCATTTTCACAGTTTTCTAACGTAAATATCTTCGGTGTGGTCTTATTCGTGCTTCGAGGTATTTTTTTTTTAAAGTTTTTTTTAGGGTTTATTACTCTTCATGTAAATCATTCTTCAGATTTATATGAACTCACATTTTGTTTCACTAACATTGATGTCAAATATGGACCATCGTTGGATAAATTGTAAACGGACAAGCGCTAAATATTGTAATAAGGTTAAGGAATTTTTGGAATTTGTTAAAAGAAATCCTTTGAATGCTGATGTTCACGGGAGGTTTTGTTGTCCTTGTATGAAATGTCTGAATGGTAGGCGACTGATTCCCATGGAATGTACACCCACTTAATTTATGAGGATTTTATGAAGAGTTATACAATATGGGTATGGCATGGTGAAGAAGTAGAAAAGCCGACTAAATCTCAATAGTGAGAAGAGGCATTTCATTATGACTATGATTTTATAAATAGTGGTGATAGGATGGAGGACATGATCCGTGATGTTGGAGTAGGCGCCTTTAAGCAAGCAAGTGCATATCTTTGGTTTATGTAATAATGCTAAGAAGCCCTTGTACCCAAGCTATGTAAAATACCAATTGCTGAATACTTTGGTGACATTGGTGAGCTTGAAAGCACGACATGGGTAGAGCGAGATCATTTTTTTAGAGCTACTTGAGGCTTTAAAGGACATGTTCCCTACTAGAGTGCTACTAGAATGCAAAGAGATTCTTGTTTCCTTGGCATGGAGTATGAAAAGATTCATGCATGCCCTAATGACTGCATATTGTACAGAAAAGATTATGAAGGGCTTGTCAAGTGTCACACAATAAGGTACAAATCAAAGAAATCTTTGGCGAAGGTGTTGTGGTTCCTACCAATTGTACCAAGGTGAAGCAAATGTTTTCTAATGAAGAGGATGTAAAGAATTTGTTATGGCATGCAAATGAGAGGATTTCAAATGGAAATATCAAACACCCGGTAGATGCTATAGAATGGAAGAAAATTGATGAACTATTTCCTTAGTTCGCCTAAGAGCCAAGGAGCATAAGGCTTACACTTAGTACGGATGACATGAATCCTTATGAGAGCATGAGTAGCATACATAGTTGGTGCCCTATTTTGTTGATGATTTTCAACCTTTCTCCTTTACTATGCATGAAACACAAGTACATACCGTTGTCTATATTGATTTCTAGATCGAAACAACTGGGGAACGACATAGATGTTACCTAAGGCCCTTGATCAAAAACTTGAAATAGTTGTGGGAGGAAGGTGTGGATGTTTATGAAACTAATCAGAAAGAGGCTTTCAAGCTTAAAGTGATGATATTTTGTACTATTCATGGCTTCCTTGCGTACGAAAACTTGTTAGGCTATAGTGTTAAGGGCCATTAAGCATGCCCAATTTGTGAGGAAGGGACATGCTACCATCAACATCAATACAGTAGGAAGATGGTGTACTTTGGGCATTAGAGATTACTTAGGCCGGGCCACCCTTATCGCAGATTGAAGGAAAAAAATACTTTGGGGACAAGAACTTGCGAATGCTCGAGCCATTGATTTGGAGATGAGGTGTATGAAAAAGGTGAAAGACATCAACACTTTCTTTGGTAAGTATAAAAAAGTAAGGGTACCGAGAAGAACATATGAAAAAGAGGTCTATCTTCTTTGACCTCTCATATTGGCGCAAGCTTGATGTGAGGCACTGTATCTTCTTCTCGGTGCAAGCTTGATGTCATGCATGTGAAAAAAAGTGTGAAAGCGTCGTTGGAACACTTCTGAACATATAGGGTAGTGCCAATGACAGGATGAAAGTAATAATAGATTTGCAAGATATGGGAATATAGGAGAATCTTCACCCGTGCGAGATGACAAACAAACTTAATGTCCCCTAGCTCCTCATACATGACGAAATAATATCACCTAAGAGGGAGGTGAATTGGGTGATTTTAAAAATTTTGCAACTGGCCCGTAAATTAAAATGACAAGGTAATGATAGAAGATTAATGGACACAAACGATTTATACCGGTTCAGTCCAATCTCTTGACCTACTTCCAGTCCCCAGACACTCTGAGATTTCTATTATCACTTTCACAATTACTCACTTTGTTTCTCGAAGTAATCCTCTCACTAGAATTCACTCCCCCTTACAAGTGGTAATCAATACACCCACACTCAAGGTCCCTCTACCTTGAGATTTTTATAAAAAGATTGGTCAAGTAAGAAACTCTCTCAAAGAGTAGATATTGAAACAATGAAGTATATAATATCTGAAGATATTACAAAGTATTGAATGAAACAGTAAATAACAAGAAATTCAATTGAGCGTTAGTAGTTTTTCAATTAGCTCCGAATTGAATGCTTGCCCTTTTATTAATGGTTGTAATTAATGACCGTTGAGAATCTTCAATGTATCCGTTAGGAATATTGAATGTAGCCGTTAGACATTGAAGTTTGTTCGTTACTCATAACTTTGATTTTGCACAGCTTTCGCTGTTTTTCTGTTGCTTTGACATTCCTTTTATTTTCCCATTTATTTGCCATAATGCTCATAGGAATGGGTATAGCAAAAATTTCTTTTGGTCTACTCAGAGTTGATTGCCGTGTTGGTGCTTGTTTTCTGCAACTGCATTTAATGCTCTAATATAATCATTTGCTTTTTGGTAATCTGCTGTTAATCATTCATATAATCATTTGAAGCTTATTAATATGCTGGTTAAATATAGTTAAGAAAAGTAATGAGTGATGATTGAAAGAAGGAATATCACCAAGAGGGGGGTGAATTGGAGATATAAAATTTTTCGCAAGAATCCTCTGTTTAACCGAATGTAAAACAAAGATAAACAGAGTAGGGATAAGTGAGATTGAACACAATGGATTTATCCTGGTTCGGTCTAAGTCCTTGACCTACGTCCGGTCCCCGGACTCTCCAGGATTTTCACTAACTTCAACCGATTACACACTCGTAACTCTCGAAGCAATTCTCTCTCTAGAACTTGCTCCCCTTACAAGTTGTAATCAATTATCCCAATCTCAAAGTCCCAATACTTTGAGATTCTTACAAGAAAAGATAATCAATGAAAGACTCTCTAAAAGAGTAGAATAATAATCACGAAGCTTAATATATCCGAAGATATTCTCTCCGTAAGTCGAAACAGTAAGTGTTCTTAATGACTAATTGAATGCACGCGTTTCGGTAGTTGGAGACTTGAATGCTTCTTCTATTTATAGGTTGGTAGCATTGATGACCGTTGAGAAGAATAAATGAGCCGTTGTGAGTAATGAATATATCCGTTGTTAATCACTTGCTCGTCTCCTCGTATTTCTTCCGTCATTCGACCGTTATTCTTTATTAACATTCTTTGTTCGATATGTCCGTTGGGAGACGGTGAGAATGTTTTACGGGAAGCGACCGTAATGCTTTTTGTATGTCCAGAGGTTTATTTCTTCTTTGAGCATTGAAGTCTGGAGGTGCATTAAATGCTTCTGACACACTTTTGCTTTTCGTGATTTCAAGTTTTAAAAACATGTTAGAAGTATCTGAAATACACTAGCAAACTGATTAAACTTGGTTAGAAATAATAAGAATCAAATACATGAAACACCCAAGACTTAATCAAAAGGAAATCAGAATGCGCAGAAAGACTTGTTCGAAACTGATATGAATAACTCGAGTTGCTTCATATAACTCGAGTTACTTTTAGTTCGAAGACATTTGAATGAAGAACAGAACTTGAGTTATCGTTACTAACTCGAGTTCCACAACTCGAGTTCTTGTATACAACTCGAGTTCCTTTAGAAATTAATTATTCACGAAAATCTTGAAATCGGGATAACTTGAGTTATGGTCATAACTTGAGTTGTCCAACTCGAGTTACTTAGGATAACTCGAGTTCATTTGAAAATAAAATCATTCAGAAATTTTTCCGTAAAGACATAACTTGAGTTGTTAAGATAATCGGAGTTGTCGAACTCGAGTTACAAAGCCCAACTCGAGTTTAATTTAAAATTAAATTATTCAGAAAAACTTTCGCAAAAATACAACTTGAGTTATAAACATAACTTGAGTTGTGTAACTCGAGTTAGTATCTACAACTCGAGTTTTATCGATGTTGAAATCAGACAGAGAGTTTTAGGCGATTTGATAACTCGAGTTATATCAGATATCAGAAATTCTGATATCGCGAGAAGCTTTTTGAAAACTGAAGTACAATACATAACTTGAGTTGTTAAGTGACAACTTGAGTTATGCAATGTTTTAGGCTTATGAAAAACTTGAGTTTCAGCAGGTAACTTGAGTTAGGTAACTTGAGTTGTTCTCAACAACTTGAGTTACATATTTTTCAAAAACATTTAACTAAGTTTAAATTGCAATCTGTCTACAACCAAGATTTTGTCAATTTAATCAAACACTTTCTACAATTGTTAGACATCATCAAAACACATAGAGAACTAACAATGATAAGAAGATAATAAATCACAATCAATGATTTTAACTTTACAGACATGGTGATTTGCTGAGGCACAGATGGAAACTCGAGTTTTCATTAATTGACTTGAGTTGATGACTCGAGTTTGCCTTTCTGAACTCGAGTGTAGATGGTCTTCTTCTCAAATGATAGTTTTTTTTTTGAAAATCAAGTAAACGAGAAGATTGATTTGCAAAGCATAACTCGAGTCTTAAATTACCGACTTGAGTTGTAAACTCGAGTCAAGTCTTCCCAACTCAAGTTGTGAAGTTTTTTTTTTCTAAAAGTGAAGACTGAGAATTATGTTGCAAAATGAGTTTGACTAAAGAATACTTGAGTTTTGAATTCCCAACTCTAACGTATAACTCGAGTGCATAAAATCATAACTCGAGTTTTGAAGTTTTGTCTTTTGAAAATGAAAACTAAGTTATGTTAACAGAGATGTAGACTCGAGTCTTGAAATGTCAACTCTAACAAGTGACTCGAGTTGCAAGATCATAACTCAGTTATAGTATTTGGTTTGAAAGATAAAGTTTAGTGAGAGCCACCAGAACTCGAGTTTCATTTAATCAACTCGAGTTGTAAACTCAAGTTTCATAAGATGAAACTTCAAGTATGCCAGATGCTTAAATAAAAGATAGAAGTTTGAGTTTTACCATGTCAACTCGAGTTTTGTGCAAGTAACTCGAGTTGTTACCTTTGATAGTCTTGTTACTAAAAGCTTCTAACTCGAGTTTTGAACAATTAACTCGAGTTGTCAAAACTGTAAACAATTTTGCCTATGATTTTTAAAGCACTGACTCGAGTTCTTAAACAATAACTTGAGTGTAACGATAAAAGATACATTAAAAATGATTTTCTGATTCAATTTTTAGTTGCAACAAAAGTTATTCACTCAAGTGCCATTAAACATATACTTGAGTGACTTGAATCATTAAATCTATATTCTTTACAAGTGTTTGTTATAATCAAAACATATTGAATCGAAAGCTAAATTCTCTCCCTTTTTGATGATGACAACACTTGTGGATATTTTGAAAAAAAAAATTGAGTTTGCAAATAAAAATACAAAATTGAAGAACCCAAAGTAAAACAAAAAATAGTTGCATTAATAGATAGTCAACAGAGTATAACATAAGCAACAAAGCACATAATACATTGGAATGAAATAAGTGAAATACATAGGAAATCAAATATAAAAAAGCCACAACCAAGTACTATCATATCATATTCACTTCTCTCCTTTTTTGTCATCAGGCAAAAAAGGTTGAGGGAAAGAGGTGTCTAAGGAGGATGGTGAGGGAGCAATGGCCTGGAGAGGAAGAGGTGCTATAACCAAAGATGGGTCAAGTGTGGAAGTGGCAGTAGATGGAGAAGAAGTGGGAGTAGTGGAAAAAGGTGAGTCTGGTCTAAGTGTGGGAGATTGAGGAAGTGTTTCAATGGAGGAGGATGGTGAAAGTCTGGTAGTGGATGGTTGAGAAGTAAGGACATGGATGGTTACAGGAGTAGGAGATATAGTAGGGGTGGTAAACTCATGAGTGGGAGTGGTGAAGGGTATATGAGAGTAAGGAGATGAAGGCCTGGTAGGTGAAGTAGAAGTGTCTGAAGGACCAGTCCCATTAGTAGCTGAGAAGCCCACCAACTTGGTAAGTGTAGAGTCAATGTTGTGAAACATATACTCAATGCTGTGTAGCCTCATAGAATTATCATCTAGCATATCCTTAATGTTCTTCAGCCTCTCCTCATGAGTATCCTGAGTTAGAGCCAGGTTGTTGTAACTATTGTTGACCTCAAAACTAACTTCCCAATCTGATAATCAATCTCCCCAGTAAATTCATGGTGAGTAGCTATCATGGAAGTTTGTAAAATAACTGATAGCATTTTCCACAACCTTCTCAATCATGGAATGAAGAGAGGCACCAAATATAGAAGGGGGTGGCTGAGAGAAAATAGAGGGGGTACCAACAGGAGATGATTGAGCGTCATTAGCTCGAGTAGAGGTAGCTTGGGTCTTGGGTGGAGCCTTGGACTGTCTTGAGCCTTCTTTGAAGGATATCCTTATATGATTTAGGTGAGACTGCCCAAACATACTTGATGTCACTGGCCTTTCATTCAACTTAAGATACCATATCTTGTGATGAAAGAGAATAAGAGAAACCAAGTTGGGGAGAGGTATAGTGGACTTCTTTTGGGACTCAAGTCTAAATCTCTTCATCTCACTAAACACCCACTAACCTATGTTGTGGGGAATTTCGACAATAATAGAAGCCAAAAGAGAGTAGTCTCTTTTAGCAAAGTGAGTGAAATTCTTCCCCTTTTGAACCAAATTGTGAGAGTAAATATACCAAATGACTCTGTGAAGGGGGCATTTCAACTAAGGAAAAAGTTGAAGGCCCTAATGGCACACCTGGCCTGAGGATTTGAAAAATATCCTCATCAGACAATGTGATCTCGAGCACAGGAGGAGGATCAATAAAGCCTAAGAGGGAATTTAGTAAATCAAGAGTTATGAATACTCTATTTCCCCTTACTACAATAGCTAATCTATCCTCTAATAACCCATCATTTTCATCAACTTTATCGGCAATTCTCATGTAAAAATAGAATGCCATAACAATAGAGGAATAGTAAAGAGTTTGTAAGGCTAATAGAGACTCAAAGGATTTAAGCCAGGGATATAAATCAAGATTGCATTCTTCCTTGAACTTAGTAAGATCAACAAAAATGGTGAGATAGAACCCACGAGTGCCATAATTGTCTTGAAAAAGATCTGAGTCAGACTTAGGAATTAAAATTGGATTGCATATAAAACCAGGGGGTGGAATAGGAGCTAGAAGAGAAGGAGTCCCAAATACCTTAGAGACTTGCCCCTTAGAAAATATAGAAGCTATGGGTTTGGTCCCTTTTTCGACAGGCTTCATAAGTTCTTTATCCTTCTGTTTGCCAGTAGTAGCTCCAGACTTTGATTGAGTCTGAGGAGATTGTTGTGATGGTTCCTTGATCACAATCCCAAGAGATTTGGGTCTTGGAGGAGGAGGCTTGACATCTTTCACAACCTTCGTCCGATTGCATTTTAGAGTCTCTTTGCCTCATCTGGGCCTTTTTGAGGGTGGTGGAGACGAGGATGGAGTTAAATCAAGATTGAAGGAAGAAGAAATTGGTGAATTGAGAGGCTTTCCTGGGTTTTTGGTTCTTATTTTGACAAATTCACTCGAGTTAGGGTTTCAGAGTTGAGAGAGTTTGGGAAGAGAACTTGAGGGTTTAATTGAGTGGAGTGAAAATGACTGAGCCGATATATATAGCAAAGAGCAAAACTCGATTTTTCACTTAATGACTTGAGTTACCATATCAAAACTTGAGTTGTGTATTAAAAACTTGCTTACCTGGATTTCAAGTATGTGATGTGAACACTTGAAGTTCTCAGTCTTTGGCTCAAACTCGAGTTCTTTATGAACACGCTCGAATGTGCAACTTAAGTTCAAACTCATTCCAGCCTTGTGTGCTCTCTGAGCTCCGTTGTCTTGAGTTCTCCATATGCAAACTCGAATTACTAACTCATTCGAATCTTGTGTGCT
Source organism: Acacia melanoxylon (assembly GCA_019022615.1). NCBI lineage: Eukaryota > Viridiplantae > Streptophyta > Magnoliopsida > Fabales > Fabaceae > Acacia > Acacia melanoxylon. Next base: position 5,339,475 of record JAFJYJ010000042.1, read on the forward strand.
CTCTAACCTCTGTTGACTCTAGTTTTCCATATGCAAAATCGAGTTACTAACTCAAATGAGTTTTCACACTTCTAGTGAAAAGTAGTCTACAAAATTTAAACAAGAGTTATAAGCTTGATTCATAGGCAAAAACTCGAGTTACTTACCTGAAACTCGAGTTCCCAACTCGAATCGTACTTCTTCACTTCCAGTGAGGCATTCTAGTCAAAGTTTGTCTAGATGTTGTAGCACAGTTGATACAACGACTTGTTCCTGTTGACCTACTCGAGTCATTCACTTGAATTACAACTTTTGCACTCGAGTAAATGTGAAATCTGTATTGAACATAAGGCACAGAAGACAAATGCTAATGAAAACCCTCAAGTGTGAATTCCTTTACTCGAGTTCTCAACTTGAGTAATGACATACAAACTCGAGTTTTGTTAAGATTTTAGCGGTTTTACTCATGTATAGAACACATGGAATAGACAACACTCAGTTATTGGAACAAGAACTCAAGTTACCACTTATGCACTTGAAGTGTTATCTGATTTTGCCTTGATGTTGAGCAAGTTGCTTGATAGAGCTCGAGTCATATCAACTTTCTTAGTTTCTGTTCCTTATCTTCTTCACAGAGATCCTACAAAAACAAAATTTAGATACTCTGATGCTTAAGTTAGTGATTATTTATCATCAAAACACAATTAAAATGAATGAAAAGAAGTAGCTCACAACTTATTTACCATTCCCAATTCTCTTCTGATATAGATAATTCATCTTTAGCCAACGGTTTGGTGAAGATGTCAGCAAGCTGGAGGTGAGTCGGAATAAATATGATTTTGACATTCTTCTTTTGAAAATGGTCTCTAATGAAGTGATGTCTGACGTCAATGTGCTTGGTCCGAGAGTGTTGCACTGGGTTTTTCGCCAAACTAATTGTGCTCGTAATATCATAGAGTATTGGAATTTCCTTTAAATGAATTCCCAAATCTTGAAGTTGTTGCTTAAATTATAGCACTTGCGCACAACAGCTTGAAGTAACTATATACTCAGCTTCAGTGGATGAAAAGGAGACAGTGGTTTGCTCCTTGTTGAACCACGATACAAGGGATCCACTAAGGAACTCATATTGTCCACTTGTGCTCTTTCTATCCGTCTTATAACCAGCATGATCTGAGTTTGAATAAGCCACAAGATACTCGTTTAACCTTTGGGAAACCAAATTTCAATTTCTTCAGTGTCTGCAAGATATCTAAAAATTCTCTTGACTGTCTCAGCATGAGATTCTTTAAGAGCATATTGATATCTTGCACACATTCCCACGCTGAATTGGATATTTGGCCTAGTTGCTGTCAAATATAGCAATGAGCCAATCATTCCTCTATACTTTGTTATCTTGAAGTCCTTTCTTTTGACATTAGCGTCAAGAAAAGTTGTTGAACTCATTGGAATATCGACTCCATTGCACTAATCCATCCCATACTTTTTGAGAAGGTCTCAGAGATATTTGGTTTGGGAGATGAAGATTCCATTCTTTTGTTGTATGATTTGAAGTCCAAGAAAGTAGTTCAGTTCTCCCATCATGGACATTTCAAACTCTCCCTGGATAGTCCTTGAAAAATCTTCACACGAAGCATCATTAGTAGAATCGAATATAATGTCATCGATATATATTTGTACAATAAGTAAATCATTTTTCTTATTGCTTTTGATGAAGAGAGTTGTGTCTACTTTGCCTATGACAAATCCTTGATCAAGAAGGAATTTGCTTAGTCTCTCGTACCAAATTTCGGGAGCTTGTTTAAGGCTATAGAGAGCCTTTTTGAGACACGAGACATAATCGGGATGACTCATATCTTCAAAACTAGTGAACTGTTCAACATAAACTTCCTTCGAGAATAAAACCATTTAGGAAGGCACTTTTCACATCCATCTAATTAATTTTGAATCCTTTGATACACGCAAAGGTAAACAAAATACTCGTATAGCTTCCAATCTAGCCACTGGAGCCTACATTTCTCATAATCAATACCCTCTTCTTGATTATAGCCTTTGACAACCAATCTTGCCTTGTTATGAACAATGATTGCGGACTCATCTCGTTTGTTCTTGAATACCCACTTGGTGCCAATGACCGAGATGGTCTTTAGGTTTGGGTACCAAGTCCAAAACTTGATTTCTTTCAAATTAATGTAATTCTTCTTACATTGCTATAACCCAATCACTGTCAGAGAGGGCTTCATCAATGTTTGAGAGTTCAATCTCAAAAATAAAGATAGAGAAAGTAACTTCATTTAAAGTACTTCTTCTAGTTCTCACACCTTCATTCACATAACCTATCACTTGATCCAGAGGATGACTTCTACTGTATCTCCAAGCTCTAGGTTGAGATTGAAAAGAAGTTTCACAATCATTTTCTTTTTCAGGTTCTGTTTCTAAAACATTTTCAGAATTTTCTAAAACGGAAGGAAGTTTTGAAATCGATTAACTTTGATGGATTGATTCATCATCCTCTAAGGATTTGTCAAACTCAGCTTCATAGAACACAACATGAATAGATTCTTCTACTATACGAGTACATTTATTGTAAACTCTAAAAGCCTTGCTTCTATTAAATTAGCCAAGAAATATACTTTCATCAGACTTAGGATCAAACTTGCCTGAGTTATCCTTACCATTACTGTGAACGAAGAATTTACATCCAAAGATGTGCAAGTGGGCTAGGTTTTGCTTCTGTCTCTTGTACAGTTCATATGGAGTCTTGTCAAGCTTCTTTCAGAGATATTATTGATTTGAGATATAACATGCAGTACTCATTGCGTTTGCCCAGAATACTTGAGAAGTCTTGTTCTTGTTCAATATTGCTCTAGTCATTTCAATGGGGACTCTATTCTTTCTTTCAACAACTCCATTCCGTTACGAAGTCCTTAGGGTTGAGAAGTTGTTATTGATCCCGTGGGGATCACAAAAATCTCCAAAAGCTTGATTCTCAAACTCACCACCATGGTCTGTTCGTATACCTGAAATACACAACCCTTTCTCATTTTGCACGTTCTTGGCAAAAACAAAAAATTGATCAAATGTTTCATCTTTTGAGGATAAAAAGATTGTCTATGAAAATCTTGAGAAATCATCAACAATGACCTGAGTATATAGATTGCCACTAAGGCTCTTTACTCTAGCAGGTTCAACTAAATCCATATGAAGTAGTTGGAGAGGTCGATTAGTTATGATTTCATTTTTTGATTTGAAAGGAGACTTAGTTTGTTTACCCCTTTGACAAGCTTCACAAATCATATCATTTTTAAGATGAAGCTTTGGTAAACTGAGAACAAAATCATTTCTGAACAACTTGTCCAGTTGAAACATATTGAGATGAGCTAAACGTTTATGCCAAGGCAACTTTCATCCAAATTGCTAATAAAATAGTTTTAAGAGTATACATTATTGCAAGGCAGATTCAAGGTATAACAGTTATCTTCTCTAGGAGCCTTGAATAAGGCTTTCAGATTACCCTTATCTAAAGGAAGATCATTCTTCCTGACTGTTGGTCGAATTTCCTTATGGCAAGTGAACCAGTCGAACAAGTAATAAATAATAAGTAGAGTATCATCCCACAGAGACTGTTGATACCAAGGATGAGGCCAGTTTCTAATGATAGTTGTGTGCAGTAACATAGAGTTGATTTTTTGTTTTTTTTGCTATCACTAATGACAGGAAATAAATTAGTGATAGAAAGTCGAAGGAAGATACCAATTTAAAGGTAGGCTGAGCTCGGATTTCATTCTAAGTCGTGTCATTCCCCCAGTATGCATACAAGGCATTGCTATAACAATAATGCTGCACAACTTCCACAATGCTACAACATAACTTCCTTTCACAACGTTATTTAGTTAACCCACCACTATCCTATACAAAAGCATCTATATTCTGTAAATACCGTCCTCGCTCTACTCTCCCATATTCCTATGGCGATTTCAAGTCTAATATGTCTTTTTAAACCTAGGTGTTTTGGTTATGAGTGGTAAACCCACTCCAGATGTCTACAGTTTAGGTTGAGTCGTGCACGAGCTCACCCAGCAAACACTGCCTAACAGAGGTCTAAACTTGACTCCCGTCTGGTAAGCTAAGACCATTGAGATAGCCCTTAGCGTCTCCTAACTGGCTATGGATTAAAGCACTGCTAAACAAATTGAATTCATTAAATTAAAACATTAACAAACTGGGATCATTCTACAACTTATAAATTCATCCTTACTCAGCCAATAGAGGTTTAGTTCATGATTGATAAGGGAAACACAAAACAAAGTAATATAGAACAGCCTATGGAAATAAAATAAATGAAAGAAACAAAGAAGCTCGTTGGAAAGGTTGACAACGTAAGAGGCGTCTTGTCACATGATGACTCCACGTTTTCTTTGATCCGTCTTGCTCCAGGGAAAAGTTGGGTCTCGTTTACTATCCTCTTAGTTAGTATTCTCTCTTATTTTTTTGATGTGAGTTCAGTCGGATTGGAATTTTTTTGACTGCTTGACTTTCACGACCTCAACTCCCTTAGGTTTTGCCGCACTTTCCTTTTTATAGTTAGGTCTTTTTGCGCCATTCATCTAATGAGTTGGGCCTTCCAAATCTGTTAGGTCCAAATCCTTAGATTCGGTTGATTGATCTTTCTTTTGATATTATCTTTCTATCCATTTACCGCATCTTCTAGATTCAGCTTGAGTCAATCATTGTCTTAATGTTTGTCTAGATGACCTATTTTAATTTCCTGAAAACTTGTGAGGAAAAGTTAGAATAACGTAGTGCATAATTCTGCATCACTTACGATTCTATAGCATAGCGGCCGCATTGTATTGCTGGCACAAATGTGAGCATACGATATGTTGTAGCATTGTATCAGCTTCGTTATGTGCTTTAACGACAACTAAAAAATGGGTCCTTTTCTTATGCTCATGAGCAGGATAATAATGTGAATGCAACGTTTTGCAGGATCTATCCTCTATTTCCCTATGTGCATGAATTCTTAGACATTCTATCATATAGCACACAATAATGCTTAAATTTAGCACTCAAAATAGTCAGAACATATAGGGGAAACATGGCATAAATATGACTCATCAAACTCCCCCATACTTAGCATTTTGCACTCCTGAGTAAAACAAAGAGAAAAATATAGAGTAGAAAATAACCTTGCAATTGTGCACTTGTCTTAGGAACCATATATACTATCATTGTCTTAAGTTCGGTTTATCGTGTAAACAATCCTACTACCCAAGTATTGGTGAACATGATGCAAGGCATTGCTCTAGTAAGGGAGTGTCAAGAGACTCTTAAATGATATGTATATTCGCTCTCTCACATAGGGGGAATTATTTCTCTCTACCGTGCTAGCCTAGAAGTTCTACAGGCTTGTCAAAGTTCTAAGGTTGCTTTTCAGGATCTGAACTTAACTGCATCAAAAGGACTTTTTGGCTGTAATGTGTGTAGTAGTAGTATGTGTGGGGATGGTTATTGAAAATGAAACATGCTAAAGTAAGACACCAGACAAGCCTTTAGAACAAGTAGTCCTGATGCTATGTCTTAATAAGCCCTATTTAGTGCTGATGCTTTATATTACTACAAACATGTATAATTTTTTTAAGCATCACTTTGTCACGACTTTTGCACTATGCGCGGTGTGCTACAACATTACAACGCGCATCTTTTATCAACTAACTGTCTGGCAGTTGCTACAGCAGTATGTGTATGGCTCAGGGGGTGACAATAGGAGTATGATAATAGTGGCTTGTGTATCGGATTAGTGGATAAAAAGTGAATGCCTTTGTCCTATGCAGTTCCATTCAGATGACAAGAGAAATAAGACAAACTAAAGAAAATTCTCAACACTAGTAGGCATGCTCACAGAATAATGAAAATTTAGGCTAAAAAATTCCTTCCATGTGGCTCACTTTGTAATTTCCCTTACCATTACTTTGCCCTATACTGATTAATCTAGTACTGTCAGTTTCCCAAGCCTACACGATTTAGTTCCCTTAAGACAATTTTATTCTACCAAGTTATGAAGGTAATTGCTCTACTGCTATGGGTTTTGTTCATACTCTAATTACATGTTCAAAAGTTCAAAATTTATGTCAGAATTACAGAGAGCTAAGTTAGCCATTCATCACTCCGTTTTGCACACACATAAGTACATAGCCTTCCCCCACACCTAAATGTTGCTATGTCCCAATGGCAGCTAATAAGCAAGATAAGGACAAAATGATGCACAGATAAAGGATGACGTGGGAATAAAAGAACCGAACAAGCGAGAAATGGTGGGAATCCCAGAAAGCTGGACCCAAGGATGGAGATATGCTTAAGATTTCATATTATATACCAGTCAAAAGGCCCGACCCCTAGCCGGCAGGGCGAACAGAGCAAGCTAAAACAAAACAAAAGTAAAAAAGAGAAAAAGAAGAACACAACTAAGGCTCAGATGAGCTAGGAGGGGTAGTAGGAGCATTAGTGGTTGTGTCGTTCATGGAGTGGGAGGCAACAACTTGATTCATGAAGGGGATGGCCAAGTGAAAGTCAGAGAGGGTGACGACTGTAGGCCGTCCACGGTGGTAAGCAGCAAAAAGAGCATCAAAATTCGTGCGGAGGGTTTTCAATTCGATTTTGAGAGAAGCAAGGCTGGGGGCATGGTTTTGGTACATAGGGCCATTTGAGTGAAGGTAGGAACGATAGGACGAAGTCGTGTCGTTGGAGGAAATGGAAGATGGGTCATTGGAGGAAATGTGGATAGGGGAGTCAGGAGGGAGGGCAAAGGCAAGGGGGCATGGGGAATAGCCGAAGGCAGAAGGAGAAGTGGTGGGGTGGTGGAAGAAGACACAGTTAGGGTGGTGGAATTTGGCGGAGAGGCCAGGCGTAAACTGTCGGGGGCACACAGCCGCGCCTGGCAGTCTGCTTGACTCGCAGCATGAGGGAGAGGGTGGGTCGAGTTTGTAGGTGAGGATGGATTAGGGTTTGGTTGAGAGCAGATGCAGTAAACATTGGGATTTAAAGGTTGGGGATTCTGGGGAAGGAAAACTGAGACATAATGAGGGGCGAAGGTAGGTTGAAGATGGAAGGGTGCAGGGAAAATGAAGGATCTCATTGTGGTGAGAGGGTGCGTGGAGGGGAGTGGTGCATGGTACTGTGTTTCGTGGACTTTGTAGGCCAACCTCGTGAGTACTTCAACATGTGATTAAAAATTTAAAACCCACGAGAAAACATATACTAGAGTGCGAATACTAACCTGGTCCGAACACGGTACTTTGGACAATCGTTGGAAAGTTGTGCCGCCCGCCTGGTGTCTTGGTGTCTCTTGATGATCTTGATATATTTTTTTGTACCATCTAGGCTGCCTCTCACTAGCTCTTGGTTTATGGTCTTCAACATAACTCGTGTCATTAGATTTTAATCTAGGAACCAAACAAGATTGCTAACCATCCTCATGGTTTCATTCCCATCCCAACAGATTCGACATTTTTCCTTGTATGGTGATATTGCCATATGAAATTGATGTGCCTTACTGGGTATCAAATATCCATTCTTGAACATGGTAATAAGAGGTGTGTTAGTGCTCGGTAATGTGTTAGGGACATAACATTCTTCTGGTGTTTCTAGGTACTATAGAGTTATCAGAATTGAGAATGTCACTTAGTCCTCGTTGACTTACATGTTGAGATAGCCTCTTTCAACATCAATTAATGCCCTGCCTATCGCCATAAAGGGCCTTCCCAGGATGTTTTGAGTTCGCCTCTTTCAACATCGATTAATGTCATGCCTGTCACCAAAAAGGGCCTTCCTAGGATGATTAGGACCTCTCGATCTGCTTCAAAGTCGAGTATAATGAAGTCTACCGGGAAGATAAACTTGTCCACCTTTACTAATACATCTTCAATCTTACCTTCTGGTTGGACAATGGATCTATCTGTCAGTTGCAAAGTTATCGTAGTAGGCCTCGCTTCTCCATCTGTCAGCTTCTTAAATACGAGACATTGGCATTAAGTTGATGCTAGCAACTAGATTCAAAGTGCTTTTCGCAGTAGTTGGGGCCAATGCACAAGGTATTGTAAACCGCCGGATCTTTTAGCTTCGGAGGGTATGTTCGGTAGTAATGCACCGCTTTCCTTGGTCATGGCTACTGTTTCAAATTCACCTAGCCGCCTTTTCTTTGACATGATGTCCTTCATGAATTTCACATAGCTGGGCATCTGCTCTAACGCTTCCACTAGAAGGAAGTTGATATGTAGTTGCTTCAGCATGTCTAGGAACTTTTGGAACTGCTTCTCTTAACTGTGCTTTTAAAGCCTCTGTGGAAATGGCAGAGGTTGCTTTAATACTCGTGATGGGCCTGGGTCAGAGGCACGTTGTGATGACGATGTTGCAGCATCATGAATTACTTTTTTGATACACGAATATCTAGTGTGACATATGTTGGGAACGCTATAGCCTGGGACCCATTATCACCTTACTGTAGCATTGATGGGTGCTGGTCTGAGTCATGGATGTCTTCAATGGTTTTTAGTCCTTTCTTTGTCTGGCATAATACTGGTTCAACATCCTCGATAGGCCTTTTTGAGACCTTCATTGGCTCCACATCTTACCGCTTCTTAGTTCAATGGCATTTACTTGTTCTTTTCTATGGTTCCGAGGGACTTCATTGTTGCTAGGTAGAAAGTCTGATGGTCTGTTATTGAGTGCTACAGCAAGTTGTCCAACTTAATTCTCGAGATTATGAAGGGATACTTGTTGGCTTTGTATCATGGTGTCATTTTTGGCCATATACTCCTTGAGTAGGCTTTCCATGGAAGACTGAGGGACTGCATTAGCGCCTTGTTGCCTTGCTTGCTGGTTGAACCCTGGTGGATTCGGTGATCTAATAGCGTACGAAAGGCTTATTGAGGGACCAGCAAGTGGTGATTCTTAGACATCCAAGAAAGATTCAGTGCTGCGCTCTATCCCGGGTTGTACGTGTTGGAATATGGGTTGTTGGTGTTGCCTCCCCTGTTGTAGTTGTTTACATAGTTGACAAATTCAAGGTTTGCAGAACACTGAGAGTAGGGATCACTAAGAGTAGGGATGCTCTCCACCACAGTACGCATAGGCTACTTGAGTAGGTTGCATTGATGAAATGTTAGCAGGGAGACTCATTGACTTGATCATATTGGTCAATGAAGACACCTGTGTAGTAAGGGCTGTCATCGCATCAACTTCATGAACTCCTGCTACTGGTCTAAAAGGAGCGAGTCGATCTAATGGCCACTTATGATTGTTCATAGCCATACGTTCCAAGAGCTCATGAGCTTCGTTATAGGATTTCATCAAGAGTGAACCATTTACAGATGCATCAACTATTGACTGTGTTATCCAAACCTTTATAGAAGGTCTCCACACCCATTCAACCAATCCTTGTTGTGGACATCTTCTGAGTAGGTCCTTGAATCATTCCCAAGCTTCATAAGGAGATTCGACATGTTGCTATCAGAAACTAGTGATGTCTTCTCTTAGCTGGGTATTCTTGGTTGATGGGAAGAATTTGAGTAGGAATTTGCTACCTAGGTCATTCTAAGAGGTAATAGAGTAAGCAGGCAGAGTGTTTAGCCAAGCTCGATGAATGACTTGAGGTGCAGATGAGGGTCTTTTGATGGGAGTCCTCCAAACCGCCGGGTGAATTGAGCATTAGAATATGACACTTTTAATTTCAAAGTGCCCTATGATCGGGTTTGGAGATGTGATAGCCTAATTAAGTCTAGTCAGGTTAGGGACTCCAAACTCCATGATCGCTCGGTCTAGATCAGTATTATGGTTCGGTTGGTGGGGGATCTGGTCATCCCCATTAAGAAGGTGTCGCTCCTCTTGATCCTGGTCTCGATTACCATGTACTTCTGCCATATGTGCAAAGTCACTCAGCCGACTCCTTCGCCTTTGCTTCTTGCGCCTTTGTTTATAGGTTCGTTTGATTTCTAGATCGTACGGCTCAAGGTTGGCAGAAGGCGAGCTACACATGCACTACAAAAGGTACCTGAAAATTAGAGATAGAGAAAGTGAGCTTGGTGAGGTAAAACACAACTTATCAGAAAGAAATTTACAATCATAAAATGTATCTTTAGTCCCCGACAACGGCGCTAAAAACTTGTTGGTCAGATTCCCTTATGGAAAGTGAACCAATCAAACAAGTAATAAAGAATGAGTAGAATATCGTCCCACAGAGACTGTTGATACCAAGGATGAGGCCAGTTTCTAATGACAGTTGTGTGCAGTAACGTATAGTTGATTTTTGGTTGTTTTTGCTATCACTAATGACAGGAAATAAATGAGTGATTGGAAGTTGAAGGAAGATATCAGTTTAAAGGTAGACTGAGCTCAGATTTCATTCTAAGTCGTGTCATTCCCCCAGTATACATACAACGCATTGCTATAGCAATCATGCTGCATAGCTTCCGCAATGCTACAACATAACCGCCTTTCACAACGTTATTCAGTTAACCCACCACTATCCTATACAGAAGCATCCGCATTCTGTTAAGACTGTCCTCTTTCTACTCTCGCATATTACTATGGAGATTTCAAGTCTAGTATGTCTTTTTAAACCTAGGTGTTTTGGTTATGAGCGGTAAACTCATTCATGGTGTCTACAGTTTAGGTCGAGCCGTGCACGGGCTAGCCCAAGAAACACAGTCTAACAGAGGTCTAACCTTGACTCCCGTCCGGTAAGCCAAGACCACTGAGATAGCCCTTAGCGCCCGCTAACCGGCTATGGATTAAAGCACTATTAAACAAACTGAATTCATTAAAGTAAAACCTTAACAAACTAGGTTCATTCTACAACTTCGAAATTCATCCTCACTCAGCCAATAGAGGCTTAGTTCATGACTGATGAGCGAAACACAAAATAGAGTAATATAGAACAGCCCATGGAAATAAAATAAATGAAAGAAACAAAGAAACTCGTCGAAAAGGTTGATGGCGTAAGAGGCGTCCTGTCACACAACGATTCCATGTCTTCTCCGATCCATCTTGCTTCAGGGAAGAGTTAGGTTTGGTCTATTGTCCTCTCGGTCGATATTTTCTCTCTCGTTCCTTCGGTGTGAGTTCAGTCAGATTAGAATTTTGTTGACTGCTTGACTCTCACGACTTCGACTCCCTTAGGTTTTGCCGCACTTTCCTTTTTATAGTTAGGTCTTCTTGCGCCCTATGTCCAGTGAGTTGGGCCTTCCAAATCGGTTATGTCCAAATCCCTAAATTCGGTTGATTGGTCTTTCTTTTAATATTGTGGGATTCTTCAAATCTTTCTCTCCATTTACCGCATCTTCTGGATTCAACTTGAGTCAATCATTGTCTTAACGTCCATCTGGATGACCTGTCCTAATTTCTTGAAAACTTGCAAGGAGAGGTTAAAGTAACATAGCGCATAATTTTGCATCACTTATGATGCTACAGCATATCGATCGCATTGTATTACTGGTGCATATATGAGCATACGATATGTTGTAGCATTGTATCAGCTTCATTATGCGCTTTCACAACAAACCATAAAGTGGGTCCTTTTCTTATGCTTATGAGCAGGATAATAATGTGAATGCAACATTTTATAAGATCTATCCTTTATTTCGCTATGTGCATGAATTCTTAGACATTTTATCATATAGCACACAGTAATGCTCAGATTTAGCACTCATAACAGTCAGAACATATAGGGGAAACATGGCATAAATATAACTCATCACTGACAATGAGACATTCATCTCAATCAAAGATAATCCAATTATCTTTGTCTGCACTTTGACTAATACTGAGGAGGTTATGGCAAAGTCCTTCCACGAAGTAAACATCTTTGATTTGGGGTACATCTTTATTTCCAATTTCACTAATTTCAGCAATTCTTCCAAATTGGTTTCCCCAAAAGTCACCATGCCACCATCTTTTGGTTTCATTGCAGCAAACTCAGATTGATCTTCCCTCTTGTGTCTAGAGCATCCATGATCAATATACCACTTGTTGTTCTTTGATGCTCTTAGACATACCTGCAATTAATAAGGATCAAGTCTTAGGTACCCATCTTTTCTTGGGTCCTTTTGGGTTAGTCTGTATCTTAGGAACCTCATATGATCCCTTAGGCACCCATCTATAATTCCTACTGGGTTAACCTTTCTTTCTTTCTGATGAAAAAAGGAAGTTGTACTATGCCTTTTCGGTTGTAATAGTTATAACAAGCAAAAGGATTAAAAGAGTGTCTAGAATTTTTAAAATAATTCAAGTATGCTCTTTCCCTATTTTTCTTCTTTCCTTTCTTTTTATCCAGATCAAGACTATATCCTATTCCTGATTTATCGTTTGTAAATCTTTGATTTTTCAAAATCATTTTGAGCATTTCACTGCCTTGAGTAAACTTCTCAAGAGTTTTGTTGAGATAAATATTCTTTTTCTCCAAGATCAAAAAAATTTCACAAACTTTTTCGCAAACTTGGGGAACATCTTGAATTTGTTGCTTAAGAGTTTGAATTTTCCTTTTTGAGGAAATAAGCTATTTAGCAAGTTTTCTAAATTCAAAATGAAGAGAATTATATTCAGATAAGAGTTCATCAAAAGAAGGTTCATAATCATATACCTCATCATTTTCATGTTCTTCCTGAGCCACAAGACAGATGTTGGCTACTTCTTCATCATCAGAGGAGTTATCTCCTATATAGCTGACACATACGCTTTCTTCCTGAATTTGTTGAATTTCTTCTTTTCCTTCTCTTTATTCTTTAACTAAGGACACTCTAATATGATGTTCCCTGGTTTCTCACATTCATAGCAAATCATGGGTTCCTTGGATTCTTGTCTGTTTCTAACTCCTCCTTTGTGAAACTTTTGAAATCATTGATCCCTCTTGTAAAACTTTTTGAATCTTTGGACCATCATTTCAAGTTTCTCATCTTCATCATCGTTGTCTTCCTCCTTTTCTTCTTTAACAATGTTGAATGTAACTCCCTTCTTCTTGTTGCTAATTTCATCCAGACCTTTCTTGAACTTTATTTTTCCTTTATACTCGGAATAGCTTTCGAATAAGGCAGCCACAGATCTCATAGATTCTCCATGTGTCTCTTCTATTGTTGTAACCTTTGCTTCTCATTTATTGGTAAGTATATTCAGAATTTTCCTTACTTGAGATTTAGTTTATCAGGTGTGTGAACCTGAGCTGAAACTCAGCAATGGACTCTTCTGACTTCGTACGAAGTAAATAGTACTCAATCATTAGAGTATTGAATCGATTTTCTTTAATGCCCATAGTGCCTTCATGAGCAATCTCAAGAGCATTCCACGTCTATTTGGCTGGCGATAGAGTGCATATTCAAAAATATCCTTTCTGGCTTAGTGCACTTTGAAGCATTAAAATAGCCTTGCTGTTTAGGGTGATGAGCCTTTTATGATTTTCATTAAATTCATCTTCGACCTTGGCTACATGAACTCCTCCTTCTAACTTTGTAGGAAAATTGTCTCCTTTCTCGAATACGTTCCGAGCCCATACAGAGACTCGAATTTGGCTTTCCAAAAGGAGTAGTGTCCTCCATCAAAATCAGGAGGTCTGTTGATTGAAGCTCTGTCAGGCAAGATTCTATCCATTAGGATCCTTCTCTGGGTGTTAGTCCTTACAGAGAAGAACTAGCTCTGATACTAAATGAAGACGCAATATCACCTAAGAGGGGGTGAATTGGGTGATCTCAAAAACTTTACAACTGGCACATAAATTAAAATGAAAAAGTAAGGATAGAAGAATAATGGACACTGACGATTTATACTGGTTCGATCCAATCTCTTGACCTACATCCAGTCCCTAGACACTTTGGGATTTCTACTATCACTTTCACGATTACACACTCGTTTTTGAAGTAATCTTCTCACTAGAATTCACTTCCCCTTACAAGTTATAATAAAGATACACCCATACTCAAGGTCCTTCTACCTTGAGATTTTTACAAAAAGAATAATCAAGTACAAAACTCTATCAAAGAGTAGATATTGAAATACTATAGTATAGAATATCCAAAGATATTATAGAGTATTGAATGAAATAATAAATAGCAATAAATTCAATTGAGCGTTGGTAGTTTCAGTAGTTGCTTCGAATTGAATGCTTCGCCTTTTATTGGTCGTTGCAATTAATGATGTTGAGAAGCTACAATGTATCCATTATGAGTATTGAATGTAGTTGTTAGACAGTGAAGTTTGTTCGTTACTCATAACTTTGATTTTCAAGAGCTTTCACCATTTTTCTGCCACTTTGACATTCCTTTCGATTTTCCTGTTGATTTGCCATAATGCTCATAGGAATGGGTAAAACAGAATGTTCTTTTTGTTTGCTCAGAGTTGATTGCCAAGTTGGTGCTTGTTTTATGCAACTGCATTTAATGCTCTGACGTAATCATTTTCTTTTTGGTAATCTGCTATTAGTCCTTCATATAATCATCTAAAACTCATTAATACACTAGTTAAATATAGTTAAGCAAAGTAATGAGTGATGATAAGAAGATAATAAATCACAATCAATGATTTTAACTTTACGGACACGGTGATTTATCGAGGCACAAATGGAAACTCGAGTTTTCATTAATTGACTGGAGTTGATGACTCAAGTTTGCCTTTCCAAACTCGAGTTTATATGGTCTTCTTCTCAAAAAACAGTTTGTTTGAAAATGAAGTAAAACTGAAAAGATTGATTTGCAAAGCGTAACTTGAGTCTTAAATTACTGACTTGAGTTGTAAACTCTAGTCAAGTCTTTCCAACTCAAGTTGTGAAGTTTTTTTCTTCTAAAAGTGAAGACTCGAGAATTATGTTGCAAAATGAGTTTGACTAAAGAATACTCGAGTTTTGAAATCCCAACTCTAACATATGACTTGAGTGCATAAAATCATAACTCGAGTTTTGAAGTTTTGTCTTTTGAAAATGAAAACTAAGTTATATTAACAAAGATGTAAACTTGAGTCTTGACATGTCAACTCTAACAAGTGACTCGAGTTGCAAGATCATAACTCAAGTTCTGGTATTTGGTTTAAAGATAAAGTTTAGTGAGAGCCACCAAACTCGAGTTTCATAAGATGAAAGTTTAAGTATGCCAGATGCTTAAGTAAAAGATAGAAGTTTGAACTTTACCATGTCAACTCGAGTTTTATGCAAGTAACTCGAGTTGTTACCTTTGATAGTCTAGTTACTAAAAGCTTCTAACTCGAGTTTTGAATAACTAACTTGAGTTGTCAAAACGTAAACAATTTTGCCTATGATTTTTAAAGCACTGACTCGAGTTCTTAAACAATAACTCGAGTGTAACAATAACAGAAACATTAAGAATGATTTTTTCATTCAAGTTTTAATCGCAACGAAAGTTATTCACTCAAGTGCCATTAAACATATACTTGAGTGACTTGAATCATTAAATCTATATTCTTTACAAGTGTTTTTTTATCATAAAAACATATTGAATCGAGAGCTAACATTTGTATGGCATCCAAGTACCTTCTGGTTATTGCTCGAATGTTAAGAAGCTTGCATTAATGAAAAATTTGAGACTAGTAAGACTACAATCTCATGACTTCCTTGTCCTAATGCAATAACTACTCACAGTGGCCATTCAAGGTATTCATAAAGCTGAGTTGAAACATATAGTTGTTAGAACTGGCCGACACCCAAGAGCGGGTGAATTAGGTGTATGACAAAAACTTAGAAACTTTAAAAAAAAATTGGAACTTTAAAAATCTTTTTGCGTCTTAATGAAAGTAATAAATATGAAAACAATTATTCATAAATCAATAGTTAGCTATTCAAATAATATATGCTTGAAATATAAGAGCTTAGGGAAAATAATATGAAAATTGTGATTTATCCTGGTTCGGTCCAATCCGTGATGACCTACGTCCAATCCCCAGGCTTCTCCTGAGATTTCAATCCACTATCTCCCTCAAGTTTTAATTAGGTACTTGAGAACCGGCCACTACAATCCCACAGGTTTAGCTGAGCACTTGTGAATGTAATATCCTAAATTTTGGGCTTAGAGACTTGAGAATAAGCCTGTAGCAGGAAGACAACTAGACCCTATTTAGGAAATGTGATATTGAATTTGGAAATATTATATGGATTCCTAAGGGTATTTGGATTGAGAGTCCAAGAGCCATAGAAATTAAAATGTCAGTGCAAAAGGGCACAAAAACACTTATACGGTGTTAATCAGTTAGTAAAAATGATATTTAGCTATGCCCTAAGGTATGGGACAATTAGCTGAGTAAAAATGTGCCAAAATAGATATGCACATGACATTTTTTGAACTGATGAGGGTGCCTTGCGTTTTTGAAAAGGAAAAGTCAGTTGTAATAATTACTTGAGGACAAGTGTCATTGTAGGGTTAAAAAGGGAAAAAGTAAGGGTAGAAAAGTCAATTCCTTACCCATTAAGGATGCAATTTCGTCCACATGAGAGGAGAGAGAAAATCAGATGATTTTATCTGTACTTAAGTCCAAACACAAAGTACAGGCCCTAAAAAGGGTTAATCGGTAAAAATGAGACTGATAAGGACCAATTAGAGACTTCTTATTGGATTAAATGGAGCAAATGTGGGGCCATATGAGGGTCCAAAATGGTGCCGCATATTAAAAATATATCAGGGAAAAAGATCTTAAAATTTGAAGAAAAGTGATTAGGTGAGCATCCTTTTAACCAGCGATGCACTACAAGAACCAATGGATAAAAGGGTGGACTGGATAAATTGGATAAATTAAATTAAAGTACAAGGGATCAGATTTTGCAAACCCAAATGGTGCCACACAAGGTCCCTGGAAGTGTATGGAAATATCCGGAGTTTCTTGAAAGAAAAGAAAAGAGAAAACAAGCCAATAACCAGGGTACATGCTTTTAACCACTTTGGACAAAAAGGTGTTTTGGGTAAAATATGTATTTTGCACATATTGAAATATAAAAATCTGATCCTTAAGGGCAGAATTTTTCCACATCATCATCTTCTCGGAAGCCTTTGGATTTTCTTGGGAAACAAGAAAAGAAACCCCGGTTCATGCTATTAACCAATGGACAAAAGCCCGAACCGGATAATTCTATGTACCCTGAATACTTTAAAAAGACATAACTCTCACATTTTTAGCTACCAAGTGGCGTGTTTCAGCTAAGAAAAAGAGAGTCCAACCAAGGTGAAAAGACCTTTCCTCACAAATCATTAATTAACCATAATGATTTCACAAAACCGGGTTAATAAATGATTAAGGAAAACTCTTTTCTTGATTTCATAAAACTGGCACATCGGAGTCCAGGGCACAACTTCCGCCCACAAACTCACTACAGAAAATTCTTAACTCTGGGCACAATTATTAAACGGAAGAATACACATCCCACGAGTTACAACAACACCAAATTCACAACAAAGGGGTCTACACCAAAACATTTCCATACAAGTTCTGATTGTGGATCCACTAACATATTTTAGCGTATAATATAAAACCCTTGGTTCTACAGTAAATAAACAGTCATCCCAAAATGGTTAAAGCAGTATTCTCAAAACATGTGGGCCCTAAAATGGCAATATATAAACTCATACAACACCAGAACCAAAAGAGGCTTACAAAGTTCACAACTATTATGCCTCCGGTTGCTTCCCTTGACTTTTAGTAAAACTAGAGGTCTCGCCTGAAAAATATTGATAATGACGGGGTGAGACATAAAGTCCCAGTAACCAAAATTAATTTATCAAATATGCAGGTAAGGATTGCAAGTCAGATAAGCATGTTTACTAACATATTTATAAAATCAACAACAATTAAATAATTAATCCACATTAATGAACAGTAAGTAGAACCATCCCCACTTCTCCATCCTGCTCCTCCTTATATCGTCTGGACGTGGTGCAGCCTATCAGTGCTAGTATACCTGGCCAAGGCTAGCTAGTCACTTCAAGAATATTGTCCCCTCCCATGCTACCACCAATATGCCGTAACATGGAAGTGTCCGTCCAAAACACTCAACTCAAATTCCGGGCCAAGAATGAGAGAGCCGATGGGCACAATTTCACCCTAAATCTCTTCCACACAACCCAACATATTCCATAAAGATAAACAATACGATATCTTTGCAGTTTCCCAAAAACATCGTACAATATATTATTCCATATACCACATTCCATAACAAACATCGTAACAACAGTACCTAACAAAATTTATTGTTCCATATACAACAACCCACAACAAACATCATAAAATCACTATAATAACAATCTCAATGACAATATTCACTCGTGTATACATACAGAATATAAAATACTTTGCTTCACTGAGATAACTTTATATTCAGATATACACTTAATTTTTCAAAGCACAAGTCAGTAGTATATATAAAAGTAAGGTTTAGAAAACACCTTACAGTCCAAAACAAGCATATGAAATAAATTAACCCCGGTTACCTCAACTCCCAGCTAAACTTTATCTTGAGGAGTAAAACGCGTACAATCACCAGTCACAGGTAAACTCTACATTATCACAATTATAACTTATATAATTCAAATACACAATTATAATAATAACATATTATTGTAATAAAAACTGAAAAATAATAGTTTAATTCTTCAAATTTCAAAACTAAACCGATTAAAATCTCGTAATTCCTCTATTAACTCAAAATAAAATTTATATAACTTTTAATCGGTAGAAATATTCAAGACGATATAAATTCTAAATTTCCTGGGTAGAAAAATAATTTAAATTCCTACAACAATCAATCAAAAATTCTGAACCGATTAAAACTAGTTATTAATCGTTCTAAACATATATACAATCATCTATTGTAAAAACTCAAAACTTTTTCAAAATAATAATCTCAAAATTTTCACTAACCAACATGATATTATATTCATTGGAAAGAGAAAAATATATAGAACAACTTTCATGAAGGAAGTTTATTGAAAAGAAGTTGATTTAACTACTAAAATAATCCTATAAGATAGATAACATACCTCAAAAAACCCAAATCTTCTTCCTTTTCTTTTTCTCTCTCGCGGTCTCCCTGTCTCTGTGCTCTCGATTCTTCTCTGCCTAATTCCTAATCTCACCTCCTCATACACACACACAATACACACGCATATATATATATATATATATATATATATATATATATATATATATATATATATATATATATATATAATTGCCAAAGTCACCGCCTCAATTAATGAGGCGGTGATGCAATTGTATTTTTTTTTAATTTTATATATATATATATATATATATATTTTCTTCAGCCACCACGTTATCTCTTTCTTTCTTTTTCACAAATGGATAAAACTACTACAAAGGCCCAAACTTTATTTTTAATATTTTTTTTTCTCTCTCACAATTACAAACTAATTACAATAATCACATATAATCATTTTATAATTAGAATTAAATCCTAAACAAAATAAAATTAGGATGTTACACAAGGTTCCAACATCGAAAGGAAGAAGCCAGATCACTAATCAAAGCTTTGATTTCAAGGAAAAACCGAAAACATAAACCTTTGAAGTTTGAAGTTAGGGTTTTCTTCCACCTGACTAGGCATGAAGTTGTGATCTGATTTTGGTGTTTTAAGGGTTCAAATGAGTTTAAAATGTGATTTTTCATGGGGTTAGCTCGAGTTAAAGTTTACAAACTCGAAAACATCGAAAACTTAAGAAAAGAGTTTGTTGCCCTTCGGGGTTGTGCGGGAAGCGAAGCTTCACTGGTGTCTTAAAAATAGTAAATGAACTCCAATTTCCATGAATATTTACAGGCATAAATTCAACATCCTGAGATTCATTTTGATATAAACTTTGATGTCTTTTTGAGTTTCCTACTAAGAGAAATAAATTGTTGAAAATCGCTCGGGAAGTTACAATAGTTTTCGACCAGCCAATGAAGTTTGGACTGCGGAATAAAATATGAATCCTTTTGGACTTTGAAAGTATTTTTAACATAAAATATACATGCTAAGAGTTCAGATGGCACCGATCTCATGTCAATTGGATTTTTGTGGAATGTTTTAAAAATATTTGAAGTTGGACAAAAATCACTGAAATTTTGAAATTTTGGAGTTGCAGCTTGGATTTCTTTAAAATAAAAAGGGTATTTTTGGAAATACTAAAAATAAGGTATTTTGATGTTGTATAGGGTTAAGTCATATCTGGAAGGGCTATCAGGCGCTATAAAAATTTGTAAGTCGGTACATAACCCACAGGTAGTAACTTCTTATGCAAGTACTTGATATGTGTTTGTTGTATGTTTGTTTGCCATGTATGTTTTGCCAAATATGCATACAAAACGGTTGGGGTTCGAGTCCCTAACCATTGTGTTCCTAGCGCTGAGGATTAATCCGGGGCTTGCCTTGAGTGGCGGCTCAACGGGTTGGTTGGTTCGGGGCTAGCCTGGTTAAGGTGGCTCAACGAGTCGTGATTGTTGGTTCGGGGATGGCCTGGTTTAGGCGGCTCAACGGGTCATGATTCCGGTAAATCTGAGGCTTGCCTTGGTAAGGCAGCTCGACGGTTCGTGATGATTGGTTATTGTGTATGTTTCTGAATGCATATATGGTATGTTTGACTTATTGACTGTGATTCTTACATGACATGGTTGCGTTCATTCACTATACACATAGAGTACATGAGTTTGACAGTTGCTCTGGGGTTCATTTTTGAGCTCTAGACCGATCTGTAGATACAGGGGACCGTGCCTGAGCAGATAAAGAACCTTTTTGGAAAGGTAGGGCATACAGTGGCAGACAGAAGAATAGGGAATGCCCTATTACATTTTGTATCTATTTTGGATGACTGTATTTATTCTGGTATTTTATTTTGGATGACTGTACCCTTAACCCTACGAGGACTATTTACTTTTTGTTTATGGCACTTTTACCAGTATAGTAGGTAATCTAAACCAGTAATATGCTTTGTTGAGCACACTCGATACATGCTAAATGGGATAAATAACTATGGAAAGGTAACATATAAAAGGTATCCCTCTAACCCGCCACCCGAAAGGACAAGGCCGGTAGGGTGTAACAATGAAGTTTACAAATCTCTCACCGAGATAAAGACTCCCCTATACACACCGTAAGGATATAATCTGTTTGCCACTCAAGATCACCCACTCACGAAAGTTTACTTCTCTCTAAATGAAGTAGATGATGATAAATGCGAAGTACAAGTTGTCCGGTCGGGTAAGAGTATTGACATATTGACATTGTTGGTATCAGCTCATGTCTTCATTTTTGTTTCTGTTTGCTACACTTTTCGTTTTGAATGTGTCTCTATTTATAGAAAAATGATATTAATCGTTGGAAGCACTCGTTCGTTAGAGAGAATTCGTGCATTGGAGCATTCACAATATTGACCGTTGTGAGCGTATATGACCATTGGAAGCATTCGACCGTTGAAGCATTGAGTTTTGGTCCGTTGGAGAGATAGCCATTGCTTCATCTTTCTCATTCCATCAAATACTTCATTGAATTCCTTCATTATTGTCTTTATCAAATAGCCATTGCTTTCTTGCTCCAGCATACACTTCAACCTCAATATCACCGTGCTCTTGCTTCTGATAGAATTTTGCTTCTGTCGGTCTTGAGGGGCAACATTGCATCCATAAATACTTTACGGTGCTTATTGCATCTTAAAAAATAGTTGGGGGTTTTCAATGTACCTTAACCCTTAAAAGAACTATGAAAATCCTAAAAGGGTAAGTGAAAAACCCAAACTGGCCATAAGCATCCATAGTTCTTAATACGTTTCAAAAAAAGCTATGCAATTCAATCAACAATACCTCTCATAGGTAACACCAATTGGGGTTCCTAATAAACGTAGAGTTGAAGAACGGGGTAAACACGGGGCTGAAATGAAGATTGTGGTTCCGCATGAAATACAACAAGTACACTTGCACATCTTGAATAATATTAATGAAGTTCAAGGGTGCATACGAAACATAAAGAACATGTTAGGAAGGAAAATGGTAGGGCCAGAATAATTGAACAAAGGCTAATTAGGGAACATAAAAAAATTTGCACTATGATTTAAAGAAAGAGTTGAAGCATAGGGATGTGATTCGGATATGATGAGATAGTTGTCTTGCGATCTTGGGTTAGATGTGATAACTTGTAGTCATTTGACATCAACAGGTGTTCTTTTCATACAAAGACACTAGATGATAAGACTACTTGTGTAGAATAGTGGTGTGATGTTAGTGGCTAAGTCTATGCATTTCTCAAGTTTAAAGTTCAAGAATCCTAAATTAGCTGTCATGCCATATTATGGAGTCATTGAAGAGATATGGCAGGTGAACGACACCCAATTTAGATTGCTCGTTTTCAAGTGCAAGTGGGTTGATATAAGCAGTGGT
Organism: Acacia melanoxylon; assembly: GCA_019022615.1. Taxonomy (NCBI): domain Eukaryota; kingdom Viridiplantae; phylum Streptophyta; class Magnoliopsida; order Fabales; family Fabaceae; genus Acacia; species Acacia melanoxylon. The sequence goes on from JAFJYJ010000042.1 coordinate 5,361,852, forward strand.
GTTGAGGTAGATAAATTAGGTTTTACACTTGTTGATCTTAATAATAGAGGGTTTGGTGACGAGCCTTTCATTATGGTAGCCCAAGCTAAACAAGTTTTCTATATAGATGGCCCTACAAAAAGTGGATGGTCTGTGGCTCTTCAAGAAAAATGGGTGAATATTGATGTTTCTAAGACTCCTCATTTTTCAAGGCATTTTCCTGAATTGAATAAGGAAGATGAGTGGGATGATGAATAAGTTGTAAGAAATGATCACTATGAAGGGACATGAGAGGATATACCTATATGAATATATTTCAAGTTCGATGTATGTTAATATGTTGTCTTGTGACTTAAACATTTTTTGTCATAACAGGAATATGGCTGATGATAGTGTCAATCATATTGGGCAAAAAAGATCGTGGAGGGCATGTCAATCCAATCAAACCAATCACCCACAAGATAAGGCTATTGCAGATCAGTCTGATCATACCAATACACATATCAATGCTGATCTCTTGAATGCTTTGGGCCGTCCAACCTCAAGCAGGTCTACTCAGGCAATGCCTCATCGTGATCAGATTGAGCCTACCTCCCACCGTAGACAAAGAAGAGCAGGTAGGGGCCAAAATGAGAGAGGTCAACTTGTCTTGTAATGCAGGGAAAAAGTCCGATTGAATTTACCAACGAGTGGAGGCCAACTAGCGAACGCACGACCACCTATAGAAGTTAATTCGATGCCCTTGTACACACCAAGGTGCTGATCACCACAAAGACTTGGGAAGAGGTTTTGCCTGATGTTAAGGACCTACTTTGAAAAATTGTCTTGGTACAGAAAAAACTTTGAATTTATCACATTTTTTTCCTATGTCATCTAATAGTAATAATTGTTGTTCATATTGCTAACCATTTTAATGGCGTGCAATATAGCTCACATATGATGTTCCAGATAATGAAGTGTTGAAGGACAAGACCCTCTCTTACTTGTGTGAGAATTTCAAGGCGTTCGAAACACAATTAGCTCACAATTTCATTCATGTCCAAGTAGATGAAGGCAAGCCTCATCTTGCTCAGCTCCATTCGAAAAATATACATCTATTACTAAAGAAGCTTGGGCAGAATTCTGCTGGTTGCGTACTATGCCAAAAGCTATGGTGAGTTTAATTGTGTTGGGTGTTATTCCCCAATGATTCATTTAAAATTTTAACCGGTATTTGTCTTTTATAATGATTTTTACTTTTAGGAAAGAAGGGCAAAAGCGATTGAAAATGGAAGCAAGAATGATCGCCTGTACACAATGTATCGAGGTGGTTACGCCAAGGCAAATAAGGACCTAATGGAAGCTAGCGGAGGAAGTTAGAAGAAGCAGCGAAAGAAGATCCTTCATTTCTGCTATCACCACCTTCTCCAGTTTGCCGTGAAGAGACATAGTTGTATGCTCACCAAATGAGGAGTGGGTCATACCAGAATGAAAGTGCTCAAAAAATTGTAAGATATGTTACTATGTTGGTTAAATTAGATAACTATGCACAATGTTCATACTTATATTTGTAATATATATGTAATAGGATGAGCTTAAGAAACAAGAAGCCGAGGGAGCCTTTAGGCCAAAAGGGAGGGATGACTTTTTGACCGTTGCAACAGGAAAACAAGATCATAGAGGGCGTGTCAGGGGTTTTAGATAAGGGGTTGGCTTAAGAGAGTATTTTGGAAAACAAACTTTACACAGTATTAACACACTTAGTAAGGAGGAGGTCAGCTCCATCAACGATCTCCCTTCCTTCGGTTGTAGAACAAATAAAGTTAGTTGTGATTTTTTTCCTTCTTCCATTGTAATTTAACCATCTGCGTATGATTCCAGAATAAAGTACTTGTATTTGTAGCTAACTGATGAATAAATTATGAGCAAAGTATACAATTTATCTTTGCGGGATTTTACCTTTAAAGAGCTTTTATATTTGTTTCATAAATTAATATCAAAGTTGATTGTTATTTATATTATGATTTAAAATTTAATCAAATTTACTATTTGTATTGTCTTACATGATATATGTATGCGAACGATAACCTAGAACCATAGAGTACTTCTACTACCTTTGGAAAAACAACCACACTCTCATTAAAGCGGTCTTCTCTCTTCCTTCTAGTGTTATTTGCTATGTAGCATTATCAAAGTCCACATAGGTGTTTTTATTTCATGTGGGTGTGATTCAACCAAGCAATCGAATACTAAGTATGCCCTAAAATGCTTTAGTGGTATCAAATCAAGCTATTCTTGAAACCACTTAAGTAGTTTCTTTATTCTGTTGCGTGGTCCTATATCTCTAATATGTGTACGTGCGTATAATTTTTCCTTGGTATGCCCCAAAATCTTTCAGTATTGGCGTGAATTTTGCTGTTTTAATTGCTCTTATGTATGACTAGCTGACTAGACATCTACAAGAAGAGCATGTAAATTCATTAAAAGTGATAAATTGACAGAGACATGCCACCATATTAATTGCTTTTAATTATTAAAGAGAAGAAACCCACTTCGTTATCTAATCATAAATCAAGAATGACGAAAAAATAAAAGCACAACAGCTTCTCTTATTTACTTCCCCTCTTTTACTTCCTTCATCACCATTAGATATTATTTCATACAAATAGTATTATTATAAATAAATTTATATATTATTAGTATTATAAAGTAGATTTTTTTTTTCACTACAATCGTGAAATGTTCTCATCAAAGTTTAATAGTTTAAATTTAGTTATATTTTTTTATGTGAAATTATAGTAATATTTATATAAAATATTAAATTTGCATCATTATATCTGCATCCAATAGTGATGGAGAAGGTAAAAGAGGGTAAAAGAGAGAAGGTAAAGAAAAGAGAAGCTGATCCCAAAAGATCGAGTAGTCTCTTTCAATCGTTACAGCTAGTGCTTACCGAGAAACATCCATGGATACACATCAAATTCATGGAAGCCACCAGCAATGTAGCCTCCTTTTCCCCTCTTCCAATAATAACTTATATTTGATTAGAGATATGCGTATCATAGATATGTCTCGTCTAAATTATCCAAATTATAATTCTTTTTATGTAAGTTCATGATTTTTTTTTTTTCCTTTTTGAATGAAAACTGGATTCCATTAATAACTCAAAAAAAAAAAAAAACATCTACAACATAAAAAACTGCAACCTACTATCATTCACCAACTACATTGCCTCCTAGTACGACGGTAGTGGGGGATCAAGGAGAAAAAATTTCTTATAATATTATGAGCTAGCTTAGCCAACCGATCCACTAAACTATTTTGTTCCCTAGGAATATAACCGAGTAAAACTTGTCATTTTTTTGATAACTACAACCTAGCATAAACTATAATGTCCTTAAAAGGGTGAGAATAATTGCAACCCCTAGTCAAAGCATTAATAGCTTCAACACAATCAAATAGTACAGTGCAACATTTTTGTATCCTTTATTCCAATATATCTAAAGACCTTGGGTATGATCGCAATGATTTCTGCTATTTTGCGGGGGAAACTGTCATGAGTTTACATATGAATTCGCATATCCATTGTTCATCATCTCCATTAATAGCGCATCCACAACTGCTTCTCCTTGACTCCAAAACTGAAGCATTCACCTCGAGAGTGATAAATCCTTGTTGAAGTTTTTAGTTGACATGTCTTATAATATTCTGGTTAGAGTAAAATTGACATTTTGTTATAATCCTTATCTCAACTTACCCTGAAAAGGCTAGCATGTGCGTTTGTTCTGTCTTTGGTGAGATCCTCGCCAAATAAGTTCATGATTTACAATTCAAATATGATATTTGAATTATCCATCTAAGTGTGAAGTACATGCATCATAGCACACATTTCTATTTAACTGGAGAGTATTACCCATAAATTGTTAGTTGATATGGTAAAGGGTCTCATTCCTATAAATAGAAGAACACAAATTGGAATTCAAGTAAGTGCACTTGTCAAAAGAAGTCTCAAAAGAGATTATACCTTGATCATATATTTAAAAATATCTGCATTCGATGCTCATCACACTGATGAGCACCTAGTATGCTTATCACTGTGATGAGATATCTGTTGGATATAATTAGTTTTGATGATGTCTTATATATATGTCATTATTAAAAGCAAAAAGCTTGTATAATATATTTATCTCATACATTGACTAACTACTATATTTAATGTAGATTAGTTCAATTTGAATTATAGAGATTAATCAAGAAAGAGAGAATGCCAAGGAAGCAAGAAGCTATCAAAGTATTTTGGGAATAATCAAGAAGAAGAAGAGATATTGAAGAAGGTATAACTTGCTAAGAATGATGAGTCTAAGTTAAATGATAAAGAATGATCAAGATGGGAGATTGAAGACGGAAGAACTTGCTGAATGGAATGAAGATATCATTATTCAAGTTCTAGAAGTCTCCACGATCAAATGGAAGTTTGAATTGTTCAATTTGGAGTTAAAACAAGCAAATATAAGATTCAAGACGAGCAAACTCGAGTTAAGGACTCAAAACTCGAGTTAGCCACTATTAACTCGAGTCAATAAGTGTCTTCAGCATCTCTAGCATCTCTGGACTAGGAAAACTCGAGTTTACAGCGCTGATCAGCAACTCTGTTCTACTCTGTTTCACGTTCAGCTTGGGCGAGGTCTAGTAATTCGATGATATCTCCCAAACCAGAGATCCGATTGAGGTAAAACCAGTGGCATATGAAAATATACTTCCAATGCGTAATTTGGATATAAAATTCAAGCCCAAAAGAGTTCATATCAAGAGCTATAAATTGTGGAAGTTGACACTGAAATTCACGCCACACAGCAGACCAAGCTTTAATGTTTTGAGTGTATCTCACAAACTACAGATCGGATTGAGCTGAAATTGGTGGCATATGAAAGTAAACTCAAAAGGCTTTCCATAAAGACTTTAACAGATCAAAAAGGAGTTCAGACCAAAGCGATATGACCTTCGAAATTTGACAGTCAGTTCAAGACGTTTCAAAAACGCTGGTCAAGAACAGCCTTCATTTATCGGATCATAACAGACATAATACAATGAGTTTGGAGTTGATTCTTCTTGCATTGGATTCTTACCTCAAGCTTGGACATGTAAACTTGAGTTTGAGATTGGCCAAGAGTTTTCAAAGTTTTCCATATTTTGGGAAAACTCGAGTTTGCATAATACTGAGAAGACTCTTCAACATTTTTCGAAATAGACAAAACTCCGTTTCCAAATGGAAACTCGAGTTTTGGTAATACAGAGAGTCTCCAACATTTTGAGTTTATGCAAACTCCAGTTTTGATATGGAAACTCCAGTTTTCAGTTAGCCATGAGTTTTCTAAGTTTTCAAATTTGAGAAAACTCGAGTTTTACTTTGGAAACTCGAGTTTGTGCGTGACAGAAAGTTTTCAATTTTTACTCAGTTTTTGAAAACTCCAGTTTTCATAGAAAACTTCAGTTTTGACTTGGCATAAATTTCTCTAAGTGTTCATACTAAATGAAAACTTGAGTTTCGTTTTGGAAACTCAAGTTTTGACCAAAAGAAAGCTTTGCTCTCTTTTCTATGATTTGAAAACTCCAGTTTAGAATGAAAACTCCAGTTTTGAATTTTTCGACTAAAATTCATTTTTTTCATGTCAAGAGTCCAAAACTCGAGTTTGTAATTGAAAACTTGAGTTTTGCTCCTATTTCAAAATGTTATTCAAAGCTCAATCACGATGTTTCCCTAAGAAAGAACAAAACTCGAGTTTGTGTTTCTAAACTCGAGTTTGCACTTGAGTGAACAGTTACAAACTCCGGTTTGTATTTGGAAACTCCAAGTTTTTAGCGCTCGGTTGAAAATCAAGCTTTTCATTTGCGAAATCTTCATGTATTATCTAGATACTTCTTATCATCACTCATCACTATTCTTAACTATGTTTAATCAATTTGTTGGTGAGTTTCAGATGATTAAAACGAAGGATTAGAAGCAAATCTCAAAATCTCAGATTTGTGTTAGAACATCAAAAGCTGTGCAAAAGTTCTAACGGATAGTTCCAACGATCTCTAACGGCTACTATTCATAATGGTCATATTCTCAACGTTCGAGATGATCTTCATCTATAAGTAGAGGCACATTCAAAACAAAGAAAGATGGAGACAAGAGCTTGCTTTGTCAAAATGCCCAAATTCGAATCTATAGCTCATCTCATACACACTCTGTTTTCAATGCTTACACAGTTCATCATAGAGAGTAAAATTATTTCTAATGTACTTTAGTGTTTATCTTATTCACTTTTGAGAGAGCAGATTCATTATAAACATTATATCTGTTTATCTGAGAGTTACTCAAGATTGGGTGATCTTAAGTGGGAAACAGATTGTAACCTTACATTGTGTAAGGGGGAGTATCTCGATGAGAGATTTGGTTTCACAAGTGCCTGGGTGAACATGTGGGTTTGTAAAGGCTTCTCTTGTGCCCAGATTAAACAAGAGGATAATGGATTGAAAATCTTAAGTGGAGCTTGGGGACTGGACATAGGTCAAGGATTGGGCCGAACCAGAATAAATCTCAGTTTGCATATTCTCTTCCCTTATCTCTTATATTTCAAAGATAATCATTTGAATATCGACTATTGGGTTATGTATCATTACTATCATACATACCGCATTTGCGAGATGCGAACAGATTTTCAAAGTTCCTAAGTTTTTATTATTCACCCAATTCACCCCTCTTGGGTTCAGCTAGTTCTTACAATATCAACTGCTTAAATTTAATTTGAACGGTCTAAATTTAAAATTTTTAATTTGTGATTTTTTAAATGATAAATTTATTTTTATGGGAAGTGATGCCCTACGAACCTTAATATAAGACATACTTAAGGAGCTGATCCGATCCTAAATATAAGACATAGTTTTTATATTTACCAATATTCTCCTAATTTACCCTCTTAATGCTCCCTCATCAATAATCAATGAGGAGAAGGAGGGAATAAGAAAGATGACTAGGGTGTTTTAAACAATACATATCATATTAACTAATTTAGCTAAAATCCTTAATCTAGTTAAATTAAATGTCTAATATGAAGGACCAAAGGGAATAGTTATAAAATTATATTTATTTTTAATTTACATATATTAAAAAAATTATTTAAAATATAAAAATTAAATTAAATCTAGATCATCCAAAATCAATCAAACGGTGTGGTGGGGAAGGTGATGAACACATTATGATCATCATAGTGATGAGCAGAAAATGAGCACCCAAAAATATACTAATGTTACCTTCATTCCTAATTATAAGATTTAATTGACTTTTTTTGGAGAGATTAAATAAACTAAATAAGTTACTTAATCATTTCATATGTTGTGTTTTCTTAGATTATATATTAGTTTATTAGTCAAACTATTTAGTTTGAAGAAAAATAAATTTAAAAAAAATACTCTAAGCTAATTTAATTAGTTTTCTTAATCTCTCTATAAAAAATCAACTATGTCTTATAATTAGGATCGGAAGGGGATATAAATTTAACGCAAGACATATAAACTGAATACAATTTTGAAAGAGACATAATAATATCTCAACCTATGGAAGAATATAAATATAAATGTGAGAGAGGAAATGGAGGTTTCATACTTGAACCTTAAAGACGAGAGGCCTCTGCAAATAGGCCATCAAGTGGTGAAGCAAAAGCAAAGAAAAGAAAGGGGAAAAAAAAATTTGTTGCCCAAAAAGCTGAAAACTTTTGGGTTTCCTTTTGTGTGATCCGAAGATGAAAAAGTGGCTTTGCAGGGGACATTTAATGGTGTTATATGTCCATCTACATCAATGGGGGACAGGCACGTTAGATTTTCATATCCTCTCTTTTCCTTTTCGGGTCTGCTAGGAAAATTGCCCCTTGGAGGAGTGGTGAGTGAATGAAAGTTGTATAGTGTAGTAAATATATCTCATTGGGCTGTTTGGCTTTGTCTTCAATTGGACATGATTACCAATTTACCATGCAATGTATGCCTTTTTTCTTTTAAGACAAGATATTCTATTTCAGTTGGAAGTGATAGATTGGACAATACGCACTACTCATTAGATCATTGCATGAAATTGAAGTGGACTCTCAGGAATTTTTACATAAACCACATAGTTTATACTCCATCTAGTAGAAACATACCACCATGTAACATTAATTCTACATCTCATTTTCTCTTTCTTCTCCAAAACTTCATCATCTTAAATTATTTTTAATATTTTTTTCCCTCAAAAACAGTGTCTCCCTGTTTTCTCATTGTCCATTTTGTCTCCTTTCTCTTATTCTCTCCTCCTTCTCCTCTGGGATCCAATTTCCCTACTCATTCAAAGGATGAGTAGGGAAGTTTTTTCCATCTGGATAGGATGGCCAATTTTTTTTTTTTTTTTTACTTTTAATTTTTCAAAAATAAATTATTTTAATAGGTAGAGAATCTAAAATAAAGATAATTTCTCAACTAACATATTTTTTAAAAATGATTCTTTGTTTGTTTAAAATTTGACAGTTCTAGAAGGTCCATATGGGAAAAGTTTCCCTTGAATGAGTAGGCAAACTAGATCCCTCTCCTCCCTTTTTCACTCCATGGTTTGTAATAATTATAAAATAAAATAATAATAATAAAAACCCCTTTTTCATAAGTAGGGAAACAAAAGATGAAAAACAACTAAAAGGAAACAAGCAATGTGACGATGCTCTCATCTAGTAGTTTGCTCGTGGTTTCGCTTGATAGTACCGATTTCGACCTATAGCTGTCTTGGGTCAAATTCAAACAAGTAAATCAATTTGGAATGTGTTAAAAATATAAGGGATTAGTTGATTAGTTAGATAGGAAGTAAGGGCATAGTCTATATATAGAGGGTCTTGGACTTACCGGATCGGATCTTGGGTCGACACCCTACCCAAAGCCAATTCTTGATTCTACAGTGGATGTAAACACACTTCTTGGGCCTTTCCTGGCTTGGGCTGAATTTAGAGACAATTGCTTGAATATTGTCTGGAACATATGATATTTTCTTAAAAAATACACTGCACAGAGAGATACTTAGATGCGCTAAGGAATAGAAAAATTAGCAAAACCTAGATGCTTTGATACCATATTAACATATATAATTGGAGAAGCAATTAGAGAAATAATATGAAGAAGTTGAAGAATCTTGTATTAATCTCAATAAGAGCAACAATCTCATACAATATAACCCACTTAGGTTTAACGATAATTATCTCTCACTTGAGAGTGATTAACAACAAACTCTAACTCTAAGAGTCTAGGAGGGACTTCCTCTTTAGAGAGAGAGACTCAAATTAACCTCTCTCTAATATGCTGAGGGCTCCACACCAAACACACCTTAACTACAATGATTAAGCTATTTATATAGAATGAGCCTTAACCAACTAATCAACTATTCCCCTATATTTCTAATGTAATGCAATATAGCAATACAATTTGAGCCGTATTCACTCACAAATTTTTTTATATTTGAAATCCTAAGCTAAACTTGTTGGAAATATAAACGATCTAATCATGCTTAATAACCAAATAGAATTTAGATCAATGCGGAACTAAAAATGAAAGATCTGACATACATTCGGCTATTGATTTGTTTTCACAAGAAAAAGCTTTTGTTTTATGGTTCTTCTAAGTCTTTTCTCTCACTATGTAGATGGTGTAAGTTTTTTGAACGTGTAAGCAGACTTAGGGGACCACAAATAAACAAGCACGCCTTAATATCACTTCTTCCCATCAAAGAGGTGGTTTTTAATAGTGTATAACATAGTGGCCGATTGAGAAGAAAGTGAGATAGTGGGTTTTAACGTGGACCACATAAAATCTATATACGTTGACCACTTAATGGAATTTTGAAATTTTAAAATTCAAAATTCAAACAAATATAACTATCAAAAGCATGTGAATTGGCACGGGAAATTGGTTTGATTTCAAAACCTTAATTAATGTAATGGAATTAAACCTAAACTATTGTTTTGTATACTTTTGGTTAAAATAGTGAATGAGCACATGGAAATTGGTGTGAAATAAGTATCATGGAACCTTTTGAAAATTAACTATTGAATATCCTTGTTCAAAATGTTTATGGGAGTTAAAAATTCATTTAATCCTTAATAAAATCAAATCTAACACTTAAGTCAAATATTTCAATCAATGGTTGCTCCTAATAACATAGCTAGCAACCATCGATCTTAAGGTATTGTTTAAAACCACTTGATGTGTTACATAAAACAACTTCTCAATAATAAAATCAGCAATTTCATTTCATCTCATTTAAGAACTTCTCAATCTCATTTCAATGGGTGTGTTATGACTTTTTAAGTTATTTAATGAGATTTTACAATCCAAAAAAATGTCTGATGATTAGAGGAAAAAAAACTTTGATCCCTATTTACAAGAATAAAGAGGATTTTCATAATTTTTCAAACTATAGAGGAATTAAGTTTATAAGTCATACAATGAAATTGTGAGAAAATGTGATTGAACACAAAGTTGATATTGAAGACTAGTATTTCGAAAACCAATTTGGATTCATACGGAAAGTCTACAACAAAAGCAATTTATTTACTAAGAGGTTAATGGAAAAGTATCATAGCAAATGATGTGATTTGCGTATGGTTTTCATTGATTTGGAAAAGAAGTATGACTGTGCGCCAAAAGATGTACTTTGAAAATCCTTTAGGATAAAAAGGGATGTGTGTTGTTGCATATATTAAAGTCATTCATGACATGTATAAGGGGTAACAACCAATGTTAGAGTACTTGGAGGTGAGACGAAGGACTTTCCTATAAGGATTGACATATATTAGAGATAAGCTATGAGTCCTTATTAGTTTAACCTAGTGGTAGACGTTCTATTGAGTCTATCAAAGAGGAGATCCTTAACTACATGTTTTTGGCTAATGATATAGTTTTGCAGACTAAATACAGGGAGGAAAATTAATCCTAAACTTGAGATATGGAGAAAGACTCAAGTTGAAGGGCTTTTAAATCGAGTATGAACAAAAGCGAAAGTACATGCACCGCAATTTTAATAAAAAGACAAGTTAGAAGTGAAGTGAAAGTTAAATTAGGAGGCCAATACATTCCGCAAAATGATGTATTTTAGACATTTGGAATTAATTATACAACAAGATGATGAAATTGATGGAGATATTAATCATATAATTTAAACTAGATGGTATAAATAGAGAAAAACTATAAGAGTTATTTGTGATAAAAAATACCTAATAAGGTAAAATGGAAATTTTATCACACTCCTATAAGATCAACAATACTATATGGTAGTGAATGTTGGGTTTTAAAGGACAACATGAACATAAAATACGGTAGCCAAGATGAGGATGTTGAGATTGAGATAGATGTTGATCATACAAGAAAATATAAGATTCATATCTATTGAAAAGAAAACAGTAGAAAATCCAATGAAATGGTTTGAAAATGTTTAAAAAAGGCTATTGAATGAGTCAATGAGGAGGATTGATCAAACAAAATAGAGAAAGAGATCGAAGAAGATTGAAGTGAACACCCAATGATGTTATAGAGTGGGATCTTGGCTTAATAATCTATCTAAAGATTTGATTTTTGATAGAAAGATAATAATGTCAAAGCATAATAATGTCAGGCAATCCATATAGCCAAGATAAGACTTTGTTGTTGTAGTAGTAAAAACTTTGAAGTTAGGTCGCACAAAATTCAAGGGGGTCCATGCCAAAACTATTTGAAATAAATACTTCATCAGTCGATAGATTCCAACATACGTAGTAACACAACTAAAAACACTGATCAAATATTACATATGGTGGAAAATCACTGATAAGAATAAAGAATACAATCAGTGTATATGATCGTCTGTAATTCAACGTATATAGAACCAAAATCTATAAGACATGGTGACTCCAAACGTACATTGCTTCTATTTTTCTTCACAATCAGATGCAGCAAACTGCCTTTTAAAATCCAAGAAGGCTATCATCTAATGAACATAGATAGACAATATGTCAACATCTCAAGAGTCTTGCATACCCATAAAACTGAGGTCTCTTTCCAAGTGCAAAGAGAGCATAGACTGGGCCCAAGTTATTGACTAGGTGAAGAATACCAAAATAAAAAGGAAAATGAACAAAGCCACTAAAGCCAGTATCATCATGATCTGGCCCTTCGCACCAGCCTTCTTCATCACCATGCCTACCTTTTTCTGCACGAACAACAAAGCAAAAGATTTCACCTCTTCGTGGTTCACATATTAGTATCAAAATTCATACTTCCAAGCAAGATTCTAGTTTTCACGACAACACTGTAAAGTCAATATTTTCTATCAGAAATCAATCAGTTTTATTCGAGAATGAAAATTAGATGCAGAAACTCACCTGGACAAAATCTAGTCGATTTGATGTACCGTCCATTTCAGCACCCAGTTCATCTACAATCTTTTCCTGGAACACCGAGATTGACATTATACCATGAGAGCATGAGGAAAATTTTACAGAAACAAAGTTAGCCTAAAACCAAAGCAGAATAAGAACCAGCATAACTTTTACAACAATGCCATTTGTTTAAAAGCAAAATAGTGAAACAACGAAACTAAAAACCTCTTGAAGCCATTACCTGTGCAAGTAGTTCTTCATGTATTGTGAGCCCAACACCTCCAATTCTTTGTACACTGGCACTAAGCTCATCCAACTCCTCATCCTGTTGCCTATAAGAACCAATGGATAGATAATATCAAATAAAAACAAAGTAGCAACAGGTGGTAGATTGTATTTTCCAAGAAAAGATATGCATGCCACATTGATTTCAAAAACTCTTGAGCATTTATTTTATGTTTCCTCCCCACGTTAAGATTGCATACCAATGTATATCTGAAGAAATTCTATAATGTCTTTAACTCTTTATTTTCCTTTTCATCCACACAAAAGGAAAGTTTCCAGAGCAATTATTTAATTAGCCCTTATACAGAAAAAAAAAAAAAACAATATGTTGAAATAATTAAAAATAACAATAGAAATTTACAAGTTATTGATAGGGTTACATATAGTAGGTTAGATCTACATCAATGTTGTTTTTGAGTTGCACATCATAATTAAATTGCAATACTTGCACGAGAAATATGAGCAAACCAGTGCACTATGCATAAGAGCTCATGCAAGTAATATATAGCTCACTAGCATCTTGAAAAGCGTACCACATGAACGGTCCAAAGTAGACAATATAATTCAACAATTTAAGAGGAAAAGTAAACAAGGAAGATTTCTATAGTTGGCGAGGGGACAAATAATAATTTGACTACAAATCTAGCTTGGTCTGATCATTGCTGGAGAAGTATGGAAGTCAGCTCAAATATGAAGAGTGAGAAAGGTTAAAAAACAGATAAATTTATAATTCAATCTGTAAGCATATGAGAGCTAGAGAGAAATGAAGTACTTTATTAGAAGCAGCTGTCTATCAGATTCAGATGATATGAAATCATCATTATCATGGCCAGCATACTGGTTAGATGTGTCAGCTTGATGGGAATTGGGGAGCCTCATCAGTTCTCGATGCCTTTCTACATTACCAAGGCTTGTCATATTTGATCTCTTTCCAGCTTCAACTGTTTTCTTTACTGCGCCCACCTAACAATATACTATAATTATTTAGCCAATCCCCACATATCAAGCAATTTATTATATATGCAAGGCAAAAAAACACAAATGTCTAAACCTCAGTTGATTACAACACTCAATTAGTCATATTAAATTGCATCAGGGGAAAAAAATTCAATGCAAATGATGCTTCTGGAAAGCAAATTGTTAATCCAAAGCCCAATGCCCAAACAATTTTTGTCGTATAGCTTATTTGTTAAAAGAAGGTAGTAAAAAGGAAAAGTTGGGTTAACCAATAAGACACAGTTTTCTATACACAGAATTAACTAGATCTTCCTTCCTCTTACTAAATTATTTAGGAATACACTTTATGTACCTGGGTACGAGCACTGCTGGTCCATCTCCTCCGATTTTCAAGCTCCATTTCATCAATACCATACCAAGAGGGATCTCTAGCTGCAACAGCAATAGCTTTGTCCAATTCATCTACCTTTCTATCAAAATAACGGCCTTCAGCAGTTGTTGGATAGGTTAGATTGTAAAGGAACAACCAATAAAGGGCAAAGCACATTCATTATAATTGGATAGGTTAGATTGTAAGAAGTTAAGTCAATGAATCTACCTGCCACTCAATGCTTTCGCAACTAGCAAGCAGTTCCTTTGAAAGATTCACTCGCTCTACAGCACCAGATGAAGTACTTTGCCATTGGTGAAAAGTAGATTGCAACTTATCAATCTACGGGGAAAATGAAACAAGTCACAGAATTAATCAACGTATCCCATACCACCCAAAATATAATGCCACCAACAACAAAACCCAACACCAAATCTATTCCATTCAAGTTAGTGATTTCTGTTCCTACCCACTCAAAATCGTTACAAATGCTGCAAAAAGATACAGATCGACTGTGGCATCTCTTTAAATCTCCAAATTAACATTAAAAATAACATAATCAAATCAATCAACATCAAAATAGAAACTTCCGATGGTCAATGCAAACTTCAAAAACAGATTCAATAATTACCATCGACGCATATTCATTATTCCCCAATGAAGCAAATTAGGTTTCGGAAACTCAATCATGTCAACTCACTGATCTCAAGAAAAATGAGTTTCAAATTTCGACCTAATTTCGAACGAAAACTTGCAATTAATTTCCACAAGTGAACAGAGAGGAGGAGAGCCAATCATTGGAGAACTGAGAAAGAAACTCACTGATTCTTGAATCTCTTCCTTCACAACGTAGAATGGATCTTGAGCCGAGGGCATCTTCCAGATGAGACACGAAGCTAATCTAATGATATTGAAAACTAACGAATGAGCCTGAGAAAGAAATCGAGAAGGAAACAAACCCAGAACAAGACTGCACGCTGATGCGCCTGAGATGTAGCGGGACTTTCCTCTTCGATTTCCATTATAATGTAAAATGACATTGAGGGCCATACAACTTAACTGAATTACACCTGGGTCCTAGTGATCACAAAATAGAAATCACTAAACTTTTGCCCTTTTTTTTTTTTTTTTTTTTTTTTTTTTTTTTTGATATAATAAAGTTTAGATGGGTAGACACCGATAACCTATCCAAGTCAGCACACCTCCGGTGATCAAGGAAGCGCAATCTTTATAGAATTTACCACAGTTCTTCCCACCAACGAGGCCCCATATCGCAAATGAAGTATCGGACCTCCTCTCCAATATTTTTTTTTGGATACATAAATTTTAGAAAAGGGGTTGGGTTCACCCACGATTCAAGGGCAAGGCGAAATTTCCCTTCCTTCTAGATGATACTGATATTGGGCAGGGCGAGCCGTCTACTACCCTCAGGCGTTTACCTAGGCACCTAGGAGCTAGGGTGCCTCTCTAGCGCCTTGACCAACTCCAGGATCGCCCAGCGTTTTGACCAACCTCATGATCGAACCCCTTGCCAATTGAACCCAAGGACGAGAAAGGTACCTCCCCCCTCCCTTTTTGATATAAAAAAAATTTAGGTGGGGATAAACACCCGTATCTTGCCCCACTGGGGCAGTGACACGCCTCCAGCGCTTTAAAGAAATGCTTTATAAAGGTATTCTGAGCTTCACCAATGAGGCTCTCACATTGACTCACGAGTATCGAACCTCCTCCTTCTTGGAGTGAAGGCTAACGCCTTAGCCAACTGTGCCAACTGCCAATCCTCATTTGGCATCTCCTCCCCATTTTAATTACACTATATACGGTGGTAATTTGGCCCAACCTACAGGGTCCGAGATGGTCCGTGGAGCTGGAAAAGCCCAAGGGTTGGCACCCGTTTATGACCAATTGGCTTTGATTTTTTTTTTTAAAAAAAAGGACGGATTGTGCTTGGCCTTTTTAAAAAACTTCATTTTAAATTTAAAAATTAAATTATAAATTTTTAAAGACTAAGTTCAAGTTATTTCTATATTTTTATGAAGGGAAAAACATTTCTCATGTTGTAGGAGAAGTGTATTCACGTACGCCACTGCTTGTGAAATGGTGGGACCCACATATATATAATTAGCATTATATATATATATATGTGGGTCCCACCATTTGTGTGTGTAGACTAATCTTCTTCTTCAACATGCAATATGAGAAGTTTAAACCCCTTTTATGAAGCTATAAAGTTAAAAGAACCTTAAAGCTTACAAAATATAAACATATAATCTATTTTACATAATTATTTTTTTCCATCACTATTTTATATAATTATTATATTAATATAAACATAATAAATCATTAAAGAATATGAGAAATCAAACATATAATTAAGTTGCTAATATAAAATAAGGCTATATTTAAATTAAATGAAAAACAACAATATTTTTTATTAAAGTTTAAAATAAGGGTTAAAGGACATATTTGCCTTGAAAATTTGTACTCATGAGCACGGGCCGCATTTCGGTGCCTACCAAGTACTGACGTGGGGCGTCCGGATGCGATACGGACGACGTCCAAATTTTATATTTTTTAACTTATACTTTTTTGAATAAAAAATAATTTTTTGAAAAAATGTTAGTTAAGAGATTATCTTTATTTTAGATTCTCTACCTATTAAAATAATTTTTTTAAAAAAACTAAAAAACAAAAAAAAAAAAAAAAATCTGCTGCCACAGATCCCATCCTGACGTTCAGATAGGTTGCGCTCTCCCTACCTATCCTTTTGGATAGACCGGGAAAGTAAATCCTCATGAGCACTAGGTATTCAAATTTTTTATGCTCCCTATCACTATCACCCTGAATTTTCCAAATAAGAGCAATGTCACCCTTACTTAACAGAACGAAACAATCAACAGTTCAATGACCCAATTTTGCTGACATTGCTGTGTCACATAGGATTTAATGCCACATAATACTCCCCCGTCATCCATCTCTCTCTCCTCCCTCTCACTTTTCTCTGGGCATGCAGGCTTCCAAGGAGTTATTGCTTCTTCATCTTGTTCTGGCTTCACTACGTCACTAGTATTACGGCGATATACCATCATCATCACCATCACTTTAAACTCCTCCAAATCAATCTGGTCGTCACCGTCACTATCGACACTGAATAATCAATTGACACACCGCCAACAAGAAGTAGTCTTCGAGGCTCTTCATCATCAATTGAAGCTCCTGTGCCGTGATTTTCCCATTGCCATTAATGTCAAACATTGACAATGCGTCCTCCAAATTCTCTACCTTAAGCATGGCTACTGAGATGTGGGGCGACCACAGACTCCAAACAACCGACAAAGTTGCCAACAATGAAAATTATGGGAGCGTCATTACCGAGGGACTCATTATCGATGCTGGAGAGCAGCGATCTTAGCGACGACAGTGAAACTGAGGAACAAAAATCAGAAATCAATAACCATCCAGAAGCTTTCAAAAATTTGAAATCAATAAAGTAAAAGTAGAACTTGAACCACTGTCGCGAAAGAAAGATAGGAGATTTGAACCCCAGAACTAGGAAAAAGTCGTAGAAGACGATCCAATGGTGCATACTCAACATACAGAATCCTATTTGCTGATTCATATTCTATAGTTTATGCTTTTCAAGTCGATCTTAATTTTTCAAATGTTATTTTTGAGTTTATGCATTCTTGTACCATGTCCACATTTTCATTCGAAGAACATGATTAAAATCAATCTCCTTGTATATATTGACTCTTAAGCTTGTAGCTGTATTAGCGTTTAGTACTGAACTGATCTTGCAATACTTATTTCTTTGACACGGGTGGAAAAAGGATTTTAAGACGAGAATAAAGAGCTTTGTAAGACCGGATCGACACCGGTCTTGTTCCAAACCGAGAGTAAAAGTCCGTAACTTTTAAGACCGGATCAATCATTCTAAAAGAAATTTTTTTAGACCGGACATTTTAAAAGTTAGGTCTTAAAAGTCGTACTATATAAACCTGATATGTATTTTGTTCGATCCTAAAAATCAACTTTTTTAAGACCGGACGAAACCATAGACCGTCTAAAAATCTAGACATTTTAAAGACCGGATAAAGAAACTCCGGTCTAAAAAATACCGACTTCTAAGACCAGACGACTTAATTAAATTTAAGATAGGTCTTAATAAAGCCGGTCTTAAAAGTTGAACTTTTTAGATTGGTCTTAATAAACAGCGGTCTTAAAGGACCAATTGTTAAGACCAGACATATAAATTCATCTGGTCTTAAATTTAAGACCGGCGCTATTATTTCCTGGTCCAAATTTTCCAGAATTTTTCCCTGTTATGTTCTTCCTGATCATATATATATTTACACACATCCACCATCCAATCCAGCACAAAAAAGTCGATACTTTAAGCTACAAGCTATGAACAATCCATTATGAATAAATTGAATTGGGAAAAGAATACAAATATCACCATGAGTTATGTGGCCTCTTAATTTAGTACAACACCATAATGAATATATACGTGTAATAAGATAACTTACAAATACAATGATGAGTTACAAATACCGCACCATGCCTTCATCCGATCCCACCCAACAACGTAACATGATATCTCCTTTTATAACATATATATCGGATCCTGCCACAAAATAAAACAAGAACAAAAGCTTCACAGTCAGTTACATTATTGTTTAAGAACATGGAAGGAATATAGTTAAAACCTTAAAGTTTTCAAAGAATTCTGCATATGAATATTACCATATGAATTGACTCTTTTATAAAGAGATATCCTCCCATATCTCTTCTTGATGATCATTTCTTATTCGGGTTCATTATCCGCTTCATCTTCTTCGTTCATGTCCCGGTAGACCCCTTGAAAAAGGAGTACTCGGGAAGACCATAATTTGAATGAATTTCATCATCAATATCAATGACCCTTTTTCCTTGGACAGCTATAGACCACATTTTATTTTCCCCGATCGGTGATATAGAACACTTGTTTTGCTCGCTTCCGCCATAATAAAAGGTTCATCTCCAAAACTTCTACCATTGATATCGACTAATGTAAGTCCTAGCCGATCGATCCAAACACCATTTTTGACATTAACCCACTTGCATTTGAAAATGGGAAATCTAATTTTAACATAGTCCACCTCCCAAATCTCTTCAATAACCCCATAAGAAGGCATGACCGCCAATTTAGGCCTCTTGTCTTTGAAACCGAAAAGTGCATAGATTCAAACCTCTAACATAACACCACCGTTCCGGACGGTGCTCCTATCATCTAGGGACTTCGTGTAAAATGTATAACCATTGATCACATACGAATTCCAACTTATGACATCAACCTCCCGACCATGTGCTAACCATTTGATGTATCGAAACACATTCCTCTCCTCGACCTTTTGTTTGAACCAGCTTTGCAAAAGTTCTGTTTATACTCCCTAATCAACCTTTGTTCACCATTCTATGATTTTCTTTCCTTATGCCTTCTTTATGTGCTTCTATGCTGTCTTGAAATTCATCAACATTATTCAAGATGTATAAGTGGACTTGTGACAATTCATCAAGATCCACACTCTTTACTGAAGCGCCTCGCCTACCCCCTTCAACATGATGATGTTTAGGAAGGCCAATATGTCGTACTTTGGCCAAATAATTTTGACAAAATTCTATGGCTTCTTCAAAAACATATTTATGAACAATTGATGCTTCTGGACGGTATGCGTTCTTCATGTACCCTTTTAGGAATTTCATAGATCATTCAATTGGGTACATCCACCGTAAATGGATAGGCCACACAACTTTATCTCCTCACTAGATGAACAATTAGATGAACCATGATGTCAAAAAATGTAGGAACAAAAGCTTCTCAAGGTGGCACAAGATAAGATATCCTTCATTCTCCAATTCATCCAACTTTTCAATCTCAAAAATTTACTACAAACCGCATTGAAGAAGAAACAAAGTCTAGTCAAGACGATCTAAAGATCATATTCGGCGATGCCTCAAATAGCTACCGTGGGAGAGTAGTTGTTGGATCAAGACATGACAATCATGAGACTTTTGGCCTACTAATTTCAAATCCTTCATCGAAACAAGCCTCTTAAAATTTGAAGAATACCTTGAGGAACTTTTATGCCATGTAAATACTCACAAAACTTCGTTTTCATCCTTAGACAAAGTATGAGAAGTCGGGGGACAATAAGTTCTCTTCTTCATATGGCCTTGGATATAAGTCTTCGCGTATTTCCATTACTTGCAAATCCAATCTTGCCTTCACACCATTCTTGGAACTACCTTGTATGTTGAGAAGCGTGCCAACAATACTATCACATACGTTTTTCTCTACGTGCATGACATCAATACAGTGTCTCACATCAAGATTGCACCAATATGGAAGATCGAAGAATACAGATCTCTTTTTCCATATATTTGTTTATTTTCTACTCTTTTGCGGTCTTATCAAAGATGACAACGATATTTTTCACCTTTTCATAAACTTGCTCCCGACCAATGCCACCGGAGCATCTTCATACTCCCGGCCACCAAAAAGGCTTTCTTTAATCAACGATATGGGTGGACCCATCTAAGAAATCTCCTATGTCCAAGATAAACCGTCTTTCTTCCATGTTGAAGTTGATGGTAGCGTGTGCCTTCTTCACAAACCGAACATGCTTTATGGCCTTTTACACTATACCCTGACAAGTTCCCATATGCTGGGAAGTCGTTTATAGTACAAAATATCATGGCTCACATTTTAAACACCTTCTTATTGAAAGAGTCAAAAACATCGACACCTTCTTCCCACAACTCCCTCAAGTCTTCGATCAAGGGTCAAGGTAAACATCAATGTCATTTCCGGGTTGTTTTGGTCCCGAAATCAACATAGACAGCATGATGTACTTTCGTTTCATGCATAACATAGGAGATAAGTTGTAAATAATCAGGAGTACGGGCCATGAACTATGTATGCTATTAAGGCTTCCATAGGGATTCATGCCATATGTGCTAAGGGCAAGCCTAAGGTTCCTAGGTTCTTGCCGAAGCTCAGAAATAATTGATCGATTTTCTTCCATTGAGAAGAATCGACCGGATGTCGAAGCTTTCCATCAGAAATCCTCTCATCAGCATGCCACCTCAAATATTTTGCATCATTTTCATTAGCAAACAACCGCTAGAACCTTGGTATGATTGGAAGATACCACAACACTTTTGCAGGCCCCTTATTTGACTTGTACCTTGGGGTTTCACATATCGGACAATTCTGCTTCTCTTCAAACTCTTTTCTATACAATATGCAATCATTCGGGCATGCATGAATCTTTTTGTACTCCATCCCTAGTTGACAAAGTATTTTCTTAGCATCATAGTATTGATACGACAACACATTATCATCCGGAAGCATGTCCTTAAAAGCCTCAAGCATTTCAAAGAAACTCTTGTCGCTCCATCCATGACGTGCCTTCAAGCTTACCAATTTCAATACAGCGTTCAACAATTGGTATTTTTTACGCCCAGGGTATAGCGGGGTCTCTGCATCACTGCACATATTACCATATGCATGTGATTGCTCAAAAGTCTCTTCTCCTGCATCACAAATAATGTCCTCTATGCGATCATCCATATCCGTGTCATTATCATCAAATGCCACTTCCCCATGTTGAGACCCACTTGACATTTTTTCACCATGCCATGACCATACCGTATAAGTCTTAAAAAATCCTTCACAAATTAAATGTGTGTGTATAAGTTCAGGACTTAGTCGCCTCTTATTCAAACATTCTACACAAGGGCAATAAAACTTCCCACTATCATCATGGGCATTTTGTTTAGCAAATTCTATGAATTCCCTCACCCCATTCTAATATTCAACACTCGTCCGTAAAGCATTATTTATCCAACAGTGATCCATAGGAGAATTCCTATATATAGACGGAAAGATTTAACATACATAATCCAAAAATTGAAACTTGCATATAAAATAAGACATACATAATCCAAATGCATATATATGCTCAAATGCTATGTTATGTTTTTTTTTTTTCGGAGAAACTTGCCCATTAAATGCATAACGAAGAATCACTTTTGGTCATAAATGTATCTCGGGAATCCAAGAAGCAAAATAAATGCATGACGAGGAAATTAAATGCATCGTATGAAGGTCTTGTGGACTCACCTGTAGCATATAAATTCAAATGGGTTTGCTGAGTCTTTCTTCTCTGGCCACAAACGTTGATGTTGCAGACAACAAGAGTGACCTAAAAACACTAGTTCATCAGTTCGGTAGGTCTAAATTGCAAATATAATCTTCAATATACAGTATTCATTAACAACAGAGAAACCCACAAGAACATTTCATCGATTTCGTTCAACCCATGAAAAACCCAGAACCATAACTAGGAAAATAATAAAGTTATATAACCGAAACACCTCGTACAGCTTGGTCTATAGACGTTTAGCTAAGGAACCAGAAAGTGATTGTCGAGAGAGCAAGGCGAAGCAGCGACGACGCAACAAGCAAAATGTGGAGACAGAACCTGAGTAATCACTCTCGGAGCGACAGGAGAAGTTCTGAGAGGGAAATTTAATTTTCCCTGCAAAAGAGACATGTTTTAGTATTTTGATTTTATTAAGACCGGTTAATTATAAAGTGTCCAATTCTAAAATATATAATTTTATTAATAAGACCGGTTAGTTATAAAGTGTCCGGTCCTAAAGATATAATTTTATTAATACATTTTTAAGACCGGTAATTAAGAATACTCCGGTCCATAATATTTACTATTGATTTAATTTTAAGACCGAGTTTTATAAACATCCGGACCTAAAAGTCAAATACTTATAGAGTCGTAAACTTCTTCGTTTATTAATGAACCAAACTAAAAAAATGAGATTTGCCTTTGGCGAGCGCAGTAAATCGAATTCATAAAATAAATAAAGGAAAACTCGGAGAATATGAATATAAAAAAGGCACAAGCTTAGTTCTTACTTCTTCCATACATAACTAGATAATATGCACGTATACAAGAAAAAAATAAAGAAAACAATAATCGAACATTATTAACGAAAAGAATCTAACTAAACATCCTAAAGCTTATTATCATCAAATGCCTTGGCGATATCGGCGTGAAAAGCATTAACTTCCCGCCGGAGATCGCAAGTTCGTCTTATTCGCATCGCCCGCAATGCATCATTAAAGGAAAGAGGAGAGGGGTCAGCCGTAGGCGCCGGGGCCAACCGATTGGAGAGGGGAGCAAGAACCTCCGCATGGTCCGAATGCGGAGGGGGTGCGACAACCTCTTCATCATTCGAATAACAATGGGTCCAACGACCCGAGATTCTTTAGTCACAATAAAACGCACTCTCGCTGGAGGAGGCACACCATATAACGATCTAAGGATGGCAAGAGCTTCAAGTGTAAGTAGCACCCCTACGAGGAGTTCTCTTGTATCTAACCATGGTTTGAGTCTTTGAGCAAGGTTGGCGCAGAGCTCCGGTAGTGAGGAGTTAGGAACCGAGAGGTATAGTGAGGAGTTAATAAGGATAGGGAGGTAACTAGTGTGAGGAGTTAATGAGGACGAGAGAAGGGATACGCAATTGATACACTTTTTTTATTATATAACCGAGACTTAAAAGTATATTATTTATTTTTTCAATTAAATTACTTTTAAGACCGTATTTTTAATAATCCGGCTCTAAATGTCCACTATTTATTTTTCCATACAATTCAATTACTTTTAATACCGACCATTTATCTTATATCCGGTCCTAAAAGTCAATTATTTTTTTATCGATTATTTATTTTTGTAAAGTAAGAATTTTTCCTTAAAAAATATTACTTTTAAGAACGGATCTTTTACAAAATTCAGATTAAATGTTAGTCGCTTCAAAATTACTCGGATAGCGTAGTCGTATCCTTACACTCCGTTCACATGATCTAGAGTCTCTTCGGCTTCAAGGTAAACTGTCCAACTATGCATCTCCTCGTATTCCGAGGAACTATGCATCTCCCTCGTAAAAGTTCCCAAATAAGCTTTCATATTCTTCAGATAGGTTCTCTATTTAAACCCGTTGTTACTTTAGTTTCTTCACATTCTTCTCCATCACTTCTACATGGCCTCCTCCACCGCCTAGCCTCCACTATAATGGCTACTCCACCAGTCCTCATTTTCCTCCTCCTCCTCCTCTTCAACCTCAGCCCCTACGCCATTGCCTCCAAATCCGATCGTCAAGGTTGGTGCAGAACACAGGTGGCCGCGTCGATCACATCGACCGACGCTTGGGCAAATTGTTTCAGCTTGTTCATACCGTCAACCAGAAGCTGAACATGGTACTCGACACCAATGACGTGGAGTACGATCCTACCTCCTCCGACAACGGAGAGGATTAGTTGTTTTATAGTTTTTTTTTTGATTTTTTTTTGTTATAAAAATTAATAAATACAATATTTCCATATTTTGTTCTCGTGATTTTAATTAATTAGTTTATATGCATTATTTGAAACCGGAAAGCAATAAGAAAGTCAATTATGAAATATGGAAAATGGTAGACTCAAAACACCAAAATAAAAATAAAATAAAATAAAAAAGACGTAAAGGCAATTATGAAATGGAGGTTGTAATATGTACAAATATTTAATTTAATGTTTTGATGCGATTACACTCTCTAAATAAATAAAGTAAATCGTTATGAAATATGAATAATAGGGAAAGTAGTTTTGTCAAAAATAATTAATAATGTCGGCTATAGTTAATGCCATATTGAATAAATATTTAATTTAATATTATGATTATTCATTAAATATATAAGTGATTTTTTATATAAAAATATATTAATAAATATATTTTCCAATTGAAAGACTTTTAGGAGTAGCAAAATATTTTGTAAATCTACGGTCCTAAAAGATTCATTAAATATATAAGTGATTTTTTATATAAACATATTTTCCAATGAAACACGAAGACGTTTAGGACCGCATATTTAGAAAAACCTACGGTCCTAAAAGACCGGCATATTTTTCCAATAATAAACAAAGACTTTTAGGACCATGGCTATATCGATAAGATACGGTCCTAAAAGACGGGCATATTTTTCCAATAATAAACGAAGACTTTTAGGACCGACTATTTAGTAAACCTACGGTCCTAAAAGACGCATATTTTTCCAATAATAAACGAAGACTTTTAGGACCATTATATTGTAAACGGTCTAAAAGATGGAATATTTTTCCAATGAAACACGAAGACGTTTAGGACCGGCTATTTAGTAAACCTATCTTAAAAGACGGGCATATTTTTCCAATAATAAACGAATTTTAGGACCGGCTATTTAGTAAATCTATGGTCCTAAACTTCTCGCATTTGTAAATTAAGCAATAAATAGTTTTATCCACCATCCAATACATTTAGCAACCACTAATGGACACAATGAAATTGTTTGAAATGAATTAAAAAAAATATTATTGTATACTATCACAAATTGGACAATTGTTCATTATACGCATCAAGATGATTGTTGATACAGCTAGCATATGTTTACAATGAATTCACAAATCAACTATTTTTCCGATTTTTCAAGATCATCAGATCATACAGATATTCACATAACACATTGTGTGTGCGCTCAATATCACCATCAGGAAAGGGGTCAGCATAGTTAAACGTCTGTAGCATCAAAGATTTAAATATATTAGTGGTCCTTCATTGCATATCAAAGGGGCCGCCACGTGCAAAGTTATGTAATACATTTACCTTTTCTTGGACGTTAGTCATCGGGTTGCATGACAATATTATACATGTGTGTCAAGACATAATGTCCATATAAGTTGGACTCCTTCGGTTGCCGACGGGTCTAAAAACAAACAAGAAATATATATATAAGAGCATATATTACTACTGACCAAGTTCACAAGCCAGTGTGCCAGTGTTCAAATATGTACTAACCTTTGGTTTGATCCATGTAGGCTCTTTGACTTCAGCCCCAAACCTGTTCTTGACCTTTTCTTGGAATGATTTTAAGGGTCTATTGTCAAAATCACGAATTTACTCAATAATGGTTACTAAAAATTTACAGCAGATATTTCAGACTAGACAATCAAAATGACATATGCTTATTTGTTTACCATCTCACGTAAAATATAGGCGGTGGATCGTAGTGAAGGGAGCATAAAAAGACCACTTTATTCTCATTCGGACAAATCAGACCAATTGCCAACGGCGATCGAAAATTCACAAAGACAAGTACTCAAGAATATGTAGCAGAATTAAGGGAATTGCGAAAAGAATTATGATATGTACCTATTGTAGTATGGTGCCAAGTACCACTTTTTCCTATTGTTGGACAACCTTGTTGTTATGTATGATTGTCTCTCCGCTAAGGGTGGTTGACTTATGTATCGTGGGCACAAGAATCCAATATCTTGGCTTCGCCGCTGTTCCAATTCACGATGCATTAACCTACAATAATGACGTCGGGGAATTACTATATACGTATGCGAGTGTCTCACATTTATGTTATGTACTCATAGAAGAAGATACTTACTTTATAAACATGAGAATCATTGAATCGCAAGCTCCGTTTATCAAACAACAAAAAGGAAATTATATCATCTTGGTCAACCAAAACCAGGTGCTTGTTTTTAAGACCTACTTCCGTATTGACAAAGCCACCGATTAAGTGCAACTTTTTTATGGATACCATAAGGACAAGCTTGTCCTTGGCACTCAACTTAGCCGTGCCAACCAATTCAGGAGGGGCTGGAGCATCAAGAGGAGTAGAAACATGCACAAGCTTCACTGGCCACGAGATCAAGGTTCCAATGACATCACTCACAACCTTCAGCTCACCATTTGGGAGAGGACACGTGCATCAATGATGACCTCTTCAACCGACACTCGACTTCATCATCAACCATTTGTTGGTGGTGTACGTTGATCCCAAGTTGTGGACAGTCCTTTTGCAACCAATCGTCTATCATGATGTTCAAGATCCTCCACATAAAGGTCACAAGGTTGCTCGATCACCGTCCAACAATGCAGCCCCTCTAGTGCTCGCCGCATAGTCAGGTGAGAGTGGCAAGGGAACACGGGTCTCTCGCACGAGAGCTCACAAGCACCTTCATTTGATTCATTTCCTCCTTTATCTCCTCACCGGGATTGAAAATAAAATAATGAAGCTTCTTTAGCCGCCGTTTGCTCATTCAATTTGGCTACCTCCGTGCCACCGTCTGCTCCATCTCCTCCCGGTAACCATACTTTGTTTCCGGCGTTTGGCACTACCAAAGTATTCCTTCACCTACCCTACCCTTCCTCCAATCCCCTTACACACCCGCGTGATCCAGGCTTTTCCTGGCCGCAACGTCGTAACATCATTCCTCCCGTCCGACACAAAAGTTCCCTCCGCTTCTTTCTTCTTTAGATCTTCCTGTAAGATACAGATAATGAGAAGCTTAGTAATGAAACATGTTTAGGAACTAAAAATTAACAATAACGATACTTACAATTCTTTTAGCAACTAGACGAGCCCTGCTCACTCGTGTAGGCACCGCTTGACTTTGGCCGAATATACAACCATAACTCATCACGACGTATTGGAGATGGCGGATCATGTATTGCAGAAGGATTGGATTCTGCTTCTGCTTCATCTTCCAATCTCTTCCGCTTGGCCGCCATCATTTCTTTTTCAGCCTTTTCGTATCCGCGCGAGAAGCCCTATGCGCGGGCAATCATTCTTTCTCCCTATCTCCCCGTGCTTGTTCCCTTCTTTTCCGTGAATCGAAATGAAAACAACTATTAATTATGAATTCCAAACCATCTCACTAACAGTAAATTAGAGAACTTCGCTTGATATGAACCTCAAACACTAGTCAAATTCACTTCATCAAGTTTCAACATTTTATTTAAGGAAGATGTAGAATTGTAGAAGAAATTGGGAGAACCGCAGTAAAGGGAGTTGCAGAACCGCACCGAAACCTTTACACGCTTAACATACTAACTAACTAATAGCAATGTCTAACCACTACCTACTACAAAAGAACTAGCTAAGACTATAATAATGGTTTGACTCTTATGCCATTACTATTTCCCTAATTACCTACTTAGTATTTTACCTTGCACGCTTATCGACTAGCATACAACTAAGACATGCTCCTCTTATGCAGACAAAGGATGGAAATATATACTTCTATTCACAAACCAAACCATCTAACTAACAGGATTAGATGAACACGCAATAACATTCACATATCCGCACAAGTTAACGAGCAAACAAAAGGGCCAAACAAAACTAAATATAAACTCACCAAAGCTTTCAGAGGGTCCCACTGAACAAATTGTTGCCAAGTTTGTTCATCAATAAATGTGTACTTGTCCCAAGGATTATGGTTAGGCCTAACATCGGCAAAAATATATGTGTTAGCTAGAAAGGTCTTAAACTTCCTCCATCGATCAAGACAATAAGACAATGTCTTGTCTTTCAACTTCGGGAGTCAGCGGATAGTGTATGTGAGCCGGATAGTGTCCCAAATAGGATCCTTTATCGTGCAAGGTGACATTTTTCCACTCATCCGTCAAGATGCTAGCCTTGTCGCGTGCTAGATAGCCAAAGATAACTATTATATTTTTGTTTATTAGGACCGAAAGGAGCCAACTTTTCATCAAACCGAATCTCGAGCTTTGACCCGCAGGTCCGACTTACGGATACGTCTCTTCATTCGTGTTCCACTTCTACCACGGCATGCAAGGCGGTTACGAGGCTCATTGTGAGACGAAGATAGTTCGTTATGACTCACACCGCCGCACCAAGAATCGGCGTTGAAGGGATAGCGTAAGAACTATTTTCTCCGTTCATTTTCGAGAAAGGAAGAGACCGAGAGTGGTGGTGCGAAAGAGGAATGCCCGAGAAAGCGAGAGAGTAATGAGAGGATGGTAGTGGTGGGCGAGGAAGAGAAGAAATGCGAAAGAAGAGGGATTTCACAAGAACAAGGGTTTCGCAGTTCAAGAGAGCAACGACGCCCTAACTCTTAAGGCAACGTTCACGCGAATATTTGGCGCTTTAGTTTCCATACCGGATTTAACTAAAAGGCTAGTCTTAAAGGTTAAAATTTAAGACCATCCATTATTAAAAGCTGGTCTTAAAAGTAATAAAATTTTCGAATAATTTTTTTCAATATTTTGTACCTGGCCATACTTTAAGTCCGGTCTTAAAAGTATAACCTTTAAGACCGTTTTTATATATGTCGGGTCTTAAAAGTTTTAGACTTTATATTTAAATTTTTCCCGATTATTTTGGTCCACAAAAAATATAAGTTCAGCTGTTGAGATTTCTTTATAAAATAATTGAAATTTTAATTACATTTTTAAGACCGGTTGGTTTTTAAGCGGTTTGAATAATATATTTAAGACCCATTAATAAAGGATCCGGTCCAAGAAGTTCTTGATATTTACAAAATCCACCGGCCATACCTTTAAGACCGTGCGTCAAAGATTCGCTTCTAAACGAGGCGATCTTAAAGCCCTTTTTGCACTAGTGTGAACATCGAAAACGCCCTTGTTAATCGGGAGGTTTGGTGTAAGTCTAAAGATATGGGTTAGGGTGGTTGAGATTTGGATGTGGGATATTGGTTTCATTGTGGGTGCGTTAATATTCTCGACCAATGAGACCTTCAATTAATGGAAGGAGATGAGGGATGAGAAGCCATTATTGGGACTTGGAAAGATGGAAGAGCTGCTGAGGTTGAGTATGGAGCGGAGAATTAGTTGACATTAGTCCAAGCTGTTCGTAGCTTTCTTTTTCCAACTCACCTTGCCACCTTTAAATAAGTTGTTCATAAAGGAATATTTAATGGTTTAACTTAACTTTGAAAATCGCAGGCGACATTGCTCTAATTTGGAAATTTTTGGGGCAACATTGAACCTAAAAAAAAAACTTTCGATACCCAAAGACTCCTAAATGAAAACTTCTAGAGCAAATATGTCATGGTTAATTTTGCCTACTACATGTCTTTCATGTAAATTAAAGTTTCATGAGGTTGAAAATAAAAATTTTGTTTGATCATTGCGGAAACCCGTAACTCCTTACAAAGTCCTCATGAATTATCAACCTTAACTCATTACGTTAATAAGTTATTAATTATTAATTCGTAACTCTTTACGATGCTCATGAGAATTCATAACAATTTATAATATTCATGAGCTTCAGGATTACTTGTTAAAACAACTATCGAGGTTTGGGATAATTTGATAAAACGATTATCGAGAGATTAAAATTACTTTAGATCACTCAAGACTTCAAGGTTGTTGATGTCCCTCTAACGCTGATCCACACGGCTATCCCCGATTGCAATGAGAACTCCTTCTCATGAAACCTCCCACTCCTTGGATGCTTTCTAGGCGAAGACAAGGTTGAGTTTTGGTTTCCTTGGGTTCTTATCTTTCAAGAAGATGATGGTTTCTTAGGATTAGGCTAAAGATACGATGAACAAGGTTGGAACCTTACCCTTTTATGGATGGTGCCTTTTCCACTCTAAACCTTTGGTAAAGACCGAAAAGAGCATAAGGATGTTGAAAAAAGTCCAACCCTCCCCCTTTTTATAGTTTTGTGGGCCAAAAATTCCTAGTCCTAATTGCCTTAGGAATTTTCAGCCTTATGCACTAAGAAAAGGGGTTTAGGTAATAAGTCCACTACTTGTCAACCAAGTCACATTAAATTCACATCTTGATTGATTGATTGAATTTAATATGATGAATCATATTCATATCTTGATCGTTGAGGAATTTAATATGATTAATCATATTCATAAGATGATGGATCACATTTATTTCTTCAAAAAACGTCCATAAAAGTAAGGCACATAAAAATCAACACTTTATAAGAGACTAACCCTAATTTAAGTGCTCACAAGAAAGGCCTAATCCAAACTTGAATTGGAAAATCCAAATCATAATAAATTAAATTCATACCTTGAATATTGAATAATAATTTAAGATGATGAAGCACATTCATCTCTTAAACTAAAATTCAAAAATCATTTTAAATCAATCCTCATTTATTATTTCTCCTATCTTCATCCAATCATTATTGGATCTTTATATATATATATATATATTTATTTATTTATTTATTAGATAATTCGTGAATTATCTTTTATAACCTAACCTTTTGAATTAAAATTCAAATTTCCATCATTGGGTTTGGAGTCCCACTCCAACCCAATTACACATTTACTCTTGATAAAACTCAATCAATTATTATTGGTCCAAGTTTGCTAATTTTTAAACAATCGAATAACCTTTCGCGCGACTCATTAGGCCCAATTAGTAACGACATAAATAAACTTGAACCAATTAAAACCTCTAACTAGCCCAATTTATTTAATGACCTCATCGACACTAGCAATTCTCTCATGCCTCGTAACTAATTGAGTCGATCAAGCGATCTACCTTTCATATTTGGATACGCAGTGCATCATCCTTCACATCGTCATTCACATTTAGTCGAGAGCAAAGATAGAGTATCATCTCTCTTAATTGACTAAATGTAGCTAATTCACTTAACTAGGAATCTTCTTTATTAACTATATAATAGATCATGATTCTTCATGATCACTTGCTGTGTGCACAGACTCCCGAGTTAATTGAAGCTTTCCAAGCTCTACTGGTCTTGTGAATAACTAATCCTCAGAGGGACCCGAGTCCTCTGGCATGTCCATCTATACTCATGTATTTGAGTTACACCCAAGAGTACACCGTTCTCCCCATTTTCGTGTAGATAGAGTTGCACAATCAAAGTATAACCCAAGGACGTAGTGTTCGATGACATCCTTAAGTCCAATTTATCCGACTACCAAACAAATGAGACTTTACATATCCAACTATACTCTATAACGAATCTTTGTGGAGTCTTCGCGGGTCTCTGTTTTGGTACTATCTCGTTTCTCAATGCATCTACCCACGACATTAGCTAAGGCATCTCCATGCCTCGTATTTCATAAGGTCCCTACCTTGTATCTCTATACAAGCAGATTTATGTCGTACTAGTCTTATTGAAATCATCAATGCCCTTTCTTGGTAATTCAAGACTAGAACAAGTTTCAGGTAATAGATATACAGTGTTCTCGATTCCTCATGATCATGATCTCTATCATTGATCCTTGAAATTAACACATATTCTATTCCTAGGGCTTTCATCTTTCAAACACATATTTACTTTAAAATAAAGACATAAATATGATAAAGATAAAATATGCTCATTTATTAATAATGAAATACTACAAACGTAGAAAAAGGTATTGATTTGTTCTTACAGATTGTCTCAGGACACCTAAATACAACAATCTCCCACTTGTCCTAGAGCCAATCAGGTTGCGACATGTCATACCTAAAAATCATAATGACTATCATGCTTTCCATGAGAAACTCCCTTAGTCGCAGAATCAGCCAAGCATTCCATGGGATTTAGTCCATCTTTATATCTTGTCTTTCAACAATCTCTCGGATGAGGTGGATATTTTATGAGCACAAGCTTGGATCTTTGATGAGACCTAGGTTCCTTGCCCCCGGGCTATAGCTTCCAGGTTATCGCATTACAAAGGTATGGGTCAACAATGCTAGGAACCACTCCAAGCTCACTAATGAACTTCTTGATCCATACCGTCTCCTTAGCCGCTTCTAAAGCCTGCTATGTATTTTGCTCAAGAAGAGAGTCTCGTCGTGGTCTTTTGCTTGAAATTCTTCCAAAAATTGCTCCACCGTTTAGATGACTTAGACCACGCCCGACCGGGATTTACAATCATCTTTATCATTCTAGAAACCGGCATCGTTGAACCCTTTCATCGTTATCTCACCACTACCACCGTAAACTAGAAACATATCCTTAGTCCTTCTCAAGTACTTTAGGATTGTCTTTACGGCCGGCATTCCAAAGACCATCTCCAGATTAGGATGTCCATTGACTAGACTGTGATCAAGGTGTCAACCCGAGGTCTCTGGGTCCAGCTTTTGGCACCACTGAGTTCTGGCCGGGACTGCACGCCGGTCCAAGAGGATTGCCCGGACTAGTCGAGGACCCGTTTCATTTTTTTTTAGTTTTTTCCACTTTTTGACCAATAATTAAACATACAAACATGAAAACATCTTAAATCCAATCATACACATATAAGAATCTCCAACAACATTGAACAAAAATACAAAATAACAACATATCTTCATCGCCAAATCAAGAAGGGAAAAAGATTCCGAATATTTTTTTGGTCAAGAAGAAGACTAACTAATGAGTGATGCGTAATCATAAAGAAGACAAGAAAGTTAAGGACAAAGGGTTAGATTAAGCTCATGATTTTTTAAAATATATATATATATATCAGGTCGTACTATCACCAGGGTCTTAGCCCCGGACCAAAGTTCGTCTAACTCGAGCAGCACGGGCCTGTCCGGTCCGCCTCATTTGGTCCTGCATCAAATTGTTTTTCCGAGACCGGGCCTGACCGAACTACCTAGACTATCGGGTTTTTCGACATCCCTATCTAGTATCACCTCGGTATCGGCTTGTAATCCTTAAAGCATAAGCAGACGCCCTGGGTCTCATACACAAGATGGCATACATGATGGATCCAATTGCCGGGCGACATGGAATTCTCTCCATGCGTTCCTTTCACTGGGTGTCTTGAGACACATAGCTTTAGGAAAGACGAATGTCATGATCGACAAGAAGAAAACCCCTTTTTGACCTATCCATGCTAAACCCTTTTAGCATTTTGTCTATGTACGTAGATCGAGATAAACCCAAAGAACCTTTGGATCTATCTCTATTAGATATTTATACCAAGTATGTAGGCCGCTTCTCCCATATCCTTCATGGTGAAGTTTTCTAATAGCTATATCTTGTGGATCGTAACATGGGAATGTCATTTCCAATGCGCAAAATGTCATCCACATAAAGCACAAGGAAAACAATAGCACTCCCACCGACCTTCTTGTAAACACACGTGTTCATCTTCATTCTTGATAAAGTTGTTTCCTTGACTACTTCATCAAAATGAAGATTTCAACTCGTTGATGCTTGCCGCCCATAGCTTGATTTTTGAAGTTTGCATACTATATGCTTTTGGTCCTTGGATTCAAAAACCCCAAGGTTGTGTCATATACACTCTTCCTTCAAGAAACCATTCAAGAAAGCATTTTTGACATCCATCTACCAAACCTCATAATCATGATATGCGGCTATAGCTAGCATAATCCTGATTGATTTGATCACGGCAACATAAAGAAAGTTTTAAAGTAATTCCTGACTCACTATGAAAACCTTTGTAACCAACCTAGCTTTATAGGTTTGAATGCTACATCCGCGGGCCTTCTTTGAAGACCCATTTGCACCTAATAGGAACTATTCCTCAGTAGTGGAACCAAGGTCCATACCTTGTTATGATCCATCAAAGCTATCTCGCATTGCATGGCTCGGGCCATTATGAGGAGTCAACATCCTTGACTATAGAGGAAGTAGGCTCATTATCTTCAATGGTTTGTTGATTCTCAATCACAAACCTGTCTTTCCAGCTGATGACTAACCCTAGAAGTCCTACGGGCTAGGTGTTTACATCCTCTACTTGAGGCATCGCCCACCCAATGCATCTTGGGCCGTGTTATCTGCTCCCCGTAGGTCTTGAATTTCTTCAAGTTCTACCTTACTCCCACTAACTACTGAGAAAGCAGATCCTCCAAGATAGTAAGATTCTTGGATACAAACACTTTGTACTCCTCGTGGTAGTAAAAGTAGTATCCCTTAGTTCCTTAGGATAGCCTACAAATTAGCACAAGGTGCATCTTGCCCCTAACTTATTCAGTTGTTGTGGTCTTGACATAAGCTAGACAAATTTCACATCTTAAGTAACTCCGGCCGGGGCTTCCGCCTCTATATCTCATACGGAGCAATCTTGAACGTATTTCAACGGAACCCTTTTAAGAAGGTTTAACGCCATATTGAGGGCTAATCCCCAAAACGATTTTGGGTGCTTCATACCGTTTATCATCGATCGTACCATGTCAAGCACCGGGTTCCTCCTCTTGGGACACACCATTTTGATGTGGCATTTAAGCCATCAACCGGTGAGATAATCTAATTCTCTCTTAGATAATTCCCGAAAACCCGACTCCGATATTCACCACCTCGATTAGATCAAAGTGTCTTAATCATCTTACCAAATAGTTTCTCAACTTCATTCCTAAACTCTTTTGAACTTTTCAAAGGCTTCGGATTTATGTCTTATAAGACACACATATCCAAATATGAACTTATCATCAAAAGAAGGTGATGAAGTAGGAGTATCCTCCCTCTAGTCCGAGTAGATACGGGCCCACAAACATCCGAATGAATGAGTTCTAACAACTTATTGGCTATGTGACTCACGAGCTTCCTGCTTGGTCTTCGTCATCTTACTAGCCAAACAAGATTCACAAGGCCCATAGGATTTGAAACCCACGGAATCTAGACAATCATCATTATGGGGTCTAGACAATCTTGTCTCATTAATGTGTCCCAACCTACAAAAGATTGCTGATAGGATCGATTATCCAACCTTGGTTTCTTAACTTGAATACTAATAAGTTCACTATTCCTAGGATTCTTTAGCACCAAAGGTAAAAACATCATCATGCCTCTTTCCCATGAGGCTTGTAAGGTTTAACGGGCAGCTCCTCTTCCAATGTCCTTCTTTTTGACAATGGAAGCATACAACAATGTCTTTAGATTTCTCCATGCCCTTGCCCTTCTTCTTTTGGGGTTAGCTTTAGGGCTTGAGTTTGTTTGTCGCCACAAACTTTCCCTTCCCTCTTAGCTTGGAAGACCTACTAATTAGAAGAGCTTGGGTTTTGTTTTCACAAAGACTTCACAATGGTCGACTCAACAACTTAGGGAATGTTGATTCTACTTTATTCATATAATAATTGACCACGAAGCCATTATATGATTATGGGCAAGGACTCGGCAACACAAGTCAATAGTTAGCTCATGGTCCATGATAAAGCCTAGAGAGGCAAGTTTTCCTCTATAAGCCTAATCATCTTGGAGGACGTATGTCCAACCGACATACCTCGCCCATCTTACAGCCAAACAACTCCTTGGAGGTCTCGAAATGCTCAAACTCTCCCTCCTCAGCTTGTCATAAAGCTCTTGCATATGCAAGATAGTAGAGGGGAGATCCATATGCTATGCGTCGACGCCAGAGTTACGCAAACATAGACGTTAGAAGCGCATGCACCGTATGCTCATTGTCCGCTAGGTGTTGTTTATGGCTTCCAATCTAAACGATCAAACTCATCTTGCCCTTCAAAAGAGGGGCACAGTGAACGGAGAATCTAAAACATATGCTATTTTCTCGCAGTGTAAAACTATTTTTACTTTCCGATATCGTCCTAAAAAGTTAGGTCCAGCCATTTATCTTATTAGTATCCGACAGAGAAAAATTAAAGCTTCCTGGCCATGACTCATATGTTCAAAAACAACACCAAAATAGGACTTATAAGTACTTCATTAACCATATACAGAGACTTTTGAAACGATGTGGCTCTCCCACTATCTTCTCTAGAATCAACGACCCTCAGATATTGATTTTAGGGTTATCCTTCATAAGGATATCCGTAGTAGGCTAAGAGAACGACTGAAATCATTTGTTTTCGACTGAGCCCACAAAACTTACTTATCCAATGGGTTGATTAACAACATCTCCATGTCTTCTCTTAGATCATCAGGTTGACAACACCT
Organism: Acacia melanoxylon; assembly: GCA_019022615.1. Lineage (NCBI taxonomy): Eukaryota > Viridiplantae > Streptophyta > Magnoliopsida > Fabales > Fabaceae > Acacia > Acacia melanoxylon. The sequence goes on from JAFJYJ010000042.1 coordinate 5,398,569, forward strand.
TATCACTTATTGTCACATCAATATGTAACAACTTGGCATCTTTACCCTAAATATATAGATCCTCGAGCCCACGACCTATACATATAGTCTAGTACAAACCATCATCCTAAGTGTCATACACATCGAATGGCACTGGCATACACTCATGAGGATAAATGTGTCCTCGCGAGCTAGAGAGAGCTACCATTCATAGGATTCTTAGGCACCACCGACGATGGGAGGTAAACAAACGCGCTAGATAATTTTTGTGAGGGTTTTTTTAGTCCCATCTTTCAATTACTAACTATTAAATTAACTAGCATTTAGTCAATTTCTAAGCTAGAATTGATTTTATCTTGCATGCATAAATTAGACATACATATAAAACAACTATCACATAGTTCAATTTTAAACGGCTTGTATTTATCATGACATGCTAGTCGTGGTGGTAATCGTGTTTACTATTATCATGCATACTAGTCATACTAATTCTATGCAATAATAATCATTACAATTCATGTATTTTGTGGATGATCATGGTGCCTTCCAATTATTGATCCAAAACATCTCCATGTCTTGGATTATCAAATCTTTCAAATTTGCTCCATTCTTTCATCACGGTTAATGATCTCTTGGTAAACTCTTCTTTTAGTACTTGTCCACGATCTAAAATTTAACATTCTTATTTCTATTACAATTTTTCTATGCAATATTTAAATTGGGACAAACAATCCCATTTACCAAAGAAATAAAATTTAAATAATAATTTAAATCATTCATTCGAGGCACTCATGACCATCCCTTTTCTTGTACCTACAAAAGGTTAGAAAAACACATGCACATATTTGTTCAAATCCTAATTTATTATTGAATCAATTCAATAATATAACCCATGTGTTTTCTAGAACCCAGCCCAACTCGATACCACTTGATGGTTAATTTTTCCTATTACATAACTTTCAGCGCAAAGTTTCACGCGAGGTTGAAAACAAAAAATTTGTTTGATCATATGCGAAACCCGAATCTATGGTCCTCATGTATTATTAACCTTAACTCATTACGTTAATAAGTTATTAATTATTAATTCGTAATTTTCTCATTTCATGAGAATTCATAACAATTTATAATATTCATGAGCTTCAGGATTACTCGTTAAAACAACTATGGGTTTAAAATAATTTGATAAAATGATTATTGAGATTAAAATTACCTTAGATCACTCAAGACTTCAAGGTTGTTGATGTTCTCTAACGCTGATCCACACGGCTATCTCCTCGATCAAGTAATGAGAACTCCTTCTACCAACCCTCCCACTCCTTGGACGCCTTGCCAAGACAAGGTTGAGTTTTGGTTTCGGGGTTTTTATCTTTTTGAGAAGATGATGGTTTCTAGGATTAGCTAAAGATATGGATGAACAAGGTTAGAACTCTTACCTTTTATGGATTGTGCCTTTTCCATTCTAAACCTTTGGTAAAGACCGAAATTCTAGGAGAGCATAAGATGTCGAAAAGTCCAACCCTCCCTTTATATAGCTGCCTCGTGGGCCAGCAAAATTCCTAGTCCTAATTGCCTTAGGAATTTTCAAAGCTTATGGCGCACTAAGAAAAGTGGGTTTTAGGGTAATAAGTCCACTACTTGGTCAACCAAGTCACATTAAATTCACATCTTGATTGATTGATTGAATTTGATATGATGAATCATATTCATATCTTGATTGTTGGATTGATTTAAGATTTATTGATCACATTTATTTCTTCAAAAACGTCCATAAAAGGCATAAAAAATCAGCACTTTATAAGAGTCTAACTCAATTTAAATGCTTTTTTTACAAGAAAGGCCCAATCCAAACTTGAATTGGAAAAAATCCAAATCATGATGAATTAAATTCATATCTTGAATATTGAATAATAATTTAAGATGATGAATCACATTCATCTCTAAACTAAAATTCAAAAAATCATTTTAAATCAATCCTCATTTATTATTTCTTTATCTTCATCCAATCATTATTGGATCTTTATATATATATATATATATATTAGATAATCAGAATTATCTTTATAACCTAACCTTTGAATTAAAATTTAAATCTCCTCATTATTTGGAGTCCTACCCAACCGTAGGATGTCCAAAAAACTCGACAATCTATAGGTAACTCCACCCCACCCGAATCTTTGGCTTGTCTCGGAAAACGGTCTGGACAATTATGAAAGACCGACGATTGTGACCACTTTGTCAAGGACCAGACCCTGCTGTAGGTCCGAGACCAATTTTGTGGGTCCCGATGTGCCCGAGATTTATATATATATATATATAAATTAATAGGTTAAGATATTGGCGTTAACCGTTAACCTATCCGCCTCTTTACTTCACATTCATATCATCCGACATCCCGACCGCCTCTTTCTTCGTTGACTTCTCAACGACCTGTGGACTCACTTTCACCAGTCTTCCGTTTCCGACTCTCCGTCACTCAATGTCTTTTCACATCGCATCCCCACCTCGCCTTCTCCATCTCTAACTCTTCGTAAGTTTTCTTCCTTCGATTTAAATCTTTAAACCTAAGTCATTTTGCCTTGTGCCTTACTTTGATTTTTTGATTTAGTGGATTTAAATCTCCATCTATCGTCTCTTGTTTGATGATCGTTATTTGTGGGATTATCGGATTAAAATAACGTTAATCGAGGAGAGGTTCCTATTTTCAAGGCGAAGCACACAAATGAATATTCAACTGTCTATTCTCGCCTTTATGCCAAGGTTAACTAATGAGTGAAATTAAAAATTTGTCTTAAACAATACAATTACAAGGTTAATGTAGTTTGGAGCATTCTTTTAGTAGCACCTAATAAGTTAAATAATTATCCCCTCATATATCCTTCATTCGAGTTTCGGGATCTATTTTTTCCATATGATTAATAATCCCGAGCTTTGATCGGTTGGGCACATTTATAAAATAATACAAACTCATTCTCACGTTTTGATTGAAGGTTAATATTTATGGATTTATTTTAATACTCATTTTAAAAATAAAAATATTAAGATTGGCGTTGGGAAAAGTTTTCCCATAAATGAATTATTTTGGTCTCAAGATAGTAATACACACCTAAAAATTATTATCTTTTGAAATTTGTGTGTTGAATGTTAGAGGAGGGTGTGTTTATTAATAAGTTCGATCTACCATTCTATAATCTATCGAGTATTGATGAATACTTTCTTTTCATTTTGTTTCATTATAGAAGAGCAAAATCTCAAGTGTCACTCATCTACTTTCCAATATTGGAAGTAGAATGAGACTTCAAAGCGGACCATCTTCTACCCTTTCTAATTCCACCGGTCCCGGGCCCAACCTCCAACCACTATAGAATGCCTCCTCCTACTCCTATAGCTTTCTGACCGGAGATGA